>OX346720.1:5022500-7522500 GCA_947063395.1 Hemistola chrysoprasaria | reverse complement strand
AGGTATATAGGAAAGAGATCAAGTTATTGTAGTCCTAGTTGATTTGAGCTATAAAAAGCTTTCTCTAAAGATGCGCTTTAAAAGAGCAAATTGAATCACCGCTTTGAAAATCTGATCAAAAGAATCACTTAGAACACTGAGTTTCAGTTATCTTTTCCAGTAATTAAACTATCATTGGTACAACTATCCCTCAGCACTTTGCACGAGCTGTCCAGTTCGGATTTCACTCGGAATCCAGTGCAGAATGCTTCTCCTATCTCTAGTTCACACCATTTTTCTCACAGAATGAACAAAAACTTTTATTACACTTCGCTAAGAATGACAAAGTTCTGCTGAATAGCGTTGTGAATTATTCGAGATTCATTTCAGCCGTCTTTTTTGGAGTCAATTTGAAGTAAAATGTGGATTTTCTGAATTATTTTGTTCGTAGAAGAAGAGAAGTTTTTGAAGTAAGTTAAAAATAACATATTATGAACTTCTAGTACTAAGTAGCTAGCAATTATCTATGTTAAAAAATATTTGAAGTCTAAATCTACCTGTACTTTTGTTAAATGTCGACGCACAAAAAATACTTAAGCATTTTTTACGCGATGATACCAAAGTAATGGCACAGAATAATACCCGTTTTAGATCCATAATATAGGCGGTTTTATGAGCTTTGACTGAATTTAGTCATGTACAAAAGTTATATGGTTTTCCGATAAGATAATACCTAGCTTAGCTTTATACCTTTAATATGAACCTACATCTACATATATATTTCATATATCTCGAAATTCACGAAATTAACGAAGTGGCGGGATTAACACTAGTTGGGGTAAAAATTCAAATTATGATTTTTATAAAAACAAAGACCTACAATTAGACCAATTCTTTGTGAAATATATGAATTTATATCCCAACTAGCGTAAATCCCGCCACTTCGTTAATATCGTGAATTTCGAGAAATTGTTTCTTATTTCTTATTCCTTGTCTACATCATAGGAGAAACTAAAATGCAAAATTCCAGCTCCAGGGCCAAGGGTTTAGGCTGGGCATTAACAAGTGAGTGTGTCAGTCAAGTATTTGACTTTTATTTAAATGAAACTACTCTAGTGACTCTAATGATTCTAGTCAATTCATGCGAGTTATGTGGACAACACATATTATCAGAGTTTCAGGTGATAGATAGATTGATAAAGCACAAATAATTGCACAAATATGAAGAAATAGGGAATATTTTTTCACTCAATTGAGTATTTTTGTGTTTTTATTTTCCTTTGCATAAATGGAAAGATCATATTATATAAGATTCGTACCAAAACTATTTTTAGTTTTCTTTTATTCGCTATAATTACAAAGTTATATCAAATTAAAAAATCATTTTTAATACAGTACCGAAAACACGCCGATAGTACCCGAACGAGCTCGTGACTTGTAGTGACGTCAAAATGTTATAAAGTGCCATACATAACTATATTATAATGACGTCACAATCATGGCGACCACTCGTAGCGCGTTCGTGAACAAGTGACTCCTATTGGAATTGTATCAATTTTGAATTGGTTGTAATTAATAAAAAAAAAAATTTAAAGTGAGTTTTGAATCGGATAATACATAATTTTCATTAATCTTACAAAATAACTTGATAAATACGACATTTTTTTTTTTCAAATACTCAATTGTTTGTGGTTGGCTCTGGATCCGGCCCCATTTGCGTGAAATTATTCTCAAACTCAAATAGATTTATTCAAATAGGTCATAATCTGACACTTTTGCACGTCAATGAAGATAAACAGTACTGATTCTACCATGCATATTTGGTTAATGAAAAGCTTACAGTTTCTTCGCATTTTTGGAAACTGTAAAAAAGTAGTTTTAGATTATGTTAATGTTTTTTTTAAATATCAGAAAAACCATACGGCTTTAGAGCTCACTTTGCATGGACGAGCAATGGACGAGCGATGAATGGTGTCACTAACAAAAATAATACCTAATAGTATTTCCTCTTAGCATGCAATTTTGTGGGCGGGAGGGCGGTGCACTGTGCATGTTGTTCACGACACTAAAAAACCGGAACGCAAAACTTAAGATTCTTGTTCCAAAATCTACAATGGAGTTCTGAAAAGTAGCACCAAATTCAATCAATTAAAATTATTACGTAAATAACACATGATTTTTTTTTAAGTTTTAAAAATTACCTACATTGATTAATATAGGTAATGTTTTAGCAGCGTCCTAATTAAAACTTTTTTATTGTGCATGCCAGTAATTAAGTATACACTTTCTATTTAAAATAAACCTTGGAATTTCGAGTGTTTGATGAATCAGAATCATTAAAACAAACATCCTGTACAAGTAAACCACTTTAAAGTAAAACCATTAATTTCTCCACTTAACACAAAAAGCACTTTTACTATATCACTTGAGTAGTTTGTATAAAGATTAATTTTTTTAATCGATTATTATAGGCACACATAAACATCAGGTTCACTTATACGGGATAATTACAATGATTTGACGTTCGAAAGACTAAAAGAGGGTAGATCGATTACATATTATAAAATGCTTAATAACTTACTGACTGAAATGCAAGCCGAGCCCAAACCCCTAATCCTAGAGGCCTCGTTATCTGAACGTGTGCCAAGAAAGGATTTTTTATAAAATTTACTTAATAAAGGGGTAAATTGCAAGCGTGAGAAGCCGATGCGTTTAAAAATCTGCCAATAAAAATCAACTCGCCGATGCCTGTCAGTTCTTCCGTGATCATGGCGCATGTAACTACTTCGAAATATCGGGAAACTCGCGAAACATCAAACCATGGTAATTATCCCCTAAAAAGTGATCCTTATAATGTTAAAAATGTAATCAACTGTTTTATAGAGAGAATTCCTTTACAAATTATATTGAAGAGCTGTGATTTAAGGGTTGGGTCCACAGAATGTGCAATAACTCTTTAAGATGATGCTAATTACGGATGCTGTAAATATGTTGATTGTGTGACTTACATTAAAATGATCTTCACAAAAATTCTCGAAACTGCAGATAAACTATTAACATCATCTCTCCTCGCAAGGTTTAGCCACTTTTGGAACATAAATGAATAATTTGTTTGGCGTTTTTATAGTCGTACTTTTACACTGGGGCACTACACAGTTCTTGTACGAGTAATAAGAGGAATTCATTTTTAATTATCCCCTAAAAAGTGATCCTTACAATGTTAAAAATGTAATCAACTGTTTTATAGAGAGAATTCCTTTACAAATTATATTGAAGAGCTGTGATTTAAGGGTTGGGTCCACAGAATGTGCAATGACTCTTTAAGATGATGCTAATTACGGATGCTGATACTAACCTTGCAGAACTATTAAAGTTTTATAAAAAGATATACAATACAAGTCAGTGAGCGTAATGTAATATACACTTGAACTTAAAGCAATAGTGTCAGGAGATCGATCGAAAGTGACGAATGGAGTGGTTAGACAGGTTGAGAGCTCGCCTTGTGTTGTGAGGTGCATATGAGAATATGAGATAAGAGGATAATTGGAAGAAACGATCTCAATATGACAATACAAAGTCTGTACACGTTTAAATACTCTTCTGGTGAAGCCATATTCCTAATAAAAGGATCAGTTATAACGGGATATTTTTTAATTTTTCTAATTTGATTTTTTTTTATTTACATTTGATTTACGAGATATGTACCATGATTCACCATTTAGCGAGTTTCCCGATATTTTGACGCAGTTGCAAGCGCTATGATCACGGAAAAACTGAGAGGCATCGGCGAGTTGATTTTTATTGGCAGATAAATCGATCTACCCTCTCTCTATCTAGTCGTCGAATCATGGTAAATATCCCATATTAAGTGACCCTAATGCTACAGCCATGATAGTTTTAAATAATAATTTTCTCTAAATTATGAAATTACTAGTAGGTACACAAATACAATAGTATAGACATAGTAATAATTGAATTAAAAGAAAAAAATATACTCACGACCAGTTCAAATATAAATATAACAGACATTTACTTAAAACATAATATCATAGATTAAAAATAAAATATTATGCCTAACAATTGAATAATCCTACTGCGACCATAATATATGGTCACGCTACACGTCAAAGGGCCAACATCAAACAAATAAAGGCGTTTTGTTGTCTGTACTCGCATGAAAGTGAAACCGCTCAGTTTCACTATCTCTACACATTCAATATTATGCCTACGGCCTCGACTGTGCCAGATATGACCCATAAAAGATCATATTTAACGACCTACGCTACTGTGATTAAATGCCCGATAAAACTGTGGAAGATTACCCACAGATTCCTACATGGATGCTGCCGAAGCAGAGAATAAATCTAATATTCTAAGCTTCATAGAAAATCGATGGTATTTTCATTTGTTCATGGATCATAAAACGTTGAACGCCACGCGAGGATCCTCTGAACACCACCGTCTCCTGGAATTTCAGTACTTTATGTGTCCGCTGGCAGTCAAAGGGTTTATATAAATGAATTTCATATATAAAGCTTTATAAAGGATAGATTATCGATGTTACGAGAATAATTTTTATTTGCTCACGGATCTTTATGGCATGATTACGTACATAAATGTTAAGTGTTATTACATGCTACCCTTATAAAGACCGAACGTGGTCGATGCAACATGTCTCATGTCTAACCAATGTTTATTCATAATAGCCTCATAACAGTGGTTTTTGTCTACGACTGTACTTTTCCACCTTACTTTCGATTGTCTTATGTCATTTATTTTTTGGGGGAATATAATTTAAAAATGCTTTAATAATAATAATTGCAATAATGTTGTTACTACAATACCATGACAAGTTAATTATACCAAAATTTTATAAACAACCTTTTCAAACCTTTCCCATAAAATCTGAACTTGCGTAAAGTAAGAAATAATTTCTTAAGATAATTGGGTGCCCAAACTTTCCGTAAAACTTTTAACTTTCTCAAGAAAGAAAACCTTTCAACAAACATAATTTGTGTTTGTCTCAAACATGAATCGACGAGAAAGAATGTGGGGTTTGCAAATAATAAATACAATTATTGAGGAAATCGGAAAATTCTGTGCCGTGAAATTGTATAAAAACACTTAAATCACATATTTAAATTTGAGTCTTATTTTTCAAACAAAATAATAAATACATCAATTCTCATTTTCAACATCTTAGTACTTTAAATATTATTATGATTTAGTCGGGTCAAAGTTAACTTATTTTTATTCATAATTTTTTTGTCCATAATAAATTTGTTGGTACTTGAATGAAAACAAACCCTTTCGCTGATTATTCTCAAATTTCTCGTAACTGTAAGATTTCTGCTTGTTATTCCATTTGTCACAAAGTTTTAAGGGTTTCAAAATGTTTCCATTTTAAGTTTAATTCGCTTTTGAAAAGACTTTGTTGTAATGAGTTTTCGCACTGTCTGCACTCCATCTGTTAATTTTAATAAGTTTTATAATTAGAATAATTTCAAAGACTCTTTAAGAGTTAACATTTTTAGAGTTAAAAACTGCACTTTGGGAACCTAGAATTTACGCGACTTTCTAGTATCTGAGACCACCAAATACGGTAGTTACATAGTTGGCTACCTTCCATATTTAATTAGTTTTTTTTTTCTAGGTCTAATAAAATGGTAAAGTTATTCTTCTAAATGTTTTATGTATCCATGAAACTAAACGATTTTCCATAAAGAAAACAATTTTAATCAACGACTCCCCTTTTTAAATGTATGAGCTATATGAGAAGATTACAACTCTTCAGTATGACAACACCTTTTGATATTATCTGGTTACTGGTTTGTAGTCATTTAGATAATGTTTTCAACAATGAGACAGTCTACGATTAAGTATGTTTATAACTGTTCTGCATTTAAATTTATTAAACATTTATGTACCGCCAGCAAGAATATTTCATAATTTTGTCGTAAGGTCTTAAAATATTCCACAAAATGATGAATAAGAGAGCGTATGCGTATTAAGGGATAAGGGCATTTCATAATTAACATCAAAGTTAAGCAACATTTTGGTTACTTTCCATACTAAACGAAAAGGATTTAACCCACAATAATTTCGAAAAATATAATTCTTTGTGCATACTGAAACCCTCTTTGTAGTTAAATGAGTACAGTAAACATCTTTTACAGTGAAGGGAAACTCTGTGCTTTTTCAATTTTTGATATGATTGTGGGGTTGCGTTACCATGTCCTGTGTTACAGATACAGTATCAACTGTAATTAAATTTCACCATAACCAGTACTTGTAGCAGAAATTATATTATTGAGAACTAGGAACAGACGGCAAAAGTAGACTTTCGTTGATTACCTATCTACACTATCGTTGTCAATTGGCATTTTGTTTCTAATTATTACTTCAGACATATGTAAGTGGCTACTGTGGATGAAAGTGACTTAAGAAGAACAAACGCGTGTCAAAGAAGGCACATCCCTGATTTTTTTTTCAAATATATTTATTTTCAATAAATATCCTCTGCCTAACCCATCGGGAACAAGGCGTGACGTATGTATGTATCCTATTTCGTTTCATTTGTGAGGATGGATGGATGGATGTTTGTTACTCTTTCACGCCAAAACTACTAAACCAATTGGGCTGAAATTCGGTATATAGGTGGTTTAAACCCTGGAATAACATAAAAAGTACTTTTTATCCCGAAATGCTCACAGTAACGAAAACTACGCGGGTGAAACCGCGGGGCACAGCAAGTGTATTTTTAAACGCAATAAAAAGCAATAGATTGTGGATTAGGTCCAATTCTTTTTAATCTAAACAAAGATTACTGAACTAATCGTTGTGGTAATCCGAGGATTAATCCGGCATTAATTGTGTACTCTAAGCTTTTTCCTCGGTTTAGCAGCTTAGGTTTAACGCTTGGAACAATTCGAAAGTTAGATAGAACGAACATATTTTTTGAATAAACTGAAGAAAAGCCTTCTTCAGTAAACATTACGACCTACTGCGTGATTATACTTTTCAATTATTATAAATACTTAAAGAGTTTTAAGGTAAATTATAAATCTAGACTGATCAAAATCAAACTCAAAAAAATATTTACTTAAATTTATAAATAATTTATTATAGGTATATAAATAATATATATAAACCCACGGCATCTTTATATATCATAACAAAAATTTTAGGCATTAACTTTCATCCCTTTCTTATGTACGAGTATAATGTATACAACGTATAATATAACCACCATCATATTATATATATGCTTTGATTAAACAAGATGTCAAGACATTGTAATTTGGCTCGGCTAATTATTCGGCTCATTTATGACTACTTAAAAACCAGTTTTTGATGAAGCAGTCGTTATGTGCTGCCACCAGCGTTCAAGCTTTTTTGTTAGCTTTTTAATGAATACTTTGATGTGGGTAATTATTACTGTTGTTCCGTCCTCAATAACTTATTTGTATGTTGTAAATTTTAATTATCAACGTTAATCGTTTCCCAGTATCGATTTACTATAATACATTTGTCCGAAATGACTATAAGGAAATTTTTGAACAGTAAAATAATTATAAGTAATTATAACTCACAAAATCACAAAAACTTGACACAAAAATTATTTAGTAAATTGTCCTATTAAAGTAAACTTAGTCGATAAATTTATATCTAAATCCTTAATTAAACAACAGAATGGAAAAAAGAACGGAAGTAAGTAAATAAAGAAACTTACTCACGCCACCTCTTCCAGTGCTGTATGTGAACAAAATACCGGTCATTTATAGAACACAGTGTAAACGCACCTTAAACTAATAGCCCAAAGTAGACCGTAGCACGTTCCAAGTGTGTCTATTTTTGTAAATCGTGAGAAAATCAAATACAAATAACTAGGTATCAAAGGAGATTAAACTAGCTTTTTCAGAGGAAATATAAAGCACTGAATTAGATTTATGTGCAGTGAACAACAGAACTAACTTATAATAACTAAATAAATAACTTATAATAAACTAACTTATAATAAATAAATAAATAAATAAATAAATAAATAATAATATGGGACAACTTCCACACACGGTCATCTAGTCCCAAACTAGGCTAGAAGCCTAGAACTATGGTAACCAGATGACTGATATACATTATATACTTATATACGCTTATAACACCCAGACACAGATCAAACAGACATGTTTATGCACACAAATGTTTGACCTGACCGGGGATCGAACCCGGGACCTGCGGCACAGAAAGCAGAGTTACTACCATCTGAGCCAACGAGGCTGTCTTTAATATAACAAACGAAACTCTAGAATCAAGGGGATGTCGAGGATGTTAACTAACTTGAATTTGTGATGCGATCTGAATGAACGTGGCTACACATGAAACCACAAGCATACTTCGCTTTATGAGTCGTTTTTATTTTTTTTGTTAATCACGCGTCTGCATTCCGCATGGGGGTGCGGGGCAATGTACGAATTGCATTAATGGAAACTAAGGTAAAGTTGCGTTCACACTGCGTCTTAACAACCGGTACAGAAAAAGTGCGGTGCGATGCTTACTGTAGACTAGCTCACCGTTGCCCGCTCGGGGCGCGGCGCGGGCGGGCGCGACCAGCGCTACCAGCGCGAGCGCCCACCACCATACCATCACAACCACACCTGAGAACAAGAAATAAGCACGTTAGAATTGTGGAAAATCAAAAGGTAGACATTTTTAACAATCTTTGATATTGGTCTTATATATGCTTTAATTGGCAGGGGGTACGCAGTCACTTTTATCTAACCTGTGCTGCAGGGCTAGGATCCACAACTTTCAAAAGAGACAACTTATGGAAATTAAGGCTAATGGAGGCTGGAGTCTACGAGAGCACAGAACTTCAAGTCCTACGTGCTTCAGTTTCCGATGATATTTAAGGAGATGCTCTGGCGCAAGAATTTTAACCAGAAAGCATAGTTTTCCGGCGCTTTAGGAGGCGAGGTCGAAACATATCCTCGCTAAATCATGATTAAAGTTAATTTATTATGCATGCTGTTGTTATTATGTATGTATGTCTGTAACGTATATATTGATCTATATCAATATATACCTTACAGGATATGCTTAAGTATCACAGGCCTATGCCTGTGAAACTTAAGTATATCGAAACTTACGTATAGCGCGAAAGCTCGAAATGAAGCGGAACGAAGGAGCAGTGCGCATCCTTGCCCTACAATATAGATAGGATATAAATATATAGAGTACATTTCAGAATGATTGAAAATCATAAGACGTCCGTTTTACATAGGCAAGTTAAGTAAATCGATAAAAAAAAAAAAAAAAATTTAAATAAATAATATATAAACAATATTAAAAAGTGCTATTAAAAGTCTTCGCCTTAATAAATCGAATAAAGACATAAAGCAAGCAAAGCACTGGCACATTTTTACTGGCACAGTATTGATAAACTGTTGCCATTAACTAGTTTGCAGCGATAACGCCTAGAAAGCACTCGTTAAAATTAACTGCATAGTACGACCCATAAATAACATTATTGATAAATTGTGTGGCTGAACCAACTGGAAACATAATGATAATTAAGATTTATGAATTTGTTATGTTCAGCTTTGCGTTAACGGAAGCTTTCAATATTTTATGTTTTGGAGAAAATTAGGACTGAAGGAAATTAATAAAAGAAAGAAAAATACTTTGGAATTAAAAATTAATTTGTGGCCGATGAATTAGAGTGTCTAGCTGATTTTAATTTTGCGTAGGTACACGGATCTAAAAATTGGACATTTCGTCAATGGGATTTTCTGCAAAAAGTGACGTTTTGTTTACGCGTGGCCATTGAAGGACGATTATGCGACTTACCACCTAAAATCGTTACGTAAGACTTAACAGACCGCATAGTTGTAGGTACGAGTAAGTGAAGTGACCGGTGGCATCCGGTGGCAAAAGATTTTTCCGACGAAGGGTGATTTCGACGAACCGTGCTATCGGAGAATAAAGGTATCGTCGAACAAAATTTAGATGAACTGACGAGAACACTTTCGACGGACGGTGGCTTCGATGAATGATGATTCGATGAATCGTACATAGCTCAAGTTACACAGAATTTCATGAGCCAACAGCAGGCCAACGTTGTGCTCCTTTACTTATTTACAAGAAAAAAGAAGAAGTTTATAGATGACTGTTAACCTTGACATCTCTATTTATTAGGCTACAACAATGACATAAAATAGGCAACAGATCAGCGCCCCGGAAAACATGCTTTCAGCAATTTTATGAGAAATTGCTGAAAGCACCATAAATTTTACCCAAATACACAAACAGTAAAATAGGGATAGTTTATAAACCATGTAACGTATTACATACCCACGAAGCTACATAGACCCTTTTGTATCAAAGTTACGAAATCTCATTTTCGTCCTTTCCCCTATTCAGAGCGAAAACTTCAAAAATTGCTTTCGAATTTGATAAAGTTGGGGCGTCACTAGCGGCCCGCGTCAAACTTGTTTGTAACTCGTTTGTGACGAGACATCGTTTGACTTTATTGTAACAGTGTGTGTTTTAGACGATAGAATATTACGAATGTTAGCTTAAGAAACTCTTATTCAATAGGGAAAAAATGTTTTGCGACACGACTCAACTCCAACCGCGACAAGTTTGATGCGCGATTACGGGCAATGTTGCTCTACTTCTCCCTATCTTATATATATATATATAAATCTTGTGTCACGATGTATGTTGTTAATAAACTCCAAAACTACTGAACCGATTTCAATCAAATTTCACATGTACCCGTATTTTGGTCTAACTTACTGGATAGGATAGTTATTATCTCAATTATTCGCTTATGTCGTGAATGTAAACGAATAAAATGTATCAATTAATTGTTTCTTAAGCAAGTGTTTATTTACTGTTTATTTTTATGTAGTTCTCATAGATGGCGGTGTACGTTGATTCATCGATAAAATTCTTCAATATTGTTTGACATCTAGGTTGCAAATACACCCAATAGATGGCGCTGTGTTCTGTTTCTACGAATATAAATTCTATTACTTTATTTCGCGTAATATTTATTTATGCTCACGATATAACCATATTATTTTAATGCTTTGTTACTGATATTTTTATAATTATACTGCGTATTATGTTACAATATTATTACCATTAATAACAATGAACAAAAAATGTTTGTACTATTTTTGTTAGAGAATTATTAAAGTCTTGGCGCCAAATTTTAATCAAAGTTTCAAGATCTGGCCATCAAATTCTATCGAGTCGCCATCTTTGGTTTGAATGTCTAAAGCTTTGGTATCTCATTCGTTCTCGAGACCTCTGAGCGTAGACAAAGCTCCCTCTCGAACCATCGAGACCCACTATTTCGAACAATCGATCAATCGATTCTTCTAGAAGCATGCGAACTAGAACGTTCGGGAAATTTTGTACAACACGCATTTTGTACAACAATATGAATTTTTCAATTGAGTACTCCAGTTTTATTTTAATTTATCTAATTCGATTTTACCGGAAGGGTTTTATTTCCTCAGTTGATATTATAGAAATAAAATATGGCGGTACGAAGTTCGCCGGGTCAGCTAGTAAATTAAATGTGTCGTGAGGCATTTATTGCCATCTAATGAATACAGGATTTTATCAAGCGTCGATTAAAAGCAATTTTTTTCAAAACTAATCCAGACAAATTCTGGTATAGTTTTAACGTATTCAGGATAAAATTTTGTTATACTAGACCAAGGCACAAAAATTGGATGATCCTTCATGGTATGAACAACCCAAGAAATCGATATCAGGCTATAATTTAGTAAATAACTATCTAGAATATCCCAGTGGAAAACAACTCACTCTATATTGATACATACTCGTACCTATACCATTCCAATAATGTAATACTGGAACGGTTTCTGGCCAGTAACTACCTATTTATTGTTACTGCCCAGGTATTCCTATACGTTCAGAAAACCTAGCACGAGTTCTTTGACAATCAAAATTGTGTTGCAAATTCGACATTAATTTAGCTTGAATACCGACGATGCGAATTCGATACGAATGCGATTATCAAAAAGATAGGCGTACAGATATTCAAATATGTGTTCAATTTTCTTCTCACATTTCACATCTATACCATCTTATTATCATTTGCTGATACCATAAGTCAGTAATGCTAAGTGACATGATAGCCATAATAAACTTACCTACTAATTGCATTGTCAAAGTAATGACTGATGACTAAAGGCCCTTTATCTTAATCACCTTATGACTGACCTTCTGACATACCGAGTTTAGGCCCTTGAAGACTACACTGATTGAGTGATTGATAATATAGCCGTCTGTCAGGGAATTTCTACGCCTTTATCAGTCTACCAGTCTTAATCTATTAGGCTAGTAAATCCAGTCAAAGTTATTGAATTGTACCTTTTTACGTAATTACTCTTCTCAAAATTAATCTACATAATTAAATACATAATACATCACTATCATCTCAGCCGTGGGTAATCCACTACTGAACGTAGGCCTCCCGCATAAAGGGGGGGCTTTGCCAATACTTGACACGCTTGTCAGGCGGGTTGTCGAGCACAGTTCGATGGTTTTTTGCAATGGACGCTGCTGTCCGTCCTCTGGATCTGTTACTCTTATGACACAATGCAAAATACGTAACATAATACACAATTCTTCATAATTAATCTTTCCCAAATTCTAGTTCATTTTCTTACGTTGTTCTTCAATCAGCATTTAATTTATAATCCGAATATAGCGCATTTTGCTTTTGCAAAACTATAATTTATCAGAAGCACGATGAATTACAGGTCCTAGCGTTTAGCTGAGTCTGTTCGTGAGCTATAAGCGGCGCGAGGAGGGGTGAACTCGCTGTATGCATTCCTCACGTACCGCTTCCATACCTCAGTACCGTAATCGCACCCTTCCCATGCCGCTCCCATACCTCAAGAACAAACTCAGTTAAGCGCCCGAGCTATAAAATTGAACACTTATCTATCAATAGACTGTGCGATCTATCTTCGCCATCACCTTTGAATGTAATTAATGTAACTACAACTACCAGATATCAGGCTTATATGTAAGAGATATTCTAAAATGTTGCGGCGGTTGTTGAAAATCTCTGTACCTAAATAATATAAAGTGATAGTGGGGATTTAGGGATAGAAGCCTTTTGCAAGTCTCATCATCATCATCATCGTCTCGGCCATTAGAAGTCCACTGCTGGACTTAGGCATCCCCCATAGGTTTCCATAGTCTGGTTGTAAGCGGCTTGCATTCTGCGTGTTCCTACGGTCTTAATTAATTAGGTCTCAATGAGATCGATATCTTTATTTAAATGTAAATCATAATAATATTATGCTATTACCGTTCTAAAGTTCCAAAGTTTGTAGTAAATCCAACAATCTATAGGTGCATTAAAACCAATACTTTCCTTTCTAACAGGAAATAATGGAACCTGCTTATGTTTATTACTTTTACTGACTTGTTCTTACGCAACCTCATCAACTCCTGAGTTTATCTTGCATTAACTATTATTACTACTGAATAGTTTGGAAAGAGTTTTAGGTGAAAGTTAATGTTTCGTCAGTCACTGAACGATAGTGAATTTACGACTTGAGAACAGAATATTAAAGCTTTTCTGTATTTATAATAACAGTCATTAGGATTTGGGATGACAAAGAACGAGTAAATAGAAAATATACACTTAAGAGTATTTACTTAAATAATTTTGTAAAGTTATCGTACAAGAATTTATTACGCTGGGAGGAGTCACCCGAGATGTCAATATTGGGCTCATGTGGCTTGTGACTCATCTCAATATCGATTCTTTACACTTTACATTTCATCGGACAGCCTGGTTGGCACAGATGGTAGTAACTCTGCTTTCTGTGCCGTAGGCTCCGGGTTCGATCCCCGGCCAGGTCAAACATTTGTGTGCATGAACATGTCTGTTTGATCTGTGTCTGGGTGTTATAAGCTTATATAAGTATGTATATCAGTCATCTGGTTACCATAGTACAGGCTTCTAGCGTAGTTTGGAACCAAATGACCGTGTGTGGAAGTTGTCCCATATTATTATTATTATTATCTACGAGTAAGTACATCCCTATTAATAGTCTAATGGCTTTCCGTTAAAATCCATGTAAAATTACAGTCTTTGCGAAAAAAATAGGTACTCTAACAAGTACCTATTTTTTTCTCTTTATATAATATGCTTTACCAAAGCAAACCTTTAAATAATATGTTCTGTGTTCTGTGCACTCGTTTATGTTGTTAGCGAAAACTTAATTATAATGTTCTTATGTTGCGTCCAATGTTAAGAGGAAACATGTTATACCGACTCCACAAATGTGGGATAAGGGTAGAGAGATGATGATAAAAATGCAGAAGATAAATTTAATTATAATAATTTGAATTTAATACTCTAACATAACAGGCTACCCCAATTACACTCCTCGAGTCAATTCATATGGGTTATGTGGACAACCTATTATATTGTCAGAGTTTCAGGTCGCCAAGATTCCTACAAGGCCTCCGACTTGACCTAACGACTGCCTCCTACATATCTTATAGGAAACAGGCGGGACCTACAGTTTAACGTGCCATCCGAAACACGGTAGCTCCCAGGCGAAAAGTTCACATGGTGAGATTCGATCCAGGGACTCCGGATTTAACGCCGGGCATATTCCAGGTGGACCACGGACGCTACAAGACGCTACCTAGTCCCTAGCATAAAAGGTAGTAGTCGATAAGAATCTCATTGGTGAGGATTATTAATAAATTAAGTACCTACTTACTCGCATGAAACAGGTATAATAGTGTGCATAATTGAAGTAATCTTTGTACGTATCGGAGAGACTATTATATCAAGTGTTTTAAAATAATTGAGGCCCTTCAAACACGCGCGTGAAACGAATAACCACGTAATCGCGTAAAAGCTATTTTCCAACATATTAACCACATTCTAAAAACTTTTAGCAGTAACTCAACATGGCACCTAAAAAGTTTAAACAAATTTTAAATACGAATTCATGAGATATAATAGCAGATTGTTATAATGGGTTTTAACGCCGAGTGCTACATTCTACTTTTCACTAAGATTGCGAGTAACAGTTAATTGTTACACAAGTGGCTAAATAGATCCATTGTATAAGAGTACTTATCAAAGTAAACGAGTTAGTTTTACTCCCAGCTTTAAGCAAAGGAGTACATAGAAACTAACAAAATTACTACTCATTTCATCAAAGCATTTTGGCTAATATACGTGCGACACCAAAAAAATATAATCTCGTTGGCAACAGACAAAAATTAAAAAGAAAATTACTTCATCCCCCAGAAATTGAAACGCTATTTTAGCCCCGCTCTTGTACGCAACAGTGACGGACTTTTTGAGCAAGATGAGCAAAATAATATTAATACATTTACATTTAATTGACATTTGCAGAAACGTTAAACAAAATTTTATTGTGAGTCCTATAATATTGAGTTTGTGAATATTATTATCCTCAATTATGTTTTATATCGGGAAATAGAGATTAGGAGGAAGATTAGTATGAATGTAAGTGCTTATGTGTAGAGGGGACGTCCAAAAAGACAGGGATGATTTGTGTGCGAAGATATGCGAGACAGAGGAGTGAGTTCAGAGATTATCGATGACTGGAATAGCGGAAGAAGACGTGCTGTGCCGACCCCTCTTAATGTGGGAGAAGGGCAGAAAGATAATGAATATAGGTATTAAACCTGAGTGAAGGTTGACCCCGGGGATTATATTATATCATCAGCCGAAAGACGTCCACCGCTGAACATAGGCCTCCCCCATAGAACACCATAAACTATTCATATGGGGGGATTTTGCCGTAATCACCACCCTTGGCAGGCAGCGTGATGATCGCAGTTGTTGTAATACTTGGAGAGCGCTGCTTCCCACTCTCTGAATATGTCCCTCTGCCGAGTCTCACGGCCCCCACGGGCTGATCAAGAGGTGGCCCTATTAATAGCCGGGGATAAACATACCTTATTACATATTTAATATTGTATCACATAACCGCCCTGTGCTCCCCAGGGATAGGGGGAACCAAAAAACAGCGAACTTCCTTGAGAAATAAGCATTTGAGATGAGTATCTGCACTGATTCATACAGGCACATGACTTGTGAGTGAAATAAAAAATAATTACAGAGAAATCCGCGCTGTAACCGAGAACTGGTTAAACGTTCTCATTAGAGATCACCTGAGTTATTAACTCTGCCAACATCTGTTTTCATTAAGTTTTCCTAACGATTTAAGAGAAAATTGAGAGTTATTTATGGTGTTTAATTGATTTTGCACATATTTTTACAATTACAGGAAAACCTTGGTAGTACGGACGTCAGTTTGTTACAGATTTTCAACGTCTGTTAATAAACGGGCGAAGTCTATAGTAGAAAATATTTTACTTGTGTTAATAAATGTTAATTATAGTCTGTCTTAATTGCACTATGTTGAAATGAGGCCCGTACAATCAATTGTAGGGTTGATGTTATTTTGTGACGCGCATGCTACGGATTCTGTGAACGTTTTGGTGGTTTTATGGAAAGTATTAATGGCAACGTGTGATTTCACGGAGATCTATGGCATGTGCGAGGCCGCGATGGCAACACAGGGAGGTGGATGCCAGCGCGACAGATGATTGTAGAGCGAGATTGAAGATGGTGGGCTTGGAATAAATCATGTAATATATGCTGAAGTGTTCGAGTATTATTTAATGGAAAAGGCACGCCTACACAATAAAATAGAAAACTTAAAAAAATACTCAATATAAAAAACGCATTACCAGTATTTTTACTTATAAGACGTGAACTTATTTTTATCACATCATCATCATCAGCCGGAAGACGTCCACTGATGAACATAGGCCTTTCCAATTGAACGCCGTAAACTATTAATATGGGGGATTATGCCGTAATCACCACGCATATTATATTGCATTTATTTATAACTGACTATTAGCACTTCAAGTCTATACATATTTTAGAAGTATAACATAACATAAACATACATTCACGCCTTTTTCCCGAAGGGGTAGGCAGAGGTGTACCCAGGACACAGTCCCATAGTAGGTACACCCACATTTCGCCAGTATGTTATTGGTCCCATGTAATAGGGGGCGAGCCTATTGCCATCTACCGGGCACAGTTCCAGGCAACTATTGAAATAATTCCTAATGGAAAAATCCAATATGTAACACTTTGCCTGACCTGGGGATCGAACCCAGGACCTCTTGATTGGCAGTCGAGCATACGCCCTCTACGCCACCGAGTTTTAGAAGTATTGCCAGTAATAATATATTAATTACACCTACGAAAAATTACCCTTAAGCTTCAGAATTCCCTCCAATTTCATTAATCAAGTCTAGTGAAGGCAAGGAATTTCTTCCTTGAGTGAATGTCTCAAGTGACAGTTGACAGAGGAGAGGAGCGAATGAAGCCAACTAATCACCCACACCTCATGCGAATCAATGTTAGGCATATATGTAGTGCTACCAACTGAGCTGTTTGTGAGCAAAACTGGAACTATGGCCTAACTAACAGCTGCCATTTTCAGTATTCCGCTGTCAAAAGTGTCTACTAGCGACGCTGTTAACTGAACAGATAAGATTGGTAGAACTATAACTTCCTGGACATTATAGTAATCAGACGTGTGCGTCACATGCTACTGAGAAAAATGCTAAAACTTATTATGTCAATGGTTTTCTATGTTTAACCACGTTTAACCACAACATCATAAACTACGTTCATGCTATTAAGTTACATTTTGTCGGAAAATCTATTTTGATGACCAAGGAGCGAGAGAATAGGAGGAAAATAATATCAATAATACTTTTGTCATACTTTATCCAAATTAAAATATTACAAAAGTATCTAAATGCCATAACAAACGGATTTTATACGCAATCATCAGTAATCGTTCATAAAATCAATTGACACGGACTTATTCGTGAAGTGACTTGCTCATATATTTAAATTATTGTCTCTATGTCTGCCTTGGCGGCGTAGTGTGCGCAAGCTTGACTGCCGATCATGAGGTTTTAGGTTCGATTCTTAGGTCAGACAAAGTGTCAACTATTGGATTTTACGTTAGGAATCATCTCAATAACTGCTTGGAGTCTGGAACTGTGCCCGGTAGATGGCAATAAGCTCCCCTATTACATGGTACCAATAACATACTGGCGAAATGTGGGTGTACCTATCTACCATGGAACTGAGTCCCGGGTACACCTTTGTCATAATCCCTTCGGAAAAAAGGCGTGATTTTATGTTATGTTTATTGTCTCTATGTCAGAGTTTTTCACATTTATTGTTTATTTTACCTAAATAATCTAGCGCAATGCTAGGACTGACATAGTGAAAGACGTGCATTTTTTTTCAGGGACTTCGTTTTACCTGATCATTGTGCTACCGGGGCAGAGCTCAAGACTGCGTCATAAATTGGGTCACGCGTACTTATTAAAATATATAATAAGAGCTGTGCCCCGCGTTTTCACCCGCGTAGTTTTCGTTCCCGTGGGAATATCGGCATAATATTCCATAGGGTCAGATCTATTTACATATCGAATTTCAGCCCAATCGGTTTAGAAGTATTGGCGTGAAAGAGTTACAAACATCGTCAGTAAAGTTAATTGTTGTCTCGATCGCACTTAGGTCTTAGGTAAGTCTTACTTTCTTTGTTGTTTTAAATTGCACGTGCCATTCGTTGAGTAACCGCTGGGAGAACGTACGCTATCTCCCCTTTTCATGCTATATAGCCGGGATAATTGGTAAAAAGAAGATAACAAATTATTATAACCCAAAAATAAATACATAATATCTACTGCTCCTTTAAGTTAGGTGAATTGCTTTTTAGTCTAAAAGATCTGTTCAATAACAAAACAACAACGAAATCAATTACGACAAAACGTTCACGGCCATCATGTTGCGTGTCCATAGAGAATACGAGTAGTTCCATGTAATTACCGTCGATCAAGTGAAATTATACTTTCAATGGAAAACAAGCTGGAAAATCGGAAGCGGATCAAATTGGACGGTGCGACACAAGCATGTACTAGGACTATACTTAATAATATTAACGGTTATTTGGTTCAAATAGCATTTAAGGAATCAGTACCAATAGCTGATTATTATTTAGAATGCGAAAATGAAAGCGTTTTGAATCTATGACGAAAGTGAGCTTGTTCTGAATTGGTATAGTAAATTACTGTGACAAATAGCGTAACGGCAAACTTTTTACGGGAACGGATAAAATACTACTTTGTTTTATTTTTCTTTTTGAACTGGCTGAATACATAAATTAGTTGCATTATAATATTTCCAATATTTTTTTAATTGAGTTATTTTACAGATTCCAAAAGTCGATCATAAACGAAAATTGCTCTATGATCGTTGGTTTTATCTAATACATATACTATACCTAAATGCCACGCCTACTCTTCCTATCATGCCCTCTCCGTACAAAGGCTGGTTGTTTGGAAGAGATCGCTTAAAGCGATAAGGCTGCCCATTGTCGACCAATAAGTGTTACATTATTATTTTTATTTTTTTGTGGTCGTGTTAAGGTTTTTAGCGTACCGTACATCAAAAGGAAAAAAGGAACCCTTATAAGATTTTATAGGACTTTTTTGTCCGTCTGTCTGTCTTTCCGTCTGTCAAGACACTTTTTAACGGGAACGCGTGGAGGTATCAAGTTGAAATCAACTTCTCAGATCTGCGGTCTCTTGTGGCTGTAATAAAATCATACTTCTAAGTTAACTCAATCAAAAGTAATGGCCATTTTACTGCATATTTCCATACTTTTCGCAAGGAACTAATAGATGGCGCTGTATATTCTTGGTATCTAGGTATGGATCAATACACTATACATAGGTATGCCTTCACAATTTATTTATATTGGTCTCACTAAAGAGTATTCTACCCTATTCCACATTTTGGAAACCAACCACAATTGCTTAATGACGTGAACTTAGGAAATGAACCACAAACCCTTCTACTTAACTTATACTTGACCTGCGTTATTCACTTAGTTAAAGTCCTTTCAAAGGACCCAGAACTTTGAATTTAAAGCCGTTCCGCACCTCAAAGGGATTCGAGAAATTCCAGTTGTTAGATTAAAGCTAAGAATTTGTTCGTATTTAATTGGTCTTATGATAAATTATTCAAATTGTTCTTGATATTTTGCAATGGTGTTAGGATTTGGAATAGAATTAGTGTAGGTTTTAATCGATTTTCACGCGCAGACTCGTTTTTACGAGGAGATTATTATTAATTATGTATACCTACCTACTTACCTTCCTTGTGTTTGGAAACCGTGAACTGGTCCCGGAAAGCTACTTTCAGCCGATGTACAGAGGTCTAAAGGAACTTTAAAAGATAACAATAAAAATATATTAAATTAAAGGTCAAAACAGAGTACCTAATCTTTAGCAAATGTCACGAATACAAAAGCGATTGTCGAGCCATCAGCCATCAGCCATCAGTTGGCGACGGGCGAAAGCGACAGTGGCTTCATAGATACTCAGTGTCAATCATAGGTAGAAAGCTCAGATTTACTTGTCAAAACATTATGACTTGAAAGCGTTATGCATCTTCGTGCCATCTTCTCATTTTCACAATGAAGGTAGCGTGCTGAAGAGGTATGATGGCGGTTACGATCTACAAGCGATTTATTTCATAACACACAACACATACTCGTACATACATACTTACTTAAATAACAGGAAATGTTTTGATTTTTAAGTGACGACTTTTGGGGCCCAGTTCAAATACTCAAAAAGATTTATTCAATGGGTCACAATCTGAAAGTTTTGCACATCGTTCATTTTGACACTAGCTAGTAACCGGCCTTTTTGGGGATTTCTTATAAAATTACGCGTACTGCTTTACGCTGCAGTTATATCTGTCGTGTGACTGGGCCCTAACTGTGAGAGGAGATAAAAGGTCATAAAATCTTTTGAACCCCTGGTAAACAACGACGTAACTTGTAACTTGTTAACTATTCGGATATAGAAATACATCTTTATTAAGTACTCATGAACAAAACTCGTTATCAATACTATAATATAAAATAATATCCTAAATGACTCACTGACAGACATGCAACGCAGAGCCCAAACCACTGAGCCTGAAACTTGGAATGTAGATTATTTTCGTTATCTAGACATGTGCTAAGATAGAATTTGTGAAAATTCACATTCTAAGGGGTCCAAAAAGGGCGTCAATGTTGCCGCTGAGCTAACACTAGTATTATTATATAGTGAAGAACTTATATCGAAGAACGTTGGCCTTTCAGTTAACCTAAATTAACATAAAATAAACTACTCTTCTCTCTCTACACTTTACTCTACTTTTTTCAAATTTTTTATTCACATAACATGACGCCTCTTCTCCTGAAGGGTTAGGCGGTGGTGTACCCAGTACCCAGTCCTATAGTAGGTACACCCACACTTCGTCAGTTATGTTTTTAAGTCCCATGTAATCAACTGAGCACAAATCCAGACTTCAGGTTATTGAGATAAATACTAATGGAAAAATCCAACTTTTTGACTGACCTACGAAACAAAACCTCCAAATTAGGAGAAGCGCTTACAAACACTACACTAGATACGAAAGGTCTTCAATTTCGATAGGCAACGGACTCGGAATCCAAGGAAGCTGGGCCCGGAAAATATTACTAACCTATATTGCCGGGAGAGTATGTTATTCGCAATGATATTCCTAAGCATAGTAGCCCTCTTAATATCGCTGATTAATTTATAATTTGATTCGAATAAAGTGAGGTTAGGTACTAAATATGTTTTGAATGGCAACGCACGTTACAATTTTTGTAGTACATATGCTTAATTTATTATAATTAAGCATATGTAAAAACTGTTATTACGCAAATTTGAAAATATTATTAGGCCTATGAAATAAAATCAAAATTTTAATGTAGGGTCGAAGTGGCTCTGAAACCAAGAGCTCCTTTCAAAATGTTCTTTTTACTTATCATAAAGTACCCAAACCAAAATCCGCTCGAACTACCAACCCACCTCACGCCCTACAATAGCAGCCCCTACATGCACGAGTTCCATTACAAAGATGACGAGGCACTCGCTTGATGAGCTCTTGACTGATGGCTGATGGTACGCCTGGGAAACCAGCCCATATTTCTTACTTCATTCTTTCATCTTTGTAACGAATCCTTGGATGTAGGTCACGAACGATCGGGTTTTGATCTAAACTGTATGGATTATTGTGAACAGTAGAATTTTAATAATAATAATAAATCATTTATTTTAGGTGGATATTACAGTATACATAAAATCTAAAGTAACAGAGGCCCATATAAACATATACCTTATAGACTAACATACATAATATTATAATAATAATTACACAATAATTTTCGGTACCGCTCCCCGATAGGGCCGGAAAATGATACTGATCAAAAACTTAAAAACTATTAATCATGCATACATCCTTTGTTGGAGTCGATTTATAAATTTGGGTTAGTTTTTTCGTAACGAATTTATATATTTAGTTGGTTATCAATTTATTTGAATTTATTATTAAAACTAAACCGAATCTCGCTATCAAATCCAAGTGCTTGATCATTGTGATTGAACTCGACGAAACGCTTATTATGTGCCTTAATCACCATTTTTCCGACCAAGTTGCCTTGCCAGCCGCACCTAGCTTTACGACGCCGCCTGTCTCCGCCCGAACGTTAATGGCTACGAGGCAGTAAATCTAGCTAATCTATTATATAGCCCAGCTAATATCGCTAGTGCTACTTCACGTAATTAAAACACTAACTACCTATAGGGAATGCCTTATATTCGGACGCAGTATCCGTTCCTAATAATAAAATATTGAGGATTTTACATCCAACAGTGTTGATACAATTTTTTTTTTTTTTTTTTATGATATTGAGTAACAAGACGAGCTAATCAGGTGCCTGATGGTAAGCATGATGATTGCCCATATCAGACACAGTGCCACCCAGTGTTTTAAAATTCAAAATTCTGCGCGGCACTGCACTGCGCCTGTCACCCTGAGATACGAGTTGTTGAATCTCATCATGCCCAGTAATTTCGCTGGTAACATTGCCCTTCATACCGGAACACAGTAATGTTTGCACATTACTGCTTGACGTTGTGAACTGTTAAAATAGTTTTAAAATTTTATTTTGTCTAATAAGCCAGATTTGTAGAAAAATTTGTAGTGAAACTGAACAACTTTCAAAAGAAATAATGAGAAGAGAATGTATGAACACAAATAAGTATTGCAAACTAACCAAAATCGATTTTACGGGTGCAAAAGTAGTGTTAAAGAGGTATATGAGTAGCTACACTACACCAACCTAACGAAATAAAGGAAACGTGATAGTAAGGAATGATACTTCGGCCGAGGATTGATAAACATACAATGCTCTCGAATAGTCCCCAAGGCTCTCTCAAGGTAAAATATTACGAAGGCTACAGAATTCCGACAAAGTAAAAGGCATCGTAAAGGAGTTAAATTCGTTTCGTATCATCCATTTTGGGACTCCGTGGCAACTTAGCGGCGATTCGCATGAAATTTTGAATTCCATTTTCACTGCAATGGACTATTTTTGGTGAAAGTGTCTCGTTAAGTACCGTGTCAGGGCTGAGTGCCGTGGAGAGGTTTTAAAAATTCAATTTGAGGACGTTTTGTAAAGTTATTAAATGTTACAGTCAGCAATTGAACATTATTACTTAGTGAGTTCCTACATCGTGATAAAAACCTATGTACGTTTTTTCCCATGGTGTAGCGTGAAAGTAGCGTGAAGAAGATATTCTTAGTTTTCTTACTTAGTTCATTTTAGCCAACTATGGCGACGAAAACAGGGTGTTTTTTAATTATAAAATACTAGCTGTACCCCGCGGTTTCATCCGCGTAGTCATCGTTTCGTATGTGTTACTCCTAAATTATCTACATACCAAACAACCCAATCGGTTTAGTAGAATAACAAACATCCATCCATCTATTTATCCTGCCTCAAAAACTTTCGCATTTATAATACCAGTAGGATAGTAAGGATTATAACATATGAAAATTTCAATAACCCTTTTTTCAGTAAAGAGTTTCATGTTTAATACTGGTTGCATGGTTGTCTGGAAGATATTTCTAAGCCATAAGACTAAAATTTTTGTTTGTTTTTTTCTGTATTCTGATAATAATAAAAACTGCAAATCTTAGCAAGCTATGATAAGAATTGCATCGAGGCCATCGTATTTATTACTCGCCGAATCTCCCGGAAAAGCTCCTCGGAAGCACAGCGAAAGTGTGAAATCTCATTCCAGAACTAGTTCCAAAGATAAGCGAGAGTATAAAACCCAGTTGACCCTAAAATTAGGTCAGCAGTTCCTATGCCCCAATTGTTAACTCACTGGCTACGTCGCCAGCCGAGATTTTAAAATACCTCGGTGTCAAAATGCAAGTGCTCAATATCTGTAAATTAGTTTTACA
Organism: Hemistola chrysoprasaria; assembly: GCA_947063395.1. Classification (NCBI taxonomy): domain Eukaryota; kingdom Metazoa; phylum Arthropoda; class Insecta; order Lepidoptera; family Geometridae; genus Hemistola; species Hemistola chrysoprasaria. Next base: position 7,498,025 of record OX346720.1, on the reverse strand, counting down.
CTAGACCGCACATATTTATATAAGCTAAAACAATTACATCTCTAATATTGTTTTCCACTTTCTTATAATATTATATAATTTTATACGTGACAGCTGGACAAAAATCAATTTTTAGGGTCATTATTAGGTAAATAAGAAATGGTATCATATCCGGTAATTTATAATTCACACAATTTATCAAATATCCTCTTAGAACTCAATTTACGGAAATATGGCCAAAAAAATGATTTTGTTAAGCTCAACAACCTTTATTTTATAAGGTATAAATCTTTCTAGTAATCCTAGAAAATTGTAAATTTCAAATTTCAATGTTTATGAGTATGTTTGATACCCCTTCAACCCAATAAAAAAGATAGCTATTACCATAAAATATCACAGGATTCCTTTAAGTGGATTTTTCAGGATTCGATTAAGTGATTTGGGTTGTTCCGGCTTTTTGAATGGATTGATGTAAGTAAGAGTATATAAGTGAGTGTGTGAGAGTGTGTTTGTTAAGTACCTTTAAGTAACGTATGTAAATAACATAATATACCCCGGAATAACAGGGCGCAGTAAGTACAGCATACGTAACTCACCACTTGCCACTACCATCTTTAACTTACCAGTTCAATTATCAATGAGCATGTGTATAAAGGAGAGATCAAATCAAACGACAAAAAGCTGTTGTTGGCAAATAGGTCAGCTGTCAGCCTCATACATACAAACTGCACCGGTTCCCACCGTCCGCGCCGTGCCGCGTGCCACCGGTCGCTGATCGCCGTATATAGTGAAAATGTGCATTGGTGTGGAAATCGGATGAAGAAAACATTAAGCTGAGTGCTGTTGGAGTTTTTAATTACTGGAATTCACTATTTTGACGAGAAACTTCCTTAAATATCACACCGAAATATAGAGGTGCCAGGAGTAAGTTCTCTTTGCGAAGCCTGCGATGTTTCCAGGAAGCTTTTGGGTGGAGTTAGGTTGGCTAGACTAGCCAGGACTTCATGCACAATGGACCAAATAAGAATCTAAGTGCGGAAAAGGTGTCCACCTTCCATTACAATATACGGAGGTAACATACATTCATACATTCACGCCTTTTTCCCGAAGGGGTAGGCAGAGGTGTACCCAGGACTCAGTCCCATAGTAGATACACCCACATTTCGCCAGTATGTTATTGGTCCCATGTAATAGGGGGCGAGCCTATTGCCATCTACCGGGCACATTTCCAGACTCCAGGCAGTTATTGAGATAATTCCTAATGGAAAAATCCAATATTTAACATTATGCCTGACCTGGGGATCGAACCCGGGACCTCTTGATTGGCAGTCGAGCATGCGCCCACTACGCCACCGAGGCAGTCACCACGGATACGGTGACCACGGATATGGTGATATACGGAGGTGCCAGGAAATAAATTATAATATCTAAAATCCTATATCTACACATACTTGCAAAGCCGTGCAACAGTCGCAAAAACCGCAAAACAGCTACTCACGGCTCCTCTAGCGATTTGCGTTAATTTACTGCTAATGCTCAAACGACGACGACTACTTTACTACCCATTTTTCACGTTTTACTCAGCGTAAATGAATAAATGCTTCGTGAAAATGTGTGTTTTTAATCCTTTTAAAGATATTATGATTTCTGATTTAACTTTATTTAAAATTGCTTACCCTATTAGATACATATGTGGAATCTATATACATTACAATGATATCCCAAATAAAGCGTTAGGTATCTGAAATTATGTTCCGAAGAAAATGAGAAAAATGTAAAGACAAGTTAAAAAATACACCGCCATCTCCCAGCCTATATTGTTTGGTCAGTGTTACCGATGGCAATGAGTGGAGAATTTCTTCGATTAAAGAGACAGTGATCGTAAAATATCAACTGAATCGGTATGTTCGTTAGCTCGTCGCTTTCGTTCGTAATATTATGCGTGCGAACATTGAGCGAGATTCATGATATAAAATATGGAACATTTTTGCCATAGTTTTGCGCAATGATATAATATTATATCTAATGGATAATATATCCTTATCCTACTTCCTACTAATAGTACTAATATACATGTGAAAGTTTGTCAGAAATGATGGATGGATGGATGGATAAACGCACGCATAGACCCTAGAATATCATGCAGGGTACTTTATATCCCGATATTCCTATTCGCGGGGTACAGCTAGTATTATACTCGTATATTATGTGGAAGTTTGTGAGGCAGGATGTATGGATGTTTGTTACTCTTTCACGCCAAAACTACTGAACCGATTGGACTGAAATTCAGTTCGTAGATATTTTAATCCCTAGAATAACACATAGAGTATTTTCATCTCTATATTCCCACGGAAACTAAGACTACGCGGGTAAAACCGCAAGGCACAGCTATAGTTTTATATAATTTTGTTAATATTGGTAGTCACAGAATACTCGCAGGATCTATTATATAAAAAGCTAATCTTTCAGAGAGAAAAGGTCTTCGTCTTTGTCTCCCCTTCCTTCATATCCACATCCAAGAATTTAAGATTCTGAGTATTTCGTTACAAGTCCTCTTTTTAGCTCGGTTTAAGCAATTAATGTACAATGTACATAATAACTATATATTTCCGCCGTCGACTGTACTTTAAGAATTTTCCTTGAAAAGCACTACATTTCTTGTATCTGCCGTTTCAACATGGTGTCAATGAAAAAACTTGCCTTATTACTCGTAAAGTGTCCGTACCATTTATCTAGAACAGGTACTTACAGGTACAGGTACAGGTACTTAACAAGTCTGTTTTTTGATAAATTACTTAGATATAAGCAAAACATATCATTAATATTGCCTCTTAAGATTATCGACCGGTTTTGTCTACCAAAGGCAAACCTTACCTTTTATATTACAAGTATTTTTATGTTAGGTGTGAGTCTAATTACAACTACTTACATATTATTTCTGGAAGTTATATTATAAGAATTATTATAATATGTGACTATAATAAGGCGGCGGTTCGGCTGGAAGATTAGCATTCGAGCCCAAATTACCAAATCCTTAATAGGTTTTTGTTCAGTTTATTTCTTCACCTCCTGATTTAGTTGTAGAATAGAAATGGTATTCATAGCGTTGTAACATAACATATTATTACGCCCTTTTCCTGAAGGGGTAGGTAGAGGTGTACTCAGGACTCTGCCCCATATTAGGTACACTCACAATTCACCAGGTATCTTTTTTTAGTCTCATGTAATTGCGAGTCTATTGTCACAACCGCGCACAGTACTAGACTCCAGGCTGACATTAAGAAAATTTCTAAAGTAAAATCCATTAACACTTTTGCATGACCTGAAGATCAAACCCGGGACCTCATGATGCACTAGCAGACGAGGCAAGCAATATCATTGTGCTGAATTATTATATAGATAAATATAATGAAGAAAATTAAAGTAATTCTATTATATTGTCAATATAAAACCGACCAATTTCAACAACAGTGAAACCATAAACATCACAAACTAATGAAAGCCATTAAAATGTAATTAACGTTAACAAACAGGCAGTGGTGACGTTGACATCTGCTGAACACCAAACATTTCGCAAAATGTGTGGGACATTTCCAAATTCATTAAACGTGGTTTGAATGTAGGTCAAATGCGCCAGACGTCCAGAACTTTAGGACGAAAATAAAATAAACGAAATTACTGCACATAAAAATAAAAAAGAGCTTCGTAAATCTTTGATGCATTCTGAAACTACCATAATATAACTTATGGAGAGAGTTTTAGAACTTTTGAATCAAAGTTAATTAAAAATTTGATTAACTAATAACATAACAATCATTACAAAATACAAACACAGAAAACTAAGTATGACATTGGTGCATTTCTTACGTATTCATCCACTCTTTTATCATTTTTGTGAACAAGATCTAGGTATATAAAGAGAAATATAACTAAATGCCTGCATTATAGGAATTGTAGTGTGACGTAATACCAAGGTCTTCAAATAAAGGCCCTACGCAACTTCATTTCACTCTTCACCCAAGGAAACGGTCCTACAAAACGCGAATTCGCGATCATCGCATTATATCGTGCGTATCTGCGATCATCATCATCATTTCAGCCGTTTGTGATCCACTACTGAACGTAGGCCTCTCCTAAAAGACGGGGGGTTGCCGAGCGCAGTTCGATATTTTTTTACAGAGGACGCTGCTGCCCGTCCTCTGGATCTGTTAACCCTTAACCGGCTCTTACGGCAACCACTGGTAGAGAAGGGTGGAGCACTATTCTAAAGCCGGGAAGTCCACGGTATATCTGCGATACTGATGTCAAATAAGTGTCCTAATTGGCATTTAAGCGATGCAGTCATCTTCTATCTGGACATCTCGATGACATCAGCAGTAGGTATTTTGCGATGGCTCAAACATAATATATTTTTAGGTATGTCCAGTTGCTGGTCCAGTTGGACATGCCCAGCTTTTACAAGATTAAATTCCTTTTACGGTTCATGCAAATTGTAGATAGTAGATAATTCAGTGAAATTAATATTATCATCGTTTCTCTGCAACGATTATTAAACTGATATTACGAGTTTACAAGCCCAGTAGGACCTGCGCTGCACTTTCAAATGATCTAAGATTCTAATCTCGTGCGTGCAATTGGAGTATTCGCTACAATTTATGTGATCTTTTGTACAGGTTGTTTTGATTTATTGTAGTCGTTTATTCAATTATATGTGGGATTTACTTCGTGATTTCTCGTATAGAATTATGATCAGATCGTCATGTTTAAAATTCACTTTCCACGGGTGCTGTAACAACGGGGAACCTTCTTTTTAGGGCTCCGAACCCTAAAAGGGTGCCGAAGGAGCCCTATTACTAAGCATCCGCTGTCCGTCCGTCCGTCCGTCCGTCCGTCCGTCCGTCCGTCCGTCCGTCCGTCCGTCCGTCTGTCACAGGGCTCTATCTCATAAACCGTTATAGCTAGGTACTTGTAATTTTCACAAAACATGTATTCCTAATGCCGCTACAACTACAAATAATAAAATTAAAAAAAAGTTTATAATTAAAGGTACTCTCCATACAAGCAACGTGTTTTTGCTCAAAATTTATTTCTCGATTTCGTTCGTGTATCGTGAAAACGGCATCAGCTACGTATTTGATTTTTTCACGGAACGTTAATGATTATGATTGCTATAATATGAAATAATTATGACTAAATAAAATTAATAAATAACTGGAGCGTTCATACAAATCACGATTTTTTTTCAACGTTTCACGCTGTAACACCATAATGGCAATAGTTATCAACTTGAAAATCTTACACAATTATGGGTAACTATAATAGCTATAACAACAAATACTAAAAATTCAATAAATTCAAAAATTCAAGTACTTTCCCATACAAGACACTTTTCCGACTAATTAAAATCAAATAAGACTAATTCTGACTAGAGTTTTCGAAGAAGATTTCAATCAATATTTGGCAATACACATATAACATTATCATTATTTACCTTATATTATACGAGTAAGATACCGTATCCTGTGTAATATTTATAATCTAGATCTAGATACCTATCTATTGCATACCATCATCAGGTTATTTGTATAAAAACTCCATAATGTGATGAGACTGCCGGTTACTTACAGTCTTCCTTATTATTTCAAGTTTTAACAAAAATCATTGCCACCTACGTTTCACTTAACTAACAACCCTTAAAATACCATATCTCTAAATATTTTCAATACTTAAAAATCATAGATAAACAAAGTACCTATTGAACAGCAGCAGTGAGGTTAACCTATTTAGGAACTGTTAAATAAATAGATAAAGAATACATAACATAATATTATATCTAAGCCACATATTGGTATTTTTGTAAAACGATCAGTTACCTCTTAAAAACAAAGTAAAATACTACAACATCTGTTCTTTGTTTTTTTTGGAAGCTGGTCATTAAGATTGAGTCTGGGGCAAATAGTTCATCGTCAAGTGGCACTATTTAGGAACTGTTAAATAAATAGATAAAGAATACATAACATAATATTATATCTAAGCCACATATTGGTATTTATGTAAAACGATCAGTTACCTCTTAAAAACAAAGTAAAATACTACAACAACATCTGTTCTTTGTTTTTTTTGGAAGCTGGTCATTAAGATTGAGTCTGGGGCAAATAGTTCATCGTCAAGTGGCACTTCAATGGACAGAAAAAAATGGACAAAAAATGTGTGAAGATTGGTTTCAAGAGGAACAATAGAGTCCGAATAGTACAAGGAACGTGTTTTTCAATAAAAGTGGTAGACCCGCAGATTTTTTATGATACTTGCTTTAGAAATTGACGTTTGAAAAAAATGTAATATGTGACTTACTTAACCGACAGTTGTTTTTTATTAATTTGCTGTGTAAGGTACATTTATTTGATGAGGAGATGCGTGATTTCTATAGCTATATCAGTACATACGGTGGAGAGTGAGGAGCCCTTCACATGCGCGTCCCAACACGCATTTGACAAGTTTATTATATTTCTTGTGGCCACGGATTACAAGGTAAAATCTATATACGAGTAGATTCTTTCGTTAGTGAATTTAGCGGATACTACGCTCGGGGATACGAATCTAATTCAGTCATTATGTATGGTATGGGTTTGTACCCAAACGTTTTTCTTCTGTAATATTACTTCCTTCATTTACTCAATCATGTTTCAGAGATTTGCTTTGAAAAAGTTAAGTTACCAATTCTAGAAATTGGTGTACATTCGCGTGCGTAAACATGGGCAAATTTTCTCATGGTTAAATATATATAAATAGGCTACCTATGTAAACTATCTTATCCATTCTAATCTATATATCTAATCTAACTACCATGAGGTGTACCTATACCTTACGTTAGGTTACCTACACCTTCATGTTAGGTTTTGCATAGGTAGCCTATTTATTTATTAACCTTACGATCTTCTTCAAATTTTGCAGGATTTTAATATCAACAACTTTCTGACCTGTGTACTTTATTAGTCTGCCAGCCCCAGTTTTAACAACCCCAAACAAACCGAAATTATTTTGTTCATCGGGAATGGAACCAATTAATCAATTATTCCCACTGAAAGCCTTTACGTAATGAGTTGGTGTGCAGTTAATTCGCACATCGTATTGTCATTTACGACCGACTAGTTAATTGCTCATCAGTACCTAATTTAATATCCGGCTTTATTAGTCCACTGTCGGCTATTTTGCTGAATAATTTGAACTCATTTCAGTAATAACGGGTTTATCCCATAATTCTTGCTTAATTAATTCAAAATAAACATTTGGCTGATATTTCCGCTAATTTTGTACTTTCTGATTCATAACTCTGTTATAAACACGGTTGTCTCGAAGAGATCGCTCCTAGCGATAAGACCGCCAATTGTCATACTATACTAGGTCATACTGTTTAATTTTAAGATTTATTGTTTGTTTACCAAAAAAGTATTAGGATCACTTATTACGGGATATATACCATGATTCGACGCTTTTCAGGTTTCCCGATACTTCGACGCAGTTGCATGCGCCATGATCACGGAGGAACTGACAGGCATCAGCGAGTTGAATTTGTATTGGTAGATAAATCGATCTACCCTCTTTTTCAGTCTTTTACTCCGAAAAATGACACTACCATCAGTTTCACTACCGAACGTAACTCGATCGCGGCACACAACAATGACGGTGTCCGAACGCGTCTTTTTTGTACTTTTTTTTATTTTTACATAACCTCACAACGGGATTCCAAGCGCCGGACAATTGAAAACCAAAAATATCAGGAAACTCGGAAAACGGCGAATCATGGTAAATATCCCGTAATAAGTGATCCTATAGGTATATCAATGTAGTGTATCTAAGTATGTATCTATCTGACAATTAATAGGCATGATGACACTATAACAGATTAAAAAAATAAATGCTTTTAGTGAAAAATATATATCGAAAGGATTCTAAAAAACGACCCAGTATTATTGAAAACATTGAGATTAATAATATTTTTATTAAAATAAAAGTACAAAAAATTGCAATCGGCCATCTTAACTGAAACGCCAAGCAGAGCGAATGACGTCACGCCTCAGTAAATACTGTTACTGAGAGTATAAACACTTGAAGTAAATATTCACCATATCGCATTAACTTTTGTTGTGTTGTGATCAGTCACTTAATTTGTTATATATTCGTGGCAATCCAGGAATCATCGAAGATGGAACAAGGTTTTATTAAGGCAAAAATAAAATATTTACTTAGGCGTGACGTCAGGACCCGACGCCATGACACATACGAGCGTTTTCGCGCTCATTTTAAATTAGAAAGTTAAAAATGCATTAATTTGCGGTAAAATGTAATTTTATTCTGAAAAAATGTTTTTTTCGGTAATATTAAACGTGTACCTACATTAAGAAACGGGATTTCAAAATCTGTCACCATGCCTATTACAGCACATGTAACACCGTTTAACGTTTCATTTATTCAAGCATTGATAGAGAAGAAATAACTTTGCATAGATGTAACTCCCACAATTTCAATAACCGTCGCTGTAAAACCATGGAGTTATGATTTTTATCAAAAGATAATAAGATTCTTATTCATTAAATATAATATATTCAAATCATTCAAACAATATTAATTTAACAGCCTCTGCGGCGCAGATGGTAGTAACTCTGCTTTCTGTGCCGCAGGGCCCGGGTTCGATCACCGGCCAGGTCAAACATTTGTGTGCATGAACATGTCTGTTTGAGCTGTGTCTGGGTGTTATAAGCTTATATAGGTATGTATATCAGTCGTCTGGTTACCATAGTACAGGCTTCTAGCCTAGTTTGGAACCAGATGACCGTGTGTGGAAGTTGTCTCATATTATTTTTTTTTTATTCAAGAATAATAAATATAAAAATAAAAACTGTTAAACGGTTATTCTTGGATTTGCTGGACTGTATTTCTTAGATACTTAATAAAGTATTCAAACTCAATTCAAACTCAAACTCAGATATCCGCTCAAATCGCTAGAAGACATTTTTAAACGTCATCTTATATCTTATGAATCTACCATTGATTGAACGAAAAGGGGAGATGAAGTACTGGCTTCCCAAAAATGGCAAGCTCAAACTAGGTCTCATTAGGGCCACGTACGTCAGTAAAATGGGTTCTAGCGACTAATATTGTTTTCTCGATCACACTTCTTAGGTACGTAATCTATCTTTGTTGTTCATTATATTGCACTGTGCAAACTGCACACTGAGCAAATTGCACATGCCAGTTGTTGAGTAAACGCTGAGAGAATGTACCCTATCTCCAGTATTCTTTTAATCAATGGAATCTACCGTGCTTTCGAAAATATACCTCTATGAACGCACAAGAAACGTGAGTGGTTAATATCTATCAACAATTACAATAATATATTATATAACACTTTTATTGATACCACAATACAGAAAATTAAAAAATGGAATTTAATAAAACTAGAACGTGACCTAAAAAACAATAAGGTATTCTAATAGTATTCTCACTGATGATATAAATGTCTTCTCTATTATTGTATCAGTTATACCTACACCAATACGTTAAATCCTAAAGGGAAAATTCGATCATATGTATTTCTGGTCGATATTTCTTATGCTGACATGACACTTATTAATAAACATACGTAATGCGAATCTGTTGGTCAATTTTATGGTTCAAAAGTTTATAGTTCCATTTCAACTAACCATCAGAGATGACCCAAATAAATAATGCACAGCCATAAGGAAACTGGAATTCGATTCCATACATCCGATTTTATACCATTTACATATAAATGGAACAATTATTGACCATAACTCAGCGGGAACGTTATGCAGTAAATTTTTTTTCGGAACACAGCTGTAGATCGAGTGATATGTGCCCAGCAGGGCTAGCATGCAAACCGCGAGATAACGTTTATCGACGCGTTTTCACGATTTCAAACGTCAAATGTCACTTTCTCGATAGTCATAAGATGCTAGCATGCACGCATCTGTCGATTAATACTCGTCGTCGAAATGGATTTGTCTAAGGTCGATATATATCTATGTGGGAACACCGCCAACGTTCATTCATTTTCATATGATTATAGTCTGTTTGGTTTGGAAATGTAATTAAAATAAAAATACATGCATATAATTCGTTGCACAGAATTTTAATTTTTAGAAAAATTACGACCTACCTATCACCTATCATAAATAGTAAAATAATAATAAAGTAAAAAAAAATACTTTACTAAAGTGCCATATTTTAACTAAAACACAAAATGTTATTATTATTTCGATTTTGATCAAACAGTCGGTGTATATCAACAATTTAACATACTTCAAGCACTAATTTGTGTCATTTCTAGCGTGACAAATTTACTCGTAGTCAAATCTGGCGACGAGAAAATAGTCGATCCGACGTGAGAAGATCATGTCGTGTAGGCTAGCGTATGAGAAAAAACGCACCACAGATAAAATAATGAACGTGAAAAGTGATTACGTCGAGAACGATTCGACGGTTACAGACGTAATATGTCGATATACGAACCGGAGTCGATAAAATTAGTCGTCTCATGCGTGAGATATCTCGTGGTTTAGCATCTTAGCCCTGCTGGTTGGGTCACGATAAAAATAATTGAAATTATTTTTTTTTTTTATGATAGTGTAGAGTTATCTTATAATGCGTGTATGGGGGCATACACGTTGTCAGGTTGGCCGAGTGTAGGGTTGATGTTATTTTGTGACGCGCATGCTACGGATTCTGTGAACGTTTTGGTGGTTTTATGTAAAGTATTAATGGCAACGTGTGGTTTCACGAAGATCTATGGCATGTGCGAGGTCGCGATGGCAGCACAGGGAGGTGGATGCCAGCGCGACAGATGATTGTAGAGCGAGATTGAAGTTGGTGGGCTTAGAATAAATCATTTAAAATATGCTGAAGTGTTCGAGTATTATTTAATGGATAAGGCACGTTTACAATAGTGAGTAACAAGGCGAGCAAATCAGGTGCCTGATGGTAAGCATAAAGATTGCCCATATCAGACACTGTGCTACCCAGTGTTTTAAAATTCAAAATTCTGCGCGGCACTGCACTGCGCCCGTCACCCTGAGATATTAGTTGTTGAAACTCGTCATGCCCAGTCATTTCGCAGACCGGAACACAGTAATATTTGCACATTTTTGCTTGGCGGATGAATAACCGGCAAAGGTGTGGTACTTCACCAGGCGGCCCCCTGCAAATGAGGCCTAACACTACAAGATACAATTGAAATTATAGTGAAAATAAAAAATGTAAACTTTTGGTACATACAAAACAAACAAATATTATACAAAATTAGATAAATTAGAAACAAGTTCATAGTTATTTTTGGACTAGCTGTGCCCCGCGACTTCATCTCGGTTGTCATCGTTCCCGTGAGAAAATCGGAATCAAAGTATCCTGTGGATTCCAGGGTCTAAACTCTAAACTATCTACATACCAAACTTCAGCCTAATCGGTTTAGTAATTTTGGTGTGAAATAATAATAAACACCCATCCATCCTCACAAACTTTCGCATTTGTATTATTTATTTAACGTTTACATATTATTATAATAAATAATAATTGTACTTTGGTTATATTATTATGATAAAGTATTAATGAGTTATATAGCTTCATTAAATAATTTAATGTTTATTGAGGTGACTCGATCGACTGATGACTTTCAACTCAAAATTACCTACTATCAATATAATTTAGCTTACAAAATATTTTATAATGCTAGTGTTTACAACATACTATTATCAATAAATTCATTTAGCTTTCGTTTCTAATAGTTAATAAGAAGTAGCAAACTTAAATGAATATTATGATTAAGTTACACTAACTTTCATGCAAGTTGGTGCAACATTCTAGAAATCATAATATGAGTAATATTATATTCTCAAAATTAATTTTGTTTGTTTGCCGACATTTTTTATTTCATAATAGTAGTTACAAAAGACACCCATTTTATACAAAGAGTATATAAACAAAGTTATAATGGAGTTTTTTACTTTATCCCCTAGAGGATGAAAAGTTATTTTAGCCACGCAACAACGATGGACTTTTTCAGCAAGAGGACAAAATACTAAATACACCGTTAAATCTGTCTTTTGATATTGCAAAAAGGTTTTATGTGAATGGAATTCGTAGCGTCCAGTCGGGCGTGCAATATTCGAGATATTTGCGTGTTTTTACCGAAGCCGGAATGGAGGTCAGGGTACGAAATTTTTATGGGGCGATTGTGGACATTTTAATCTCGGGAGAGATGGCCTGTCTGGGTCATCTTGCTTTATTACCAGTGTACAGAATTTCCGAATACCGCAACTTTCTGTCGTAAATCCAGATCTTTTATAACATGCACGCGTCCTTACTAGTAAATCGGAGAAGACCGTTTTGGGAAAGAATTTTGGTAAACAGGGAACTTTTCGCAGACATAGCCGCATCGGGCCGCACCGCATCCACAGCCCGCTGTAGTGTACGATAGTTCATTTAAAATCTATTAATGTCATGTAAGCGGATTTTTGCTATGCGATGGGATGCGGCCCGGTCCGCCCTAATGTGCGCGAGCCTTTAGTATAACTTTTGAGCCCTAACAATAAATTACGCTATGCTAAGTACCAAATTATTGATATCCTATTTTAAAAGAATTCACAATCGTTGTCTATTGTAGGTATGTAGGTACATACCTATGTATTGAAAGTAGTTCCTATAATTGGTTGTTAGCAATAAACTTGGTTAAATATATCAGGACAGTTTTTTTGTGTTATAGATATATTTATCTAATCGATAAAAGCTCCTTAATACCATTAAAAACTTCTATAAACAATGTTCATTTCGATACATTGGCTATGGAAACGTTATTAAATATTGACATATTGTAATTAATTATTATTATAGTCCGCTACGGGCCGCTTACAACCGGACTGAATGGAAATCTATGGGGGAGGCCTATGTTCAGCAGTGGACGTCCTGTGGCTGAGATGATGATGATGATGATTATTATAGTAAAATTGGACATTTTATTGGAAATATTGTAATTATTTTAGTAAATCCTATAACTAAGATTTGCACACCAGATAGTTCTGGTAGAATGTATCAGCTCACTTTACTGATAGTACATCTTTTATAAGTAACATACTTCAAATGAAGAAATAATTATATTGGTCAGGAATTTAAAAATCTCAGCCAATACTATTTTAGCATCAAGTCATTGAATATTTATTACATCTAAAATAAACATCTGCTCTCTCTAATAAATGATGTAAATTACACCTCCCAATTTGTGGACCATTATACTTATAATTGATCTGACAGAATTACTATACGGCTTTTATAGATTCTTGTGTACCACTTGATACGCCAACTACACTTTCCCTCTCAACTGATTTGTTAATTCTAGTCTTTACATTATTTATTTATTTATTTATACTTCGACAGAACGGTTGCCCAATAACACTACCGAAGTTACAATAATTTCGAAGAACACTGTAAAATATCTTAAATATCTTCTTATACATTATATATCTTATCCTATGTAACAAAAGTGAATACTTGCATAAATATATTATCATTCAAAATAAATCTTTCACACATTCGCCTCACAGAATTATGAAACACTAGCTGTGCCCCACGGTTTCACCCGCGTTGTCGTCGTTCCCGTGGGAATATCGAGATATAAAGTACACTTTGTGTTATTCCAGGGTCGAATCTGTCTACACTATACATACCAAATTGCAGTTCAATCCGTTCAGTTCAATTTTAGCGTTCAATGGGAAACAAAATACACACAAACACTAGATGGCGCTGGAGTCGAGGTAGAACACAAGCGCTTTTTTTTTTCCTGTTACAAACGTAACTTTAACATTTTAGAATAGAATAGAATAGAATAATACTTTATTGCATACCAAAAAAATAATTTTACAAAGAGACACCATAAAAAAGACACGGTAAACAAAAGGCGGTCTTATCGCGTAAAGCAATTTCTTACAGACAACCTGGGGATGGAGAAGGACAGTAAACATTTTACTGGGATATGAGATGTATAAATAATATTAGTGGATTGATGTCATATATTATATGAAACAGCAAACACGTAGAAAAAAGTGTCTAACTATTAGTAGATCCTATTAGCTTTTCCCCTCACTCAGTCTTACTTCTGAGTCAGACTGAGTGAGGGGAAAAGACTGAAACCATGACCATGACTGAGACCATGACTGGAAACAGATCAGCTTAAAATAAATGTCGTGTTACAAGATCAAAGTGTAATAAAACTATAAAACACAAAACGAACAACTAAACTAGTGACATATCGTCACACAGTATATTGATTTTAATTTTAATTTTAATTCTAATATGAAAATAATAAATGAATTATTAATTGTGGAGGTAAGACTTAGTCCTACTATACAAACTAAACACTTATCATAAACGTTAAGAACAATAATGTACAATGTATTATTAATAATTAATAATTTTAAAACTCCTCAGAACTACAAAACGTAGGTATTATGTATAGGGATTCTCAGTTATAATCGTCATTAAAAAAAATGTACTCAATATACGAAATAACTTTTAGATCAGTAAGCCCTTGGTCTTGCCCAGGTCAACAATGAAATCCCTTTCTATATTCTGCTTCAGATCAAAGATCTTTCTACGAAAAAGCTGATTATTTCACGATTTCAGAGTTGGTCTCATAGTGATAGTTTTTTCCATATCTACAATTCGAAAGTGATTCCTAGTATCACTGTATTATTGACGAATACACTTCAAGTTTCGTTGTAAATGTTTAAATGATCGTTATTACTTTTATTGCCCCCTGCAGACATTCAGGATAAAGGAACCAGTTTTTTGAAAGTGGATTTCTTTTGTAAACTGCGGACATAATTCATATCGTCAGAATTGCACGTCAGATCAGCTCTTGTATTTTGACATTAACATCTTGCATCTCCTTTGTGAAAACTCGTTCAATACCAAACCTGTCCATCTCCATGTTGATGGTATAGCATCAGTCAATGCGGATATAGAATAGATTATTGCCGCAATAAAACTTTTATTAATTCCAATAAATGCTTGTAAATGCAAACGTGTCATTTGATCTACATTTTTATGCCTTAGGTGGCAAACAAGCAGACGGGCCGTCTGATGGTGATTGGTTACCGCCGCCTATGGATATCTGCAACACCAGGGGTATTGCCAATATGCTGCTAACCCTTCAAGGCTCTCCTTTTGAAGAGCCCCATGTTCTAGCTCAACGGGAAGACCGCAGCAGAGATACTATGTCCCGCAGTTAACTAAAACTCCCAGGAACGACGTCCTGGAATCTGGAACTGTGCCCAATAGATGGAAATGTCATACTGGAGTTAGTGTACCACTGGTCAGCTTCCTTACTCTTCAATTTACCTATTAAGTTGGTTACATTATGTAGTTCTTATTTTTCAGAGTTTTTGAAATAAAAAGTTTAGTTAAATCTAAAAAATATTTAAGCACAATATAATAAAAAATAAAAATAATAAAAAATATCTACTCGGTTATCAGCGTAAAAAGTAACTGTTTTTGTAACATAGGCGAATGAGATAATCTAAATAGTCTTATCTGAATGTAACATAGACATATAACTTTCACTGAACATATGAGAGTCATGAACGAAACGAACGTTTAGATGATATGTAATCATGCATCCGTGTCATGACATGTTACATAAATAATATGATGAATCGGTCATGGAATATATAGGTATTATCACATATATTATAAAATCCTAAATGACTCACTGACTGACATGCAACGCAGAACCCAAACCACTGATCCTAGAGACTTGAAACTTGGAATGTCGGTTATTTTCGTTGGCTCAACGTGTCCTGAGAAAGGATTTTTGAAAATTCACATTCTAAGGAGTCCAAAATGGGCGTCAAAGTTTTGATATAAAACTCCCATATTTTGTATTTGCGAGCGGGCAAAGCCGCTTGACTTACCCTAGACTATATTTGTAATTGGTAATATATATTTGTAATTGATTAAAAGTTTAAACATATTTTTTTGACACAATATAATTTAAATTAATTTAAAACTCTAACAACATTGTAAAATGCCTATAACAATAAAATTTGGCAATGCCGCCAGTATCTTGGGTACGCTGCCATCTGACAGTGGTTTAGAGCACTTGGATTTTCTATAGGCTGACATGTCGGCCTGTGGATTTTCAAAGTGTTCTATGGCATAGTGTATTTAGTTGGGGTAGATAGTAAGTAGGTAGCTCTGTTGTCTTTTTTCAATAAAAACACTGCCCTCGAAAAAAAAAGAAGTTATTATTTATTTATTTGTTCGATTCCCCTGTTTTCTGAAAAGTTAAGAGTTTATAACCAAAAATAAAATGTTAGGAACATATAGTATACTTCATCTTCAATATATCAGGATAAAAGTATAAAGGTTTACTATATTCTTCTGAAACAGTGGAATACAAAACATCGATTTGGTTAATTTTCTATAGGAATGCTAAGAGGAGACACACTGCTAAGAGATTCCTTTTCTTGTTAAGAGTATGCTAACTGATAACCAGGCTCTATATTTATTAAGGTAAACATAAAAAAAACCCAACCAGAGATTTGTTCCTCGTTTGCCCCACTATTTCGCCCCACATTCCAAATGTTTTCCAAAGCTAAGTACAGTCAGTAACAAAATGTTTATAATAAATTGACTATTATTATTATGTGAATATATATTGCCTCGGTGGCGTAGTGGGCGCATGCTCGACTGCCAATCAAGAGGTCCCGGGTTCGATCCCCAGGTCAGGCAGTGTTAAATATTGGATTTTTCCATTGGGAATTATCTCAATAACTACCTGAAGTCTGGAACTGTGCCCGGTAGATGGCAATAGGCTCGCCCCCTATTACATGGGACCAATAACATACTGGCGAAATGTGGGTGTATCTACTATGGGACCGAGTCCTGGGTACACCTCTGCCTACCCCTTCGGGAAAAAGGCGTGAATGTATGTTATGTTATGTTATGAATATATATACTGCTAAATTACTCGTTATAAATATACATTATTTTATAGAGTCCCTGTTAATAGGCTTAACCAAATCGAGAACGGCCTTCCCATAATTTTATTGATCTCATTTATCTTATGGAATTGCAAAGTGGGTTCTTTCAATTAATAATAATAATATAATAATATGGGACAACTTCCACACACGGTCATCTGGTCCCAAACTAGGCTAGAAGCCTGTACTATGGTAACCATACGACTGATATACGTACTTATATAAACTTATAACACCCAGACACAGATCACACGGACATGTTCATGCACACAAATGTTTGACCTGGCCGGGGATCGAACCCGGGGCCTGCGGCACAGAAAGCAGAGTTACTACCATCTGAGCCAAAGAGGCTGTGTTTAACTGATACTACGAATAATTTCTACTGTTTTATCCTATCACAATATCGTGCAGTGTCAAAAGAAAATGGGCTCAATAGTAAAAGCAACACAAAGACCGCTGGGCGATAAAATGTAGATTCAGCAGACGTGCGCTTCTCCACTATTGAAACGTACATAATCTAGACTGCGAGGCGCCTCCATCTAGAATTTATTGAATTCGAGAGAAACGAACTGAATACTAGATGTTATCACGTCACGAAAAGAAACGTCTTCTCGAAATATAACGCCACGATATTTTGGCATCATCAATATTTTCGATAAAATCGAATTCGTGACATATCTCCGGCTTTCCCTGAGAAAGCGTTATAAAAAGTCAAGTTGTATCCTAAATTGAACAATGGAGATAATGACGGACTTAAGACGCGTGAAACCGTCCACAAACAAAAGATAAATAAGCAAATGAGCGCAGTCGATCGTCGTGCTGGAGAAGGACGGATGATCGATACGGAAGAGGTAGAAAGAGACGGTTCTTAGAAAAACTATAAGAGATCGCCATCTGCGGTCGCGGAAACAATGTTTTCACTTGATTTTAATAATATTTCTTTGCGTAGCCACATATCGGGAACACGATGTTTTCTCTGTTTGCTAGGCACATTTCCAATGCGTGTGATTAGGGTCAAACATATCTTATTGCGTTCTACGTTGCACTGGTGTGCGGTAAAAAGTGTCGTCTTCATTCTCAATCGATATCAGTTCTATGAACGGTAAGCATTTATTACCATTCCTCATGACGTTCATTCACGTTCGATGATTTAGTAGTTGATTGCTGGCAAAACCATTATAACATGTTTTGTGGCTCTTTTTTTTTTATTAAATTGATCCAACCAAAAGGGTTCCTGGTTATTATGCTCATCAGTATCGGCTGGGTATCGAGTTTATAATAATAGAATATATGAAATTTCAGGTCGCCAAGTAAAAAGGCTTTCAACATGACCTCTATCAAGAAGGAAATAAATGAAAATCCTAAATCCTACATCCTACTGATATTATAAATGCGAAAGTTTGTGAGGATGGATGGATGGTTGAATGGATGTTTATTTCTCTTTCACGCCAAAACTACTGAACCGATTCGGCTGAAATTCGATATATAGATAGTTTATACCCTGGAACAACTGAAAAAATTACTTTTTATCCCGATATTTTTACGAGAACGAAGACTACGCGAGTGAAACCGCGGGGCACAGTTAGTTATTTAATAATTACAACATAATTGAATAGAACAGCTAAACACACGGATAGTATTACGTACATTTTTGTAAATTAAAGTTATAAATAAAAGGGGCTAATTAAACTTAGTGCGAGCAAAGCCGAAGCATAAGCTAGTTTTATATAAAGATCTCATAGTTAGCTATAGTTATAGTAACGCAATTAATATTCAATGTTGTGCTAATTGTAAATGCTAACGTATTCCATCAGAAGGCATGAAACTCTTGGCTTTTAAGTTCTAAGCCCTTACACACAACTTTGACCCTAATAGGTTTTCAGCGTTTAGCGTTTTACACGATACAGCGGCTTTAGGTCGTTAGTCATTTAGTCATTACTTCTCACTGGTCATAACTTGCGTGTATCAGTGTGTCAATATTACACGGTACCATGAGTGAATGATTTATTATGATATACTCGTATGTCGAGTATTGGCAAAAAAAAAACACATTAGGGAAAATAATTATAAATCCGGTTTTAACACTTTCTTGTGAGTCGACAAATAATTAAAATACACTACACCTTTTAGGAGTGTAAAATATCACATACCATAACATACGGGCATTCACGCCTCTTTCCCGAAGGGGTAGGCAGAGGTGTACCCAGGACTCAGTCCGATAGTAAGTACACCCACATTTCGCCAGTATGTTATTAGTCCCATGTAATAGGGGGCGAGCCTATTGCCATCTTCCGGGCACAGTTCCAGAGTCCAGGCAGTTATTAATTCCTGATTGAAAAATCCAATTTTTAACGCTTTACGTGGCCTGGGGATCGAACCCGGGACCTCATGATCGGCAGTCGACTTTGCGCCACCGAGGCAGTCCTGGTGTAAAATATGACAATAACTTAATAATTTTAGACCCCTAAAAAAAGACATCGATAAATCGGTTATCGATAGTAAGTCATCAATTCCATCGACAATCGATGTCTCCCTGCGTATAATCGCTGCATTCGCAATGTGAATTTGATTGAATGGATTAGCCTCGATAGCGGATCATTTTAATTACATGAAAGTAGAGCGATCTAAAGCCATTGACGATTGACGGCCAGACAATTACCGCCTATATCATAGATAAAGGTATTAACAGTACGATAAGCTACATTCACACAATCGTGCACACATAAAGTAAGGTTTACTAATAAGGTTGGCCGTATAAGTTATTTATTACAAGGCCAAAGTAGGCAAAAGAGGAAGATTGTACTTTATCCCTATTAAGTGCAGTCAAATTTTTCATACTCATTCAAATGTATGTTGCCTTAGAATAACGAAATAAATGGTTAAGGCATACTACCATTCTTAAATAAAGGTACGTGAACAAAACGCTACGGCGTTCTAGAACACTACTGCAAGCTAGTAGTAGGCACAATCTTTTTTGTTGTTAAATTTTACGGTTTTGGGATTTGTCTTTGTATTTGTGATATAAAATCTTGCTTCTTGCCAAATTTAATGATGCTAAGCTAACGGGAAGTACCCTAGAGAATTCTCTACTAAAAATTTAATTATTTATATATTTTTTTTTTTCGGGCTAAAAATTTAGCTCATCGCGAAAAGTATAGAAATTTGCGGTAAAATAGCTGTATCTTTTGATTATGTGTTGACATAGAAGTTTTCAAGAAAGAGACCATAAACTTAGGTTTAAAGATCATTATTCTCAATGAAGACATATTTGCCGCTTACATGAGAACGTGACTTATGAATAAATTAAATCTATTATTACATGTTCGTCATGTCGTACAAATAGTATTAAATCTTATTTTACAAATTAGCTAAATTCTAAAATAGCAACACAATATATATATGTATAAATAATTCACAGATATATTTTGTAAATTTTAACATTGTATAAAAGTGTTAGATAGACACTATCTCTAATTAAATGTAATAACTTGCTGATTTCCTTTTAAATGCATTAAAAGTGTTAATATTTTTAATATCTATAGGTAAATTATTATATAATCGTGCTCCCTCGCTAATAAACATTTTCTTGCCATAATTGGTTCTGACTTTTGGCAACACCAGATAAAAGTAATGTTTAGATTGAACGGCATTTTTGATTATTTTCTTGATAAAAATACTAGTACTATAGATATATAATTAATTGGTTTATATTCATTATTTTAGTGTCTCTGTATATTTTAGACGTTGAAGTTAGGTATGATTTTTAGATATCAATTTAAACTCGTTCCCAAAAAAAAGGTCTTGACAGACGGACAGACAGGCAAACAGACGGACAACAAATCGATTCCATAAGGGTTCCTTTTTATCCTTTTCAGGTATGGAACCCTAAAAACGTGAGATCCAATATAACACGAGTGATATTTTTAAAACCATGTTAGTATAGTAGTCAAGCTGTTTTAGATTAATATATGTAAACTAAAATGTAGATCGATTAATGCAAATCAATCTCATTAAAATCAATGATGATATTATAAAAAAAAACATCCTGCGCAGTGTCAGAGTGGCAATGAAACGAAAGCTTTAATTATGCAAATATTGACCGAAAAAGATTAGCCAAAAGGATTTACAGCTAACAATGTCTACAATTTACAAAAATAAATACAGCCTGGCTCTTATAAATTAATTCAATAAATTATAATTATCACAATTCTAATTTCAATTTGACTGTACGTGGGTCAATGAAACTTGAATCCGTTCATCACTTTCACTTAATTACTTATCCAACAACTCAACATAAATCCGAATGAATGACTGAGTGAATGAATGAGTAGTACAGAGATTGATGGTCCCACTTAGATATGAAACGCGTATCCCACACATGTCCCATTATGATTACGACGTCCGTATTTTGGTATTTTGGGATAGCAGAATTATTAAATTCCCGGCCCATGCACGATATTCGTAATACTGAAAACCTTTTTATCATCTATGTAAAAATGTAAAGTCTATTATAATTTTATGTACAGTTGTTATTTTCCTTTGAAGTAAAGTTGTATCCAAAATCAGATTTTCATGGTTTATTGCGGAATTTGGCAAAACTGTCCAAGCGGAAGAAAGGTAGGGTTATAATAAATACGTAAATCGCAAACTAAGGGTCGGTTTTTTGATCGTTAGTTACGGTTAAGTTAATCATTTGTCTAACTATAGTTAAATTTCTAACCAATGTTTAAATCATGTGGAAAAAAAATAGTTAACCAGGGATGTAAAAACGAATTTTGTGGAATTTTAACTATTTGTCAAAAAAATTAACGATTGGTCGACTTAACCAGTGATAAAAAAACCCAGCCTAAGTAATAGAAAATCTACCAGAGTAGATTATATCAGAGTAGACTCTTCCTTGCCTGCGTTAAAAGGTGGGTTATTTGTGATGATAGGCCTCATGGCATTAATTATTATTAAATGTACTAATATGGCGAAAGACGAATAGACCGCGTAGTCTATAAAAATATAAAATATTATAGCATTGCTTGTTTGATATAAATGAAGTATAGACATGAAGACGCGTTATCTAGCTAAACCGGTAGACGCTATGTAAATGCTTCAAGTTATGCTGACTGTATGTCAACAGCCGATTAATTTATGCTCACATCTGATCTGTGCTTACGCTTGAATGTAATCATAACTTAATGTGAGTAGTTGATGTAACTGTTTATGTATTGATGATGCATTTTAAGTGTGTATGATTGAAGAAAGTATGGTTTGTATGATTTTTAACCGTAACTTAGACGTATTTTTTTCTTAGTAATAATAATCTTGTAAAAGGAATTTGTATATTTTTTTAACAATTAATTAATTATTATAAAATTCTTAACTGAAGAAAACAAAATCTTTAAATTACCCTAACACATTGATTTAAAGAAAAGGGGAGATGAGGGACTGGCTTCTCGAAAATGGAAACCTCAAATTAGTTCCGATTAGGTCCACGTATGTCAGTAAAGTCGTAAGAGCGCCTAATATTGTTGTCTCGGTCGCACTTCGGTCTTAGGTACGTCTTTCTATCATTGTTGATAATTATAATATAGCTCCTTGCAAACTGCACACTGAGCCAATAGCACGTGCCAGTTGTTGAGTAATCGTTGGGACGACGTACCTATCTCTCCTTTTCTTTAAATCAATGCCCTAACATTGTCTTATACTCAAAAAATAATAAAATGGTTTTATCGTGTATCTTAGTTAAACTCCTAGAAAAAGAATATTTAGTTTTTAATTCCAATTTTTAGAGTCAAAAACAACATGCACAGTGCACCGCCCTCCCGCCCGTAAAATTGCATGCAAAGAGGAAATGCTATTAGGTATTATTTTTGTTAGTGACACCATTCATATATCAACACTTGTTTCGCGTCTACACGACGCATCATCAGGAATAAGACTCTGACACCGCTGTAAGGGCGATAATAAATCCCCAGGTCAGGCAAAGTGTTGAAGATTTTTCCATTATGAATTACTTCAATAAATGTCTGGAGTCTGGAACTGCGCCCGGTAGATGACAATAGGCTCGCTCCCTATTACATGGGACCAATAACATAGTGGCGAAGAGTGGATCTGCCTACTGAGTCTTAGGTACCTCTGCCGACCCCTTCGTTAAAAAGGGGAGTTGTATGTTGTAATACACTATAAACTATAAAGTGAAGATCCATCAAAAGAAAAAAACTTTTTATACTTAGACACAATCCGTAGTGTCACTATTTCTACAAAATCATGTCACTTGAACAACCTAGCAAGCGGATTTTCTATATTTCATAACAATACATAGAAGGCAGTCGTGACCCTTATATGAATCACAAAAGGATGCGTTCAATGAGTCAGTAGTCGTAAAAGAGTTGCGTAAACTCTGAATGACAAAGTCATGAAGTAGGTCGAATTTGCAGACTGTGGCCTTGGGTGACCGACTGTGTGCATGGAGCTTATTAATTATATTATATTATTTATAGTAGAATGTTTAAATCGTGTGGAAAACAAAATATAAAGTAGAGACAAAATAATAAACTATAATTATATCGTATTATTTATGGTTTTAACATAACATACATTCACGCCTTTTTCCCGAAGGGGTAGGCAGAGGTGTACCCAGGACTCAGTCCCACAGTATACATTACTATTATCCCTTTTACATGGGACCAATAACATACTGGCGAAATGTGGGTGTATCTTATGGTTTTTAACTGATATAAAAGACTATTTAGAGTAGAATTTGCTAGTTATTCATCCGCCAAGCAGTAATGCAAACATTACTGTGTTCCGGTCTGAAGGGCAATGTTACCAGCGAAATTACTGGGCATGACGAGTTTCCACAACTAATAATATCTCACGGTGACAGGCGCAGTACAGTGCCGTGCAGAATTATGAATTTTAAAACACTGGGTGGCAATGTGTCTGACATGGGCAATCATGATGCTTACCATAAGGCACTTGATTTGCTTGTCTTGTCACTAACTATCATAAAAAGGAATAGAATACTCTTTATTATCACCAAAAACAATAGCACACATTACATGGAAACTTCTGCATAGCCACCACGCGGCACCGCCACAAACAAACGAATGTAACCAAACCAAATATTGTAAAACTATCAGTTGAAAAAATTAAGCCTACAAGTTTCTTGTGCGTTCTTCTTGTAGAGAACTTCCCGAACGCACGGTAGACTCATTACTATTTATCTTCATTGACGTGTAACAGTGTCAGATTGTGACCTATAGTTGAATAAATCTTTTTGAGTTTAAGTTTATGTATATTTTACTATTTGAAGCTCAACTTACTAATCCGATTGGTTTATCGCAGAACCTTGTACATAAAAAAGTACTTTTTTCAGCGGATAAATCTAAAGCAACCAAATTCAAAGCCGTTAACAAAACATATCCAATATAATTATCCCTCCAACGTTCCACACACGGTAGAAAGAGAATAATGTTAATATGTACGAATGGTATCCTTCAGATAAACATCCCTTTTCCATATAAATTAAAGGTAGCTACAATTTACACAGGAGATGTGAACAAAGGAGCCCGAGACAACTGGAATTGACATCTTTGTGCTTGGCTGTACCACAAAACATGCACCTACTAAAGTTAAATGAGACAATAAAATTGACTGAATTTTCAACGTTATTACGCAAGAATACTTACCATCGTTATTGAGTCAGCAGTGTGAATTTCACATGTTCATCATCTCAGCCGTAGGAAGTCCACTGCTAGGCAAAAGACTCCCCACTGCATTGGGGGTTTTTTTCGCATTACTCACCCCGCTTGGCAGGCGGGTTGGCGAGAAAGAAAATAAAGAGACAGAAAATAGAGGCAACTTTGTGATTTTTTTGATTCACAAAAATTTTCTGTTTTTATGTTTTCAATCAATGCTAGAAGACACATTTTTTGTCTTTATTTAAACTTGATTTATTGATATAAAAAATTGCAACCTACGCTGAGATTTGTAATTTAACTTTATACCCCTCTTAAATCCTAGTTGCGTCCTGTTACATTCAGTTTTTCGCATTTCTAAATTTTCCAACCACTTTTTATATAGAACATTGTCACGTTGAATAGCAATGCTTATACGTTGGGCCAGATAAACGCCAGCATGTACACTTCTCGTTCACTTAATGACATTAAAAATACCTATTCCTTACACATTTTATTTACCGTATCCAATATTCATTCATCCACAGCCCCGCATTCATGTTATTATGTGCCTATACATACCTGTCTATACATACACCTACTGTGTATGACAGGACCACTACTATGAATGCCAAATATGGGTATTATTTGCAGATAGTGTTAAATTTTATGACGACAATGAATTTAATTTGCATTTAACAAGCTTCAGAGAAAGGCACTCGAGAAACTTGAATTTAAAACGCTTTATGAATGTGCTAAATTAAACGCGAAGATTAAAGATAATATAATCATTACAAGCCGATGTTTTAAGATCTCACGATATGGGACTCGTGTGGTAATAAAAGTGATTTATTTAACACAAAAGAAATATTTTATTAAGAATGCACCGTTACGTACAAACAATAAAAACCTAGAAGTTACTTTTTCTCATCTTCATCATCATCTCAGCCGTTGGGCGTTGGGCTCAGCCTATCATAATAATAAAAGTTACTTAGCGGCAAAAATCAACCCTTGATTTACCTCTATAATAAAATACTGAACAAATTATAATATAAAATTTATTAACATTTTGAAACGAGTTCCTATCCGAAATCTGCTTGAATTATAATTTTCCTCTAAAATCATAAACAAAACTTTGATAATAACAAAACAATTTTCCTGTAATTTCCATAACAAAACTGCTGTTTGAAATGTATCCCGCAATTACGCGCCCTTATAATTTAAATGAACAGCATATTTCAGTAGAAACCTTACACGTTTTAACCCAAATCCGCCGCACAATGTACAACACGATTGTGGCATTTAGAGAATGTGGTGAGACGAACAGTGGTACGGGCAACACTCCTGGTAAATCCAGGTAGCCTACATTCCCCACATTTTTGGCCCCAGCTAAAATTGCCCGTCGACCGCAGGAGTGACATTCTATACCTAATTAACTACATGCTATGTAGAAACAACTCGAGCTATTCCTTACAAATATTTTGCGATAATTTATTAGAAACTTTGAAAAGCCATTGTTTCATCGTATCAGTTTCATCTGGAATTTGATTTATATTGATATCACTTTAAGTATTTGGGTTTGCGAAACGAGCACGAGGCGGTCAAACGAAACGCTTCACGAATTATGGAAGATTCAGCTATTGGTGTCATCGGTTGGCTTTGGACCTAGATTTGTGGCTCAGAAACAATCTGTTTGGGTCTTTCGCGGTTTCAGAATGAAATTTGTATCCGTACTATAATTCAACATGACGATACAACCGTTGTTCGAATAGATAGACTTTAAGCTCGTAAAACTTTTAGCCTTCTAATACAAAGTTGTCGATATCGAATTGCAACAATTTTAGTAAAACTAAAACAATTGACAGCCTTGTTGGCTCAGACGGTAGTAACTCTGCTTTCTATACCGTA
Source organism: Hemistola chrysoprasaria (assembly GCA_947063395.1). NCBI lineage: Eukaryota > Metazoa > Arthropoda > Insecta > Lepidoptera > Geometridae > Hemistola > Hemistola chrysoprasaria. The sequence continues at coordinate 7,471,420 of OX346720.1, read as the reverse complement.
GGCCCCGGGTTCGATCCCCGGACAGGTCAAACATTTGTGTGCATGAACATGTCTGTTTGATCTGTGTCTGGGTGTTATAAGCATATTTAAGTATGAATATCAGTCATCTGGTTACATTACACATAGTACAGGCTGCTAGCCTAATTTGGGACCAGATGACCGTGTGTGGAAGTTGTCCCATATGATTATTATTAATTATTTTATAATTCGTTTTAGAAAAATATTGTTCAGTATTCATAAAATATATCATAAGTACGTCTACCTTTCTTGATTCTTGATAAATGACATAGGACTTAAACAAATTACATTGTATCACATAATTAAATTCAAACAAGCCGACATAATATAAATAACATTAACACGCTAATAATCATCACAAATTAATGCAAAATATCTTGATTTATAATACAGCTCATTGAATTTCAAATTCATGTCCTCATTTCTTATGGAGAAATAATAATTATGACTTAGATTTAATTTTATGGGTGACATTTGACTATTATAATCTGACATTATAATAGTGTTTTATTGGCATTATTGAAAGGTATAATTTCTGGGACGAACCGTTGGCTTCGGTTTTATTTCTTTTTATAATATAATGAAGAACTTGTTCGAAAATTTTCGCTTCTGTAAACTTTCGGAAACATATGATACGGAAAAATCCCGTGGAGCCCGTAGATCTCACCTTATCAGTTTTTCAAATTAGATATAATAATTTCAGTATAATTTTATATATGGCGATTTAATCAGCACATTTTTTTGGGGTTCTGCTCTCGAAGGTTTCAGACGTCAGACCTTTTATCTGTTAGTTTTAACAGTACCTAAGTAGTAGGTATAGCCTTAAAAATGTATGTAGTAAGTATAGCTTAAAAATTGTATGTATTATACTTTTCCCAATATAGCAGCGTATCTATAAAACCTTAGCGGGGTCACTGAGTCCAGGAAACTGGTTAAGGGGGTCGCTCTTCCATACAAAATGAAATATCCCAAATATGGACAGAGAGATAATAATTTCGACTCAATTGTTTGTTGTTGCTTTTTGATCTGGCCTTCATTTGCGTTAAAATATGTTTGGTTGATGAAAACATTTATAAAAATATATATAAAATATTTTGAGGTTATTTTTTATAAATATAGAAAAAACTATACGGTTAGGTTAGGCCAGATTAAGAGGCCGTCCGGGCTGCGGACGAGTGCTTCGGCGTACCCGTGGTCCGGACACATGGCGTCCCGCTGGATAACCCCCAGGTTTTTTAGTGGGTAAACCCCGCCGTTACATCTTGGCGGGGGAGTCCCACATACCGCCCTGCCGCCCCCCGGTGCAGGGTGACGATGCGTAAAGCATTTTTCCTGAGTAAAAAAAAAAAAAAAAAAAAAAAGGCCAGATTAAGAGCCAACCACAAACAATTGCGTGGAAAATTATTCTCTTTTTCCATATATCATTTTTCATTTTATATGAACGAACAACCGCCTTAATGGTCGAATTTAAATTGGTTATTTATTAAATATTAAACCCCACCACTTCTGTATTTGCCTTTAAACATTGAATATCGTTAATCAGGTGTCTACTTTTATCAGAATGAACTTTATAAATTTTATTCTTTTGTTCTATCATTCGTGCCGCAAGCGGTTTCCATTTCTCGATAGCTATCTCTTCCCAAAACCAAAACCACTATTATAAACACCGCTACTGAGAATCGATCGATATCTATTGATAGGTACATAACAATCACTTTTATGAACTTGTTGGTTTCGTCTGAAAGTCATAAATAATTGAGATAACAATCAGGTTAACTTTTAGGTGGCTAGGATAGAATTAGCCGCTAATAAATAAGGTTTTTGCTGTCCGATCGCTACAGGCTAAATATGATTGAACCGCGACTAGTTTTGTTAGCTTAAAATTAAAACGTATTGCTCAAATCATAATCTGTTTAGCTTAGAAATTAAAAACCGATACTAAATGAAGAATATATCACCCACATTAAGGCTTATTACATTACACCAAGCGAGCTTTCAGACAAACGACGCCGACGTGTCTACTGTTCTTTTTCATGCAAATCAGCCCCTGACCACAACGCCACGTCGGCGTCGCGTTGACGTTGACGTTACGCTGACTTTCGTCTGAAAGCTCGCCGACGTTCGTCTGAAAGCTCGCTTAATTGATCGGCAGTCGAGCTTGCACCTATTACGTCACTGAGGCAGTCAACACCTAAAACAATAATAACTATTGCCACAATGGTATTTTTACACAACAATCATAATTTTTGTTCAATTTCAATTGATTTTACAATGACGCAAAATAATTCCAGTTTAACGCACGCAGTATCAGGTGTTATCTTACACGATTTAAATTGCAAATGTCCTACCAAATATTTGCATTCCTATTTCTTGTACACACTGCATTGAACCATTATTAGAGAATCACATACGAGGAAACTTTTGTAGTGTGCAATTTTCAGCGGGAGAAATATATTAAAGTTTTGATGGATATGTTTGTTACTACTTCACGCTAACATAACTAAATAGACTGCCCTACAAACCAAATAAGTCTATTTGGCTTAATATGCTTGTACCTTGAAAAAACAAAGGACGGGTAAAACGTAAAACTGGGTTCGATCCCCAGGTCAGGTAAAATGTTATTGTAGTTTTCTATTAGGAATTCTCTATGACAGCCTGGAGTTTGGAACTGTGCCCGGTAGATAACAATAAGCTTGCCCCCTATTACATGGGTCCAAAAACATATTGGTTAAATATAGGTGTACTTTATGAGACTTTGTCCTATACGATGACTACCCCTTCGGGAAAAAGTCGTGATTGTATGTTTTTATGAAACGGATAACTGCAGGGGGCAGCTAGTACCATAAATACCATACCAATATATCCTTACTTTTTGGTTTCTCATTTCTCAAGTGACCTTTATCTGGCTAAAGTTTAAAAGGCTAGGATGTGACAAGTTTTCAAGCTTTTGCTCTAACTAAAATCTTTCTTTTTTGTGATAGTGAGTGACAAGGCGAGCAAATCAGGTGCCTGATGGTAAGCAGCATGATTGTCCATATCAGACACAGTGCCACCCACAGTTTTTAAAAAAATCAAAATTTTCGCGGCCGCCTTAGATATTAGTTGTTGAATCTCGTCATGCCCAGTAATTTCGCTGGTAACATTGCCCTTCAGACCGGAACACAGTAACAAAGATGTGGTACTTCCCCAGGCGGCCCCTTGCAAAAGAGGTCTACCACTACAATCTTAAATGAACTCAAAGCTCTTTAAGTACACTTTTGTAAAAAAGTTTTTTAAAAAAGCCCCTTTCGTTTACGTTTATGCTCCTTTTTATTTTGAAGTTTGGAGACGTGACAATAATCAAGCAATGATACTGAGCTGAGTGCCAGTAGACAATTCATTTCCTCATTTTATTTTGGAATAAACACAAAAAGGCTATTACGAGGAACGTGCTGTCGGTTATAAGCACGAACCAGTTTAAGGGCAAATCGAATATTAAAAAATAATACTTATTGCTTGTCCCGGTTTTAAGCGACGGTACTGTCGCAGACTGAAGTGATTTCCATTAAATAGTTTATTTTGTAGATTTCCTTTGATTTTTTTAGACTTGGTCAAGTACTTTTATACTTCTGATAGGAAACCTACTTTATTAAGTTTCCGGCGTGTAACTACTATCGGACTGAGTCCTGGGTACAAATCGGCCTATACCTTCGGGAAAAAGGCGTGAGAGTATGTTTTATTAACGCTATTATTACATAATAATGTATAATCCAACTACTATACTAAACTATCAAAATCGCTTTTAGCCAAACTAAGGGTGGCTTAATCTGGCAGATATATAATAAAGTTATACAATTAGGACATTTTATTACAAAACTGCAATAACACAAAGGAACAACACCTGGTATTACAACATCAAAACAATGGAGCAAATATTCTGCATACAACATTAGAATTGTAAATGTGTGCTGGAGTGTACCGGCACTGAGCGACCGATGAAAGTGAGAACGACCTTAAAACGTGGACAAACACAACCGTTTCAGGTGAAAAACAAATATTGGACGCACGTTCTACCGCAATAAGACAACAAGGGAGAGAGTATCTACCAATTTTTTGTTCTTTGGTTAATGTAACGAGATGGCGATTTAGAATAGACCTAGTTTTGGTCTGCAATAAGGTTTGTATGATTATCATAATAGACTAGCTGTGCCCCGCGGTTTCACCGCGTAGTCTTCGTGCCCGTGGGAATATCGGTTAAAAAGTATATCTTAGCCTATGTGTTATTCCAGGATCTAAACTGTCTACATGCCGAATTTCAGCCCAATCAGTTCAGTAGTTTTGGCGTGAAAGAGTAACAAACATCCATCCATCCGTATGGATCCGTATGGAGGATGTATATCCTTCCTCATAAATTTTCGCATTTTAAATATTATAGTAAGAACTAGTAGTATAATAGGTTTTTCTGCGAGATTGAATCAGAAATGAGGAGATACGTAGACGAACGAAAGTTACCAACATAGCCCAGAGGATTAGCAAGTTGAAGTGGCAATGGGCAGGGCACATAACACGTAGAACTGATGGCCGATGGGGCTGAAGTTCTTGAATGGAGACCACGGACCGGTAAGCGCAGCGTAGGACGTTCACACACAAGGTGGACAGACGAAAAGACAAAGACGGCAGGAACACGCTGGAGGTGAGAATCCTGTGATATTTAGGTATATTAATTATTATTTATCTATGTATCTTTTCCTCGGACTTAAATGAAAACATTGGTCATAAGTCATAGTAGTCAAAAAGCTACACAATAAGAAAGTAAGAAAGTTAGACTACGAAACTGCGAACTATCCGAAGTGGCCAACTATCCAGTGGTTTTTTCATTCTTTCTACTGTAATTTCCATTATTCGAGTGAGAAAATTGGCAGATAATGGGCTGCAAAGATAAGAGAATGGAATGAATGAAATGAATGGGAAGGAATGAAGCATTGTCGATCGAATGAACTTGGATATTGAGTGGCACAATGGCGAAATAAATGATCTCGATTGAATGGCAAATATGTATTCGGAGTTCGTGTGCTTAACGAGACCGTTTTAGCATTCGGAGCTTTTAGTGCATGCAAAATGAAGATAGTTCCTCAATACATTACAATACACTAAAACTAACTTATTGTCAAGTAAGTGGTTCTAAGTGAGATATTCTAAGGTAGACAACATGGCGTTGAAAACTAAGGGTAATGCTTTAACCATTTTTATTTATAACTCATTTTCTTCGTTTTGAACAAAAGTTAGGTTTAGAATAGGTGAAACAAAATAACTGACTTATTCTATTAATTTATGTTAACCCATCGAATTAATATAAAATATACTGGTCAAATGCGAATCTGAAATGCATAATATAAAAGGTTCCTACCTAATATGTGTTACACCTACTTATATGGTTTGGTAAGTGTATATCACCTGTCATAACTTACCAAATAAAATTCTTATTACTGTCCTTATTAGTATTCTTTTTGCAGTAATAGTTTTATTAACATTTAAAAAACACGTTGCTCATACAAGCATAGTTACTACTATACGTTACTCCACACGGGAGGCACCTTTATATACATAGATACATAGATGTATACATAGTTACTCCACACGGGAGGCACCTTTATATACATGGATACATAGATGTATACATAGTTACTCCACACAGGAGGCACCTTTCGTTATGAACATTTTTTATTTATTGGTATTGGAATTATTATTTATATTTATATATTTTTTTATGATAATGGATGACAAGACGAGCAAATCAGGTGCCTGATGGTAAGCTTCATGATTGCCCATATCAGACACAGTGCTACCCAGTGTATTAAAATTAAAAATTCTGCGCGGCACTGCACTGCGCCTGTCACCCTGAGATATAAGTTGTTGAATCTCATCATGCCCAGTAATTTCGCTGGTAACATTGCCCTTCAGACCGGAACACAGTAATGTTTGCACATTACTGCTTGGCGGATGAATAACTGGCAAAGGTGTGGTACTTCCCCAGGCGGCCCCCTGCTAAAGAGGCCTACCACTACAAAAAAAAAAAATATTATATTATTATTTATTTTATTATTATTATATATATTTTTTTATAATTATTATTTATATTAATACTATTATGCTTAATGGGATAGAATTCTGTGACAGACGCACAGGCGGACAGCGGTGGCTTAGAAATGGGGTTCCTTCGGCACCCTTTGGGTACAGAACTCCAGAAAGCGACATTTGGACGAATGTAACTTGATATTAACCAATCTAGCTTGGACATGTGGTGTATTAGATATATCACGGAACAGCACGCAATTAATTTTTTTCTTTAGGTAAAGCTCCAAGGAACAGCTAACTTTATACGAATGATAATAGACGCGCACTTATGTATTCTTCAATTGATTTCAAATGATTCATTATCTAATCATTTTGATAAGTTTATTTTTTTTATGATAGTCACATAATAATGTAACGTAAATCGTTTTCATTAAAGATGTTTATTGGAAGTGTTACAATGTATCAACAGTAAAACGATGTAAAATTAGTACTGAACGAATCGTTTTATTAATATATTACGATTACGGTCGTAACGATATTTCGATAAACGATTAGAATATCCTAATCCTAATATCCTAATATACTATTATAAAGGCGAAAGTTTGTAAGTATGGATGTATGTATGGATGTTTGTTACTCTTTCACGCCAAAACTACTGAACCGATTGGGCTGAAATTTGGTACGTAAGTAGCTTAGACCCTGGAATAACACATAGGGTACTTTTTATCCCGATATTCCCACGGGAACGAAGACTACGCGGGTGAAACCGCGGGGCACAGCTAGTAGTATCATAACTATAGTAACGCCACTTTCTTAATTTTCAAGTTTCGTTTTAATGAAATGCTTTTATAACCCACGACCACACAATACTAAATATAATTACTAGATACGTTAAGAAGCGAAATTCACCTCCCCCCGTTATTAGGTCCCACTCCTGCGACCAGGCAGTCATCGAGAGAGTAACGTCCGTAATTACGCACACATTTGACGCGTGTATACACGTTATGTTTTCTACGTAGTAGTAGTAGGGTATTATGCGAGGGCGATTGTATGGAGTGACGGGGGCTGCATCGCCACGTCCTTTCGTGGCGATATAAGTTTGACGTGTCAGTGTGTCTGTCTGTGGAAGATTAATCTGCTCGTTTCTAGCGGCTGAAGGGAATATGATCAACTTTCAGTGGTCAGAGCAATTCGAAATTTGATATCCTGTTACTTGATCAATATTGCAACGACATGATTGGTACCCATGACCTGATACTGCAGCATTAGGGTCAGATTCATGTGCTAGTAGTCAAACAGGGTCTGGTGATGGAGCAGGAAGAAGATGAAGATGGGGTTATTAAACTTTCTAAATTGACAATGCTATTCATTGAATTATATCAATTTTTTTTTACCTCATCTCTTCTAGTTTAATTGCGAGATTATAAATTAATACTCTTGTATTGTACAAAACTATCCATAATATTATACCTAATTCTATTAAACTTTTTGTATAATATTTGGTCTAAAGTCTAGATAAAAATTAATGAAGTAATTTATGAATTTCATTTTACATAGACCTTGGAATTCTGAATCGTAATCTTATACCTACCAATTCTTTTTAGTTTGTCTAAAATCTAAAGATTACTCATTCGCTAGCTCGGAAAGCTCTTGTTGGAAGGAACCCTAAGTCTAAAACTCATTAGGTAAAACATTCTAAACGCCATCAGATAAAAGTAAAGGAGGACATTTCCTTAATCCAATTGGTATTCCGTCCGTTTGTCTCCCATGGGTTTACCGCCTCTTAATAGGGTTCTAATTTATTCATTATATTTAACACTTTTCATTTCACTAGCTACTAGCTCCAGTCACGTGCGATATCGAGTAAAAACTTTAAACTACAGTCACGTCTCGCGACCACTGTATTTTGATGCAGTACGTAAACTACTTAACTACTATAATTATACTTAACTTTTAACTAGAGGTCTACCAATTATTTATTCTTACTGCAATAATGGTCTTATTTGTCATTTAAAGAACATCTTTAATTATGATTTCCATAGAGAGCATCTATAATTATGAACTTTTTTGTTATTTGTTGGAGCGTCAATAGGAATACCTATTTTATGAAAATTACATGTGTCTAGCTATTACGGTTTATAGGTAAGAGCCCTGTGTCAGACGGGTGGACGGACGGACGGACTGACAGTGGACAGCGGATACTAAGTACTAGGGTTCCTTCAGCACCCTTTGGGTACGGAACCCTAAATTAAATTCAATTCAATATCCGTTTATTTTAGGCTCACAAAGATGGCTTCCTCACAGAAATATCAGAGATGGGTATAGAATGGCATTTTAATGCACCTTCGTGGCATAGTGCCGGAGGCCTCTGGAAACGAGCAGTACGTAGCTTAAAACAAGTGGTCGGAGAGCAGAAACTGACTTTTGAAGAGTACACTACTCTTCTGGCGAAGTTAGAAGAATGTTTAAACTCACGACACCTCTCCCCAACATCAGAAGACCCGGATGATCTCGATTATCTGACCCGCTGACCCCAGCTCATTTTTGACAGCGTCAGCGGGATTAAATATCATAGAAACGGAATCAGATGCCAGAACGAGATGATGACCCATAAAAATTCACTTACATTACAACTTTCAATTGTCATCTAAAAAGGCATTGATTTCCATAATGATTAAAATAATAATAGCATACTTTGTGGGTTAAATAGGTAGGTAAAATTTATTTGTAAACTTTTGATTTAAAGATGGTCAATCAACCTTGCATCATTAAAGCGATTTATCTTTAGTTTATTTATTACTATATGGTTAAATATAACAATATACGAGGTAATAATCAATAACTGTCTTCCACAGTACACGCTCCACTAAATTAATGCTGTCGTTAATTCGAAAAACGTTTTAATGTCAGAGTTACTTAACGGGTGACAGTTACGTATTAAGGTAGCTTGTCTTTTCCGAAAAAAGAGTTTTTTTTCACTTTCTCTGAAGATAATTGACGTTTTGTAATTACAGCGTCTACAAATTACAGATTGATCGTAACGAAGTGCCGCGCTGTGGTTAATAGCTAGAAACCAGTTTCTATGCAGTTTTGTTTTAGATAATTTACGAAATGCTCGACAAAATTGTAGAAAGTAAATAATACTCGTAGAGAACGTTTCGTTTTAAACTTTCAAAGCTATGTACGTATGTTTTAAAAAATTGGACGCAAACACGCGAATACTTCGTAATTTAATTAATAATTACTCCTCTTCTTACTATGGACTATATATGATATAATTATGGTATATCGGTATAATTTTTTGTGGTTTATATTAATATCATCTTTTTTTTTAAATTTAATACAACAACAACATAACAACATATATTCACGCCTTTTTCCCGAAGGGGTAGGCAGAGGTGTGTACCCAGGACTCAATCCCATAGTAGATACCACCCACATTTCGCCGGTATGTTATTTGGTCCCATGTAATAGGGGGCGAGCCTATTGCCATCTACCGGGCACAGTTCCAGACTCCAGGCAGTTATTGAGATAATTCCTAATGGAAATCTCATTCAATGAAAATGAAAATGAAAATTCATTCAAACTCATTCTAATTCAATTCTTCAATTTAATACAATTATTTTTAATGTATTTCAAATTGTATAAAGTCCGGTGGAGTCACCCTTAAAGATCATGTTAGAAATGAATATGTAAGGGGAAGCTTAAAGGTTAGACCGATCGCAGAATCGAGACTCAGATGGTACGGACACGTGATGCGACGACCGAACGATCATGTGGTGAAGAAGTGTCTTGCCATGGCTACGGACAAAAGGGGGAGAGGCAGACCTCCAAAAACCTGGATAACAACAGTTAACAACGACCTCAAAATAGTAAACGCATCGGAAAGCGATATTAACGACCGCCCTAAGTGGCGCAGCCTGATTGCGAAAGCCGACCCCGCATAACGAGATATGGCGAGGAAAAGAAGAAGAAGAAGAAATTGTATAAATTCGATTTTATAATGATATTTACTTATTAATTATAACGCAAATAATTGTCACATATGGGCTAAGAATCTGAAATAAATGTATTTTTTTTATATAGCCATATGTAATGTCATATAATTTTAGCTCCGTTAGCTTAATAAAAATCATATATCGTTTGGAAATCACTTTAAACTACTCGTATTTTTATATCATGTATAACATATATACCCGTATACATTGCTTAAATCATAAAAAACATAACACAACATCACGCCTTTTTCCCAATGGGGGTAGGCAGAGGTTCCCTTTATTCATAAAAAAAAATTGGGAATATCCAGCATTACTTCGCTCGATGAGTTGAACGATTGAAGCTATAAGATAAAAAACCAAAGCTCTCTTACAAAGTCCAATGATCCAAACCCACTATTAAACTGAAATAGAATCGTTAATTCATGGACCTTGTTGCACCCACGAGTAATGAGTAACTCTATCATCCGTAATCTATGTGTTTAAACATCACTGCGTATGTGTGAGTGCACCACACACGCGAACTTGTTTTCACTTTTTATTAGGGCTGCCTAAGATGCAAGAAATTTACGTAACCAGAGATAATCGCTTTGTGTTTTTACAAATATGTTTCACCATAATAATAATTATGGAGTTCCGATACCTTATTAACTCTTCCGAGTCTTCGAAAGTGAATCGTTGCCCATAATGATTACAGAGTTTTGTTAATATAGGATTATGATTTAATGAAATTGAACTTTCATTTAGAATTTCACTTTCAAATCGCTCTTTTGTTCAAAATATTGATGTAAACTTTCGCAGTTTGTTTAAATATTGACAATGGTTATTAATGGATAAACAAGCCCTGGAAATAAACCGGTGAGTTTATTTGCCTGGACGTTTATTTATATCCAATCAAGACCGTCGTTACTCACACAAATGTTATCAATTTATTAACCGAATAGAAATCTGAGGGAGTTATCAGGGAATACCTTACTTGATTTACAATGAGAATGAAACTTGACTTGGTGCTAAGTGTAATTTAACGATGTTGTAAATTACAATGTACCTTTATTTACATAAATTGACTTCATGCTGTGCCGTTTTTGGGGTCACATTGGAGACAACTTTTACAATTGACAAATTATACAGCAGCTTCCATGTGTGACTTTTAATTATATTATTATTGTATGTACCAATAAAATAATTATTACTATCGATGGGTATACAGTAACTTTTATTTTAATAAGTGAATATTCATTATATTTACATAAAGTTGTAAAAAGGAAAGGCTTTAATGGTAGACTAAACATTGTAGGTGCGTTTAACTGTAATTTGGAAAGAAAAAATTCAAACTCTCTTCAATTACAACCTTGACTTTATATACAGGTGACGGAACGTCTCTACGTGACGGAGTATAAAACTCATTTCCATTACGTCTTCTAACCGTTCTCCTTTTATTAATTTAATTTCTTAAGTCAATTTTTTGAGTCACAGAATTCGCTTAAGTTTTCATATTATTATGTGTATATAATTTGATAATAGGTACCTATTATTTCAAAATTTAAAATAAATAGAGCCTCGTTAACTCTTTCTCAGGTTAATATCCATCATTATATTCGAATCATCTAAGCTAATTGCTGCAACCGGTTAGCAGGAATTTTTTTAGTCTGCCGATTTGCAAAAACGTTTTTTGAAAGTATTAGAATCATCAAAGAATTTCACTTTCCGTAGTGTTTTTGCTTAAGATTTTCTAAATGGCTTTGTAGTGGTACTTACTTTTACTTTGGGCCCTCAAATATTTATTTCTAATTTTCTAGAATTACTGCCTCGGTGGCGTAATGGGCGTTAGCTCGATTGCAGATCGTTAGGTCCCGGGTTTGATCCCCAGATCACGCAGTTTTATTGGGGTTTTCCATTAGGAATCATCACCATGATTCTTTTTCCTCTTAAATAACTCTTAAAACTCCAATAAGTAGCAGTATGTATCTCAAGAAAATAATAAAAATTCGCATGTCTGTGTTTTACTTACACAATAAAATTACCGTATTAAAACCTCATATTGGCGGGCATTTTCGCACTAAGCAGTTATTTAAACCTTGAAAATTATTATTTAACGGTTAAATAACTGTTACTAAAATCACATAACATTGTAAAGTCTTGCCTCACAAAGTATACGATATATTTGTCACTAAAGAAAGCTATAAAACTAGGTGATAAAACCAGGCTTCATTTGCACACAATCTGTAACTATGTACCTAGACACGTAAAAACATGTGCACTAGACTATTATAAGGCCTAGATTTCAGGTCTCGACATTGGTTTGATATATAACATTATTTTAATTGTAAACGTGCCTTTTCCATTAAATAATACTCGAACACTTCAGCATATTTTACATGATTTATTCCAAACCCACCATCTTCAATCTCGCTCTACAATCATCTGTCGCGCTGGCATCCACCTCCCTGTGTTGCCATCGCGCCCTTGCACATGCCATAGATCTCCGTGAAATCACACGTTGCCATTAATACTTTCCATAAAACCACCAAAACGTTCACAGAATCCGTAGCATGCGCGTCACAAAATAACATCAACCCTACATAATTAAGTTATATACTAATATTCTACTAATTTTATAAATGCGAAAGTTTGTGAGGATGGATGGATGTTTGTTATTCTTTCACGCCAAAACTACTGAACCGATTGAGCTGAAATTCGGTATGTAGGTAAGTTAGACCCTGGAATAACACATGGGGGTACTTTTTCCCGTTATTCCCACGGGAACGATGTCTACGCGGGTGAAACCGCGGGGCACAGCTAGTACCTATATATATTTAATGTTGTAATAGATAAACACTTTATTTTTACACCACAAACAATAAATCTTAATATTAAACGAAAGAATATGACAATAGTGTAACAATTGGCGTATCGCTAAGATCGGTCTATTCCAGAGAACCGTGCAGGGAGATGAGAGAACCGTAAATCGTAATCTGGGGGCATACGAGTATATAACAAAAATACTTTCTATGCATTCATTTTTTATTTACGACAGTTATATTGATTCTGGTTGACCAAGTGAGCTATAAAAAAACCTTAGTACAATTAGCTGCTCTAGTACGTTGGTACTATTATTTATTCTGTGCTCTAGAAGACCTAAGTTACCTATATTACATACCGATTTCGACGCTGGTTCAGTATTCGCGTGAAGAAGGAATACACACCGAAGCTTTAGCAAAATTATCAGTGGCGTTTGAGATAGAATATGAAAAATTATTTTTAATTTCAATCACTTTAACAATTTCTTGAAAGCAACAGAGACCTCATTGCTTACGACCTAAATTCTAGAACAGATAATGAGCTAGACCTAGTTGTTTATGCCCTAAATTCTTTATACATCTTATGACTACACGCACAATTAACTCTGCTAACACTCTATTATCCCATTAACAGAACTAATTGGCTGACATTAAATTACTTTGTAAAATGTAAATACAGCACTTATTTTGCAATGATGATCTGATCCGGCTGATTTCGGCCGCCATGTCTAATGCTCCTAATACTAAAATAATAATGACCATTGTAACATCTCAAACACTATGTTGAAAAGCAATTAAAGAATTAAGAATTATATTAATGTCGGGCTTTCAAAGTCATAAACTACGTCTTATACATAAGACTTCCACTCCACTAATTTGAATTTGTAATAATAATATATTAGCTGCTGTGCGATACTTTCAGCGCAATCGGTTTAGTAGTGTTAATTTAATAGATACTTTATATTGTATAATATAATTAAATCAAGCAGGTACTCACTAACATTAAAATAACGTTATATGTTACCAAAATAAATAAAGAAAGTGTTAAGAAAAAGTGAAAATAATTTGAATGAGAAATGCTTTTTATAACAAAAATATATTATATAGCTTTCGTACGCATCACTCTTTGAGTAATTTAAGCATATTTCAACTTAGCTTAATGGATACGGTCACATATTGGCAAGAATAAAGTAGTGTTATGTGTACTATCTACACATTGGTGCATAGGACGTAATGCCAACATTGCTACGTCCAACTTGGCTCTAACATACAATATGAAATTTCTCAGATATGGAGCAAGCGATAATAATAATAATAATAATATGGGACAACTTCCACAAACGGTCATCTGGTCCCAAACTAGACTAGAAGCCTGTATTATGGTAACCAGATGACTGATATACATGCATATATAAGCTTATTACACCCAGACACAGATCACACAGACATGTTCATGCACACAAATGTTTGACCTGGCTGGGGATCGAATCCGGGGCCTGCGGCACGGAAAGCAGAGTTACTGACCATCTGAGCCAACGAGGCTGTCCGAGGATAATAATTTTCGATTGTTTGTTGTTGGTTATAGATCTGGCCATTATTTGCGCCTAAATATATTTAGTTGAATATTGATATTGTATTGATTCGGTTGAATTTTTGTAGTGGTAGGCCTCTTTTGCAGGGGGCCGCCTGGGGAAGTACCACACCTTTGCCAGTTATTCATCCGCCAAGCAGTAATGCGCAAACATTACTGTGTTCCGGTATGAAGGGCAATGTTACCAGCGAAATTACTGGGCATGATGAGATTCAACAACTCATATCTCAGGGTGACAGGCGCAGTGCAGTGCCGCGCAGAATTTTGAATTTTAAAACAACTGGGTAGCACTGTGTCTGATATGGGCAATCATGATGCTTACCATCAGGCACCTGATTAGCTCGTCTTGTCAATCACTATCATAAAAAAAAAAAAAAAAAAAAATTTGGTTGACCATAATATTATGGTACATATTTTAAATAAAAATATTTTGAAAATAAACCATACGGTTTTCTTCAACCGTATATATTTTGGCACAAATAAAGGCCAGATAGGCCTATGTTCAGCAGTGGACGTCCTATGGCTGATATGATGATGATGATGAAAGGCCAGATAAAAAAACAACAACAAACAATGAAGTGGAAAATTATATTCTCTTTCTCCATAATATGGTACCGCAGTATTAACCATAGTGATTACCAGATGATCTTCAAGTTTAAAGCAAACTTAAAACCGGGGCATCAGGTTAAAACAAAACACTTCCATTTTCCTTAATATTTATGCAGAGAAAGTGTTCTATAAGAGTAATCATAAACTTTCAGCTAAAGTTAAGCTTTTGGTAAATTGACTACTCCATAAAACCAGCAAACACAGTGGCTGGGAATTTTATAATTGACGTTCTCAAGATTTTACTTCAGAAGTAATTCTATGGTTAATTTTAGAAACTGTCATTTACTTATTGAAGTTAATTTGAAATGGAAAGCAAGATTTTCTGATATAAACTGTATATATTGTTTTATTTTGAACCTAAACTATCATTAAGAGTTTGTTAAAAGTTTGATAGTGTTTGTGTATCTGTGGATGTTTTAATTTCTAATTGCACCAATTTATAAGTAAAGACATATATATTCATAAGTTATATCGATATATATAATATATACGATGTCCGCCTTTCAATACAAAAATGAAGTTATACAGTTATAACATACAAAGCCAGTTCGAGATCAAATATTAGACGTTGAAAACTTGCATCCAATATTGAACAAATTTGGAGGCATTGACAAAGCTATATTACGCACGTTTTGAGTTGGGAGGTAGGTATCTCGACCCCGATAAACTTCAAGTGCGGGGTCGAGTCACCACCTTGATTGGATCACTCGCCCAAATAGTAGTACGCACCTTCTAGCTAAGTTGACACCTGTTCCTATTCTACGGAAATAATAGTTTTGTATTATTGAGAATCTGGGGAACGGCAACGAGTATAGAACGCAATATTGTGCTATACCTATTTCTTAATTACTAATGGCTTAATTCAAAACATAGAAGAAATAATTTCAAAGTTTCCAAGCAGTTTTAGTTCTTTTACAAATAATACCTTTTATTAAAAACTTCCGATAAAACCGTTATTGATCTGTAAATATTTGAATATGCACCAAAATTGCTTGATATTTAGATGATAACCTATAATATTGTCAAAGAGTGTTACGTACCAATATTATAAACGTTGGGGATTGTGAACATTTTACTTTTATTATAAAGCCAAATTCGCACGTTTCTTAAGAGGAAACTCTACAAAAAATAAAGTGATCATAACTACATGTCTGTCTGCTGTTTAGCATCGTACAGTTTTTATCAATACGTAGAGTAAAACTTGATAAACGTTTAGCCAAACGTCGCAAAAATACATAGTTGACGTGCGCCGCGTAACTTGATAATTTTACGATAACATTGTACATATTATGGAGTTAGCAGTCTTAAAATACTTATCAAACAGTGTTTGCTATCTATTCAAAGCGAGTACGGGTTACTAGTCATCATCATCATCATCTTAGCCGTTGGAACTGCATTGCCGGACATATGCCTCCCTTGCCAATACTCCTCTGGATGTGATAACTTTTAGCCGGCTCTTAAGGCAACCACGGGTAGAGAGAGTGGAGTACTATTCTAAAGCTGGTAACC
Organism: Hemistola chrysoprasaria; assembly: GCA_947063395.1. Classification (NCBI taxonomy): domain Eukaryota; kingdom Metazoa; phylum Arthropoda; class Insecta; order Lepidoptera; family Geometridae; genus Hemistola; species Hemistola chrysoprasaria. The sequence continues at coordinate 7,454,843 of OX346720.1, read as the reverse complement.
CCACGATTGCTAGTAGGAGTTAGTAATACTCCTGTTAACTTAATGTAATGTTACCGGGTGCGCGGGCGGCATGCATGTGTCGATCGCGGGCGCTCGCGGCGCATCACCGCGCGCGCTACTGCTGCACACACCCTAGAACAAATAACACTTTTTTATATACTGATTACACTGGTCAACACTGGTCAACAGTTTGCATCCCCTTAAGGCTGTTCCGCCGACATAATTTTCCATACAAACTTTGAGGAGCCAATGACGATGATTCGCTATTGTTTTATTTTAAGTAACAAGTAATTATAAAGTGCCGTTCTCCTAGTTAAACTACAAAAAATACGTTTTAGAAATGCAAATAAGGATTTAAAGTCTTTCCTAAGGAATTCCATAATTCTGATAAATATCTACCAGCCACTATGTAATTACTTACTACTCAAAATTATCATTATCATTATATATAATATATGAATGTATATATATATTATAATTATCATTATATTACTAATGACTAAATTATTAAATAGTATATCTCTACTATCATCGTCATTGGTTCCTCAAAGTGTGTATGGGAAATGATGTCGGCGGAACCACCTTAAGGGAACAACTTTCACTAGGAAACCAAGTGAAATCGCAAAAAATCAGCCGTCTCATTCATTTATTGTAGGTCAAGGAACTTTTTCTGTGATACCTAATGACGTAGGTATGATTTTCTATCCCGGTTGTTATACACATATTAGATAGGTCACTTCATAGGCCTGAAGCTTTGTCATAATTACCACACAAAAACTTACTAGTAACTAGTAACTTTAGCAGTGTAACTGGGGAAACCCGTTATGAACATCGAATTAGGCGTAGAATAGACCGTCAGTCCCTTAAAAACGTTTTGCTTAATTTCATTTCACATTTTCCTTATAATAAAATGTTATTAGGTACGTCATCAATCGATTGTAACGTTTTACGGTTTTACCTACACAATCCTAATCACGACGTACGTAACTCCAAACGGGACCAAATGAACCATTCTAATGGACAGACGTGCAAAAACTGCGCGCATTCACGTCCGAGTCAAGTGGTTTATATTATAACTAGTAACACGCCCCGGTTTTGCACGGGTAACAGTTTCATATATATTTTCATGAGGAATCATTTCGTGGTTCGTTGTTTTGTTATAACTTTGTTTACGCAATAAACGCCAAGAAAGCTTCGAGTCGGCATAATTTTTTTGTCCAATATCTTCAACAATTATTGTCATGCTAGCCTGCTGCTGTGCCCCGTCAAAATTATCCTGTGTTATTCCAGAGTCTAGAAGCTACCTACATACCAAATTTCAGCCCAATCGGTTCAGTAGTTTTGATGTGAAAGAGTAACAAACATCCCTTCATCCATCCATTGTCACAAACTTTCGCATTTATAATATTAGTAGGATAGGATTACTAGGGTGGTAGTTGTAGTGGTAGGCCTCTTTTGCAGGTGGCCGCCTGGGGAAGTACCACACCTTTGCCAGTTATTCATCCGTCAAGCAGTAATGTCCAAACATTACTGTGTTCCGGTATGAAGGGCAATGTTACCAGCGAAATTACTGGGCATGATGAGATTCAACAACTCATATCTCAGGGTGATAGGTGCAGTGCAGTGCCGCGCAGAATTTTGAATTTTAAAATACTGGGCGGTGGCACTGTGTCTGATATGGGCAATCATGATGCTTACCATCAGGCATCTGATGAGCTCGTCTTGTCACTCACTATCATAAAATTAAAAGGATTATAATAATAAGAGGATTTAAGCCAATTTACACTACACCCGAACGCTAGTGAAAACCGTATGAAAAACTGCGTTATGAGTTTGAGTTTATTGCGAACAGACAGACGCGGAGCAGCGATTTTACTTTATTATTAAGTGATTATACTATAGAATGCACTGGTAATGTGATAGTTGAAGAAGTCTTGATCTATAATAAGTGGTACTGAATAAGACTAAATAGGGTGATACTTAAATTGAGACTACGAATAGGATAGCTAAGCATTAATAATTGTAATTGAATTTAAATTAACTGAATTTATGGACATGATCTGAAATAAAGATATTTGAATTGAATTGAATTACTATACCACTTACGGTATGAAACTTTTTGTAGGTGACAGTCATCCAGTCTTTTCATACATAAATCCCACAATGAATCCTACTTATATTATGATTGTGAAGAAGTTTGTGAGGATGGATAGATGGATGGATGTTTGTTACTCTTTCACGACAAAACTACTGAACCGATTGGGTTGAAATTTGGTAAGTATGTAGATGTAGATACCAAAGGTTTGATGTGGTTTAGACCCTGAAAACATATAGGATACTTTTATCCTGATATTCCCACGGGAATGAAGAGTACACGAGGGAAACCACGGTGCACGGCTAGTATCATTAAATAGTGAAAAAAATATACCCGATATTTGTTATTGCGTTATTGTTATTTTATTTGTATGAATTTTCATTTTAACACAAATAACGAGTATGACTACGTGTTTTTTGACAAAACAATTTCCTAAGACTTCACTTATCTCGCGTTGTATATTATCCTTGACAAAAGTCTATGAACCAACAACATAATCATCGATTAATCAGCAATAGAAAGCAGGAAATCACTGAAATGGTTTCTCGAACTCATGATATTGCGAAAAGGTTCAGCCAATTTGCGAACCAATTACTGTACAGAAGGCAAATGATTACCGAAAAATATATAATTCAAATCACCCAAAATATCACTTTATTACCACATGATAAAAGTCAAAATCTAAAACGCGCTATGTTTTTGGCGATAGCTGTAAAATTGCAGAATATAGACTTCAAAAATTTTACAAACAATACGTGAGGCCGCTTGTGAGTATAATAAGAGTTATTTGGACGTGCAAATTATATACTTTTTTGTGTTTGTTACACAAGTAGTCCGCTAATAATATTTAACGATTTTATTTAATTTTATTGGATTGTTCATATTATTTGGGGGTCCCTATTAAATTTAGAAATTAATACTGCACTTTTTGAAAAAATAAACAAGAGCAATAAATATAATATACGATTATTCATATAAGTACACCCCCGACCAGAAATACTTATAAGTATTTCCTTCTGGTTGTCTGGACGAAATCGCTTTAAGCGATAAGGCCGCCACTTATACTAGCCTAAGATTATTTTAAATGTTATTCCTGTATTGTTGTGTCCAAGTCATGATACAATAAAGTGTTTTTTATCTATCTATTTTATACAATTAAGAGTAGTAAAAGAAGTTATACTTATAAAAATTAACAGGATATTTAAGAAACATGTACTGTTTTCGTTAATTTTCATACAAATTCTTCAGACAACGGGTCAGTGTGTCTACAATTTTTTTTTGTAACTTAAGTCCAGAATAATCCTAAAGCATAGTCTTCGTAGATCTGCTTGCTATGGCCATGAATCCGTAATACTGACATTCGATTATAGCACGATAATGTAATGACTTGTGCGGTGTGCAGTAAACAGGGGGATGATTCATCGTTTATTTAATTCTATAACTAGTTAGACTTTTACGTCTTTTCTTTTATATACAAAACTCCAAACGGGTTTGTTTGGGCCTTTTTTTACACTTACCTATTTCTTATATTGTTGTATTTTTAATAGCGTACATACCTACTTAGTATATTCTATAAATACTCCCTTTTACTGGAGACCAATGCTTTACTTAACACTTTAATTTTATTAACCTTTAATGAAATTTCCTAATCATGAATAATGAGGAAATAATTTTCCACTCAATTGTTTGTTGTTGGCTCTTCTGACCTTTATTTGCGCAAAAAAATATTTTTATTATTATTTAATTATATTATTTATATTTATTATTTTATTATTATTTATATATATTATTTATAACAACCCCTTTAATTAGAGTATTTCTAATGCTATCCCAGTTTTCATGTACTTATACATGTATAGTGTATATATGTATACTGCTATATAGCAGTATATATGTATAGTGCTGCTATGCAGAGTAACTGAAGTTATTACTCGGGAAAAGATATGAAATTTATTTTGAATAAAACCAGAGTGAAGTGGTCTATTAGTTAGTGTATATTATTGATGGTAGTGAATTGTAGCGGCTTCTGTGAGTTTCTGATCTGATGTTTTGTTCACAACACGGTTACTACCCAAGTATATAATATTATAGTACTATGCAGTTCTGTGACCTTGATGTAGTCCCTCCTTTCACATATACCTATTTATAAAAGTATATATATGACCAACTAGCCCCGTGGTTTCACCAACACAAAAGTCTTGAAAATATAATATAAGTATCTTTAGACCATTACCTCACCGGACACATAAGGAAGAGAAATGGGTTGAGCGAGTGGGATAAGATGTTATAATACCGTACAATAAAAGAAAATGCAAACGCGGTCAGGTTCTAATAGACTCTGAAGTTTTTTATCATCAGCCGGAAGATGTCCACTGCTGAACATAGGCCTCCCCCATAGAACGCCATAAACTATTCAGGACAAACTATGGAGGGGTTTTGCCGTTATCACCACGCTTGGCAGGCGGCTTGGTGATCGCAGTAGTTGGAATACTTGGAAACGCTGCTGCGCTGCTGCCCACTCTCCGAATATGTCCCTCTGCCAGGTCTCACGGTTCCAACTCTATGAGAAAGGGCTGCACGTATATGCGTTCAAACGTAAATCACTATCCATTACTAATTTTTGAAATCGTACACCATCCATTACTAATTTTTGAAAATCTACGACGCGGCGCCGTAAGCACGCGTTCGTACAACGCACGTCGTCGGCGATGATACCTGGTATTATTATCTGTTCTGCGTGCGATGATAAAAAACGCATTGGGCTGAGCTCTGATGTCTTAGCTATAATCCACATACTAACTTTTAAATAGTGTTGGCGTGTAGAAGTAACAAAGTTATATATTATGCATTTAACTTTTGCGTCTTTTTTTTTTAATATACAATAGACTTACGTTTGCCTCAATCTCGCTTGATGGAAGGCGAAGATGAGGCCTAAGATGGTACACGTTTGCCTAGAAGGTGTCTGTTCACTTTGGCCTTTAAGATGTCCATATTATAGCTATCCGGAAAAACCGACCTCGGCAGAGAGTTGCACTCATTAGCAGTCCACATAATGAAGGAAGAGGCAACCGTCTATATTATTTGTGGGATTTCAAAAACTAATTAGGTCACCGTTAACCGCAATAGTAATTTAATTAGTCCTTATATTAAACCATAAAAGGTTTCGCTTTTACTGGAAACTTATTCGTATGAGAAAGCAAACAAAGAAACATTGAAGAAAAATAGATACAATATAGTTTTATACATTTCATAAAATCTCACATTAAAACTTGCATTTCACTTTAACAGTCCTATTAAGGTTCCGGTGGAAATCTAGGACCATTTTACGATACTTTCGACATAAATTATAATATTAAAGTTGCTAAGCTTATGTTCAAAAATAATTAAATTATCTCGAGCTTTGCAAAAACTAATTTTTAGCATGAAATTTAGCAAAAGTACTCATAGAAGATAGGCGAAGCGAAAAATTATGCTTACCTAATAAATGTAATAGAACTCATTGACCTCTGACCCAACCGCGTCAGAGTCGACGACCTCTAATTGAATACCTACTGTTACCGTGCTTGAGTAACTGACCAAGATACCACGAGGCTCAACATTTTAACATATAACTTGACATGAGAAATAGCACCCATGAAGACCCATTGTTTTTTAATGAAAGGAAGTCGTTGGTCACTGTCCGTAGAAAACTACATCATTGATAACGCAATTGTCATGTTTTTACTGAATTTAAATGTTTTAAATTACAGTTCTGAAGAATGTGACGACAATTTTCATTTTGAAGATTCATTTCAAATTGATTCGTCAGTTTATGTTAAAGTTTATGAGCGTAAATTGAAAATCTAAATTAATCACTAGATATTATAAAATTCTAAATGACTGACTGACTGACATGCAACGCAGAGCCCAAACCACTGATCCTAGAGACTTGAAACTTGGAATGTAGGTTTTTTTCGTTGTCTGGACGTGAGCTAAGAAAGGATTTCTGAAAATTCACATTCTAAGAGGTCCAAAAAGGGCGTCAAAGTTTTGGTATAAAGCTCCCATATTTCATAATTGCGAGCGAGCAAAGCCGCTGTTTTTACACTAGTTGTAATATAACATTCTTGCACCTCGAAGTCACAGTCGGCGCCGTAGTTCATGCAAACTCATATAGATAGATATATAGATAAACACTTCATTATACACCTTACAGAGAACATAACATTATGAAAATATAGTATGTACTGATAGTGTTAGGCTAGTACAAGTGGCAGTCTTATCGCTAAAAGCGATTTCTTCCAGACAACCGAACGGAAAGTAGTAGAATTATGAATATACTATATATAATTCAATGATAATATATTATCATGTCAAAAAGGTTATATAGGCAGTCAACATCATATTGAATAGAATCCCCTTTATTGGGACCAAATTTAAATATACAGAGACGTAAAATATGCAGAAAATTATAAAAGAGAGACAAAAGTTTGCTTTTTTATCTTGGTTTACAAGTAATAATGTTTCCTTAATCTACATAATCCTCTCCCATAAGGGGGGTCGTTGCCAATACTCGACACACTTGGCAGACGGGATGGCGAGCGCAGTTTGATGGTTTAACGCAGAGGACGCTGCTGCCCACCCTCTGGATCTCATAACCCTTAAGCGGCTCGTACGGTAACCACGAGTAGAGGGGGTGAAGTACTATTCTAAAACCGGTAACCCTACGGCCAGTCCTATAATATTATAGACGATTTTCATATTTGTAGCAACACCAATTTGTACACATGATTGCAATAAACCAAACTTGAAACATATCCTTCGTTCTTTCGCTATCTTTCTGCGTATGCATGATTTTAATTTGCAGAAACGCATCAGGCGATATAATGTCGAGTAAATGAGCTTTCTATACGAAGCCTGCAATTCTAATTTTGTGGGCGCGCTTCATCTATACGCTTTATCTAATTCGTTTTTCAACGTCAATGGAGTGATAAAATGAAGTAAAGCGATCAATCTCCTGCCTTTCTTCGATAATACTAATGTTATGTATCTGAGATAATCACGAAATGCTGCGTAAATTATAACGTTTGAGGTAGTAATCGGTGTCTTTGTGCTCGGATGAATAATTACTTTCAATTATCATAATAAAAAAAAACTATAGGACATACATTAAATAAAAAAAAATACTTATACAATAAGTTTGTCACAATGACTAGTCCGATACCTGAATCATTTATCGGACTATCTCAATTTATATCATTTTGGGATGTTCGGATTGTCCAAACAGCCCTTAGTGTTTTAGAACTACTAATACGACTCCAGAATTATGCGACACATGATCTAATAATGGCTAAAAAGTCAGGAACCCTCATCTTTAGCCATGGGCCACGAGTATATCGCTAATCGCTTGTTTATGACATCAATGAGACAACTAAAAATTCCTTTCTTTTATTAACACCTCGCTTTTTTGCCTTGGCTGAACTTATTAATTATTAGCCGTGATTAACTTTATTTTACCGTACTACGAATGTTTATGAGATTTGAAGGCGTTGCTGGCACATCTATTAAAAGCCGACTGGAGTAGGTAGTCATTTGTTTCTTTTTGCACTGATTTATTAGCATGTTTCTTCGGCACATAACGTACCGTGTGGATGCTATACATTTCTAACTCTCACTAGCGTGCGAGCTACTGACATACTCGTACCTACTCGGTACGTGGATCTTGTTTATAACTACTGGATGTGACTTCACGGGACTAACAGAATTTGGCAACCAAATAGTGGACTAAATTGTCTGTAGTCACAATGTCACATGTTAATCTCCGTACCGTTTTATTTTTACTTTAAGATATATTATTTATTGTTTAATATTGAATCAAATAATATTGGTGAATCGATATTAAATGCAGTAGTATTTAATTTTTTTAACGCCTATGTCACATTAATAATTTACCTTTTTAATTAAATTTAAACTTTGACATCGTCAACTATTGAGTCTTATGCTTTTTTATATATAAAAATAAATATTTTAAACGGCATTTAATGAAAAAAATCTGGACTTCCAGCTCTTCTTAGCTATATTATAATTATAATATAGAAGTTTTTGACCGTTTTAGTTTTCTAATGTGTAATGTTCTCATAGGTTTCGGGTAAGTATTAATGCACTTAACTATAAATCCTAATAAGTGCCTTTTGTAGGTGTAAGGTTTTTGATATTTTTATAAACAATTATTTTTAATATTGAAAAATAATATTATGTTGTTATTGCATCCTGTGTGTTTTGTGTTAACGTGCCCAAGAATTATATTGTAACAGGCATGGTAAGGTAGTAAAAAATACTTAACCTGAACTTTTTAGTAAAAGTTACTGCTTCGCTTTCAAATTACGTAAACATTTTTGCGACTTTGTTACTAAGTGCTTTTGTTTCATTGCGCTCGAAAGTAATTCGATATTATAGTTATGGTACCAAGCGCTGGATGTGACCACTGCATTTGCATGCTATTCACACTTGAGGAAATTTATGCAAATTAATTTAATTTAAATAACAAATCGCCCGTAGTAGTGGATGCGAGCAATATCTCTGTTGGGAGATAGTTTTACAAAACTTTTGCGTGATTGCAACTATGCGAATCGTTTTATGGCGGTACCTTTTCCGCTCTTATTGAAAGCGAGCCAGATTGATCTTATGAGCCAGAGGTGTAACTTGTGCACCAGCAATGTATTTGGCAAAGCTTGGGATAAAAATTACGTATTTACATTTCCCAAAAATAATTTCGAATACTGCTAAGCAAACTCTATATTGTAGATATTCAAAATTGGGCAAACGATATAACGCCACTTAACTATCATAATTTATATTGTAAGCGCAGCTTATTCTTTTTATATATGGTCTCTAATTTTCGATTTAATTAATAAATAATAATTCATAAACCTCGACTGCCTCGGTGGCGTAGAGGGCACATGCTCGACTGCCAATCAAGAGGTCCCGGGTTCGATCCCCAGGTCAAGCAGTGTTAAATATTGGATTTTTCCATTAGGAATTATCTCAATAACTGCCTGGAGTCTGGAACTGTGCCCGGTAGATGGCAATAGGCTCGCCCCCTATTACATGGGACCAATAACATACTGGCGAAATGTGGGTGTATCTACTGTGGGACTGAGTCCTGGGTACATCTCTGCCTACCCATTCGGGAAAAAGGCGTGAATGTATGTTATGTTATGTTCATAAACCAATTTCATCGTCTATCTGTGTCAGTAAGCTAACTTGAACCAGTGCATGCGCTTCAGGAGTAGGACACACGCGAGGAAAGACACGACAAAATCGTGGCGTGTTATCATGTCTCTTCCAGTAGCAATGATGCTCATCTCGTGTCGTGCTGCGCCGATGCGCCGCTCCGACGGTTTCGTGCTTTTTTTTGCAGATTTCTAAATAATTAAGAAAAACTCACGGTTATGAGTGATCAAAGAATCCAAGAGCACAAAACCATGTCACTGTCACAATGTTTGTTTCACTACGCGAGCGATCAGCTGAGTGGTTGATAGTACGGCGCAGCGCGTGCACTCGAGTTGGATGCGCGCGGGCGACTGGACCACCACTGTCTGCAATGGCACTGCGCCTGCGATAGTGGTCGACGCACGCGCCGCGTTGGGGAAAATTATCAGACTGAAATCTCCAAACGTAAGCCAGTACTACTGCTATAAACTGGGCTGCTATCAGTTATATAGACATCCTTAAAAGACTTGATCTTAGACGATGGTAAGGTTTCTCTGGGTATGATAAGCTTTGCTTATTATGCCGAGATTCAAAATACTAAGCATACGAGACCTAATAACTTATATCTCAGAGTGAACAATGCGCAATGCGTAGATACTACGATTTTATTAAGCGAACAAGCTCATCCCTTTTCCCTAATTCTAGTAATCCGTCATCAATCAGTCTATGTATTACCGCTACCTTGCTGGTCTACTGGTGACAAGCGCTACTATTGAGCATGAGAGTGAGGTTCAATTCTCAGGTCGGAAAAAAAATGTTGTTGGATTTTCCATAAGGATTTTTTACATTCTCAGCCTGCTGTACTTGTGCTCGATTTATGGCAATCGTCTAGCCCTCAAATATAAGAACTTAAAACCTATCTACATACTTAATTTCATCCTAATCGGTTTAGTAATTTTGGCGTGAATGAGTAACAAACCATCCATCCTCACAAACTTTCGCAATTTATAATATTAAGTAGCAAGTAGGACTAGTTACTGCTTTATTCATACATTTGTATACAAACAACAATATTGTAAAATTTCTACAGTTCTCCATTTCAATTCTGTGCAAGTAAGTGATTGGAAAATCTCAGTTTTACGAGTACGAGATACAAGTTACTCGAGACGCACAGATGACGTATATTATACTTCCGATTATCATGCGTTTACTTATAGTTAAAACACGATCTGGACTGCCTCGGTGGCGTAGAAGGCGCATGCTCGACTGCCAATCAAGAGGTCTCGGGTTCGATCCCCAGGTCAGGCAAGTGTTAAATATTGGATTTTTCCATCAGGAATTATCTCAATAACTGCCTGGAGTCTGGAACTGTGCCCGGTAGATGGCAATAGGCTCGCCCCCTATTACATGGGACCAATAACATACTGGCGAATTATGGGTGTATCTACTATGGGACTGAGTCCTAGGTACACCTCTGCCTACCCCTTCGGGAAAAAGGCGTGAATGTATGTTGTTATGTTATGTTAAAACACGATGACTAGTTCACATAATTACCTGTTAATACCACAGTCACTAAGCCCGCTACGTCTACTAACATCCGAGTCGCAGAGCCCACGATAGCGATCTATCTCTCCCGGTTTGAGAAGAACACATCCGGTGAGGAGATAGTCCGCTATATCGACGAGAAGAGCCAAGGACGAGTCCCAGGTCAGGAACTCTCCCAGATCTCACTGTCGAGGCTGGAGTCAACGAGGACGCAGAACTTCAAATCCTACGTGCTCCGGCTTCCGGTGAAATATAAGGAGATTTTTCTGTCACCCGAATTTTGGCCTGAAGGAATTGTGTTCCGGCGCTTCAGGGAAGCGAGACCGAAAATAATCCCTACCTAGTGTTTAATATTATGTCTTTTTTATGTATGTTAGTCTGTAAGGTATTTATTAATATAGGCCTCTGGTGCGTATAATTTGTTATGCGTACTATTGTCTGAAATAAATGAATTTATTTATTTATTTAAGCACAGTAGTTCGTCTTCATAGAAATTGGCCCTTGCCGGTCTGAATGTGTGCGCGGCGTGTACGCACGCACTGCCACGCAACATTTGCATAATCTGAGGGGTTCTCGGGCGTTGGCAGTGCGGGCCGAGCCGTGAAGGATGCGTGTTCATGTACGCTGCATGCCCGCTCGCATTTGCCTGCTCTCACCGGCCATTTTATTTAGTTATTCAGCGCAGTTTATATTAAAAAATGTTTATCATGGCTTCGAACAGAGGCTAAAAATAATGTAGTCTATAGGTGCCTCAATAACGACTCCTCAAACCCGGACTTATCATATTTCTGAGTACCTCCTGAATATATGTATACCTCATTTACGAATTGGTAAAACGTTTACTATGAAAAACTGAAAAGAATGAAAAACTAGTGCTGCTCATAAAACGCATATAATATTTATCTACCATAGGGTCCTTAAAGAGTGCAGCCGGAGATTGGTGACCAGAGGGCTGGCTCATATCTAGCACAGCGGATCAGCATTGCCATACAACGTGGCAATGCTGCCAGCCTTCTGGGCATGCTACCAATCGACGGCGATTTTGGTGAAATATTTTATTTATAGTTTGTTTTTAAATCTAGTTTTTAATATTTACTTTTAAGGTAGTTTTATTGTATCTTGTTATTTTTTTAAATTAAATATTTTTTGTCATATTTGTCTTACTTAAAATAAAAGTGACAACCATTAGCGACAACGCAATATAGTAGACTTTTATCCCGCCGGCCGTCCTTAGATGAACTACTGTTCTTAATGTACTGTGTTAATACAGATCAATTTCTCTTGCTAACTAGGTTGCTGCTGATTATGATATAATTATTTAATATCGTTTATATTATAACAAGCTTTTTCGTATTCTTTTCAGGAAATAATTTTCATTTCATAAGGGATGCTTGAAAAAAGGAAGGAAGGATTGTCGTCACGGATACAGATCGATGGTTAAGTGATAATCCTTTATGGGGCCCCCTTACCTGCACCGAGCATTCGCCTGTAATGTAAGATATGAAATTCGATTCAGAGCATTACATTACAATACTGCCCCCTTGGCTTAACAAACACGCGCCTGTAATGTAACGTTGAATGGGTGCGCATGTTACAAGTTGTATCAAAATATAACACATTGTATCATTAACTTGTGCACTGTAATGATCGGTTCTCCTCCCTCACTGATGTAATGCTTACATTATTTAATTTCTTATCGCAACTTTAAAATAAATTAAACAAACGAAAGATAAGAATATTACCGCTATCTCTTTGGATTGTTGACACAGATTAAATAATAGTTTGACTACCACAGAATTAACAATAGTAACAACGTAGCGTTACTGATGGTTCTATAAGATAACATGTGAATAATAATAATTAGATGTTTACTTGGACAGGCAGTTACTTATAAATCAAAACTCAAAACGTGATAAAAACAAATAGAATTAAACAAAATATGTATATAATTTGTACAGTAAAGTTATATCTGGTATCTAGGTACCTATATATTATGAAGATTTCCAAATACATAAATCATTGAAACTATCATATTATAATTTGTAGCGGGTTTAAACCCGCTCCATCCATCGATTGTCTGGAAGAAATCGCTTATTAGCGATAAGACCGCCGCTTGTACATTTAAGTTTAGTTTCTGTGTCCTGTAATGTTATTTCATTGTGTGTGGTGTACAATAAAGTATTATCTATCTATCTAATGTATGTGTCACTGCGCAGCTTTGATGTTCTGGTTGTACAATAGATATCAACGCGTGCGCATGTACATTTGCATGTCTTTAGTAATAAATAAATGTTATAATGTTGAACGTCCAATCGAGGCAATTTATGAGCAGAATGCCGAAAAATCAGGCCTTTCAACGAAAGATTCATATTTTTATAGCCAGCCTCAAACTAAAAATATATATTTACGTAATATCCACATTTGACTACGCAAATTTTTTAGGATGAGAAAAGGTTGGACATGATAGAGCTCAATTAAAAAAATAGACTAATAAAAACTCTTTGGTCGAAGTGACAAAATAATGGCGGAATAATAACGGCAGCTGGAATGGCGGAATATTTCGAATAGAGACTACTATGCTAATGTTGTTTAACAATATATATTTTTTAAATCGGTTGCTACTTTTGTGATATTTTACCGGGTTATTTAATTCCAACATTAATATTTAATTAAATACGTCATAAGACTTCATTTGGGGCTGAAAGCTCATATCATTTTGGTAGATCTCTTTTTAAATTACACTTTCAATTAAAAGTATTAAAATACTATCTAAGAATACATACATACATTCACGCCTTTTTCCCGAAGGGGTAGGCAGAGGTGTACCCAGGACTCAGTCCCATAGTAGATACACACACATTTCGCCAGTATGTTATTGTTACCATGTAATAGGGGGCGAGCCTATTGCCATCTACCGGGCACAGTTCCAGACTCCAGGCAGTTATTGAGATAATTCCTAATGGAAAAATCCGATATAACACTGCCTGACCTGGGGATCGAACCTGGGACCTCTTGATTGGCAGTCGAGCATGCGCCCTCTACGCCACCGAGGCAGTCATCTAAGAATACTATAATAAAAATTAAATCTTGTTAATAATTAAATATATTCTGAGATTTAATCATTCTAAAGTCTCAGCCATTTCTTAATAAACGCCATTTATAGATATAACTTATCTATGTCGTTTGCGTAACTATCTTATTCGATCAACACTCACAGAAATACTAATTCAAACTGGTTCGGCCATTATTTATGACATAACGAGATATTCTTCATCCGATAATCATGCTAAAGTGTAAAAATAAAAATTAAATTAACCATTCAAATCAATAAAATCTACTGTAAGAGTGACAAAACAAATAAAACTATACTTCTCTCTACACAGCTCATCATCATCATCATCATCTCAGCCATAGGACGTCCACTGCTGAACATAGGCCTCCCTCTTAGATTTCCACCTAGACCGGTTGTAGCGGCCTGCATCCAGCATGAAACTGATGTCTTTATCAGATCGTCACAGTTACACAGTTATAACAATAAAAAATATTCTATTATATTCTATTCTTATTACTTTTGACTGATACGATACTTAATGATAATGCTTTAAGGTCTAGGTTGTATACAGGTGAAGTCAAGCATTTTTAAGATAGCAGTTTTTTAAAGTTACTTCTTTATTAAAATCTCTTTCCCACCTTGTAGGTATATTTTTCGAAGTTCCAGTCATATCGCATGGAAAACTAGCCTGGTATGGACATGTAATGCGGAGGAATGATAGTCATGTGGCCAAAAGGACGACAAGAATGAATGTAAATGGTTCAAATCATGCCTTTTTCCCGAAGTGATAGACAGAGATGCATACATGACCTAGTCTTATTGTATCCACACTTCGACAGTTATGTTTTTAAATCCCGTGTATAGACTATTAAACTAAATAGTTGAATGTTTATTAAGTTATCAAAAAATAACTCTAGGTAAAACGTAAACGTTTCATGTCATCAAATGGTGTATGCTATAAATACTTTCGGATCTTACCGAATAGATGTCATAAAATACAAGAAACCCCTAACACTTTCCATTAAACTTTACATGCGAAAGTTTATATTGATGGATGGACAAATGGACGTGTGTATATTTGTTAATGCCAATTTGGTAAATTAACAGGTTATATTATGTAATTACTTTCAGCTGAGCGCAGCGTATAATAAGCTTAAATTAAAACCGTTAAAAAACATCAGTTACCAATATCAAATCTCAGGGCGCCATTCCATTTTATAGCTTACCTTTTCACCTAGCAGCTATAAAAACAAACCATAAATCAGTCAAGTGGGTGATACGTCGTCACAAATCAGCCGTGGCGGCGTGAATCCATCTGTTTCGTGCGAGTGAAAGTGAACTCTGATTAGTGCATCTCGAGTGAGGAAAGCCGCCGTCAAAATTACTTGTCACCTCTTGGCTAACAAAATTACTCGTTCAATGATGCGTACCTGCAAGACAGGGTAACTCGCGTTTGCATTGCATGTTTGGGGGAAATTAACGAATGAAAGAGAGTCTTTTTTAGGGTTCCACTCAAAAGGAAAAAAAGAAACCTTTAAGGATCACTATTTTGTCGGTCAGTCTGTCCGTCTGTCAAGACACTTTTTTATGGGAATGCGTGGAAGTATCAAGTTAAAATTGCTATTAATAATTTAGGTCTGCGGTCCCTTGTGGCTGTAAAGAACATAATATTTCTAAGTTAACACAATCAAAATTTATGGCCATTTTACTGCATATTTCCATATTTACGCGTATGAAATGCGTATCAAAATTTTGTAATTAATTTTAATGATATCACGCTCATGCTTGCGAGACATGGTTTATGAGCTGGAGGGTTAAGTTCGAATCTCAGTGAAGTGATCACTTTTTGGATTTTATTTTAGACATTATTTTATAGAAAAAATCCCAAAACCATATAATTTTACGAAAAAAAATTGTGATTACTAACATGTTTGCTGTAGTTTGAAGTTTGAAAGCGATAGGGTTTTGTTCAGGTCTCTAGATATGGAACCCTACACTTCGCATACATACGTATTCCATAAAAAAATATTTTATTTATTAAGTCCACTAAACTGGACTAGTCTGAATTTTAACTAATGTACCTTATCTTGGTAATTTCGTATCGTTGATGTCAAATACTATAAATTTTTGACAAATAATGCTTGAACTTATATTATTAGGACCTATTTTCAAACATTTGTGGTCATGAACAAGTCTGTTTGATCAGTGTCTGGATGTTATAAGCTTATATAAGTATGTATATCAGTCTAGTTACCATAGTACAGGCTTCTAGCCTATTTTGGGAACAAATGACCGTGTGTGGAAGTTGTCCCATTTTTATAAAAAAAAATTATAACTAGTAAAGAGGTTCATAGACTTTTGAGGCAAGACGTTCAATATTATGAATTGTAAATAATATTGAGCGTGTAGGCTCAATACTCAGAACAATTGACAAACACGTAATCGACAGATCACGAACTCCAAAATAAATATTATAATAGAACTAGTAATATTAAACGTATGGCATTTGCTTATCGGTGTAATCGACATCCATCAGAAAAAGGCGAAAACATAATTGGTCAGAGTCTAAACGTATTAAATCTGCCGTATATTATTCAACAAGCCCTTTACGGCGTGCTAATAGCCTTAACAATATCTTAACATCCACTAGAAACATAAGTGTATGATGAAGTTTCACTACTTTCTAACATGGCTGAAGGCTTATACACATATGCCGTTTAAAAACGCGCGTTTAAGTTACATTTGACAAAAGCAGAAATGTTTATATCTAGGTTCGTAAAAGATACATTAGAGCTGTTTTTAAGCGACTGTATATTGTACTACAATTTTACGTTATCTTCCACCTTTTCTAGATATTTAAAAATAGCCAATATACCTACACCAATTCTTAGGCTTATTTCACATAAGCGTGCGGCCCTCCAGTACAGCAGAAAAACGCCCACATGATCAGCGCTAAACATCTTCTAGTGGATAGATAGGTAGATAGATAGATAAACACTTAATTGATACAAAACAAATAATAAATCTTGTGCTGTAGAATTCGTGAGTCTGTTTTTGCATATTTTTCATGTGATTTGACACAGGAAATTTAAACATTTTTATGTTATGTAATTTTTTTTGGTGCTCATTTAAAAAAAAATATGGCAAACATGGCTTCGCCATTTTGTAAAATTTTCATAATCTAAATCAGCCAAAAAATTCTATACAAACATCGAGTGTGCTTACAAAATTTCACGAGAATCTGTTGAGAAATACAACTTACGACTTACTTAAAGCATTTTCGTTCAAGTTGAAAAAGAGATGCTTCGCTCTTGCTTCGCGCTCCCTCGGTTAATGAAAAACTATGCGCTTGCTGTCGGTTCGTGTGAACTAGGCCTTAGTGTCTGCTGAAAAACATTTAGACCCATTGAGAAATCGAACGCTGATTGACTGGAATAGCCGAACTTTCAAATGTAGCGGTGAGTTGTGGCTCTCTGCGGTAACGCGGACGTGCGCTGTCGCATCGATAACTATTCCTACTTTGATAGATCATTCCAATTTATTGGCAAATATATTTATGTTACTACATTGAATCATGACTATATGTAGTCTAAATCAACTTCAGAAATTTGGTAGATAAAAATAGACAAAGTTTGACCAAAAATTAAGAGGTTTTTGTGTCAACATATTTTACCCGATTTTGAAAAATTTGAAAAGGATGCGTTGTTTTTAAGAACTTTTAGACTGTCTTATGTCATATTATGTCTTATTACTTTTGTGCCTGTGGGTTACTATACCTATAGTTTAAGTAAAATCATAGAAATAGGCTTTACCTAATTGTCAGATGTATAGGTAAGTATAAGTATTTTAACTAAGTGGACATATCTAACAAACTTCAGTGAATGGTTGTGATTTTTGTTAAAAAAACAAATATCCCAACTGAGAAAATAACGTTTAGTTACTTAAAAAGGTCCACCTAGATATGAAAAGTGTACATACGTACGTTAGCAATATTCATAATATTGATATTCTAACACGTGTTCCGAACAGCTGCTCACGTAATTTGGTATCCCTGCCGGGAGATCGACAAGGACATCTGCTCGCTGTAATACCACAGAATGTATACAAATGGATTCAGTACCTCATTCCAAATGTTATGTAATTAAAATACATCTCAAAGACTTGATCTCAAGGAAAGCTCAAATTCATGATACATTCATACATTCACGCCTTTTTCTCGAAGGGGTAGGCAGAGGTGTACCCAAGACTCAGTCAGTAGTAGATACACCCACATTTCACCAGTATGTTATTGGTCCCATGTAATAGGGGGCGAGCCTATTGCCATCTACCGGGCACAGTTCCAGACTCCAGGGAGTTATTGAGATAATTCCTAATGGAAAAATCCAATATTTAACACTTTGCCGGACCTGGGGATCGAACCCGGGACCTCTTGATTGGCAGTCGAGCATGCTCCCTCTACGCCACCGAGGCAGTCATGATTCAAATAAGCCTTAAAATGTTATTTAATTAATGAAGTTAATGATTAATGAATCTACTGTCATATGGAGATATATCGCTACAAGAAAAACACAGAATACGAGCATAAGAGGTATAAGTTTATTCTCCTGATCCTTAAACCTTTCCAAATTAGTTAACCTTTTTTAATACATTCAATGCGGTCGTTTTATCTTGACGAGTCTGAACATAGGCTCTGCGAACTTAAACACATATAAACTCATGAAGAAAACTGTTATTATTACAATTGAACTATACTTATCATTTCATTTTTACAATATACATTTGTCCGTATATTTGTTTATTTGGGAAAAACAGTTTTCAGTTCAGACTCGCCAACATGAAAAGACCGTACTACCTATTATTATATTTGTTAGTCTATGCTATATTAGGGACAAAATTCACAAGTCATGTGTTGAAGAAACAGGAGACACTTTTATAAATAAATTGTTAAAGCATACATTTGTATGTATATATGGGGTTCCATACCTAGCCTACATACCTAAACAAAACCCTACCGCCTTCTAAAAGAACATACAACGCCATCTAGTTGCAACTACAGCAAACATTTTTATAAAATTTTATGTTTTGGGATTTTTTATATAAATAAAATATAAAATCATTTTATTATTTTACCTATTACTATATAAAATAGACGATAAACGATAGACGATAACACGAAAAAACTTATGGCCGATGGGGCTGTAACGTTCTCATATGAAGACCACGGACTGGCAAGCGCAGCGTAGGACGCCCACCCACAAGGCGGACAGAGGATCTGATAAAGACGGCGGGTACATGGTGGATGCTGGCCGCTTACAGCCGGACTGGATGGAAATCTATGGGGGAGGCCTATGTTACCAACAGTGGACGTCCTATGGCTGAGATGATGATAGTGATGATGATGATGATCGGGCAGTAATCGTATGTCATCTAAAACAGTAACTATAGCTATAATTGCCATCTTGTAATAGAGTGCTCGCTACTTACAGTACAGTATTAAAATATATCCTACTGTATCTACGAAACTGAGGTACCTAACCATTTGTATCGGAATATTCGAGAAAGGTTTTATCATCCAATTGATTGAACGTGCGCGTTCATGGAGATAGGGGATTGTTTTTCATGAGGTGGAATAATCCCGATCAATTAGAGTCTATGTCGTGTACAAATGATTAGGGGCTCATTAGAGTAAGAATTTACCCCTATTATTATCATCTAAATTAATGAAAGCCTATTCTATTATCCTAACTGCCTGGCTAATTGTTGAACGAATTGTTGAATCATCGACCAGGAACATGTCCACTATTTCATCCATACCTACTTATATCTATAAAAGTGCTGAAGTGCGAAAGTAGTGCTAATTGTATTTAATTATTCTCTCTATCTGGCCCTAAATGAACAGAATTATTATATACATACGAGTACTCTGAGATTCATAACTCTTTATACTAGATGTAACAAAAGGCTTAGTGATACTTAAGGGTCTTAAGATCTGCCCGTCAACCTGAAAAACTTTCAACAGAATTGCAGAATATTTTATATTTTATAGACTAAACGGTCTATTCGCTTGAAATAATTTTGGGAACAAAATTTTCACCCACGAGCGAAATACCCCCACGCCTATAGCCGTCAGGTAAGTGGGATAGAAAAAAAATGCCGATGATTATTACCTCCACGGTAGCTCAATTGTTAGAGTGACCACCATTACGCTGACTGGTGCGGTAGGTGCGGGTTCATATCCCGTTGATGGATGAAAATTTTCTTCCCATATTAATTTTTAATAGTATTTCAAGCGAATGACCGCTTATGGGACAATAATAATATATAGACTATAGAACTTAGACTATAAAATATATATAGCTTAGACTATAAAATACAAAATATTCTGCAATTCTTTCTTTTGAAAGTTTTTCAGTTTGTTAGAATTGCAGAATGCTCGAAAACAAATTCGACTATCCATAAAAAATGGATCGGCTGATCGATTGAGCTGATGGAAGCTTGAAAAGTACATGTTTTATACGGATACTATCATGGTATCGTCGTCAAACCGTGGTGTACAGCTAAGTTAGCTTAAAAACTATACATACTATATGGTTTTTATTTTTTTTTATTTACTATACACCATATTATATAAATTATATATTACACCATGGACACTGTTTCATGCCATATTTAATTTTATCTAGATTATTATTGTTATAGTGGCAGAATTGCCACACCGTTCTGAGGATTTTTTTTTAACAAGTATTATATGTTCCTGCGTTTCGTAGTAATGTAACTCTGATCAGCTTTCCTATCGTTTTCTGCTCATGAAACCTTTGAACTTCTAGTTGCTTATTTACATAATATTACCCATTAGGTATAAAATTTTGATGTCTTACTAAATACTAACCAGAGGAAAGGCCGTTGATTATGAATTTAATGGCATCCAGTTACAGAGCAACATGGCTAAGGGTTCACTTAATAGGGTCCGTGTTAAACAGTTCTAACTTTGATTAAAACATGAGCGAATTAATGGATTTAGTGCCTTTTCGCCGACGGCAATAAGCTTCTCTTAGGGCTGTATATTTTATACCAATAGATATCGGCTAGTTAATGATTTTATTTAAGATACACTCGTACTACTTAACTGGTAATAGTTATTTCATTGAAAGCTGCATCCATATGATTTTCCTTTGCTTGGAATATTCTACATATGAAAAAGATACTTACTAAAATATCCAAATAAACTGTAAAAACACCTACTGTGGGACTAGGTTCTGGGTATAGGTACTTCTACTTGCCCCTCAAGGAAAAAGGTGTGATGTGTTGTTATGTTAAATTCTTAAGATATGGTACCTAGATTGTAAAAAACGTCTAATGAGAACTTTAAGTGCCTAAGTATAAATATAATATTTAAATTATATTATTAAATCAAATTATAATTATATTTTTTTGTCAGTTATTCATCCGCCAAGCAGTAATGTGCAAACATTACTGTGTTCCGGTCTGAAGGGCAATGTTACCAGTGAAATTACCGGGCATGATGAGATTCAACAACTCATATCTCAGGGTGACAGGCGCAGTGCAGTGCCGCGCAGAATTTTGAATTTTAAAACACTGTGTCTGATATGGGCAATCATAATGCTTACCATCAGGCACCTGATTTGCTCCTCTTGTCGCTTACTATCATAAAAAAAAATTAAAGACATTTACAGATACCTAATATATTATGTCAATTATATCAATTATATTGAGTTGTTAGTGCTTTGACATGAGCATTTCTGCCACTCGTAGATTTTCGTAGATACTCGTAGATATTTATATTTCTGTATTAAATTCGATCAACATCAATATCAGTCTCTAATTTCAAAGTGCTGCTACTTTCCTGCCGTGATATTACTCTCTCAATTATAATATAATTATTTACTTGCCTAATTAATGTAAACATCAATTTTATGTCATGTTAGTCATCAGTCAAACTGTGAAATGTATTGTCACGTTATGTAAATCTTATGTATAATGAAGGAATGCGTTCCGTCTCGTCGTCGGCGGCGGTGGCGCTGCAACGGGATAATCCAGCGGTGTTGCGGCTTCCCTGCTAATTAAACCGAGATATAATTAGGTCTGTCTTGCTGCATCTTTGCACGAGGTTAGCTTGTGGATCCAGTGGATATTGTCTTTCTTTTAAAGTGCTGATACACATAGAAGAGGCGGTAGCCAGGCCATGAAACAGCACTAGGACAATATTTGTTAACAGTGCACTAGAAACCAACTACTTCTTGATTGGACATGGACTAATAACATACTGGCGAAATGTGGTTGTATCTACTATGGGACTGAGTCCTGGGTACACCTCTGTGTACAAAAACCTCTGTGTGTAAAAAGGCGAGATTGTATATTTTATGTATTTTACTTGTTCCATCTACTGGCTCCATGTTACATGCATTATATTAAAGATGTTGTAATATTCAGTGTAGGTTAGATAAATGTTAAGGAGAGTAGCTATACATACAAGAACTGCGGCTGGTTACAAATGTGTTGAGTAAATCATATTTCTATGATGACGTTTTACTAACGGTACGCATGCGGTATCTTTGTACGATTTTTTTTGTGGTGTTTTTCTTGGTTTTTAGTGAGGACTGTGGATGCTAAATTTAATCTAATTTTCTTTTTGAAATTGGCTACAAATAAAAGCTGTTGCTCTTCAATACCGCAATGTACAATAATATATTATGATTTGTATCATAAACATTAAAATCACTTTCTACGGGATATTTAACATGATTCAACGTTTTGCGAGTTTCCCGATATTGCCTGTCAGATCTTCCGTAATCATGGCGCATGCAACTGCGTCGAAATATCGGGAAACTCGAAAAACGACGAAACTTGGTAAATTTTCCGTAAAAAGTGATCCTACGATAGATAAATTAACACTTTATTGGTACACCACAAACAATAAATCCTAAAATTAAACAAAAAAGCAGCACAAATAGTGTAACGCAATGTACAATAAAAATAAAAACTCGGGCACATAATATAATGTATCATCATCATCATCATCATCATCTCAGCTGTTGGTCATCCACTACTGAACATAGGCCTCCCCCATAAAGGGAGGTTTTGCCAATAAGTACTCGACCCGCTTGGCAGGCGGGTTGTCGAGCGCAGTTCGATGGTTGTTTGCAGAGGACGCTGCTGCCCTTCCTTTGGATCTGTTAACCCTTAGCCGGCTCTTACGGCAACCACGGATAGAGAGGATGGAGCACTATTCTAAAGCGGGTAATTCCACGGCGAATATAATGTATATACCTATCTATTAATTGGGTAAAAATTAAACAACGAATTACTACCCGCCCCAGGGCCCGGGTTCTATCCCTGTCCTGGTCAAACATTTGTGTGCATGAACATGTCTGTTTGATCTGTGTCTGGGTGTTATAAGCTTAAATAAGTATGTATATCAGTCATCTGGTTACCATAGTACAGGTTTCTAGCCTAGTTTATGACCAGATGATCGTGTGTGGAAGTTGTCCCATATTATTATTATTATGTCGCTCGAAAACACGGGATATACCCGGTCTTTTGATAAACGTGCACGGAGACTATTTTTTTTAAGTCCAACGTACTGAGGACCCTTTGAGCTTCTAATCTAAAGGTAATGTGTAGCACCTATCGGGGTCCATCGCTGAAACCATCTACAGCCTTTTTTTTAAAGATGAGCTCAAAGACAGCCCCCGCTAAGTACAAGGACAATTGTGAATGGATGGAAACTACTTAATTTGTCTATAGGTGTGATTTCTAGATGGATGGTAGCTGGGTTATTGCTAGACTTTAAATTTTACGTCAGTCCTTCAAAACCACCCAATTCTCATCTTACTAATGTTATAAGGATATGTGCTGTGTTTGTTACATATTCATGTAACAAGTTTTTGTAGTGGTAGGCCTCTTTTGCAGGAGGCCGCCTGGGGAAGTACCACACCTTTGCCAGTTATTCATCCGCCAAGCAGTAATGTCCAAACATTACTGTGTTCCGGTATGAAGGGCAATGTTACCAGCGAAATTACTGGGCATGATGAGATTCAACAACTCATATCTCAGGGTGATAGGCGCAGTACAGTGCCGCGCAGAATTTTGAATTTTAAAATACTGGGTGGCACTGTGTCTGATATGGGCAATCATGATGCTTACCATCAGGCATCTGATGAGCTCGTCTTGTCACTTACTATCATAAAAAAAAATTAAAAAAAAAATGTCCAAACTACGGAACCTGAAAGTTTGTATTTATAAATATTATGTAGGACTGTACTTTTCAGATACAAGGTGCAGCTAGTTCCCTAGTTCCCTTATATAGGCCAGGCCTACTTCCCATCCAAATAAATAAATACAGCAATATGTTTTAATTAAACTCGTTCATTTGTTTTCTTTCAAGGCCTTAAGTGGGCCGACCCACCTCTGCACACCCCACACGTTAACCAATTTAAATTAATTAAAATTTAAATTCATTTATGTGCGCTCCGCACTAATTTATTTGCTCAGTCTAACAGGCCAATTAGCTTAATTACACTTCAAACACCTGGGAGTTTCAGATGTTTGCTTAGAAAGAACAAGATTTTGTTAATCATAGCAGTACAGATAATTGACAGGCCTCCGCGCTCTGACTACGTACCGCTGTGATACTTGTCACTAAGGCAACTTAGAGTACGTCGAAATCGGCGTACCCGTGCCTGTTCGACACAATTTTTTTTAACACTAGGACTCGTTACGAACTGTTTTTTACTCGTACACACAATGCACTGTGTTACGCCACTACATTTTGTAAATTGCCGCTGTTGTTTTTAAGTAGTGCAGTAGTACTGGTCAGAGCACGAGCGAAGATTTATCAAGTAACAGTATTATATTATACAGTAAGTTACAGTATTATTAAAAAAGACTGGCTAATGTAACCCTATTTCCCAAGTATTTAGCTCAGTCTCTCGTCTCCATGGAATTTTGTCACCAAGCTAATGATGGTAAGTTATAGTCAGTCGAGTTTGCATCGACCCCTAATACCTACTAATACTTAGAAAGCCAAAGCTACGGTTTCAACGCGGTTACTTAAGCTTGATTTATGGTTTATTCCGAATTAATAATTAATTACGTAGATATTATACCTGCAAATTAATACATTTTGAAGTTATAATCTGACTGTGACAAATCACTGATTTACCACTTATAAGAATAATATATTATAATAGTAATATGCATAATACATACCTACAGGCTTAAAACATGAAAGATCGATAAATAAAACACTTTATCTTTCCCATAAAACAATAAACCTTAAAATGAAACAAAAAACAGTGTAACAATATACATACAGTGTGATAAATAGTGCAACAATTGGCGGTCTTATCACTAAGAGCGATCTCTTCCAGACAACCGTGCAGGAAGAGGAGAGTACCCTAAATCACATGGTTTTTGACGGATGGTTTCAAGTGGAAACAAATATCATTAAAGAAACGTGATCATTGTTATAATGTAAATAAATGTATGTAAATGATAAATGATAATATATGATATGATATGATATGAAAAATGAGATGATGATAAACGATATGTAAATGACTGCCTCGGTGGCGTAGAGGGCGCATGCACAACTGCCAATCAAGAGGTCCCGGGTTCGATCCCCAGGTCAGGTAGTTCTATATATTGGATTTTTCCATTAGGAATTATCTCAATAATTGCCTGGAGTCTGGAACTATGCCCGGTAGATGAAAATAGGCTCGCCCCCTATTACATGGGACCAAAAACATACTGGCAAATTGTGAGTGTATCTACTATGGGACTGAGTCCTGGGTACCTCTGCCTACCCCTTCGGGAAAAAGGCGTGAATGTATGTTATGTATGTTTGTAAATGATAAATCAATACATTTATTTAAGATCAGCGTAAATAGTACAAGTGAAATAAGTGTTAAAGCGTATTTCTTCATGGGATTGGACTGGTATAGGCCATCGTAAAATTTTTTAGCTACGGCTTATGTTACTATAGGTATTACATACCTACATCTACAATGTATACAAACTTAATATACAGAAGACTAATGTTTCATATTTTTATAGACTAATGGGGGTCTATTCGCTTGAAATACAATGGACAATCACATCCAATAATGCATCACCTAAAAAAAAATATACAAATGCCCCTATAGGCCCCTACATAAAGTAGGAGAACTATATTAAGAAGAAGACCTACCTTAAGTAGGAGTAGGAGAAGAGAAAATATTCCCCGATCATTAGTATCTTTTTTTGTAGTGGTAAGCCTCTTTTGCAGGTAGCCTGGGGAAGTACCACATCTTTACCGGTTATTAATCCGCCAAGCAGTAATGTGCAAACATTACTGTGTTCCGGTCTGAAGGGCAATATTACCAGCGAAATTACTGGGCATGACGAGTTTCAACAAATCAGATCTCATGGGTGACAGGCGCAGTGCATTGCCGCACAGAATTGTGAATTTTAAAACACTAGGTGGTACTATGGACAGTCATGATGCTTACCATCAGGCACCTGATTTGCTCGTCTTTTTACTCACTATCATAAAAAAGTACCTTTTACTTCTGAGGAAGCTAACAACATTCACAACGCAGATACCTAACACAAACCAAACTGGGTACTGTAATACTGAGTGCTTTTAAAGTATTTGCGAATAACTGTACTCGCGAGTAAAACAATAACGTGTAAATTGAAGAAAGCCGCAAGGATTTCATTTGCACAAGTAGTTACCTATACCTACTTACCTATATAGGTAGGTACAAACACAAGAGTGTATTTGCAATTTTTTGTTTAAAACATCATGTAATTACTCCAAAAAAAATACGCAAATAATATTATTATCGTGATACCTCATCATCATAAATTATGTTTACCAAAGTACGACACACTTAGTCGAAAATAAAGGATTATACCTACCTACCTATGGGGTTCCTCCGTTTGGCATACATTTTTAGGTATAAAATTGTATGGCATAACGTTTTCGCTCAATTTTATTAGCTTAATAATACTTTGGCATAATAATACTGTACCATAATAGAAAGTTTAGCATAAGTAGTAATTTGTCTAACATGTTAAGGCATAATTGATTGTCCCATAATTTTTTAAGGCATACTAGTAATTCGTATAATAATTATGTTGCATAAAAATATATTGCTAAATTCGAAAATTCGAATTAGTTGGTTAGGTTAGGTAAGTTTTATTATTGTTTATTAGGGCTTTTATGACAAAGAAAATTATGTGTAAATATCATTATGCGTTTGACTGCCTCGGTGGCGTAGTGGGCGCATGCTTGACTGCCAATCAAGAGGTCCCGGGTTCGATCCCCAGGTTAGGCATAGTGTTAATATTGGATTTTTTCATTAGGAATTATCTCAATAACTGCCTGGAGTCTGGAACTGTGCCCGGTAGATGGCAATAGGCTTGCCCCCTATTACATGCTACCCTGCCTACCCCTTCGGGAAAAAGGCGTGAATGTATATTTATGCGTTAGACAAATTACTACTTATAGTAATTTGTCTATCATGTTTAGGCATAATTGATTATCCCATATTTTTTAAGGCATACTAGTATTTCGTATAATAATCATGTTGCATAAAAATATATTGCTAAATTCGAAAATTCGAATTAGTTGGTTAGGTTAGTTTTATTATTGTTTATTAGGGCTTTTATGACGAAGAAAATTATGTGTAAATATCATTATGCGTTTGACTGCCTCGGTGGCGTAGTGGGTGCATGCTCGACTGCCAATCAAGAGGTCCCGGGTTCGATCCCCAGGTCAGGCATAGTGTTAATATTGGATTTTTCCATTAGGAATTATCTCAATAACTGCCTGGAGTCTGGAACTGTGCCCGGTAGATGGCAATAGACTCGCCCCCTATTACATGGGACCAATAACATACTGGCGAAATGTGGGTGTATCTACTATGGGACTGAGTCCTGGGTACACCTCTGCCTACCCCTTCGGGAAAAAGGCGTGAATGTATGTTTATACGCATGCCGCAAGGTATATCATGGCACACACCCGTCCCACTAAACTTATGAAAGAAATAATTGTAAGTTTCGTGACAAAATTCGCGTTTTACTGCGCGATTAACTGATGAATTTTGTATGGGAATCGAATTATTTTTTGCGAATCTTGCAGTTTTTTCTTTTGTTTAAGTACATTATATCTGTAAAAATTGGCTCCAAGAATAAAAAGATCGAAGTTTTGGCTCGCCCAGGCAAAGACCGCCAATCGTTACACAATTTGTTATTATTTTTTTATAATTTGAAGGGTTATTGGTTGTGGTGTATAACCATTAAAGTATTTATATATCTATCTATCAAAGGCAGTCTTGAAATCTCCACGCAAACGAAGTTGCGGGATTTCTGTAGTTATAATAGAGGTTGATGTACACATATTCGGGCGCGAGTCCGGCGCGTCACGGGACTGGTGTCAGTTACAAGGAAACGCGATAAAATTCATAATTCAATGTTTTTGCGGCGAAGGTTATTGAAATTAGAAAGAAAGAAAGAAAATTCATTTATTGCAACACACAACATTGTTCCTAGGTAATAACTAAAATAAAATATATTAATGTTGGTACACAGTACACAATAAGACTAAAAATTCTGTGAATTACGCCTATACAAAGTTATTTCTGCTTGAAAAGATGAAACGTCAAACGGTACTTCTTAGCTTTGATGGGTTGTAAATACGCATATAATTAAAACGTCACAATCTCAACAACAGTTACGCAAAAGATAGCTTATCTAAGTCTCAAACCATAATTACACTGTAATTCGTAATACATCCCGCACAAGAACAATAACTTTTAAAAATTATAAATGACACCATCTTACTTTCACTGCTGAGAAGAAAGCGTGGTCCTAAATTAACAATCTGTAACACAGCGATAGGAGTAATATAAAAATATTAGTTTATGTTTTGCAAGATAGTGGGTTAATTAAAATTGTTGGTAGTTAATTGCTTTTGTTGGATTTTCTTTAATCTAAACCAGAAATTTTTAATTATGACGATAGCAGTTAGCTTTAGCATAGTTTTGAACTGAAAACTATAAGGCAATAAGTAGTATAATAATAAAATCTTAGTAGGATCAGAAGTAGGTACTTAGACTATCTAACTAGTCTTCTGATACAATATGAATGAATATGGGAAAAAAGATTTCACTCACGAGCGGAATGTGACCCCCGCACCTTCCGGACCAAGCCGCGTGGTGGTTCCTCTACTATTTGAGCCACCGTGGATTTTTTTATGATAGTAAGTGACAAGACGAGCAAATCAGGTGCCTGATTAAGCATCATGATTGCCCATATCAGACACAGTGCCACCCAGTGTTTTAAAATTCAATATTCTGTGCGGCACTGCACTGCGCCTGTCACTCTCTGATATGAGTTGTTGAATCTCATCATGCTCAGTAATTTCGCTGGTAACATTACCCTTCATACCGGAACACAGTAATGTTGGCACATTACTGCTTGGCGGATTAATAACTGGTAAAGATGTGGTACTTCCCCAGGCTACCTGCAAAAGAGGCCTACCACTACAAAAAAAGATACTAATGATCGGGGAATATTTTCTCTTCTCCTACTTAAGGTAGGTCTTCTTCTTAATATAGTTCTCCTACTTTATGTAGGGGCCTATAGGGGCATTTGTATATTTTATTTTATTTTATGTGTGTTTATAGGTGATGCATTATTGGATGTGATTGTCCATTGTATTTCAAGCGAATAGACCCCCATTAGTCTATAAAAATATGAAACATTAGTCTTCTGTATATGTTTGTATACATTGTAGATGTAGGTATGTAATATAGTAACATAAACCGTAGCTAAAAATTTTTACGATGGCCTATACCAGTCCAATCCCATGAAGAAATACCCTTTAACACTTATTTCACACTCGCTTTGCTCCGCGGTTTCACTGACTGAAAAGTATATCCTAATGTAGGGTCTAAGCTATATCAACTTACCAAACAGCTTAATCGGTTCAGTAGTTTTGAACCCCGAGAAACATTCGTATGTATAATATTAGTATAATATTAGTATAATATTAGTATTAGGATTTACTTAATTTAATACTCCACTCTGATCCCCTCACTAGTGGATCTTTAAAAATTGATACATTAATCTGCCAGCAGCGCACGCTGTCTTGTTGTTTACTTAGTAAGAAGATCCTGTTGTCGGTAAGAATACGGAGAGTAAACGAGAAGGCAAGTCACCGTGATATCCTACCGTAAGAGAGCTGAGAGATAAATATATCATTATAATACGAGTAGATAAGTAGAGGTGGTAGGAAATGAGTCACACTGAGGGACCGAATGAAGAGAGAGAGAAGTAGAAGTGCATTTTGATTCTTTCGTCTGTTCTCCAGACCATAACCAGAAAAATAAAAAATACCTAACTAACAGTTGACCAGGCATGAAAAAGTGCATTTCTAATAGGCTTCATTTTGAAAGTCTGCTAAATTACTTTCGACAGTAACTGACACTAAATTAATATTCAATGCCGGACGTAATCAGACATAATATTATTAAACTTCCGCTGTTAACAGATAATAATAGTTTTGTGTAGGTGTTGATCTCCAAACGTACTACACATATTTTTCTTTTCTATAGAGAAACTCGTCCGACTATGTCAGGTTGTGTAAAAGCACCTAACGCCTGAAAATCGTATAGCAGTTCATATTCTCGAGAGTCATCAAGTGTCATGTCAAGTGGTGTCACATTGAGTGGATCAATCGATGCGAGCTGATATCCAGTCGATCCATGAGTACCTATATATAATAGGTTCTCGAGCCCGCTCGTATGTCAAGCTTTGTCTGTTTTCCTCTTTAGATGTGTAGGTTTGATTGTATTTTGGATATTCGATATTTCGATTGTGCTATATACTTTTATAAACGTTCCACATTGACGCAAGCATCTGTACCTTGTTATAGTAATATAGGTAATTATTGTAATTATAAATTATGTTATGATAATAAGTAGTTTTACTGTTGTAATGGTAGGTCTATTCTATTCTATTCTTTTATAATACATTCTATACAAGACAGTTCTTGGACTTTTAATTGGGTACACAACAGCTTTTACCCTGCTTACCTAGCTTTTTAATGAGACATTAAGTTATGAAAATAACGAATTTTCAAAGTAATTTATAACATTTTTGGTCGAACAAAGTAAAAAGGATACATAATATCGTGGTACGTTCCAGAGAGCTCATACATATTCATGCACAGACCGTCTCACTTTCTTAGCTCCCAAACATTTTCACACAACTGTATCATGCACATTGATGATGATTTCATTACTAGTGAGGAGGTCTATTGGTCGGACTTCTTGAAAACTTGTCATGACAAACTTGGGCCGATTGCATTGGGACGACTTGACAAAATTAAATATTTATTATTTCTTTTATACGTCTTCCCATTATTTGGTATAAGGGTGTTACCACACCAATCTACCGATCGTCGATCGATGGTAGAATCGTAAGTAGATGCCGATTGATAGTTTCTACCATACCGATCGATTGGAAGTCGATCAATGTCTTCGATCGATGTCAAACGGATAAGTTTTCATATGCAGAAAATGAAATTAATTGAAATACATTATTATTTGACAGAAGTATAAAAAGTAAAGCGGTATAAAGTTCCACATAAGTACTTACTTCGCTGGTGGATTCACCGACATACAATATTAAATAAACAATTTTTGGTTCGATTCAAAATTAATAGGTATATCAGTAGGTACTCAGAATCAATTTAGTTTCAAGGTCTACCTTGCAAGGTAAGTTGTAAAAAGTCATTTAATGGCCGGAAAGGACGGCTACGTCTTTAATCTCATATCTAGTCCACATAAAATCGCACGGCTATAATCAGCAGATATTTTAGTTACCATCTGATGAAATATAGGCACGGAACGTTTATGAAACGAGCTCACTTTTCCGGTTGGATTCAGGAAATAAATTGATGGCACATTAATCATGTGGACAACGGAGATTAAACAGGAATCCACTGAAAGTAACCATTAATGGGTTTATATTTTATTTTATATATATACGTAACATTACAATCACGCGTTTTCCTAGGGTAGGCAGAGGTGTACCCAGGAATCAGTCCCATAGTAGGTACATAATAGGGTATTATTGAAATTCTAATATTACAATTCGGAAACCATACCTATAATATAATTAACTATTAATAATTTATAACTATTAATATAATTAGATTAACATATAATATAATTACAGGAATGGTTTCCGAATTGTGAGTTGCGAAATGTGTCAATTCGGACACAGTGTCCGAACTTCCAATATTTTGTTTACGAATCGTCAGCATATCGGCATATCGGATTAGCTACAAAGCTTCAAAGCTACCTTCCTACATAACAAGCAGCCCAATCAACAAAATTTTTGCACAAAGATTTGGTGAAACTTACTCGTAGTAGACTTAGTGGAAACTTTCATACTTCCATGTAAAATACTTATTAGTGAATAGAGATAGCATACGTAACCCTTTACTTTTTACTTCCTAACAGGATATGATTATTATTTTTTATTCATATTACCTACTGTCCATTTCGGTACTTATCAAAAAAGGAAACCACCCCATTTGTGTGATTGTGCGAGGAATTGTTTTCGAGCTTGTTTCCTCTCTTTGCTTCCTAAAACTCTCATTCTGCGTGTCAGTATAAATTTATCTATAATCTATAGGTATAGGTACAGTCGCATACACTGATAAGTATACATGGCCAAATTTAGGATAAATACACCTAACATGAGGTGACCAATCCACGCGACTGTACAAATGCATTATTAGTTTGGTTTTTATACATTATTTTATATCAAATATCTATAAAATTTTTATCTTCCTAAATTAGTAATTTAAGCCAGTGTGCACGTATAATACGTAACGTTATAAGTAGGTGCATATAGCACGTTCTCATTACTTACTTAAGGAATTCTCGTGAAACCGAGGACCTGAGTGACGCACATCTTCTCATGTATGCTAACATCACAGTAACTTCCTTTACCTTCTTCCACCCACTCATAAAATTCAAAGTAACAAGATGCCTCGCTACAATGAACGTGTAATTAACTAATTTATCAAACTCGAGCAGGTTATTCGTAGGTTCTCTTGGCTACGAGAACATAAATTCCTTCATGAAACGCCTCCTAATTTGTGACTGGAAAGTTTATACCATGGTTTTACCAACGCCTACGTTAAACGCTCTGCAATATTATAAACTTGTTGCTTTTAACTTCAGTCAGGCGCTTGAACAAACTTGTTAAGAGTTTCTCTTCAGCTCGGTTACGCCTGAAGTCTAAAGATAATTTAAATATGAGCGGTATTTGCACAGATCAACCTAAGACCAAGACTGTCTCGTGATCAAATATTGAAAGATATCGAACAAGTAGTAAGAAGTTTTCTTCAACCAATAAATGGTAAGTAGGTAGCTTACCTACTTAAATATTACAAATAGATACGTAGGAATATCATACCTCTATATTGTGTACCTACCTGAGGAATAGAGGTATTTATCTTATTCATAATACATAAACGAGCAATTCTAGTCTTATACAAAAATATAGCTCGCACTATTTAGATAAGATTTTGAATTCAATAAATAAGGATGTGCTTTGTGAGTTTATCTATGGGCAGGTTGCAGGTAGAGGAACTTTACTTAAAAACGTGATTATTTTGAAAGAGGCTTGATCGCCTATAATTGTTATATTAGATGGGAATGTCTGCTTCATGGAGCCACGAGCTTTTTGGACCGAATCTCAAGTTGCTATTAAAGGTCTATTAAGTTAAAATTAAATCAAATTTCAAATCATATGTATTTTTCAAGATCAATATTTGATTACAACATAGTAAATAAATATTTTACATTTAACACTGATTATTATGCAAATCATAAAATTTTTACTAATTATAG
Organism: Hemistola chrysoprasaria; assembly: GCA_947063395.1. Taxonomy (NCBI): domain Eukaryota; kingdom Metazoa; phylum Arthropoda; class Insecta; order Lepidoptera; family Geometridae; genus Hemistola; species Hemistola chrysoprasaria. Next base: position 7,421,023 of record OX346720.1, on the reverse strand, counting down.
TAGGTACGGACCAAATATAGTTGTTGACCTCAGGTACCTAAACTAGGCTGAGAAGCCTGTCCTATAGATATACCTATTAAACTGATAGGATGCAAAACTTTTATTTTACAATAATAATTATAGATTCGTTATAGATGTGTTAACATTATCAGGACTAGGGACTACGTTATCTAATAAATTACTTTAGTTAAGTAGGACAATAAGATCAATAACAAAATATCAAATAAGTAGAAAAAACGCAAATGAAAATTATTTCCATACAAAAAATTCTCATCCTTCGTTGTCAATCAAATGTGACTCATTGATAAACGCCTGGAGCATCATAGGGCTGAGCGAGGTGAGAAGGAATGGTGAAGCCATCGAAGATCATAACAATTTCTTATTTTATTACAAAGGTGAAACACCTGGTAGACATGGGGTGGGATTTCTAATTAAACGGGAATTCAAAACCCAGGTAGAAGAATTTATTGGCATATCGGAAAGAATTGCTATATTAAATCTAACAATGCTTAACAACACAAAATGGTCGATCATTCAAATATATTCACCTACTGAACACTCGGACTGCCTCGGTGGCGTAGAGGGCGCATGCTCGACTGCCAATCAAGAGGTCCCGGGTTCGATTCCCAGGTCAGGCAGTGATAAATATTGGATTTTTCCATTAGGATTTATCTCAATAACTGCCTGGAGTCTGGAACTGTGCCCGGTAGATGGCAATAGGCTCGCCCCCTATTACATGGGACCAATAACATAGTGGCGAAATGTGGGTGTATCTACTATGGGACTTAGTCCTGGGTACACCTCTGCCTATCCCTTCGGGAAAAAGGCGTGAATGTATGTTATGAACAATCGAGCTCCTCGGACATCGAATCTTTTTACAGCAGCCTCAACTCCGCAATAAAACAGCACGCCAATAAGAACTACGTAGTGATGGGCGATTTCAATGCCCAAATCGGGAAGAGAAGAAACGGAGAAGACTTAGTGATAGGACTGCATAGTGATGGCAAACGGACTAGAAATGGTGAAAAGCTATTGGAAATGGCATTCGAAAATAACCTGAAGATTTTGAACAGTTTGTACAAAAAACGTAGACAAAAGCGATGGACTTGGGTGTCACCAGACGGAAACTATAAAAACGAAATAGACTACATTCTCACCAACAGAAGTAAAGATTTTCGCGACTGTGGCACGATCTCAAACCTCAACTTCAATAGTAATCACAGAATGCTAAGGGCGATATTAACAACACCAAACGAACTAAAAAGTAAAAGACCTCATAAATTTAGTGATCAACAAAAACCTGCACACTCAGCTCCACCAATACCCCACATTAAGGAAGAGCTAGAAGCACTGAAGATAGACACTCTTCAGCACCTTAGCACACAAGAAAAGTACAACAAACTCGAAAAAATTATTACCACAATGACTAAAGACACAACACAGACCCAGAAAAAAGAAAACAAATCTACTGACAAGACAAAAGACCTTTTAAAAAAGAGAGCCCAAATGATCGCCATAATAAATAAAACAAAATTAATAAGGAAAGAAATAGGAACTATTAGTAAACAGATAAAATCAAACATGAGAAAGGACCGGGAACGACTGAGGAAAGCGACTTTTGAGAAATATATCTCCAAAACAGGAGGCATTAAAAAGGCCATAAAATATCTGAAGGTACACACTGAATGGATACCTAACATTAAGGACAATACGGGACAAAACATAACCAAAAGACATGACATAATGTCGGCTGCTACAAAATTCTACAAAGATCTTTATTCGAAACAGAATATTAGCATAGACACGAATCTAACAAACACTGATATTGTACCTCCTATCCTACAAAAGGAAGTAATATTGGCTATAAATACTCAGAAAAAAGACTCGGCATCTGGACCTGATCAAATTAGCAATAAACTACTGAAAGAAGCCAAAGATTGCATAGCTAAAATACTGACCTACATCTTCAATGACATACTTATCAGCGAATCAATACCAGAACAGTGGGCAGTTTCGACAATCACGCTCATCCACAAAAAAGGCGACAAAAATGACATAAACAATTACAGACCTATCAGTTTGATGTCAAATGTTTATAAAGTATTTGCAAAAATCATTCTGAATAGGATTACAAAGACGCTCGATGAGAGCCAGCCGAAGGAACAAGCGGGTTTCAGAAGCGGCTACTCGACTCTTGACCACATTTTGGTTGTGAAACAAGTTTTTGAAAAGAGCAAAGAGTTCAACATGCCCTTTTACTGCTGCTTCATTGACTACTGCAAGGCATTTGACTCAATTGAGCACGAAAAGATTTGGCAAGCACTAAAAAACCAGGGAGTACATGAAAAATATATAAGATTAATAAAAAACGTTTATATTAACAGCACGGCGAGGATAAAACTAGAAAAAACAGGCAAACAAATTAAAATAGAACGAGGAGTCCGACAAGGAGATCCTTTGTCACCTAAATTATTCACTTCAGTACTAGAAGAAATATTTAGGAAATTTGACTGGGAAGATAACGGTCTTAACATCAACGGCGAAAAATTATCTCACTTACGGTTCGCAGACGACATCATACTGTTTGCGTCAACCAAAGAACAGCTCGAAAACATGCTCACAGATGTTGAAAGAGAAAGTAGTAAAATAGGCCTCACCATGAACGTACAAAAAACAAAGGCAATGACAAATAGTGTAGAACACCCAATTATTATTAAAAACAAAACAATAGAATATGTACACGAATACTCATATCTGGGCCAACTCATATCGATAACTGACTTAACGACTAAAGAAATAGAAGTGAGAATAGCGAACGCATGGAAACGCTACTGGGGACTCAAAGAAATTTTCAAAAATAGAGACCTAAGCATGTTTTACAAACGGAAACTATACAACACCTGCATCCTTCCCATTCTCACGTACGGCTGCCAGACCTGGTCTCTTACGCAAGCACATTATAAGAAGTTGGAAAGATGCCAGACTGCAATGGAAAGAAGTATGCTATACATTAGAAAATCCCAGAAAATTAGGAACGAGAACATCAGGAAGCTCACAAAAATAAGTGATGTTGTTGTCAAAATAAAGAAACTTAAATGGAAGTGGTCGGGGCACGTCATCAGAGGTTGCGAAAAATGGAACAAAAAGATAATATGTTGGTTTCTTAAACACAGGAAAAGAAATAGGGGAAGACAATTTAAAAGATGGGAAGATGAAATAATGAAAGTAGCTGGAAAATTATGGACGAGAGCGGCACAAGATAGAGAGAAATGGAAGAGTTTGGAGGAGGCCTTTGCCAAATAAAGGCTCACGGATCTAGCTGATATTATTTAAAGTTATATAATATATATTATTATATTGTTTCCAAATGTACTAAGATCCGAAATAAAGGCTTATTATTATTATTATTATTATTATTATAGATGTGTTAACATTATCAGGACTAGGGACTACGTTATCTAATAAATTACTTTAGTTAAGTAGGACAATAAGATCAATAACAAAATATCAAATAAGTAGAAAAAACGCAAATGAAAATTATTTCCATACAAAAAATTCTCATCCTTCGTTGTCAATCAAATGTGACTCATTGATAAACGCCCAGAGACTTCTTTGTCGATGATAACCTTTGGTTGAGCCCTCGACATATATTTTGGCATAAGAAAACAATAACGTGAAATCAGCGGATCTGAACCAAGGTCATTATGCTTAATGCACAGCAATTAATCACCTTGTTATAATAATGTTGGGCTTAAATATAAAATTTCACGGCGTTAAGTTCTAAATTAATCTCAAATTACCAGAACACTTTAAGTACCGTCCTATCAAAAGAATTATAACTTGTAAAACTATAGTATAAAGTTACTCAAGCCCTTTAGTCAAGAGAAGGGTCCAAAGTCTGGCTGAGGTATGATTCCAGAATATGAATTTAGGAAATAATGTCACCTACAACGGCTAAGTAACAAGCTTGCGTAAACGACTCGGCGCTGCCAATGGACTGGAAAGCAAGGTCTTTGACCACACTTATTGTTTTATTTTTGCTGGCGTTCTCATTAGCACCAGTCTTAACAATACCACAGGAAGGAAACGACTGGATACGGGCGTGGACGTGAAAACTATCGCAGGATAGACTCTGTTTCACCGTGTTAAACCTTACTATAAATAACAGTTGCAATAGAGAAATGACATCAGTTGTGCAAAGTGAACAACATCGATAATGTTAGCAGCTGTGATTTTTGCAATTGCGGTCGCCGCGGCCCATAAAGTTGAGTTATCCGACGAAAAAACACCTTACGATTACGTCAAGGAGAGATTGGACGCCATCGGAACCGATTTGAAGACCGGATTGCCTCTGTCTAGCAGTTATGAAGTGGAAGAAAGTGAAGATTATCCTGAGCACTTGAATGGAGCAGCATCGACTGTTCTGAACACTGTTGCGGGAGTTGGAGGCGTCGGAGGAGTGGGAGGTGGATTGGGTCAATATCAAGGACTCGGACTGGGTGGTATCGGCTATGGTGGAATTGGTTTAGGTCAAGGTTTGGGTATAGGGCTCGGAGGTATCGGTGGTGTTGGCGGAGGTCTCGGTGGTGTCGGTGCCGCTGGAGGCCTTGGAGGTGCAGGCATTGGAGGCGTGGGAATCGGTAACGGAGTGGGACTGATCAACCCTGGACTAGCAGGAGTAGGTATCGGCGGCATCGGACTGGGAGGTGGAATAGGCGGTGGCCTAGGAGGTGGTCTCTTGTACCATCCATTATTAGGAGCTCAAGTAAGCGGAGGTTATGTGGACAAGAACGCTTACGACTCAGCGCAGAAGAAAGGTGCCGATGAAAACTTGGAGAAACTAGAAAAGAAAGTTGAAGAAGAAGCTAAGCACGGCCAGGAAGGATTCCAACAGGCAGCTGCTGCAGCTAAAGCTGAGAAGGGAGAGTCCAGTTTTTACAAAGATGAGGAAGCTAAGAAAAAAGCTGTTGGTGATGAGAAATTTTATGAAGGCGCACAAAAACTTGACAAACATGGTAAGTGAATCTAGATAGAATCTTCAATATAGGTAGATAGGAAGATACTGGACGTTATTTGCAATGCGCCGCACGTTTTTAATTTTCAGGTGCCAATGAAGAACAATTGAAGAAAGCCAAGAGCCATAAAAAAGGTCACGTGAGCAAAGGTTTCAAGTCGTCAAGCAGTAAGAATGAAGAAGAAAAGTCTGAAAGCTTTTACGACGAGGCGCACGATGAAGCTGACCATAAAATCGCTGGCCAGAACGCTGGGTCTTTCGGAGAGAACGCTCAACAAGGATTCAAGGGAGCTCACGAAGAGAAGATCTTGGATGCCAACGCTCAGGGCAAAGAGGGACATCACGTATCGGAACAGAAAATTGACGATGCCAAGGCAAATAAGGTGAGAACAATTTCAGCGCTTAGTTTCACACTAAACACACGGCCCGCAAAGGCAAAAAAAAACCAGAATCGATTAAAAATTACCACAATATTCGCACTCGATTTAAACTTTGTTCCGATAGAATAAATTAATGTGTTCAAGAGCTTTCACATAACATACCTACTTCTTATTATTGTTGAAAGTTACTCCAAAATGACGCGTACTCTATAATTTGAGATTAATGGTAAAGCATCAATTTTTACACGAAAATGTGAATGGTCCATATTTCAAGGGGAGAGGGAGAGATAAAAATGTTACAGTCAGTGATTCGATCTCTATACATATCTCTATCAGTAATTATGTTATAAAAGTTTATTGCCAATGTGACTTTTTGCTGATGGTCAGGCTTAGTTTATTATAGGCCACAAACAATAAAAAATATATCGCCACGTGATATGAATAGAATCAGTATTCGTGGCTAGCAACTTTGTCGATATACCACCAAAGGACTTTTTATTAAGGTGTTTTTTGATCATAAATGCCGGACACGTATTCACTGGCAAGTTGGACCGTAGCCATGGCAGATAAAATTAATAAAACACTCTCTAAACTCCATGAATACAGTCCTAAAACACTAACGTTAGTTTTCTATTTATGGAACATATTTTATGGGTTCTCAGTTGGAGTAGTTTGAGAATAGGTCGTACCATGTTCACCGATTGTACCGTAGTTGGAAACAGAAGCCAGTCTAGTGAAACTTGAATTTTATTAAACTTGGATGGGTGCCACGAAATGTGGATTTGTCCTGTGAAGTTGCTGGTTGATTGCCTATGGTGAAACGTCGGTCGGGGAAATCAAAGCTACTCTTAGTTCAGTGAATATCCAAATTCATTACCCATTCTATTCACATGCATCCAAAATAGTACATGTAGAGGTACTTACTACTAACATGTACATATATATAGTAGTAAGTTTGTACCTAGGTTGTGACCTAGGTAACTTTTTTATAAAAACATGATCATGGAGCGCTTTCAGATTTTCACGACTCTACAGTAAAAAGAAATGAATTTTGTTTTACGCAATTTATCATCGACAGGGTGAATTTCTGCAAAAGGGCTACAAGGGTGGTGCAGAGCAACTGGAGAAATTCAATAACCTCGGGGCTCACGCCGTGCATGGACATCAAGAAGCCAGCGGGGGTTACCATCACAATAAGGGCATATTACCTATACACTAAGAGAGGTGATTTAGCTTTGTAAATGACGAATAAATGCGATTTCATATTTTGATCCGTTGTATTATTTTTATTTCTCTTAGAAAAAGTTCCTTTGGAGGTCAATAATGTATCTTCTTACTTATCTATTCTAACGGAGTATTATAAATGAACTGTATATGTATACTGATACCTAGATAGTTACAGAAAATAATACGCAAAGGATAAAAGAACTAAACATTTTTAATTTTCAAACATGCAACTAATTGAATTACAATGTTGATTAAAATTATACTAAAACTAATAACGCAACATCAAACCAAATTGAAATGTACCTAAATAGAATCAATCTCCACAATAATTAATATTCCTAAAGTATTTTCACCTCCACATTTATTGCAATTCAATAACATATTACACAATCATAATGTAATTGACCTGAAAATAATATTTTTTTTAAATTAGTTTGATAATTAATAAATAAGTAGGTATTTGATACATAACCAAGTCGGACCAAGTAGATAACTACATAGTTTCTGAATAAAAAAATCATATACAAATATTTACTTGAAATATTTATATGTACCTACTTGAAAATAATATGATCGCCGATTTAATTCAAGCTGAAGTTTTTATTTTTTATGATAGTGAGAGTACAAGACGAGCAAATCAGGTGCCTGATGGTAAGCATCATGATTGCCTATACCAGACACAGTGCCACCCAGTGTTTTAAACTTCATAATTCTTCGCGGCACTGCACTGCGTCTGTCACCCTGAGATATTAGTTGTTAAAACTCGTTGAAGCCGGAACCCAGTAATGTTTGCACATTACTGCTTGGCGAATGAATAACTGGCAAAGGTGTGGTACTTCCCCAGGCGGACCCCTGCAAGAATGGCCTACCACTACAAGATAAGATATTTACCTTCAGCTTGAATTCATTCAGTGATCGTATTTTCATCTCATAAAATGTGCAGGTTCTTACATAATGTTATTTTATTTATTAAGAAGTCATAAAATTCAGGTCAGTAGCTGCTTATATATTAGATTAGATAACACTTAACTGATACCATAATACAGGAAATAATAAACAAAACAAACATTAAAACTGGACGCATAACAAAACGTGTAACCTACATAAATGTATCTATCTCTAAAAGAATTGTTTTACAATTCGGCCTACGGAAATAAAGTACAGGCATGCACAAAATTGTCAAAACAGTTTATTAATAGTTACAGTAAAGTGTAATAACGGTACCTTTATAGATGTTTTATGAAATGATTGTATCCGCCGGATTCAGGCGTGGGAGGCGTAAATACGGTTGACGATATCTTATTCGAAGTATTTGAACGCTGGAATGTTTAAATTGGGTTTTAGATTGGTATTTTTTTATAGAAAAAAATAAATGTTAAATTAGATCATTATAATAACACACCTTTTGAATGTAATCTTCAAAATATGACTGTTTAAACAAAAACTAAAACTTCATCGGAAAGTTTAAGGAAATAGTATATTATAATACCTAGTCATCAGCCGGGAATAAAACGAGTTAATTTCGGAACAAGTGTCCGTGTGTGTAAGTTGTCCTATAATATCCTACTTCCTACTGATTTTATAAATGTCAAATTTCAGTACAATGTACAAAAACTTACGTTTTTATCAGGTGAACAAAACGCTTGCGAGTTCTAACTCACCTCCAGCCCCATCTAGCGCTGTTTTGGTAAGTTGGATAAGATGGATGTTTGTTACTCTTTCACGCCAAAACTACTGATCAGATTGGGCTGAAAATTGGTATGTAGGTAGCTTAGACCCTGGAATACATAGGGTACTTTTTGAAACCGCGGGGCACAGCTAGTTATCATATAATTAATTAAATAATTTACCTGACTATTAGAGCTAAAGTTGCTTGACCTATGCTTGCTTATTCGCTGCGGAGTAATGAGAGTCGACTGATATTGCTGTTGTCAACCAAACATTAAATTAAAGTACCTATATTTTGTTACATATAATAAGGTATTATAGATTTAATATAATAAGAGTTTGTTTGTGCAATTAAGAGCAATGAGTCTATTTTCGAATTTAACAGTCTTACTGTAAATGTATTCACTTTAACACAGGAGTGTGTACCATTTTGTATAAGTGGAGAAATATTATGTGCCACTATTATAGCGCTTTAAGTGGATTTAAGCCTTGATCCTTGATCACACGTACCAGCCACGTTAAAATGTGATCCTGCTACGCCGTAGATACCGTAGACGTTCTACGTAGGACAACACTACATTTTTATGTTTAAAAGTTATTGTCAAAGTAGTTAGAAAAATTACACGCTTGGTTTTTGAATACAAATGAAGGGAAAAATTACCTACCAAAAAGTCCCTGTATGCTTGGGTTCCTAAATTTTTATGAAACACTGAAAGGTGCTTTAGTCTATGGTAGTCCGTATGTGGTCGTCCGTACACCTAGTAGATGTGCCTATGTAAATACTCTTATACCTTCCAAATAAACGAATGTAACCAAACCAAGATTTGCACAGGACAGGGTCAAGTGGCATGATATGAAGGAGGCCTATGCCCAGCAGTGGGATGTAGTGGGCTGTGGATGATGATGATGAACCAAACCAAATATTGTAAATCTATCAGTCAAAAGAATTAAGCCCTACAAGCTTCATGAGCGATCTTCTTGTAGAAGTATCTTTCCGAACGCACGTTATACTCATTACTGTTTATCTCCATTGACATGCAAAAGTGTCAGATTGTGACCTATTTGAATAAATCTTTTTGAGTTTGAGGCATGTAACACAATATTTTCCTATGTATTTTATATTATCAAATACACTTTATATTAATAGCAAAGATAAAAGAGTCGGTACAGAGGTAATTCCCGATGAAACCATTATTTGTATTGAGGAAAATGAAATAAAAATAAAGAGATAAGTAGCAGAGTTCGTAAGGTCTTTCAAGTTGTTTTTATTAAATGTTCCATAGCACATGAAATTATCGGGCGTTGTTGACTTGAGAAATAGGGTTATAGAGTTCCTAAATTTATTTACTTTGCGATGAGCAAAATGCTGAAAAATTAAGTATAAAAAAGGCGAAAGTTACCGTTTACAGGGTTTACAATAAGTTGCCTAGGATTATTATAAAGTAATGAAATGAGCATATTTAAGACGAAATTAAAGAGCTTCCTTATTAAGAAATGCCTACTATACTATACTATATCATACGTGAATTTGACATTTATTGTTGTAGTTTATTGACAAATTATGTAAGGTTATTAATATTGACTGAATTATTACTATACTTACAACTGTTTACGTTAAAAAATTTTTATTCTATATTTGTTCTTTTGTATGTTTTTTTTTGTATAACTTCATTCGCAAAATAAAAAACTTTGACTTTGACTCTGGGTGAATAGATATTAATATATCTACGAAACATTATCTGTGACAATGCCATTATTTATTAACTATTGTAAATTGTAGATATATTTTTAAATATATATTATGGTTACCTACTCCAAAATTATTATCATTAAATATTATCTATTGTTAGTTTAGGAAAACATCTTATTTTGAAGAAACATTATTTAAAACTGTTAAAGACCGCAAGTCATTCTACTAATGTGAAAGTTTGTTGGTATTTCAAATCAAAAATCAAAATGTATTTAGAAACAAAAAATAGAGTATGTGTGTACTTGTGTGTGCGTTTCCTCTTTACGAAATTAAGCATGTATAATTAGTTTAAATCATTGAATAACACGTAGGGGGTCTTTCACTATTCAGGACAAACCGTAGGGCACTGCTAGTATTATATAAAAGTAATGTAGGTCGTATACTTACAGCATAGGGTGTGCTCTTAGCGGTTCTTTTGTATGAAGGCGTAGTTTGCACGAAGGCTGGAGACAGATTGGTTGCCGGAGACAAGGGAATGTTGAATGGAGACTGCTGTTCTAGATGGATATTGCGCTTTTGGGAACATTTCACTATTGTGTACGCGACTTTATATAATGGTCTTTAAAAAATGGCAAAAAACAGAACCTACATAGGGTAAAGCCTACTCTATAACGGAACGGGACGTAACATGACCGTGCATGGCAAAAAAAACATTGTACTGAAATGTACGAGACTATGTCTGGTGGAGGACTTAGTTTCGCTACCTTGGCTTATACCGTGCACGAAGCGTTAACGTTCCGTCAACAATTTCTATGAGAACGTTGTTGAAACGGTCTTTTAAGAAGAGTAGACCATTTCGTATCGGTCTTGGTGTCGAATACGTGCCTATTCCGTTCTAGTGGGCTTGACTTAATGGTTCTTTTCCATTACGGTGTGTAGCTAAGTATGATATTGATTTCCACCAAGGTGGGCTGTTTTTGTTCTGTATACTTACTTTATCAATAGTGAAAATAATAAAGAACCTAAATCAAATATATTATTATTACATAACATCACGCCTTTGTTCCAAAGGTGTCAGGCAGGGGTGTACCCAGGACTCAGGCCCCCATATCGCCAGTTATGTCTTGGTCCCATATACTTAATAGGAGGCGAGTCTATAGCCATCTACCAGGTACAGTTCCAGGCTCCAAGTTCAAAATCCAATAATACTTTGCCTGACCTAGGAATCGAACCCGGGATCTTATCATCGGCAGTAGAGATTGCGATCACTACGCCACCGTGGCAGTCTAATATTATTATACCTACTTAAAAGAGCACCAAATTCTCCGAATAAATCTTGAAAATCCTCAAGTTATGTAAAAATGCATAGATAAACTAAAATTTTTTTTTTTTTTATTATTGAAAGTGACGATAGTTTAACTCACTCGATTGATTGCCTATCTGCGATTGCAAGTCTTTTATAATTTTCTGGTACTCTTTCAATTGTTTGTGTTGTTTCTGGCATAGTTCCGACATTCGCTTCAGTTCTGTGCGAACTGCGTAGAACTTCTTCGTCTGAAATAAAGAAAAGAGCGAAATATGAATAAGATTGTTAGACATGTTTAATAAATAACAAAACTTACCGATTGCAATAAATATGAAAGTAGTCGACGTCTGTGCTGCTTCTGAAATTGTAAAACTTCAGAGCATTTTTTAATAATTTCCTCAGGCTCAGTGAAGTAATCTTGGACCTCTTGATTCATCTTAAAATAATCAAATCAATGTCTTAGTATAAAAATTACTTTTCTTAGAAAATTCATTTCCCTTAAAATATTACGTACATCGGGAACAAGTTTCATAATTGAACATGGCACACGGCATACAAAACAGGTGCTTTCTTTTGTTCCTAAAAATATAAAAACAGTAAATTACGACACGTAGGTATAGGTCTATGAATAATAATTTATTGCTTTGTCTAAAATGTAAATAACGGAAATATCACAAACCGTTGTCCAAACAATTGTTGCAAAACATGTGACCACATGACGTTAAATGAAGAATAATTCGCGGTTCTAATTGAACAAAGCAATTATTACAGTGAATCCAATCCATCCTTATTTTACTTAATTTCGATCATTGATAATAAAAACAAAATAAATCGCAACATGTTTAAATTAAATATATAGGAATTTTGACACAAGACACAAATCACGAATGAATAATTTTTTTTTTTTTTAGAGATGCCAGTATGTAGATAACTTATATAATAAAATTTAAAAAAATAAACAAATTTTTTCGATAATGTAGACGTACTTGCCTACCTATTTACCTAAGTGCGTAATATTTTTAAATATACACATTTCTTTATATATAAAACAAAAAAGTTACACACAGGTACCTCCTAGTTAGGTACTTATTAGAACAAAACAGAATCACCATTCCAGTACCGCGACAATCTCCAGTTGATTGTCACAATATTTACGAGCATCATTCTGAATGTTATCTAGTCAATAATAACAATAATAACAATAATAATATATATTATACGATAGCATGTGAATATATTAAAGAAGTCTCAGCTCAGAGATCCAAGCATCAGTGTTGTTTATCGGTGGCCGCGCATGGTCGCCTTGACCATGGCTTCGAAAATTGTGATTTTAATAGCCTTGACCTGTGTTTGTGTCAACGCTAAATCAACATGTATGTACCTATTTTTTAATGTTAGCAGTTAGCTGCATATTAAAATACCTTAGAGATGCCTTAAAAAGTATAACATTCACATCTAATTTAATTCGTAGGTAGTATACGTACCTACCTACAATCAATTTGGCAAATGTGTGATGCATTATTGTTTTGGTTTATTTTTGGTAAAAAAAGTTAATTATATTTATAGTGCGACATTTTTATATAACTTATCGTACCTAATATGTAATTATTTATTTTGTTCAGACAAGATATGCGTGCCGGCGCAGTATTTGAAAGCCTGCGAGGAGATGTTGGAAGTACCGACCAAGTCAAAAGCAATACTGGAATGTTTTCCAGCAAGAGATAGGTAAGATATGCAGACGAGAGAGACACTTGATTGATTTGTATACATAGGTAATAGGTAGTACCTTCTTACTAAAACCAATCGTGATACTTGTTTCCTAACTACTGTGACAAAATTACAATGCAAACGTAAGTACTTAGGTAAGCAATAAGTAGGTACTTACTCTGACTGTAAAGCATTCAGAAAGAGAGTTGTCAAATGTACGCCCTCCGTATACTTACATTTACGATTTGTTAAATGTTTTATAGGTAATACTTATGTGTGTTGTTATGTTAACTACAGTTCTACAGGAGAAAATCTATTTAATTTAATTTTCACAGGATGGAATGTCTATACCTAGTACAACAACGCCAGGCAGACCTGGTGCCAGTTGATCCTGAGGATATGTATGTAGCTGCAAAAATCCCCAACCAGGATTTCGTGGTCTTCCAGGAATACAGGACCGATGAGGAACCTGATGGTAAGACCTATTTGGATAGAATTGGTTTGACTGTGGCAAATGCTCAACATGTACTTCCCAAAAAAAAACAACCAAAGAGTTTACCTACCACAAAGAGTTTTGATAGGTAGGTACTTCTTTAAATACATTCGACAAACAATTTGTAACATTAATTAAAACTTTCAATCTCAAATATGGCTTTTACGTAAGTAATTCTAAGTGGAGAAAGTTTTTTATCATTCCAATTGCATCTACATATGATAGCAGTCAATGACTTTTTAAGCCGTTTTAAATGTTTATGAATGTGTTAATTTAGATAAGTACTAAGGTTAGTAAGTTAAAGATATTTTACATAAGTACATGTACTTATATACTTGGTTGACTGCCTCGGTGGCGTAGAGGGCGCATGCTCGACTGCCAATCAAGAGGTCCCGGGTTCGATCCCCAGGTCAGGCAGTGTTGAATATTGGATTTTTCCATTAGGAATTATCTTAATAAACTGCCTGGAGTCTGGAACTGTGCCCGGTAGATGGCAATAGGCTCGCCCCCTATTACATGGGACCAATAACATACTGGCGAAATGTGGGTGTACCTACTATCGGACTGAGTCCTAGGTACACCTCTGCCTACCCCTTCGGGAAAAAGGCGTGAATGTATGTTATGTTATGTTTATATACTTGGTAGCTATTTAGGTACCTACCTAGTATCTAACTATAGAAGATATTAAGTAAATAAATATACCTATTTCGGTAATAACACAAAAAAATCTCTGTTATTAAAAACGGACAAAAATACAAATCTAGAAGTAGTTACCTAGGTATTAAATTAACCACAAAGGTTAAGTTGACTCTGTGTCTAAAATTAGGTAGGTACCTATAGTAAGTATAGGTACTTCAGCATTTATCTCAAACGCTGGATATATGTGTAGGTACCTAAATATACGTAGGTAGGTACTAAGTTACAGTCAGTCGATAAAAATCGATTGACCAGATCATATTATGCATAATTTTTACTTCCACCCACCTGTGATCATAGCTCTGGCTGCGGCCCTGCATTGACCTTAAACATTTTTTGCGTTATCATTAGAGTAAGTATTTATTTTGTGGCCTGGGTAAAGCCACTTCGTCGTTAACTAGAAACGCAGACCCTTGGGAAATCACCCTAGGTTCGTATTTTTACCTACACCTGTCATTTTATGAGCAATGCTCTAGTGATTTCATTTACGTTTTCCATCTCATTAGTTATCTCATTAGTTAGCTCAGACCTAAGTATTTGGATATTCATGGCTTTTCTATCAGAATTCTTGAATTCGTTGAAATAAAGTATGAAGTAGGTAGAGAGATGCTAAAATAATATTACGCATACTAGGTCTTCTCACTTATATGTACCTATATAGTTACTTGCGTAAGGGTAATCTTAGACATGGCTTCTGCAGATAAAGTGGTTGAAAATGTTTTGTACCTACTTACCCAAATTTTAATTATCATCGCACAAAAACTGACTTTAGCGTAATAATCGCGAACCTAAGTAATATACTTAGGTAGGTACCTATATCAGCCTGTACTTAAGTAAGTACCTATCCTACCTATAGATATAATTGGGTTTCTACAATGGCAAGAATCAAGCGTTGACCACACAACAATTGATGAAAACCGTTAATAGGTATACTTAATATTATATTATAGGTATAAGTACTTAACTAATTACAGATAAAATAAATTTTAAATAACCTAATGATGGCAATAGGCTCGCCCCCTATTACGTGGGACCAATAACATACTGGCGAAATGTGGGTGTATCTACTATGGGACTGAGTCCTGGGTACACCTCTGCCTACCCCTTCGGGAAAAAGGCGTGAATGTATGTTTTTTTTAATATGTATAGGGCACCTGCTAAGCGCACTGATTTAGATTTTGGAGGACAGGCGGAATTAAAACTATACTTACTAATAAAATTAGGAATTGTTTTTTGGGGGAAACGGAATAAGCCGTAAAATAGCACAAGACCGATGTCACATAGCTTACGCGCGCACTATAAGAATGTATATGATGATTAAAGTTCTCTTAAAAATTTCCTAGCACCATTCCGGTACGAGGCAGTGATTGTAGTCAATAAAGACCTGCCGATCAACAGCTTGGATCAGCTGAAGGGCTTGAAGTCTTGCCACACTGGAGTCAACAGGAACGTCGGGTATAAGGTCAGTATGTTCGGTGAACCTAGATAAATTTTACATAAGTGCTTTATAGCGGTTCAAATCCGGAGTCCTTGGGATCGAATCGCATTAGGATTTATCACTCGGACGCCCGGACGCTAGTGTTTCGGATGGCACATTAAACTGCCAGGACCTCGGCCCCTGGCTGTTTTCTATTAGATATGTAAAGTACGGTAGTTTCATCTTGGCGAGTTTGAACATAGGCTCTGCGAACTTAAGCGTGCAAACGTTATGCAAACTCGTGAAGCAAACAGTTAAGTATTATTAAAATTGAACTGAACTCAACATTAGATTTCCAACATACGTAAATGAAAAAATATAAGTTTTTCGTATATATAAAACAGTTTTCTTCACGAGTTTACACGCACTAAAGTCCGCAGAGCCACAGAATAAATAATAGTACGCGAGCCTATGTTCAAACTTCAGAATCGCCAAGATAAAACGACCGTACTGTAGGGGGCAGTTGATTGGTCGTCTTACGTGTCGGAGGTCTTGTAGGAATCTTAGCGAACTGAAACTTCGACAATCGTGCAATGAGTTGACATTGATTTGACTCGAGCTGTGTACGTTATTGGATAAACCCGGTCAGATAGAGTATAAATTACAATTATAATAGCGGAGCGGATTTTGAGCGGGTAAAATTACGCGGCACAATTACTAATAGGCACCTATTACAGAATAAGAACAAAGAAACAATTCTATAAGGATTGAAGTAGGTAGGTAGGTAGATGCTGCATTGTTCTGAATACATTATTTTTTTAATTCTCATATCCTCACAACCATCTCATGTTCCATGCATTGTGTCGCAGGCTGAATTACAATCTTATCACTATCTGCAAGTTTTTTGCCATCTATGAGCCTCATTGTTAATTCTGATCGTCGGAAGATGTGCGTCATTTGGTTTCATTAAATAGATAGGCAGTAGGTAAGCCCTTGAATATGCTGTTGGCGTAGCATCTTTAACAACTATACCTACCTATAAAAAAAAATATATAACGTTGGAATCCATTTGCGGCCAACAACTTTAGTCATTCTACATGTAACACTATTATTTATTCAAACAGCCTTATCGCTTTTGTAGTGAAGAGGTATCAATATTACTACATACACACACACAAACTTTTCCATTTTTTAATATGAGTGGGATGATTTGGGCTATAGGTTTATAAACCCTGTAAATTCGTTCGTGATTTTTCCTAGAAAATCCATGCTGATCTGAACATCCACAGAATCATGGTGCTCACAACGGCAAAAGCTTGTCGATGCCATTTGCTCATAAATCTATATAATTGAGCAAAGCAAAAATAATAAGCAGATATGAAATAACAAACTTGGGCACTTACCTGATCTGCCTGTTTTTGTAGGATTAAGTATTAATGATCATTAATCAATATCTTTTTACTTAAAGTTTGCAACATAAAGTTCAAATTTTGTACAGATTCCATTAACAATGCTGATGAAACGAGATGTTTTCCCGAAAATGAACGATCACAGCATATCACCAAAGGAAAACGAACTTAGAGCCTTCTCGACATTCTTCAAGCAATCTTGCATTGTTGGCTCGTGGTCCCCCGATCCCAAGACCAATTCTCATTGGAGTAAGTTTATCTACTTATTTATTTATAAAGGTCAGAAAACTCGACTGCCTGTAGCGCAGTGGTCGCAAACTTGACTGCCAATCACCAGGTCCCGGTTTCGATCCCCAGGTTAGGCAATGTGTTATTAGTTATTGGATTTTTCCATTAGGAATTATTTTAATGACTGCCTAGAGATTGGGACTGTTCCCGGTAGATGCGTCTGTATTTTTAGACTGGACTAACAGAACCTGTGTAGTCCTGTCTAAAAATACATTCAGTACTTTATTCCCAATGTTAGAACTTCATACGTTCATGTAGGTATGAAGTATTTTATTTATTTTCCAATTCCAAAAAGTATGAAAGAATTTGTATATATAATATACCTTATAAGAGGTGAGTGCATTTTAAGACTGGACGATCTCAAACTATTCGTAAATAAGGAGTGCTGATGTAAAATTAAAATCTATATATACGAGTATATGATATAAAATATTGCAACTATCATATCAAATTATGCCAATTAAATAGCATATGAGGTGTGAACATCAAAAAAAGTTCCAAATTAGGTACGTTTACCTTTATTTTGTCAAAAGTATATTCTCGCTTTTCAAGAAAACTTCTAACACATTTGTTTCCAAAGATTCAAAACCAGTTGAAACCTCAAAGGAATCGATTGGCAACGCGGCTGGTTTCTAGAATTGCAAATCTAGATAAACGTCGAGCGAACCGAACGATACAGTTGAATGCAATTTCCTTTTGACCAGTTCAGATTAAAGGGGTTTGAAAAATCCCAGCGGAACCTTGCTCTAGTTTCGACATAAGCTGCTTTTGATACGACGCGAATAGAAAATATTATTGTATTTCGTTTGATCTTTTTGATATTCAACTTTTGTTTCGTCTAACGACCGCTGGATTTGGAAGCTTTTGTCTCTTGTGTTTTTATTTTAAGAGGCGGATTTACATAATGGTTTGCTTATTCGATTGTTATGTTTTATTCACGAGCTATTTGTGTAATCGTATTGTGACGACCCCATCTTAAGAAAATTATTTTACATTTCTTTTTGTATTAAACGCGTTAATCTTAATTCCACTTCTGAAGCAAAAATGTGTTACTTATATGGAATACCTTCGAGCGTTTGAACATTTTTATATTATGGTATAAGGGAAAACTCTCTTTCTATCAAAAGATTTGAAAATGATTGTCCTATAAATACTTTATTTTTAGAGGCTCAATACAGACAGCTATGTGCCCTATGCGAGTACCCAGATGTATGTAACTATCCGGATATCTACAGCGGGTACGAAGGCGCTCTCAGGTGTTTAGCCCATAACGGAGGACAAGTTGCCTTCACTAAGGTCATTTACGTTAGGAAGTTCTTTGGCGTAAGTTAATTTCGAATGCTCCTTACTTTTTACGATGCCCTTTTCTTTCGATCTTCCGGATCGATAATCCGGAATGGCCATTTTAACTTTGCCTTATATTCGATTGCACCCCTAAAGTTTGATAAGTTCAAGGTAAAAGGGGCAACAATTCAATTTTATCCTTACTCATTTGGCTTAACCTTCATAAAAAGGAAAAAATCTAAGCAATCTAGGTTTATCTTACAATCTGACTGCCGCGGTGGAGTAGTGGTGGTGGCGTGGAGGTGAGATCGCGTGTTCGATCCCCAAGTTTGGAGTCTGGAACTATACCTGGTAGATGGCAATAAGGTCGCCCCTTATTAGATACATGGGACTTAAAAACATAACTAGCAAAGTGTGGGTGTACCGCTAGGTACTATGGGAGTGAGTCCTGAGTACACCTCTGCCTACCCCTTTGACATAAAGGCGTGATGTTATGTCATCTTACAGTCTAGCTGCCATCTTCAATTTTCCCAGTTAATTTCAAATCATCCAGCGTACCTATTCCTATTATCACAGCTTCCAGTAGGAACGAGTCCAGCGAGCCAATCACCAGAGAACCCTGATGACTTCAGATATCTTTGTGTAGACGGATCTAAAGTCCCGGTCAGAGACAAGGCTTGTTCTTGGGCAGCCAGACCTTGGCAAGGATTGTTGGGACACAACGATGTTCTAGCACAACTATCGCCTTTGAGGGAGAAGATTAAACAACTTGCTGATGCTGGTAAGTTTACAACACAAGAAAACCACATCAACAAAAATAAATATTGTAGTGTCCTAAAATTAATGAATTCTGTCTTCAGTCATTAATTTCTATCTTGATATGTCCGAACATCATTCAAAATACAGGAACAAGTACCAAACCAGTTTGGTTCACCAAAGTGTTGGGTCTATCTGGGAAGATCTGCCACGTCGCAGACAATATTCCTATAAAACCCATGGACTATCTCGACAAGGCTAACTATACTGAGGTCATCGAGCGGGGCCACGGACCGCCTGAACATGTCGTCAGGTAAAAATATTTTTATTTACCTATACTCATTTAAGAGTATTTGCTAGCGCAGCGTAATCAAATCACTGCCACTTTGTTCCCGTGTGCTAATTTCGGGACATCATAATGGAAAACTACGTGCAAAATTTCAACTCTTTAGGTGAGTGCTGGGCGATAATGACTGCGTCCTCTGCTTAAAACTATCGAACTGCGCCCGCCAAGCCGTCTACCAAGCGTGGTAAAATTGGAAACTAAGCGTAGAGCGAGCGAAACCTCGGTAATAACTATAGTTGTATCTAAAGATAGATGGCATTTATGAGAGACATTGGTAAACACAACACGTGCAAATTGCATATTTTGGATTGCAATATTAAAACCACCGGGTATCAAGCCTTTGAATTTTTCAATACGCCTCACCAAGGTCGGCCAGTTACCAGTTTTGCATATGTCCAACACTTAATGCTCATATAAATAAGTCATTCGTAAAGTGAACTCTAGTTAACTTAAAAGACGAAGGCCGTTAGGTCATTGGAAAGGAAAGACGAGCCAAACTGGTTGACGAATATGTAAATAATTACTTACTATATTAAACAAGTAAAATAAATGTTGACTTGTTTGAGAACAAAAGATTGTTGACCTTTTTTAAGATGTCTGTCTTCCCAAACTACAATATACCTATACATATAAATACTACTTACCAATAGGTATGTCTTGTGAATAAAATCATCTTGTCCCATGACTTTACACCGAAGCACCATTAACGAGGACGAGCAACTTGCCATCAACTGAGCACAAATACAAAGACTCCAGGCTGTTACTAAAAAAAATCTTAATGGAAAAATCCAATAATACTTTTTGCCTACCCTATGGAAATTGAACCCAAGACCGTTCAGCTGAGGTCTGAGCTGAGCATTCGTGCTTGCGACCGCTATCACAGTGAGTCAGCCAACGAATTGACGAAGCCTGAAACATAGTAGTTACAAACAAGGTTATTTCGAAGTTCTCTATTATGCCCATTATAAATAAGGAAATCTTCTTTCTCCTGCATTTAGACCACGCAAGATGGAGTTAGTTACCTACGTCTATTTCCATTTTAGTATATTATCTATTATCTGACATTCATTTACGAGTAACTCTATTAGAGCACCCACTTCTAGGAAAAAACTCAACTCTCTACATTTCTGTTCCTGTAAGAAAATTAGGATTGTTAGTCCCTATGGCAAAAGCTGAAAGCCTTTTATTACTGAAAGATGCGTAGTTTCCTACTACGACCTCCCAGCTATTGACCTGCTAACCTATTCCGTCAAGAATAGGTTGAGCGGCTATGCGTGGCTTCAAGTTTCCGCCGCTTTGATCAATGCCTTGGCTATTAGGTACTCTTTGACCGGAGCTCTACTTTTTCATACTACACATCTTGCTAGTACTTAGTACCAACAGTGAATTCAGATATTACGGTCCATTTATCTCTGAAACACGTTAACCTCATGTATAATTTGGCTTGATACGAACAGTGATTCTAGCCGATTATGGGAAAATAAATGTAGCTAATCTACAATTTTTTATCCGACTTGACTGGTAAGACCTCGTTAGATTTGATCAACACGACTTCGAGCAAATCGCAATCATATCACACACATATTCATCAAGCCGGAAAACCTCCACTGCTGAACATAGGTCTCCCCCATATAAAAGCATATACTATTTAAATGGGGGGATTTTGCCGTAATCACCACGCTTGGCAGGCGGCTTGGTGATGCAGTAGTTGGAATACTTAGTGCCGGAGAACGCTGTTGCCCACTCTCCGAATATGTGCATCTGCCGGGTCTCACGGATCCCACGGGATGAGAAAGGGAGTGGGATGGCCCTATTATACAGCCGGATACCACACGACCCCTCGAAATATCCAAAATTTCCCAATTAAAATGAATTCTTCAAGCCATTGTTTGTTGTCGCGTGTTCAGGAACTCTTAATAAAAGGCCCCTTTTACAGGTGTTCTGACAATCTAATCGTGAATCTCGCCGAATTATTCAGCGATTTATTCATTATTCACAGGCTTTGCGTGACATCAAACGTGGCACTCGCGAAATGTCGAGCGATGGCAGTGTTCGCTTTCAGTAGAGATATCAGACCCAAGTTGGATTGTGTACAGGAAGCTAATGAAAATGATTGCTTGAAGAGCGTAAGTATCTTTAGAACTGGGACTAGAATAGCTATTTAATAAACAAATTACTTTACAGATCCGAAAAACATAGGTAATATTGTAGGTATATCTGGTATTTGACTGCCTCGGTGGCGTAGAGGGCGCATGCTCGACTGCCAATCAAGAGGTCCCGGGTTCGATCCCCAGGTCAGGCAAAGTGATAAAATTTGTTTTTTTTTTTTTTTAGGAATTATCTCAATAACTGCCTGGAGTCTGGAACTGTGCCCGGTAGATGGCAATAGGCTCGCCCCCAATTACATGGGACCAATAACATACTGGCAAAATGTGGGTGTATCTACTATGGGACTGAGTCCTGGGTACACCTCTGCCTACCCCTTCGGGAAAAAGGCGTGAACGTATGTATGTATGTATATCTGGCATAAGTAGATATTAAATATCAAAATACTTAACCCTAAAAACTACAATAACCACCATGCAGAAACATACGTAACAAAAATGGTTCGACAATGATCTTTTAGTCTCACAAATAAATGGCGTCTCCAAAACCAAAATCATATTAAATATCATTGCCACCAACACTTGATAATCAATTAATGAACTGTAAAACTTCCAAACAGGTGCAAGATAACGGTTCAGATTTAGCTTCAGTAGACGATATGAGAGTGGCCTCAGCTGCCAAGAAATACAATCTTCATCCAGTGTTCCATGAAGTGTATGGAGATGCCAAAACTCCAAACTATGCCGTGGCTGTTGTGAAGAGTGGATCCAGCTATAGAAAGATTGAAGACTTGAGAGGGGCCAGGTTTGAATATTAATATATAATTCTGTTTAAATGGATAGACAAACACTTTTTTGTACACTATACTGTGACTATACACAGGACACAACATACACGAATAATATTTTAATTAATCAATACAAGTGGAGGAGCAATTTCATCCAGACTAGGAAAGGAATCATTATTATGAGTATTTCTGGTCGGCGGTGTAGGTACTTAGGAGTTTATAAATTGTACTTACCTACTAAAAGCTGCTTAGGTTTCCTGTTTCTTTATCTTTTCTTAATTACTTCTAAAACTAGTTAGACGTTAGTCATTAACTTTTTTTTTCATTTAGGACTTTATCATTTATCGATTTATTAGGATTCACTGTAGGTAATCTTCTCTAATTGCATATTAAGCTCTTTTAAAGTTATTAGAGTAGGTACCTACGTAGATGGTAACTAAGCTTGGATCTTGCAGAATACCGATTACTGATACTATGATTCTTCTGCTTTATAATGTCGTAGGTATTTGAGAAGTTCTATATTTATTTTTATACGTTTGTCATCAGGTCATGCCATAATTCCTACGGTTCGTTCAGCGGTCTCGACGCCCCGCTGTATTATCTCATCAACAAGAAACTCATCAACTCTGACCAAGTTAGTAGTATTATTTAATTCATATGTTTTATCTTGAATTTTGGAATGTTGATATATATTTTATGTCTTGACGTTGTGATTGTGGTCTCTGTTTTAACTTGTTTTTTGTTATATTTTGTTATAGGTTTTCGCATTGTTCTCTTTAATTATTGACTAATCTTTCCTTTTTATTTTCAAGCTTCTTTTACTTTTGTTTTGATTAGTTAGTCTAGAATGTTTATTGAACGTTTCAGTGCGTCAAGAATCTCGGAGATTTCTTCTCTGGCGGCTCTTGTTTGCCCGGCGTCGACAAGATCGAAAATAATCCAAGAGGTAACTAACTTCTTTAACAAAATTTTAGGACAAGAATTCCACTAATTTCTCCAAAGTAATAAAACTGTATAATTTTAATCTTTCAAGCTAACTTTACCAGAGATAAGGTTTGGAAAGGTTAAAGCAATTCAAGGTAATTGGGTAAAATAAAATAATAATCTAATGTAGATAACTGATTTTACCCTCGCAATAACCTGTTTTAAACATAAAACATTATGGGATAAGTTTTCATACATCCATTAATTCAACAGTCTAGATAAAATGGCGGAGCATCCTTACACTAAACCACAATTTGATTTGTCATTAATTTTTATTGGTTTGAATGGGGCCAGGTTATGGGATTAAAGATATACCTACTTGGGAATATCATATCTAATAATTTTAAAAAGAGTATTTAAGTGGACTTATGTAATTGAATAAGCGGCTACATAATATTATCTAGGTACGTGATTTGTTTAGTGTTCCTCAAAATCATCATGCCGATTTCAAGTGTTTTAATCACTCCGGAAAGAAAAATATAAGCCTCTAGATTCAGCGGACTTGGGCAGTGAATTATAATCCATACTGGCTGCCACAATAGATCAGCAATGGTCGAAGCGGCTTAAGGTCCCTATGAATGGCAAACAACAATAAATAAATAAGAGCCCACGGGATTACTTTTTATGTACCCACTTATAAGTGTATTATGAAATTATGTAAAATTGAATTGAGAAATATAACAAAAGGTAAAATTACAAAAATATTATCTTCTAAAAAATTAAAGCCCAAGTTCCTTCAGTTGCAATGTTAGAAGGTCATCCGTCTCAACTCCCTATCAAACTGTCATTGACTATATTATTATTTATGTTATTTTAATAGGATACTATTAGCACATGAAACAGCCTACTAGATAAGTAGGTATGCCAAAAGGTAAGTACCTATATCCTAGCTTTGAGGAATTTGACACAATCCTATGAAAATTTGACCCAATCGATGTTTTGTGCCCGTTTTCTCCCAATATAATTAAGCCATTCGTTTAATTTATTAAAGTGAATGTCTAATACGCATGTTGAACTAAGGCTTTTGACGTTCAAAAGCAAAAAATGATTATAAAATGATAGGGACAAAATTTAAACTTAATATTCGAAATATCAGGGTAAAAATTTAAACAGGTAAAAACTAAAAATCTATTTGGTAATATTTTTATAGAATTGTGTCTAATTTCTCGAAGCGTGGCATTTAGCTTGAAGGGCCAACAACGTGAAAGCTTGAATTTCAGGTGATGACGTATCTATTTTGAAGAAGCAATGTGGTAGCGACAGTAATCCCATCAAATGTCTGCAGGAAGACCGAGGGGATGTTGCCTTTGTTTCTAGTAAGTTTACACATTACTTAATCCGCGATTTCCCTTTTTAGCCTAGAAACCTGCAATATAGTAACCAAAAGACTGACCTTTCTCCTGTGTATTTCCCTTACTTCATTGGTGTGTTAATTGAATTATATTTCTTGGTTGTTCAAACAAACTCTTGCCATACCATACCATATAAAAGCATTTACCATTTCCATTTTCCACCAAACACATAGGTATTACAATCAACGAAGGTTTTCCCTAATGGAAAAAATACCGAAATAGACCGGTTCTTGAATAATGGGTAAAAGATACCTATCTCCTCGCATAATGGCAAAAGTAGTCTGTTAACAGTTTGTTCGAATAGAACAGCGTTGGTATTTTCATTCTACCCTCTTTGTTGTAAAGGTCAAGGTTGAAGCTCAAGGGTGAGTAAACAAATGCCGCGTTTACCCTTTGCTATCTTTTATAAATATATAATCAACCTTTACATTATGAACACAGCTTTTTTTATACAAATGTCTATTTAGGTCAACAGATAGAATAGGTACATTAACATATAAGTAACCTACACATTATAATGAGCCCATCTAAGAAGTATCACTTGATAGTTCTTCCCTTGAAGAACTATCAAGTGACTTTTTTGCCTAGTGATTAAGAATTTTACACACATATTGTGATAAAATTCATAATTTCATGGTTTTACGGCGAAGGTTATTGAAATTGTGCGAGTTACGCAAAAATATTTCGGCTTGAAAATTGCTTGGGAAGACGTCAAACGGTACCTAAGTATCTTCTTCTTAGATTTACGTAAGGCCGATGATGATGAAAGGGTCAATGTACCTTACCTAGGTTCGTCCTCTCGTCTCGTCCTTTATAACAACTTTCACTAGGGACCCAATGAATCCGCAAAAAAATCAGCTATTTCATACAAAATGTTGACCTAAATGTTTGGAATCGTTGATTTTTGTTTCAGTATTTCAGAGTTGGTTCCATATAGTGGCAGTTGTCCAAATGTATTAGAATGACCCTTTAACAACTTGCTGATTACAAGTAACCCTGTTTTCAGATCTATCGGGTTCGTTTCAAAGAGCCATAGTCCCTTAGGGCTCTCCGGAGCCATGATTACATACAGCTAAGAACACTCTCGATGAGGTCAGCTTTGAAACAAAAAACCACATCAAAATCGGTCCACTCGTTTAGGAGTTACGATGCCACAGACAGACACACAGATACACAGACACGCCAAACATATTACACCCCCCTTTTTCAGACGGGGGTTTAAATAAAATTTAATATATTTTTTATCTGCGTCTGTTTGTAACCGCTCATCTCCGAAACGGCTGGACTGATTTTAAAGGAACTTTCACTGACAGACAGCTGATGTTATAAGAAGTTACACGAACACAAGAAATTTTTATTAAAAAATATATTAGGGTGATTAAAAAATAATCCCTTTAATTCCACGCGAACAAAGTCGCGGGTAACGGTTAGTTTGAAATAAGATTAGATATTTATAGTGTAAATGCACATTTACCTTCAATTTCAGGTGCAGATTTACCTTCATTCGACGCTTCTCAGTACAAACTTCTCTGCCTAAACCGAGAAGCAGGCGGTATAAAATCTTTAGACAAATATGTTACGTGCAACATAGCTATGGCTCCATCAAGAACATGGGTGTCAGCTAAAGATTTCCTCTCTGACGTATCGATAGCCCAAACGCCTTTGAGTTTGGCTAAACTTCTCGACACTAAAACAGACCTGTTCAACATTTATGGAGAATTCTTGAAGAATAATAACGTTATTTTCAATGTGAGTTGGTAAAAATAAATATACATTGTGTCTTATATCTTATACATTGTATCTTCCGAACTGTTTTTAGGATACCTAATTGAAGAATCCTATGGACCCCAAATTAATTAATAATTTTAATGCTGTTTGGCCAACCTTTTTATTTTTACCCAGGGAAATCTGCATACAGATACCCGGCCATGCGGGGGGCAGGGTCGGACCCCCTCCGCGAACAGGAACTTCGCAGAACTTCACCCTCACATCTCAAGGTGCGCGCGGGACAACACGCGCGCCACCTCGCGTGTCTAATCTGTGTGGCGGTGAATGCCCCCACACTCACCGCCTAGCGCCTAGCTAATCCTGCGACACATACAAATTATGTCGAGTCGGGAGAACAAGAGAAAAGCGCCTGTCCCGCGCACGATGTCCATCCATCATTTATTATCACACATAATATTATGAAGGTCAAAGTATGTATGGATGGATGTTTCGGCTCTTTCACGCCAAAACTACTGAATCGATTGAGCTGAAATTCGGTATGTAGTTTAGACCCTAGAATAACACATAGGATACTTTTTATCTCGATATTACGCGGGTGAAACCGCGGGGCACAGCTAGTCATCCATAAATACAAGGTACTAGACCTGCCATACTTAAGACCCGAAACGCACTAATCCCGCGTACTGTCTGCGCTGCCCTTAATATTTGAATTTATCTTATTTAATCTTTGTTTCAGAATGCTGCAAAAGGTTTGGCAACTACAGAAAAATTGGACTTCGAAAAGTTCAAATCTATTCATGATGTCATTTCATCTTGCGGTATTGCTTGAACATCAATTTGCATCAGGTTTACAGTAAATAAATATTAAGTCTGATTCCAAAAACTTTAATACACCTTACAATGAATTATGACAATAAATAAATTATAATACTCTATGAATCTATTACTTTCACTTCTAAGAGATTATAACGCAGCTAAGATTAAGGTAACAAGGAGAGAACCTGCAAGCATTGAGTAACCAGTAATATAGACTTCCTTCATAGTCAACCCTTTAGCAGTGTCCCAATACAAGTGTCTTATTCCATTGACAAAGTGGTAGCCAAGAGGAGCTGCAATGATGGCTTTTGCAAGGAATAGAGTGGCCGGTGATAGGTTCAGTCCTTCCATTATTGACACATAGTGTGAAATGTCGTTTGGCAAGCATAACGCGCCAATGCCCAGTGCACTTGTGTATGCTGACAATAGTATCCCTAAAAAAATATTCTGGTTTAGTAAAAAAGTTTAATAAATTGAACTTAATAAATTTTTAAGGCATAGACCAATCAAGTAGTTTCCATCCATTCACAATAGTCTTTGCACAAAGCAGGGGCTGTCTTTGAGCCCATCTTGTGTGTATGGTTTCAGAGATGGACCCCAATAGGTGCTATCAAAGTGCAACAAAGCTGAAATATTGATTTATGAATTCAGGAGTGAATGTTAATTTTGGTAATTAAATTCTTGAGCTAAGGAAGGTCCATACATAGAAAAAGGACACCACCCTCCACATTTCAAGTCTTTATGATTAGCATTTCAGAAGAGAAAGCCTTTTATAATTAGAGATAGAAGTTCAATCTTATTAAACCCTAATATTATTAATAAATAAATGTTAGATATAATTTATACTTATGTTAAAATCTTGATAAGTTTGATATACTGTAGAAAACTAGTGCAAGTATTATGACTTCATTCTTTATCACCCATAACACGATGTGCCGCAGGTATTAACCTAATGATCACCACAATCATCCAATAAGTATTTGAAATATCATGCTGCCAGTAGATCAACATTTATCAATGATGAAAAAGTTATGCAATATGTATAACTACAGTCCACACCTTTACTAAAAAAATGTGTTACCTATGAGGTAATCTTGGATCCAGGGTACCATTATGTCTGGTCATTCCCACTGGTCACGCTGGGGATTTTATTTTTAAATTTGTCCCACTTATCACCACTGGGAACATGTGGGACAAGTTTAAAAAATTCCCAGCTGTCCCCAGTGGGGAAGATTTAAGAATAAACAACAGCTGGGCATGGCCCAGTGGATTAGCAAGATGAAGTGGCAATGGGCAGGGCACATAGCATATAGAACTGATGGCCAATGGGGCTGTAAAGTTCTCCAATAGAGACCATAGACCAGCAAGCGCAGCATAGGACGTCCACCCACAAGGTGGGCTGATAAAGATGGCAGGAACTCGCTGGAGGCAGGCCAAATACAACAGTACTGGATGAAAATCTATAGGGGAGGCCTATGTTCAGCAGTGGCATCCTATGGCTGAGATGATGATGATGAACAGCTGGGCAAATCCTACTAGCTGTTGTCTGCTGCTGCAGAAACCCTATGTGTTATTCCAGAAAATACCATACAACTAGCCAACTGATTCAACAAAAGTTTCGGCATGAGGATGTAACACACAACCTATATAATATTAATAGGATTGTAGAAGTACTTCTTACCTGAAGCTCTATGGGTAATAGACAACATAGCCGGCAGTTGAAACTTGTAGATAGTAAGATGAGGTGAGAGGGGGCGATTAAGCCGCTCGTTTTTAATATCATGATGTTCCAGTTTTGGTGGTTCAAAATTCTTGTATGTTACTTTTGGAACCCCAGCGGCTGCTTGAGCATATTGCGCAGTGCTCAGAGATGTAGGTAACCTACTTATGCACGCTAGCACCGACTTACTCCCCAATCTAAAATAACAAGAGATGGGTAGAAAAGATATCATCCCTTTTTCTTTTCCATTATGAGTTGGCAAAAATTAAAAAACATCTAGTCCACATAGAAAACATTTTAAAAATAAACATATTTGGTTGTTTGAAATGGAAAAATAGCATCGGAAAATGATAATAGCCAGTCAAAAGCCAACTATGCAAAACAACCTAACCCTATTACATAATGTCAAAACATACCTGCCGGAACAAAACAACGCCATTGTTCACACTTTATTGAAGTTTATAATAACGTCGTAGGCTTCTGCAACATACACAAATATCACATTAACTAAAGATTTCTAATACGATTTTGAAAAATATTTTCAAACAAAACTCCACTCACCACTGAGTCTGACGAACTGACACTGACATCAAATATTTAAATGACGTTTCACATTGTGAATTTCATATTCCTACATTCCTACTTTTTTTTCTACATTATATAGCGCCTCAAAAGTCTTTTATTTGCTAGAGTAATATATATTGTAGTGATGATTTTATCAAGGTATATACAGATTACACGCGGCAAACCCTCGATTAAGGGCTCGCGTGGCCACCGCGTGCTATCTGGACTATAACTTTATGATCGGCAGTCGCGCTTGCGAACTTACTACACAGCCACTTGACTGACTAGCGACTTGAGTATACATATATTATTAATTTAAATAAATTATTATATTAATTTATTAAAAACATTTAATAAATATATTAATTTAAATAAAACAAGGGTCTCAAATGACTTGACTGGATGGCAGACTGACCAAGCAGCAGACATAATATTATATTCCCCATTTTTTCCTTTTATGACACGGAACCCTAAAAACGAAGTACAAAGTCCAAAGTAGGGGTGTGAGATGCGGTAAAGAGCAAAATAGAAAAATGGGTTCGAAGCCTAACATGGTGGAATCACTTTTTACATTTTTGTTGCCGTTAAAACTGGTAATATTTGGAGAGGTTGTGTTAAAAACGTGTCACGAACCTGTGAAACGTTTATGTACATTGTACATATTATGTTAGAGTCATTACGCGTAATCTGTGGGGGCTATTGGCGTTCTCGGTGACTATCACTTTAGTGACTATTATCTTGATTTGACATTAATTACAAATGTCAAAGTCCGGTTACTAACCAAAAACTTACTTAGGATAAACTAGGATTAACTAGGATTATTTTAGGATAAACTTACTAAGTAGACTGTGCACTGTGTCGGTCCCGAGTGAGAACTGAGAACCACTCGCAGTGTCTATCCTTTTCCTTTTCTCTCCTCCAAATTTGACAGTGAACAGTCTTATTAAAAAGGTAAAACGTCTTTGTAACTAATTCAAACCACATGACCTGATAACGACTGGCGATTATGATGACCGCCAATAGCCCCATCGAACGCACCTTAAAGATGTTATTTAGTTTTTGAGCGTGAACCCTGAGCAAATTCAGTAAACTCCTCTAAACGCGTATTACACTACACTGGATTAGGGTACCAAAGCTTAATTACGTGTGGTCTGTGGGGCTATTGGCGTTCTTGGTGACTATCACTTTAATGACTATTAACTTGATTTGACATTAACTACAAATGTCAAAGTCCGGTTACTAACCAAAGACACTATGATAAACTTACTAAGTAGACTATGAACTATGTCGGTCCCGAGTGAGAACCACTCGCAGTGTCTATCCTTTTCCTTTTCTCTCTTCCAAATTTGATAGTGCACAGACTTGTTAGAAGGGTAAAACGTCTTTGTAACTAACTCAAGCCACAGAACATAAAGACTCAAGCCTGATAGCGACTGGTGACTATAGACTGGGCTATTGTGGTTCTCGGTGACGATCACTTTAGTGACTAATAACTCGATTTGACAGTTCTAGTTACTAACTACAAATGTCAAACGGCTGGTTTCGTATTGGCGTTCTCCAGTTAGCAACTGAGATGACGTCAAAATCACTAGGCGTGTATAATAGTCACTTAAACTTATTTTCCAGCTGTTTTCGTATCGATACTTTTAAATTAATAGATAGATAACACTTTTATTGATACTAAAATATGAGGTACAATAATAACAATATAATAACATGCATCGATAACATGTTTGTAAAAAATACTGACTAATTTGAGTCTTTTATGCAATGCAATGTCTTATGCCTACTAATATAATAACATAAAATTCTTGTTTCAGATTTTTTATGACAAATAAAATATCTTATTTGTCAATGCATCCTCTGGCAGCCTCCGGGGAGCATCTTACAATTTCTTTGTGTGCAACTAATATCTCTTGCGATAATACAAACAAGAGAGAGATAAATGACTCCATTTTAATAGAGCTTAATATCCAAAAGACTTTATTAAGAATTTATGATATAAATTTAAAGGAATTGAGTCCCTCGGGAACAAGTAAAGGGAATTACACTAGTCTACTTTATTACTTTACTTATATTTAGTATATACTATTAAAATAAAATAAAAAGCTTTTTAATAGGTAATCATATTATTTTATTTATCAGGCCTTCAGTTGCATTTCTTAGATATAGCATCATGGGCTATTATATAACTATGTACCTAAATCATCTCTAGTTTGCTCTATTATTGCAATGATGGCCTCCATTGCAGTGGCTTGTCACTCTTATACAGAAATGCTCTTCATCCCCTTATTGTCCATGTACAAGCATGTCTGCTTACTGAATTTTTTTTTTTTTTTTTTTATGATAGTGAGTAACAAGACGAGCAAATCAGGTGCCTGATGGTAAGCCTCATGATTGCCCATATCAGACACAGTGCCCCCCAGTGCTTTAAAATTTAAAATTCTGCGTGGCACTGCACTGCGCCTGTCACCCTGAGATATGAGTTGGTGAATCTCATCATGCCCAGTAATTTCGCTGGAAACATTGCCCTTCATACCGGAACACAGTAATGTTTGCACATTACTGCTTGGCGGATGAATAACTGGCAAAGGTGTGGTACTTCCCCAGGCGGCCCCCTGCAAAAGAGGCCTACCACTACAAATAATATTATAATAACTTTATTAGCATAACTGATGGAATAGTAGGCATCTAATGTGTTTATAAATAACCTAATTAATTTGTAAACATCACTAGATAATAAAATTATAAGGACTGTTAGTTTATAATCTCCCTTCATGCAGATTATAAACTAACATAATCTTAATCAGTTATAGAATTTTATCACAAAATGTACTATTCTTACTAAATTTAAATACAAATCCTTCAAACAAGGCATAATAAGAACTGTCTAACAGTACTTCTTAGAATTTCAGACCAAATTTCAGCCCAATCGGTTCAGTAGTTTTGGCGTGAAAGAGTAACAAACATCCAAACATACATCCATACTTACAAACTTTCGCCTTTATAATAGTATATTAGGATTAGGATGATAAACTAATGGTTCTTAAAACAAACTTGTAAAATCGTACATTCTACTGATATTATATAAATGCTAAGGTTTGTAAAGATGGATGTATGAATACCAAAACTACTGACCCGCTTGGGCTGAAATTCGGTATGTAGATAGTTTATTTTGATCCTAGAATAACACTTTTCATCCGTTAGCGTACTTTTCATCCCGATATTCCCACGGGAACGATGACTACGCGGGTGAAACCGCGGGGCACAGCTAGTACCTACTTTCATAAATGTAGCATCCATGGTCCAGCAAAAATATGCCCAGCATCAAATCAGCAGTTCTTTGGTTGGATTTCATAGGTAGGCTTTTCACCCGAGGAGCTAATGGTTTCGGATAGCACACTAAACTGTAGGTTTTAGCTGTTTCCATAAAATATGTAGGGGGCAGTCGTTTACTCATGTCGGAGGCCTTGGTGACCCGAAACTATGACAATATGGCTTGTTCACTTATCCCATATGAGTTAAGGTTGCCTCTTTCTCATCGTCTTCTGCCAAGGAAGCCACCGACCCTATCGTTGAAGACATTCATAACACACTGTCTTTCAACTATTCCACAGCCATTTTAGGTGGTGATAAGGCAAGAATATGATCTGGCACTCTAATTTTGAAGAATATTTAAAATTAATTGAAAAAATTTTAAGCTGATGTAAACAAACAAAAGTCAAATGAGTAAAATAACCCGACTAAAAAATCGGTAACTTGATTTCACTATATTGCAACGAAAAAAGTGTACCTAAACATGGACGTATAATATTCCGTGCAAATTAGTGAAGTGAAAAGGCGCTACGATACGCACTTAGCAGCGCAGATAATAACTTTAAATTATTGGACACCGTATGAGATCCACAATACCAAATCTTTCAAAATTCGGTTAGTAACTGAAGCTCGGTTACTAACTCAAGCCTGATAGCGACTGGTGACTATTAAGAACGCCAAAAGCCCTGGATAACAGTAAGGCCTCTTGTACACGCACGGTTTACCGCCGTGAAAATCTACGGTTAATTCGCCGCGTGCGGCGCACACGGCCGCGGCGCCGCGCCGTGGCGGCACCGTGCGCGTCTACAAGCTTTCATAGTAATCCATACAACACTGACGACCGTGCCTACACGCGGCGTATTAACCGTAGATTTTCACGGCGGTAAACCGTGCGTGTACAAGAGGCCTATGGGGAGGAAAACTAACTTTTTATCACGATAGATGGCGTATGATCGACTGTACCTTGCCTTGACATTACAACTGTCAAATCATATAGAATTTTTTAAAAAGATAATGATGTTTTGAGTTTTATAGATCTAAATGCCGCAGTGTTCTGCTATTAATTGTAATAATAAGGGCGTACATTTGTTCCCTAAGGATCCCAAACGCAAAAAACAATGGGAGTCTGCTTTACGGATTAAAAACTTCAAATCAAGTGCTTCTGCAGGATTGTCAGTGCATTTCAAAGAAGATTATTTGATAAAAGTGCTTATAATTTGATAGAGAAATAAATTAATTGACTATAAAATTGTTGATAAACATTCTATTTAAAGATTTAATGATGTAATGTAGAATGATTGTAGATTTTAGAAAATTTGTGATGAATTTGGTGAATTGATGTTACAATTGCTGATTTTTATAATTGAGTTATTTAGATAATATATACAGGTAAATCAGTACAGCTAGTATGCCTATTCTCCACTTTCTTAGTCATTCTTGGCGCTTATAACATCCTTATCTATTATTTATTTCAGGTAATGAACCACTTGCAAATTTTCTCAGAAAGACAGCTGTACCATCGATATTCTCTTTTACTAAGGTAAAACCTGAAACTCCGGCTGCTCTAGAACGACAACATCGTTTTGAGAAAAGAAGTCAGAGGAAATTATATATAAAAATAACCTTGAATATTTGATATCGTCACCTTTCTATCAAATCGGCCTTTTTCCCAGCAACTGATGCATTCCTTCCTCGAAGCGTTCATTCTTAAGTTGAGTCACAGCCATAAGTGAATACAAAATTTATATTATCATAGAATATCGCAGAAAATCGCAAACGCTCTACTAACACCCAAATGTAAACAAAGTACAGTCGATTAGAGCGCCATCTGCAAACAGCTTTGCGTGTGGCTCCCCATTCCATAATAGGGCCCCTGATTCAGTGTAGTGCAATACTCGTTTAACTAGGTATGACTTGATGAATTATTGTAAAACTCGTCCTGACTTTATCCGACTTTAGTTTAACTACGATAAAATTCTTACATTAACTAAACATTAGCAATACTTTATTCGTGTGGAAATATGAAGAGAAAAAAGAAAAAGTTCCAGAGCTAGTTGACGTTGACAGTTGACAGCTAACAGAAAAGGAAATTGCTGTTTGCAGTTTGCAGGCTCGGCTACAGACTGCCGACTTATTTTATATCCTCTTTCTGTGTTTTACATTAATTAATACCTATATTCCTCTCTGTTCTGTGGTTATTACCAGGAGGGAGTACGTTTATTACATGCAGGAGTAGATGGTGGTTGTATAGATGATACGCGTTTTACTAATAACAGCTGTTGCTACTATTGCTCACAGCAGTAAGCAGTAAAGCAATGGCTCTACAGGCGATGGATTTCGAGGTTTTTGGCCGGGTCCAGGGAGTGTTCTTTCGAAAGGTAAGTATAATTAGTTATTTCGATAAGAAACCTGTATATTATCCTTCGGAATACTACTTCTTTACGTACTACTGCACTACCTCACCGTATAAAACATCAAAACTTATTATTGAAAGTCCTGACTGACTGACACACTCACTCATCATCCCCCATCACCAACCCTTGGAACTAGAGAGCTAGGCGTGGGTAATGGCACTGGAGGTGAGATAGAACTCGCAAGCCTTTCTGCTGTTGTGTAGTGGTAGGCCTCTCTTGCAGGCCGCCTGGGGAAGTACCACACCGTTGCCAGTTATTCATCTGCCAAACAGTAATGAGCTAACATTACTGTGTTCCGGTCTGAACGGCAATGTTACTAGATAAATTACTGGGCAGGCCGAGATGCATCAACTCATATCTCAGGGTGACAGGCGCAGTGCAGTGCCGCCCAGAATTTTGAACTTTGAAACTCTGGGTGGCACTGTGTCTGATATGGGCAATCATGATGCTTACCATCAGGCACCTGATTTGCCCGCCTTGTCACTCGCTATCATAAAAATAAAAAGTATTTTAAATTGTACTGAAATTTGAGATTTATTTAAATATTAATAGGATGTATGTAATAAAAATCAATTTTATAGTACATATATCTTATATATATAAAAATCTTGTGTCACGATGTTTGTCCCGAATAAACTCCAAAACTACTGAACCGATTTCAATCAAATTTCACATGTACCCGTATTTCACATGTACCCGTATTATGTAACTTACTGGATAGGATAGTTATCATCTCAATTATTCGCTTATGTCGTGAATGTAAACTAATAAAATGTACCAATTAATTGTTTCTTATGCAAGTGTTTATTTACTGTTTAGTTTTATGAAGTTCTCATAGATGGCGGTGTACGTTGATTCATCGATAAAATTCTTCAATATTGTTTGACATCTAGGTTGCAAATACACCCAATAGATGGCGCTGTGTTCTGTTTCTTAGAATATAAATTCTATTACTTTATTTCACGTTATATTTATTTATGCTCACGATATGACCGTATTATTTTATTGGTTTGTGACTGATATATTTATAATTATACTGCCCACTATTTCGAACAATCGATCAATCTACCGTACCGTATAGGTACATCTATGTATTCTGCCACTACACGATTCTTCTCGAAAGCATGCGAACTAGAATGTTCTGGAAATTCAAGGTTCAGGTATAAATACTGGCGCCGAGTGTCACCGCAGTTCAGTACCTTTTTAAACGCTAGGTATCTCCCGGAAAGTGATAGTCTCAGTAAAATGTCCACGCATTTTGAACAAGAATATGAATTTTTCAATTGAGTACTCCAGTTTTATTTTAAATTTAGGTAATTCGATTTTACCGGAAGGGTTTTATTTCCTCAGTTGCGATTAGAGAAATAAAATATGGCGGTACGAAGTTCGCCGGGTCAGCTAGTTAACTATACAAATGATTGCCATGGTGGGGATTGAACCTGAGACTTGCAGTTCAGAAATCAATGTTACCACTGATCCAAATTTCCAGACAAAGGTGGTCACTAAATGCATCTAGAATAGAATATTCACGTACAATAGACCAGATTAGAGTCTAAGTGCGGAAAAGGAGTCCACTTTACATTACACCTAGCATATTTCAAAACTGCCTTGGTGGCGTAGAGGGTGCATGCTCGACTGCCAATCAAGAGGTCCCGGGTTCGATCCCCAGGTCAGGCAGTGTTAAATATTGGATTTATCCATTGGGAATTATCTCAATAACTGCCTGGAGTCTGGAACTGTGCCCGGTAGATGACAATAGGCTCGCCCCCTATTACATGGGACCAATAACATACTGGCGAAATGTGGGTGGTATCTATTGTGGGACTGAGTCCTGGGTACACCTCTGCCTAACCCTTTGGGAAAAAGGTGTGAATGTATGTTAATGTTTATATTTCAAAACTAATGAACTCCAGTAGAGCTTTGAAATTGTGTGATTGTTTAAGTTTACAAAAGACCAAGCCGAGAAGTTAGAGCTGAGAGGATGGTGCAAGAACACACCACATGGGACTGTCCAAGGGCATGTGGAAGGACCTCCTGATAGAGTACAAGCTATGTAAGTATTAAATGTTTAATGTTACATATTATTGTACCATTGGCTATTGTGGAACTCTGTGACTATCACTTTAGTGACTATTAACTTGATTTGACTACAAATGTCAAAAGTCCAGTTACTAACCAAAGACATTATGTTATACCTACTAACTAGACCATGCACTGTCGCACAACTAGTCGAAAACACGGTCCCGAGTGAGAACCACTCACAGAGTTTCTGTCTGTCTTCTTAGAAGGGTGAAACGTCTTTGTTACTAACTCAAGCCACAGAACATAAAGACTCAAGCCTGATAGAGACTGGTGATTATGAAGAATGACGACAGCACCGCTGATGGTCACATAGCTGATTTAGAGTTACAATGACCTAATTACACTTTTCAAAAAGAAAAGATAGAAATTACAAAATTGAAAAGCAAAAGCAACCTATTAGGTTCATAATTAGGTAAATAAGCCATCATAATTGGTATAATGCGACTGAAATTTTTGTATATTTAAATATTATTACCTTTCTGAATAAGCTAAGTACAATCTTGATAAGTACTTACTACTTACCTACAAAATTGTAGGTTAATTGATCTGCTATAAGCATTGATATAAAGAAAAGGGAAGATAGGGTACGTTCTCCCAGCCCTTACTCAACAACTGGCACGTGCAATTTGCTAAGTGTGAAGTTTGCACAGTGGCATATAATGAACAACAAAGGTAGAAAGACGTATCTAAGACCGAAGTGCGACCGAGACAACAATATTATTCACTCGTGTACGACCTTACTTTACTGACGTACGTGGACCTAAAGGGACCTAATTTGAACTTGCCATTTTCGAGAAGCCTAGTACCTCATCCCCCCCTTTTCTTTATATCAATGGCCTAGAAGTATCATAAATTATTTTTAATAATCTGTGACTATATTATGACAAACCCATATAATATAACTACGATTTACTTATTCGTAAACTGTGAAGTAATTTTTAGGGTTACGTACAAAGGGTGCCAAAGGAACCCTATTACTAAAACTGGGTTTTCACAATAAGAGCAGCATCTGAGTTGCTTCCGAGCGCACTCACACTCGTACTGTGAAAACCGGGCTTAAGCCTCCGCTATGGTATGTTCTCTTAGTCATAAAATCAGGCTACTAACTTTATCCACAACAGGGGGTCGAAAATGCCGCGAGTTGCTTCGATAAAAGTATGCTACGGCACAGTAAAGGCCTGTTCAGACTTCAGACCTACGCGTTATTCGCTACGTTACCGCTCTGGGTAGCTCATTAAAGTATCTTTACCGTAGCCACAGAACAGAATAATACTACGCTACGGCCGTGCTCGACCGACTACTTTAATTTGTCTATAGGACTTAGGGTCACTTCCCACTTCACCACTTAACATAATAAAAATAATTATTAATAATATTGTCTTTAGTTTGTTTATTGTCGTCGTGTACCCATGTGTCTCGCTTCGCATAATATTTATTTTCAGGATGCTTTGGTTGAAAACCACTGGAAGCCCCGGCAGCAAGATTGAAAAGGCAGAGTTTAAAAATCAAAAAGAAATATCGGAATATGCATACACTAATTTTGGAATCATCAAAGACTAGATCTTCAGCTATTACTGTCTAAATGGGGCGTAAAATTTACTCTTATATTATTAGTTATAAAAATAGTATATTGTGTGAACATGTTATGTGAACGTTTTGACTCAATGCACCTCTGAGTATTAATAAATGTTTTTTTTTTCAACAATTAGGCTTTTATTCATAATTCTCTAGTAATTTGCCTAAATTATAAAAGTTCATTAATAACGCGACCAAAGGGAACAAAACCTCTGTTAAAAATTTTAATTACATTTAGCGCTCACGTCAACCTCCATCTCGCAAATGTGGTGAAAACAAAAGCTTATCTCCCTTGGCCTTAATAAAAGGCCTCCTCTTAGTCATTACTCGAGTAATGAGTAAAAACTCAAGCTTGAGGTGGATTCCATTTTCATAGAGCCTGATGCCTCCGAGGGAAATCTAATCTGACGTTATGTAAGGGCTCGAGGTCGACCCCTGGCTTTATCGCCCCAAATAAATCAAATTCACACGACGCAATGTGTCGAATTAAAATGAAAAATGACACTTATGATCACAGAATACTATTCTTATGATATTATAAGGACGACCAAATAAATTTACCTATTATTTAGCATGTAGCGAATACATGTGACTCGATTATGGCATAAAAATAACTTAGCCGAAACGAGACCTACAGGTGGTTTAACATTCCGTTTTTCAGAGCGAAAACTTTTATTTTTCTTTTGATACTTTGACATTTTTCGAATAAAAAGCAACTTTTAATATAAGGTACCTATTTAATATGAGGTATTTTCATAATATGTTATTCCATTTAAATACGCTTATGAGTTGGGTCTTTTGAGGAATAATATTTTATGAATCGTGAATTTTAAAAATAGCAGTATCAAAAGTACCTAACTAAAATATATTATGTAAACAGCTTTTATAATACTTATTTAATTCAGTGAACAATATAATAATAACAATAATAATATTTGTGTAACCTGAACCTGTTTATTGTATGTATATGTGTATTCATTTGAGAAATCATAACAAAGTAACCCCGTCCCTCTGGATCCCTCGAGAGTAATAGAAAGAGGTTATAATATTATGCCCAAATATAACATTCCGCGGAATCGAATAATATGCCATCTGTTAGCTGACAATAGAAGTCGACCTTGGAGGTTTTCGCGAAGGAGTTTTCGCTGGGAGGAAATAATTACGTTCAAGTCAGTAACCCGGGTGTGCGTTATTGATGGGCGCGCGGCGAACGGGCGCGGCGGGGTAAGTGGGTCAGGGAGGGAGAGGGCGCGCAGCCGCCGCGACACTGCGCCCTCAACCCTCAGCCATGGCGGACGCGCCGCCCGAGGTCCTCGAGCTTAACGTGGGCGGCGTGCATTATGCCACCACGCGAGACACATTATTGCGCGAACCAGACTCGTTGCTCGCGAACGCGTTACGCGACTCTGAACATCCGCGAGACGCCCGCGGTCGCATATTTTTCGATCGGGACGGAGTTCTGTTTCGCTACGTTCTCGACTACCTCCGTGACGGCGGGCTCGTATTACCCGAGTGCTTCAGAGAACACAAGCGGCTCGCGCGGGAAGCCAAACATTACCGCTTGGTGGGACTCGAGACCGCAGTGCGAGACACGGACCCGCGCCCGCCGAACCGTGAGAAGGGGTGCATTACCGTCGGCTATCGTGGCAGCTTTGCTTTCGGCCGAGACGGACTAGCCGATGTTAAGTTCCGGAAGCTGTCGCGTATTCTAGTCTGCGGAAAGGTAACTCTGTGCCGCGACGTATTTGGTGAAACACTGAACGAATCCCGTGATCCAGACCACGGACTGGCAGATCGTTACACGTCCAGATTCTTCCTAAAGCACTCGTTCATCGAGCAGGCTTTCGATATGCTTCAAGAGAACGGTTTCAAACTGACAGGGAGCTGTGGTAGTGGCACTGCTGGTGGCGCTGCTGAACTCAAGCCAGGAGTAGACTCTGAAGAGAACCGTTGGAACCACTACAACGAGTTCGTGTTCATTCGTGAATAACGTGGACCATCATGTGATACGATCGGATGAAGCTACTGATTGATTCTGTGAAGCTTTATTATGGCAAGTGATCTAAAAATGAGAGAGGAAATAGAATTCGTAATAGTTCAGTTTAGGCGTTTATAGCCAGTAACGCGTTTTCTACGAACAAGTTGTTTTTACGATTACGATCTTACGATTCTCGTAGTATTGGGGTATCCATAGAATTATTTATGTTAGGTATTTCAATTTCAACGGGCGTGATGTTTATAAATGTCTCGGAATCCGTAAATTTATTATTCCAGGTATAATAATCGCTATGTAGATAAATGAAGTGTAAACTGTAATCAATCATGTAACTATTTAATAAGTAGTTAGAATTAAATGTAAAATATATAATAGTAAATAGATACTTAACTATGTCTATTAGGAATTTATGATTCATTATAAAGTTTCTGATAAGTGTAACAACCTACCTACTTAGTTATATTATCTACCTTTGAGTAATATTTTCATATTTCTATTTATTAAGAGCATAAAAATGTATATTTTGAGATTCTATGCAAAGCCATCAATCAAACTTTGATATACTTATTGTTATAATAATTATGCCAAATTATTATTATGAAATTAATTTTAGGAAAACTGGCTTTGTGTTTCAGTATAAATTACATAATTACGTGTATTTTTAAATATCCTTGTTTAGAAAAAAAGTTTATATAAAATTATTAAAATCAAAAACTCCTTTGTAGCATACAATCCATTTTAATAAATTTACATTATTCCTTTCTATTTTCATTACGCAAATATAGTACTTAAACAAGACATTTTAAGTAATGTTAAATAGTTGCATAGTAATTAATAACCGTTGTGAAAAATAAAAAATTTAGCCTTAAGTAAATTTTGTGTAACTCTATAGAGTAGATGGAATTAAGAGTTTGAATTAATATATTATGCCGAGGTGAAGTTGGAGAACTGTCGAGAAGAGTACGAGAAACTTTTATCGTTAGCATACGAATTTGTTTAACTCCATATTATACTCACTTAGCTTAATACGTTTATGCAGGCAAAGTTTAACAGGCGAAGGAAGCAACGTCGAATTTATGCGATCGCAGCCATATCATTAGTCGTTAGTGCGGTAACCTAACTTCCATTACTATCTTCCTGCTTCAAATGTTAAGCTTACCACTATGCTTTGTCACGAGAAGTTATCTGTTATACAATAACTATACAAATTACGGAAAATCAACGAGCAAATCTCTAATTTTAAAACTATTTGTCTCGAAAACCGTCATAGCTTCATATTCATAAATAAAGTGGCTCACTTTATTATAATTGCGTAATAACACGAATATTTTTTGCTTAAATCTACAAATTTTCATTCAAGTATTTCGTGATAAAACTAAAAATTCAAATTAGGCCAAAATTTTGAATCGTATTTTATAAGTAAAAGTTATAATAGATATTGACATTATAATATTATATTATAGTCTGTTAATTTTATGTAAAATACTTTATTATTTATGTTCTTTATTATCAGAGCCCATATTTCGGTAGTTTGGATACAATATTAT
Source organism: Hemistola chrysoprasaria (assembly GCA_947063395.1). Lineage (NCBI taxonomy): Eukaryota > Metazoa > Arthropoda > Insecta > Lepidoptera > Geometridae > Hemistola > Hemistola chrysoprasaria. The sequence continues at coordinate 7,378,356 of OX346720.1, read as the reverse complement.
ACTACGCATTAACTAAACTTATGATAAGATTTTTATTTAAGTTTAGCTCTGAAAATATATTAAAACCCTTTTTAATCTTGTATGGAACCACTTATATTTAAGTAGCGTGACAAAATGAAACAATGATTTATCTAACCAACAATGTACCTTCCTTCCTACAAAGTATACATTTATTGCTGTAATTTGACGATGATTAATTACTTTTAAGATTCCATTAAATCTTTGCCTAAACAACAACTGACTGAAACTGTTTCGGTGAACTTTAGAGAAATTCAGATTTTGTTTCCAGGAACTGGTTCTGTTTATTCTCTCCAATTTCAAGGCGATAAAACTTAATGCTGCTGAAATATAGAGGAGGCGGAATAAGCCTACTGTTAAATTTATAAAAATGTACCCTTTTTCGAAGTAAACATGTTTTTAAATAGAATTTAAGTTTGGTTTTATATGTTAATGAAGATTTGGAATTTTAGAAAGATTGATTAATCTCCTTCCAAATTGTTTGGAGAAAAAGACAGTGTTGGACCTGGTCTCGAATATTGTAGGATTTCTAAAAGAATAGATTTGTGAATAAATTTAGTTAAAAAAACACTGGCATATTGTAATTATCACCTAACCCGTGATGCTTTTTCAGCAGCTTCTCATTACTGATAAAAAATTGTGATAGTTTTAGACACTGCTCCTAAAGGTACCTAACCTACTACTCCATGGCGTAAAAAGGATTTTTATGTTACACCTATCTAGGAAAAAGGCAAGGTATTGCTTAAGGGGGGGGTAAGGTCAAATCATACGAAAAAAGCCATGTTTTCGTGATTTTTTTTCTGACGACGCAGTTAAAATTTCTTTAATCAACCAATGGTACATTGAAGTATGATATTCGAAGAATGTTTCATCAAATTTGTACAAAGAAATATTAAAAAATACGGCAATGGCAGCAATTGTTCGGACGTGTCTCGAAAAAAAGTTGAATTACGGTGCCCCTCATAACTTGATGCTGGATCATCTGAAATTAAAAAATCAAAGTTCATTCGTTAGATAATAGTTCTCTCCAGGTAACGCTGTCGAGTTTTTTTTTTTTTTTCAATTTTTTTCATTTTTTCCAACCCTTTGAAGTGAAAAACACAATTTTTTGGGAAAAAATCGGCTAATTTGTTATTGCGAAATCAAAATTATGAACAAAAAAAAAAAAACTCGACAGCGTTACCTCGTAAATGATGTACAGAAATAGTGTTTAAAATTTCAAAAGGATCGGTGCAGTAGTTTTGAAGTTATCAGGGGCACCGACTTTGAAAACGTGAGTTGTGGGAAAAACGCTTTAAAGTTTTAAACACAAAAAAATCCAGTTAACGTTTATAAGCGAATTTTATCGACATACCTCACACTGAGTCATCAATGCCTGGTCCATAGAGGATGTCGCTGTCATCGATGATGTCTAATGCATCTTTTTGCTCCTGCCTACGACGAATCCTGCCTTCTTTGGTTTGTCGTTCAGCTTCCTGCTCTGCTCGGCTTATGCGTATGGAGTCAGTAAAAATACTTATAACTTCGTCAATTTTGCTCCAAGTGACTTGAAATTTTGACACAATATTCTTCAGATATTACGGATTCAATTTCAAAAATAAAAAAAAAATGCAAAAAAAAAAATTAAATACCTTACCCCCCCCTTAAAAGAGTAGCAATCAGGTAGGTCCTCTTTCCCATGAATGTTTATTTTTGTAGTGGTTGGGAACTGGGAACCTTATCAATACCGCAATGATTATGTATTTATAACTTACCTTCTTGGCTTTGTAGTAGGTAGTCGAGGTGGGTAGAGTAGTACTTAAATTATGGAAAATATGAATACATAGGTAGGATGGAAAATAAAAAATAGTAATACAAATATCGGTAAGTACATTCTTAAATATTGTTATCATAATCAATAGAGAAGATGTCTAGATATTAAGATAGGTACATACGTATAGGTATATTTATAATAATAATTAATTTCATTATTTATAATAATAATTCATTAATGACATTACTATTAACCATATTAAGTATAATAATATTAACTGCCTCGGTGGCATAGAGGGCGCACGCTCGACTGACAATCAAGAGGTCCCGGATTCGATCCCCAGGTCAGGCAGAGTTTTTAATATTGGATTATTTTAAATAACTGCCTGGAGTCTGGAACTGTGCCCGGTAGATGGCAATAGGCTCGCCCCCTATTACATGGGAATGTATGTTTTATATGAACCATGGTTTAGGGATGTTATTCTGCGGTCTCGCCTACGTAAAGCCCAAAAAAAATTAGTGATATATATTAATGTAATTATGTAGACATAATATTATGGCCATTACGCATAATAGTTGCAGAGCACGCAATATGCTAGCTCTACCTAATGTGGGCAAAGATATCTAGGCGGGAAGGCGGGAACTATCTAACTAATAAATAAACCAAATGGCAATATCAAACAACGTTCTTCCCAAGGTTGTCCAATTATGATATTGCCTCTATTATGTAAAAGTAAATGGATTATGCCAAATAGACCGCACCTTTGAAGACGCTGTCGTAGGTCCTCGTAATAATATTATTATTGAGGTACTAATGTACCTACTTATTACTTATCAAAGAAAATTTATTTTATTACATAGATTACACATTTAATACATTACAAATTTAATGTGTACCTATGTAATTTGTGTGCTTAAAGTGATAAGGCCGCCCATTGTCGACCAATAAAATTAATTGATTTCATTTCATTCTGTGTATCTTGGTCGTATTAAAGAGTATTCTATGTAGGTACTATTATGGTACCTATTATGTTGAAAGGGAAAGATGGGAACGCAATAAATTGCAGATATAAATCCACGTTACAGGCGGGGATTTCACTAATTCTGTGCTTACATGCCTAAACTCTCATAAGTACCCCAAGCAAAAAACCTGGCACCGTAATCTTAGAACGTCCAATATGTAGGTACCTACTTAGATAATTTGACGTTTGTAGTGCCGCCTGGTTTATAAAGAATTAATTCTTTACTATCTTATTAAACGTCGACTAAAATTACTCCTAGGATTTAATCACAGAGTACTTTATTATATACTGAAAGATTTAATCGGTAATGTGTTTTCATATTATGGCAAGTAGTATGTAGTAATGCACCCCGTTAAGTAAGGGAGCGCATCTACCTATCGAACTGAACAACTTCCAAAAAAAAAGATTTCCGAAATTCGCGAAAAAAATTTCCTATTCCCATACAAACTGGATCAGCAAATGCTTTTTTGCTAATCTCTCAATTCTTTCTTTGCAAGTTGTTAAGGTTGACAGTAGATGCACCCCCTTTAGGATTACCATACGTATAGCTATTATACCTGCCAGCTGTTTGGTACCTGCTAGTAGTTCAACTGAGCGTTTAGACGGAGCAACGATGGGGTGCGATATGGGTATACAGAGTGCTAAGTCGTCGTCCCCTGCGCCACCGGTAGGTCCGGCCGGCGTCTATTGCGCCCCGGTAAGGTAGAGGAATCGACAGCCGCTTAGGTAGGTATTTTGATGTTTAACAAAGATGGCATGTATAGTTATTATTATGCTGTGGTATTACTACACCTTTTTGTAACACGTATATAAAAGCGGGCAAATACCTATAGCTCATTGGTAACCCTTGTCTACATTATTAATAATTATTAATTAAACGCCATTAAATAATAACCCACATTGCCCAAGTTTCCGCGTCTGTTGCTACTGAACTTTGAACATTTAGGTACTTGGGTGTTAATTAAATTCGGGCCCTGTTCACTTATATATCTGGAATCCGAAGAATATTGAGGTGACTGTTTCCAATCTACGAGCATGATGTCTGGAGCCTGGAGGAGAGCTTATTATTAAGGTAGGTAGGTAGGTATAGCTACTGCCTCTTAAGTAAATTTTAATTATGTAAGCACCTATAGTTTACTTTGGTACCTAAGTTAGAGTAGATATAGGTAAGTAAGTAATATACGAGGGGTATTCAATAAGTACTTAACTAACATAGTATTTGTTTTTTTTTTAATAATAAAGCCATTTTGCGTCTGGTCGGAATAAGTTTTTTAAAATGTAGGAAAATTGAAGCGCACGAGGGAAGATAATGTTTGTTGAAATGTTTTTCAACAAAACAGGTCAATTAAATTTTTCGAGATGCATGAGAGGTTTAGGTATGCTGCTCCATGTAGGTATATGTGTAGACAAAAATACAAAACTAATTAAACTAGAATACAATGTTTGACCTGTTCGGGGATCGATCCCGGGGCCTGCGGCACAGAAAGCATTGTTACTACCATCTGAGCCAACGAGGCTGTATGATTTAACAAACATACGGATTATCCTACTAATTTAAATATTATTATAAATGTATAATCTCAGAACAATATAAAAAAGTTACGTTTGTAACAGGTAAACAAAACGTGTTCTAACTCGATTCCAGCGTCATCTAGATGGCACAAAAAAAAACACCGCTAGTATAGCCTACGAATAATAATGTCAGTATAGCGCAGTTTTTTCATGCATATGTTTGTTCTGTTTTCACGCTAGAAGTGCTGAACCGATTGAGCTGAAATTTAGTATGTAGACTTAGACCCTGGAATAACACATACCTACGGTACTTTTTATCCTGATATTACGGGAACGAAAACTACCTACGCGGGACAACTAATAAGTAGGTATATTTATAAAACGTGTTGTACTACTGTAGGGGGTGCATCTACCCCTTAAACTGATCAACTTTCAAATAAAAGTATTAGGGTAAGAAAAGTGAATATTCAAATAGAATTAATTGCGTACCGTTTGAAATTAATACTGATATGTTTAGAAAAATATACTGATCAATGGAAAAATTTTTGCTTTCTTGTAAAATACCCCATAACAACTGAAATTAATTAAAAACAAGAATATTATTCCGATGTAACTCACATAAACTCTCACCGTTTTGATTTAACGTTGAGTTGAAAGAACACATTACATTTGTAGACAAGAAAATTCTCTCCAACTTTCATTACGAGCATTATGTGCAAATTGTTTTCGTTTTCGCATTATATAAATCTAAAGCTAAACAAATAATTTTACTATTACGAAATAAACAAGTAAGCACAGATCACTATAATTAGTACTACGTACAGATGCGACAGTGGAACGGCGCCGGAAAGTTTTGCAATATGTGCGTTTGTCGCTGTTGTCGCACATCTACTTTTTTTTTTTCTAACTCCGAAGGAGATTATGAACTAAGGAGTTCATAGTTCATAATCTCCTTCGGTGGAGTTTTGCACATTTTATGAATGGCATTGACATTTTATAATTCATTGCAATGTGACAATTAGTGATGTGAAAATATTACACTAGGTATCGACTAAATTAGTGATGTCCCTTTTATCGATACATAATTAGTGACGTCACTCTTTTGGTCCTGTATTACTTGAAAACTTAATTTTAAAGTAAATAAAAACAAACATACATAGATCGACCGGATAAGTATGGAGTTCCGGCTACAGTTAAACAGTAACCAGCTGTATTTAGCTATCAATAGTATGGATATGAAGATTCTAAATTAGAGGTCCTAAAAGTTGTAGCCGTCATGACTTGCTGACCATCTGTATTTCCCTATGACTGAAATAAAATTAGCTTTTTTACTATTTAAAAGAGTTTAATCACTTATAATCCAAATAAATCTTACTATAATAAATAATATTATAAACATAACATTCACGCCTTTTTTTCCTGAAGGGGTAGGCAGAGGTGTACCCAGGACTCAGTCCCATAGTAGATAAATAAATTATAATAATATTATGTATAATATTATAAACTTTGTTTTTTTTGTTTGTAACGAATAGGCTCCGAAACTTTTGTACGATTTAAAAAAAAACTTTCACTTATAAACAGCTCAATTCGGTGTGAGTGATATGGGCTATATGAGATTTTGAAAAAAATAGGGATCCGTAAGGTAACTGTAATATGGTGAACCAAGGTGTCACATATTAATTATTACCAAATATATTCATTAATTTGCGTGCGCTGGATGAAATCCATTGATGGTAGGGTAAAATAATTTACTAGGGGTTTTTAGTACTTACCAATATGTACAATATAGTGAAGGAACATTATATACATCTATTTTTATTCGGTGTGAAAACTATCGATGGTAGATTGAAATAATAATAAATATAATAATAAACAAAGAAATAATAGTTTGTAGAACTTATCAATTATCAATATCTACAAAATAGTGAATGAACATTGTATTCATCTATTTTGGTTTAGTCACAATAATTTTTGGCTTTTGGCTAGTATAGTTTTTGGCTTCTCCTGCGTCCTGCATCCTCAGGCCCCAGCATATATAACTGATGCATGTTATTTTTTAATAATAAACCCATATTAGCAAATAGCATTGCAAATAGCAATAATAAACATGCTTATAAAATTAATGCTAAATTACATTAATTACCATCACTATCACTATAGGTCTACCAATAATTTTTTTAAAAACTGAAAAATAAAGGTACGTAAGTTATTAATGTTATAATTTTATAAAAACAACACTTTTTGGTTTGCCAAGGTAGGGTTAAAAGAAAAAAAGTATCCCGGGTATAAAAATTATGTGTTTCAAATCTCATTTTTACTAAATTAGTGGTCAACCTATACCTTCTGAACTTAGGGGCATGCCATATTCTATTTCTTTAGCTGTAAACAAGCAGGGGTATGAATAGCGTGTCCTTCGTCCTTGTCTATCTAGCTGGCGTATTTCGAAGTGTCTGTGACACACACTCTTTCTTATCAGCTGCTCCTTGGAAAGTCCGACGAGAAGGGGATTAGTTGGCACTAAGAACTGCAACCACAAGCTTCTAAATTTATCGTCCTTTGGAATGTTAAATAAGCGGTGAGTAGCGCTTGTTGCATCGCAACCACTAACACAGCACTTTAGCGTCGCCATGGCAAAAAAGGCGTAAAAATCTGGCTAGACTCAAGTATTAAAACAATTAGGAAAAATTCTGATCAGGATTCTACAACTCAACGAGAAAATCACAGGATTCTTGCAGACATGACATGTCATGTCAGTGCAGTCAAGATGACGTGTAGTTTTTTTTATTATTCGTGCACAGTAGCGACATACGGGACATTAGGAAACAAGCTGTCTCAGCCGTGCAAGTAAGATAAACCGAAAATCCTTCCACAGAACACAAAGAATCTTACTTTATTTATTTTTTTATTCACGAAGGAGAAAATGGACCATACGTTCGTGTATTTGCCACTGTCAAGTATTTTAGGTTAAATCATAATAAAGATTCATTGTTCTTAATTTCATATGTGTATTATGATTTACTTCACTGTACATAATTTTTTGTTTGCTAATAATATGAATAAAAAATAATTATGCAAATTAAACAGCAAGTAGACGATCCGACATGGTACGGCTGTACTACGAACTTGGTTCGCTACCTGGTTTGATAGCGAGCCAAGTAATATTCGATCGTGTGGCACACTGTACGGCGAACATTATTATTAGTATTACTCGGTACCGTATGTCGGTACGGTGGTACGGGAGCTTGCATATCAAACTTGGTACGGTACCGGACAGGTTCGGTTGTCTGCACGGCGCACCGTACTGGTTCTGAATTGAGTCGCTCGCCGTCATTGGTCGTCGCGCAGCACGTTGCGATGTCACACGTAATGGATGAAATAAAAATAAATACTGGTTCCGATATTGATGACATCTTAATTAAAAACAATAAAACCTGTCAGATTTAATCGAACTATAATGAGATTTTTCTTGCATATGGAGCCCGAGCGACATACCGACTGCTTCCCACATAATACAATTATCATTAAGAGGAGACAAGGAGACAAGAGGAGACCCACAGTATGTGAGACCCTCACACACGGTCGACACATTCTAATGTCATTATTATATTATTGTAAAAAAGGGATTTTTTTGGAACAAAGAAAAACCCATATGAATTGACTCGAGCAGTGTCTCAAACTCAAACAGATTTATTCAAATAGGTCATAATCTGACATTTTTGCACGTCTATGAAGATAAACAGTACTGAGTCTACCGTGCGTTCGGAAAGATACCTCTACAAGAAGAACGCACAAGAAACTTGTAGGGCTTAATTTTTTCAACAGATTGTTTCACAATATTTGGTTTGGTTACATTCGTTTTCTTTGAAGGTGCCGCGAGGCGGCTATGCAGAAGTTTCCAGGCATCTTTGTCCTCTATGTACTGGTTGACTTTATAATAAGCCTTCTTTAGTAAAGTAGATTTTATGTAGGTTTTGAATTTACCCTCTGAGAGCCCAGTTATCTCTTTTGGGATTTTATTATAAAAACGTACACTATTTCCTAATAATGTCTTTTTATTTGTTTTAGATAATCTAAAGCTAGGTACAGCTATTTTGTCTTTATTCCTAGTATTAAGATTATGAAGGTCACTATTTAATTTTAATTTTAATTTATGTAAATTTTTACGCACATACATGATGTTCTTGCACATAAATGTATAAGTATGGTAGGGTCAGTATGTTTATTTCTTTAAATAATTCCTTCAGGGATTCGCGTGGACGCATCTCATAGATGGCACGAATCGCACGTTTTTGTAGTATAAAGATATTTTCTATATCTGCGGCTGACCCCCACAACAGAATCCCATAAGACATCAGCTATGGAAATATGCAAAGTACCTACACTAATCTCGCCGTGGCTATATCTGTTAGTTGCCTAATTTCATAAACCGCGTAAGCTGCAGAGCTTAGTTTCCCTGAGAGCTCGGTGATATGAGTGCTCCATTGCAGTTTAGAGTCTATATTTATGCCAAGGAACAAAGTTGCATTGTCAATATTGAGTCTTTCACCGTCAAGAACTATGATTGGTTCTATACTTCTGACGTTAGGCAACGAAAATTTCAAACATTTAGTCTTTTTCGCATTCAATAACAGATTGCCAGTATGTTATAGATCCCATGTAATAGGGGGCGAGCCTATTGCCATCTACCGGGCACAGTCATCAGTCATCAGTCGGGCTGGCGAAATGTGGGTGTATCTACTATGGGACTGAGTCCTGGGTACACCTCTGCCTACCTCTTCGGGAAAAAAAGGCGTGAATGCATGTTATGTTGTTTTTAATAACAGATTGTTTGCTGTGAACCATCTGGATATACTTGCTAAAGTATTATTAACATGTACTAGAGAAGTATCCTTCCTATCAACTTTAAAAATCAATGACGTATCATCGGCAAACAGAACTATATCTGCTATACCGTGGACCATGTAAGGCAAATCGTTAATATATGCCAAAAACAGGAAAGGACCCAAAATTGATCCCTGTGGGACTCCCATCTTGACAGGAGAACAGATGTGATACTATTGACGCTAACCTTCTGCTGCCTACTAGACAAGTATGATTCCACCAGGTTCAGGGCATTCCCATGCATTCCATATACTTCTAACTTGCGCAGTAACGTGCAGTGTTCTGCACAGTCGAATGCTTTGGAAAGATCACAAAACACTCCAATGGCATCCTGTGAACTCTCCCAAGCCTCCAAGTCAAGAGTCATGAGATGACAGCCCGCATCGGTTGTTGATCTGCATTTGGTAAAACCATACTGATTTGAATGCAGTATTCTGTTTCTATTGAAATGTGACAGCAGTTGGTTTAGCATCAATTTCTCAAAGATTTTACTTAATACTGGCAAAACAGAGATTGGCCTATAGTTTGAGGGATCTGTCTTACTTCCCGATTTAAAGATAGTGTAATTGGGGAAACCCGATCTGTTAGAGTTTAGAGTATAAATTCAAATTATTTTTTTATTTATTATAATTTATTGTACTTATTTTCATAGTTATTTCTTCTTCTTCTTCTTCCTAGCAATTATCCTGGCTATAGCCAGGGTCTGCTTTCCGGCTATTTCTCCTCCACTTCGCTCGGTCTTGTGCATCCTCTACGGAGAGTTCATTGGCACTCATGTCATCCCTATTTATCCCATTTTCATAGCTACTATTATTAGAGAAATCGTTATGAAATATCTATTGCTTTTTACGATAAGTTAAATACATAGTAGTATTAATATTAATCGTTATAATATAATTATGGAAGTCGTATTTTAGCTATAACCATGTTTCTGGGATTACAATACAAAAGCGTTGTTTTTTTCAATTTCCGTCGTTTTTTTCTTACGTGACATTGACAATATTGAATGTTGATTGAGGTAGAGAAAAGAGTAGAAAATAATGGGGGCGCCACTGTCTTTCACAAGAGTAAAAACAATTTAATCAACACATACACTTTAAATTAGTTCCGTTTCTACTCTTTTCTGTCGAGCTATATTCCTTAGAGTTTTGACAAGCCAAAATAAATAAATTAAATATTTTCTTGTTTTTAATTATGATCAATCGTTATGGGGTAATAAAAAGGAAAGCAAAAGTTGACCAAATGATCAGTATATTTTGCTGAACATATCGGTATTTATTCCAAACGGTTCAAAATTAATACTGTTTCACCTAGAAAATTCAGGCAATCTGATTAGTCTATATTGCCAAATTTCGACTTCCCATACAGATTTGCCAAACAGCTGATCCATTTTTAGGGTTCCATACCTCAAAAGGCAAAAGGAACCCATTATCACCTTTAGTTGTCCGTCTGTCTGTCTGTCCTGCTGTCAGGACACTTTTTCACGGGAACGCGTGGAGGTTTCAAGTTGAAATTGATATCAAATACTCAGGGTCTGCGGTCCATTGTGGCTGTGAAAAAAAATTTTTTTTACTGCATACGAGTATATATCCATACTTTGCGCGTATGAAATACGTATCAGAACTTTGTCACAAAGTTTAACGTTACCGTGGCTCAGGTTTTAGAGGCATAGGATCACGAGCTATAGGCTATAGGGGCATGGTTCGAATATCTCAGTACCTATGTGAGATCATATTTTAGGATTTAATTTTATACGTATATAGATTTTTATAAAACGATTTTATTTATAGAAAAAAATGCCAATACCAAAAAAATTTATAAAGCACTTTTAATTACTAACATGTTTGTTGTAGTTAGCAACAAGATGGCGTTGTATGTTCTTAGAAGGCGGTAGGGTTATGTTCAGGTATCTAGACCGTGTTCAGGTCTAGATTCATTAGAAACATTTTTCTTTTAAACTTCATAATTCTTTCCTTTGTAAGTTGCTTAGTTTGACAGATGGTATATAAACTACCACTTAAGTATTACTACATTGTATAAGTATTTAGGCAGGTTCTCGGGCTTTACATAGTGATGGCCACAGAACACATATACAAGAAGAAGTTCCACTACGTACTTCAGATTTGCGTACACGAAGCGACGCTAGCGTTACCAACGCTTCGCACTGGAACTATTCAGTAGCGCGGGAGATTTAATATTTCTAACATTAGCTATAGGTACCTACCAATATTATATTTCTATATTTACTTCTATATATGCCTATTCTATATGCCATACGCAAAGGGTAAAAAAATAAGGGCAGGTATTAGAAGTAGTCTTTATTCAGATGAAAATAAGGTAAATCTTATATTACACATCTTTCTAGAAGGGGTTGGCCGAGGTGTACCCAGAACTCAGTCTCATACTAAGTATACTCCCACATTTCGCCAGTATGTTATTGGTCCTCTGTAATAGAAGGCGAGACTATTGCCATTTACCGGGCACAGTTCTAGACTCCAGGTTGTTATTGAGATAATCCCTCACGGAAAAATCCGATATTTAACACCACAGTTTAACACTGCCTAACCTAGGCGTCTTTTTCGCACAATCGCAATAATAGAGTCTATGATCGTTAGCACAAAAACAAAACTTTCTATAGCACAATTTAACAAATACGAGAAACTTTACAAAACTTATTTCCACTAAAGATGTGCAAAGTGCAAATCAATGAAAAAGTGAAAATCGTAAACAAAGAGCAGCTATTTCTATTATCCGGTTGCCAGATGGCAAAAAAGAAATTCTTCTAACGCTGATTCAAGTAATCATAAGAATCTGAGGTCTAGATTTAACTAATTTGAACAATATAATATGTGATAAAATTATTAATAAATTTCATTACTTTTTGAAATAAGTAATGAAATTTATTGTAGTGTTTATTTCTATCTTCCGAATTAATTAAATAATTCCCGTAACTTTGAATTCTACTAAAATGTTATATTTTCCTTAGTAGGGTCAGTAAATAGTGCTTTCTCTGTCGTTTGTAGATCTCCGTTTCTTTTTAACATTTCCTTCGCCGTGTTGGCATTGGCCAGGAACTAAGCTGACACCCCCTGGTGATGGCACCCCAAACCACACGGGCGTGAATAAAATAAAAACTTCGGAAGTCGGCGAGCGCCTAAAAATTCATGAACGCAACACGACGTGTCGGTTTACTTGCCTACATTATTATAGTAGGCACTTAGCTTTATAAAGGCGGGCCAATACAGCTCATTGGGTACCCTTTGATCGTTATTACCCAAGTATGCTATTCTTGTTATTATTAGACCCCATACATACGTCATACGGTTGGTAGATAGGCAACTAATTTGTTACTGAATTAAGGAAACTAGATACCTACATTCTTTCAGAATGGATGTGTAACCGTTCTCTACTGGCCCATATTAACCTGATGCTGCAGCATCAGGACAAGGTTACCATGTACAGTAATACCCCGCTTTACGCGAGGGATACGTTCCGAAAAAAATCGCGTTAAAACTGAAATTCGCGTATATCGAGGTTTATGATTAAACAAAGTCAAAATTTAATACAAAAAAATACAAATCATTTTAATCGATCACTTTAATTCTAAGAACACTTTATGCAATACATACTCTTATTTTTTACGGAAAAATACATTGAACACACGAAACGAACGAGGAAATCCCCATAGAACATTCCCAATTCTTCAAAGAGAATATTCAGAGAAAGCGGGGATCCCGCGACCATAGAGAAGTTAATGACTACATTATGTTTATACGCACTCTTTCGCGTAATGCGAGGCATTTGAGCGCGTAGTAATTTGAAATTCGCGTTATAGTGAAACTGCGCGTAACGGGGTCGCGATAAGCGGGGTATTACTATATTTCCAATATTGATGAAGTGACAGGGCATATATTGTTTCGAATGCTCATACCCCGTCAACCGCTAAAAGAGCTGATAGGTACCAGAATAAAAATCAGCGCCAAAAAATAAATTCAAACAACTTTATTCAAAAGGACATCAGTAGGCAAACTAAAAATACATCATTATGCCTATAAATAAAAAAAAACAAGTAGGTATATAATTATACTGTAAAACGGTATTTAAAGAAAAATACATAATTCAATTATTTTAATTCCATTTCAATAATATGAAATTACCTACAATTATTTTCGAAAGTTAACAAGTTGGTAACTGGGAATAATTACATAGTTATTAATACACATAAATATCATAGGTCATTAATAATATATGTATTAATACAGCAACAATAATGTTATGAGCCTTTATTAACTATACCATATACCTTGTAAAATATAGCTTGTTATGGCTCAACAGAAAAGGGTTTATAATAAAGATGGCGCAATGTCTTTTTCATCATTAAAACTAGTTCAGTTTCTACTTTTTTCTATTGAGCTATACCTGATTAACGTTTACATTATTATGCAACATATATTATTGGTCTTAACTCTAAACAGAGATTTGAGGCTTGGTTACTCTATGTTAGAACTATTATTATTTCTGTTAAGCATTGGTTATAATTAAAGCTATTTTCAATTAAATTAATGTTTGAACATGTTCTCCCTATAATACTTCAACTCTTCAATTGAATCTAAGATATCGTCCATAGATCGATGCTTGAACTTTTTCTGTGGTATATTAGCATATTCCTTTTGAAACCATCGCCTACTCAGTTCTTTTATAGTGCTTACATCTATAATTCTGTAGTGCAAATAGTTATTAACATTAGGCATATATTTCCTTAGAAATAAACGGTCCATGTAAACACTGTTGCCTCCTACAGGGCACCGGTTTTCTGGTGTGTGTGTCTTGATAAAATCAAGAACTTTGTTTTCAGCTTCTTGGAGAGATATGTTTGAACTGCGACTAGCCGCTGTCAGTCCACTCTGGAATTGGTATAAAACATCTTAGCTACATGTTTGTGACTGAGGTAGAAACTTTGGGTCCATGGGGGCTGGCAGCTCTGGAGCTGTACAAGGAGGCCGCTAAGCACTTGGCTAAAGCCTGACTCACATAGCTATTACATATAATAATATACTTCATCTCATTGATACCATACTTCATAATATTAATAATTAATATGCAATAATAAATTATAATATAGTTTGCTATGATTTATATTTTTATATAATTAAAGCTACATGTGTGACGGGCTTCATGAATTCATTTGACCAAACGTTAGTTTGACATTATGCAGTGTAATAATTGGGAAAACCTTGTGTTTGAAGAATTATGTACTTATTGACATATAAATAAATAAATTCCTATCACCTATACCTACCTCGCCATGCTGAGCCAAACTCCACGGATGCATATTCTCTAAAACATCATCAGGGTGATGTATTATTATGTCCGGACCAGTTGCTACCACGTTCAAGTTGCCATCAGTCACAAGACAAGCTATTTCAAGAATGTGATCCTTCTCAATATCCAAACCGGTCATTTCCAAGTCAACCCATACTATCCGCTTAGCTGCTTCTTTCACTGTTGCTAAACTCATCGACGGTTGCACTTTAGCAGCTATAATTTTACCTAGAAACAACTGTTTTTAGTGGATGCTACATTAAGGTTATTTTGTAACATGTTTTCTGAGAACTTACCACTACAAGTTATAGGTCGAGCAAGGTGCAGTAGAGGATACACGCTAAAAACCACCTTTCTCATTAAATGCATGGAATACGATGCCTTAATTTTTGTAGAAAATAAATAATAATTACAGATAGCAGAATAATAAAAACACGTTCTTTTTGTTCTGTGCCGTAGACAGAGGTGAGATAAATTACAAATATCTCAATTCAATTCAATTCTTATTTTGTGGCTTGCACAGATCACTTTAATTAGGTGGCTTGTGAAAGTGTTTTTAACACCACAACTTTGCCAATATCACGTTGGGAGATTGGACATCAAACGATGGAAATTAACCAATAAGTGTTTTTGAATTTTGAACACAATCAACAATCATATAATATATTCTACAGCATGATACTAAACTATTATAATAAGCAACACTACAATAAATATTGAAATAAAACTCATATCTCCTTTAATAAATCATAAACTATTTACTAAGAATATTGAATATACAACTAATTACAATCTATACACAAAGCTATATAACATATTACGAATAACACATTAATATAATATTAAGTTTATACTTATAATTTTATTTTATTAACTTTAATATATCTACACAATAGTCTAATAAATGGTGAAAAAACCAAGGATAAGAGGAATTTAAAGGAGACAGGACGAGGGATATCAGAAGGAATAATATCATATAGAGAAAACTGTTGCTTTGGACAAGAAAAAAAGATATGGTCCACATTTCCATAATCTAAACCACACTCGCATATGGAATGGTCTCTTATTCTTAGTTTAGCCAAAAAGACAGGGGTACACGAGTGATTCAAGCGTAACCGGCAGATCGTTGAAGTAGTAACTTTATCTGCCCCTTGGAATTTTGAAAACCAGGGTTTATGAGGGATATCTGGCTGAATATCACCATAAAATTTGCCTTTTATGCACTTTGAAATTTGCCACTGTTTTGACCAGGCTTCATATAATTTGGGATTAAAAGTGGCACAGACGTCATGAGAATAAACATGAGGATGAACCAGAGAACCAGTAAGAGCAGCGTTCCTGGCACATGAGTCCGCTGACTGATTCCCCAGGATACCCATGTGGCCAGGAATCCATGCAAGGATAATACTAATTCCAAGCCTATGACATTGAAGAAGGGAGTCTCTTATTCTGAGAATTATGGGAAATCTGGACTTAGAACGGAATTGATTGGAGAGAATAGCTTGCAAGCAACTTGCGGAGTCCGAGAAAATTATGCAATGACTTATATTGTGTGAAATATCTCATCTCTGACTCCTGGCCACTGACAGACTGAAGTGTCACATTTCAAAATTAATGTTGCCAACTTCAACTCGAGAATACCCACCAAATTGATAGGGGCGAACGATTGTAGTCCTGTAAATTTCACGCAATTCCTTAGTGCATTTCAACTTTTGACTTGTAGTAATTGCAGAAGTATGAGGCGTTTTCTTATAGAAAAAGATGTCGTTCTCGAAGCATTAATAGATGGCGTAATGTAGGAAAGCAAACTAAATGTCAAAATTTCTGAACCACAGACTATATAGCTCAACAATTTCAATCACTTTAATGTTGCCGCTTTTTTTTTCTCGAATAACAACGCCATCTTTCCTTCCTTTGAGAACTGTTATTTTTTTTTAAGGAAACGCCTCATTGCAAGTGTATTTATCATGTAAAAGTGTTATTTACAAGATTTACAAGTGATTTAGAGTGATCCGTATCCACTTGGTCTCGACACTAGGACTGCTTGGGGCTCAAGACCGTGGCTCCTGTCGAAGCCTCGACCTGAACCGGGGTCTCAGCGTATGAGGTTGGAGGCGGCCACTTTTGTCGGGGGATGTAGCCTTTTGATGCGCGGCAAAGTCCATTATTTATATCATTTTGGTGGGAAATCGAACAACCTGCTAGTAAATTCCCATCAATTTACTAGAGGTATGACTTTTAGACTGGGCGACATTTTAATTCCCCCTGACTTTGACTTGACTAGAACTTCATTATCCACCTGCTAATTCTTCTCCACCTGCTAATCTTTTCTACACGCTAATACTTATCCTCCTGCTAATCCTTATCTACCTGCTAATCTTTATCCACCTGCTAATTCTTTTTCTGCATATTCTTCTCCTCCTGTTTATGTAACGTAACGAAACGAAACTCCCAACTCCTAATTCATATTCAACTGCTAATCCTTTTCCACCTGCCAATTCTTCTTCAACTGCATCCACATACACCAATAACACGTCGGCAGTAGAGCTTGCGACCACTACGCCACCGAAGCATATATATTTAGCATAATATGTATTCACAATAATTATTATAAAATATCTCACTCAGTATTACTACAACTTCATGTTGCAGTGTCTGTAAAATAAATTAATTATTATTTATTGGGAGAGTACAGCCGACGAATAATAACAAATATATGATAAATTTTAAAATTATAGCTTCAAAATACATAAACTTCAAATAAGCAATGATAATCCTATGCTACGTGTATATTCTGTGACTGAACTGAGACCCCCTAAATATACAATATCTTAGGCTCTGTCCAGGGTTCCAGCGTAGGCACCGCACAAGTCTCCCTAGAAATATTTGTCACACGCCATGCCGCGGGCAATGTGGACAGTGTCGCCGCTCGATGTAAGTCATTTCTACTTCTTCTAACTTGGTCTGTGTGACCATGATAGTACTTCAGCTTAGTTGCCCCATATAATTATTACAGTAGATGTAGAGGCAAGATAAAATATAATAAAAGACATATACATATATTTACCGACATATACATATATTTACCAAATATTAATGTACTTAGCAGAAACTCATAATAATTAAGTAAAGTGTTAAATTAATGTTGTTATTTTACAACTAGCATCCTATTAGAATATCATTAGCTATTATTTTTTAAATGATTTCTTAAAGTTTTCTCTAAGAGTTCATTCCTTTTTTTAATGCGTACACTTTGTTGTTGCATGGTCCTTAATCTTCGGACATATTTCTCAATAAGTATTTGTTTACGATGTAATAGACGCCTTAGTTTTGCTTCTCTCGGCGTGTCAAATATAGCGTCCAAATCGGATATGTCCACATCGGCAATATTAGAGTTTGAACTGGCTGGCGAATGGGGTTCTTGTTTAATCTAAAATAAAATAAAGGTTAGGATACTGTGTATATAGTCACCATTTTCCAAGATAAAAAATTGTTTGTCTGTAAAGTCGGTTTACTGACGATAGTTGAGTGAGCGTGACAACGCGCTCACTCAAGTAGGAGAGAGACGGATGTCGAACGCTGCCGAACGCAAAGGCCGATTGTGCTTATTTGTCGCTCGTTCCGCGCTCTCGCTTGCACTTCAAGCCTTACATGGAACGCCTCAGAGCGAGGTAACGCCGCATGAGTCATGTTTTTTCGTGCGTGCAGCCGGCTCTATCGAATTATAAGACGTTGTCACGTCAAAAATTATTGCCACAGCCTACAAATTCAGATGAACAAGCTGGTCTTTGTAAGGAAACACGCGTTTTTGAAAATGGTTTAGTAACAAAATTATACTTCGCGGCTACGTTCGTACTAATAACTTTAGAGGTACCAGTTTTTATTTTAAAAAATATACACGTTTACACTTTATATACACCTTTCCCAGTTATTCATCCGCCAAGCAGTAATGTGCAAACATTACTGTGTTCCGGTCTGAAGGGCAATGTTACCAGCGAAATAACTGGGCATGACGAGATTCAACAACTAATATCAGTGTGACAGGCACAGTGCAGTGCCGCGCAGAATTTTGAATTTTATAACACTGGGTGGCACTGTGTCTGATATGGGTAATCATGATGCTTACCATCAGGCACCTGATTTGCTCATCTTGTCACTCACTAACATAAAAAAAAAAAAACACGTAGTTTAGGATAAATAAATTAGCCACTGATTCAATGTATGTGTGTATGTATGTTTGCTACTATATTTTTTAAGATAATTGATATAAACTAAGTTTACAGGTTTGGAAACCTACGCAATGTCTTGTCGTCCAAAATACCTCAGTGCCTCAAGTCGAAGGTCTTCGACCAGTGTGTGTTACCAGTGATGACTTACGGATCTGAAACGTGGACCCTGACTGTGGGCCTTATCATAACATACATTCATCAGTAAGCTCAAAACAGCGCAACGAGCCATGGAGAGGGCTATGCTCGGGATTTCTCTGCGAGATCGAGTCAGAAATGAGGACATCCGTAGACGAACGAAAGTTACCGACATAGCACAGCGGATTAGCAAGTTGAAGTGGCAATGGGCAGAGCACATAGCACGTAGAACTGATAGCCGATGGCGCCGTAAAGTTCTCGAATGGAGACCACGGACTGGTAAGCGCAGCGTAGGACGTCCTCCCACAAGGTGGACAGACGATCTGATAAGTACGGCAGGAGCACGCTGGATGCAGGCCGCTTACAACCGGACTGGATGGAAATCTAAAGGGGAGGCCTATGTTCAGCAGTGGAGCAGTCC
Organism: Hemistola chrysoprasaria; assembly: GCA_947063395.1. Classification (NCBI taxonomy): domain Eukaryota; kingdom Metazoa; phylum Arthropoda; class Insecta; order Lepidoptera; family Geometridae; genus Hemistola; species Hemistola chrysoprasaria. The sequence goes on along the minus strand of OX346720.1, from coordinate 7,359,064 downwards.
TATGGCTGATATGATGATGATGATGAAGTTTACAAGTAAATAATAGGTTTCCTCGCCGCGCCACGCGCGCCGTGGCCCTACTCGTAGAATTGTACCTAGTAAGTAGGCAGGAGGATGTAATTAAAATTCAAAAAAATAGCTCCACCTAGTAAACTTCTGAATATTAAAGCAGTGTGATATATTTTTGGAATTTGCAAAAGGAACTCTAGCCAACGATATTAATTTTTTCCTATTTAATAAACCTAACTTTTTAATTTTCCCTCTATTTCTGTTTACAAGGACGAATTATTCACAATTCAGGCAGGCTCGTTCACAATTCAGGCAGGCTCGCGCCGAGTGTACCCACCCACGCGAGCAGCTTGCTGCGAAGCGCACAGCGCACCCTCCGTAGTCGTACTGGAGGTGGCACGAGCTGGTACGCGAGCAGCAAAGCTGCGAGCGTACCGCGAGTGTACCCACGCGAGCAGCTTGCTGCGAAGCGCACAGCGCACCCTCTGTAGTCGTACTGGGGGTGGCACGAGCTGGTACGCGAGCAGCAACGCTGCGAGCGTACCGCGAGTGTATCCATGCGAGCATCTTGCTGCGAAGCGCACAGCGCACCCTCTGTAGTAGGACTGGGGGTGACACGAGCTGGTACGCAAGCAGCATCGCTGCGAGCGTACCGCGAGTGTACCACGCGAGCAGCTTGCTGCGAAGCGAACCTTCTGTAGTTGGAACTGGTCTACGGATCTCGGAAACTAAAAGACTTGGAGGTACGATTCTCTAGACGAAAATGTTTAAACCCTGGGACGATTTTGGGTAATATTTTGAAATCCAAGATGGCGGATGCCAAAATTCACTTCCTTATAACTCCTAAAGTAAAAGAGATAGGAAGGTGGTTCTTGAACAAAAATAAACGAGGGCAATGACGACTACAAATTAAAGTTGAATAATATCCAAGATGTCGGATGCCAAAATTCACTTCCTCATAATTCCTAAACTATAAGCGATAGGAAGGTGGTTCTTTAACAAAAATGTACGAGATCGACGATGACTACAAATTGACATTGGAAAAATCCAAGATGGCGGCCTTTTACCAAGTCACTCCGATTTGGATGATTTTTTGTATACGGTGATATTTTGAAGTTTTGATTCGCTAAAACTCATTATTTTGGAATTCACCCACCAAAAACAACAGACTTACCACTTTCGCGAGCTGCTCGCAGCTCGCGCACCACCTAAACTCTAGTACCTCATATAATTCGAATATACCTCATATAATTATACTAGACGAATCGAATTATACCTCACATGTGAAAATTGGTTGAGCCGTTTAAGCTGTAGAAAGGCCCAAAGAAACCTCATATCCACACACAAATATACATACATACAGGCAGTCCTCGACTTACGTCGTTTCGATTTACGTCGTTTCAAGTTACGTCGAACAATGTTTTGACACTATTCCTCGAGCATACGTCATTTGTTCCGATTTCCGGCATAGGAGAATTCACTTATCGCAAGGTCAATGTCCGTGGGGTCGGCGGGGCGCGGTGTCGGCGTGCGGGGATTACCCCGCACATGTTGCTGATTTGGTTTAGTTACTTCAGGGACCCTTGAGTTTTACATGTAAACATAATGAAAAAATATGTAAGAGTTTCTTATTTTTTCTGCAAGCACCGAAATAATAAATGACAAACCATTTTAAGCAATCAGTGTTTACACATACTGAGCTTAATGTACTTATACATACCTACTGCTTGTTAGGACCTAATTACTTTTTAATGTACGTTACGCATTTAATATAATTTTTAGACTAGATAAAAAGTTCTCATGTAAGTGAAAATATGTATTTTCTTATTAGAAATAAAGATTATTAACCCGGATTTATAGTAATTAATTATAAATCGGAGGGTACTCACACTTTTATATTTTTCGATATATAAGCCTGTCTCCTCTGTAGCTATGGCTATATTCTGTAAAAATAAGTTAGTAATAATAACTTTAATCATAATAATACACTACCATTCCGCCCACATCTGGCAAATGGACCAAATAAACATTGTATTTTACCTACTACCAGAATTTGGTAAAGCAAATTATACTATCGTAACTTATACCGCGTTCATCATATCTAAGAAGTACCGTTGGATAGTTTTGATTCAACGTTTTGAATTTAAATTTAGTGATTAAGAGTTGTAGATACATCTTATGATAAAATTCATAATTCCATAGTTTCACGGCGAAGGTTATTGAAATTGTGTGAGTATCCACTAATATATAAATACACACTTACTTATTGGATTACCTAGGTATATGTACCTTTATTGGAATAGCCCCCTTCTGAAGTCTTTTTAAACCATGTTTTGTATCGTAAAAATATTCCTCATCAAAATGCATCGAGCATACTACGCTACACCTTGATGGTTTCCATAACTCATCTAACCTTGTTTTTTGTATAATTTTTGTCCACTTCATTTTCAGTTCTTCATCAGCGGGAAATCTAAAATTTAAACAAAAGTGCAGGTAAATTGAAGCAGTAGTTTTGTACGTAAGGTGCGGTGCTACGCAAATACGCCCTCTCACTCACACGTACCCACATAATTTGTGAAGATATAAAAAATACTATATGTAATTACGTAAAATAAAGACAGCTAGGATCTAGAAAATAACAACACAAAGATGTAGTAAACAATCCAATTTAATCTAAACGAGTTTTCATGTATATAAACCTGCACAAAGAAAAAATATCTTAGAAAAATAAAAAGGCACTGAAAACTTGTTAGGATTGTCGTTTTAAATGTCATTATGAATAAAATTATGCATTAATAAAATAATTAGCTAAACTAGAACACATGTTTTTGTAAAGATCTTTGCACTGGTATCACTAGCGCCTTACACACATACGTAAGCGCAGTACGTAATACAGCCGCAATGGGCGGCGCTCACTCACACATCCCAAAATATTTCTTGAAGTTTCTTCATAATGAATGATCTGAATGGTGGGTTCCCATCCAGTCACACTGTGACAGAATGATTATACGCTCAGCGTTCGATACTGGAAGACGGATTCTGTGCCTATATATTCTAAAGGTAAAGGTATAAGGGATATGCACTTAATGAAACTGATGAAGACGACTAATAGAGGATGAATAGGTTTTAAACATAGCATCCCGATAATTTATGATGTATATAATTTATAATATATAATAAACGCCAGCAAAAATTTAATGTTATTCCCGTCTGTGTTTATTATAACTGTTTTTTTATTCCAGAGGTTGACATTTTAAAAATATGTCGAAATTCTAAATATGCCAGTCGATAGAGTACCTATATTTAATTAATTTTCGAGAAAATGTCCCTTATGTTCATTGATATTGCCTGTGTCGACCTTTTACCTATTTTAAAATCAAGCTAAAAAACAAATCGCTGCAATAAGTTTACATCTTAACCTTAAAGTATTCTGTGCTTGTATATGTGTCCTGTGAATATGTGCTACCAACACACATATAATTTTTTCGCATTGCGGCAACCAGTGTATTTTTTTTTATACCAGTATCACTTTATTAGGTACGAAATCACAAGTTCGTGTCCTAAAAACATGTGTATTTTTTAATATAATATATTATACTTAGTAATATGACAATTCATAATATTATATTCCATTGTCATATTAAAATAAGATAGATTCTCCATTCTCCTAATTCCCAGTGTGCGGCGTGCGGTGAATAGTGGGGAAAAATCCTATCTGATATTGGCAGCACCAATCACCAAATGCTAATTACAAATCAATCAATCACAAATTGCACTATTCAATGAAAATATAGGTACTACGTACACGTGAAATGTGATCCCATCATGTTTCTTTATTTTTCCAGACGTATTTTTACACGTAGGAACGGCGCAAGCCGGCATATTTTAATAAAATTTGGCATTAATATGTTCCACTTTGTATTGTGAATAATAACCATAATAACACTACAGAATAAAAAAGAATAACACCCACAGACACTGATAACACCGTTCATAACACAGATTAAAGAGGTTCATAACGACGGTTGACGTTGTTCTCTTTGGATATTGGTTGTCGGTTGACTCCGTTCAAGCAACTAGCGGTTGAAAAAAGGCGCGAAACTTTGAGCTGTGCGGTCGCGTATTTGTTTCTTACTAATTTTTGGTCATTTTTATTGTAAAGAGTGGTCAGTGGAGTAGTTTTTGTATATATTTACTTTCTTTTCTAGTTACTGTAGACATTATTTGGTAAGTTTTCTTTCTTTTTTCGATGGCGGAGCCTCCTGATTCAGGGGGCTCCCCGCCTGGTACGGTGCCTCCTGCAGCAGTATTTGTAACGGTAGCGTCAAATGAATCGGGAATGGATACTGATGGTTCTATTACGACATTGAATCGTAAGAGATCTCGGCCTCGTAGAATTTGTAAGCACTGCAACAAACAAAAGAAAAAAGGTCAAAACTCAGGCCTTAAAACCACGGATTGTCAATGTTGCGATAATGATTTATCAGAAAAACCGACCATTAAGAATACAACATGCACTGGGCCTACAAATTTATTTGTAGCCCCTGTAAATACTCAGCTACAGCTACGTGAAAAACCGGTCACGTCATCAACAGAAGCCCCAGTTTTCACTCCAGTAGGTAGGAAACATTATGATCAAACGGATAGTCCCCCATATGTTGTACATGTACAGAAGGAGCAAACATCTGCAAACGATGGCACTATTCTCCACCCATTAGCTTTCGGTAAATTCCTTAAACAACAGTGTATCGAAAATGTAGTCAATGGCAGTGTTAAACGCATAGGAAGAAACAGATTTAGCCTTTCGTTTGTGAAATACACAGATGCCAATACCTTCTTAAATCATAGCAGTCTAAAAAGTAACAGCTTGAAGGCATTCATCCCAACATTTAATGTTACTCGTATTGGGCTGGTCCGAGGTGTTCCGAATGAGTGGTCCCCTGAGGAAGTCATTGAAAATATTAATGTGCCCATTGGTTGTGGAAAAATATTGAAAGTTAGACGGCTTAACTTCAAGGTAACAGTAGATGGAGAACCAGTTTGGAAACCCTCTCAAACTGTAGTACTAACCTTTGATGGACAAATTCTGCCTAAACGCATATTTATGTGCTACAATGCTCTTACCGTACAATTATACACATATCCAACTATACAATGTTATAGTTGTTGCAGATTTGGTCATACCAAGGCTCAATGTAGGTCAAACCCAAGGTGCTTTAAATGTGGTCAGGGACATACAGGTGACACATGTAAAGTTGAGGATGACAATGTTCAGTGCTGCCTTTGCTATGGTAATCATTATGCGACGGATAAATCTTGCCCAGAATTTATGAGACAAAAGAATATCAAACAATCTATGGCTGAAAGTTGTATTTCTTATGTTGAGGCATGTAAATTACATCCTCCTATATTAAGGTCTTATTCGGACATACTTAAGTCTACTAATCAGAAGGAACCTAAATCAGTGCATTATATACCCCATCACCCCAATACCACTTCATACACAAAAACGGTATATAGTAAACCTAGGTCCCCATATGTAGCCTCCAAGGGATATGACAAAGTTGTTCATAATGAATTGATTAAAGACTATAATATGCCACCCCCATCTAATGGATGTGCTCTTGTCAAGTCCCCTTACACTCCAGAATTATCCCAACAATCCTTAACTGAAATAATTGCAGCTTTAATTTTAACATTAACTCAGAACAATATATTGTTACCGTCCAACGTTGCCCCTTTAATCGAAGCCCTCAATCTTAATACCCACAATTATGGACAGTTTTTCCAAAAAAATAGTTCAATGGAACTGTCGCAGCGCAGTTAGCAAAAAAAGCGAAATCATTTATATTATTAATAAATATGATCCATATATACTGGCACTGGCAGAGACATGGCTAAAGCCTGCCTCTGCGAGTGCCTTTAAAATAAAAAATTATATCTGTCTCAGAGGAGACAGAGATGATGGATATGGTGGTGTCGCCTTACTCATCAGAAGCACTTTTTCTTATATTCCTGTTTCTATTCCCTATAGTGATAACTTCTCTATAGTAGCTGCTATAGTAGAAAATATATGTTATGTATCTATATATATTCCTCACCCTTCTTCTTCTATTATTCAAGAAATCAATGTACTATTGTCTTCCCTTCCAAAACCTTTTCTTATACTTGGTGATTTTAATTGTCAACATCAAGTATGGGGTAGCTCCTCTACTAACTCATGTAGTGAAGATTTGTTAGATATTTTAGATAGCCATAATCTATGTATTTTGAATACTGGTTCCCCCACTCGCCGAACCAGCCCTAGTGAAGGTATCAGTGCCATTGACTTATCAATTTGTAGCTCAAATCTAGCTTGTAAGTTTGTTTGGAAAACTCTAAATCAGACTTTTGGTAGTGACCATTTTCCAATTCTTATATCTTTCCCAACTAGTAAGCCGCCTCCTCGGAAACGTAAACCACGAATGAGACACAATTTAAATGATCCTGACTGGGCTAAGTTTAGTTCATACATTGATAGCAATATAGAAACTCTTCCACAAGTCTCTTTACATAATGAACACATATGCTCTGAAAGATTGATTGAAGCAATAAAATTAGCAGCTGACCAAACCTTCCCTCTTAAAAATTCAGTACTAGATAGGATCCCGTCTCTTCCATGGTGGGATAAAGAATGTACACAAGCAGTTAAAGGGAGAAAACAAGCTGAGATAGATTTTAACTTAGACATGTCATCAGAAAATTTTGATACCTTAATAGAAGCTATTTCATCCACCAAAAAACTACTTAAGGAAAAACGAAAGTCAGGATGGAGAAAATATTGTTCATCCATTTCTCCGTCAACTCCTTCTTCTATTGTATGGCAAAATATTAGGAAATTTAAAAGTTCTTTCAACGATACCGTATCAACCCCACCTGATGATGTATTAAGTTCATTTTTCAGTAAGTTGGCTCCCCCATATGTCCCAGAAGAAGTGTGCTCAATGTCTCTCCCTCCTGGCATATCTGATCAGTCTGGTTTGAATTCTCCTTTTACTCTTCAAGAACTACATGGCATTTTATCAAATATTTCTGATTCAGCTCCGGGTGAAGATGGGATATCTTATCTATTTTTTAAGAACCTTGGAAATTCTGGGCTTTGTTATGTTCTTGATCTCATAAACACAGTAATGATGACAGGTAATATTCCCCCGTCGTGGAAATCACAAATAATAGTACCTATATTAAAGCCAAATAAAGCACCAAATCATTCAAGTTCATATCGTCCTATTGCATTATCAAATGTCATTGCCAAACTGGCTGAACACCTAGTAAAAAACCGTCTGGAATGGTTAATCGAAAGCAAAGGAATGCTTCCAGAGAGTCAATATGGCTTTAGAAAAGGTAAAAGTACTATTGATAACATAAGTATATTTGTCACTGATATCCGCTTGGCGTTTTCGAAAAATGATGTTGTGGTAGCTTCATTCCTTGATATTGAATCTGCCTATGACAATGTACTACTACCTGTACTTATGAAAAAGTTGAACTTCATGTCGATACCCATCATGCTATCCAATTTTATAATCAACATGTTAAGTGGCAGGTCAGTAAAATTGGATATGGTGACTCATGACAATGTACGCTTAATATGGAAAGGCCTTCCACAAGGATCTGTCTTGAGCCCTCTGTTATATAATATTTATACTTCCGATTTGGATTCCGTGATTAAAAAACCAGTTAGTATACTTCAATATGCGGACGATTTACTTATATATTGTTCTGAGCAGTCTCCATCTGCTGCATGTGATTATGTCACTAATTCTCTGAGCCACCTGAAGACTTGGTTTGATGCGCATGGCCTAGATTTATCTGTGAGAAAAAGTACTGTAGTGCTTTTTTCTAGACAACGCAATCCTCCTTCTATTGAGGTCAAATACAAAGGAATAACTATGCCTCAAAAGTCAGAAGTCAAATTCCTAGGATTAAAACTTGATTCGAAATTATCGGGATTACCTCATAGTGAGTACATTGTAAATAAAGCCGAGCGCTCTTTAAACTTATTAAGATGTCTAGCAGGCGTTTGGTGGGGCGCTCATCCATATTCTCTGCGGTTGGTCTACAATGCTCTCATTAGAAGCGTTCTTGATTATGGAACGTTTTTGTTAGAGCCTTGTAGTTCAGCTGCAATGAGGAAATTGGATGCCGTTCAATCAAAAGCCCTGAGAATCATAACTGGAGCTATGAAATCTAGTCCAATTAATGCCTTACAGGTAGAGTGCTGTGAACCCCCATTACTTTACAGAAGACAATATTTATCCGATCGGTTTCTCTTTCGTTGTATTCAGTTTTTAAATCACCCTCTTATACATAAACTCGATACTCTTTCAGATCTAGCAATAAACAATCCTTATTGGCTTCATAAGACCAAGCCACACTTATTGAACAGTTTATATAAATATAAATCTTTAACTTCTCCGACATTCCGATCTAAATCCATTCCCCTCTTTTCTGCTAAGTTTGAAGCTTTAGTATTATCCCCTGACATCCACCTTAATTCAGGTATAGCAAAAGATAGTCCTTACGCTAACATACTTTTTAATTCTTTATTAGATGACATGTGGTATGGATGGCACAACATTTATTGTGACGCCTCAAAGCACTCTTCTTCACCCACAAATGTTGGTGTAGGTGTCTTTCACCAACAATCTAATATAATCCAAAAAATTAAATTTCCACCAGAAACTTCAACTTACACAGGAGAGTGCTATGCAATTTATAAAGCATTGGAATTTATACTTTTAGCCAAATTGAAAAAGACATTAATAATTTCTGACTCCATGAGCGCTCTTCAAGCTATTGCTAAATTTCCATTTAAACAAAAATCTGTATCAGTCATTATAAATATAAGAGAAAAATTATTTGAATGTATAACAAAGGGATATTCTGTTTCTTTCATTTGGGTTCCTGGCCATAGTGGTATTCATGGAAATGAGAAAGCTGATCACCTTGCCAATGATGCTGTGAGGAATGGTGATCATTTTCCATATATTAATTACTGGCACGATTTGGCCTCCTTGCCCAGGCTGTACCTCCAAAAGTCTTGGGGTGAAGCTTGGTCAGATAGTTCACAATTTAAAGGAAAATATTATGCTGGTATTCAACCAAAAATCCAATGTAAACCATGGTTTTCAAAAATTACTCTTAGTAAATTTGCTACTTCTGTAATAATACGGCTACGTTTGGGGCATATCTGTAGTCCTGCTCATTTTGCTAGACTCCGCATTATAAGAGAGCCAAAATGTGATTGTGGTGAGCCTGTTGGTGACGCTGACCACATTCTACTTAGTTGTCCGTTGTATGACCATTCTAATTTTTATGAACAATTAAGATCCATCGAAATTCCATTCCCGATTAACGTAGCATACTTGCTTTCTACTAAAATTCCATCAATTTATCAAATAATAGCAGAATTTTTAGTTTCTAATGATATTAAACTTTAATTTTTTACTTTATGGTAGGCACCAAGTGCTAGTTTTTTAAATTAGCACTTATGTATAAATATATAGTCGTTTGTATGATATTACCGTATAATGTGTACTATTGACTATTTTTACTTTCTTCCTCAGATTTACTCCTTTCATTTCCTATCTCTTTTCCTTTAAAACGATTCCATTGATCCTATCCTTTCCCGTTTTCGTATTAGGGCATTTTTAATATTCATACATAGTTTCACGCTTTAACTTTATACAAAATAAGTATATCCTACTGTCTAAACGCCCCCTCTTATTCTTCTATCAAGAGCTTCCACTAAGATTCAAGATATTTAAAAGAAAAAAGAAGACTAACAAGAGAAGAATATTTGCACCTTTATCCAAGACAAAACTTGAAATTGGCAAATGCACAACATGCGGCCAAAAACTCCACAGATGGAGTAAAACTCTACGGAGTTAAAGAAGAAAAAAAAAAAAAACTAGCGGTTGATTTTTGTGTGTCAATAATTATTAATGTCAAAAGTCAAAATAGTATAAATGTCAAATCGATTTGTCATTCATGGTGGTATAAAGGTTGATTTTGTTTTTATTCCATTTTTCCAGAATTTAGCGAATCCAAGCACATAATATTATCTTTAAAATATGAACAGGCTAATATTAAACCATTGTCGGTGTATAAAGAAATCAAGTAAGTATTGAATAAAATCACAGAAATGCTAATAAGTGACACATAACCTATCGACTATGATTGATTATTGTTTAGCAATGACTTCATCGGGATCTAGGATTTATGTAATAAATTAGCTCAAAGTATAATTATTACACTTCGCGCTCTTAGATTTCTCTGCATTAATCTGTTTCACTCGCAATATTTTGCGATAATTATCAAACTGTCCTAGTAAATATCTTTGTTTAATCACATGGTTGATGTAATATTGTAATTAGATGAGAAAGAGTTGTTTAATTTACACAAACTCTTACTATTTTATAATGCCTTTAAAAAGAGATTTACAAAAAGAAATATTTTATAAAATGCACTAAATAATATTACAAATAATAAATTATGCAGTACTTAGTACAGCCATGGCCAACTTAATATCAGTACATATTCTGCATATTAAATATTCTCAATAATGTTCCAATTTCCTTTCAACTTTGCATAACAGTGGTAGGTACTATATTTATATAATGTTTTTTGTAGCCATACTGTGGGAAAACAGGCAGTATCAAAATTTTCCATACATAACACTGTCAAGGTCGCTGTCATACTACGCCAACCAACCGATTGGTCTCCAACATGACATCACACAGAAGCCCCTTAACACAGTACTCTATTGTCAAGCTCTTAACAGAACATTCTCTACCAGTAAGTATTATTTTGAAAAAGAACCACTCAAACCATCTTCAAAAGTTGAAGCTACAGTTGTGACTATCAGAAAAGAAATAGAAGAAAAGGAGAAACTTCCCAAGAAGGAAGAGAAGAAGAAGAGTATTAAAGAGCGTATAATGGATGAGCTCAGACACTACTACCATGGATTCAGATTGCTATTTATTGAGATCAGAATATCTGCATCACTGTTAGTCAGGGTTCTTAAAGGTGACACATTGACTCGGAGAGAGCACAGACTCCTTGTTACTACAATTGGTGACCTCTTCAGAATGATTCCTTTCATAGTATTCATTGCTATACCATTCTTAGAATTTACTTTGCCTATATTCATCAAATTGTTTCCGAACATGCTACCGTCAACATTTGAGAGCACAAGTCAAAAGGAAGCTAAACTGAAGCAGCACTTAAAAGTGAAGTTGGAAATGGTGAAGTTCTTCCAAGAGACTCTGGACCAGATGGCGCCGCAAGCCAGCAATAGACATTCGGAGCTTGCGAAAGAGTTCTCCCTTTTCTTTAACAAAGTAAGGACAACAGGTGATGTGGCCACTAGCGAAGACATAATGAAGTTCTCAAAATTATTCGAAGATGAGATTACCTTGGATTCATTACAGAGGCCACATTTAGTAGCTTTGTGTAAAGTATTGAATGTTTCAACAATTGGCACGAGTGCTATGTTACGTTTCAGCTTGAAGATGAAGCTACGATCGTTGGCCGCTGACGATAAAATGATAGCTAAAGAAGGTGTGGACAGTTTAAACTTTGGGGAGTTGCAACAAGCTTGTAGGGCGAGAGGCATGAGGGCTTATGGTGTCTCAGAGGAGAGGTTAAGGAAGGAATTAAGGAACTGGTTGGACTTGTCACTAAATGAGAAGGTTCCTCCTTCATTGCTGCTGCTGTCTCGGGCACTGATGGTGCCTGAGCATGTACCAACTACATACAAACTGAAGGCGACTATATCTGCATTGCCTGAACAAGTTGCCACACAGACTAAGGCTGCTATTGGAGAGAAGGAAGGCAAACTTGACTTTAAGGTAAGCTTATAATTTTCTCTTCAATATGAATTCTATGTTTAAACTAGCTTGAAGGTAATGCTATCGATTAATCGATTAATTCAATGATTATCTTGATAATAAGAATTTTATTCTATAAACATGATCCATCAAATCTAAGAAGTACCATTTAACAGTTATTTTTTGCGTTGTTTGAAGTATTTAAATTTAGTGAATTACGCCTATGCAAAGTTTCTTGAAAAGGATCTTTGATGGACCTTTAAGCTATGGATACACTAGAGGAAATTTTCACCCGCGATAACGCGCAACACTCAATCTACGTGTCGCTGCAACGTTGCAAAGCGCCCGCAACAAGTTCCGCAACATTTTATGTGACGCACGATGTGTTGCTTGCTCCCACTCCGAGAGCGAACGCATGCGGCGATGTTCCACGTCTATATCTCTCATTCACGTATATGTCTAGCAACATGTTCCGCAACATGTCGCTCCGTTTGTCCCCTAGTTTTAGTCTTACTAAGTGTTATCTATATCTTTTTTTTGTCATTTTTGTGGGGGGTGAGATGTTTATCTCACCCCATTACAAGTTTTATGTGCTGTATCTGTTTAGATACAGCACATAAAACTTACATAATCATACAAGCAAATGCTCCCGATTGATCAATCAATTGTCGATCAATTGTTCCCGTGGAAATATAGGGAAAAAAGTACCCTACTATGTGTATTCTAGGGTCTAAGCTACCTACCATACCAAATTCATCCCAATCGGTTCAGTAGTTTTGGCGTGAAAGACTAACAAACATCTACCCATCCATCCTCACAAAGTTCTACATTTATAATATTAAGTAGTATAATATTAAGATTAGCTTTGACGACAGATCAGAAAGAATGTACAGATTCGCAGATTGTTGCATTGCAGATAAACTATTTCCACATTTCAGGCTAAAGCTGATGCCATCAAACTAGAAGAACTGAAGATCAAGGAAGAGAAGAAGGAGACTGAAGAAGCAGAGAGAGAGAAACAGCTCCTCGAAGCCAAGAAACGAGAAAAAGAAGAGCTTAAAGACAAGGCACCCATCATTGATGCAGCCACTACACCAATACTTGTAGATCCTGCACCAGTTATTGCTGTAGATGCTGTCAAACCCAAATCAGAGGAAGGTCTTTCTGGAAAGGATATTGACGTCATTGAAGACGCTTTAGAGAAATTAGGTAAGTTTGGCAGTGAGCCATTTTCTATAGAAGTTCAAGTTCATGACAGAGATCCTACTAAAATACAGTATGAAAATTCATGATGTTGATTGAGAAATTTAGTGGAAACACACACCTTCCAAACCTATTATGAGGATAAAATCTTAAGCCTGATGCATAAAACAAACAAACCTAAACATTTTTTACACATATAGAATCAAGTCAAGCAAATTTTTAGTAAAAGTAAAATCAAACCTATTTTAGGTGCAGACTTAGAAGTGGAGACTTCACAAAACAAATTAATAAACTTATAATAAATTAATGGTGTAATGACACATAAGAAATCAATTACAAAATTACAAACAGTAACTTGATTTGTATGAAGATATTCTACTGTAATAATATTATACTGTGCCAATGACTTCCTATTTACAGTAAGAAATTTTGAACGTAACTCAAGGTTAAAAAACATACCAAAGTTCATTACCTCTAAAATCGTGTCATGTCTAGGAAATAAACGTGGTAAACAAGTGCACTGATGATGATACAGTCCGTTACCGGCACTTTTCTTAAGTAGAGCGACATTTATTGTGGCCATTAAGAGCATAATCACACTGGCGATTTGGAAGCTAGTCCGAGCTTGCTGCGAGTGGGCCACAGATTTCACCACGGGCGGACGCTATTCAACGAATGCGACTTCACTTCAGGAATTGCGAGCTCGCTGCGCAATCACCTCGCTTTGGACTCGCCGGTGTGATAAGGCCCTAAGTCTCTAAGTTACAATTCCATTACCTGTTTCGGAAGGCACGAAAAGCTGTTGGTCCCGGCTATCGCCATATACGATAGTCGTTAGTGTCAGAGGCCTTTGTGTGAACTGAAGACTCAGACACCACGTTTTACAGACAACAGACTGACTTAACAAGAACGGCTAAGAAAGGTAATTTTGCTTAGTACACGGGTCGCGGGACAAGGGAACTACATATATACATACAATATAGCCTACTATACTACGTAGAAAACAACGTGTGTACACGCGCCAATGTGTACTTCTTAAATGTGGATGTTACTTCCTCGTTGACTGCCTGGACGTAAAATGGCAGGGTGAGGCGAGTGTCGCTTCTTTACGTTGTAATCGTATTCTGTGACCGTGGCGTATTTGGCTGTAATATTCTGATCATTTACAGAACCTCAACAACATCATTATTATTATTACATATTTCAATTTATATAAACCGAAACAATAATGAAAGTTGAAATCTAGAGTAAAATGAACCTTGATTACCAGCTCGAATAAGTCTATCATGCCTATCATGAAGTCCCGAGTTCGATCCCCAGGTCAGGCAGTGTTATTGGATTTTTCCATTAGGAATTATCTATATGACAGCCTGGAGTCTGGAACTGTGCCCGTTAGATGGCAATAGGTTCGGCCCCTATTCAATGAGACCGATAACATACTTGCAAATTGTGGGTGCGCCTACTATGGGACTGAGTCCTGGGTACACTTCTGCCTACCCCTTCATGTTATGTCATGTCATTTTATGATTATCAGTAACCAAGTATTGCTATCAAGCTACAGATCACAGAGATAAATGGAAATAGACAACAATATACTACTTCTGTTAATGAAAATGTATGAATTTCCAGCTGAACAGAAGAAGTCCCTGCTCCTCGAGAAGGAGAGCATCCAAGAGTTGAAATCTGAGCTCCTCGACTACAGCGAAGATGTTAAGGAGATGCAGGAGATTGTCGAGACTAAGAAGGCAGACATTAAGCTTACTAAGGGTGCTAGGAGGTACTCATTTTTTACACACATTCTCATAGGTTGAATGAAATAATTTTGAAGAGTGAGTGAAATAAGTTTGATTGAGTAAGTGAATGAATGATACATAACACATACGGTTAGTACAGGCACTATAGATTATGATGGTCGAAAGTACAAAGTACGCAACTCACCTGAGCCACCCGGCACCCGACAAGCACTGTCTCAACTTTCGGCGTAGTTCCGCTAGTTGTCGATTGGTTTTCCACGGGTCGACGCTGCCTTGTCGCCGAGCCTTCAACCAGCGGACCTCGTGAACGTCGCGTGGTCAATGTTTAATCAGCGGACCTCGCATACTTAAATAAAGAACAGCTGGAAATAAGGGGTGGGTGGGGGGAGGGTCCGCCCGCTGGCCGCGAGCTGTAAGCGTATGTAAGCGTATGTCCATTATAGTAAGCGTATGTCCATTATAGTAAGCGTATGTCCACATTTCATACAAAGAATAACAGAGCGAGGCGAGGATGGCGGTGCTTGCCGGGTCCGGAGTTGACTTAGTCAGCTATAACCCTAAGCCAGTAAGGCCCGCTTGCACGAAAATAAGTAGTTATTATTTAAATAAATAATTTTTACGTTTATTAACTCAGGAATAAATATTTAAATTGTTAGAAGTTTTGCTACTGACCCTTGATGGCGCAAGATAAAATATATATTTTGGTTGTTAACTCAGGTTTAATTACGTTAACTCAGGATCGTGCAAGTGGGCCTTAAAGGCTAACAATGGAGCATCCATTCATTAGTTTAATTGATGATGTGAATAAATAGTTTCAATAAATTTGCAATCAGTGAAGGAATTTTCCAAACAAATTCACTTATTCAAATACCTTTTGCAATAATTTCCTTTTTAACTTTCAGATTATACCGAGCAGTAAACAACATGATAACAAAACTGGACTCAGCCCTAGTAGAGTTAGAGAGCAAAGAGAAAGCTCTCAAGACAACTCTAGAACAAACTAAGACCGAACCACTGAAGGCAAAGGAAACGCTCATACAGATAGATGAACTGATGCATTCCATTAAGAGCTTGCAGAAGGTGCCTGATGAAGCGAAATTGAAACTAATTCAAGATGTGCTTGGAAGGCTTGACGATGACTTCGATGGGCAGTTGAAAATTGATGATGTTTTGAAGGTATAATATTTAAATACATACAGTCACGCCTTCGTCCCGTTGAGGTAGGCAGAGACTCTTGCTATGATCCTGACGTACGACTTTGGAATCTTTAACTTTAGGAGGGTGTATCGATCTTGCCTTTAATTGCGTGAAAGCATATTTTAAAGAAAACCTTACAGTTTCTTCGTATATATGAAAATTGTAAAAAGGTAGGTGCCTCGGTGGCGTAGAGGGCGCATGCTCGACTGCCAATCAAGAGGTCCCGGGTTCGATCCCCAGGTCAGGCATAGTGTTAAATATTGGATTTTTCCATTGGGAATTATCTCAATAACTGCCTGGAGTCTGGAACTGTGCCCGGTAGATGGCAATAGGCTCGCCCCCTATTACATGGGACCAATAACATACTGGCGAAATGTGGGTGTATCTACTATAGGACAGAGTCCTGGGTACACCTCTGCCTACCCCTTCGGGAAAAAGGCGTGAATGTATGTTATGTTATGTAAAAAGGTATTTTTAAAGATAATGATTTTTTTTTAATTACAAAAAAACCCCACGTTTTTTTTAAACAAAATATGTTTTTGTGCAAATAAAGGCGAGATCTAGAGCCAACCACAAACAATTGAGTGAAAATTATTCCTTATTTCTTCATATCTTTGTATTTTCATTTTGTATGGGTGACGTTTAACCTTAAGGTGACATTTCCTTGCTTCAAAAAGTTGGTCTAATGAAATATTTTTATTGTTTCAGATGCTCGAAATAATAGGCAACGAAAACGTGAACCTATCCGAGAAGCAAATGGCTGAGCTCATAGAGCTACTAGACAAGGAGGAAATACTTGAGGTCGAGAGCAAAATACAAAAAGCATTGGACAAAGCGGCGGTCGCTGCGAAAGAACAGGACAAAAATAGCGACTCCGATGGCAAGGTAATTATAGTTAATAAATTTTTAAGGCATACCTTGGTAAGTGTATGCTTAGTAGTAAGTATGGGTTCCATACCTAGTTTTTAACCTAGTTTTTGTAACAAGACGAGCAAATCAGGTGTCTGATGGTAAGCATCATGATTGCCCATATCAGACACAGTGCCACCCAGTGTTTTATAATTCAAAATTCTACGCGGCACTGCACTGCGCCTGTTACCCTGTTGTTATATGTCGTCATGCTCAGTAATTTCGCTGGTAACATTGCCCTTCAGACCAGAACACAGTAATGTTTGCACATAATGTTTGTACCATAGAGGTTTCAGGTATGAAACGTGTGGTAAAATGGCCGTATCTTTTGATTGCGGCGACTTGATTTTTTTACAGCAGCAAGGGACCGTGGACCCGAGTTGTTGATATGAATTTCAACTTGATACCTCAACGCATTCCCGAGGAAAAGGGTCTTGAAAGACGGACAGACAGACAAACAATGAAGTGATCTTATGACGGTATTTTCCTTTTGAAGTATGGAACCCTAAAAACATTGGGGGCAACTTCCCAACCGGGAATTATTTCTCCTACTTGTTCTATTAGTAGAACAGATAGGATTTACCTTTCCTAATTGTTCTACTGGTAGAATAAATCGTAGAACAAATGGGAACTACCCCAACTCCCTCACTGTCTTCTGATCTCAAACTATGCTAGCCGGTATAACATAAAGCGTTTTTCCAAAGGGGTAGGCAGAGGTGTACCCAGAACCCAATCCCATAGTAGGTACGGTACACTCACTTTTAGCCAGTTATGTATTTTTGTCTCATGTAATAATAGGGCGAGCCTATTGCCATCTACCGGGCACAGTTTCAGACTCCAGGCTGTTAATCGAGGTAATTCCTAATGGAAAAATGTGTGAACAGGTAATAAAATCGTCTGAGAATGTTTTCTTCTTCCTGGGCTTCTTTTTCCCTGTATCAGGCCGTTAAATGATGTAGGAAATTGCTAGAGTAATGTAAAGGGCCGATAAAATACGTTTTGAAACTAGGTTAGGTATATATCAGAAGTATGAAATTATGAAGGAAAGACTAAATACCTTTATGCAGTTTTAAACGATTTTTTGTAGTATAACTGTAGTATAAACTCCACTTTATAATTTGTTGTTACTTAAAATAAAACATTAATGAAGAAATTATATCTCTTCTATCATCGTCATTAGTTCCTCAAATTTTGTATATAGAAAATGATGTCGGCTAAACCACTTTAATGATTAATTTATATTTACTACAGTGATTTTAGTGTATATGATTCAGTTTAACTTTGAACTTCTACCTTGATACCTATTCCTTTAGGTATCTCAACAATGTAATCTGGCATGATAGTAAAAGTAATGTTCATAATATTAATTATTTCTTTTATTTTATGCCATAGGTGGCAAAAAAGCGGACCCGTAGGATGGTAAGGTCGATTTACTGTGACCCCTGTGTGGCTAACATTACCCTTTCCTTGTCACTTGACACTGGCAAACACTCAAACGGTGCGATGCAACAAACCAACTGTAGAGTTTCTAAATTATTGTAGTATAGCCTTCGAGATTGGCATATGCACATAATGTGTAGTGCAATACATGTGTTTGGAAAATGTCCTCGAAAAAAAAAATTATCAGTGCTCAGCTCCTGTCCACAATCCACTATCCACACATTTTGTTTAATCCTCAATCCTATCATATAGGTAACAGTTTTCGATTAAATATTATTTGATAATAATAAGAGTATAATTATTTACATGGTATATTTATTAAATTTCAGAGTCTATTCGATATAATCCGAGAAGCGCAGAAAAGGCGGGAAATGAGGAAAGCCGGCGAGAAGCTTAGCGAAGAGCGCGGCATATCGAAAAGCGAAGAAATTGTAAAACCGCCCCACGGAGAAAGTACCAAACGACCAGAGAGCCAATGAGAACGCATAAAATAAACTAGTGAAATGTGTAAATAATTAATTTACTCATGGAATGCGAATTGCGCCTTCCTGCTGGTTTATGTTAGAAATTAGCAAAGATGGCGTACGTACTTTTTACGGTGACATGCAATGCTAATATATTATATTTTTACTTATTTTAAATTTTACACTAGACATGTTTACATATTGTAAAACATTTATAATTTATGTACATTTCTCTAATTCTGTGAGAACATAAAAATATGTTTTAAGGTGTCTGTAAGTGCATTTTATACAAAATTATTACTGCGCACTATTTCAATATTTAAAAATTCCATAATTTGTATCATAATGACCTACAGAAATACTGAAATAAAATATTATTTAACTATTTAATAGGCAGTGGTGCTGTTATATTTTCTTATTTTTGGGTAATGGTTAAATGTTTATTATTTTACGTCGAAGATGCACTAATATGTTTATTTAAATTTTATTTATAATTCAGCACAACTCAAGGACTAAATCCTAGAGTAGCGTTTTCTATTGTCCCCATTTATCCTAAAACTCTATAACTATAGAGAATGTTACAGGATTATAACGAAAAATAGCAGTTTTGAAGCGTTGCATGTCATCTCAGTGTGGAAGCGGCTTTATAGTTGTACATTTATTACAACGATAACCGAAGCTGTTGTCATAGTTTTATTCAGAAAGGCAGATTGTAGAAGGAAATACGTTCTATGACAATAAGCATTTTGTAAACATTATAATATAATCAGCAAATATATAATAATGTAAATAACTTCGTTCCCGATTTTTTCGCACCGTACAAACTAGACCTTTGCCTTTTTAATGGTCGTTTTAATTCGATATTTTTAAAGCCTTTGTAAACAAAGCGTAACGTACCTAATCTCATCGTAGGATGTGACGGTACCTAAGTAACAAATAAAAACGAAAATGATAAGATTATGCGTACACGAATGTTCAAAAATGGACTACTTCGAAAAAGTTAATCAAAACTTCTTTATAGCCTGAGAAAGAGGATTGGTGAACATTTTTTCTACTTCAAAGGCAAAGTCGAACATTTTGTATAATACAATAATATTATAACGACCGTTTTGGAGGCACTGTTGTAATATTGTTTATTTTATTATTATTTATTTCTTTGTTTCAGAGATATATTGTATTGTTTATGCATTTCTGTGATCACTGTTCAGTTGTAAGTTTTATTTTGTATGTTTTAGTCGAGAAATATTGAGCACAAAAGGATGGTTTGTCACAGTAGCCTAACTTTGTTCCAAATTGGTTTGAGTGTATAATGAATGAGAGAATGTGAATAAATTGACTAAATAACCTAATATTGATAAATTGTTCTTACTACTAGTGGGTATATGATTATTTATAATATGAATTCGTACCTAACGCCTTTCGTTTCATCTATGTTTTCATGCATAATTCAAAAGATAGGTATGTAATTAGTACTTTCTGTTACATAACAAACCATTTATAATTCACTTTAACTTGAATGATAATATATTGTATTATTTTAGTAAAAATATATTATTTGATGTGCAGCACCCAGTTACGTTATATTTATATCAATGTTGATACATAATATTATTGTAGTTATTTGTAAATCAGTGTACCTAATGTAATAGGCACCTCATTTTTTGCTACTCGTTAAAAGAAGTTAAGGAGTAAGAGAATACAAAGATCGATTAATCTTAATATCTTTGTTTTATTTCTAATTTTACTTTCATAGTATTATTGGCTGTGCACGTTGCTTTACTTGCGTACATTACGTGCGTTTTATCTAAGCGAGTCTGAACATAGGCTTAAGCAAACTTAAGCGCATGAAAACTCTGAACAGGGAACCAATATTTTGTGTATTGATGACGTTGATTTGATATAATTGATAACACATTACACTAATATATTAAACGCGAAAGTTTGTATGAATGTTTGTTACTTTTTCACGCAAGAACTACTAAATGTATTGGGTTGAAACTTGGTATGCAGGTACCTTAGCGTTTGGAGTGACACACAGGGTACTTTTTCCCCGATATCCCCACGGAAACGATGTCTACGCGGGTGAAACCCGTATATGTGTTCTGTGGTGAATCCGCGCTGGTTCCGTCCCCAAAACTGGGAAATGTAGTTAAAGTAGTTTTTTTTAGTTATCCCCGTATTTTCTCTATTTCGCGCCCAAACAATTCATATCTGCTGTCTCGTTCTAACCTCCAGGGACTCCGTTTTCCCTGGTCACTGTGCTAAGCTGTGCTACCGGGGCTCTATTACCAGAGGTAATGCCAGTATCAAAGTCAGTTAAAAAGATTTAATCAAATAGGTCACAATCAGGAAGCTGCATATGTTTAATGTTAATATGTTAAATTTGCATATAATTAATCAACTAAGTTTAAAAATTGTTACAGAAGATAAATTGACTACCCTACCCTACCCAGTAGAAAAAGAACCACAATATCAATATACGGCCCCACAAGGTCGAAGAATATTAGATATAATGCGCTATACCCAACAGCAAATATCAAGTCATAGTTTTATGTTTATTTGACAATTTAAAGATATTATGTCACTTCTGGAGAGATAAGAACATAATATTGAATGTACTTATTTTGATTTTATTGAGCCCGTTTTATTTCTTTAACCACTTCATTTTGGATAGGTATTTATGGTAAAATAAAACAAGGTACCTACTTGCATATTTCATTCAATGCACATGTTTACTTCATAGCGCATAATTTTGTCCATATAATGAACAACAAAAAAGTTGATATCAAAGCAAAGAAATCCCGGGATTTCTTTGCTTTTGGTACTGTTACTGAATTTTTGTCAATTTATATATCTATATAGAACAAACAATCGTTGTATTTTATATTTTTATAGATTAAATTGTAAAAAAATGTTAGTACCAAAGCAAAGAAATTCCGGGATTTGAATATCACATGAACTATTTGGGTTTTAAATTTGAATGAAATAACACCATGGTATTTCCCCATAGTACTCTATATAATATATAAGTAGCATGTTTAATAACAAAAATTATATATAATAAATATGCTTTGATAATTACTTAGATAAATATCTAAAAACCTTTTTCAATCGATTAAATGATAAATAATGAGATAAATGGGCAGGGCATATAGCAAAAAGAACTGATGACCGATGAGACTGTAAGGTTTTAGAATGGAGACCATGAACTGGCAAGCGTAGGACGTCCATCCACAAGGTAGACCTCTGTAGTGGTAGGTCTCTTTTGCAGGGGGCCGCCTGGGGAAGTACCACACCTTTGCCAGTTATTCATCCGTCAAGCAGTAATGTGCGAACATTACTGTGTTCCGGTCTGAAGGGCAATGTTACCAGCGAAATTACTGGGCATGACGACGTGACGAGTTTCAACAACTAATATCTCAGGGTGAGAGGCGCAGTGTAGGGCCACGCATAATTTTGAATTTTAAAACAGTGGGTGGCACTTTGTCTGATATGGGCAATCTTGATGCTTACCATCAGGCACCTGATTTGCTCGTCTTGTTACTCACTATCATAAAAAAAAGACAGAAAATCTTATACATAAAGCGGGAGCAAGCTGGATGCAAGTCGCTTCCACCTGTCTAGATGGAAATCTATGGGCCTATGTCCAGCAGTAGACGACTTCCTACGGCTGAGACGATAATGAAACTAATAATAATGCCAAATGCGAAGTCACTTGAAGTCACAGAATCACAGAACACATACACGGAATTCAGAATAGGACACAGAACAGAGAATAGGACACAGAACAGAGAATAGGACACACTGAAGCAGAATAAAGACTAGAGGTGTGTCATTGAC
This sequence comes from Hemistola chrysoprasaria, assembly GCA_947063395.1. NCBI lineage: Eukaryota > Metazoa > Arthropoda > Insecta > Lepidoptera > Geometridae > Hemistola > Hemistola chrysoprasaria. Next base: position 7,336,375 of record OX346720.1, on the reverse strand, counting down.
GGTTTTTAAATTAATTTTATGTAGCTGTTTTACGTCAATGGTCAACAGGTTAAAAAAGCTGTTAATTCGTCAACGGGTTTCAATGCATTGCAAGTTGCGTTAACGTTAATGGAATTTATTAGGTTTATATTTTCAACAGGTTTATTTTTCGTTGCATTGCAAGATACGTTAACGTTGTAGGAATTTATTAGGTTTATATTTTCAAAAGGTTTTTTTGTTTAAGATAAATAGTTAATTCGTTGACGAACATAAAGCTGTTTATAAAAACAGTTTATTGATTTAACGACCACCTCTAATAAAGACATTGTAACAAGAAGCATAGCAGATTTAGATAATACATAATATAAACTGAACAATAAAGGAGCGACTGCAGACTGCGGACGCGCAGTTAATATTTTTACACTGCGTCGCGCTCCCCCTACCTCTTGATTTTAGCAACTCTCTAAACCATTTCTGTCCTGATTTTAGATGCTTGGGGCATAGAATAATAACTATTACTACGTACTTGGGCCGCCTTAATTCAATTCAATTCGTGTCTTGTGGCTTGTGAATATTTTTTAAATATTGGCGTTAAAACATGGCGCGAATCATTTGCATCCGGTATAAATTGCTGAATGTTTATTGGACCCTTCTGAAAAAAGTTGTCTCTCATTAGCCAATGGAATCAACAATCCACGAATCACACGATGAAAAAATGTAATCACAGCCCGTAATAGGTCAGCAACGGCCATGTTTGATGAGTTTGAATAACGAAGGCTAGCGATTGGTCCATCTTTGTAAACGTCATGTCATCCATTGACGGCTGACGGAGTTGCGCAAAAATAAAAGAAAATTCAACTCTCACTCATTGCGGCTGCCATGTTTTTTTTCACAAGGGGTGTGTGTGAGTCTTTATCATGTTAAATTAACCCCATTTATAGTGATACAGGTGAGTGAATATTGTTAATTTGTGTAGATTCGTATGCCAACGCGGAAGTAGATCGCGCGTCCTCAGTGAAAGTGCATCATGTAATACTGTCACCTTCTTGTGAAACTGCATCGTACGTCGTGGTTATGACTCAGTGTTGAAATATAAAAGACGCGCACAATGCGGAGTCCTTGTGAATAGGTAGCATAATAAAACAAACTGTTGTATTGAGCGTGTGACGTCTGCACGAGCCTGGCCACGGGCCGCGGTCTCGTCGCAAGTCGCACCCTCGAGCCTCGAGTGACGTTTTGGCGCCATCGACCCATTTAGCACTTAGCACGCGCGGGGCGGACATGGGTGTACGCATCGGATTCTTTTGTACTAAAACATTGACCTCTGCACACGAGCTTTTGTTTATAGTTTAATTTCTTTCAGAACTAAGGGGTGCACGTATAGTGCGTCATTCGTCTATTAGTGACAATGCGATTGCAAATATATTGCTGAAGGACGAACACCGAATCAAAAACAATCGACCCGATAGCAAAGAATTGGCCAAAGATACTAAGGATGTATTTGTAGAGCGAGGAAAAAAAGGATCGATTTATACCATACGGCCCACGGCATTTGTAAAATGGACTCACGATTAAAAAACATGATGTTGGTGTTTGGTAAATGCAGACAGGACCGAGGGCAGGATGCGTAAGCACAAGAAAGAGGGTCAGGCTTCAGCCTGCTCCACTGCCACCAGAAACCACAGAGCGCCACAATCAAACATCTGATACATAACACACAGGTAATTGCATTCATTCATTACATAAACCTACTAGTCCAGCGATAATTACCACATGATTCTATGTAAATGAAGGTAATTATTGTTGGCCTATCTTGAATACACAACACATAAGCTATGATTTTAAAGTAAAATAATATGAAATATGAACACAAATTGACATTGTAATGAACTATATAAACAGCTACAGTGACACTGTACCCCAAATAGATTCCTGACTAACATGAAACACCATAATATTGCATTGTCTATGCATATGCTTCCATTTGGTTTGAAGAGCTCTAGATCTCTCACAACTGAACTGTGTTCAGCTTCTGTGCACAAGAGCTATTTAATTAATCTACGCTAGATATTGTAGATTATGGTTTATAGTGCTAGGTGACCATTGGGTGTTGGAAAATCAGTATTTACCCACTTATAGTACAGATTTGGGCATTTTAAGGCAAAATTGTACTAAGGAAAAGTTCAATCACAAAAATCAAGTGATTTAAGTATTATGAAAATGAGGATTTATTTGTTATGGAAAGCCTTAACAAAGTTCAAAATGATTTGTTAATATTACAGCAGAAACATTTTCATTTATAAAGCAATGCAAATATCCTAATTCATAAATGCTTATATGATCTGTTTTTCCTTGAATACAAGGGCTTTTATTGAGAGTGATTTATGGTGATTTAATTTTTATTGTATGAAATTTTAAGCTATTGATTTCTATTGTTGTTTAAAATAGAGTTGCACATCTGATTTGGTATAGTTACATAAGTCATAATAAACATAATATGGTTTACTTCATCATCATCATCAGCCGAAAGATGCCCACTGCTGAACATAGGCCTCCCCCAAAGAACGCCATAAACTATTCATATAGGACACATGACAAAAATTTTAAACAAGCCATGAAAACAGTTTTTTTGTCAATTGAAACTGACTATAAATAACAAAAATTTTATGAAAAATATTTGAAGAAATAACGAAATTATCTGCTTGTCCACAAATATCATTTAATGACCAATATTAGTCTCATTAAGGCTAGAGGAAGGAAAATAAGAGTAGTTTGCCACAAGTTACCATAATTAGTATTAAACAATGCCCTTGTACATTAACCTTATCAAGATCTATTACTGACAATAACCTTAATAATTCTATTAAAATCAGGTTTTAAACCAAAGGCGAGTAGTAGAATTTATAATATTATTTCTTGTTGAAGTATCTATGAAGTTGAACTCCCAACATTTTGTAAATTAAGATAGTCAAGTCAAGTCAAGTCATTTGACGCGGGCAGTTCTCCGCAACTCGACGACAATGCGCCTATTTTGCGTGTGGGTGGGGTGTGATTCCTCACTCGAGCCACCCTAGCTCTCTGAAGAATTTCGGCAGCCCTTTTAGGTTGCCGACAATCTCGGTGAGCGACCTCAGGGTTCCGAGGTACTGTGCCCGGTATGCTGCTACTCCTGTACACTCGAGAAGGACATGAGCAGCTGTCTCCTCCGCTTCCATGCACACTCAGCATAGAGGGCTGTCTGTAACACCTAAAACTTATAGATGTTTGTTAAAGAGTCCGTGACCTGTAACCTGTAACCTGTAAATTAAGATAATAACATGATAGATTAAAGTTTCTTCAAAAAAAACTTTAAAAATAGATTTAAACATAAATGATTTGTCAAACTAATAATTAATGACTGACTAATAAATATTTTATAACCAATCTCAAGGTCAGTGTGCTCTTTAAATAAAACTACTGGTCCAAATCTGTACTTGCATTTTGCATTTAAAAATATATTACTGGGGTCAAGTATAGATAAGGAGTGACTAATGCAAATATCAACAAATTTTTATTATACATGAAATTGATAAACTCTGTGGCTATTGTAATGATAATGAATTTTGTAATTTTTTAATCATCCTGCTAGTATCTGTAATTTAATGTTTGTTGAAACACCACAAATAATTACCAGTATTATTTTAGTCTTAACTAATGATTATTTTTTTCACTGTCAAGAGGAAATGCAGTGCTCAGTTAGGACAGGCAGTAACTGTGGGAACTTTAGAATGAAGACAATAAACAGTTATAAGAGCCCTTACAAAAAGGTCGGTTTCACCTCTGCTGTCCTTTGAATTTTATAGGCAATAATGATGCTCTAAGTAAATATAAAATATTATTATACCACTTCCTTTGTTTACAAGGTCAATGAAGAAATTTATTAATTGGCGAATCACTTTTATTAAGTATTGATCTGATTTTTATGAAGTCTTTGTTGTACATGCATTTAAAGATTGCTTTTATTTTGTTAGTTTTACATAATTTTAATTTTCAGCAATTTTCTGACAGTAGTTTCCACTAAATAAGAATTGCTCAAATTTCTCAATCAACATTATTTTTTTTGGAGTTCTGTATCTCAAAAGGAAATAGGAACCCTTATAGGATCACTTCGTTGACTGTCTGTCTATATAAGATCCTATTTATCAGGAATGCATTGAAGTATCAAGTTGAAACTCATAGCCACAACTCAGGTCCAGTCAGTCAGTCCCTTGCTGCTGTAAAAAAAATAAACTTTAAGTCAACATAATGAAAAGATACTACCATTTTACCGCACATTTATATACTTTGCAATGGGCTAAAAAACTCTAGGGTACTTCCTGTTGGCCTAGCATCATGAAATTAATTTTTACTAAAGTATAATATAGAATTTGATAAGGAAAGTTGCAAAAAAAAAAAAATACTTTATGCAATGGTTAGTTTTGTTCTGTGATCAGTTTTTTTTTTTCATGATGCATGTATCGCAATACTTAAACAAAACAACCTTGAATTGATGATAATAAATGGGAATTACCAAAAAGGAAGTATCATCATTCATATTGCCTATGAAATGATAAATGCACATGTATTGTCCCCCTTTGGTTTGCACTTTAGTTTGGGAGTATTGAATACATTATATTCCACCTTTTGTTCTATTGTTTGTAGCTAATAATAAATTCACTTTGTTATCCTTCATTTTATATTATTTTAGTGTTATGTTGTTGGGCTAGTTATGTACTTTTAGTATATCATCATCCCTTCCTTATCAGTTGTATACTTTATATATTATATTTTTTCATCCTTTGTTTGATTTTATCATCTAATATCACACTTTATTTGCATCATGACCTCTGACTTTACATTTATATATACAAAGTTGAATTATTTATCATGAAATTAAGATTGATATTTCATGTAATTAAAATAGCTTCTGTATCTAATATTAGATGAAAATATTGATTTCTTGAACATGTGAATTGACTGGTTTGTAAACTTATGTGTCACCATGACAATCCCTCATTCAATATTGTGTGATAAGAACATTCATTAACAATTATTCTAATTGCTTGTTCTATTCAAGGTAAAAAAGACCTTCATAGAATAAATATGAAATAATTCGTTTCCAGGAAGCAAAGCAAGATACCATCGATCAGCTGGCCTCTAGACTGCAAGACATCCAGGATCGAGAGAGAGGCGCGCCGCGGGTAGGTATGCCAACGTGTTCCATAGAACAAGCTGAAGCCGTAAGACGATATTACGCAGCGTTTCCGGCACTCAAGAAGGGTGAGGAATCCCCGCTGCAGTACTATCTTCCACCGCCGGCCTGGTGTCGCAAGTCCACCGTCTACGGCAACATGCAGAGCGAACCGCTCATATCCAAGGATTGGAACGCGAAGAAGAAACTGTCCACCGGCAAAGAGAGGCGCAACTCCTACCAAGGCCAGAAAAAGAACAGGAAGCGGTGCAACGCATACAGCAGATCGTCGGAGAGCTCCGAGAAACTCCCGGAGTGGGTGACGCACGAGGGCATCTGGGACATGGAGACGCAGGACCCCGTGCGCGAGTTCATCCGCGCCCTCGCGCTCGACGAGGGCTACGGCACCTGCGAGAACACCGTCACCGACGAGCTCGCCGGCGACAAGCTGCGCCCCGTCGTGCCCGAGTGGGACGACGGCCTCGACCTGCGCGGCGAGTGGCTGCTGGCCGACGAGCTGCAGCCGCGCGAGCGCACGCCCGCCGAGGAAGAGCTCTACGCCAAGTTCGAGGCCAAGTTCGACCGCAGCATCGAGGCGCTGTGGGCGCGCGACCAGGACACGCCCGACGACGACTACCAGGAGCTCCCGGTGGACTTCACCGAGCTGCTCGCGTCGCCGACCGGCCGCGGCCGCTCCCCGCCGCTCCACGACCGCCTGCGACCGCTCCACCTCGCCTCGCCGCCGCCGCCCTTCACGCTCTACGACAACGACGAGCTGCTCGACGCCATCTCGTCGGTCGCCGGGGCCGTCCGTTCGCTCGCCGCCATCAACCACAGCCGCGACACGAGCGGCTTCGTGGAGGTTCTTCCGCGGCGCCGCGCCCTCGCCCCGCCCCTCCCGCCGCCGCCGCCGCCGCCGCCGCTCGTGCCCGCGCTCGATATTCCTTCCGCACCCGACTCGGAGCCCGAGGACCTGCTCACGTCGGCGCGCACACACTTTCGTCCGATCGAACGATCGGCGGAGGCGGAGGCGCCGCGCTACCGCGACGGCGACACGTTCGACATCAGCGGCGAGCTCGAGCCCGTCGAGTTCCGCCGCAGCGAGTCCGGCGGCGCGTACCTCGGGCCCGGCCTGCGGTACCTCGAGTACCGCGGGGAGGGGCGGGCCGCGCGGCGCCGCGCCGGCGACGCTCCGCCGCTGCCGCTGCGGTTCCCCGTGCGACAGCTGGACGCCGCCGCGCAGACGGACGGGTGGGCCGCGTGCGACGAGTGCGCCTCCTCCGCCAAGAAGATGCGCCCCGACGCCGGCATATGGAGCTCGCCGCGCGCGTGTCGCGCGTGCGCCGCGCCGCCGCCGCCCGCCGCCGCGCCGCCGCCGCCGCCGGACGAGCTCGCGCGCGACTGGGAGGAGCTGCTCGCGGACATCAGCGCCGCGCACGCGACCTACGCCGCCGCCGCGGACTCGGAGCCGGCGGGCGGCGGCGGCGGCGGCGGCGGGGGCGCGGCGCCGGCGCCCGGCGGCGGCGGGGAGGATCGCAAGCGGCGGCACAGCGCGGCGCTGCGGTGCGCTCGCCACTGCGCCCACCCGCACGCGCGCTTCCTGCCATGCTGCGCGCTGCACCGCCCGCTCACTCGCTAGCCGTACGTCGGTGGACTCGGCGACGTCACAGTCGCTCCGGCTCCGGTACTCTCGCGCAGTATCGACGGCCGTCTCGACGCGCTCCCGTCGCTGAACCGTCACGCGAATCTTTCAGCTTGCAATATTCGGCTGCCACTATAATTACTGTAGTCGCCGTGAACGATTGTTTGGGAACGTCGTATTTTCATGAAGGTACCGCGTCGAGGCGACCGCCCCGTATCGATTGATTCCTTTATAGTATAGTACCGCAACTCTGTATATATCGCCCTCGGAACGTACATTTTGAAACGCCCACTTGTAATATGTATGAGACGGTGTGGTGGTCGTGTATGTCGACGCTGGAGTTTCATTTGGGGCATGGGGATAGGAATGTTAGCAATAATGAGGATTTATTAGCGAAGCCTTAACGTTACGCGATCCGAGAGGAATGTTAGAATGCTATAAGGAAGGCTATCCGCTAACATATCTTATGAGTGTAGAATATTGTGTGATGGAGTTAAATGTAACGTTAATTTTAGTTCAATGTTTTCTTTGTAGAGATTTCATATTGTAGGCGTGTTTGATGGAATGCTCACACCCGCGCTTTCCGTTTCTATTGGGACTGTTGAATTCGATTTATAATTCACATGAATTATTCAAAATAATCTTTGTATGTGACGTTAAAATAAACAGTTTTGTCAGTTTCAAAATGGTTTATTATATTAATTTTATTGTTGGAATTGTGCTCGTTGGGTGTGAGCATTTCATGTTGAACATAATAGGACGATTCTAATATAATTCTTAAAGTAATATCGTCCCGAGTCGTTTAATTATTCGTTTATATGATAACTATGTAGGGAAAACACTGGTATTTTATTTTTTTGTTAGTATTTTTACTTATACGTTATTTGGCTATAATATAATATGAGTTCTGTTCAAAATTTTATACTTACAATAATAAGGTAAATTGTTTTTTTTTTTTTGTTACGATATCGTCTGATATAAAAGGCGGCGATTGATATACGAGGATGCTACATCTGCATCGTTCTCGAGCGCGGATGCAGTTTGACAAACATATACGTGGACGGGGCGCTAGTGTCCATACATTAGCGCGTTTTGACGTCTATAATATCGCTAATGTAGTTCTATTTTTAGCCTCGGCAAATAAAATCTGTTTAGATGTAACCGCGCGCACGAACTCGAGTCGATATGGGCCTTAAAACTATGTAATAATATGTTATATGTATTGAAAACATTGGACATTTTTACGGTTCGTCCAATGTAGTGTTTACACGCGGCGATTTTATTGAGTAGCCGCATTATATAAATATAGTGTAGCGGTTCGCGTTTCATGTAACCACCCGTTCCCACTAGTCGGACGTCGGGCACGATGATATTACGGATCTTTGTTTCTTTGTCGGACGACAAGTGTTCAGCTTTATATGAAGCATCCGACAAGTGGGCAGGGCGTTTACCAGTCGCTTCCGAAGTTAGGTTATTACGTAACATGGATTGTTAGGGGGGCACACTGGCGCCCCCTACATTGTTAAAGGCTAATGTACACATTGGTGAGCAGACCATTGACCGGTACCAATGTGAAGTGCATAATTTTCGATTGTCCAAAAACTCCATGTACACATTAGTCTATCTGTGTCAGCTTCTCACCAATGTGTGCTATTAGCCTTGAGAGAGAACATCTTGTATCGTGCTCTTATATCGTCGTGGTTTAAACTCCCGCGCACATTGAACTCGGTCAATGCAACGAGAGTTTACACGACGGCGAGTTATTTCTAAATTGTGTAAAATAATTTTCAGCAGCATATACCGTCGCGTCGAGTCTCGAGGTCCCTTAAAAGGCCAAAATAAGGTGTAGTAAATACAGAAGGGGGTTGGCGCCCTTTAAACTGAACAATTAATATACAAAAAACGACCTCTACAGACATTCTGTTTTGGAAGTGGAATTTTTTCGCGAATCTTGAAGTTTGAAGGTGGTATATGAACCATAAGTATTGTTACACCTTTTTATAACTTGTATATGATCGTTTTAGAGGCTCGCGCGACGGTATTGTTTGTGACAGTTCGTGCATAGCTGTTACCTAGCTCATGTAAATCATAAGATGTTTATTTTACGTATATTTTCATTATGGTACGGGGGAATGTGCTCGCTATGTACAGAGTTAAATCATATTAGTTTCGTGAGAGCTGTCGCACACGGGCAGTTTTAACTTAAAACAGTAGGCATTTGTTAACTTAGCTACTGTCCTACCATAGGACAAAAAATTGGAACTCTTTTTTCAAATAGGAACAAATCCATATGAAAGGATATCAAAATGCATCTAGGTACCATTTTCTGAAAGGTATCAGCATAGTATAATAAGTACTACTAGTAGCTCAACTCTATGATAAACCGCAAAATACCTAAACGGTTGTCGTGTAGTTGGCGTATCGGGTCGCAATAGAAGCCGGCCGGTATTACCTTTACCTTTTTGTCAAATATAGCTTGATCAGTGACAGCTGAACAAAAATAACATTTTTGGTCATATTTTTCCTTAAATTAGGTACATAAATGGTATCCCATCGGTTAATTTAGTATTCAATTGATCAATTAAATACCCTCTTAGAACTTATTTACAGAAATATGCAAAAAAAAATTGATTTTTGTTCAGCTGTTATTGATCAAGCTATTTGACAAGGTATAAGGCGTCGCGGGCAGGGGCGACGACTCTGCTTATATTATTTTAGCTTATATACCGCACAGTTGACTTACTAGTAGGTAGGTTAAAGTATGGTATCAGTATGATTGGTTCATGTTTGCAAAAGTTGGTCCATTAGTGACGTGATAAGACAGTAACTAAAGGACTATGTGGTCCCGTGTGCGAATGGTTTAACTCTGTACATTGCCTTACTTTGTTTTATATCCTATCGAAAGCCTTGCCTAGTTACAATTTCTTAAAAAGTAATATTCATGCAAATTTTGCTACTTTGTGTCGTGTTTTATATATTTAATTTTATGTAGAGTGATGATTTACTTCTGTTTGTCTGAAAACGAGAAAAGCATACAAAAAAAATGTATTTGCAATTTTTGCATTGAAAAAGGCTATATGTATATATATATTTAGAATATCAAATAATGTATAGACATGTTTCAGTTGATTTTGTATTTTGTTCATTAATTCTGTTGCAACTCTGCAATTGGAATTGTCATTATTATCAAGGTAAACTTAATAATGTGGTAAATTCCTATTTCAGAGATTAGTAGCTTATATCTAAAGTTTATATTATCACTAGTGAGGTCGGGTATCTTTAAATCATTCAACTAATTAACTCGTTCATTTTGCGAATCACTTTTACTATTATCATTTATCTGTCATGTTCATTTATATTGTACTTATTCCATTAAAGATATTCGCTAAAGGAAACCTCGAAAAAAAAATAGAAAATCCAAAAAAAAAGTGTGAACTTAGTGAAGTTATATGGTTTCATTAGAGAGATCTAATGTGATGTGCCTATGCACTCTTGTAATAAGTGATCCGAAACATCTGCGGATTTTGCAGTTTTCTAACAAATAAGTTGAAACTGAAGTTTGCACGGGAAAGGGGCGAATGAAAATTTATATTTTTCATCGACCCGTAGCAAGCTTATCACGATGTAACATTGAGACTAGATCTACTCTTAGTCTTATAAGTACCTACTCTTTTAGTACCTGGCGCTCGATTCTTTAACGTAGTGTTATACTTTTATATATATAATGTTTTACTTTAGTGTAATTAGAGCCTCAATGAACTGTGAACTGATTTGAACGGATCTAGGGCGAATTTCTGTCATATCTATTGACACATTACCGTTATTGCATGGACACGCGTTTGTTCCTTTGAACTTGATACGTTACAGAATCGAGTCCTTGATGTTATGTCGGTAGTTTCAAAGTCTCGCGCATCAAAATCACACCACGACTTGTAGAACGCGTTGGGCTTTGAAGTCTGCTCGCCCCTAAAATATCACAATTTGTAAGCCATTAATATCTATGGCAAAACGAGCTTTTCGTCTGTAAATTTGGTATGTTGATATACATTTCAGCGAATAGCTATATTGTTTTAACACCCTAAGGACGTGAGAGCATACCAACTTTCTTCAGACACGTAGCGATTCAGCACACGTTTAGAACAAAATAATTTTGCAAATGAGTTCGTCACTTATCAATATCTAGTCGCGGCTCTAACTTCTAAATGACGTGATGGTACTAAGGAATAAATTAATTCCACTTGCCAAGTTAAGATGAACTCTTTTAAAGTTAATTATTCAACAGCAATGATGCTCTCATCGGGCACAAGTGGGTATGTAACCGATAGCCTTTGCCTTGGTTACATGCATATTTGTGTGCAATATAATATTTCGCATCAATTTCATTTACTTTCTGTTTTGGAATTATAAATTCATTAGATTGTAACAGTATTTCTAAGCAGCAGAAGGGGCAGTTAAGGGATTTCACGTCTTTTGCTATTTCGAAATAATGCACTGCTATTAAAAGATTCACAGTTTACTAAATAATTGGCACATATTAAAATATTGGGACGCAACTATTCGATCATTATGAATCTTTCGACATTGTGAATTCTATTTTTTAAATTAGAAGTGGTTATCCCTGACAGTAGTTACCATTTTCATAATTTAGTTTTATACTGCTCCTTCACATATATGTTTTTTCAACCTGTGGGAAAAATAAACAAAATCACTCCACATTTATGTATTTTTATTTGTCATATTTTAGGTACCCTAGACACTATGTAAGGTATCATTACGAAAGTTAGATACTGGACTTGACATTTTTATAACAGCTGATTTTTTTATGATCCGGCTTGGCTAACGTTGTAAGGCCACCACTAGACGGGACTAGACCGCGCCACTACTAAAGCTTTTTTGAATCAGTGGGAACTAAAACACTACTACACTACACTAAGAGACGTAAAACTTTCCTTTTGTACATAAACTAGCGCTGCGTCTATTGGGCTACGTACAAAGTCCTAAATATATACATGCCAAGTCTAGGATCCTAGACAAGTTATTGTGAAGCTTTCGGTTCCCAAGAAAGGAAGATGTAAAATTAATGTTGAATTAGAATAAATTGTGGGCGAAGGTGCTCCGCCACTCAAAAAGCCAAACTTGACTGGTGATATTTCTTCTCGCTCGTTCTGACGAGAGTAAGTGAGAGGGTGCTATACAAAAACCACCGTTTACACTTTCATCCATTGAAATGCACGCGGTGCTTCGTTGCGGGTGAGTCGCCGGTTCATATCGAGAACCGACCGGTCTTATCGTATAAAATAATAACTCAAACGGACTTTGCAGTGATACGAACTGATTCTGTGTAGTGCTCGGACTTTGTGACTAACATTCCAGATCCAGTAGAAGATAATAAGTTTTCGTGTGGTTACATAAGGTAAGCTTTTATTTACTTATCTGCTGATCATCAGTTTTGAACGGCACCGCTACTTGAATGAACAGGAATTATTGAACTCGGAACTTTTAACAACCGGTGAAATTAAGAAGTGAGACGGTGAAATTATTCAAAATAACAAATGAAGATAATTCTAATATACAATTGCTTGATCCTGAGATGAATGAATGTCTGACAGTCGAACATCGCTCTATATTATATTTTTATATCATAACTTTGTAAGACCGTTAATTCTCACTTCAAGCCCCCAAGTAGGATAAGCTTGTGGGCGTTCTAGCCAAACAAGCTGAACAGATTGCCCGATTTGGCACATGAAAGACTAAAATACAGCAATATTTCACTTACTTGTAGACTTCGCTGCGAAGCGTACGCAGCCCGCTAGATGGGTACTTCTCAAAAAATTGCCGATTTCACCTGCCAGAATATTTTAAGTTGTGCTAACTTTGTCATCCGGTTTAAAGCAAGGCAACTCTTATGGACAGTTAAAAGTACATTAACTGCATCAAGACCATATCCTTTAAACACTTTTAAATAAAGATGAAGTAATTGAATTTAAGTTTGTAACTTCATTTTCTAATTAACCTGCGTGTCCGAAGAATGAGTGTATGAGAACTTTAATTGATAGAATATTATACATGGGAGATAAAAGAAAATGCAAAAAACACCGTGTTAATTATAGTTCAGACTAATCTCTGTGTAACCCTGTGACTCCTTAATCAAGAAAGTAGCAAAAAAAGAAAAAGTTTATGTGTGGTAAGCATTAATTTCTATGTCACCTGTCACCTTATATAATTTTCAATTAGTCGCATCACTAACTCAGCACCGACTCCGTACCCTTCCCACCACGTCAGATCAGTTGTCTGCTAGCTGCGGAAGTGGTAACGTGTGTGCAAGTGTATTTTAAGGTAACCAAAAAATTCATCGATTTGTCGCCACGAATATTTGTAACCATAAGTTCTATTTTTTCTACCTACAATTACTTTAACATTTATTAAACAATTTTGCTTAAAGTTTCACCTGATTATATAGTACATGAGGCCAGCTTTGGGGTGCAGTAGGTATCGACACTGAATTAACGTTTGCCATAATATCTAACGACATTAACGGTCATTTTCTCATTAACCCGTTTCTAAATAACCTGTTAATACCCTACAGGTGGATGAGAAGTGCTCGAGTGAATGAGATCGAATATAGTTTTGATCGATTTTTTTATATTAAGCCTCATGAAATAATAATACTACCTACTCACATTTAATGCCTCACGACTAGACTAAGCTCTTTTACACGTAAGACTTAAACTGAAGAGTAATTTAGGTCATATACCTTTTAAAAGGACTTGAAATAAGTCTCATTCATAGCTATGCTACACGGGCATAAGGGTTAAGAGATACAATACTTTTACCTAAGCAATGCTTATGCTTGTACTTTTGCTTGTAGGTCAACAATGTATCGACCAAAAACTCTTTCTACAACTACAGAGGAAAGAAAAAAACGCAAAAGGGAACTAGAACGACAAAGATACCAAAAAATTAAAGGAGATCCAATATTATATGCTCAATATCAGCAAAAAAATAAAGATAAATATGAGAAAAGGAAGGCACAGAAAAAGGTGATTTCTATTAAAGATATGACACCTAGAGCCAAAAGAGTACAAAGGAAAAAAATTGCGTGAAGCCTTCAATGCTTATTATAAAAGAAAGAAAGATGCGAAAGCAGCTGCAGTGAGATTTATGGAAATGAGCCCTCCAGATAGCGACGCTGAAGAGAATAATGAGCTACAACGTCCTACAGAAATGAATATAGCAAATAGGAATACTCCTTCCTTCAATTTTGGCCTCGTCTTCAATTTTATTTATTTCAATGGTTAATAAAGAAAACACTGATCCGAATTCAAGAATCACAAGATCGCATAGAAGTCCACTTTCTAAATTTAGATCACGCTCTTAGGTCTCAGAAACATCTTCAGTTTCCAGCAGAGGGAATTCGGCTTTTCAATCAATCAGAAAATTAAGATACAAAAAGGGCAAAGAAATTAAAGCACTTACAAGACAATTAGAAGGAGTTAACAAAGTAAATGAAGCCTATCGGAAGAAACTAAAAAGACTAACAGAAGAGAAAAAAGAAAAAGGAATTGATACCATGAAAGATAAATTACTACAATCATATTATACAGCTCTGAAAACCCACAAAGCTAAACAAGAGTTTTCAAGAAATCTTCAAACAAATATAAAAACTGAATTAAAGAACAAAGGACGTTTAGGAAAATTGACTAACATTTTCAGACGGAGGGTCAGTGAGCAGAAAGGATCAAACGTTAAGAAAATAAGAGAGGTGATTCAAAAATACCTAGAAGAACACGAGAAAAAGGAGACTATAAAGAAAGGCGGAATATTGAAACAAAAACGATATTATATGACCAACTCCTTTTATTGTATTTCTTTGACAGCGACCCAAAACAACACAATGTTTTGGGACAGTAATTCAGAATATAAGACATGATGCTGCTGCTGTTTGGGCACATGTCCACATCCTTGAATATCTCCAACAAAGGACACCCCAAATTACTACCCTTCACTTTGTGTCTGATTCTGCCACAAGCCAATATACTCGTAGAAATTACAAGATATCCTTTGTTATTGGCGCCTTGAAATGGCAATATCCCAGGCTGGCCTCATTGACTTGGAACTATACTGAGTCAGGCCATGGCAAGGGAGCACCCGACAGTGTGGGTGGGACGTTAAAGCGTACTGCAGACGCAATTGTTACCCGTGGCCACGATATTCCCGATTTCGATGCTTTTGTTGGAGAATTAAAAACTAATATAAAGAATATAGTAATTGAAACGGTTCCCGATTACGATATTATAGAAAAGGACATACTGTTACCGTCCGATTTACGTTCTTTCAAAGGGACTCAACAAGTTCACCAAGTTATTTGGAATTACAGCGATAAGTATCAGGTGATAATGCGGAACCTAAGTTGTGTCGAAAAGTCTTGTTCCAATCAACCGCGCTGCTGTAGTCACGTCAAGTATCTCGGCTCGCATGTTCTTAGATCCGAGATATTGTCAAACCCTTCCAACCTAGACTCAGCCCATGAGAATGAGAATCCTAATTCATCAAATAGTCATATTTGAGTTTTTAATTTAAGAAGTCATTCTTCAGTGGTTCCAGAGGTTGACGAAGGAGTTAATAATTCAAGAAATGCTGAAGTTCTTGATATTTCTTTTTAGACCATAACAAGATCGGCACTTGCTCATCCTGCTCGGACTTGACTGGACTGGCAGTCTCTGCTGACTCCCCTGTAACTACAAAATCAGACGTACCTAGCGAAACCTTGTCATAATTAAGTTTTGAATACGATGCCTTCTATTTAATCTTATTATTAATAAAAATAACTGATTTTTAATCGTGTTTTTATTTTAATCTTGCCTGATTTATCATTCACTTGACGCTTTTCTAATCTAACCTGCCAATATCTCATTTAACCTGCCAGTTTCTAATTAACCTGTCTCTTACCTGCTAAAAAACTGGCTATTGCTTGTTCCCTTGTATTGAAAGATACTTATTTTTACTTAACAAATCGAATATGATATCTTAACAAATCACATCCAAACATTTTTTAATTTTTTTCAAAAACGGCAATTTTTTGAGAACTACCCAGATAGGTATTCTTATTAGGTTGTGGTCGTAGTTAGCTTTTTCCTTTGTATTCTCGGAAAGTCAAAACAGATGGATTATGGAGAAACTATATAAGTACCAAGACTACGAATAATAATAAGTATTATTATTATATATTATTATTATTCGTAGTACCAAGATTATTCATTTTTTAAAGAAATGTGATGATAATAATAGGGAGATTAATAAAATTTGGCATTAGGCACCTAGTAGACCGTCTTTCTTTTTTTTTAAATAGGCAATCATAGTATTTTTATTGTTCTTGAATATGCCTTACTTGGTTAGGCGTTGTCTTTTATATCACGCGTAATAAACAGTTAGTAACTTTAAAAAAAAAATACATTATGGAAGATCTCAAAAAGGGGACCTATTCATTATCTAAATCGATCAACTAACAGGTATTGCGAACCGTTACATGAAAATAAGCTAAATAATTTAAACAGCTAGCCAAGTAGGTATAATAAAATATAATAATTGAAAGAAATAAAGCTCTCTTCTTATGTCGTCCTCGTTACTCCAAATAAGGAGTCTGAAAACAGCGGCCAGCGGAACG
This sequence comes from Hemistola chrysoprasaria, assembly GCA_947063395.1. Classification (NCBI taxonomy): domain Eukaryota; kingdom Metazoa; phylum Arthropoda; class Insecta; order Lepidoptera; family Geometridae; genus Hemistola; species Hemistola chrysoprasaria. Next base: position 7,319,881 of record OX346720.1, on the reverse strand, counting down.
ATCCATCGGTTTTACCGGTCGTAAAAGTTGGCAAAATTAGCTATGACGGACGCTCGCTGTCTTTGTCATTTTATGGCACATCTTTCATCTACTTATTCGTTTAAAAACTAGTTCATTAAGTTGATACCATAAAATCTGATCAGTTGTTTGACACAGTGATGTCGTAACGTGGGTGTTTACAAGATTCGGGCTGTTTTTTTTAAAGCTTTTGTTTTCCACAAACGTGTATCTACTTATGTTACATCATACAAAAATACATCGGCTAATTACTGGTAGGTAGGTAGCATGAACTTGTCGTCTTTAAAGAGATTTGATTAAGAAGATGCGTCTCTTTTTAGATTTTTCCTACTTCCTGAATAGGAAAGGCCACCTATTGATTTACCCCCATCCTTACATTTTTCTCCCAGCTGACCCTACCTACCAAGAACTTACATAATATTATGTAAGCTTATGACAGTCTGTAGGTTCAAGTAGGCCAAATCTCAGCATAATAAATACTTTATAAACCGAGTCACATAACACATAGGTAGGCCATAAAGCGTAAAGTTAGACCTAGATGTCAGCTAGCAAGGCTATCTGCTCTCTCGGGCACTATTGTTGGCAATATGTGAAATTGTGAAACATATTGCTTTAGAATCATGAATGCGTAATTAGGTTGGTAACTAAGTATGTTATATTGTAAGTAGTTATAGGTACCTTCTTTATTGTCACTGCCTAGTTAGATCACTTCGTTGTCCGTCTCTCTCTCTGTCTGTCGAGACCTTTTTCTCGGGAATGCGGGAAGGTATCAAGCTGAAACTGATATAACCAACTCAGGGCTATGGTCCCTTGCTGATGTAAAAAACCAACTTCTAGGTCAAAGGTCAACAAAATCAAAAGATACGGCCTTATTTTACCGCATATTGCCATACTTTGCGCAACAGACTGCGAACACCTCTAGGGTACCTGCTTCCCTTTGGAATCATAAAATTTGACACGAAACAAGATCTTATATTATATCACAAGTGCCTAAAGGAACCCCAAAACACAAAACCATAAAATTTTACAAAACAAAAATTTGTGTTGATTAACATGTTTGCTATTAAAGCAGCAACTAGATGACGCTGTATTATGGTTCTTAGAGAACGCGGTAGCGTTTGGTCAGGTACCTATCTACGCCCAACACTAAAATTAATTATTATAATAATTACTCAATACTAATGAAAAATGTGCGTTTAAGTTTTCATCTTCAAAAAAATTATGGATGCGAATTCTGCGACCTGTGACCTTTTAAAAATGTTATTGTGTTCGCATTACTTAAATAAAAATATTCTATTCTTAGCATACTGACCAACCTACCTTAACAATTTATTTCTAAGTTTAACTGACTTAGGGTAGAACATAACATAACATACATTCACGCCTTTTTCCCGAAGGGGTAGGCAGAGGTGTACCTACCCAGGATTCAGTCCCATAGTAGATACACCCACATTTCGCCAGTATGTTATTGGTCCCATGTAATAAGGGCGAGCCTATTGCCATCTACCGGGCACAGTTCCAGACTCCAGGCAGTTATTGAGATAATTCCTAATGGAAAAATCCAACACTTTGCCTGACCTGGGGATCAAACCCGGGACCTCTTTTGATTGGCAGTCGAGCATGTGCCCTCTATGCCACCGAGGCAGATAGGGTAGAACATTGGTGTCAAAATCCATGACCATAACAACAACCTACCTACGAATGTAGATAGGTACAGTGGATACCCCACGTATTAGTTACCTACTCTAGGTACTAAAGCTCTACCTACACGTTGAATCCTAAAGCATCCTGATTGGCTCACAAATCAGCGCTATCAGAGCCTCAGTGCCTACGAGCAGATACATTCTGGATAGCCTTCCACATGAGCTAGACGCCTAATTAGGCGCCCATTGTCTCCACCGTGCCATAAAAACCACACCAACTTGCAGAGATTTAAGATACCTAACGATTTTATGTGGGTAGATTGCCATCACATCGACTGAAATCATCCAAAAAGCCTCGTAAAACCTATGTAGGCATATTCCGTATATTGTAATAAGTATATGTGCCTCAGATCATACTAAAAGTCAGTGAGTGTGTAATCTAAAAGTCCATACCTACCTGCCTTTACGACTTATTATTAAGTATCTCTGGTAATTTAGGTAGGTCATTAGTCATTACCTAGGACGATTTATCCACATTACCCATCGACATAAAACGAGACGTGTGACTCGCCTTCCTACATAATGTTGACATCTCGTCAACATCCATATTAAATGACTACAGTCGCACCTGAAAATATGTCGTGAGTGTCATTATGTCATTCGATTTATTTTCTTTGATGAAGACTTTGTACCTATTCATTTTCCTCGACTCAGTCCTAATATAAGCGCGTCAAGATTTAGCGCTGATGCTATCTCCACATCCTCTGAACAAAGCTGTCGCAACGGCTCATGTTTTGGACTATGTACATTACATACCTATTACCTAAGCCTTATTCCTGTGACCTCGTCGGGATTCCTTTCACTAAAAGGATTAAATTGCGCTTGGTGATGGCTAGAGGTGCTTTTGTATATTTTTAGATTTAAGTGGGCGATACACCCTAGGGTGTACCTTCCTACCTGACTGGTTTAATTGTAGCGTGTGACGTGTTTTAGTACCTACTTATAGTTAGATAAATTATGAAAGTTGACTGCGTCTCGCACACTTACACACGCAGATTTACACACTTAAAAGTAAGTATGTCGTGTTGGTGTAGTGTACCTCTTACCTCCCCACTATTAAGGGGTTAGTTCTAGTTCGTACACCTGTAACCTTCAGGAGAAAAAAAGGGGTGATGTTGTTCATTTATACCAATATCCCTGACTGTCCACTGAATGGTGGTGAAGAGAAGGAGAGAAGGAGTGGGAGGTGGTGACTAAAAAATAAAAAAAATGACGATAGGTGGCTTGACTCCATAGCAGTTAAGTATATCGGAAACAATCAACGAGCTCGGATCTGTTAGTTCACAACCGAGATAAATTTGAGAACCGTTGCCAATACAGCCATATCTTTTACAAATCCTTCTATTTCAGAGCACGCTCACGAATCAACCATAATGCTCATTTCGAGATAATCGCTTGACTAAAGATGGATAACTCACGAACGATTGGTAGATTATGTTCTGACTCCCTTTGTCAAACCGCTTCTTGGACCACCATAAGCTGACCTCCAAGAAGACTTGTGATTTGTACCTAGCTTTTTTTACTGGACAAAAGTCAATAAGAAAACTTAGATATTTTTGATTTTTGGAATCTATGTCGTATGTATTACCTATTTACTCGTATGTCTCTAATAAGGCTCACTTGCATCATCCTGGGTTATCGTAATTATCCTTGAATTAACCTCTAAGTGTTTCCAGATAAAGGAAAAGAAATGTCAGATTAGCAATACAAGCTGAAGGAGTTGGAATACCAACGTCAGTTTTTAGTGGTGCAAGATAAATTGTGAGTTTAATTTAACATGTGTATAAAACTCATATTTAACCATAATTTATCGTGTAAGTGGGCCATAATACCTAAACTACTATAATAATAAAATTTTGATGAATGAAGTGTTAATTGTTAATCGATTATTAATTAATGCTAGACAGGCTTTTTCATTAAAATTTGAAGCCACTCATGTACTCGTACTTACCTATTTATTTCAATCATGCTAACTCCAACCGTTTGCATTCAAGTAGCATTTAGTAACAGTTCTTACTACTCTGGTTATTGTTTTGACGGCGCCATCAAAATCTGGTTCAAAACACGGTTCCCAAGGCTTGAAGTACCTACTAGTTTCACGGTTGCGAAATCGAAGTAAAAAAGTTAAATTATTTTCGTGGAAATGTTTCGGTGGATTTTCTGGACATGTTTTCAACCGAATTCTTCGAGCTAACTATACCTAATGTTATATATTTATTACAGCCTTTATTATATTATGTGTAAGTGCTAAAAAAAGAGCTTTTCGACGTTGAATTGTATATTTCTTACCCCCTTGTTTGAATGATCTGAGTCTTACCCCATGGAGCCTAGAATGAGAAGAAGGTGAACTTAAAATAAGTGAGATTAGATGGCGCTATGGTAAGCCGAAAGTAGTAAGTACAAAGGCGAATTGAAATGAAAGCTCCCAAAGTATTTTACGTCTTATTTAAGCACAAAATTATGAAATAGGTAATAAATACATAATATTATCTTTATAATTGTTAAATTTTACAATTATGCCAAGCCTATATATTATACTCGTTACGTCGTTATTATACTTATACTGCCTCGGTGGCGTAGTGGGCGCATGCTCGACTGCCAATCAAGAGGTCCCGGGTTCGATCCCCAGGTCAGGCATAGTGTTAAATATTGGATTTTTCCTTTAGGAATTATCTCAATAACTGCCTGGAGTCTGGAACTGTGCCCGGTAGATGGCAATAGGCTCGCCCCCTATTACATGGGACCAATAACATACTGGCGAAATGTGGGTGTATCTACTATGGGACTGAGTCCTGGGTACACCTCTGCCTACCCCTTCGGGAAAAAGGCGTGAATGTATGTTATGTTTATGTTTTCTATATATTATATTGTATGCCGCGTAGTCGCATATTGTAGCCGGATTTGAAACTATTATTTTACATTGTAAATGGTAAGTATCCATAATCCATGGTACCTACCTACCCACTTATAGATATTTTTTATGTCTAAATAAAATTTAATCACCGATTAAAAAGCTTTTATAATGACAGGCCTCTACTACCAACCATTGCTATGACTTCGTGTTCGAACTTTCGACCATAATAGATCATTGATGTACAACCTATACGCGACGTTTTGAACATTTAAAATGATAAGTAAATAGGTACATAATATTATATTCAAATGGTTATACATTCGATTATAAAGTGAAACACAAAACTATTAGAAAGCTGCATCTCAATTTAACAATCTTATGACATGGTGTTTGTAGGTAAGTTTGGCATTCGTTGCACAAAGTAGATAGGTGTAGAAGACGGACTCGTAAGCAAGCGTGACACGCAACTTCACGAGGAATCAACGGACCGTTGTGTGGCGACCACGCTGACCACACTGTAACCATTGTCAGTATATTCTACGATAGACAAGAACGTTGTTAAAAAATATTTGCTCAAATTCTGTTACTTAGTTCATTATAGTTGCGTTTATTTATGAATGTCAAATACGGTAACAATAGTTTGTAATTAAATCAAATGGTAAAAATAAATACTCGATTTGTTTTCCCGAAATATTAGCACAGCTCCGTACGCGTTCATACTGCATGGATGTCGAAGCTACACTAAAGTAAGGTGTATAGATTACAGTACACTTTATTCGAAGAAAGTGAGTGTTCGGAATGCGAAATCTAGTACGTAGTACATTTTAATATGTAATAATGTAACTGTAGCCATTTTCAAATGAAATTGGCTATACAACGAGTGGGTATTTAATCACAGGTATGGCAAGCTTTATTACCATTTTTTGTAGCGCACGGTCTAAACTACAGCGCCAAATGTGATATAATTTCACTTACTTATGTTATATGTCAGAAACTTGACGCGTTATATAAATATATATATTAGAGCGCGCGGTGATTAGTGATTTAAAAAATATGTTAAAAAAACTAAATGTGATAGAGCCGACCTCCTGCATGTTTTTATTATATGGTTGTAATCAATCCGCTGTTCTCACGGACTGGGCGGGCGTCGGTCGATCGCCGCCGTCCGATACGAACTTATTTATCACCTGATAGACCTCACATCTGTGGACTGTGGACTACGACTAACTTCGAGCATTCAAAACTGGACTTGTCATAGGCTTGCTTTGCCGGGGTACATGAACAGTTTGTTTATCTATCTCTCTTTACTTCGCCTCCGCTAAAACTGGCAGAAAAAAAGTATCTACAGCGCTTGATATTTCCAGCGCTCTATGTTCTAGGATGATTAGGTATAAGTACATATACAAATTCTCATAAAGACTGAGATTAACGGAATGATTCCTTCAAGTTTTTGGATCGACACGGTAAACATGATTCTTTCTAGAAAAGCGGCGCGTTTGGAAGGTATCCCACTTGTAGTGTGATACTCGTAGGTAGGTACAATAGTTATGGTAATGACGTTAGGACATTACACGCTTTCGACATGGTATACAGTTATAATAGTTTTTCATTAGATCATTATTTAGAATGTTTTAATGCGGCTTTACATGAGTACCCATAATAATATACGAGTATTATACACCAAACTATTTTTTTTTTTTTTTTTTTATTTATTTATTGGCTCCTCAGCAATAACTACATTGATGCTTACAACTAATTAAAACTAATCTTAGCTCTATTTATCTTAATGTATTATTTTCTAAGAGGAACACCACATGCACATTATAATTTTTGATCCTAGTATATAAAAAAAGTTTGTTTTGCAATGTATTTTTTAATTATATATTAATTCCTCGTTACACTTTATATAGGTATGTATTCATGTATAAACTATAGTTATATATACTCACCTAGACCGTTATTCATTATCATATATACTACGTTTTAGATATTTAGTACATGAATATGTCCTAAGGAAAACGGGGACCAATGTCACAAATAATTAGCATGGTACCTTAGTAATAGAATGGGGTTGTTGTTACTTCGCCACATAGTTATATCGCACCACTTTTGATTTTTCCATACGTTCAAAGTTATTTCGCCAGAAGCACAAAAGTCGCCACGTGGAGTTAAGGGCTATTGTTACTTCGCCACTCGTCTCAAAGTGCTATTAGCAAACCAAGTTCTAGAGAATTAATTTTACTCGATAACATTGCTTCGAGAAAAGTGTGTTAGGTTAGTATGGTAGCTAAGTAGCAGAAGCATAAGTTTATTGTTTCATTTTTCAATGATGGTACTGGATAGAAGCAAATCAAAATAAATAATACTTATTACTGACGTACGAATGCTCCGGATTACTACTATAAAGTATAATCGAGTTTAAATATAAGAGCCAAAAATTATCAAATGAAGGGAATGATTTGTGTTACCTGAACCTGGAAGGCATAATTTTGCGGGTAGCACAATTTTATATTACCTACCTAGACGTTCTACTAACATTGTAATTGAAAGGTTAAGGTAAGGTTCGTCACGGATTCTAATTGGATCTAATTGAATTTACAGGCCCTATGCATGCGAGCCATCATAGTATTATTCATGAATACAGGTAATTTTTTTCCCAAAAGTGATAAAAACTTTGACGAATACTTATTAATATTCGTAGTTTGAAACACTTGAAATACACAAACAGGTATTGGAGTACTAAACAAATCACGCGGATACATGCACTCACGACTCATCACGATATGTTATCAGGCGCGACTGAAGTCAATTAATGTGAATGTTGTCAGAGCGACAAGATTTAGTAGGACCGACGAAACAAAGCGCGTCACACGTCTTTTTAATTTTAAGTCCATGGGACAGCATGTGGGGCCACTGGGCACACATAATGCCACTACCAGAGGCTAATTAAGACCTATCTCTTCCTGTGCCTGGCCACTATGGATTATGGATTAGAAACTAATCAACAGGTATTGATTTATGATTGGTCCTATTGTAACAGCTGCCACAATATAGTAAATACCTATATACTAACTCACTTTATTATTTCACATTCAGAGATTAGGCATACCTAATGCTCTTGACTGGCCACCTAGATCTTTTTACGATCATAAAATAACAAATAAAATAAACGTCATAAAAAATTGACGAATCTCATCATTGAGACACGAAGCGATGTCCTCGAGTCCTCACACAATGTCTACAATCAGAATGAACGTGACCAATAACAGAACTAAAGTTTATCTACACTGAGCAGCTGTCATAAATCCTAGATGCATGGACGTTAGCGCTATCGTTCACATTTACTTACCCAAAGATTGTTGATGTAGATATCGAAATATTAATAGATTTTATCTAGCTTTCTAGTCTAGATTCAAGATTCTAGCGGACAAAATATTTGTCTTTGGCTGAATAAATTAATATGGTATTAATTTACGACGTTTTACGTGGGCGTTTATATATTGATTTTGCTTTGTGATTGCATACTGGGATTATATGAGCCGCGTTCTTTGCATCGATTGTCATCCTTGGTTTTATATATTAATTTATTCAAGTAGGTGCTCTACATTTACGGCTGCGCAAATCTTGTGCACAAACCATTGATCTAAAGAAAAGAAAAGGGGAGACGTTCTCTCAGCGCTTACTCAACAACTGGCATGTGAAATTTGAAACAACAAAGATAGAAAGACGTAACTAAGACCGAAGTGCGAACGAGACAACAATTAACTATACTGACGTACGTGTACCTAATGGGATCTAATTTGAGCTTTCCATTTTCTCAATGACGATGAATTGCTTGGTATCCTTATTTTAAGTCATAACTACATGCCAAGTCACAACATACAACCTTATCATCATCTCAGCCGTAGTCCACTGCTGGAGATAGATAGGCCTCCATAGGAGGGTTTGCCAATACCCTCCACGCTTGACGCAGACTAATATTATAAAAACGTTTGTAACTCTGTCACGCTGTCTGTTTGTTGCCTAATCAAGCCTAAACCGCTGAACCGAATTTGATGAAATGTGGTATAGATATAGTTTGAGTTCCGGTTGAGTTCTTTAACAAAATATGTTTTCGCGCAAATAAAGGCCAGATCCAGAGCCAACCAGAAACAATTGAGTGAAAAATTATTCCCTATTATTCCCTATTCTTCATATCTGTGTATTTTTATTTTGTATGGGTGACGTTTACCCTTATGTAGAATATACGTCAATGAGGTAAAATAATAAAATTGTACAGCTGAACCATTGCCTCAGCGTTTACCCGACATTGTGGTCATAAAAAATAGATTGCAGTAACATTATAAATCGTGCTTGTCCGAACGCAGGACCAATGAACTCGCTTATTTGCTCGTAATTGAGGCTCATGCGATAGACAATGGAAACTATACATTTTATTAGCAATCTTGTATTATTTGTTGTTAAGGTGGTTGGCCCGACATCATTTAAGTACCTACCATACATATTTAGGACTGCCTCGGTGGCGTAGAGGGCGTAGAGGTCCCGGATTCGATCCCCACGTCAGGCAAGTGTTAAGTATTGGATTTTTCCATTAGGAATTATCTCAATAACTGCCTGGAGTCTGGAACTGTGCCCGGTAGATGGCAATAGGCTCGCCCCCTATTACATGGGACCAATAACATACTCACTGTCATCGTCTGTCACTGTCGACTGTCATCGTTAACAATTCTCCTGTCGAAGTTGTGCAAGAGTATACTTACCTCGGACAGATTATACAAATGGGGAAGAACAACTTCGAGAGAGAGGCTTGCAGGCGTATACAGCTGGGCTGGGCAGCATTCGAAAAACTTCGCCGAATCTTCGAGTCAGCAATCCCCCAAAGTCTCAAGACGAAGGTATTTGAACAGTGCGTCCTACCTGTAATGACTTACGGAGCTGAAACGTGGACACTCACGGTGGGACTAGTCCACAGGATGAAAGTCGCTCAGCGAGCTATGGAAAGAGCTATGCTCGGAGTTTCTCTGAAAGATAGGCTTCGTAACGAGGTTATCCGACAGAGAACCAAAGTTACAGTCATAGCTCATAGAATAAGCAAGCTGAAGTGGCAGTGGGCTGGTCACATTGTGCGCAGAACTGATAACCGCTGGGGTAGACGAGTTCTGGAGTGGAGACCGCGAGTAGGCAAACGTAGCGTGGGACGCCCTGCTACCAGGTGGAGTGACGACCTGCGAAGGATAGCCGGTAGTAACTGGATGAGTAGAGCTGAAGACCGGGCTCAGTGGCGCATATTAGGAGAGGCCTATGTCCAGCATTGGACTAACACAGGCTGATGATGATGATGAATAACATACTGGCGAAATGTGGGTGTATCTACTATGGGACTGAGTCCTGGGTACACCTCTGCCTACCCCTTCGGGAAAAAGGCGTGAATGTATGTTATGTTTCTGTTTGATACATATTTTGAGGATTCATAATGATGGTAGAAGAGATGTAATTTCGTCATTAGTGTTTTATTATAATTATCAACTAAATATAAAGTGGCATTTATCAAGTTTTACTCAAAATGATACGTTTTAAAACTGCAAATAGGTATTTATCGGAATTATTTGAGGGTTATAAAACGCATTTTTGTTGTTGATCAGGATAAATAAAAAAAAACATACATTCACGCCTTTTTCCCGAAGGGGTAGGTAGAGGTGTACCCAGGACTCAGTCCCATAGTAGATACACCCACATTTCGCCAGTATGTTATTGGTCCCATGTAATAGGGGGCGAGCCTATTGCCATCTACCGGGCACAGTTCCAGACTCCAGGCAGTTATTGAGATAATTCCTAATAGAAAAATGCCACTTTATAATTCGTTGTAATTTAAAATAAAGCACTAATTAAGATCTTAATTATCTCTTCAATTATCGTCATTGGTTCCTCAAAGTTTGTATGGGACATTCTGTCGGTCCAACCACCTTAAAAGCGTGTTTAGATTTCAAGAAGATTTCAAAATACATCGGCGAGCATTTCATATAATTCAAATGTTATTACATAATTAAAAACCCATAGATTCGCATATACAGTCCGCAAAAATTAGATATTAAATAAATATCGTGGTTGCACGAAACATTTAGCCAAAAAACTATGAACTCGAAACTTTAATTAAAACCAAGCAGTGTGTCAAATCGTTCTGAAATGTAGTTTCGCAGTCGAATTGGATAAATAACGAACAGTTTTCTTGTGAATTTTATATTTAAAGTATAAGGTAGAGATTATATTTAAGTGGCATAACTACTATCAGTTTTGTTCAGTTTTGTTGTAAATCTTTGAATTTACAACTAAACTGAACTACTATCAAAAGAAAGAATTAGGTACCTACGAAATTAGAAAAATTCGACTTCCCATACAAAATGGATCAGCTGATCGGTGCCTAAGGGCCGGTTTTTTGATCGTTAGTTACGGTTAAGTTAACTATTTGTCAAACTAACCATAAACTCCTAGAACAAGAATATTTAGTTTTCAGTTCCGATTTTTAGTGTCAAAAACAACATGCACAGTGCACCGCCCTCCCGCCCGCAAAATTGCATGCAAAGAGGAAATGCTATTAAGTATTATTGTTGTTAGTGACACCATTCATATATGGACACGTGTTTCGCGTCTACACGACGCATCATCAGGAAATAGACTCTGACTCCGCTGTAAGGGCGACAAATGTTAGTACGACGCCGCTACGTCGTCAAACGTCAGTTTGCAATGGAGTTCCGAAAAGTAACGCCAAATTCAATCAATTAAACTAACCATAGTTAAATTTCTAACCAATGGTTAAAATTGTGTGGAAATTAATAGTTAACCAGGGATGACAAAACGAATTTTGTCGAATTTTAACTATTTGTCATAAAATTTAACTATTGGTCGACTTAACCAGTGATCAAAAACCCAGCCTTATTAGTAGTCGAAATTTTTCTTATGCACTTTGAAATATACTTACTTTAATTTGCAAGTTGTTTAGGTTGACGGGTAGATACACACACTTAAGTATAGCTATACCTTTTCGTAACATATTCTATAGTACCAGGAAACATCATGCAAGGATTTTCCGTCCCTTTAGACGAGTTTCGGTGCGGACTTTTAGACTAAGCCTATGTACGTTATCAAAAACTATTACACTCGCAACCGATTTTGTAAATAAATATGAGCTGTACCTGTTTGTTTATATTCATGTCCCGCAAAAAATATCACAAAAAATGAGTAAGTACTGGTACTGGATGTACCATACCATAACTGCTATATACGAGTAGGTACTCAAAGATCCAGCTAATCTTTGAACTAGAAATGTGCATAGAACTGTTTTACTCTGTACTCTCAAAAGGTAGGTATACTAAACAAAGGCTATCCAAATCTATATCGTTAGAAACAAGAAAAACATGATTGTCTGTGGATTGCGGATGCTTAGTTACCGATAGTGTTTTTTAGGTATATTAATAATATGTATACCTATAAATATGTGTTGTTTGGAAACTAACAGCCAATCCGAGGTCGTTTGTTCACCTCTATCAGCGATATTAAGTATATATTGCAAATTATATTACATGTATTAAAAAAATATGCGACCTTTACAGAAGGTGTCACACTCGATAAAGAAAATGTCCTTAGGTACCTAGAAAAAGCTTTAGTTACGATTACTTGGCTACCCCACTTGCCAGCATTTATATTATATACCCCTATATTATTATTATTTGGTTACTTACAGACAGCCGGGTCATTCCCGGTTGTTTCACCTCCTTGGTCACCACTGGTAACAACTAGGATTATCTTTTTCAAATTTCTTCAACTTGTCACCTTCAGTGACATCGCAGATGACAAATGGGATTTTTTTAAAACGTTCCGCTTGTCATCACTTCATCACTGGTGATGTCGCTGGTGATGTATGGAAATTGCCATTTTTACGGTTCTCAGTTCTCACGAGTGACGAGTGATAATCGGAATATTAAATTTGTAGGTACATAATCTATAGTTGTTAGTTGTTACGCAGAATCACTGGTGGTATCGAAGGTCGCGTCAAAATGTGGGTGTACTGTGTGACTGAGTCCTGGGCACACCTCTGCCTACCCCTTCGGGAGAAAGCGTGAATGTTTGTTTTATGTATTTTAACTTTACATCTCACGAAAAGACGTGTCATTCTGATTCTGAGTTTAATATAAATATAAATCTCTCTCGGAATAAAGTGCCACATAATTTGACGTGTCCTTATTAAAAAAAAATTTAAAACAAAGTTCAATTTAGTTAATTTGTGCATGCCCGAACCGCTTATTGCACCTTTTTTCATACTTTTATACTACTAACTTGACAAATTAGGTAGTAACAAAACTCGCTTCATAATTGTATGCGCGACTGTACACTTGCGCAAAGCACCCCTCCACTTATGCCGAGCGCTATTAATCCGTGACGCAACAAAAACTGGAGGTGAAGCTGGAAATCATAACAATGGAAATTCCCAGCTGTCACCAGTGACAAGTAGCACGCATTTTAATTTAATATTCCCACATGTCACAAATGTGTGTGTGTGACCAAGGAGGTTTGGGCCAAAGGGAATGACAGCCTAAGCTACCACCTAGTAATAGACATTAAGTAAGGTGAATTCAAGTGAATTAACCTAAGGTCCTGAGGTGAGGTGAGGGTCGACGTAATCTTTAAGTAGTTAACATCTAATCTATTTAGTTGGGTCGCTGATGAAGCTACAAAGTGGCCTTAACAACAGTTAATTTAATCAAAAGACAGTTGAGAGGTGAATTACATAACTTCCTATATCGTAAATTTTATAATTTACTGGTTAATTTTTTCAGGTAAAATGAGACAGTCACGGGTTTATTATATGGACATTTATTTTTATTTCTTTTTTTATCTCCTCGCACGGTTTCTCTCGCTGAAAACAGCCCTATGTTAACACCGATGTTTTAACAGATTAGCTATTTTATTTAACAAGAGCCTAAACCACAGGTGTCTAAAAGCTGGCTGCTACCTCGGCCACCGAATAAGTTTAGCCATACAGAGAGGTAATGTAGCCTACGCCTCTTTTGCCTGGGGAAGTACCACACCTTTGCCAGTTATTCATCCGCCAAGCAGTAATGTGCAAACATTACTGTGTTCCGGTATGAAGGGCAAACGAAATTACTGGGCATGACTAGTTTCAACAACTAATATCTCAGAGTGACAGGCGCAGTGCAGTGCCGCACAGAATTTTGAATTTTAATACACTAGGTGGCACTGTGTCTGATATGGGTAATTATTGTGCACTTACTATTGTAAAAAAAATTAGGTCTAGGAATTTTAGCGCCGTGAACTCTCTTTTTACTAGGTACGATTGTAAGAAAATAAAATTATTAATTTATTATATGTAATAAAAACGTGCGACACCAAAAAATGTAGTCTCGTTGATAACAAACAAAAATTAAAATGATGGTTACTTTATCCCCTAGAGGATAAAAAGATATTTTAGCCCCGCTCTGGTACGCAACAATGACGGACTTTTTAAGTAAGAGGAGTGAAAAAATATTGTATAGGTAGGTAGGCAGACCCACAATAATTTCACAATATTATTCTTACCGCGGTTGTGCCACTAGTCAGATGTAACAAGAGTTGTTAGTTAGGTCGAATATTAGCATATTAGTCCAAGTGAAACAAGTCTACATAGGCACCACTGAACTGCCTAATGATTGTGTATTTACATGTCAACTTGTTTGTATTGCATTGCACCATACACATGACTTGTAGGATAGCGAGACAGTTCTCATAGATCATACATATTAGGAACCTAAATAATAAAATTAATCTTATTTTTCGTAGGACGCTATGAACTGCTATGAGGAATGGTATAAAAGTCGTACGTTAGGATCGTATAGAGAGTGGAAATAGTCTCTGTCTATCCCAACGGAATTAAGGCTTTAAGATGTAACCAAACAACCAAACAAAAGACAAAATAGCTGTACCTAGCTTTAGATTATCTAAAACAAATAAAAAGACATTCTTAGGAAATAGTGTACGTTTCTATAATAAAATCCCAAAAGAGATAACTGGGCTCTCAGAGGGTAAATTCAAAACTTATATAAAATCTACTTTATTAAGGAAGGCTTATTATAAAGTCAACCAGTACATAGAGGACAAAGATGCCTGGAAACTTCTGCATAGCCGCCTAGCGGCACCTTCAAAGAAAACGAATGTAACCAAAATATTGTGAAACTATCTGTTGAAAAAATTAAGCCCTACAAGTTTCTTGTGCGTTCTTCTTGTAGTAGGTATCTTTCCGAACGTACGGTAGACTCAGTACTGTTTATCTTCATTGACGTGCAAAAGTGTCAGATTATGACCTATTTGAATAAATCTGTTTGAGTTTGAGTTTGAAATCCTATGAAAAAATTACAAAATCGATGTTTCATATTCACCCTTTTCCTCCGAATATAATATACGATAAAATATCCTGATATTTTTAAGACGAAATAAAATATGGCCCTTTGATTTTATTTAAGTGAATAAACTCTTAATATCTAGTAAACGTCTAAAAACCCAATGTGTCCAGTGTTTCTTAAATGTGTTTGCTTGTTGCCTTTTAATATGTGAAATTAAGCTTCTATCAAATCTATCTTTTTTACGTACAAAATCCGTTAGATATTCATATGATGAAAATGTTTAACGAGACAAGGCCATCTCTCTCATTACCATACCGACACATGTTATGAACTTAATGAATAGAATAATGCCAACAAATCACTACTAGAGGTAGAGACTTCTACATTATGAAGGAAAGTTAACTATTAACATTGTTTTAACGATTACTCAGATACTGAGAATATTGAAAGAGATAATTCATACAATAAATGTTTTTGCAACAAAAAGTGGACATAAACGTGGTAATGGCGAGCTGTTTAACTCGCCTGAGATTGAATTAAAGATACATTACAAATTACTCCCATCACGATGGTACTAAGAGCAAAGAACTCGGGAAGTCTGAAGTGTTACTTTCAGTTCATATCAATTAGAAAACAAAGCGTCATCAATATAACAAGTTTAGGCAAAGCTGCTCACTGCACAAAAATAAAACAAGCACACTATAAATACAAAGGGCACGCCACGGGGGCACACTGAAAGTTTTTTGAATAGGCCAGTAGAAAAGCAGCCGAATGTTATCTTTTTAATTTTTAAATGTTAAATTTCGAATTAGAGACTCTTTGGGCATCTGTAAAGTGTATTAAAATCATATGTGTAAGCTTGTAAAAATTCGAATGCAAACCCTATGAAATAATCTCGCGTTACATTATGTCATTTGTTTTTACAAATGGCAGCAATATAAAAAGCGTCTGTCGAGCGTCGAAATTGATCATTTTCTCTAGTCAAATCAAATGCAATTCAAGTGTGCCCCTTGTACATTTTAACACGCGACAGACACTTAAAATTACTGCCAAATAAATTGTAAAAACAAATGACATTATCATCGTCAATATCAGCCATAGGACGTCCATGAGGTAGTAGGGAGCATAGGGAAGGGGTGGGCGTACACTTGACAACTCAACTCCCATTCTTAATGCTCTAAGCGATGGTTACAACTAACAAGCTATTCGTAGTAGGTACAATAACCAGTAAAATGGTAACACTGCAAAAAATGCAGTCTTGCCAGTTCAAACGTGAGCAATTTTCTTTGAACTATTTATCAAGCGAGCTAGTTATTTACAAAACTAAATTTTGTGGTGAAGATAATCATCTCTATTTATAAAGAAAGACCTTACTTAAAAAGACTTAAGTATAATGAAAGTCAAATACGAAATATATAGTAGGTACCTACTTCAGTATTTGAAGATTTTTACTCGAGGGTCAATATAATCAAAGCTTCAAAATTTTATAGGTACCTAATCAAGGTAGGTAGGTACATACCTAATATCTACCCCATAATATCTGGGAATTAGCTATAAAACATCTTATTATTAATTATTTATCATACACTTGATTAACAAAACCTCAAGCGTCGAAGTTCCCCAATTTCAACCCAATACTGTATGGATTGCAGTTTTTGCGTGAAAGAGTAACAAACATCCTTATAATATTTTAATATTAGTGTGATGTGATGGGCGAGTGCTGCGTAAACTATATTATACCGTACTTGGTACCGTAGTATTAGTACTATGGTACCAACATACAATAATGCCTTTTTCTCGAACGGGTAGGCAGAGGTGTACCCTGGACTTAGTCCCATAGTAGGTACACCCATATTTCGCTAGCATGTTATTGATCCCATGTAAAAAGAGGTGAGCTTATTGCCATCTACCGGGAACAGTTCCAGACTCCAGGCAGTTATTGCGATAATTCCTTATGGAAAAATCCAATATTTAACACTTTGCCGCTGCCCTGGGGATCGAACCTGGCCCTTCATAATCGGCAGACCACCGAGGCAGTCAATAGGCATGAAAACAATGTAACGTTATTCCTCCTGAAACTATCTATTTTACTATTTACTGCTACCCGTGGAAAGCTGGGTCGGGTCGATAGTGCGACTGATACAAATATTCGATGAATATTCGCGTCGAGCATTTTTAATTGTGTATCTGCTCGGCTTGCTGTACGATATATGTAGGTGTAACGTGCTCACATCAGAACTTCTTCTTTTGTCTGTTTCACACCTTTCACATTATCCACTTAGTTTTGTTTCACTGCCCAATATTTATTTACAATTAGTGCCTTTCAATAGAAGCCTTCCTACATAATATTCTTCTTTATATTTGTAACAATGCCTTCTTGGTCAAAGCATCAATTTCCATTTGTTGGCCAATTAGCACCTCCATAGTTGTAGGGATTTTTTCTGTTAACAATGTGCGGCTTTTAGCACTGAATATATAGTCAAGGCTTATGTCGGCTTTTGTCTGGATGATTTCTACAAAAAATACAACGCAGGTGTGACCCCTCATTAGGTTATAATACCTACTATTATATATTGTATATAGATAACTATAATACCTTTGATATTGCAGTGTAGGAAGGGATTTTGGGATTCTGGTATACCTACATACAATTTAATCTTAGCATAATATATCCTGTTGGATATTATACTAATTATACATTATCTCTACAAACAAATATGGGTATAAAAGCTAAGTGGATTACCTAATTAACTCGTTATTAATAGTTTTTTTATTCTTCCAGGGATGAACTAAGGCATGGGGCAAACAGAGCAGGCGCACAGTCCCCGTGCGCGGCGCTCGCCAGAACTGCCCCCGCTGCCGCCGCCCATCCAGCCCTGCAGCGGCTTCCTCGGTAATGTGAGTATCTGTAAAAATTTTTTTGTAAAACATAAAGCAAAGACACTTAGATATACCACCTAGAATTGAGAATCAATAGATAGATGTTTACAAAGGGCTAAGGGTTATGCGTTGCCTAAATAGACGAAACTAAGAAGCAATTAAAAAAAAAAGCATACATTCACGCCTTTTTCCCGAAGGGGTAGGCCTCTGCCTACCCCTTGGGGTAGTGTAACCAGGACTTAGTCCCTCAGTAGATACACCCACATTTCGCCAGTATGTTATTGGTCCCATGTAATAGGGGGAAGCAATGTAAGCAATTTTTGGTGAACCCAATACAAGGATTTTGATCTTAATATTTATTAGCCATAAATCATGCATGGACTCTCATGAATATAATGGAAATTACCCATATTGGGGTATATAGTGGGGATCCGGAAATTAGTTTTAGTTTGGTACATTAATAAATAAAATGGGAGAGTACATGAATGTCTGATCTCAACATGGTCAGCATCAACTTTGAATATTGAATAGATCATTGAGTGAGTACGCTATGTCTCTAATCAGCATCGATGACTAGGCACTACGTTATGTGAGTTAGGAAGGTGCTGTCAAATTTAACACGTGCCAAATTGGCATGCCTTTTTAGATCACGATGATTGGTACAAAAGTAACAATTGATATTCATGAATAAATGTAGTACAGTACAAAACAAGATCACATATGATTCACTGCAGGTAAGCGAGCGTCATTTAGCTTCACGCTTTCCATCTCATTTTACAAAATCACTTCAGTCATTTTGAGGAAACGTTCAGGTATTAGTCATTTGGTTTCCACTGGTCAATTCCATCTTTCGATGAAGTTTGAGATAAGGACTTGAAACCGGTGTATGCTCACCACTCAACATAGATCTCGAATGACGTCGACATCCGTTCCATTTCACACGAAGATGGCCTGTACGTCGACCATTTGCATAAAATTAAGCAACCCGGCAGACCATTCGTCTTGCTCGCCGACTTTCCTCCGACTTATCTGCCAGCCTGTTTAAAAGCTTTAACGGTATAAAAGTGATACGAAAATCGAATCGGGCCGGCCTTGGCTTCATCTCAATGGGTTAATAAGTCGACATGATCGATGGCATAGGGCGAGTGTCGCGCTCCATAAATCTGGTTTCCAATTTGCCGAAGTACTTACGTAACAATCGTACGTCATCACGCATAAGCCCGCGCCTCGGCAGAGCGTGTAATCTGATTCTATAACGATTCGCTAAAAGCAGTTCGCTATTAGGTATCACAGGTTAGCAATTTATGGGCGTGCGGTCGTGCCTGCGGCGGCGGCCGAGCGGCAGATTATGCCCAAGCGCAATCTCCTTACGTTCATAAATTGCTCGGCTGCTTCCTTCAATGAACGCTGAGCTCTTATTAGGAACGGTACGCTGATCCCTTTGACAGAGACCTTGGGGCATTCAACATAAACAATGACAGATATGATGCCGCACTTGCTAGATAGCCTCCCGAGGAGAACTTGTTTTGAGGGCTTGTTGCGTTTTGCAAGCTCGAGCATCGAGCACGACGAGATAATGCTCAATATTACAATGATTTTCTGACAGAAATTGTTTCAATATTGAAAAGGTTCGCTTCCTCATTCGTTAGTTCATAATAACAGTTGTTGCGCAAACACAAAAATAGTCGTTATGATAGCCATCACGGTATATTAGACGTTATCTGCGAAAGCATCACTTGGAACTGCATTACACGTCAGTTACTTAACTCTGCATGCTAACTCGCGGACAGAGATCGGTGCATACACTATCCTGTAGCGAACAGGGGTCACTAATTGGCTAAGAGCCACTACCGTTACTCGAACATAATATGGTTATATTTCGCAGATGCACCGCACCAAAGCGTGACCGAGATCGGCTCGCAGAAATGTTTATTTTGAACTCATTAATATTTCACTTCCTTAAACTTTCTACATACCTACCTATGTATACACATTACCTGTCTTATACCATATAATTAACTGAAAGTAGTAGTCACTCAGCAATTTGGTTCGTACAATGTTTAAAAATACCTCGAGGAGTCGCCGTTGGTTTATCGTTTTGCGACCATTCCGCGACACAGTAACCGCCTATGGAATTTCCTTACAAGGCTGGACACAATAGCATATGGGACATTATAGAGTCAGAACGTGGTGTTACTCTTGTATTGTCAGTTTTAGAGGCGGCCGTTTATGGGCGGCTTTGTTCGACGCCGATGTTAAGAGGTTTTATTCTCCACAATATTGGAAGACAATGCGGGGCAGTGCACGCCTGACCTTAGATTATGCTTATTGCCCTCTTATTTTATAGAAAACGGCGATCTAGCGCGTCGGGGCCGAGCCAGGATGCTAAGCCAACAAGAAAGTCGAGACACGAAGTATCTCGGTAACTTTTTGTGAAATAAACAGCGGATGTATTAATATACCCCTTGCCTTGCACGTTGCCGTATAGTGAGCTATTTTTCTTTGTCTATGCTACGGAAAATTGTGTGGGATCTTCTGTATCTACAAGTTGAGTCCGTAAGAATATTATGTTTTAATTACTTTTCATTTCAAAATAACGTTCGCTTAATGGTTACTTAAGACGAAGAACGCAATCGTTCAGAAGGCAATTAAATAAATATTGTAAATTCATAACTCTCGAGCCGTGATTCCGGGAAAGAATGTGTAATTATAACATTAATTAATATAAGCTGAATTAATGTTTTGTTATGTATGTAATGCGATATCCGTAAAAGATTGGATTACGTAATTCACAATATAATATTAAGTTATCAAAACGTTAAGTTTAGTTAAGTGGCCGTGTGTTTCCCGCCTATATTATAGGGCCACCCCTTTCTCATCCCGTCGGAGCCATGAGACCCGGCAGAGGAACGGCAGGAGAGTGGGCAGCAGCGCTCTCCGTTTCCAAGTATTCCAACTACTGCGATCACCAACCGCCTGCCAATCGTGGTGCTTTCGGCAAAATCCCCCCATATGAATGATTTATTGCGCTCTATGGGGGAGGCCTATGTTCAGCAGTGGACGTCTTCCGGCTGATGATGATGATGATGAAAATTACCAAGAATCCTCTACTACTTTATACAAATGGCATGAGCTTTTAGAAATGGTAGTTTTATTGCGAAAGCTTTTGTCTGCTTTTATACAAGGCATCTTTATCGGATTGTACAAATTCGTGTTATAATTTCCTAGGAATTGTGTATAAAACGCCTGTATTTCACACATTTCCTTTATATTGTGTATCATTATATTGTGTAGCACGATACTATAGGTATAAGTAACATATGAAACGAAAAAAAAAAACAAAATTCCTGGACCACCCGCAACAAAACAAGCACTGTTAATCTAGTTTCAACCGAAGCGAAGCAAGCAATAATTATTATGTGCATAACGACTTAAGAAGTGTAGTAAGAGTCTAAGGCCTAGGGAGCCTAGGTTCTAGGATTCCACAGGTGGTATGCAAAGTGCCAATTAGAGGACTCCTTGAAAGTCTATACATCAACGTCGCTCAATCTTAGGATATCTTTTTATCTGCGCGCGTCTATGGATTGTTAACATCTTGCTAAACAAGCTTTTAAGGTCTCCGATCATTATATCCTTTTAAAGAAGTTTAAAATGTAAAGGTTCCTTACAATAAGTATTTCGAGAAAGAAGGAGCAAGTTCTATGTAATTTTTTTGGGTTTCGCACTTCGAAACTTTGGACAAACAACGAAAACCTTATAAAATCATTTATATGTATAGTTCGACACAAAAGAGTAGAAAATAATGGAGGCGCCACTGTCTTTTACAAGAGTAAAAACAATTTCATCAACACATACACTTTAAATTAGTTCCGTTTCTACTCTTTTGTGTCGGACTATACCTGTCTATCCGTCCGTACCTCAGTCACAAGTTAGGTCATTCTTTTGAGTTCATGTTTCTTTATTTTGACTGTGAGCAGCGTTCACCGTTTCATTTACATTCAGAACTCAAACTAAGGCTAACCACAAAACCAACCACAGTTCTATCCTACAACAAAAGCATGCACTATTCGAATGCACATCTAAACATGTTTCATGTTGTGCAGTGGTAAGTGTGCCACAGAACCTGTTGGCACACTTCTTTGGACGTGGGTGAAGGTTGTATGTGAAATTACTGTTTTATCACTCAAAATCAACCTGTTTTGTTTTATTGACGATTTAAGCCGCTTATCCCATCGATGATGTTACTGGTGTATATCTACTTGAGCCAGCATCGGCTCTAGGCGCTGTCTCGAGCCGAGGCTGTCCAAGTGGAGACCATGCCACCAGTCGAGGCTAGCCGTGACATGACTATCGCAGCAAGCTATCACGCTTCAGGTGCTCTTCTATTTTATTGCTTCGACTTTTGCTGCTGAGAAATGGAGTGTGAATGGATGGGGCAGAGGCGAGCTTAAATCAAGTCAAGACTCACGACCGATGAGTTTTCATCACCCCGCGGCACGCTCGAGATGAGGCCTCGGCTCGAGGCTGATCTAGTGGATAGAACAAAAAAGTTGGGTAAGATACTGTTGAAACATACATATTATGTTAATGAAGAATTATTTGTAAGAACTATTTGCCGAATATGTTACGTAAGACGTCTAATATTATGGGAATAACTTTATATACTCAACTATCCATTTTATGTAAATCAATAATATCATATGAAGACTGGTTGCCTGGAAGAGATCGCTTAAAGTGATAAGGCCGCCCATTGTTGACCAATCACTTCTAGTTATAGCTGTTATTATGTTGTACTGCGTAATTTTATGAAAAATGGTCGGAATAAAGAGTAATCTAATCTAATATGATACTTACTCGTAGTTAGAGCAGTTAACGAGTCTATTTACATAGCTCTGTTTTTTATAGTTTTAAGTTTTACAACTATCACGCTGTCCACGTAAATAAAAACAAAGAAGTTGTATTTTTTTTTGCACTCTACCTATGTTTTCACAAAAATTTGTAAAAGTTCGCCAGATGTCCGGTCATGTAAGATTCAAGATGATGGACTATGTTCGTTTTACACATTTTTGTGCAAACATCTGGTAGACTTACTGTGCAAAAAAAAAATTGTCATATTCTTGCCCAGGTTTAGTGATCAGGCAAATACTTATATGCAATCTTATATCTAACATAATGTTATACTTTGTAAGAGACTTAACTGAAGCAAAACTAAGGTGGGTAAAACTTAAAATTATTACGTATACTTACTATTACTTATTAACTTATACTTATTAATACTTACTATTACTTAAATTGAAATTAAAATAATTGTCTACGATTCATTTCTATTCCTGTAAAATCAAACTGTGCTATAACATTCACTAACAAAAAGCTCGCTGTTCGGTGATATCGACTACCAGTGCACATCCTACTAAAATGTGAAAGTTTGTGAGGATGGACGGATGGATGGATGTTTGTTACTCTTTCACGCCAAACCTACTGAACCAATTGGGCTGAAATTTGGTATGTAGCTAATAAAAAGTACATAGGGTACTTTTTCTCCGATATTCCCACGGGAACGATGTCTACGCGGGTGAAACCGCGGGGCACTGCTAGTGTTATAGTTCGACACAAAAGAGTAGAAACGGAACTAATTTAAAGTGTATGTGTTGATGAAATTGTTTTTACTCTTGTAAAAGACAGTGGCGCCCCCATTATTTTCTACTCTTTTGTGTCGAACTATATCATAATTATAAGTCTCGACATGTACTCTTCCTTTATTAATTTACTTGCTTCTGATGTTTACTATTAGAATAATATACTTAAAATGACTTAACTGAGTTTAATAGCTTTTAGTTTTTAAACATATTTGTCTTCATAAAATACTTTCATTACTTTCATTTAATTTTCTGGTAGACCAGAATGAATAGCGAGCCCAATAAAAACCATAAAAACCAAGAAGTCATAAGTCATACATTCATCTTCACATTTATGTCATTTTTCATTTCATAACTTGAAGGATGAAGACAAATCGCTAGTGAAATTGAACAAAATGTTATCTAACTGTTAACTGGACCATTACGGCAATGATGTTTTGGAAATATGTATTATGATGTAACAACAAAAGTGAATAGAACTCATTGAAAAATTGGCCTACCGTGACCTGAATCGACCTTTATGGCTAACAACTTTCGCTATTCTTCTACTCATAATTTTTGAAACTTTGTACAGATCGGTCAAGATATCGAGCCATCAATTGGGCAGTGAAAGCGTGTATTACAAATAACAATCTTGATGCTTGATGTCCATTGTGTTTGGATGAAAGTGTTTGAACCCAAGCATGTGTTCAGATTCTCATCGGTTTCGGTGATTTGTGATTTAGTTGCCATTTTGATTGAATCTCGGTAGCTAATTGTTTAACATCTCTGGCTTCTTGTTTTTTAAAAATAATCGAACTGTGTAATCGAAATGCTCGTACGAAAAAAGTGTGCTATCGAAATCGTTGCTTACCTTTCACCTTTCACCGAAAAAATCTATTAAGTATCTTTTTACCTACTAACAATATTTCAAGATTAATAATTTTGGGTATATAGTAAACGAACCCAATACAAATTTATCAATTGAGAAACCGATCGACCTTCCAGAATATGAAAGTGTGTGTAACATACACGATTTAGTCATGAGCCTAATAACGCATTGCATTCACTCCGATTTGTTACAATTGTTCGGGAGGCTATTAATATACTGCAACCTGCAACTTACAAGGCAATACTGAACAATACTTGCTGGTATAAGTATAGGAGATTTTGTGAAAGCCGCCCCAGGCGATGGTACACTACAGATGCAGGCCACTAGCATACCATACGAGCGAAAGTTTATAGCATAGCATAATTGCCGCGCATACGGTCAAGTGCAAGGAAAGCTTTACCTTTTTAACGCCATCAAAAATATATAGCGTGTTCTGTGATCGTAAAATGTAAATAAACACATTGAAATGACTCGATGTGTACTTAACGATCTAATAAATCTTACTTCAGATTGGCGTGAGAAAGTGAGCACTTAATCGGTAGATGATACAGAATTGGTAATGGTATCAGACAAAGCAGGTCCATTTATGTCGTCGCTAATTCAAAATAAATTGAGCGCGGAGACCTTAACTTCATGATAAGTGATGAGACAAGTTTGATTAGACAACTTTAAAAATAGTAGATAATATAAGTACTTACTACACTATTGTGTAGTACTACACAACAGTAACTGATACTGTTATGGTAGAAAATATACAACTGCTTGATAGGAATTTGCTTGTCAAAAAATTATCAAGAGTTTCTTTAAAAGGAAATCAAAATTTAATGACTTAAGAAAATGTCAACACTGAGTTTAAATATTAATTAAAAGCTCAGTACTCTATCGTAATTGCAATAGCAAAGGTAACTAACTCAAGAATCTGCTCTGAAGTACGTTAGTAATATTCTTTATTCTGTGTCTGAACTGAGAAGAATCACAAACCCTTGGCTTTGCCGTAGGACCACTTTGTACCAATTTTAATATATGACTATTGACTGTGCTTTAATGTATTCAGAAATATCTTGTGTTAAGTTATTACCAAGTGCATCCATTAACTAGGGCGTAAAGTTGGTCCGGTTAATTGTACTATTCGGTTTAAATGTGCGATTACTCGTATATTCAACTGTGGATAAGTGGGCTCGTCTCCAGCAATTTAACGCAGCTTGTTTCGTTCCTGAAAGCTTTGTTAGAATAACTGAGGCTATTAGGTAGATTTGATGTATTATTAGTAACTATTAATATGGGCTTTATTACCTGAGAAGGAACAAAAAAGTACATGGTCTATGGTTTAACGTATATATGTGGTACGAAACGTGAACTCGAAATTGACATCGTGGAAGAGAATTTACTAAACAATAAACTAAAATAGACAAACTGAATATTAATTTACCTCCAATGGTCAAGGCGTAGCGAACTATGCTATGCTATCTGTTCACTCAGTTACTGAAAGCTTTTAGTTCTTTCAAAGCTGTATCTTCCGTCATCTATAGCTTGCAGTTTTCATTGGATAATAGTAGGTATACTATTAAGAAAACTAGGCCCTCTGATCAAAAATCCATCATAATACATTCAACCCTAATATTATTAAATCTTTTTACTGAACATCAAAAAGCTTAATGAAAGTCAAGTTTAAAAAAAGGTTAATAAAATTTGCCTAAAACATAGATGTGGATATGCAGAAGCATAATATCAGAACCATGATATCCATTAAAAAACCTTTCTGCAAAGGTTATTCACCTTATTTTCTCACTCATCAGAAAGCTCCTCATGCCCTGATTTCCATATGACAAAGAAACGTTCAAGATTGAACAGAACAATAGTACGGTTTATGTTTTTACTCAATCGAATCCATCGAAGAAAACCTTTCTCTCAGATTGTTTCCCGTCGTGTTCATAATATACATAAACATTATTATGTAAAACAAGGGAAACCGTTATTACCGTTTAAATCTTGATTTTTATAGTTATAGCAGGTGTTTTTTTTTATGATTCTCTATTATGGAATGTGTCACCCAATTTCTTACGAAGTTGCAAATGTTGTGGTTCTTAAAAACAATTGGCACATTTCTTTACCACTTAAACCACCATTTTATATTTTTACCATATTCTTTCTTCCATTTTCGTTCTTCGAATTCTAGGATCATACTATAAAGGTCAAATACGCATTTGGTCAAACACTCAAAATGACAAGATGATTCTACAATAAATTTTGATTTCGGCTATTAGGTACCGGACTGTGTCCTGGGTACACCTCTGCCTACCCCTTCGGGAAAAAGGCGTGAATGTATGTTATGTTATGTTATTAGGTACCTCATATGTTTCATTAATAGTTAAACGCCACAAATTTGACCTTAGTTAATAAACCACAGAAGTTAAAGTTAGGTTAATCCTTATTGTTTATTAGCTTGAAGTAAAATGACAACGTATGTCTTCTTGATGCTCCATGGAAATAATGCCACTGGATATAGTTACATACCATACCAGGCTATAATTTTACTTCTTAACTTTTTTATTGTTGTTTTTCTCGTTGTTAACTCTTTGATTTTCTATTTATAAGTTTTATGACAAATTTTTATGGTAAGGCGTCGTGGGGTAACCAAGTTGTTGAAAATGAACTCTTTTCAAATTTATTTTGGTCGTGTTTTGTTATAGTGTCGTTCATTGTAAAAGTGAATTACCTCCTCGTAGTTGCATTTTGAAATGAT
The DNA here is from genome assembly GCA_947063395.1 of Hemistola chrysoprasaria. Taxonomy (NCBI): domain Eukaryota; kingdom Metazoa; phylum Arthropoda; class Insecta; order Lepidoptera; family Geometridae; genus Hemistola; species Hemistola chrysoprasaria. The sequence goes on along the minus strand of OX346720.1, from coordinate 7,292,785 downwards.
GAGCTTTTATAACGAAAGATATTAAAATGTGATTCCGTTATATCATAAAATTATGTGTGTATATAAAAATGTGGAGTTCCTTTTATGAGTCACTTTTACAATAAACGATATTTTGTTAAAATAAAGCAATACATAATTCTGTTAATCATCATTAAAGAATATGAAACTTGGGTCGCATCTAGCCTATTTTAAATTAATCTCAAGGAAGCGATCCTGACGCAACCTTCCGCCTTCCGCACATAGCGAAAGGTGTAACCAACATAATAGCAATGCCTGTATACTGTACATGGCATATTAACATCTTATTTACTGTGGTAATGAACTGCTCACTACTTTACATAATTGTCGCATAATTGACGCAAGTGTCTTTTTTTATAAAATCGCCAATGTAGAACAAAAAATACAGCATAAATAACTGACTGGCTGATAAAACTTTAATACTATTTGAATTTTGTAGTTTGGTATAACGGAATCTGGTGAATGCACATTAAAATTGTTTTTATTTAATATAATGTATTAACGATGCTTTACCAAATTATAAACCCACTCAAAACCACATTCACAATCAGCCAACCGAGAAGCAATGGGCCTTTAAGCAACTCTAGTACCTCAGTTTAGTGTTTCTACTGCAATTTATTGTTGCTCCATAAACAAATAGGTCCATTAACTTTCTTGGGAAATCTTCCGAACAATAGACAAACGAAATTGGCTTGCAATCAAATTGTAGGCTATTTTCTCCCATAATATATTAGTCAAACCTTTTACCTATCCATTTACTATTAATTATGATCTAATCTTACTTTTCCCATCGTTGTTGTTATGTGAAATTCAATGTTTTCAATCAGACCGTCTGTTTGTATAATTAATGTTTTTCTATGACCATTGTTCTTTTTTTTTTCCTTCTTTATTACCTATTTGGTATTTTACTTCCTTATTTTATGAGTAATATGGGAAGTAGCAGAAATAACTTTTAATGCTAATTCGAAACAGATGGCCTTTCAGATTCGATTTGTGAATTATAAGAACCAAGATAATAAAAAAAAATTTTGATTAGCACGTTGCATTTCTTTAATAGCTTTAATGATAATATGTAAGTATTTACACTGTTACAGTTTGCAACAAAGTCTTCTGAAGTTCTATGCCTGTTTGTACCGAAGCCTCCACCGGTTCATATAAAACGTGAAGATAGATGCCTGATATATCTGTAGTAAATTATTGGAAGCATTTTAACGGTGCTTTGGGCTTCGGGCAGTAGCCATAAAGCGGAGCAGTGAGCATAAAGTAAAGGAAACAAAGGAACCGTGTTCCATGCACATTACGTTTGCGTGAACCGTGAGACTAAGATCATTATGAGAAATGTTTTCATTCTAAAAGTTAAAGCGAAGCAGATAGTATCATCTCGATAATTGTCTGACGATAACTCCTGAACAAAGTTACCTTTTAGTTTTATGATCTGTGGTTACGAGTATAGTGTTGTCTTTTTAGAATTAGATTGGGCAGTAAATATCGCGGTTCAATTTTCTTTTAGTTCAAATTTTAGCGAAATAGCGTAGGTTTTATTTAATTGAATATACATGTTTATGCCCTTATCAATTATTATTGCTCTAAGCAAGGTCGGCACATCACATCTTCTGCCATGTTATCAGTCGTACCTCTGCATTCATTTCTTTGTCAAACGTAAACGAAATAACAGAGCCATGAATTACGTGAACCTGTCGAAACCACCGTACCGTATCAAAAGCATTCATATGAAGCATAAGTCATAGTCATGACCATCTAGAATCATTAACAATTGAATAGCTGAAGTATAACGCTCGTATTTTCACTTTTATGCTCATAGTTATTTTCATTTTTAGGGTTCCGTAGGGTTCCGTAAGAAAAAAGAACCCATATAGGATCACTGCGTTGTCCGTCTGTCAAGACCCTTTTTCTCGGGAACGCGTTGAGGTATCATGTTGAAACTCATGTTATAACTATTAACAACTCAGATCTCAGGTCTCGTGATGCTGTAAAATCAAACTTGTAAGTTAACGCAATCAACAAAAAACACATTGTTGTATGAGAATAAATACTTATTATAATACATATTTATCCTAAAATATGTATTTTATTTCACAGGGTAGAATGTATTTTTTTCTATATTCTAAGATGTTTGTTGTATTTTGTGTCGGGTAGGAACATCGCGCGGGGTCCATCTAGTACTGGGTACATAGATAAGTACATCTTTGCTAAAATATCAATTTCTCTTGACCCAGAAGTGGCTGCTATCATGTGAATTGAAACTCAATTGGTCAGTGATCATTTCAACAAGACTTCTCCAATCAGTGTAAGGTCATGGGAATGGAGCCAACGTGATGCTTCTCAATAAATTTAGTTTTAAAAATATATACAAGTACAATAGGGTAAGACAGAAACTGAAAGTGAAGGTAAGGGAAGGAATGACAACCTCGTTGGCTCAGATTGTAGTAACTCTACTTTCTGTGCCGCAGGCCCCGGGTTCGATCCCCGGCCAGGTCAAACATTTGTGTGCATGAGCATGTCTGTTTGATCTGTGTCTGGGTGTTTAAGCTTATGTAAGTATGTATATCAGTCATCTGGTTACCATAGTACCAGATGACCGTGTGTGGAAGTTGTCCCATATTAATAGATAATAATAATATGGGACAACTTCCACACAGGGTCATATTATTATTATTATTAAAACTTTCCACATCATGTAATAACTAATAAGACGGAGCATATCGCGTCTTTGAGGAAACAATGTGTTATTTTAATAAATTATTAAGGCAAACTTATGTATGCATAGTGTAGGGTTCCATACCTAGATACCAAGAACATACAGCGCCATCTATTAGTTAAAAAGTGTCTTGAAAGATGGACAGAGAGACAGACGGACAAAGAAGTGATCCTATAAGGGTTCCTTTTTCCTTTTGAGGCATCATCATCATCGTCAGCCCACATTATCATCCCACTGCTGGGCATAGGCCATTTTGAGGCCATTTTGAGGCATGGAACCCCAAAAATGCTATTTTACTGTACGTATATTATACGTAAGTATATTAATAATACAATGGGAACTTCTTAATATTTTAAAACCAACATTTCAAATGCTGCCAGCCTCATGGGTAATTTTGTTTTAAGAAGGATGGAAACATTCGGGTTCAGCCCGTTCATTTTCATTTTAGTGTATTTTATGTACCTACTTACCTAACATTTTTTTATTCTGATATTAGTTTTGTTATTAAAAATATTATCTTTGTCATTAGCTTTGGTACAGGAGCCGTAATGTAATCGCATCGCACGCGTTGTGGTTATTCCCTATTGTTAGTTTGGTAATGGTGTGGTAATGGTCCGAAATTTGACATTTCGGACATTCCGAACTATTAGTAATTCTGTGCTGGGTAGAGAAAGGAACAGTAACAGTACCTAAGTCATAAGACGAAATAACACAATAATTAAGGCAACAATAAAAATATACTTCGCCTCATGAACGAAGCCTCTTAAGCTTTCTATAAGCAATTTTGAATTGAGATATTTTCAAAATAGAAATAATTAATTATTTAACGATTGTGTACATCTAAATGATAGCGGTTCAATTAACCTTTCATCATAAATCTAAACTAAATTATAGATCCGTTCGAAGCTTGTGGATTAAATAAAAAAGTGATCTAGTTATTTTATTGACATACATTTTATTAGTTAGATGTTAGCTAAATTATTATTAATTTCACGTGATTTTCATATGATCCATTTTACGAGTATATGTTATTTTTCGTATAGTTTGCTATTTTTATTTCATAGTTATTTATCTTATACTTACTTATTTATTAATATATACAAAATAAAAGTTAGGTAGGCCTAACTAAGCACTAAAAACTATCTAAAATCCAGCTCTGCTAAGCCCTTAGTAGAGGAGAAAGGGGCCAGAATGCTAATTGCCCCGCTGGATGCCCGCTGGCGCTTATTCCCAAAAAATACAAAGCAGCATTCCGGTCACCTGACGCCTCCACACGCTTAGCTTCTTAGCCAACTTAGCCAGCTCTTTGTTAAGCTCCAGAGCAGCTGGCCCTCATGGACCCAGGGTTCAAAACCCCAAGCGGCACAAACTGCTATATTTGTGCCGTTTGAGGTTTTGAGCCTTACCAACGCCAGCACCCGCCTGCACCATAGTTTTTTTCTTACTAATGCCATTTCTATTTCTTTTTGGCTGATGACTCACATGGTTAACTTCTTTACCTTACTCTACTAATCCGTATACACCTGTTATGGTACATAGAGTAAGGAAAGGTGCGGCCAAACGCTCTACTTTTATATGACTTTCGTCTAAGCATGAGTCATACATATTACATTTAAACAGGTTTCAGGTTGTCCAGATATAAATCAACAAAAACGTTTTATTGCCAGAAAGTTTATTGCAAAATTACAACGGGCACCTTTACCCACTCCTTGATGATTTTATTAATGTGCCCATAAAAATGACACGAGAATAAATGATTACATTTTCTTATAAATTAATAATAGAACATTGTTTATAGTCTCGAATACTTGAATTATTTGTATTGGCCTACAAAAGAAAAATATTATATGATAAATAAATAAACATAAATTATTATGTGAACCCATAGTACACATTACCTAGACTACCTATATACTAAATACAGTTTATACCTCTTTAAATTTTACCTAAACACAATACCTAGAGAAAATCAGGGTTATTATAACTAGTCAAAATGTCTAATTTTGTCACTCATTGACTGATTGATCGATCATCAAAACTCTAAGACACTTCTGAAATAGAAGCTTCAAATTTGTGTTTAGTGTATAAATCAAGAAAAAATTAAAATATTTTGTAAATTCGATCCAGTTTTCTAGATAAATTAACTGCATAAATCTTTTATGTTTTAAAGAAATTAAAAATAATTTTTAATATTGATATGGTCACTATAAGATGTTGTTAGGTTAGCTAAAACTTAAGACAGAATATCCTTTAAGTAGGGACATATAATAATAAGGGCCGGTTTTTTGATCGCGGGTTAAGTCAACTAGTTGTTAAATTTCTTGACAATTTGTTAAATTTCGAAAAAATTCGTTTTTTGATCCCTAGTTAGCTTGACAGATAGTCAAATAAGTAACCATTAGTCGGAATATTTAACCACTGCTCCGTCGACTGGTTGGCGCCAATAACAGATGGTTATTAATCTTATCGTATCTACCTACTGCTGCTTCTGATTTTATTCGAGTGTTTTGGAAAGTATTTAATACTAAAGATATGGATTTACACAATTTATCAACATACTGGAAATCGAAATAGCTCCTCAGACGAAGGAATTATGTTCAGATGTTATACCTTATCAAGAAGACCGGCCACGTAATTTACAGCTCCGCTAAAGTATTCGGACGATGAAAATTTTCGTAAGCGGTATCGTCTATTCTATATTGTGCGTCTATCAAAAGAAATCGTGTTTTGAAACCTACTAATACTAAAAATGCGAAAGTTGGTGAAAATGGACACCTAAAACTACTGAAGCGATTGGGCTGAAATTCAGTAGGTATGTAGATAGTTTAGACCCTAGAAAAACACATATATGTTACTTATTATCCCAATATTCCGACGGGAACGAAGACTATGCGGGTGAAACCGCGGGGTACAGCCATGATATAGGTAACAAACCAGAACTATGACTCCACATAAGTAATCGTCAAGAACTAATTGATACCTACATATTTATTATATATATACTGTTGGTTTCAAATGTACCTACCTAACTAATAATAACACGTTTACCTATATTTCAAGCTATACTATATAACACTAGCTGTGCCCCGCCGCGGTTTCACCCGCGTAGTCTTAGTTCCCTTGGGAATATCAGACTAAAAAGTATACTTGTGTTATTACAGGGTTTAAACTATCTTAATAGGTACAGAATTTCAGCCTAATCGGTTCAGTATTTTGGCGTGAAATAGTATCAAACATCCATCCAACATCTATCCTCACAAACTTTCGTATTTAATAGCGTAGTAGGGATTTATAGTATGAAGTAGGATAGGATAATAATAATGTAGTGATTAAAATATGACAAATTTATTTTAGTTTTATTGGCTGTTTATTTCTAATATATAATGCTTTTTATTTTTATTTATGATACACCTTCCTGACTTTCTTAAATTTCAATTCACGCTTCTTCGATTCTATATCAAGCTCCTTTAATTCCATTTCAAGCATGTGGAGGCCTTTTTGAGTACATCATTAATTCTTCTTCTTTTCGAGTCAATATGGCTAGTTTTCTCCTTATAAAATTTTGGTCCAGTATTTTGCCAGGTCTACGGTGTTTTGGTTTGCTTCAAGTAGGTTCAACCCATTAATAATTGGTTTTAATAATAATATTAAAGCTCACCTAGCGGGGGCTGTCTTTGAGCTATAGATTATGTTAGAAATGGACCCCGATAGGTGATATCCATCATTTTTAGAACATCTCATGTTGGGCTAAAATTGCTCTCCATGTCCACCTATCAATGTTTTTGAGCGAAATAATAATATTATGCAATGGGTGTTTTTATCAAAATACTTAAATTTAAATAACATTTAAATCGCCTTACCTATGTAACGAAAATGTCTCTATTACAACATTATATTATATGAATATTTTAATGTTATCTATAAGGATTTATTATAGACACGTCAATCAGTTTTCACTGTGATAAAGTTGCACAAATAAATTAACCGTTTTATATGATAATCGGATCTTGATGATGTTTGATTTATGTAAAATTAATATATTATAATAAGCAAGCCATATTATCGTAACTTTTCTCCGAATTTTTAGAGCCTTCTCTAATTATAAATTGCATTCATTAATTAGCCAGTATTATAATAAAATATATTGTCAAGGACCGCCCACTGTTCGCGGGTTTATAAGTTATTATAATATTATTGTTATAATTATCTGAATGTGCCTTTTAAACTAGTTTTATGAAAGATTTTCACTAAATTAGCTGTATATTTTAAGATTGCTTAATTTAAATCAGATATCCGAAAGTTCGAGGCGTGTTCGGATAATATATCAGTTCTTAATAAGTGAAAAACAATAATTTGTTGGATATGAGCTTATAACATTTTGGACCACCCTCATTTTATCCAAAATTTTCTTATATCTCACAATATTTTCAACAAAAATTAACACATAATTAGAAAACAGTTACATAATATTATGTACTTTACAAAGACTCACCGGACTAGGGATGTTTCCTGACATTTAAGGTAGAGATATCGATAGTCGACATTTGATATCGATATAATTTGTAATCGAGTGACATATCTAGAGTAGTTGCATGATCATGTCGCACACAGGTATCACTCACGATTACAACTTTCGTGACTCTTAAGTCACGAAGAACACAGGTTAACCATAATAACTATTATACGACATCATTTTGGGTACCTTATACTTACTCAAAACTTAACAAACAATCTGGTGACTCTATCATGCCTACAATATACTTGTAACTTTGTTATTTATTTAATCAATTAAACGGACTTAATCAATTAAATTCGAAAAAACGGGCTATACCCGGTTTTTTGATAAGGCATACACGGAGGTCATTTTAGTCCCACGTAAATAGGCACTTTTGAGCTTTTAATTTAATGGTAATGGAAGAAAGCACCACCTATCGGGGAATACATCTCTAAATAAATCTTTTACTGAAGATGAGCTGAAAGACAGCCCCCGCTTGGTACAAGAACTATTGTGAATGGATGGAAACTACTTAATTGGGCTATGGGTGTGATTTCTCGATGGATGGTGACCGAGTAGTACCCCTTCGAGAAAAAGGCGTGATGTTTTGTTATCATCTTACAAAACAAAATCTAAATAACAAAATAATTCATTCCAGTTAGTGCCTATCTAACTAATATTATCCATTGTTTAAATTGAGCTTCATCATTATAATATGAATAAATAGTAATGTAAATTGATAACAAAATTATAATTTAGTTAACAACTTTCATAACAAAACCTATCATATTCGTCGATTAAGTACATATTAATAGATAAACGAATATCTCGAAAAGAAAAAATCGCTTATACAACAGAATTAATCTTTAACCGTTGTTAAATAATATTAGCATTAATGAGTAGATTCAAATCTATGACACTATCGCGAAACTATCTCGATGACTCGATTTGATTCAACAAAAGATTATATACCTATATAATGTTGGCATTAACTCACGCTTGCGTCATTAACTAGAATATGGTATGTTATGTTATTAACGTTGGTAAGATTATATTAATAACAAAAGTGTGCAATAAAAATCATTACACTTCTAAGGGTGCCACATTTTGCAGGATTCTCTAGAAAGTCGTCATAAAAACCGGATTAAACGCTGAGCTGATTTGCGAAGAGAAACCCCGCAGTTGCCAACATGTGGCAGGCGTTACTAAAATACGTGTGTCCTTAATTGATGTTTATTTGGCCATAATTATAATTCCATTATTACTGTAAAAAGATTAAGTATTTGTAGTTACATAATTTTATTTATATGAAGGTACGAGTAGTGAAAATATAATGACAGCATGTTGTATTAATTTGAAAGTTTAATATGTAAAGACATTATTAAGTATAACACTTCCGAACAGCCAATTAAATAAACATGGATTTATAAATTGTAGCTTCGAAACCGTTGCGGTACCATTTTGTTTTAAAGTCATAATTTAAGAAACCTGTCTAAAATGTAAAAGTATCAATTTTTATCTGCCCATTGGCCATTTATTTCGCAAAATCGTTCGTCTCATTCTTATATTTTAACAATAATATCGTCATTCAATGAAATTCTATACTCTAATTCTTCAGATGTTATAATGTCAATTGAGTTCGCCGCCAGTAATGAATTGTTTGAGATAATGACTTGTTTCTTTTCTATGAGAGTGATTTAGAATCGTCGGTGTGGCGCCATAAACCACTCTGAGATCTACCGATAACCGTCTAGTCCACGCGCAGCCTTTCTGTTCGCCGCGGAGAATTCCTTTTGTCACATTATCGATATTTAAGCATTCAAGAATGTCTATTTCTTATCTGAATTAATTATATTGATAACCAATAATTTTACAAATGATCCTCTAAAATCAACATAAGACCGTGTCGTGTGATAAAATACTATTATATAAAATATATTATAAATCTTCATTCGAAACTTTCTTTGTGCATAATTATAAGGTATCTAAAACCAGTCTACGTAATATAAATAGGTGTTAGCTTTGATATTTTATTGTACCAATAACAAATAAATTGAATCTAGATGTGATCTAGAGTAAAAACAACTCTTCTTTTTGGTGAAATATCGATTCTGACGACTTTGTGTAAATATGACTAAGTATAATAATGTCCACTTATCGATATGAGAATTCGAAACTTTCGCAACACTATATTTACTGCCATTGTAATCTATCCATCAAGATTCCTACCACAGATGGCTGTGCATTTTCTAGCTGAATTTATATGGATATCCGTCGACGACGCAAATAAAATAGCGGTCTGTCTTTGTATCTCGTTCCCACGTTAAGATAGAATCGATCAAATCGCGCCTGCTCGATATTGATTGTATGTAATTAGCATCTTCCTGTAAATCTTATCCGTCACTATTAACAGAAAAACATAAGATCAGATCTGATAATATTTTTTTAAGATTATAATATCAAGTTTTAAGAATAAAGGCTTTAATTGGAATGTAAATATGTTTGCGTAGGTACCTTACTGAAGTAAAATTCAATCTGTTGGTTATGCACTAATTGTTTTAATTGTGGATTTTAAGGCAACACATATATTTGCCATTTAATAAATAACCAAAATCCACTTAAAAAATTAAAACTTGGACAGGTGCCGTTTAGAAAACAACCGATTCAATAATTATTATTGGTTACCATTTTGAATTTAACATTCAACATTATATTTGATCTCGTGGTTACAACGGCACCACACATAATGTGTGTAGTAACTCACAACGATGGGAATGAGTGGCGTATCTGCGAAGAATTACGTCTATTTCCTAACGTATTGCGCAGTTTTTCTGAAGATCACCGACGAGAGAAGACAATGAGCTTGCGACTTGCGGCTTGCGTATCAGGGTGTAACATGTTTCATGTTCCAACGCTAATGATTGCTGTAACTCTTAACGGAACGCCTTGTAGTTCGATCCTGAGAATTATGATTCTACTCATATAAACTTTGTGGGCAGTCCATTGTCTTTCTAAGTTTCCAGTAATATTTATAACTAACGTAGAAATTCTCGCGGAAGTATTTTTTCTTTGGACGTGTTTTTTTTTTATTCTGTGGACTAATATTATTATTATAGGCTGTTGTAATATTAAATCAGTATACAAAAGAATATTCTGAATGAGAAGCGTTCATTGATCTATCCGTCTTAATAAAATTCGCACATGGTCTATAATTTATGAAATCAATTGTTCTCACTCGAAGATACCGCAAGAAACCGTAAAATGGCTCCGGTCGCCGGTCACCGGTTCTCTGATCTGTCTGTGACAAATATAATCCGAGAGATCGTGATCAGTCGACGAACTCGAATGTTTTTTATCGACAAAAACTATCCGAATGCGCCGCACTAGACTTGATTGACGCGTCTGCTTTCGCTCCAATTAATAAAATAATATTTTTATTAGAAAGACGTGACGTAGTATGGTGTGGAGAAACTAGCAGAAACAGCCGGGTCAGGATGCTCGGTGACCTCCGAACCAGAATGGTTCATTGAGCACAGCAGCTGAGCGTCGCGTCGCTTCGTGTCGCGAGTCGCGTCCCAGCGTATTCATTCAACCGGCCGCCGTTGCTTGTCGACTCACGACTCAGTGCTTATTCTAAACACGGAACGCGTCACACGCGCTCAACAGGCTGCGTAAACCTGCGCCTTCACCCCTTTATTTTTTATATACGAACTTGGCGGAAACTTTGACCGCAAACTTTTTTTGATCCCAGATAGAACAATATCGCGTGGAAGTTTCTTATTTTTTGGGAGCGTTTTAGTGATGTGCTTTTAGTTCGATAGTGATCGTTTCGTTTGCAAACAAAACATTTTGCGAGTCGTCATGATGACGTCCGTGTACAATGAGGTGAGTGCACGACATTTCAAACTGGCATTTAGGTTTTTGTAGAGTAATTACATGCTCTCACTACACGTTAGTATTTATATTAATTTAAAAAAACTGCGCTAAGTAGAAAGACTTTGAAGGTCACAGTTCAAAAGAATTTGTAACGATTATGTTACATAACTATAAATAATTTAATACAGTTAGTTATTTATACTCGAGACTGCGATATTATACTAATCATTTGGTCTTTTTCTTTAATTTGTTACGTTAAACAAAGTTTAAAGGAAAGTCAAACATAAGGAAGGCTTCAGACGAAACTTGTAAACAATGTTTATTGCCAGCAGCATCTTGTGTTAGTTTAGAATCAAAGATGCTATGATAGGAATAGATTTATAATCCTTTGTTAATTGTTGCATTGTTGTTATTGTGTGTTGGTAGGTATAGTATAGCGTTAAGAGCTATTGAGATATAAGTTTACTATCACGCTAGTTGAATAGTGATAATGTGGTGAATATCGATGTTCTTTTCGCATCAATGAAATGTGTATGTAATTCATGGAATCATCCCTAGATTTTTTTGTTTCATCGCACGGGTATCGATTGCCGTTAAAAGTTCATGATTCGTTTTATGTCATTTTTAGTCTGCTTATTCAAAGAATTATCAATTTTCCTTTTCCGTTGGGTTTGGATTCACTGACCGTTGAAGTTCTGAACAAATATTGATACCTTATCAATGTTTGATAACAACTTTAAACATACAAATAATAAAATGTGGAAACGCGATCAAATTCACTGCGTTTTAGTAGAGCTGATAGCAAAAATATTGATTCAAATGAGATTGGTATGATATAACTAAATACATCTGCAGTGTGTTAGCCATATTCAAAGAGAAACGCAAAACAAAGGCAGTGGGAAAATGACCTACACAAATAATTGCGATTACTTTTTCTTACATTTTATTTTATCGAGTCGAGTATATTTAAAAGAAAGTTCCCATTTATCATCTACTTATATTATTTGCTATATCAATGAGACAATAATATTGATGTATTAATGTATAACAATAACTTTACTTTCTACTTTCAAAACTGATAAGTTCTTAAGGTGTGCTTTACCTGCCATAATGGCCATTCAAAAGCTCAACTTTCTCTATCACTATTTGTTTAAACGATTATTTTCGTATCAGACGTTTGTTAATAGTTAAAATGGTTTAGGTGAAATGGAAACCTTTTAGTAAAAAGGAAATGAGCCGTGTTTATGTTGTTTACCATCATCACTATGAAATTGTATAATTTAGATAAAACGGAATTAAAGTAAAATGTTGTCCTGATTTCTGTTTAAGGATGTGTATCAGAGCTTCAGGACATCTTGTTGGCTAATAAAGCACCTTTACATTATGTTTTATATGCCAGGTATAAGGTATACTTTATTATAAGCCGGATTTCCGCCTACGGCCTACACATTAGGATTTAGCAATGACTTTGTTGAACTTGTTGTTTTGTAGGTATACGAGTAGGTATTAGAATTTTTCATATTGTCTATTTCTTTATAATCACAAGATCGTAGGAGCTTGTCGTAGCAAGGGTTTCAAATCCCACTAATATAATTCTTATAAAGTTTGTGACTGTGTTCACGCCAATATTTACGAATAGATACCTACTTACTACGTTTATTGATGGTACTTTTCAGTGAGTTACACGAATAGCACAGCTTTTGAATTTCTTTTTCTTCGGTAAAGCTGGTAAGACTTACGTTTTATCACGTTATTGTTGAGTCTAAAAATTTCTATATAGTTTCATCTTCACCAGAATCTACTCTCTATTATGATCCTTTAACATGTCAAATACCCACGCAGTTAATAATCTGATCATATAAATTAGCATATGTACATAGTACTGGATAGCACAATGTTATATTATTATTATGTCGTATGAATGACGTCACGCCATTACTCACTCCTCCAGCCATGTCTGGTCACTGGTCTGATCTCGATCACTCCAAATGTGAACTCGACTGTATCACAATAGATTTTGGATTAGAGCTTGGTTTATTATTACACCCTTTGTTATTGCTCAGTGCTTGGTGAACCGTTTGTCAACCTGTACATGGGCTGAATTAAGTCTTGACTAAATTATTAATGCTTTAATCCTTAAAAATATGTGCAAAATAATTCTACAGACATAATGAATTCACTTTATCTCAATATATACGTAGAATCTTCAAGGCCATTAATGTAGCTCATAAGATCACACATTTGATTACCAATACCAATCGAAAGTTTCTCCAATGCCGAGTTCAGTAATAAAATTATCAACAGCACAGAAAAACAGGCACCCGTCTGGGTAACACAGAAACCTCTATATTGACTGCTTCAGCCGGTTCCGTAGCATCGATTGTAGACTGTAGGCCTTTTACCAGGTCAGTGGGATTTAATTATAATGTAACAATATAATTTCTATCACTCGAATATTGAACGGGCTATGCAACTCGTGCTTGATCTAATAAAAATAACTTCCAGCCCCTATGTGAAGTTTCTTATTAGTCCCTATTATTCTATTGAAGTAAGTACGACCTTTTAGCTGTATGAACATTAAATCGTGCCTCGTGACAATAAATTATTCAATCATCGGTAATTTTTAATTGGAGTACAGATGGTCCCATCCATTAAAGTTTACTCCAGCCCTCCAACTTTATTGTTATCTGCAATTTCAACAGTAGCGTATATAATAACTACTACAATGACAACATTAAAGTTTTCAACGTCCAAATCTTGACTTCACACAATGCATCGTAAAACGATTCATATATATTTCCGTTGACCGTGACACTTGCCACCGCAAGTATGATTGCTTTAACAATACTTCCACTATTTCTCCCATAACAAATGTATGACTATGTCAAGAACCTGAGCTGAGCTGACAATATCTCGTGTTACTTGAATTTTTTGCTCTTTTGTTAGTCCTTTCGTCACGGTATTCGATTCATCGAGGTCATGAGTTATTGAATCTCCTATCTAAATCTAAAAATAAATATAATTTGCAATTCAATAACATCAGCCACAAAATGTTTTTTACTGTCTTCTACAGAATCTGTCATTTAGTAATTAAACCCACGCCGAAGAACAAGTGCTCGGTGATTGCTGCGATTGTCTAGGATAAAAACTTTAATGACTGCAAAAAAGCTTGAAACTGAGCCTGCACTTGATAATTCGAGCAGACAATTTCATGACTCATTGAAAGCATAAAAATAAACGCGACTCCGTACAAAGATGAATCTCAGATCGATTGTTAAAGCTCATTTGCCTTCAAGCCATATTCAGGAGTTTATTTTGCCCAATATAGATTTAATGGTCGTGGCGCAACTCTATATTGAAGGCATTGTTGTGCTCGCACTGCGTCCCTGACTTTTTAATTATCTATATATATTGTTGCATAACGACAGAATGCCTTTCTGAGAGTAATCAGCGTCTTGTTTGCGTGAAGCTCGACCGTGGGATGACTTCTTAGACGGTGACGGTTGACTGATGTTACCGATCAAACCAAATGAATGAATTGTATACCGTGAAGCAATAGGTTTAAAAAGGAAACGAGTAAACAATGAGCCACAATTTCGGTAATTGGGAGAAGTCTCGCTGATAGAGTGACCTCTATCAGAAAGTGGGAGTGGGTTAATATGCTAAACCGAACCAGTCTTGAGGGCCGCGGAAGGTTTATCAACACGTACGAATTGATTAAAAAGAAATGTCTCTACGCCGTTCGAGATAAGAATCGCATAAAATAAGTTTAAGAGACCATTTAAAGAATATCAATGAAGTTCTTCGCACGGTCGCCCACGGAGCGATGTGTATTATGGAGTGGATGTTTAATGGTTGGTCGAACCGATCGACCTCGCCTCCGATTTATTGGAGTCCACATTTTAGAATCGTTCTTCCGGATGGTCGCCGCCCACAAATCACGAGTCGGACGATGTTGATAAAAGCGGCTTTAGCGAGCCATTAGAAATTCCAAACGATTTGCATACGGAGCCGGTGAGGCGAGCCGATTGAGATAGCCAACGGTCTGTTCCAGCGGCGTCCGCTTGTATTCAAACGATAGATATATCGTTTGCGTTTAAATAAAATAACAAATTACAATTAAGGCCTTTTTGGCGTGAACGAAATCAAATGGCATGACTACGTTTTGTTTCAATCTATATTAGCATCGGTAATCAGCTACATCATGCATAATAGATTCTAACTACACCTATTGACCTTGAGTGGGGTTTGTTACATCACAGACGCGTTTTGACCAGCCTAAGTGTACTGTATCACTGTATCTAAATGATTTGATACACTGTAATTATTTATATTTAAAGTTGGCAGAGCCTTAAGCATCTCTAACATCTCTAGATTATGAGACGAATGAAGAAACAATGTACTATTATGTCCAAAGACTTTCCAGTTGACCTTTTGAGTATAAAGGTGTGGAAATAGTCCAAGGCCAGCCACTGGTGGCGGATTTAAGATCAGCTGGTCACGAACTCACTTTGCCTTACCTAAATCTGTAACGATTGCTGTCTGGCCACTGACCACCCTGTTTAGAGATAAGAGAACGGTTACATATTCAACTAGTCTTTATAATAAGTCTCTATTTGTGCTTCAAACCATTTACCACAAAGGTGCGTTTCCAATTTCAAAGGATAATTATAAAATTAACCGCAATAAATACAAATAATGAAACAATTTAACGACCAGTGAAGGAAATTGAAAGCCGTGATAATTTTGATTGGCTAAGTTGTAATCGTAGTACAAAATATGGCGAAATCCGAAATTTGCAATAATGTCGCCAGATTAACCTGTAACCCCTGACCACAATCCTGACTTCTATAATATGATTTGCACATTTGTCAGGACAATCTGGCTTAAAGCTGGACAGGCTTATTGACAAGGCTTTGCTTAACAAATAAATAGTCATGTTTTTACACAGTTGAACTCTTTAGTCATGAGATCACAGTAATCTCTGTTCCACGATCATGAGCATCGTCTCGGACATTCACCGAAGACCGAAACTAATCCTAATTTTATGGAACTGCCTAGCATGAGTCAAAGCCTATCTATATCTCATTTCGTATTCGATTCCGCCCGCCACCAAGCCTTCTCCCATGTCATTCAATAACCAATTAAAATGGGTAGAATAAGTGTTCTTCCACAATCTATCAAGACCAAATCAAATCAGACCAAATCAGACCAAATGGCGCAGCTTAGTTATATGCCGTTCGCTGAATGTGATGAAAATGCTGGTGTACCTCAATATCGAGAATCTTACATTGAAGTTATGTGCGTAGTGCGTACAGTATGCAAATGATGTCTGAAAGCTTTGACCCACAAACAAGGCAGAGCCCGGTCAGAAGGCTGCACTGCGCTGGCAGCACGCGCCGACTATATTGTAGGAACACGATTCACGATACCAGCTTGAGATAGCCTGTGTACTGTGTACATGATGTTTTATTAATCAACCCCATTGTATAGACCCGCTTTGAATCTTGGAGCCTTAAACTTATAGGTGTAGATTCTTGAAACGATAGTTGATTTGTGTTTTAAGTTGTCTGAGTTGTGTACTTAGTTTTTGGGTTTGGTTTTGGTTAAGTAAGTGGTAGATATAGACTACGTTAACAAAAATAACCACTGTTTTGTGACGGTCTTAGAATGCCAAAGCGTTTGTTTAATTCCTTTTAAAATACGCAAGTTACCAAGTATAGTTGGTGTATCTAGCTCAGAGCATCGCAACCCCAACGGCACCGACCACCAGGCGCGCCATTAGCATATCTCCAACCTGTTGCTATCTATGCTAATTGAACGTCACCGCTCCTTTTTCTGGAACCTTCATTTGTACTGAACGCTTTTCCTGGTCTCAGACAACAGGAAAAGACTTTCAATGAATACATTACCAATTTATCAGACAATGGGATTGAAGTTACAGTAAATGAATGAAAATACATATTAGTGCTGGAAGTAAGGTCCTAAGTAGTAAATAGGATTTAAGGAAAAATTCTACACGAGTACATAATATATTAATATTTAGGTCTTATCTACTCTACATACTTAAGTAGAAAAAAAACAATAAACATGTCCAAAAAGGTAGTTACATAACACAAAAAAAAAACTGCAAAAACTACTTCCTTATGACATGCAAGAATCACGAGTGGTTGTAATCATAATCTAAATATGTAATAACAAAACTTACTAGAAGTACTAGAAGTAAAGTAAGTAATATAGTACCTATAAAACTATCAAAAACTTTTAACTCGGCACAATTATTTCGAGTTTGAACGAAGACGGTGGACGATAAGTAGTATTGAAATTGAAAAATAACTAAGACAAAAGAGCGCGAAACGTGGAAGAAAATATTCGTACGTACTAACTACAAAACAACTTTATTATCCTGAAGACGAATGCTCTTAAGATACTCGATAATCTACATGAGATAAGCCTATGTTAAGTACACATTAGTAACACAATCTTCAGCCGTATGTTGGCAATAACTCAAACTGATAAAGTCGTCTTGGCAAATTACCCATTCCTTGTAAGAACGGAAAGGCTTCAACGGAAAGGCTCATCAGTGGTACAGTGGTACTAGAGTAGAGATAAAGCGGAATAAAGAGACTATCAAAACATTAATATGAAACAGACCTAGTTTCTAATTGTGAGTTACTAACAGTGTCATATCATATATGACTATTTAGACAATTTTTGTAATCACATAATTTGGAAGATATTGATTGATTATAAATGAATTAATACATATAGGTATATAATTCCATTTGCTCAAAGTATCCTTTGTTGTACGCTATCTACGAAAAGATATAAATTCCAAAGATCTCAAAAAAATATAGTAGTGTGTAAAAAGATAATCATGCATCCAATAATAAATAGTTAGGATAAGATTTTAATCTAAGATGGATTAGTTGTTAGTTTAAAACTAGCAAGTTATACCACCCCACATACATTTTTTACCTAACCTATATCTATACTTAAAAATGTTTTATAGGGAGGTAGACAGACGGGTGACGTTCTATTCTAACATTGTAATTAAAAAACTTGGCCTTAAATTTTTAGCAGATAATATTTTATGTAATTTTACCTTACAATAGGAATATGAGAACAATTTCACCCATGGGCGTGATTTGAACCACGCACCCTCCGCACCATTCCGCGAGGTGGGCACCCTACTACTTGAGCTACCGTGGAGGTACTATAGTCATCGGCGAAATTTTTCTGTCCCATCTACCTAACGCCTATAGGGGCTATAGGGACGTTCGTATTGTATTTCAAGTAAATAGACAGCTTAGTCTATGTAAATATAAATAATTAAATTTACCTTGTTCTATTTCTCATGCAAAATTACATAATTTCTTTTCACTTACGCGTTTTAATATTGACGAGGCATCAAAATTTAGGTCGGACCGACCAATGAAAGCAAAACACGTCTTGCGCTATAAGTCAAAAAGTAACACAAGGATTCTACTCGTACAATTTGCTTAATGTCAAACAGTCATACAGGATGACAGGACTATCAAGCGAAGGATGGTGGTAATGTGTGTAACGTAACGTGTTGAATTATTCGCGGCTGTCTGTACCACAGTCTGATGGCCGCGCTTAGATTGCTTTGCGTGTGTTCTTTAGATTTGTAGACAGTGCTACAAATTTCATGAAAATTCAGAATTAAATGTTGTCTACACCATTTAATCAGAAACAGAAGTCGTAAAAGGACGAAATTTCAATATGAATAATCTGCTGATTGACAAATTTTTTATTTAAATGTCTGTAAAAATGAGCTACAAATTTACCATACTTTTCCGTTAGAAACGATTAGAATGGGAGTTAACAATAATTTGCCATCCTTCCAATAATAATTTAATAATGCTTCAAAAAGTTTTCTGCAACGATCTCTTTTAACTCGCAACATCTTACTAGCTCATGATATTCCAGAATCAATTCTTTATGCTTAATAATATACTGATCTCTGGTTTCCATTTACACCTAGATTGAACACCAGCCGTTGACAAATCTATTTACAAGATGAGGAAATGTTTTAGATTAGCAATCGTTTAGTACTTCTAAATAATTTGCTTTGGACTCTTATTAAAAATTATAAAATTATATATAAAGAATATAAACCTTGCATTTTAACTTTAATGTTATAATGATAAAATCTGGTTATGATAATGTATTATCTCAATAGCAGGGATGTACGAATATGCCGAAAGTTACATTGTATATAATGTCGCTTAATTTTACGACTTATTAACTCGTCTTTACTGCATTAAGAATGCTATTAAATACCGAAAATTTGTACCGAAGGACATGTCTTCGATAAAAACGTGCACTGATGCTGATTATGTAATACATTTATCATTTCAATTTAAATTGCGTCGCATTCGGTTCCCGAAACTGATAATATTATTGATCATGGTCAACAAAAACTGTCTTTAAATGCACGATGTTTTTGTTTTCCGTTTGTTTACGCAGGGGGCATTCTTCATCGTACGTTGCACGCGTTTCATTTACATTGCCTTAAATGTCAAGATTGAATTGTCAACACGGGAGCTGTAATAAAAGCTTGATTGGTACCCGTATAGCTTCTTTGAATCACAACGCTGGAACGGGCGCGGAATCTTAATACATCAAGCCTACGCTTAAAAGTGAGAGCAAACAATGCAGCCAGCCATCGTAATTGATAATGTGATGTATTCGAGAAGTAAAAACGAAACTTTGTTATATAGGTTTGTTGTATAGTATACGAATAAAATATTTATAGCATTGTCTGCAGTCTAGACGTCTTCGTTAGTAATTGCAAACAGTTGTAGCGACTTTAGACATTTTTCTGTGAAAACGTCTTCCACAATTTATACAGAATACAATGCTTAATTTTTGGCATTCGTTTTGATGGGTACCTATCGGAATGACCTTTTAGCTGAAAGACACTTTAGTTAGATTGACATAAAAGCAGATTGCCTAAATAGCAATCTTCCAAATCTTCTTCCAAAACCGCATCATTAATAGCAACTCTAACATTCTTTTCTTGTTGAGGAGTGTAAACAACTTGAAACATGAATATTTTCCCAAACATACATTTATTCCATAATTTGTCAATCCAGGTTGAGCGTTTACGAGCACATTAACACTTCGTGATTCGTGACTGAATAAAATTTCATGATAATGCTTTGTTATCGATAATGCTTTGCGAATAAAACCATGTTCACATAATTCACTTCCTTATCACAATCTAATTAAGTCTATTTTGTCTTTTAAAGCCTATATCATATATCATCATTTTCAGAAAGCTCTTTGATTTAACGTATATAATTTATTAGGTACCTTCTATCAGAAACAATGGATCAATTGTTTCAAATGATGGCTCGATTTCTCTGCCATCCTCTATGCAAACTATTCTGATTGCTGATTATAAAGCAAATTGAATATAATGGCCGTATTGCTTTGTTTTCATGTGGACAAAGTAAATAGTTCTTGTATTTTTATTTAAGTCTCTTGTATGTGTATTGCAAATGTAGTTTTACATTGTTGGTAATTGTGTTTGTATGCAGCATTGTTTTGGTTCACCTTTTATACTTTTTTTGCTCTAGTCGATGTAAAACAACTTTTTGCTTTACATGTTGTTTAAGGTTTCAGCAAATTTTTGATTCGCATGTCGTTTGGAAATAATAATAATAATACCTACATATTTTTTAGCCAAATTACTTTGCATAACAAGACTGACTATTAACTAAATTTAATAGTCAGTCATCTTAATCGGATTATTCTCTCACGAAGTCTGACCACAACCATGCCAAGGCTACCATATTCCTCTAATATGGCCATTCATAACGCCCATTATATTAAGGTACTACCGGTGTAATAGACAAGACTCATTACGGATAATGTTCGGAACAATGCTCTCTATTTTATTATCTCATTTGCGAAATATATTGTCCGTATCTTCACGTTTATCTTCGCTCTTCGTGTCTTAGTCACGACCACACCAAACTTTAGGCAACATAGTGTTATAACTTTTAAATACTCCGACGGAATGAGTCTCGTTAATAACATTGTTGTAATCAATGTATGTATTGTCTTACTTAGGTGACCAAACTTATGTGAAGAAACTTACATGACCCAAACCACTGATTTTAAAAATCTTCGGATTGACTGACGGAATAATAGAATTGTATGGATTTATTAGGTAATTCCATTCAATTTTATTATTTCGTCAGCTTCATATTATTTATTATATAAACAATTTAATTACACTAATGTATTGGTAGGTAGACAATAAATAAGGAATCAATCCCCTGGTAGGAATGACAGTAATAGTTTCACCAATGATATAGATATATAAAATATAAAACAGACATGATTTATAGTCACATTCTTTAACATCGGTTTATTTCGGAGATCGCTCTGCTTTCTCTGGCTAATAAAAAGTGTGCGAATACCTGTTCTTCCTTTCTATTGTAACCAACCTGTGGCCGTCTTGTGTTACGTATCGATTGACGAGAAATCGAGATATCGATACCGTGGGACATCTCTATGATTTCTTAAATGAAATGCTTTCTTAGCCATACATACTACTGCTGTATTACTCGCTGTCTTTCTCTCTCCTTAGAAGCTATGTACCTGGTACCACTCCATAGCTTAGAGGTATCTAAGCCTTAGATAAATTATAATAGATATATAGGTACATACATGGATAAACATAGTGGGGCTGCCGTGGGGTTACCGGCTTTAGAATATGTAGTACCCTACCCGTGGTCGTGTTTATCAGGTCCACAGGACGGGAAGCAGCGTTTTCTGCGTAAATCCATTGAACTGCGCTCGCCAACTTGCCTGCCAAGTGTGACGAATATGATGATAATTATGGTAGGGTTGTTTTCCGTATATTATACTGGGACGTCTAATTCTATTAGATAGATTCATAGATTAACTCTTTATTATTACACTACAAACAAGAAACCTTAAATTTAAAATACAATAAGAACAAATAATGTAACAATTGGCGGTCTTATCGCTAAGACCGATCTCTTAAGACAGTCTTTAATTTTATTTCTCAATAAACCTTTTTCTATTTCTATATTGCTCATCCTACAACAATTTTTTTTATTATTTACCTACATTGGTCTGCTGTGGTACCACCTAAGATATATATCACATAGAACACTTTTTGTACATATAGGCTTGTATTTTGTGTTTTATACTAGTAAAAGCGGTGGCCTTACAGCTTAAAGCGATTTCTTCTATACAACCGGATAGAAAGTATTGCCGTTTCTTAATTTAAGTACATACTTATTACGTTTTATTATCATCAAGTAGAGGCGATAGTAATTATAATGAGATGAAATATAAGCAATATTACCTCGTAAAATCTAACTAGCTGTCAATTAGGTATCCTATACATGTACAAATTAAATCTGTGATTGTAGCAGTAATTCTGAACTATTATTGAACACTTGGCAGGTGCGCTTGCAAAAGAACCTATCGACGTCTACGTGTAATTTGTAACCCATAGAAAGTAATTTATGAAGGTATAGAAATTAGTAATTGCTGTCGATATCTCATGGTTTTTTTGGCGCACCGCTCACCAGTATTTGCACAGTAGCTTTAATATTTTTTTGGCCTTTATATTGCGTTAGATTTAAGTTGAAAGTTGCACATCGATTTTTTCGATCGATTGCTTTGATTCAGCTTGACTTTTTGCGTATTCGCAACCGGATCTTGTGGGAGATATCAAAATTATTAGCTTTTTCAGTGATGAGGAGTTTCTAATTTATTGGTATTATAATAATATTATTTTTCATTCCAAATTATTTTAATTCCATACACCTACAAAAAGTTGCATAAGACTATGAAAACAAAAGGGACGATGTTGAAAATATATATTATGATATTATCTCATGATAGTAGTTCATTGTTTTAAAAATCAGATGCCTTTCCACTGCATTACATTCAAAATTCAACACGTTAATTGTCAAGATATTTTATAAAGTTTTAAGGGTCATAGTGGAGACATAAGCTGCCACCTTTTGATCGGCCACGAAAGTCCCCCTGTCCTAATAAATGAGGGTCGTAATTGATTGTATAGATGTATTTGCAAGGGTGTGGCTGGGCTGCCCTTACATTTTATGGCCAGAGACAAAATATAAACAGTAAGGATTTTTAAAACATTATACTACAATAATTTATTTTGATAAGAAAAAATAACAGTTCTTTAGCTAAAGGCATACATAAATAATATTAATGACGTTATAGGTATAGAGTAGAGTGTAGACTTTTTAGAGAGGTACGTAGATCAATGAGGCGTTAAATTATTTTCACGATACCTATTCATCTAAACATTCCCTACTGTTAGAACAGAAAAAGCAGATGGCATAAAGTAAAGATCCCAAACATCTGCCGGGCACGTGTGGCCTAAACACGAGTGAGGTTTCACCATTGAGTATTTAGAACAGGAGTTGGCAACTGTACGGCCCTTCTCTGGCGGGGAATTTACAGATTTTTTTCTTAGATTATAATGTGTGTTTGTGTGCAGCTTCTTGTAATATTTTATTTGTAATATTGACGCTATATTTTCTCCATTACTACGTGTCATTATACTGTACCTGCTATTGCACTCCCCGCGAAAAAAAACAGTATTGAAAAATGTATTGGAAATAGCGCTTGACAATTCCCGTACTCTATGTTCAAAGGATTTGACAGTCGCTGGGACCGGTTTGGGTTATACTCGGAAGTGGGACAAATGGGGTCATATTTCCACTTATAGTGGGATTAAAATAATGTTGCTACTTATTAAATTAATTAAAATATGTATTTAAAAATCGTAAAACCCGACAAACATATTAACTGAAAAACAAAAACAAAACAGCTTTCTGAAATTGATATTATTGTAACCCCGACTGGTTTATCAATTTATTAAATAATTTAATTTATAAATTGAGTGAAACATTAATAAATTACAACTCGATCAGACATTACGACATGATTGAATAACTAATTTAATATTAATTCAGATCATCAAGAAAACCACTTTCTTTTTTTAATAGAGTAGAATATTTAATACTACATTAATATCCTACCTCGGTGGCGTAGTGGGCGCATGCTCGACTGCCAATCAAGAGGTCCCGGGTTCGAAACCCAGGTCAGGCAGTGTTAAATATTGGATTTTTCCATTAGGAATTATCTCAAAAGCTGCCCGGAGTCTGGAACTGTGCCCGGCATATGGCAATAGGCTCGCCCCCTATTACATGGGACCAATAACATACTGGCGAAATGTGGGTGTATCTACTATGGGACTGAGTCCTGGGTACACCTCTGCCTACCCCCTCGGAGAAAAGGCGTGAATGTATGTTTATGTATGTTTTATGTTAATATCCTATCTAAATAATGTTCTGTCAAAAGTTCCAAACAAAACTATATTTTAAACGGTTTTATTAAGTATTACCTGTTTGTTGTTTAGGTATTTTTGTTTGGTTCAAATGAAATGGGCTTGGAATATAATGACCAAGCTGTGATGTAAACATGGCCAAATTTTCAAATGACTAAATTTAAATAAATAGACTACCTATGTAAATCTACCATGAGGTGTTGTATAACCTGCACCTAATGTTAGGTTTTACATAGGTAGCCTATTTATTTGTATTTAGTCATGTTTAATATCAAAAAGTACACACGATAGATAGATAGGTAACAATTGGCGGTCTTATCGCTAAGAGCGATCTCTTCCAGCCAACCGTGCAGGGTGAGGAGAGTACCGTAAATCGCATTTGGTCAGTGGTGTAACAAAAATAATAAATATGACTAAAATATACTTAATATTAATAAAAATATACTACAATAATGACAATTTGTTATAAATTACTAATACACCAGCTTATTGACAGCCTCGTTGGCCCAGATGGTAGTAACTCGGTTTTCTGTGCCGTAGGCCCCGGGTTCGATCCCCGGCCAGGTCAAACATTTGTGTGGATGAACATAATGTCTGTTTGATCTGTGTCTGGGTGTTATAAGCGTATATAAGTATGTATATCTGTCATCTGGTGACCATAGTACAGGCTTTAGCCTAGTTTGGGACCAGATAACGGTGTGTTGAAGTTGTCCCATAAAAAAAAAAAATTGTACCTACCTAAAGTTGTAATAATAATCATTCCCAAACTCGTACTGATCGGAAAATAAATAATATAATAAATTGTTTATTTAAAGTTAGAATTTCAGCTCAAAAATCTACCTTTAATAATAATAATTATAAACCCATTCATTTCCAACATCCTTAATAGATTGAATGTTTAAAAATCTCCCTATAGATAAATAAAAATGGCAAACCTCTTCCTTATATTATACAGTATGCATTTACAATTTCACATCTCTTTCACGGGACCATTATTTATAACAAGTATTTATTCATTAATCAATACTCCACCAACTAATTACAACTTTCCCTGCGTGTACGCAACAATGTTGCATCGAGTCTACACATCACATACATCTCACAGTTTACAATGGTTGATCGTATCTACTAATTTATGTGTGATGTGTTTACGCCGGCCACGGCAACAATCCTTATGAGGTCGGAAAATCTTTCGTTTACGCGTTTATTCTTGTCTTGTGGCTACTACACTTTTGCAAAACATTAGGAAGGAAATTATAATTGTTAAATATATAAGGGGTTTTGAAGGTTCCCTATTCATTCGCATACTATTTTTAGCCATAATTTTACAACTCATAAAATTTTAAGCCATAATATATGTAATAGCTAATGATTACCAGTCATAACGTCAATACTCCTATTATAACTTGTTATAATTTTAATTGTCCTAACATTTGAAACCTATAACATTATATGTCCTAACCATTGATAACCATATTATTTTATGCCATAATCCTAACATGTCCTAACTATTGATATCACTAAAATTATGTGCCATAATCATATATTGTTCGAATGTTAACTTTGTCATAATATAAATTAAACCTAACCAAACCAAAAGAATTTTGAATGTTCTTAACTCATTAACGTAGTTAAACATCTTTTCTATGTAGCAAACTGTTGATATATCACATTGCTATAAAAAAATATTATAGTAAGGCGCTATTACTGATTATGAATATAAAAGAAGGTAGTTTCATTATTATTATAAAAATAACACTAAGTCAAATTTTAGCGTTAATATTTGGAACAAAGTGCTTAAACTAATTTTGAAATTATAATTACAATGGAAAACGAGTGCAAAATATTTACAACAGAAAGAGGAGCCACAAATTAAATATTAGTGGATTTACATATGAAAAAAATCGAGTAAATAAAAAAATTATTATTGGGTATGTGAGTTACGGCGAGATCCTACTCCTACCCATAAATGCAATACAACACTACAATATTCCTCACTTGCAAAAATACGTACACTACCGATTATATACAATAACAATTATGAACAATGAAAATTAGGACATACACCATTATTAACTATAAAATTATACATAACAACCATTATGACAACTAACAATAGGAATAAAAACTATTATACACATAAATATTATAGCAATTAAATTTTAGGACAGTTTATCATTATTACTACAAAAAAATATGTATTTCCAATATTATGACTAGAGGAGGTTATGACAAATGATGTATGCGGAAAAATTTTATGACAAAAGAAATTATGCGAATCAATAGGACACCGGTTTTGAATAAGTATAGAAATTGCAAATACCACTTAGTATAAATTATAAGGATATGATGGAATTAATCATGAGCTGGCCGTGGAGTTACCGGCTTTAGAATAGTGCTCCACCCTCTCTATCCATGGTTGCCGTATGAGTCGGCTAAGGGTTAACAGATCCAGAGGACGGGCAGCAGCGTCCTCTGCAAAAAACCATCGAACAGCGCTCGACGACCCACCTGCCAAGCGTGTTGAGTATTGGCAAAACCCCCCTTTATGGGGGTCTATGTTCAGTAGTGATTACCAACGGCTGAGATGATGATGATGATGGATCATTAGCACACTTTTTAAAGATCTGAAAGCGCTCCAAGCTCATAGTTGGTATTATCTATAGAACATATAAAAATTATATTCACTTATTTTTTAACAGTAAACGTAAGTCAAGACTTAGGTTGTATTGTTATGATGATATAAAGGATTATGTGTCACTAATTGTACCAGCAAAGTAACAAATCAGTAGTACTACTGACACTACGCCAGCCAGAATCACTTTATTTTGTCTTATTGTCGAGTTGAGCTACACTGTCTAGTGAAAAATAATACTTAAAGAACCCTTAATTTGGGTCGATGTGACACCGTGATTACTCATCATCTCAGCCACAGGACGTCCACTGCTGAACATAGGCCTCCCCCTCAGATTTCCATCCAGTCCGTTTGTAAGCGGTTTGAATCCAGCGTGGTTCTGTCGTCCTTATTAGATCGTCTGTCCATATTGTGGGTGGACGTCCTACGCTATGCTGGCCAGTCCGTGTTCTCCGTTGGAGAAATTTACAGCTCCATCGGCCATCAGTTACCCATTGCCACTTCAACTTGCTAATGCGCTGGGCTATGTCGGTAACTTTCCTCATTTCTGATTCGATCTCGCAGATAATTTCCCAGCATAGTCCTGTCCATAGCTCATTGCGCTATTTAATGATGCCAATGCCAAAGATTTATTAATTCCTTGGTACCTACTAGAGGTACCCCGCGCTTTTAGTCGCTGAGAAGTAACCCTATGTATTATTCCATAGAGTCTAAACAATCTACATAGGTATCTACCAAAAATCAGGCCAAGCTGTTCGGTTGTTTTAGTGTGAAGTCATAATATACTCAGACATCGACAACTTTCGCATTAATAATAATATACAGAAGAGTCAGTTTAGTAGAATTCAGCCTTGAATTTTCGCTACTCGTCAAAGCTTTTAAAGCACCCACGTTGTTTTTATCTCGATGACTTGTTATTTTGTATGAAGATATCGCGCCCACATTTCATAAAGTACGAGACAAAAAACTTGTCAGGATTGATATGTGATAGCCTCAGGTGAATATATGTGAGTAGGTCGAGTTACGGCACACAGCGGGTAGGTTCAATTTCAGGATAACATAACTTTCATATTGGGCGTTTTTATTTGAGAATCGATATGTTTTTAATTTCCCAAATACTTTAACCCAGAAAGTGTTTTCTTTCGCATTCAATGTTACATTATTATTTCAGAAAGTCACACGCCGAAGATTCCTCCAATAATTTACTCACATTTCTTTGGGTGCTTCGGTACTTATCTGCCAAAAATTAATAAGAAATTATCTAAGTCTTTTCAGGAAGCTACTTGCGGCATTTTCGAGCCCCTGTCACTTCGTTGTGGATAAAGCTGGAAAAGCGTATGTTTTGATGGGATTTATTTTAGACTTCTGGAAACATTATTTTTCCAAGCCCAAAGTAGTAGGTTGATAATAATTGCAATATAAGTACAATCTGACTTGCCTCATAATATTATTATGACTCATTGACTCACTCACAAGTTCCCGTCGAATATTTCCTTTAAATTCTCGGACAGCAAATATGCGTAACATTCGACCACGTGCAGTTAACCTGCAATCGAGCAATTTACCAAATTATGACAATTGATAACCAAATCACAAATGTACCTACAATTTTGCAAAGTTCTCACGGTATTTGGATTAAAACCGCACAAAGGAAAATAGACCTAAACTTAAAGCAAAAAAAACCTTTTCGAAATTTTTAGAAAGTTTTTAAATTAGATACCAAAATGGTCAATGCAGAAATGCAGAATTAGGCCCTTAGGGTGAACGTCCCAAATATTGACATGCGATTGTAATTAGTTCAGTCCAGTTTTGAGACTTGGGACAGCCTGGGAGTTGGCTTCAGGGTGTTTCTGGTGTTGTTTGTAATGATAGAGTTAGAACTGGCCTCGTAATATACCGGAGGCAAGTATGGACAAGCGTGAGAGACTGCCTGGGGTGGCGCAAATCGGTCACTTTACCTTACTAATTTTCTCATTGACTTGTGATAAATGTTGTGCGTTTGCGCATTTCCTGTGGATAATTGAGTCGTGAATGGAGAATGTTCATGGGACTGCAGTCTGCACAATCTTCGGAAACTTTATCACAGGAAATCTTTTAAAAGTGCCTCTTTCTCCAATACATTAATTTCATTCGAAGTTAAATCGTACACTCGTACGCAAAATACCCACAGACAGTAAATACAAATTTTATATTTAATACTTAACTGAATCATAATATCGTATTTACCTTTTTTTTATGACAGTGAGTGACAAGACGAGCAAATCATGTTTTTTTTTATGATAGTGAGTGATAAGATGAGCAAATCAGATGCCTGATGGTAAGCATCATGAGTGCCCATATCAGACACAGTGCCACCCAGTGTTTTAAAATTCAAAATTCTGCGCGGCACTGCACTGCGCCTGTCACCCTGAGATATGAGTTGTTGAATCTCATCATGCCCAGTAATTTCGCTGGTAACATTGCCTTTCATACCGGAACACATTAATGTCTGCACATTACTGCTTGGCGGATGAATAACTGGCAAAGGTGAGGTACTTCGCGGCACAGGCGGCCCCCTGCAAAAGAGGCCTACCACTACAAAAAAACCACACCACCTATCCACAGAACACAAAACTCGGTATCTTCAATGTGAAATAGATCAAGAACACTGTTCAATGTAACACCTACAACTCTAACCAAAATTATAGTAAATATAATAATAAGCAAAAAAAATAATATTTCTATACTATCCATTTATAGTGCCAAAGGTCGTTGATCCAAAAAATAAATCTAAATTAATAAAAACTGAGTGATTTATTATTACATTGAATGTAATTTTTAAATGTGTTTATGCAAATAATTTTAGCAATGTCTCATTATGAGGTAGGCGTGATTTAGTGGCTGTTCTGTCAAAAAATGCGATACGGCATGCCGCTAGTGATGTAACTTTTAAGTAATTTATTCGTGTATTTTATTTGGACAGTGTTTGAAGATAGGATAATAATAATGTCAATCCAAAAGACATTGCGCAAACCGCAAAAGGTACCTACTTCTACCACAGAAGAGATAATGCTCCTACTACTCATATTCCCGGGTTCGATCCCGGGTCAGGCAAAGTAAATATTGGATTTTTCCATTAGGAATTATCTCAATAACTGCCTGGAGTCTGGAACTGTGCCCGATAGATGGCAATAGGCTCGCCCCCTATTACATGGGACCAATAACATACTGGCGAAATGTGGGTATCTACTATGGGACTGAGTCCTGGGTACAATTCTGCCTACCCTTTCGGGAAAAAAGGCGTGAATGTATGTTTTTTATCCTATTCCTTGTTATCTTATGAACAACGACTTTGTGTTATAAGTTTATTTTATCTGCAAGAGTTTTTCTTTGTTTTTTTATTATAATTTTCTCACCATATAAACTTTTTTTTTATGATAGTGAGCAAATCAGGTGCCTGATGGTAAGCATCATGAGTGCCCATATCAGACACAGTGCCACCCAGTGTTTTAAAATTCAAAATTCTGCTCGGCACTGCACT
Organism: Hemistola chrysoprasaria; assembly: GCA_947063395.1. Classification (NCBI taxonomy): domain Eukaryota; kingdom Metazoa; phylum Arthropoda; class Insecta; order Lepidoptera; family Geometridae; genus Hemistola; species Hemistola chrysoprasaria. Next base: position 7,262,123 of record OX346720.1, on the reverse strand, counting down.
GCGCCTATCACCCTGAGATATTAGTTGTTGAATCTCGTGATGCCCAGTAATTTCACTGGTAACATTGCCCTTCAGACCGGAACACAGTAATGTTTGCACATTACCGCTTGCGGATGAATAACTGGCAAAGGTGTGGTACTTCCCCAGACGGCCCCCTGCAAAAGAGGCCTACCACCACAAAACTTGCTGTTCTCGAGTTTAAGCGAGGCTAACGAACAGCAATTATTTTTTTATATCATAAAATCACGCCTTTTTTCCGAAGGGGTAGGCAGTAGGCAGGGTACCCAGGACTAATTATTATATAATATACTAGTTGTTTCCTGCTATTTACCCGTGTAGTCTTCGTTCCCGTGGGAATACTGGGATAAACAGTCTGAACTATCTACATACTTATACCGAATTTCAGCCCAATCGATTCAGTTCTTTTGGCGTTTTTACGCCAAAAAAACTGTAAGTAAAAACATCCATCCATCCATCCTCACAAACTTGCACATTTATAAAATTAAAGTAAGAAGTATGATAATAATTCTGACAAAAATAAAAGTTAATATTCTTTTGAAAGTTGTTCAAAACGATGGGTAGATTGTCACCACATCTTTTGTAATACGTTGTTTAGTTCATGACTCTCTAATGGCTATCGAATACATTTTCCTCGATTCGATAAGATGTACCTATAGATCCCTATATTCTGAAGTGTGAGAACACTTGAGTCAAAATTATCTAACAGTTTCGCAATAAATTCTACATGAAGTTATAAACATTTATTACAAGGCAAAGTAACATGAAAGTTTGTAATATAATTACCGTAGCTAGAGATAAGCTATTTAACTGTAGGTAATACCAAACGAGATTTCATGTATAAAACACCTGCACAAAGAAAAAAACTCAGAAAAATAAAAAGCACTGAAAACTTATTTGGATTTCATTGGATTTTTACTGAATCTTTGTATTGTTTTTTTCTAGAACCTAGCTGTTTTTATTTAACTTAATTACTACATGTAGTATTTTTTATATCTTCAAAAATGTGGGTACGTGTGAGCGAGAGGGTGAATTTGCTTAGGACCACGCCTAGCAAAACGAATTTACATAAGTAGTTCTTACTGTTTTTCAACATAAGAGTTTTACAGCATTTCATCGAGTCAAATCCTAGTACCAGCAAAGCTATTATAGTGCTTCCGTAATTATCGTTGGAAAAGCTATATTATCGTGGTTTTCATCTCTTTCGAAGGGCTACACTACTTCATCTGTTCTCGTAGGGGCTACACGATAAATCATGTTCGCCACCCAACGTGAGTGTGCTCTATTGATCTAGGTCTCTACATGACTCTACCAAGTATAAATCTATAGGGACTTTAAATCAGTAAGCATCCTTTTTGAAGGGTCATTGTACCCATTATTGGGGACAACTTTGTCTGGAATCAACTCTAAAATAGGAAAAACATATCTTTTTCGCGATTTTGGAGTAGGCTTATTACTGAAAGTTGTTCCAAATGGATGAAAACAATGACACTTTTAAGGAAAGAATATTAACTATTACTACGTAAAGAAGCGACACTCACCTCCCCCCGCCATTTTATGTCGCCTGCGACCAGGCAGTCAATGAGGCAGTAACGTACTTACGCACACATTTGACACGTGTACACACGTTATTTTTTCTACGTAGTAGTAGTAGCATTAGTACACGCGGATGATTGTATGGAGTTACGGGGGCTGCTTTAAGTGAATGTTTACTAATTATTACCATTAACCCTGTAGTACTTACTTAGTTTAATAATACTGGTACAGTCTTATAAATATTAAATATAAATATTTATATAGATCCATTTCACCAACCGTGAGACAAACTTTAACGAGCGCAAACATAAAGTCACTCGAGAGGCACTATCCATACAAATTGACACTAATTGAACTATAACTACTTAGACGTTTATTTTTAACTCCTTTATATCACCATACATAGAAAGTAGACTTGGTTTTACTCAATGAGATTACAATTTATATATTATATGAAGACGTCAACGTGTTCATTACTACACTGTTAAATGTTTTTATTTAAATGCTCTCACGCAAAAACTACTGCACTGATTGGGCTGAAATTCAGTATGTAGATAGTTTAGACCCTGAAATAACACATTGGGTTATTATCCCGATATTCCCTCGGGAACGTTCAATACGCGGGTAAATCCGCGGGGCACTGCTTGTTTTACATTCAGCCCAAGTAAGCAGAAAAGTGGGTAAAACGAGAATGTAAACGGTGCGGAGCGGTGGTCACTTCTAATGAAAATGTTTGTATGTTTCCTGCCACCAAAGAGCCAAACAATGGAAATGACTATTGACGCAATGGCGTTATGGAAATGGCCTCCAAAATGATGCGGCTTAGTACAAATTACCTCAAGTTTCTTGACATAACAGTGTGTTAAACGTCTTCTTATATTAAAATCTTAGTTAGGACTATCTTCCGCGGCAATCGATAGATCTGAGATAAAATAAACTAGGATTACTAATAACCGGATGTTTTGCAATAACTACTTCATTCATGTTGTTATGGTCACGGGAAATGACCGTTTCCTAGACATGTAAATAGTTCTGGTCAAAGTTACTCTTTCCTTAGTCAGATATAATGGAGGCCCTAATTTGAGATAACCTATGTACATAACTTCGAAAAATTATTATTCATTGTCAAGGCTACTACAGTAAATCTCACCGAAACGATTCGTGTTATTTAACCCACGGCCGGTGTGTCCCTCAAAGAGGACCAAAATTAGGGGAGCCAAATTCGCATAGTAAAAGCTATGCGGATACGCCTGTGATACATTAGACTGTCTGTGTGTCTAGAATATTATCGAGGTAGTAAATGTCCAGGGGAAACGGAGCACCAGGGGGTTAGAACTTGTCAGCAGATTTGCATTGTTCGGGCTCAAAAGAGAGATAAAACAGGGAAAATAAGTTGTCTCCGTGCCATGCGGAGGCGGTCAGGGTTTTGTCAAAAATGTTATTGTCAAGATCTCCAAAGGATCAAAGAATCAAGGTCAAAGAATGTATGTGGACATAATATCTTTGTTTTTATAGAAATTAGTTTCTATTGAAAGGTTTTGCCTGTGGGTTTTGTTATTGCGCAGCGCCTCCCATGAGGCTTGAAATGTTTCTAAGTATGAAGAGGTACATTCTTACAGCGCGCAATTATTTTTCGAACTGGGCCGACACTGCCCTGTTTTATTTATTTTAGTCATTAAATATTGATAGATATTTTAACTGCTTAAAACTTAATTAAAATGTTTATATATCTTACATTATGATAGGTTAGTTACACATTGCGCATTCTATGTAAGTAGATCACTTCTGGATCCGGCACAAGAAATTAATATATTTATGTAACCGGCGCCATTCACTTCAATAATAAGCAATGATATGGCAGAGTGGTCTGTGACCTGGCGCCAACTGCGCCAACCGGCTACAGGTACTCTGGTGAACTGTCTTGATAAATGGAATAAAGTGTGGATAGGTAAGAAACGATTCCACGGGTGCTGCGAGCGGGGGCTGGTCTGGGCAGGTGTTCTCTGATCTCTGATCTACGTTTTTAGTAATATTGTATTTAATGTAAGTAATAGTTCCTCACAGCGGTGTGGCATTCCTGCCACACTCGCTGTTTCATAAATGATAAAAATAATAATAATTAAGATACAAATATTTGGTCAAATGCGAATGAGCCTCGCATATGAAGGGTTCCCTCCCACCCACTATGTACCTCCTCATCTATCAAATATGTAGTGTAGTGGTAGGCCTCTTTTGCAGGGGGCCGTGCCACACCTTTGCCAGTTATTCATACGCCAAGCACTAATGTGCATACATTACTGTGTTTCGGTCTGAAATGCAATGTTACCAGCGAAATTACTGGGAATTTATTGCGAAACTGTTAGATAATTTTGACTCAAGTGTTCTCACACTTCAGAATATAGGGATCTATAGGTACATCTTATCGAATCGAGGAAAATGTATTCGATAGCCATTAGAGAGTCATGAACTAAACAACGTATTACAAAAGATGTGGTGACAATCTACCCATCGTTTTGAACAACTTTCAAAAGAATATTAACTTTTATTTTTGTCAGAATTATTATCATACTTCTTACTTTAATTTTATAAATGTGCAAGTTTGTGAGGATGGATGGATGGATGTTTTTACTTACAGTTTTTTTGGCGTAAAAACGCCAAAAGAACTGAATCGATTGGGCTGAAATTCGGTATAAGTATGTAGATAGTTCAGACTGTTTATCCCAGTATTCCCACGGGAACGAAGACTACACGGGTAAATAGCAGGAAACAACTAGTATATTATATAATAATTAGTCCTGGGTACCCTGCCTACTGCCTACCCCTTCGGAAAAAAGGCGTGATTTTATGATATAAAAAAATAATTGCTGTTCGTTAGCCTCGCTTAAACTCGAGAACAGCAAGTTTTGTGGTGGTAGGCCTCTTTTGCAGGGGGCCGTCTGGGGAAGTACCACACCTTTGCCAGTTATTCATCCGCAAGCGGTAATGTGCAAACATTACTGTGTTCCGGTCTGAAGGGCAATGTTACCAGTGAAATTACTGGGCATCACGAGTTTCATCAACTTATATCTCAGGGTGACAGGCGCAGATCAGTGTCGCGGAGAATTTTGAATTTTAAAACACTGGATGGCACTGTGTCTGGTATGGGCAATCATGATGCTTACCATCAGGCACCTGATTTGCTCGTCTTATCACTCACTATGATAAAAATATAAAAAAAAATGTTATTACTAAAATTCAAATAATATGTATGAGAATTTATTCTTATTGCTGTAAAAGTCTTTTAAGACAATTTATTAAACAGTTTGGTTGTATGAATAGCACCTTTAACTATGAACTTTTATATTTTTAGTATTTTATTTATAGTGGCAATAGAAATATATGGATATTGTAAAAATTACAAGTGTCTAGCTATTACGGTTTATGAGATAGAGCCCTGTGAGAGACGGACGGAAGGACGGCGGAGGCTTAGTAATAGGGTTCTAATTAACACATATCAGCATGACAGCCTGGTTGGCACAGATGGTAGTAACTCTGCTTTCTGTGCCGTAGGCTCCGGGTTCGATCCCCGGCCAGTTCAAACATTTGTGTGCATGAACATGTCTGTTTGCTGTGTCTGGGTGTTATAAGCGTATATAAGTATGTATATCAGTCATCTGGTTACCATAGTACAGGCTTCTAGCCTAGTTTGGGACCAGATGACCGTGTGTGGAAGTTGTCCCATATTATTATTATTATTATATAATTATCGTGAAATATATCTATTTCTGGATGTTGAGCGAGCATATCATTGAACAACTTCGCCGGGCTACTTACTCCCACCCTGACACTAGGGGCGTCACAAACTGAATGGTAGTGGCTGGCAGGCAGGTCAAACAGACGATGAAGTATTTTGTCGAAAAGACAAAATTCGCTTACATGAGAAATTACTCGCGCACTGTGAGACCACATAGTATTGTTCTCGAATACGGGTGTTAGTACTAATAGGAAATATACCTACCTACAAGAAGAACGCACAGAATTTAACCTCTGAAGATAAAAAAATCAGATTTGAGGGTATTAATAAACACAGCTCAGTCAGAAAGATGAAAGAATGAGGTAAGCCTAATAAGCTTCGCCCAGCGGTTTCATGGTCATTGCAATGCGGGGTTTTTATCCAATCGCCTGACATTCCCGCTCCTCCACTTTGTTCGACACGACTGCACGTGAACTATTCAGTTTTTAAACGTCTGATTGGCGCGTCTTTCCGCTTCGTTAGTCGCTAATTCTGGAATGGAATATGAAGGTAGATTATGATAATGTAGGCTAGATTGCAACTGAAAGAAATCCATAAAATAAGTTTACGTTCACAACTTTCCAAATTACTGGTTTTGTTTTTGTATTGTCTATTCGTAAACTTTATGGCCAGAAAATTTTTTTCAAAAAATAATACCGAATTTGAAAGATATGTGCAATGGACTCCCATGCTTTCCCATTTAGATCGACCGAACGACTAGGCGCGGCGAGCAGTTTCACCCTTATGTTGTAGACATTCCTCCATTACGCACGAAGCGATTTGCTTCATCCTTCATTATGCTAAGGAGTGGAACTCTCTGCCGAGGTCGGTATTTCCGGAACGCTATAATCTGGACATTTTTAACGGGAAACCTGAGTGACGAAGAATTTAAAATTTCGGTTTTTGTAAAAACTATCGCCGTCGCTCTGCTCCTGAAAGTATGAGCTATGAATGTGTGTGTAAGAAGATTATTATTGCGACTTCGCGCGCATATTCATGTCAGTAGTAAAGTTTGTGACGCTTGTATTCAAACTAGGTAGGTACTTATCGTAGGTATTATTTTAGACTTTTGTTTTTATTTACATTCTAGTAATATATGATTGCTTAAATTCATTAGCTACGTCTAGTATGAAATGGACCAGTGGTTGCAGTGTTCAGACAGCGTTCACAAAATCGTGTCATCGATCAACGAATGCGAGTTCGAATCCCAGTCCCAGGAGTAATTTTTTACCCGGATATTTTTTTGTTAGGAACTTTTTTCTTCATTATCTGTATTTATATTATTGTGTAATTATATAATAAAAGAATAGATACTATAATATATATTTATAGTTTATATGACACCAGTCGCCCAGCGCTTAAAAATTCATATAAATGTGTATATTATCTTCGAAGGTAAGTATTGACTTTTTCAGTTCATCCTGTCAGTCTAGACGTTTGCTGAAAATATAACTTTTCATTGTAATATCTACCTAATAATAATTTCTTTTACGGACTTGATTCTTTTGCTTTAGTATTACGGTTTTGGCTTGTTTGTATGAATTTCTTTCAGTATTTTATCTGAAAATGAAAATCTGAAAATGGGTAAAAGCAAAAGGGGCAGGACGTTTATTTTTGAACGCTCTACGAAAAATACACCATTTACGTATAAAACGGCAAATACATTTTGCGCCTTTGCCATCCGTTTGAGTATAGGTAATACGTACATACTTAATTATTTTGTGTTTTTCATCATGAAATTACGATAAAACGCAATTCAAATTAATTTCTTCAACCTAATGAGTCATGGGGTGAGCAGTTGATAGTCATGTCGACCGAAAAATTCGATCCGTTAGAACCGTTGATCGCTATCAACTACAAACTTGAAAACCATTTAGGTGGTGTTTGAGCCAATCATATGATCATGAGAACCCGGGTTTGACAATAGGCACGACTTCTACTACAAGAGATTTAAAAATATTACTGGCAAAGTGTTAGAAAATTTCACTGAGTCTTCACCCATGAATGCCGTAGCTTGCGATAATGCTCTTGAACCATCTCTTTGTTAAAGATGTATCTACTCGTACAAGGCCAATAATGATTATGATGATAAAGTAATACATTTTAATACAATTACATATTATATAATATTTATTAACAAATTAACTACTTAACATAATATATAGAACAGTATAGAAGCCAATGAAAGATCACCATAAAAACAAGTGCTATGCCCTAGACATCTCAACATTAGGTTCTCCGAAGGTCTAACTGAACGAGAATGGGCCATATGAAGATTGATATTATAGTTGAACTGCATTTAAATCGATATTATTACATACTATTAGTCTTCTATTTTTTCGTAAGAAGTATTGGTTTAAACTCGTTTTCTATGAACATCACTAGGATTTTTAAAAATACTATGTCTATGAGTCCCTTCCCTAGTTGTATAAGTATGAGTGGAACCCCCCCTCACCGCCTGCGCGAAAGGGACAACTGCAGCTCAAAGCGATTATAACTACGTGACGAAATCGATGTTTTGTATTCCCGTGTTCCCTCCGAGAATAATTAGTTTTATCCATAAATTTATATCTTGAAAATTAGGAAATGGATTAGGCTATGTCCCTGTTATTTAATTTTTTTTCCTAAACTCTTCATTTTTTTCTAGTGAACGTCTAATTGCGCGAGTAAAACTGGGACAGTTTTTCATGTTTTTAAAGGGTCATATTTCATTTAATAATGAGTTTGTAGAAAAATGAAAATAACAGGGACATGCTCACTGTAGACCTAGATTTTATAAAAAAAAAACCATTGCTCTGACGCAATTATCTAGGGAGGAAACACGGGAATACGTTTGTATGGAAAAATCACCCCTCATGTATCCTCCTTTTCACCTTCTAGGCAAACGTGTACCATCTTAGCCTTCCATCAAGCGAGATTGAGGTCAAACGTAAGCCTATTTTATATAAAAAAAAAAAAAAAGATCCCACCCAGCGAGATTTTTGTTAGTGATCATTTTTACCAAGGTAACTAACTATTTACTGTGTTTTTACGTAGTTCTCTAAGACCATACCTGTAACACAGAACAGATAATAATACTAAGCCCGTAGTACCTCCAATCTAATCACAGGTTCATCCAGCCAAGCAACACATGACAATGACTTATTTGAATTTTCCGAAGTAGATTGCTGTTGATCACTTTTTGTTTGGTTATTTGTTATGTTATTTAGATAAACAGTAGACTAATCCATAAAGCATGCGATGTAAGAGTATATTGTCTTGTCTGTTTTTGTTTACAAACAAACATAGTTAGAATTTCTCACGCGGTTCATAATATATAACACGATACACAATAACGAGTTCATCACGTAACGCATTTAACGGTATAGTGTCACGTCGCAGATGTATCATCGTGCTCGTAATGTTCTGCTATTTTTGGACATGTTTGGAGTTCTATGCGTCCGTAGCTTTTGTAGAGGAGAATAATTCGTTTTAATCGTTTTGATGTTACAAAATATTACAGCGAAATTACTGGGCATAACGAGATTCAACAACTAATATCTCAGGGTGACAGGCTCAGTGCAGTGCCGCGCAGAATTTTGAATTTTAAAACACTGGGTGGCACTGTGTCTGATATGGGAAATCATGATGCTTACCATCAGGCACCTGATTTGCTCGTCTTGTCACTCACTATCATAAAAAAAAATGTTGAAATTGATAGGTCCAACCAACAAAAATCTTTTCTCTTCCGCCTCTTAATTGATTTCTAATCTTGCGTATCTAGCAGCTCTTCAGCGTATATTGTAACATAATTTATTTTATTTTTATTTAATGATTTAGGATATTAGCGTTTTTATGCCGACTGTACCTACAGTGACCTTTTGCCCTGACATTTGTTACGTCTCCTGCGTACAAAATGTCGAATCCGTGCCGACTGTGATATACGATCGCATGGAGACTATTTATGTGCCTAATCCTATGACGAATAAGGTTACAGCTAATGGTACTAAAATGCTACCTACTTGAGCATATGTATAAGGATTGAGGATATGCGTGTAGGATGGGATTTTTTACGGCCAATGAAATGAAACTTTGGATATTTATTAATGATTTCAGTGGCGTAGCCACAGATGAGGATGAGTCTTTCATCTCCTCTGTGGGCGTAGCGAAGTAGGTTCAGCTCCCAGATTTGCTCCTCAGTATTTTGTCTATCTGGTATATTTCTATATAGGTAAGTAGGTATACCCTGCACTGTTTTAGCTCTCATACATTAAATTGGGGACTTATATCCAAGGCTATAGAGCTTCCCTAGGCCCTTTTTTCCATAGCATTTTTCCACTTCAGAAAAATGTCTAAGCTACGCCAGAGAGCAACTACAGCACCAAAACTTCTATTTCAGAAGGCCTTTATTCTCTTATTTGTAATGGGGCTAAAGTAATTCAGGGAAGAACCACAGCTCCTACAGTTTTTCTCTCCCCTAAAACTCCGTTTATAGTATACCTTTATATTAATAAGTATTGTGTTTAATGACTAATTATAGCGTTATATTGTTCCAGGGCAAGTCGGTGATTCGACCGATCGCCTTCAAGCCGCTGGGAGGGCGCCTGTCGGCGGGTGGCGAGCGATATGGTTCGACACCGGCGCTGGCAAGCAGACCGCCTTCGCACATGACTTTATATGGAAGTAAGCACAAAAAACTTTTGTTGTTATAGCGGGATTTGGCGTCAAGCAGGCATGTCGTATCACAGATAGAAGGAATTTCGAACCGGAAAGGAAAACAGGAACTGTGTAACTTGACTGGGCTACAAACTGCAAAGGAGACCATTGGTGGAGTAGGTTCAGATTTCAGATTCATTATATTATGTATACTTACTACCCAAATATTAAACTAGTCTCTCTGTCAGCTGTAAACCTCGCTAGAATCAGATTTGATGTGACATAGAAAATTTTTCATTATTTTTCAACCCCCATTAAAAATATCCAATAACTGAATCGACAAATCTTTATATACCTATATCGAATCTACTCACAAAAATTCACGTGAAGAGATTAAGAAGTAGAGGGGAAACATCCGTACTTTTTACGAAATCATATTTGAGTGGGTCAAAGACTTCATGGAATCGGTTCGGAACAGCTTTACACCTATATGCATAAATATAATAATATATTAAATATATGTACAGTATTAATTACACAGTATTAAATTATCATATTACAGTATTAATATTATACAGATTCTGCTTCTGCAGTTCCCAGTGCAGGGGTGTGACTGTGTGTAAACCGTTCTGCGTCAGTGCTGAGACGGAAGACAGATTAATAAAAATTGTCTACTCGTAACGCATAAGTAGCAATGTCAAGTACCATTGCATTGCCGCAAGTTCCACTCGGGTAACCATTGAAATAGCATACAAAAGGCAGGCGCGTGTTGATGGTAGCTCCAGGAGTAAGGCGGGTCTAACTCTGTGTACTTGGTTTACTTTATATGCTTACTTTACACCCGACACAGCTTGCGCGGGTCGGGTACCTTTCGTACTCCCGATCTATCAGATCGTGCCTGGCTTGCGCCCGCATTCCGTCTGCGCTTTCAATATAAGGTACAGTGGTGTAATAAGGCCTACCGTTTTTTAAGGCCCAAGCGGAGAAAACAAATTTAAAAACCTTTTATCCGCGCAACCTTCATAGCACGCATGTAATAGAACAATAGGAATGCAGGAAAGCAGCAGCGGTCACCATCTTGCCAGTGACACCTGGTTGTTCACTGGCCTCGGCCACAGCCGCTCATTTTTATAATTTTTGATCCCACTAATCGTTACTTTTTACTTATTTATGCCACAATTAGTAAGAAGATTTTTGTTAAATGTGTTTATTAAATCATTACTTTAAAGATTTTTACATTGAAATTTATATCCAATATCTATACATACTCCGAAAATAGTCAATTTGTGTAGGAAAACCCACGTTGTTTAGGAAGGCCCAACAACGGTGATGTGTGGCAAGCCTTGCAAAGCCTTTAAATTTTAAATAAACAATTAATTCAACAATACACAACAATATTATAAGGTGTAATACTAATATTTATACATTAAACACCTTACTATTCGATAGCTGGACTGTTTTCTTACACATTGAAAAAGTGTATTTTTCAATAAAAATATTGATGATAAAAGTTACCGCTTCATGCTATCAGAGTTCATGAATATTATATATAATCTTCATATGAATATAATATCTTTGAGGTATTGAATGCTAACTTCTGTGCCAATCGATATAAAAAAAGCACGGGCCTTATTAAACACTCCATTTTTAGTAAAGCCCAAAATGGAGGTATTTCCGGAGTCCGTTGTGCGTGATTTCAAAACATAACATTACGCATTGTTTCCTGAAGGGTAAAGCAGAACTTACCCATTCCGATAGCCATAACACATAAGTGCATACCCCATATTCCAGGTTCAAGTGATGTCCGCGAGGTGCGATGGTGCGGCTCCCCGCAGCCTGCCTCTCTGTCGGCGCTGCCACCGGCGGGACTGTCTGCACCGCTACATCAGCGACATCATTCTGCTATCGTGTGAGTATCTTTTATTCCCATCAGATCATACAATTAAGGGTGTTAGTGTGATCTGAGGTTTCCCGAAAAGATAGGACGGAGGTGTAAGGAGGAGGAGAAACCGTGCACTGTGGCTATATAGATAACTAAGTGTGCCTCGCGGTTTCACTCGTCAGACACGTTCCCGTAAGAATATCGGGATAAAAAGACCCTATTTGTTGTTCCAGGGTCTAAACTATCTACATACCGAATTTCAGCCAAATCGGTTCATTAGCTTTGGTGTGAAAGAGTACCAAACATCCAGCTAACCATTCATCTTCACAAGCTTTCGCATTTATAATAGATACTTATTAGAAGGATAGGAAGTAGGATAATATTATGGTAGTATCTATAATAATAAAATAATAATAATATGGGACAATTTCCACACACGGTCATCTGGTCCCAAACTAGGCTAGAAGCCTGTACTATGGTAACTTACTTACTATGGTACATACTTATATAAGCTTATAACACCCAGACACAGATCAAACAGACATGTTCATGCACACAAATGTTTGACCTGGCCGGGGATCGAACCCGGGCCCTGCGGCACAGAAAGCAGAATTAAAGCCATCTGAGCCAACGAGGCTGTCAACCGCGTCTCTCTCTCTACTTAACGAGGCTGTCTCTCTCTACTCACTTTCATGCACAATGCACATCCTCTCTCTTGCAGTTCATCCAAGATTTTTATAAGACGCCCTCTGAACATGCAGGCTACCATCATTTCCATATGTTTACATGATCTTTCTTCCTTCTTTAATGAGACTTCCACTCTTTAATTTCTTATTCACTGCTGATCTCTGGAGGTTTCATGTCATCTTTGGCTTAATTACCTCTTGGCTATTCAGGAAATAAATGCTTTTCTGACAATCCAACTAAAGTGCCTTTAAGCCAAAAGGTCTTTCTGCTAGCAAATTACCCTTCCCAGTGAATTGATTTCATGTTCCTCTCAAAATAACCATTGTAGTAACTTCATAAGAATCTCAAGAGCTTCGATAAGTGACGCCCTTTTAAAGAGCTCAATTAGTGCAACCTAATTAAAGTAATTAACGAGTGAGGCTCGCGTGATGCTGCAGCCCGCATATTGTTATTAGAATTATTACGAGAACTGTAGCTATAAAATGCCACTTGAGACCAACCGGTAAGTTTGTCTCGTCAAAATGATTTAGAGATAAATTAGGTTGGTACATTCATAAACATAACATAACATACATTCACGCCTTTTTCCCGAAGGGGTAGGCAGAGGTGTACCCAGGACTCAGTCCCATAGTAGATACACCCACATTTCGCCAGTATGTTATTGGTCCCATGTAATAGGGGGCGAGCCTATTGCCATCTACCGGGCTCAGTTCCAGACTCCAGGCAGTGATTGAGATAATTCCTAATGGAAAATCCAATATTTGACACTTTGCCTGACCTGGGGATCGAACCCGGGACCTCTTGATTGGCAGTCGAGCATGCGCCCTCTACGCCACCGAGACTTAATTTCAAAAAATAATTAAGTAAGTACGTAACCCATTATGTAATAAGTATTTTTTGTTATAATAATTATAATTGAAATTGTTTGACTGTAACAAATGACATTGTAACAACAATTGTTATAGTTATGCTAAATAAAATGAATCTGATTCTGTATTTACTAACGGTATAGTTAGTCATTAAATTATTATAATGAATTATAATGAACTTATAATGAAATTATAATGAACAAGAATATTTAGTTTTTAGTTCCGATTTTTAGTGTCAAAAACAACATGCACAGTGCACCGCCCTCCCGCCCGCAAAATTGCATGCAAAGAGGAAATGCTATTAAGTATTATTGTTGTTAGTGACACCATTCATATATCGACACGTGTTTCGCGTCTACACGACGCATCATCAGGAAATAGACTCTGACTCCGCTGTAAGGGCGACAAATGTTAGTACGACGACGCTCCTCGAGATGTTACCTCGCTGAACGCTGAACCCAGAGATCCGGGTTCAGCGAAGGGGGGTCTGGGTCAAGCGAAACACGTGTCGATATATGAATGGTGTCACTAACAAAAATAATACTTAATAGCATTTCCTCTTTGCATGCAATTTTGCAGGCGGGAGGGCGGTGCACTGTGCATGTTGTTTTTGACACTAAAAATTGGAACCAAAAAATAAATATTCTTGTTCTAGGAGTTTGCAATGGAGTTCCGAAAAGTAACGCCAAATTCAATCAATTAGTTACACATTATTAGGCATTAATGTATTCTATATGCCATTATAATTAATTGCAAAGCTTACATAATATTAAAAACACTGCATAATAATTAACGTAACATGCACGTGGCATAAAAAAATATCAACCTAAACTGGGTTGATTTTTGAAACCAGGAAATTATTAAAAACAGCAATACCGATATAAAAAAGATACACAAAAATTGTTACGTTTAATATTGGATTAAAAATGTTCGTATTACAACGAGTTACATAAAGATGAGGTAATATGTACGGGTACCTATCGGAATGACAACTTAGCAAAATGACATTATCATCATAACGTCTGAATAATAAAAGGTCATTGTTACTATATAGACATGAACGCACAATGACCTCTGCCCCTGTGCTACATGTGCCCCGCGGTTTTACCCGCATAGACATCGTCCCCGTAGGAACATCGGAAAAAGAGTGCCTTACGTGTTTTCCATGGTCTATGCTGTCTACATACCAAATTTCAACCCAATCCATTCATACAAAATGGGGGGTTTTTGCGCGAAAAATAGTAACAAGAATCATACATCCATCCATACAAACGTTCGCGTTTATAATATAAGATATTAGTGTGATAGGTGTATAATAATGATAATACTTATCTACTATCTACCCATCGAGCTGAACGGTTTGTAAATAATTCATGATTATAAAAAAAACAACTTGTCATACAAAATGTATCAGCTCATCGATTCAGCTTGGAAGTGTTTTGTATTAGGAATTGAAATATTCTTCCTTGAAATTATAACGTTCTTTTTTATTCTAGTTCATGGAGCCTAGATAGAATGAGGACTTTTTCTTAATATTTTGACTAGCTGTGCCCTTCCTTCCCGTGGGAATATCAAGATAAAAAGTAACCTATGTGTTATTCCAGGGTCTAAGCTCCCTACGTACCAAATTTCAGCCCAAACGGTTAAGTAGTTTTTGCGTGAAGGATGTATCAAACATCCATCGTAGGATTAAGGATAATATGTTTATTTATAGTATTAAATTTTACATTTATTATGCTTTCTGCCTATGCTAGCGACATTGAGTTGCATAATTGTGGCGGGTTTTGAAACTATTATTTGCTACATAAAACTGAATAACATTTAAGGTGTAATAAGAGATTATCCCTCGATATATTCTAGTATCCGTGTTCTAGATGTTCAGTTTGATAGTTAGAATCTAAACTTAAGTATTACATCTCCTTTTTGTAACATAGTATAATTAGCATCAGTTATGCTTATGTACTAAGTAGCATTTTAAACGCCCGCATAATATGCCACGCATGTAGCATGCTCGTGCGCACGAGCCACTGCATTCGCGCACTTACGTACCAGGGGATAGCCGTGTGTGACGGGCCTTATTTAGAAAAAAAAAAAACTTACACGATCCTTCACGCGACTGTTTTATAAAAGTATTTTATAAACTTGCATAAAAACCTTCTTCGAACAAAATGTTTTAGTTTTAATATTGTGAAAATGGGGTGTAAAGATTGAGTGATTTTGTTGGATCTGCAGCAGTTTACAAAATGTTAGGATATATGGATCGGTAAGTTTTGTAATACTGATTTTATAAATATTTCATGCGGTAGGTATAAACTACCTAATAATATGTTAAATTATTTTTATAACACTTTTAGGAAACGTTATTGCAAATATTTATAACTTATGTAATGAATAAATTGCATAATATTCAATATATTGAAATATCGTAGTAAGATCTTATAAGTATATAATATATTATTTTGCAAGATATTTATTATGCAAGGGATGTTAATGTATTCTGTACATAAAATCATTTAAATGTATTTTCAATGCCTTACAAAAAATAAAATATGTACTTACCTACTTTAAAAACAGCATTATCGCAATGAAAAATATTTTAATATTAAATTAATCGTGCATCTTTAAATCGAAATGAGTGGTGTACGTAAGTATAAAAATGTTGTACTTATGTCGTTTTGGTATAGTATTACGTCATCTCATAAAAATCTGACCCCGCATCTTCACACGCCCATGATCTTACCCTACCAGGTATTTAGTATCTAGGTCCAAAGAATAAGACCTAATGCCTAAAGAATTTGAAAGTCATGATGTTCAAAACTGACCCTTACTACATTCCTATACATCTGTCTCGATGATGGGCTCTTCCCTCATGACTCATGGGTTTGGTATTCGAAGTTTATTTATTAGGTAGGTATAACTTACCTGAGTTACTTACGATAATTTTAGTAATAATATTGGTAACTGATAACTTAAACTGAGTGATTATATTATACTAATTTACTGATCTATATAATATTATTACGTGTGTGTCAATAATATTTTATTTATGTTGACAGACAGGTTGGCACAGATGGTAGTAACTCTGCTTTCTGTGTCGTAGGCCCCGGGTTCGATCCCCGACCAGTTCAAACATTTTGTGTGCATGAACATGTCTGTTTGATCTGTGTCTGGGTGTTATAAGCGTATATAAGTATGTATATCAATCATCTGGTTACCATAGTACAGGCTAGATGACCGTGTGTGGAAGTTGTCCCATATTATTATTGATTATTTATATGAAAGAGCCAACGACAACGTGAGACTTCATTATTTTCTAGGCTTTTTATAAAGTCAATGAGTACATAGAGGACAAAGATGCCTGGAAACTTCTGCCAAAGAATAATAACTATTACTACGTATGCATAGCCACCACGCGGCACCTTCCAAACAAACGAATGTAACCAAACCAAATATTGTGAAAAACTATCAGTTGAAAAAATGAAGTCCTACAAGTTTATTGTGCGTTTTTTTATACTTTTGAACGCACGGTAGACTCATTTCTCTTCATTGACGTGCAAAAGTGTCAGATTGTGACATAATTGAATAAATTTTTTTGAGCTTGATCTTCTAAAAATCCCAGATTTAGGTAGAAACTAGCATGATTAAACAACATATAATAAAGTGTCATTGTTTATTATAATATGTTCTTGTTAACGTTATCAGCAGTAGGACCTAGCCCACAATGTTTCCGTTAATATTGCTATCATCATACATTCCGTTCATTTGACTATCAACAACCTTACTCATATCCTTTGGCCTACTAAGTATTTCTCGTTTATAAAGGGGATACAGTTACATTGAAGATTACATTCAAAGTTTTAGGTTCCTATTGCCATGTTAAGGAGGCGGCGACCGGAGAATTCCCCATACAAACGTAATAGTAATTAGAGTCATTTGAAATCAAAGCAATGCGTAATTTGGAATGAGACACTAGTTATCTAGGTTCCTATTATAATTCAATCCAAAATAAAAGTACTTCGGACTAAAATATGATAAAAATCCAAAATATAGGTATTTTCAAATATAACTAAAAATATAATTAGGAACCTAGATAACAAGTGTCTCATTCCGAATACCGTGTTTAAATGTTGGAAATATGCAATGATTTCAAATGATAAACTTTTACGTTTGTATGGGGAATTCTCCGGTCGCCGCCCCGTTTAGTATAGTCCAGTACACATTCTTCAAAACCATTTCATTGATATATAATCCACGTCTCACATATAGCTACATTGTACACCTTCTTCGACGTTTCCTTACTGCTGAAAAGATGCGGCTTTTGGGGGTGGTGAGCCGGGCAACCGCTCGAGGCCTCGCTTTGGCAGGGGCTTTTGTCACCCGAGTAAAAAAAGTTAATACTTACAGTAAAAAAAAACTTGCTATATCTCATATAGCGTACATTCATCAGTGCTGAAGATCGAACCGCATGAAAGTGATGTTGTATAG
The DNA here is from genome assembly GCA_947063395.1 of Hemistola chrysoprasaria. NCBI lineage: Eukaryota > Metazoa > Arthropoda > Insecta > Lepidoptera > Geometridae > Hemistola > Hemistola chrysoprasaria. Next base: position 7,244,239 of record OX346720.1, on the reverse strand, counting down.
TCTACCAACTGCCTTTTTAACCTAAAACCTAAAATTCTAAGCATTATAACGTAGGTACATCTAACAACTTTTAAACAAGTCACTATTGAACTGTTGCAGCAAGAATATACTGTCATACATTATCTTGACAGCGATAAAGTCTCTAGGAAGTTAAAAAAGATTCTATGCTTTTTCAATTTCCGTCATAGGTATAAGGTATTTGTTCCTTGCATGACTCAAATGGCCAGTATTCATAATCTAACTGTCATTTCATTGATAATGTAATTGCTTATTGTTTTACCGCACGCTAACTAAATGGTCCGATTTCCGCCAGTTAGTTTTGCTTCCACATTATCCTTCATTATTTAATTAAAGTTCTCGATATCACTTATTGCGTAAGGCTAGCAGATGGACCTTGCTTTTATTGTTAGGATTTATTGGTTTTGATCACGAAACATTATATTAACGATTGGTTAGAAAAATACCAATCTGGGGCAGGTTAAGTTTTACAATATAAATACAATTATGAATATGGGAAGAAAACTTTCACTCACGAGCGGGACTTGAACCCGCACGTTCCCCAATCCGTGTGGCGTGCGGCGTGGCACTCTACTCTTGAGCTACCGTGGAGGTAGTCATTGGCAATTTTTTTCTATCCCACATACTTGCCGCCTATAGGGGCGTGTATGTTTATATATAGGGGATGCATTTCGCATTTTACGAAAAGATCTATAAAAATAAGTTTTTTTTACTGGCTATAAAGAGATGAAGTATTTTCTTAATTAAGAATCTACGGTATCGATATCGTTGAGCATTACTACATATAAAACATAGGAGAGGCAAAAGTTAATGAGGTATTCTTTTGAAAGTCGTTCAAAGAGATCAAACTCAAACTCATTAATTCCAATACTTATTTGCTTTTGTAGGTCATTGTAGTTACTAAGTTCCATTATAATAAGCTGTCCATACTACCTTTTGATGCCACCAGAAGGAATAAAATGTTTAATTACCCAAGTAGATAAGTAGGTAGGTGTATAAATTATATGCAAATTACGTTGTAGTGGGCAGCAGAGCGTGGATCCTCTCATCTCACATCCCATTGTGAAGGATGCCAATTTCAGGTTTCCAACGTTTTATATGTCATTCGTACCATCATTTTAAATTGTTTTCATTTTCATTCATATAGTTATCTCTCTTAGGTAATGTTTTTATTTGCAAGGTCAAAAGCTTTTATCTGATTTGTTTGTTACTTTTAGTCGTATGTACGTTGTTGTGGCTTAGCCAGCGCCTATTTCAGGGGTTATCCAGGAGGTGTGGGCGAATAGTCGGTGTTTTCTAGAATCACCACTCGGCACCTTACAAGCAAACAAATGCACCTATTACCAAACCAAATATTGTAAAACTAGCAGTTAAAAAAATTAAGCCCTACAAGTTTCTTGTGCGTTCTTCTTGTAGAGGTAGGTATGTTTCCGAACGCACGGTAGATTCATTACTAGTTTGATATTATTGATTTTATTTATTGACGTTTAAAAATGTTTTTTTAAGACTTTTTGCCTTTTTTTAAATAAATTTTCTTTGAGTTGGAATCAAAATAAAAATACCCTCCTTCTCTCCTTTTGTCTTCTTTTGAATTAAGCCAACCACCAGAATTTCGATGAGGTTGACTGAGTGCGATAATTCCTCTCAATGTGAACTTTGTATTTGTATAAGATGGTATGTTATACCTATATAATATTATGTTATGATTTATTTTGAAAATTGAATAACCTTAAAGACACTTTATATTCTGACTGTACTAATTTTCGGTATTAGTTGAGTCCCACAAAATAAAATAAAATAAAATAAAGACGGCGACTCGTCATTGCGGTCGAGTTGACTCTCAACTCTCCCAACTCTGATTTTTACCTCTGGAAATTTTTCTTTTACTTACTTTTCTTTTAGATACTTTATACTTATAGGTATAATTATAGGTATATAAATACTTATAGTTATAAGGTATAATATCACTTAATTGTTGTTATTGTTCCATTATTCCCACCCTTGAATAGTTCGCGGTTCGATTGTGGTAGCTTGATCATTTATCAGATAGGTAATTTGATCTTGACTATTATCTGTTTGTCATGGACTTTTATTAAGCTACATCACGACCACGGTTTCGTCAGTACTTCAGTATCTAGTCATTACGAATTATACGACAGTAGATAGGCATTTGATAGGCGTATTTTGCTAATCAATTGACGAAAGTTATTTGGCAGCGTTTATTATTCCAGCGAAATTACTGGGCATGATGAGATTCACCAACTCATATCTCAGGGTGACAGGCACAGTGCAGTGCCGCGCAGAATTTTAAATTTTAATACACTGGGTGGCACTGCGTCTGATATGGGCAATCATGGTGCTTACCATCAGGTACCTGATTTGCTCGTCTTGTTACTCACTATCATAAAAAAAAAAATTATACTCCTGTCGCACAGTACAGCTGTGCGTACAGTACAACTTACCCCAATCAAAATATGTACCTACTTTTACTACTACTTAGGTAGGTAATTTAATTAAATATAAAAAAATTGTGCGACATCGTGTTGAGGATTACAACTAACGGCCGGTCTCCTTACTTCTGATGTCTGTGGGTAAAACCCTCAGATCATACAAACAAGGAGAAATATGAGCATGTGCGCCGTACTCATTGTTTTTGTTTTTGTGTTAGTGTAATTGGTAGGAGAAATGTGGAGACATCGGGACACGAACAATTTGGCGTAATAGGCAAATCTCCCTTGTTTCTATGATCTTAGGTAAAACCATAACAATCGCCCGTATTACTTATAATATTAGATTGCACAGACATAGAAGCTTGATTTGTTTTCAACAACAAGGGCCCGTAGACTTCGATCATGAGTATTCAATATTAATTTCAAGTCGATGCCTAGCTTTCCTGATTAAAGTGTCTTGACAGAAGGACAGACAGACAAAGGTACGGATCCCTAAAAACCATCTCTCAAAAATATAACAAGGTTTATGAACAATTTTCCATGAAACTAGCATAGTTTTTAGCCTTCTATAGGCAATTCTACATTCATATAGAAAAACTATGATTTATGATGCCCACTGACCGTAACCATAACGTTACACTCTGAAGATTTCTTAATACTAAATTATACATAATTGTCATTCATTTTCACCTTATGAGCATTTAGAACGTATTTTTTGTATCTACTGTTGACCGAGCCCTGTATTGTGGCTTGATAAATCTATATTACCGCGAGCCGCGATGAATTTTATTCATTTTACGATATTATCCTGTTAACGTGTTTATTGAAGTGTATATTGTCGCCAGGTTCATAAAAATGTCCATTGTTTTAATTTTAATTCATGACCTTCGAGGTCTTGAGGATGCAAACGCTGCATAATATACTAACATATACCTATTTGATTATAAAATTGTGAACAAAGGCGTCTTTTGTTCATTTGTAGTAAATATTATCTATATATTAGACCATATTTACTGCAGAATCTTAAAGAAAGTCCCAAGCAAGATGAAGTTTGACTATTTTTATGTTCTCTAGTGTAAACTGTACTTAAAGCAGCAAGCCGCGTTTTCCTTTGAGGCATACCTATTTGTGCATATTCGACCTTGAGTTGAGGCCACCGTTTAGCCCGAGACTGCCTCAAGTGGGAACGCGGCTTTAGACTGAGTTTCAATGCCTACCATGGAATATGAAAAACAGTCCATAACATGCCACGCCACGCTCCGCTGAGCCACAAGACGCGCGCGACCGCGACGTATATATCCAGCTACTCTGATTATGTATGTACCGTTCAACTAGCAGAACTGAGAGGAGCAAAATGCATAGGTACAGGTACCTAAAGGGAAAAACTATTATCGAGAAAGAATTGCAAGTGACTAGTTCATAACGATGATTTTGCAGATCGTACTTACATATAAACCCAGTTTTGCATTAACGTATTAAGGATAAGGCTGAGAAATATGCTCATGGAATAAAATATCAAAAACTTGCTACAGAATGAGCAATGACAAGAATAAATGGGATGAGTGAGGGCAAATAAATGAACTGGATACCTACGTCATAGAATGAATACGAAACAGCCCTCCATATGTAGGTAATGGATAAGTTGGGCATTTTTAGGTAACGGAGATAATATGGATTTTTATTATCGGTGATAAAGGAGTTGTTGGTTTTAGGGCCAAGTCGACCTGACAGTATAATTATTTTGATTTTATTTGATAGGCCTAATATTTTTCAAATAAATTTAGTGCTAAAATAATATTTTTAGTAGGTCCTGATCACCATTATGTACCCTAATTATAATAATTAATTCTGCAAATGTTTGCTAAAATTGGAACGCGCGTCGCCATTAAAACATACTTATAGGACTTAACCTCACTTTATTCAAATCAAATTATAAAATAATCGGCTATGATAAGAGGGCTACTATTAGTATGTTTGGAAATATTGCGAATAACATTCTCTACCCGGCGATATTCCTATATCGCCGGAATCTATTTTCATATAGACACCTACTTCGCAAATGTTCCATTAACACGTAACAGGTCATTTAATTTTCTCTGCATAATCTCCAGCACAAAACTAGGATCCGGTACACCAAGATCGTAGTAAACAAACCAATAAAACTACATGAAACCGTTTTCCGTTCAAGTTTCAAGCCAAATGCCGGCAATTCGCAATCGTCGCAGATAAGAATTGGTAACATTTACAAAGGAGGTTGCATTTATAATGACACACTTGGGACTCGTCCAATCCTTTGGTAAAATGTTCTACAATCACTCCGATAACTTGAGCTTTATCTGTCACCAAAATACTTATGAAAGCTCGTACCACCTACTTCGTTATCATATAATTTCAAGGTACCCATTCCCGTAGAAATATAAGAAAATATATTATATTCTTGTTACACTTCTCTACAGTACAACATTTAATTCAATAATAAAGAAATTAGTCCTTAGTCTGTCTACCTAAGTTTGTTCTAGGGTGTGCGTTGTCTACCAATAAAGAAAAAATCCTTTATTGACATAAATGTTTCTAATTTACAGTACAAAGTCAACGACAATCCTGAACGGTGCAGACAACAAGGAACCTGCGCCGGCGCCTTCCCCTGCTGACTCCGGAGTGTCAGAGCTTGAGAGAGACCACCATGATTATAGGTAGGTACGAGTAAATTGCTGATCTAAAATACACCCATTTTTGACAGTTTTTTGTGGAACGGATGATGGAGAGTTGGGACAGATGGGAACAGCACGAATGCGCGATAGATGTGCAAGTTGATGAATCACTGAGAAGGGAACGATACAATAAGTAAGAAAAGGATGAAAGAGAACACGAGCCCTGATTCTGACAGAATCACAGAATAAATAATAATAGTATCAACGCCAGAAGCCTACTAGAACTAAATTATAAATCGTATTACACCTCACATATAAGTCATAAAGGGGGAATATGCCAATATTCGCCATGTTTGGCAGGCGGGTTGGCGTGCGCAGTTTGATGGTTTGTACGCCGACGACGCTGTTGCCCATCCTCTGGATTCCTAACCCTAAGCCGGCTCCGGTTAGAAAGGGTGGGGTAAGTACTATTCTATAGCCGGCAACCCACACCTTACATATCAAAATTCATCAAAAATGGTTAAGGAAACAACATGGTATCCTAAACCTGATGCTGCAGCATCACCCAATTACAGGGATCCGTAATCTGTTTCCGAATTCATAAACTCGATGCGTCCATAAATTGTTCAAGAACACTTAAATCACAGAATAACTAATAAAACTAGCGTACTATATACTTAATGAAGATTTTGACGTGTTATTGTCAATACCTATTACTGATCAAAGTTGTGTGGTATTTCAGTACGGCTGATAGGTTTCGAAGTCACGACGCTCGTCTCCGCGCGCCTCGTCTCATGATGCAGTCATACAGGACGCGAGACGAGAGAGACTCTGAGCTCGCGCGCGTGAGGAGAGACCGAGCGTTACTCAGGCAGAGACTCGAGGATACCGAGTGGAACTTGTGCCAGAGAGCCGGGGAAATTGCACTGCTGAAGACCCAGTTGAAAGATGCACAGGTAAAACTCACTGGATATCTTATGTTATATATTTAAACGAATCATTCCTCTATTTTTACTCTCATTTATTATCTCCGAAACTCAGTCCGATTTGGATGAAATTTTATATTTAGTATAAGGTATTGTTATTAATGGTATATGTTTTTTTCTGAAATTCCTTAAAACAAAACTTTTTGGTCAGTCACTCGATAGCTAGATCGACACTAGATAACTCGACACTAGATTGCTATTACCGACCAAGAGCGACCTAATTCTATTAGCTTTTTAAATGGAGGTAAGTAATTGCTTTAAGCGGCTTTCCAAGCTGTTCTGATTTGCCAAAAAGCCCTTCAGAACTTGTCTTGTAGCGTGGGGTTAAAATCTGTACGTAAAAGAATCAACGGCGAAGTTCGGCTAAACTTCCGAGTTTCCTATAGGTATCTATATAATTCATTGTAGATAATTCTCTACTTACGGCCGAATCAGCTGTTAAATCTCCGCCAATAAATACTTACGTAATTTCAACCACGAAAAATTAATATATTTTAGACAATGCTTGGGGACGTGCGTCTTTCATACCTTTCTTTTGGCTTTCATGGGTTTTAATAAAGCTATCATTTAAAGATTGATTTTATAATTGACGGCCTCGGTGACGACTGCTCGACTGCCGATCATGAGGTCCCGGGTTCGATCCCCAGGTCGGGCATCCAATAACACTTTGTTATTGGATTTTTCCATTTGGAAATATCTCAATGATAGCCTTGAGTTTGGAACTGTGCACGGTAGATGGCAATAAGCTCGCCCCCTATTATATGTGACCAAATAACATACTTGAGAAATGTGGGTGTACCTACTATGGGACTGCGTCCTGGGTACACCTCTGCCTACTCCTTCGGGAAAAAGGCGTGATTGTATGTTATGTTCTGATTTTATAATTGATGATTAAACTAATAAGCCTCGACACTATTGATGATTTTTCATTTCGTTTCAGAATGAACAAACAGCAAAAGGCCACGAGTATCTCACACTAAAAGCCGACTGCCGCCAACTACGAGAATCTGTCGACAAAAAGGAGAAGGAAATCATGAGGCTGCGAACAGAATCCGAAGAGAAAGATAAAACAGTAGCTCGACTGCAATCAGAAGTCGACAGACTAACCTCAAGCCTATTGGAAACAAACACTGATTTTAACAAAACTAAAGAAGCTCATAAAGCCGAGGTGGAAAGACTCAAAACTGAGATAAAGGAACTTCGACAAGAATTGTCTGATGTATCGCTCAGTGGTTACGAAGGAATCGAATGCGGGAGAACAATGAGGGGAATCTACGACGTCTGCAAAACTAACGAATACCATTGGAACTCTAGCGACAGTGCATTAGAAGACGCAGAAGTACAGAGACTAAACGGCGAATTGCCCGATCATTGCAACGATTCCTGTCCTACCAATTCTGTCGTCGACCGTCTCAAATGCGAGCTTCAAGCTAAAGAAACACAGTTTAACAACGAAAGGAGAAAGTGGTCCGAAGAGAAAGACAAAGTATTGAGATACCAGAAACAATTACAACTAAACTATGTCCAGATGTATAAGAGATCTCGCACATTGGAAGCTGAAGTGGACGGCTTAAGATTAGAACTCGATCTTTGCAACAAAAATATGAAGAATTTAAATAAGCACGGCAAAGCGATCGAGCTGTAACTACCAAAACCGATTACTATAAATATTTATTAATTGCAAGGCTATATTGTAAATAATCTAGTATAAGAATTATCTTGCCTGTTATTTGGGACGTAACGTTAATATAAGTTTGTCAATAATACTCAACGTCACATTTAAGTTATTGTAAATGTAGTTTGGAGACGTGAAGATTTATTTTGTATTAATGATGTACGTTTCATTAATAACGTTAGTTATTAGTAGATAATAAATATTACAAATAAATTGCTATTGGTCTTATTGAAAAAATAATAGCAGTGTCTATCTAATGAATAAGAGAAATAGAACCTATTTTCGGTTGATTAAATTTTAATAGAGTGTGTGACGCCGTATTTGCCCAATTTTAATAAATTATTTGGCTTGACCGATATTGAATTTATTAAAAAAAAAATGTAATTATATTTAATTATTAATTCTCGACTGCCAATCAAGAGGTCCCGGGTTCGATCCCCAGGTCAGGCAGTGTTAAATATTGGATTTTTCCATTAGGAATTATCTCAATAACTGCCTGGAGTCTGGAACTGTGCCCGGTATATGGCAATAGGCTCGCCCCCTATTACATGGGACCAATAACATACTGGCGAAATGTGGGTGTATCTACTATGGGACTGAGTCCTGGGTACACCTCTGCCTACCACTTCGGGAAAAAGGCGTGAATGTATGTTTATGTTATGTATGTTTTTATTAATTAATATTCATACGTCACAAGACTCTTCATTCGTGGCCACAGACTCCTAGTAAGAGGAAAGTGTCTTTTAAAACTTGATATTTTACTTCTTTCCCGTTGATTTTGTTAGATTTTTAAATTAATACTTGTAACTAGCTTGCATTGCGACAGTTTCTGTGAGCTAACGTAAACAAACATGTTCACGATCATCATACACAATAAAGACCATCCTGCCTTTGTGAAATAGAACAACTGTGTTGACGTCAAAGTCCTTAGTAATCGCAGACTTTTTCAACGTTGGGCAATCTCATTATCAATTATCCATGCAAGACGATTGTAATAATGTGCCGAGTGTCAGCATAACAGTTACAGTTAAACTATCTTATCTGTTCAGTTGCAGAGCCTTGGAGAATTTGGTACCTAATGACTTTTTTTTTATGATAATGAATGACAAGACGAGCAAATCAGGTGCCTGATGGTAAGCATCATGATTGCCCATATCAGACACAGTGCCACCCAGTGTTTTAAAATTCAAAATTCTGCGCGGCACTGCACTGCGCCTGTCACTCTGAGATATTAGTTGTTGAATCTCATCATGCCGAGTAATTCACGTTCATCAAAATGGCGGATGACAAGCGTTAATTCTAATTTCGGCGGCAGAGCAGCACTGCCACGCTACCGCTGTATTGCTGCCGAGCTCGGAATCAGATTTTAAGGGTACCTAAAGAACAGCTAAAGCTGGTAACACCATAACATCAGGCGTTCAATCATCTTCGTCTAATTCAAGTAGGTACTCGCAAATTGCATAAAAAGTATAAACAATATTAGAGTGCCATATAATTTATTGCAGACACACTTGCAGGAGCAGAATCTAAAACACTTATAAATCTAAGTTGAACACGACAAGAAAAATACCATGGAATAGAAAACACACGTAGAAAAGTTTCCTAATTTAGATGAGATCATTAAGTTCCTACTTAGTTTAGAATTTAAAACTTTGGTTTCAGATTAGAAAGACCCAAGTTTCGAGACCTGAAATTGAAGCCTTCTTTAATGTCAGTGTTGTTTCTTGTTGTTTTCGATGGCTCCACCTGTAACATAGACCGAAAACAAAGTGATTAGGTATAGTAGTGATAATTTGCGCTAATGCATTATTATTTCTTTGGTTATTGCACTTAATTCAAATTGGTTTTGGCCTTAGGAGATTTGTTTCAGGTTGTTTGTTAAAAGATTAAGGTGATTCGTCTTCCATATAAAATGAAAATACACAAAGAAGTAATAGGGAATAATTTTCCACTATTTGTGGTTGGCTCTATTTGCGCCAAACATATTTGGATAATAAAGACCTGCGGTAAGACTGCGTGTTATGGTTAAACTCGGACGCGTAATCCGTATATCTTACTTAGACCTTTCTTGATATTTTGTTTCACACTGAGAATGTTAATTAAGATCGCACTTTAGTAGAAATGTGCCCTGGCAGATGACTCCGTGTCTTTCGTAGTCTTAGACATAGGTACTTACTTGTGTAACGTCCCCAACAATAGACCGCTTCCTCCACTTATACCACCAATACTCGACGCCGAGCGTGATACAGGCGAGGCCTATTCCCATGAATATCACTATAAACACTCCGCCAATGTTCTGAATAGAGATTCCGTCGGACTGGTCATCTTGTTTTTCGCATTTCTTAGCGTTTGGATTGTTGTTCCACCAGCTTTCCTTGAGTTTTTCTAGCTTGCGTTTGTTGAGGAGTTGCAGGATACTGTAAGATAAACATTTTGAACACTAGAAAATTTATATTTCCGATTACAACTCCATAATGCTATTAGGGTTGGTAAGCAGTACTATACTGGGAATTAGTTGACGTCTCCTAAAGGAAATGCATATGTCACCGGCAATCGGTATAATTCAGACATTCTATACAATATCTAGACAGTGTATGAAATATCTGAGGCGTCCAGGCAATGTATAAAATATAATGATAATCATTTCGAATTACATATATACTTACTTCACCTAGGTAAAATATAATAATGCCCACATTGTATAGAATACCTGCTAGTCCACTAGCAATGTGTAAACAGATTTTGCTCTGTATCTATCAATGTAAGAAAAGGTATTACTATTTGCTTTTTGTAGCACGTTGTATTGCCCGAATCAGTTTATTAGGTTTGTTAGGTTGTCTTGTGACCACTACAAAAACTAATACTAGAGAGGAAACCGAAGGAGTGGTGGCCGAGGGCCACTTCTCCATCCATGCATTGAATACAAAAATAAATTGCTAAGACATACGTATGTATGCATAGTGTAGGGTTCCACCATTCATATCTAGATACCAAGAACATGCAGCGCCATCTATTAGTTTCTTGCGCAAAGTATGGAAATGTGCAGTAAAATGGCCATAACTTTTGATTGGACCGCAACTTGATACCTCCACGCGTTCTATACTGCCCGGTAAAGCTGTAGAGGCCATCTAAGGTCATTTACAAAAAAAAACCACGCGTTCCCAGAGAGACACAGACAGACGGACAACAAAGTGATCCCATAAGGGTTCCTCTTTTCCTTTTGAGGTACAAAACCCTAAAAATGTATACGTTTTTAATGGTTATGTTCGTCTCCCCATGCTCTGCTCTCGGAATTGTATTCAACATTGTGTAGAATGCCAAGGCATGGTATAATATAATACAAATGTATTCCTACAATACCTCGCGTTTCAGGCATTCTACACATTGTCTAGGTAGTTAGAATTACACCTACATTAATAAATATGTCTACATTAATAAGTATGTATGTCAGCTGATGAGTAAATGTTGTTCAAACTGATAAGAGATGACCTTCTTGGAAGATATTTAAAAAATTATGGGTAATAGTTATAGTTTACCTACTTCAAAACATAAACAATTTATTCCACCCAATGTCAACTCGGTCACTTTCATAGCCTTTAGTTCGATTATGGTCATTTGCATTGTTAAGTATTAGCTTAGAATAATTTTGTTTGCTAGGACAGTTTAATCGAACTTTGAACTTTACCTTGTATGGCTACACAAATACTTGCCTACCTAATTATATGATTTTTTTTAGAATTAGAAATAAGGTGATCAGTGAGTACCTACCTAGGAAATTGGTGTCCAAAAATCCGTTTTGCTTTTGTTATTGCTGATTATGTGATTTTACAGACGTAATTTTAGGTACAGTTAAAATACTGTATTATAAGTTTTAATGCTTAACATGAAAGATCATTTTAATCTCGATCTATTAAGTGAGCTACTTTTTTTATTTTTATAATTGTTTTTGATTAATCGAACTCAAACCGCCGATTGTCTTGTAAATTTTGCTGTGTGATTTTGATTTATCAAATATTTTTGAATTTTCGTCTTACTGGTATAAAAAATACAACGCATTGTTATTAAAGTTGTCTACATATTTTGATTGAATCACTTTTTACCACTTTTATATAAAATTGCTGTATAAAAAAATGTACTAACTGAAATTTAAGAGAAAATAGGCAAAGAATTGCGTTTGATTTCGGTTACTTAGAACTCTTGTTCATAAAATTAAAAATCACATACCTAAATAGACTTTTATCTTACTATTCTACTAATATTAGATATAAATGCGAAAGTTTGTGAGGATGGAGTTTTTGCGTGAAAGTGTAACAAACATCCATCATCCATACATCCATATATGTAGGATTATCATCATGTTATGAATAAGAAAGTTTGTCGGTATGTGTGTGTGTGTGTGTGTGTGTGAGTATTGTGAATTGTGTATATTTGTTACGTCTTCACGCCAAAACTACTGAACCGATTGGACTGAAATTTGGTAGGTACGTAGATGAGCTGAGATTTTTTTGTGAAATAATAGTATTGCTTACGCATTATTAAATTGGTCCTTCAAAGGCGATCCTTGTTGCACAGCTATAGCGTAAGGTTTCCTGGAGAACTCGTCGCCGACCATCTGCAGGTCGCAGCTCGTTAGCACGTGGTATCTCACGTCTGTGGCGTCCCCGAGCCATGCGAAACCTTTCCAAATAAAATAAACTGCTCAAATGCGACTGTACTGTCTGACTGGACTGTGAATTACAAGTACCTAGCTACTACGGTTTATGATATAGAGCCCTGTGACAGACGGACGGACGGCGGAGGCTTAGTAATAGGATCTCTAAAAACTTTAGGTACGGAATCCTAAAAATAGTGAAATTTAGTGTTCTCTCTTAGTATTACGTAACATGAGAAGTTCAGGACGGGTCGAGCCGAATCGGAAAACAAAGTAAAATGGCGAATACATACATGCAATCACGAAGGAACTTTTTCCCGAAAGGGTAGGCAGAGGTGTACCCAGGACTCAGTCCCATAGTAGGCACACCACATTTCGCCGATATGTTATTATGGTCCCATGTTATAGGAGACGAGCTTATTGACATCTACCGGAACACAGGCAGTTATTGAGATAATTCCAAATGGAAAAATCTAATATTTAAAGCTTTGCCTGACCTGGAGCTCGAACCCGAAACTCGAGCTTGCGCCCACTTCGCCACCGAGGCTGTTTTTTATAATAACGTTGAGTTGCTGACACTATCTTTATACCGGAGCTGTGATGTGCACTTAAGTGGAGGATGCGTTTTATTGCTGGATCCTCATGTCAATAGAACTCTAAACTGAATCCATTGAGGTCGGGAAATAGCCAAAAAAGCCTTAGGTACGTAAAATTTCCCAAATATGGAGGAAGAGAGAACAATTTTCCACTCAATTGTTTGTGAAAAAACCGTACAGGTTTTCTTTAATCAAATATATTTAGGCGCAAATAAAGCCTGATCGGTTGGCTCTTGATCAGGCCTTTATTTGCGCCTAAATATATTTGATTAAAGAAAACCTGTACGGTTTTTTCATATATTTATTAAATTTGATAAAAAATCAAATTTCTATGAGTTTATTTTTACATAAATATAAATTAAGATTTTTTATAAAAAAAAAATTAATAATAATATGGGACAACTTCCACACACGGTCATCTAGTCCCAAACTAGGCTAGAAGCTGTACTATGGTAACCAGATGACTGATATACATACTTATATAAGCTTATAACGACCAGACGCAGATCAAACAGACATGTTCATGCACACAAATGTTTGACCTGGCCAGGGATCGAACCCGGGGCCTGCGGCACAGAAAGCAAAGTAACTACCATCTGAGCAGACGAGGCTGTCAAAAACATTAAAACATATGAAAAAAACCTTACGATTTTCTTAAACTAAATATGTTTGGGGCAGATCTCTTGACCAACCACAAACCATGAGTGGAAAATTATTATTTCTTTCATCATATTTGCAAATTTTCATTTGGTATGGAAGAACAATCCCTTAACTGGAGACATGGATTGACTAGGAAAGAGAAAAAGAAGCCCAAGGCTAATGTCCAGTACTGAAAATGTTAATAAAGACGATGTCGCTCTCGTACCTTCACTTGAGCTCTTGGAATCCCGGACCCTCTGTACGGCTTCTTCAATAGAGTTAGGCAGTCCAGCCTCGCGCATCGCTTGCCACATCTTGCTGTACTTGTCACTCACTGGGTAGTCCCACACTGCGAGCTTTGCGCGGTCCACGTCGCTGAGACTGTCGTTCAAGCTCATCTCTTTCCAAATCCTGGATAAAAGATCATATAAATATGTTATTTGATTCTGGCTGACTGCCTCGGTGGCATAGTGGGCGCATGCTCGACTGCCAATCAAGAGTCCCCGGGCTCGATCCCCAGGTCAGACATAGTGTTAATATTGGATTTTTCCATTAGGAATTATCTCAATAACTGCCCGGAGTCTGGAACTGTGCCCGGTAGATGGCAATAGGCTCGCCCCCTATTACATGGGACCAATAACATACTGGCGAAATGTGGGTGTATCTACTATGGGACTGAGTCCTTATAGGTACACCTCTGCCTACCCCTTCGGGAAAAAGGCGTGAATGTATGTTATGTGATGATGATTCTGGCTGGTTGGCTCAGCCGGTAGTGCCCCTGCCTTCTGAGCCGCAGGGCCCGAATTCGATCCAGGCAGGTCAAACATTTTGTGTGCATGACATGTCTGTTTGATCTGTGTCCGGGTGTTATAAGCGTATATAAGTATGTATATCAGTCTTCTGGTTACCATAGTACAGGATTTGCCTAGTTTGGGACCAATCTGTGTGTGGAGGTATTATTAATTACTAGCTGCACCCCGCGGTTTCACCCGCGTAGTCTTCGTTCCCGTGAGAATATCTCTAAAAATGTAAGTAAAGTAAGAAAATGTGTTATTCCAGGGTCTAAACTGTCTACATACCCAATTTCCGCCCAATCAGTTCAGTAGTTTTGGCGTGAAAGAGTAACAAACATCCATCCTTCCTCACAAACTTTCGCATTTATAATAGTAGGATTTTCATATTCAGTATGGGTTAAACCTTGTAACTGAAATTAGAAGGCGTAGCGTTTTGTTTAGTTATCTATGTATGGAACCCTACACTATGCATACATATGTATACTTTAACAATTTATTTGTTTGCCATTTCTATCCATCTTCCTCGCTCAACATTTAACGATTGACGAATAAATAAAGTAATGACGTTACTCAGGCCTACACTTACCTTATGTTAGTACTTCTCTTTTGGTTCTGTATAGAGCTTAACCTTGGCAAAGTACGAGTACCTACACATAAACCACAACAGACGAATAAATAAGCCTTGTGACTTGTGACAAAAACTTATACAATCATCTTGACTTGAATCTTGAAGGTTAGGTAGGTAGGTAGTTAGGTACCTTAAAGTACCCATTAAGTACCTATGTAGACAGTTTAAATAATTAACAATATATTTTAAACTTATGCAACAAGAATATTTAGTTATTAGTTCCGATTTTTAGTCTCAGGTTCCAGCGTTCAGCGAGATAACATTTCGAGGAGCGGCGTCGTACTAACATTTGTCGCCCTTACATCGGGTTCTGGGTCTAGTTCTTGACGATGCGTCGTGTAGACGCGAAACACGTGTCGATTTCTGAATGGTTTCACTAACAAAAATAATACCTAATAGCATTTCCTCTTTGCATGCAATTTTGCGGGCGGGAAGGCGGTGCACTGTACATGTTGTTTCTAACACTAAAGATCGGAACTAAAAACTAAATATTTTTGTTCCAGAAGTTTACAATCGAGTTCCGAAAAGTAACGCCAAATTCAATCAATTAACAATATATTTTATTTGCCAGTGGATTCGAGGATTGGCTTCAACAAGTAGCTCTTGCAAACCTACCCATGTGAGAAGTGACGTCATAACGCAACATCAAGAGATTAAATTATTATTTATTCAGTAATCCGTAAACAGCCTTAAACTACGTTTGTATTATTATTTATTCTGTGCTTAAGGCTTAAACTTCACTTACTCGTAAAACCTGACTTCAATATGCGCCATTCTCTCGAAGTACGTCATGGCAGCGGAGCCGTTCAGCGGAGCGTACTGGATCTTGTACTGCTTGCTCAAATCATCGAGGGATTCTATGGGAGTGTCCAGACGGGAGACCGTTAGGAAAGCGGCCAGATTCGCTGTGTACGATGCTATTATTATAAACCTGAGGAGTGAATCAGATTTTAGCATATTTTTTTCAATCAAATCTAAATATCTTTACTATTCTTTCAGGATACTAGATCTGTTCTTCTATAAATAAAAGGTTGTGTTATTTAGTTGCATCCAAAGTCATAAGCTAGGTACCTCAAATCTTAACGTTTCTTCCATGGTTTTAAAGATATACAAAGTTGTGTCACCATTACCATCCTACCATGTATGGCTATGGGTACCTACTAGTCAATGGTTAAACTGACGTAATGCTTTTATTTTTTGATAGCTACTTTATTCTTTATTTATACTATTTTATCCTAGCTTTCGCTTTAAAGATAAGTGATTATCATTAATTGTGCAACCAGATCAGTATGAAACTCAGATAAATGTTAGTAACAAAAGCTTAAAATAGGTAAAGGCAAGCAAAGAACCGTATTGGGTTTATATACCTATTATTTCAAGAAATAATTCCATTTCCCGTGTCCATAAGTACTATTATTTATCCTGTGTCCATACAGCGTGAGACAAAGGCAAAGCAACTTGTTAATTTGACAGCTTTACACGACTTCTTAGGGCGGTCTGAACACAAAAAATTAAAATTGTCAAATTAATAAGTTGCTTTGCCTTTGTTTCACGCTGTATGGACACAGGATAAAAAATGGACTCAGTTGTAACTGAGTCCACATTTCGATAATTTCCATTCTTACCCAAAAAGCCACCAAGTAGCGGCCAATAACCGACCAGACAGATTCTTAGGTGCCTCCCCTCCGCCCTGCGGGGTTAATGACGTCATACAGAACCAGAGACACTCCTTCAATGTAAACTCACGCTTTTCCTCGTCATCCTTGTACTTATCCCGGTTATTCTGGAAGCTGTATGGACTCCACTTGTCGAATATCCACATTAGGAAACTGCAAAGTATAAAAAGTTTATTTAATACAACCCATATTGCACCCAATAATATGTCGTGTGGACCAGTCTTTAGCATTGGATGCAATATTTTTTATTTAAACCGATGTAGGTATGATGAATGGTGAAATAGTAGAGTATAAGCCATCATTTACTATCACTACATAGTATAAAACAAAGTCGCTTCCCGTTGTCTGTCCCTATGTATGCTTAGATCTTTAAAACTATGCAACGGATTTGATGAGGTTTTTTAATAGATAGACTGATTCAAGAAGAAGGTTTATATGTATAATACATGCATAATATAGTAGAGATTTAGTATCAGCATTGCACCCGTACAAAGCCGGGGCGGGTCGCTAGTTACAAGAACAGGTAATAATAATGCTACGTATAGAATAGACACTGTCACCCTCCCACCAATCGGGCCTTCCTTACCCCGTGAGCGAGATTGAGCTCTCGACGATTTAGGTACCTAGCGTTAACGGTAGGCCTAGGCATACTATTATTTATTCTGTGGCCTAGGCCTAGGCAGATAACGGTGGTGTGCGCGGACTAAAATACAGCGTTGAAGCAATGAGGTGTAACTTATCTAAGTAAACTGTATTACCTACCTTACTGCTCTGAACCCGAATCGACCGAGAATCTTACATGAAGGTACAGGTCGCATCACGGTTTAATAGCGCTGACCTTGAATACACTGAAATCGAATTTTAGATCGGTTAGAACCTCAGATCATCTGTGGTTAGAACGTTTTATAGACCATACCTGCGCAAAGCCCCACTCCACTTTTGCCGAGCGCTATTTGAACCGTGACGTGACCTGTAATAGTACCTAGTACACATTGTAAGTAATTATCTTAAGCTAATGTACCTACATCAACTTTGTACTTATGTGAATTGAGGATCTTAAAATATAAATGGCCCAGTCATTTTAGGTAAAAAAGGGGTCAACCTCGGAATGAAAGATAATAAGCTGTAAACTGGTATAAACCTTTGTTTTGTCGTTCTAAATGTTGTCTCCAAAGTCACAAGTGCTATCGTGTCCGCGTCTTAAGATATTGAAGGTCAAAGGCCGTAAAAATCGGTTTTTCGTGAATATCTCGCTTTCTTTTGCTTAAATGAGATTTGCATCTATTATAAAGTTGTAGAATATAAAATTCTCTACAACTTTTGTTTGAACATTTTTTTCATACGATCAACCGTTTTTGCGGTAGATCGCGAAGAGTGCGCCGTGTAGTCATAAAAATGACAGGCCTAATGCAAGGTCAAGCGTGAGTTACGGTTATCAGTACGTTGTATAAAGTTAATTATGTACTAAAAAATTATAATTATTAAATAATGCCCATTATTTATATACTAATTATTAATTATTTATATTTCATTAAAATAAGTGACTTAATTATTTATATTTAACTAAAGTATATAATTAATTTTGGATTACATATTTTAATTATATTTTAAGTTAAAAAGACAGTAAGGGAATATATATTATACATATATTTATTTCTCAATAAATATAGTATATTATACATTTCAATAAATGTAGTAAATAATTAACTTTATACAACGTACTGATAACCGTAACTCACGCTTGACCTTGCATTAGGCCTTTCATTTTTATGACTGTACGCGGCGCACTCTTCGCGGTCTACCGCAAAAACGGTTGATCGTATGAAAAAAAAGTTCAAACAAAAGTTGTAGAGAATTTTATACTCTACAACTTTATAATAGGTGCAAATCTCATTTAAGCAATAGAAAGCGAGATATTCACGAACAACCGATTTTTACGGCCTTTGACCTTCAATATCTTAAGACGCGGACACGATAGCACTTGTGACTTTTGAGACAACTTTTAGAACGACAAAACAAAGGTTTATACCAATTTACAGCTTATTATCTTTCATTCCGAGGTGAAACCCCTAAAATGACTGGGCTAAAAATATAACTAGGTATATAATTTTAAAATGGTATTGATTGCATCGTCAGTAAAATTGCAACCGAAAAACATTGACTCAATTTTATTCCCCGAAAGTTCCCGCGCTTTTGTTTATTTTTGTTCGCCAGTGTAAAATGATCATCGCATAATAAATAATACCTACAACGTTTGTACCAACGTACATTTAGGCTGGGTTTTTTGATCACTGGTTAAGTCGACCAATAGTTAAATTTTTTGACAAAAAATTCGACAAAGTTCGTTTTTTCATCCCTGGTTAACTATTTTTTTCCATACGATTTAACCATTGGTTAGAAATTTAAGTATTGTTAGTTTGACAAATGGTTAACTTAACCGTAACTAACGATCAAAAAACCGGCCCTTAAAGAAAAGGGGATATGAGGTACTGGCTTCTCGAAAATGGAAAGCTCAAATTAGGTCTCATTAGGTCCACGTACGTCAGTAAAGTTAATTGTTGCCTCGGTCGCACTTTGGTCTTAGGTTTTGTTGTTTCAAGTTGCACGCGCCAGTTGTTTAGTAGTTTTAGTTGAGTAAGCGCTGGGAGAACGTACCCTATCTCCCCTTTTCTTTAAATTAATCCCAAATTTTGAGCTGAAACTAGAAGAATATTTATGTCAGTAGTCAAACATAATATTATTATATTTCGTTAAGTTTTCTCATTGCGGCTATGCGGAGTTTAAACGTCGCTCTGTCGACTAAAACGTCCAATTCCCTTGACACGCGGCGAGTCGCGCATTAGTGATAATCATAAATAGTAATAGCCCAGTGATGTCTCGGGTCCGGTCGCCGACCACCGACCTCGTGCCACAAAATCAGATAAGAAATAAATCGAAGCAGGTGGACTCGAGCCATTGATCGCCCTCTCTATCGTAACAAATGTCAATATGTCACGGATGGCCGCTGGCCACACGTTTTTCACCTTTCCATTCTCTGGTTACAATTTTAAACATATTCAGATAAAGATTAAAAACGCTCGCCGTCTTTTTCTCGTAACTGTTGCTAAAGGGAGACAGACGGATCTGGCCACTGGTCGTAAAGAATTCGGAAATCATAACGGCGGAACGCACCGTAGCCGCAAAGCAAGGTGAAAGAAACAAGTTGCTACACCGAGATGACGTCAGATTTATAGCTTACCTGGTAAAGAAATATGCTCCCAAAATTGATAGCCATACATCGTTTTCGAGTACAGTAAGGAACTTGAATAATGACGTCGGAATCCGGGGAAGCTTCATCATTATCGTGATGCCGACTAGATCGTAATAAGGCACTGTGAAGTCGACAACATTCTCTCTTTCAGCCATTACAGACAATGAAGTCAAGCCTATGTCGGCCCTCTTTTCAATCAGCTCCTTTATTATTCCATTCCAGTTTCCGTTCTCGTCCATAGTGCCATAGTTTCCATCAGGGGATAAAGTGATTTCATAATCAAATTTAACGATTTGTCGTATCTCTTCAATGAGGTCAATGCAATATCCCTTAAAACCCTTGGGTGCCTCATCATCTCTTATAATGAACGGTTGTTGCTGCAATTGAATATAACCTATTTTAAAGGTACGTAGGAGTGCATCCGCAATAAAATTTTACTTTATAGATAAAATTATCTATGGAGCAATTTTTGTGTCAAAATTCCAGACGAATGAAAACCGTATACGAGACTATTGTTTGAACAGTTTGCGGTTGTGCAAACTGTCGGAATTTTATCAAGTTGACGGCGTAATTTTAAACAATGAGTTCATTACCCACCTCGACCGTGACGATTCTGTAGACGAGCTGCGCTGAGTAATCACTCATGTTTTCTGGGTCGGTGAGGGAAAGGGGATTTGAGAGTCCCGCCTGCCACGTGCCGAGTGTCTTGCTCCCGATCGAGGCACCGTCCTTCACCGTCACAGCGGACAGATCCGTATTGAACTCCATATAACTCCGACCGTTCATCGGATCATCTTCGGGAATGAAAAACGGTGCGTAGGTGGCACTTTCTTTCACCTGCAAATACGACTTTCACGCTTTATTTTATAAAAATAGCCAGGAAACAATTTTTCCTGGTCCTGGGTTTGAACGAACCTCACGAAAAGCGGTCTTGAGATCCAAGGTCCTGATAGGTGTATTCTTGCCATCGTACTCGTCGCAAGTTATGTATTTCATGTCGTTTGGCCACTTGCCAGAGTCCAGCAGAGATCTGGAAATTTAACGTGAACTCTCATGGAATAAGCCCAGCTATAAATAGGCTCAGTACGGCACGTGGTGCCCTAGAAATGAGTACGCTAGCACTAGAATAGAAGGTCATTACTTGACTGCTAAAAACGTTCTCAAAGACAGGTCGAAGTAGAACGCAGCGGTGACTTCTGGCTCGCCATTCATGCTGTAGGTTGTCTTTATCTTTCCGAGTCTGTCTCTGCTTTTAGCGTCTGGAGTCGGTCTTTGATAAACAATTGTTGCGTCTTTGCAACCGCAGCTGACATCACCCTTGTCAAGAGACAAGGCAAACCAAGCAGTTTTCCTTCCGAAGTATTGGTTCTCATCAGCGGCATCTAGAACATTCTTGATCGTTTTGAGACTACCGATCACGAAGAAATTAACAATGTCCAATTCCCGGAGACTTCGCAGTTGAGTTTTTATCTCGTCTTTATTAAAACTTTTGACTGGAGTGATCACATGCCGCGTAGGAATGTTTTGTAGCAAGGACTTGTATTTATGGTCCATTACTGCGAACAAACGATTTTTTTACATTACAAACATTAGTATGTACTAGGTACATCTCCCGACGGCATGACGGCATGTCGTACCCTTCCTATAAGCATACCACGGAAGGTAGGTATGCCTTACAAATTTATTAGTTACTAGCGGCCCTCCCCGGCTTCGAACGGGTAGCAGAAGTAAGTTTAGTAAACGTTTTTTAGTATAGATGTGCGTAGTACATGCACATTGCGTCTGTGCGCGCAGTCCAGTGTTTACACACACAGAAAATGCAAGTGTAAGCATTCACATACAGAAGTAAGACCAAACCGCCTTCGGAGACCAAACGACTATACTTATTATTGTAAATAGTTAACGATAAAGGTAAGTGACAATAAACGCGAATGCGGGTGTTATCTTGTAAATTGTATTGAAAAAATCTAAATTAGCCAAATCAGCCAATGGTCTTGAGTTCGCTACGTGATATAACTTCTATTCGTGATACGTCTTACCATAAAATTCATCGAATATAATAGCGGCATTAGTGATATCCTGCTTAGTAACAATAGCTCTTATCGCTTCCGGCAAAATATCCGCTGGGGGCATAACCTGAAGTAGAAACTTGGTCTGATTGGCGTTTAAGTTCCTCCACTGTCTTAGATCTCCTGATTGACCGAATGAACCAGATATGGTAGGAAGGCTAAGAGCGGCTGTAAATGATTTTATAGTTTCTGAACCGATTCCAGTCATTGTAAAGTCTAGAACAATGTGGGGAGTCTTCTTCGCCATAATCATATCGTTGTATTTCCTGCAAACTGATATAAAGTAATATGTTAAGGCTGTTAATTTCGAATAAAAACTAAATATTATTTTGGTAGATACTGTCAACTGAGTAATTGAAGGCATACTTTGAAACGCATATCAGTCGCGCGAATCATCATAGATATCCGGACGCTATCTTGTCTCGTAAAGTCATAAGTCAATGGACTCGATAGAGTCGCACGCTCGTGCGACTCATTCCTTCATGGCCTTCATTCACTATAACAATTATGCCTCCTATTAGTTTACCGAATCGACAGTATTACATAATAAACTTATTGTTATACTTAATTACCGTTTTCCAAGAAAGTTTTGGCGTCCGAACGATTACCCACTACTATAACAGGATCTACTGCAAGCCCTAAACTAGGGTTGCGTCTCACATATTCTTTAGCCACTTCGAATGATTTTTCAGCTAAAGCATTGTTCTCTTCATTTATAAGCACTGAAACATAATTTTGCCTAGCCATGTTAATTTGAATATTTGTAGTGATTTTACAAAATATTTTTCACTGATTGATAACAATAGTATTGACAAAATTATAAAACGATTAATCGAGGCCCTTCAGGATTACTTACAAACATTAATATTTTGCGTCGTTTGCGAGAAGGTAGCACGTGCAAAAAGCAAGAGAACATAAACACTTAGTGTCGTCATTTCTTATCACTATCTTCTATCATGATAACGTTCGTTCCTCGTTAGCCCTTTGACTGACTGGGTCAAAAGTAGGGTGTTTTACCCCCTTGTGTGTATTCTTGTAACCACGACGATGCGACCTTGTACCGCCCTCACCTAACCGTTTGTTACTCATCACTAATATTTGAACATATCCGTTGAAACATATTTATGTATGTACACATAGGTGAACTAGTTTAGTCTAGATATTTAAGTATGTATTATTCGCGTCGTTTATAATGGAAAAGGCCTTCACTAAAGTGCATCAATGCTACTCCTACTAAGTACAATGAGACGCCTCAAAATGACAACTAGGATTAGCTATATTATTACTGGAGAATAAATTATCTTGTGCAAAAGAAATAATTACAAAAATTAATTAATTGTACAAAAATGAAAAAGACATGAAAAAACTATGATGAAAAATAACAAACTACTAAAAGTTGGTTATTTTTCCGAAGATATTAAACTTATATCTTCGGTGCCTATACCACAGAATACAAACCTATACCTAATTAATTTATGGATGATAGAGAAGTGAGGACTTTTATTTTGTTGGTTGGCGCAACCTTGTCATGTATTCTGTTGGTTCTATGTATTCGTAAAACTATGTCTAGAGTTCATAATTTCCAATTTAAGACAAACTCTATTCCCATTGAGTTCAGTCGCAGCGAAGTGACGCGAATTTAACATTCACTTTATTCGTAACTAGGTATATTTACATTTTAAATATTCATAAAGTACAATGAATGTATGAAAAATATATATGAAATCGTGAGTTTTATTAAAAAATCGTACCTCGAATTTTGAGAGCAGTGGGAATTGAGTTTAGCTATAATGGTATGGTACCTCTATAGAAAAAAACAAGTTATAGATAGACTATTTTATTGCCAGAAATGTTTTATAAACACTAAACTCCACATATGAGAAAAGTGTCACTGTACACTCCACTAATAAATCTGGCAAAAATCTGGGAAAAAATGTGGCAAGTCAATGTTAGTCAATATTAATTACTCTAACAAAGAACACGAGTCGAACACAGTGTTGAAAAACTTGAAGATTCGTTTCCATATAGGTTATCTTAAATTCGAGGTCTGTTAATTATCACATAAATGTAAATAAATTAGAAAAACAGCATATTATAAG
Source organism: Hemistola chrysoprasaria (assembly GCA_947063395.1). Classification (NCBI taxonomy): domain Eukaryota; kingdom Metazoa; phylum Arthropoda; class Insecta; order Lepidoptera; family Geometridae; genus Hemistola; species Hemistola chrysoprasaria. Next base: position 7,220,057 of record OX346720.1, on the reverse strand, counting down.
AAAAAATACATAAAGACGTCTATAAGAATTACAAAAAAAAAATAGCACGCAAAGTTAGTATATGTCAAAAAATATGTACTAATCACCTTATTCGTCGACTTTGAACTTTTCCAAATCTTAAAATTAGTTTACAATGTGAACGTTGTTTGACGCGTCTCACGATGTGAGACAAATGCAACGCAACACAAACTACCAGCAGTCGGTCGCTTCACTGTTCACTATGTAATCCGTAACCAAATGTCAAAGGAATGTCTCAATGGTTAAGTATATATGCCTATGAATTATTATAAATGTGCGCCATTTATCTGCTAACTTAAATTTACAACTGAATTATTAATATCTAAACATTTTAATTAATCTTAGTTCTAAAATCATTTGTCGGAAGCAGTTTTACAAAACGCGCGTCGTTCACAGAACGGATTGTGAATTGAGTTCACACGCGGTGAATACTTTGGCAGTATAATTTACTGGCTTTAATTTGCTCCCGAACGTCCCTACATTCGATGACCATGTAGAAGTCCGAAATAGACACCGATACGTAAAACGGCATTACACCTAAGCCGAAAAACGTTGATCGGTTCACTGAAACCACAACGGTCACGTGGCCGGCAGTAATATACAAACAGGTACTTCACAGGTATGATTAAATCACGAAATAGGAACAGAAGCACGGCTCTGTATGCGTGACATTAACGGCTTTGTTTTGAAACACAATGCGCGACTCGCGAAATGCTGAATATGCCATTTGCGATCAATGATCAAAACGCTTTTCACCATCCTACACGGGCCGCGCCATTCTTAACTCGCGAGTGGCCCGCGACTTAACTTTTTGGCTCTGATCACCATTATAACGATTAGAGATCGATCTCGATCAATCGAAATGATCGTTCAATTTAGGAATAATGTAATCCGTAAGTTATAGATACATAGCGGCGACCGTTACAAAGAGTTCACAAAAATTGAAATATTCCCATTTTCGGAGTTTCTCGAATCGCATGCCGGCGTGGCGCCAATCTAAGCAAGTACGTATCAATATTACCGAATATCTGCTAAAGCGAGCTTCTGTACCCATTTACTTAGTGATTTAAAATTCGTCGTATTAATTAACCTAAGCTAACGGTCACGGTAGAGCTCAACTCTAATACATTGGACGAATAAAAATATACATTTGTATAATTATAAATCTATGGGATTTGGTTTCATTTGGGGGACTGATAAAGATTGAATCGAGCTCTTGAGGACTAAGGACATGCACGGCAGTGAACTAACGCGAGGTGTTTGGAGGAGTTAGGCGGCCGCTTCTTCTGCTTCTGCGGGAGGGGCATCTTCCGCTACCTTCGCCTTCTTCTCTGGCGTCGTCTTCTCTGCCGCGTCTCCGTTGTCCGCGGCCGATGATTTCCTCTTCACCGCTGATTCTTTCTTTTCTGTAAAAGGGGTAAAGCTTATAAATATTTCATATCTATTGAAAATCAAGATTTGAAGGCCGGCAGACACAGTGCTGAACGTCCAGTGTATGGTGAACCCGCGTGGCATTCAATGTATAAAAGAAAAGTATATTATGACTTGTATTCAAGATAAGGAATGGCATAAGTGCGCTCTAATCCAGTTTTACGGGAAAAATTATAAAAAGAAGATTGATTTTGATAAGCGCATTTTAAATTACTAGTATAGTAAAAATTACTTGCGAGTTTGATCACTGAGTATTTGATTATATTTTGTATAACTTAAGAACTGAGAAGTTAAGGAAACATGAATGTGTAAATTTCATTAGTGTTCTTATCGCAATTCTTCCTCGTTGATACGGCATTGAGAGTTAACATTTAAATGCTAGTCTTAGACTAAGATAGATAGCCTTGCTATATCACTATGATATATTAATTGCGTTTAGATTAATCCATTTTATTAACTAATGGCAGTCCATAATTGACTTAACAAATGAACATCATGATTAATATAATTAAAAAATGGTTTAGAAGAAAGTGATTCAACTTCATTGTTAGTATGTTATCTCATTCCTCGTGTCATATCCACTTGTACTTCAGCCTGATAACTTTCTTTGTTTACCCTAGGCAAAGACCCTAGGCACTCAATGTAATCCTAATAAGATTGGTAAAATAGGTCTGGAGTAAATACAGATTTCAGATTTCCTTTACCTTTATGTATGTGATAGTACTATTATTTAACCTGTGTATTTAGGAATTCTGTGTCTAAACTCTTTACTAACACAAAATATTTTTTTAAAGATGTCTCAAAAAGGCTGTATTGAACCGTACCACATTACTTTTTTTTTTATGATAGTGTTACAAGACGAGCAAATCAGGTGCCTGATGGTAAGCATCATGATTGCCCATACCCAGCGTTTTAAAATTCAAAATTCTGCGAAACACTCCACTGCGCCTGTCACTGATCATGAACTATACTTTTGGTCGAAAATCGAAAATTAAGTAGGTACTTAAACGGTTATCAAAAAAGACAGTAGTTACCTGTGGCATCGCCATTTTCAGTGGCGTCGTTGCTTTCAGAGTCTCCATTTTCAGCGGGTGTGTCGGCGGGCGCGTCCCCGCTTCCATTCTCCTCCTTGCCGTTGCTCTCTGCTGCGTCGGCCTTTTTCGCGGGGGACTTCTTCACTGGCGACTCCTTCACGGCTTCCGTGGAGGAAACCTCCTCGGGCGCAACCTCCCTGAAAAATTGCACATTAATAAGCGAATGTTGCTTTGAATGATTATAAGGCTCCATCAGCATTGACACCTGCAATTAATGAAGATTGTGTATTATCGCCAATGGATGCTCTAGATTCTAGATACCTACATAGTTTAGAAGTTGAGTTTCAGGCACACGATAAAACATGTATGAATGTATTCAGATGTTAGAAAACATGTAGTGTCATAGAGTTCAATGCCTCAAAGTGTCAAAAACCGCATTATTTTTAACGGTGACTACTTCCAGCGTCACGGTATTTGAACCGCTGTTCGCCAAGGAACTTTACTTGTGTGATAAAAGCCAAGCTATAAAGATGCATTAGGGGAGCACTATACCTAGGATATGTTAGCCGGTTTTGCGACCACCTCTTATTTCCGACCATTTCACGTACTTTTAACAATCAGAGACAAAAAATAAGATACTTGATACCACCACATCTAAAAAACTAACTTTATTGGCTACATCAATATCATACCTACGCGCACGCACACACATCCTCACACTTTCTCGAGCATTTGAGGAACAAAACAGTAATTAGTATACGGCCCGCAACCAACCCGATAGGACTCGCCATTTTGGAAAAAATAAATAGTGCAGCGCCGATACCTACACGGTAAGTTTTAGCTACTTTTATTAATACCAGGTTTGTTATTGTTTGTGATTGTCTAGTAAATAAGCTGTTAAACGTGTTCACAAGTTATCATCCTGAGATTTCTGCTAATAAATGGCTAAAAAGCGATGGACGCATACTGGACAAGCATTTTAAAAGAAGTTTTAGTTTTCGACCATGTGGTCGGATACTGGCGTAATCCTGTCGATAAGAACGTGTCTTGTAACAAGTTAAGTATCAAAATTACCTTATTAGTGTTTTAAACTTTGATCCTTATTAGCAAATTCATTTTATTCGTTAGTTTTCGACCACAATATTCCTTGAGCTTAAAAAAATATTGCTATACCAAAATTATTCGCGGTCGAAAACTAAGCTAGTCATAAACAGCACGCCAGTATTCGACCACTTTTGCTTTTAATGATTAATCTTTTTTTTTTGTCAAAGTTATGGCAGTTTTGTGAAATAAGTAATAGTAATATGTTATGCCTATTAGGATTCTGCCTAGAAATTGATCCCTGTTACGATAACTATCCTATATTTTTTATGGTCGGAAACTGATACGGATCAGTGTCACTGAAACATATCTTCAGTTTTCGACCAGTCTCTTGCTTGTATGCGTTGCAATTTGCAATACAGACGGAGACTGGCTTTTATTCGAAGGACTTAAGAATTTTGATGGGGCCTTTTATTTTTAGATCTCTAGGCTATTTTTTTTTTTTAGATGAGTTCAGCTCCAAAGTGTTTGCAAGAGATATGTCTATTGGGCAAAGCCGGTTGACAAAGCTGAAGAGAGAAGATGGCAGTATGGCGTCGACAAAAGCGGAGGTGTTAGAGGAGATCGAGAGGTTCTATGGACAGCTATACGCCTCGGGCGCAAAGCCTGTTAGCAGCGCAGCCAAAGACCCAAGAGCCAAGTTGACCCGACACTATACCGAAGATATCCCGGACATCAGCCTGTACGAGATTAGAATGGCCCTGAAACAACTCAAAAACAACAAGGCGCCGGGTGATGACGGAATTACATCAGAGCTTCTGAGAGCGGGTGGAACACCGGTACTTAAAGTCCTCCAGAGGCTCTTTAACTCTGTCATATTCGAAGGTGTGACGCCAGAAGCATGGAACAGAAGCGTGGTGGTGCTATTCTTCAAAAAAGGCGATAACACCTTGTTGAAGAATTACAGACCCATCTCGCTTCTGAGTCATGTTTATAAGTTGTTTTCGAGGGTCATTACGAATCGTCTCAGTCGCAGGTTCGATGACTTCCAGCCGTCTAAGCAAGCCGGTTTCCGAAAAGGCTACAGCACCATAGACCACATCCACACGCTTCGTCAAATTATACAGAAGACCGAGGAGTATAATTTGCCATTATATTTAGCGTTTGTGGACTATGAAAAGGCCTTTGATTCGATCGAGACATGGGCGGTGCTCGAGTCTCTCAAGCGATGCCATAATGACTATCGGTGTATCGAAGTGTTGAAGTGCTTATATAGTTACGCCACTGTGTCGGTTCGAGTACAGGACCAAAGTTCGAAGGCGATCCCGTTGGATAGAGGCGTAAGACAGGGAGACGTTATATCTCCGAAACTGTTTACTGCCGCAATGGAGGACGCCTTCAAGCTTCTGGAATGGCAAAAACACGGCATCAATATTAATGGCGAATACATCACTCACCTTCGGTTTGCCGACGACATTGTAGTCATGGCAGCATCGATGGAAGATCTCAGCATAATGCTCGAAGACCTCAATCGAGTTTCTCAACGGGTCGGCCTTAAAATGAACATGGACAAGACGAAGGTGATGTCTAATGCCCATGTTGCGCCGACCCCAGTACCGGTTGGAAACGCGATTCTTGAAGCTGTTGACTCGTACGTCTACCTAGGACAAGTAGTCCAACTCGGTAGATCCAGCTTCGAGAAAGAGGTCAATCGTCGAATCCAACTAGGCTGGGCAGCGTTCGGAAATCTGCGCTATGTCTTCTCGTCCAAAATACCTCAGTGCCTCAAGTCGAAGGTCTTCGACCAGTGTGTGTTACCAGTGATGACTTACGGATCTGAAACGTGGTCCCTGACTGTGGGCCTTAAAAGTAAGCTCAAAATAGCGCAACGAGCTATGGAGAGGGCTATGCTCGGGATTTCTCTGCGAGATCGAGTCAGAAATGAGGAGATCCGTAGACGAACGAAAGTTGCCGACATAGCCCAGCGGATTAGCAAGTTGAAGTGGCAATGGGCAGGGCACATAGCACTTAGAACTGATGGCCGATGGGGCCGTAAAGTTCTTGAATGGAGACCACGGATTGGTAAGCGCAGCGTAGGACGTCCTCCTACAAGGTGGACAGACGATCTGATAAGTACGGCAGGAGCACGCTGGATGCAGGCCGCTTACAACCGGACTGGATGGAAATCTAAGGGGAAGGCCTATGTTCAGCAGTGGACGTCCTATGGCTGAGATGATGATGATGATGAGTTTGAACCAAAGTATTATCCAACATGAATCCAGACAGACTGAGTGCGACTTGAACATGACTCGAGAAATATCGATCTCGTCATGTAACGTCCAAGAAAACGACTGCAATATTGCTGACAACAACTCTGAATCTCATGTGATAACAGAAATTGTTACTGCTGAAATACACACTGCTCCAAATCAAACCGTTAATCAAGATAAAACTATATTTCAGATCGACGCTACTTCTAAAGAAAACCATAATGTGACGCAAGATACTCGACCACTAAGTGTCGATATGTCGATGGGAGAAATTGAAGGGTACATGACTCCTATTTCTTTTCCAAATCTCACCGGAAGTTACTTGGAGCTAGGTTCGATTGTTTCCTTGGATGATATTTGCGTTATTCTTAATACGGTTTCAGAACCACCAGATGAGCTTTCTCCATCGACTTTAACAAATAGTTTACCATTAGAGGCTTTAGCTACGAAACAAACACCTGAATTTTCTCTGGAAAATAATGATGGATTTAGCTCTCACGTGACTCTGCCTATAGCAGATGGTGAATGCCCTGAGACAGAGCCTGTACAAATAACTTCTGGTTTGTCTCTATCTTCTTTGGCTGCTCCGAGCTACGCTAGTGTCAAACCTCCAAAAGCCATTAAAGAAAGTCCATTAGATTTGTCTTTTCCTTCAACATCAAAACAGACAAATATAGGTCCATTTGAGAAACATTTAAGATTTCCCGAAATAAGTAATACAACTAAGACTCTTAAAGAAAAAACTCCTGCCGCTATTTCTTCCACTGCTTGGAGAAATTATTATAACAGTAAAGAAAACATCAAGAAAGTAAAAATAGAAGCTACTAGAAAACGGAAACTTGAAAGACTAGAAAATGCCTAAGACTAAGCCAAATTATTGTTATGACTATAATATTGATCTTTTTGTTGATTTATTGATTTTAAAGTGACAGTAAATAAATACGTTGATTATACAAATACATTTAATAACTTATTTTTCTTTTTAAAGAAAGCCTATCGCATTTTTATTGGCCCAAGCAGTACATTTTAGGAAGTGGTCGTAAACTGGTAATGAGGTGGTCGTAAATATAATTTTGTGGTCGAAAACTAGGAAAATCGGTAGTTTTAACTTCTTATCCAAATTAAAAAATAATGTGAGACCAATATTAATAAATTAATAATCCATAATAAACTTAAGCATACCAGAAATATATTTCAGTTGGTTAATGTCTAAAAAAGACTCTATAACATTATTTTAAGGCGGTCCAAAGTAGACAACTCCGCTAATTGGTCGGAAACTAGCGAAATTACCCTATAATATGTACTATCAAAGTTTCAAAAGGTCTGAATTCTGAAGGCAAAGTCTTGGCAAGTGTGAAGAAGTCACAGGAAGTGTGGTAATTTAATTATACCTATAAGACTGTGAGGTATAGTCTAGTTACTAGTTGGACTTGGTTTTTTTGGGTTGGTGTACAATAATATGGAAGCGGTAAGTAGTGTTGCCACATTTACATAGTGAATCTACCACACCGTGATAAATGCGCGCCACCTCGAGCCAGTTAGTACCTAACGGAACATAACAATGCAACAATATCGACAATCGACATGCACCGGCCGTGGTTAGTACCTAAAAGGAAAAGTTTGCCGGAACAAAAACAAGTGGCAGTTGCAACGTTGCGCAACCCTGCATGTGGGAAACTTTCAACATAGGAAACCGAACGTAACCGCCTATCTACCTGCCGCTCGCTGCTTCGCTCAATGAATAATGAATATTATCGCTCCAATAGTCTCGTAAGCCGTTAAAAATAACTAATGACAACACGCGCATGCACACCGCTGGCCATATCGTAACCGATTTTCCGCCGCTCTGACACACTTGCAAAACTCGAAGTATGTAATACGCGCGGCGGTCGGTAGATTTTCAAATGAGCGCGCGCAAAGAGACGCGATGACGCGCTGGAATGGCGGCCGCGCCGGGCCGGTAGCACGCCGCTCAGTGGCGCCATCTTGCCGCAAATTGCTGCCGGCACAGCGCGGTGCCGCGTGCTTTCCCGACCCGTTATAAATTTTAATATTAGACAGAATTTCTAGAAGATTCGATGATACCGAATGTGGTCTAACTGAATTAGTCCGTTAACCTACCTACCCAGCAGTAACCTGCATCACTGATAATATTGAAAGTTGAATTTTCCCGCGTGTAAATCAATTAAGCGGCGTTTACTTACTAGGCGTCCCAAACTATCAATAAATATATAAAAACAAAACCCAAACACGATCGATTTATGTTGACACTTGATAGGATATAGTCAACTATGAGAAATGCTGTAATCGCAGGTAAAACACGCATTTCATTTAAAAATAGGAGGCCATTTTGATCACGTTCTCAGAAGCCGCCAAAAATTCAACGTTCGCTAAACTCACGTAAAGTGTATGATAAGGGAAAATTACTTACTTGTTTTCAACAGCAGTGTCTGCCATTATTTCTTTTTGGTTATTAAAGTGAATAAAGTTAATTTATTTTATTATTAAACACGTGCCACGCACAACGACACACAATGTTCACCGCACAAACACCGACGACCAAATGAGGGAGGGCAGAGGAAGGGGAAAAAAAATAATGGGAGACGCTTCGCGCGGGGATTCGCATTGAACTGAAGTTAGCGCATATATTTCAGATCGCTGAGAGCGCGATATACGCCAGTATCAAATGAGAGTAAGATAGATATATTTACATAATTACTACCTCATTTAACCTTGAATCAATGGAATGAATGAGGCGGAGAAGCTTACTATACCTTGCTCTTTCTACCTTGTTTGAAAAGTGAAAAGTAGTACCTCGTTGTAGGTACATAGTAAATAGTAAGGTGCTAAAATATTTAGTGGTTTAATTTAATAATGTTTCATTTGTATTTATAAAATGTAACAGAAATTATATAATTATTATTAAACAGTACTTACGCTGGAAAACGGAATAGTGGATAAATATTAAAAGAAATATAAAAGTCCCATAGGTAATAAAATGAAATATATATATTTGCCAAAAGTATGGTAGTAAAATAAGTTATTACATAAAGCAGTAAAGTTTTACATACTACCTTCTTGCCGGTAGATACACCGACATCTCAAAAGCGATTCAACGTCATTGACAGACATGCAAATATTTTTTATACACGCAAGCGAAGAAATGCGAAGAACCCAATTAATTAATTACTATTAACAAATTAAGATATACTCATTTTTTTTACTTCAAAAATTAAAGGTCCCATGTAATAGGGGGCGAGCCTATTGCCATCTATCGGGCACAGTTCCAGACTCCAGGTAGTAATTGAAATAATTCCTAATGGAAAAATCCAATATTTAACACTTTGCCTGACCTGGGGATCGAACCCGGGACCTCTTGATTGGCAGCAGAGCATGCGCCCTCTACGCCACCGAGGCAAATAAAACAAATTAATGTCCATATAATTCGAAATCAGTCAATTTAAAAAAAAAAACTTTAATATTACATTAGCGGTAGGTAGTAGGTAGGTAGTATACAATTTTCCTAAAATCAAAATAAGCCCTAGTATTATTAACCATAATATAGTGCGACACAAAAGAGTAGAAATTAATTGAGGGCGCCACTTGTCCTTTGTATGGCAATACCTTAAGTAACTTATAAACGATTTTGATACTTTGCGATTTATATTTATTTTCTCTTATGGAAGATAGAGAAAAAAGGGTCTATATAACTCGTTCACCTAGAAATTCTAGTCAATAATAAATAACAAATTGATCTTGGAATCCTATTTCACAAAAGTTAGGATTAGGATAAGGATTGGTAAACTTGCCTCAATAGTGAGCGCAAGCGCTACTGCTGGGTTCGATTCAGTTTTTATATAATAATAAATTTGATTACATATTTCACATAATTAGATTTTTCCATTACGAATTTTCTGTCTTGCTTGATTTGCCTGGTTGATGGCAATAGTATCACCCCCTATTATATGAGAAAAAGACGTGATGTTATGTTTTATTACCTTAGTGGTTTTAGAGCACTTGGATTTCCAACAGGCTTACATGTCGGCCAATGGATTTTCGAAGTATTCTATAGCATAGTGTATTGACTTAAAGTAGATTGTAAGAAGGTAGCTGTATTGTTTAATCTTTATTTAATAAAAGCCAGTTTGCCCAGATTTATACTACTAATAATTAAAAAATCAAAGAAATTTTCCCATAAATGTATTTTTATTTCAACAAAGCATTTTGAAAGAACGTTTTTTTATTACTATAAACGTTATAGAAAATACAAGTACATTATGTATGGTTCGCGCACGAGCTATGTATCACCGGTATTGTGCTATTTGACTTTATATCTTCTATATTATGTAATATTATATTTACAATACTGTATACTGAAATAAAACGTTTAAAAAAAAACTAAATTGTATCAAAAACAAGACATTATTAGGAGATTTATCCCAATTTCTTATAAAATGTTTTGTAAACGCTCTCTACTTCCATCGTAATAAATATCGTCTCGTAATAATATACTCCATAATTTAGAGAATGTAGGGATCTCCTTCTTCACAGATTCACAGCATCGAATAATGAAAGTTTTTGGCGAATGGTGCACTTTACAAAATCGTATTCTTAACTCTTTTTTTGGCCGGCCTTTTCTGTGTTTTGGAGGACTTCCGAAGTTTCCGTTGTTTTTTACTCCCTCTATAGCGATTCTTCTATCAGAATGATTCTGATACACCTAAAACGTAAAAAAACATTATAATAATATACATATTATAGTATTTACAAATTAGATACACAATAACATAGGATAATGTTTGAAAAACCTTTTTTTTTATTTACTCGTCTTAAAGTATTTTCAACTTTTAAAATGCAGTTGCCTTTATTTTAAAATAAATACTTATTAAGTATACTCTTTTATTTTATTATATTTTCTCTTTCTTAAATTTCATAGAGCTACATGGGTGTATACGTAATGGGTGTAGTAATATAAACATTTTAATCACTCGAATCACATACGTACTAGTAAACGTATCTTTTATACGTAATAAGAAAATACGTACTAAAAGTATCAAAAACTGCAAATCCTACTATAAATGGACACTGTTTTGAAATATTGATATAACCTAAAAGGAACTCAAGCTATCTATTTTTGGGTAAAAGTAAGGAGTATAAAATGGTTTTAATCTCGTGGAATAATAATGATTTATTAGTATTATTGCTAAGACATACCTGTAATTTCCGCTGTTCTCTTGTAAACATCAACCAAAGGAGAAAGTAATTTTCCGAGTTGAAACTCCTGCAAGCGTTGCATATACACCTTATAATTTATTTGGCGAACACCGCCACGGATTGTTCTGTTCATTTTCCACTAAATCACTAAAAATTGTATGTATCCTGTTCGAAATTATATTCGAAAACATTAAAAACCGAGAACAATAATAATAATTTAATAGTTTTGACACAAACTTGACAGTTGCCTGACAGTAATGGGATGTTGCCATCATAACGTTTTTTGTAGTTCCAAAATAATTAATTTCTACTCTTTTGTGTCGCACTATACCTACCTAAAGTATGAATAGGCGATTGAACATGGCACGGCCGTACCATTGTTTGTTACTGATCCGAACTTGGTTCGCCACCATACCTACTCCTTACCATGTTCGATCGTCTGGCCGGCCTGTCTGACCGTCTGACGCACTGTCCGGTGAATTATTTTGTTATTAGTTAATTATTATTATGACTTGGTACGGTAATACGGTCGCTTGCACATCAATGAGGTTTGATCGTGTGGCGTAGACACCGTACCGAACGGTTCGCGGTTCGAGTCATCTGTGACTCGAACCGCGAACCGTACCTACTCTGGTAGGTAGCACAAAGGTCGGCCGTACAAAGTTCGAAACAGACGATCAGTCTGTTCATACAGTTACAAAAGTAAAAAAATAACGGAGATTACGCGGGAGAAACCGCCGGGCACAGCTAGTCGTATTTTTTGTTATGATAGTGAGTGACATGACGAGCAAATCAGGTGCCTGATGGTAAGATTTTTTTTTTTATGATAGTGAATAATGAGTGACAAAACGAGCAAATCAGGTGCCTGATGGTAAGCATCATGATTGCCCATATCAGACACAGTGACAGAATTTTAAAACACTGGGTTTCAAAATTGAAAATTCTGCGCGGCACTGCACTGCGCTTGTCACCCTGAGATAATTAGTTGTTGAATCTCGTCATGCCCAGTAATTTCGCTGGTAACATTGCCCTTCAGACCGGAACACAGTAATGTTTGTACATTACTGCTTGGCGGATGAATAACTGGCAAAGGTGTGGTACTTCCCCAGGCGGCCCCCTGCAAAAATATGCCTGTATATGAATGAATGATCGTGCTATCACAGAAAAATAATTTTAATAACGCGGCTGCGACTGTCGCGCGAGCCGAGGCAAACTTAAGCCAAATCCTCTGCTCTTTTATATGCTCAGTGCCCTCTGAGGGTCACGAGTCACGAGGCACGAGCCGAACATACCTAAACAGTGGAGTGACAGTGACACCCCTCACTACAATCACACACATCATTGAAATCCCGACATATTTCTTTAATATATTGTAACATATTATAGAATTTTTCTCTTTACTGTGAGCCTTATAAGTGTCGGCAATAAAGACAGTTTTTATAATTTTATTTAACGTTATGATTTTGTAAATTTAAATTCCACAGTGACGATAGATAGGCTTTTGGAAATCTTGGCAGTAGTTTTGGTTTATGTGATGAAGTTAGGTATGTACATGTATCTTACCTACCTGGGCACAACGAGATTATTATATTATTGGTAAGGTGCTTTGTTTTTTATATATTATATGGTAAGTTTAGCGATAGTTTCAAGATAAGACGGGGGGTTCATAGTTCATTTTATGTTAGCGCTCGTGCCGTCAACATCTCTGCTGGATATTTGTAAATCATAATCTCCGTTTGTAGCATACAATATTTTGCAAAAATCTATTTTTGAGAAACTGTAGCATTTCGTGAGTCGGAATAAATGGATTTTAAACAAGAAAACACTTTGCTCTTGTACGGAGCTTATTTTAGAAAATTATAATTGCCACAGAGGAGATGAAACCTCTTTCATCCTGATCTGTGATAATTGCTAACAAAAACATTATAAGTCGCTGTAGACGGGCTGTTATATAACACGGTTAGCTAACAACGTCTTGTTACTAACATATAGCTGCAGTCCCGGCTTTTTATTATATACGTATAATTAAAACAATATTAAAATTAAAATAAAATTTAATTTTTTTTTTCTTGCAACTAAACTCCAACTTCGCACTAAACACTTATTTTTTTCTTCTAAAATTATGCAATAAGAAAACAATAAGTTAATTAACACTGTATGTTTTTGTAAAGATCTTTGCACTGGTATCACTAGCACCTTGTACACATATGACACATACGTAAGGACGTAATACTGCTGCAATGGGTGGCACTCCCTCACATATACGTCCCAAAATGTTTCTTCTTATTGAATGATGCGCTCAGTACTGGAACACGGATTCTTTGCCTATCTATACTTCTATACTAATATTATAAAGAGAGAAACTTTGTTTTTTGTTTTTTGTTTTTTTGTTTGTAACGAATAAGCTCCGAAACTACTGGACCGATTTTAAAATTTTTTTCACTTATGGTTAGCTTAATTCAGTGTGAGTGACATAGGCTATATGAGATTTTGAAAAAAAAATAGGGATCCGTAAGAAAACTGCAATATTGTGAACCAAGGTGTCACATTATATAATTACCACATTCATAAATTTGCGTGCGCTGTGAAATCCATTGATGGTAGAATAATATAATGTACTAGGGGTTTGTAGTACTTATCAATATCTACAAAATAGTCCACGGAAATTTTATCCATCTATTTTGGTTTAGTCACAATAATCGAAACAGACATTATAGGCATGTGCTGTGAAGAGTATTGGTGGTAGAATAAAGTAATGTACTAGGGGTTTGTAGTAATTATCAATGCCTACAAAACAGTAAACATAGATTATATCCATCTTTTTTGGTTTAGTCAAAATAATCGAAGCAGTGATTATTTTTCATGCGGTGTGAAAACTTTTGGTGGTAGAGTAAAGTAATGTACTAGGGGTTTGTAGTACTTATCAATACCTACAAAACAGTATACATAGATTATATCTATCTTTTTTGGTTTAGTCACAATAATGGAAGCAGTGATTATTTTTCATGCAGTGTGAAAACTATTGGTGGTAGAGTAAAGTAATGTACTAGGGATTTGTAGTAATTATCAATACCTACAAAACAGTATACATAGATTATATCCATCTTTTTTGGTTTAGTCACAATAATGGAAGCAGTGATTATTTTTCATGCGGTGTGAAAACTATTGGTGGAAGAGTAAAGTAATGTACTAGGGGTTTGTAGAACTTATCAATATCTTCAAAATAGCCCACGATAAATTTATACATGTGTTAAGGTTTGGTCATTGTAACAGAAATAGTCATTAATTTGCGTGCGCTGCGTAAACCATTGGGGTTATATCTATTAAAATACAATGTATCACGAATTTACTCCTGGTAAACGTTCACTACAAAAAAGCTTTTGACTCCATTACACACGAAAGTATCTGGGAAGCATTGAAAGCGCAAAACATAAAAGCAAAATACATCAATATCTTGAGAAACATATATGCCACTAGTACAAGTAGAGTCAAACTGGACAGAACAGGCCATAAATTCGATATAAGAAGAGGTGTTAGACAAGGTGACCCAATTTCACCAAAGTTATTTATTGCCGTCCTACAACATATTATGAAAAACTTACCATGGTCTAACCTTGGCATCAACATTAATGGTAAATTCCTAAGTCATCTTAGGTTTGCTGACGATATTATCGTGTTCTCGGAAAGCCCACAACAACTTAACCTTATGATCGACCATCTACACCAGGCCAGTGTAAAAGTAGGATTAGAAATGAACCTAGATAAGACGAAAGTACTAACTAACTATCGCAAAACACCAATCAAAGTAAACAACACTTCTCTCGAGTTTGTAGATAAATATATCTACCTAGGCAAACAGATTTCCTTTAGTAAAGAGAGAAATAAAGAAGAAGTCGACCGCAGAATAGCAATAACTTGGAGGAAATATTGGGCTCATAAAGAAATATTTAAATCACAGCTCCCGCTGTCGGCGAAAAAGATAGTTATGGATTCAGAAATTCTACCATGTCTCACCTACGGCTGTCAGACCAGGGGGGCTATTGGCGTTCTTAGTGACTATCACTTTAGTGACTAATATCTTGATTTGACATTAACTACAAATGTCAAAGTCAGGTTACTAACCAAAGACATTATGATAAACTTACTAAGAAGACTGTGCACTGTGTCGGTCCCGAGTGAGAACCACTCGCAGTGTCTATCCTTTTCCTTTTCTCTCCTCCAAATTTGACAGTAAAGTCTTGTTAGAAAGGTAAAACGTCTTTGTAACTAACTCAAACCACAGAACATAAAGACATAAGCCTGATAGCGACTGGTGATTATGAAGAACGCCAATAGCCCTGCTGGACGTTTGACTACAACACAAAAAACAAAATCCAGACTACACAGAGAAGGATAGAAAGAAGCTACCTAAACATAAAACTAAAGGATAGGATTAAAAATACGGATATTCACAAAAGAACAAAAATAACCGACGCCCTTACCTTTGCTCTACAAAGAAAATGGAAGTGGGCAGGCCACATAGCTAGATACAGCGATGACCGATGGACCATAAGATCTGCTAAGTGGATTGGACCAGATGGCACTAGAGCGAGAGGCCGCCCGCGGTCCAGATGGGCAGACGAATTGGCAACAGTAGCGGGTCAAAGATGGCTAGATACGGCAAAAGACAGAACAAACTGGAGTTCCTTGGAGGAGGCTTTTACCCTAAGGGGGTCCATGTAGAATAATAAAAAAAAAAAATAATAATAATAATAATGCATGTCAATTATATAAATCATTTTAATAATTTTGTGTAAGAATTTATATGGAAATTAATTAAAGCTATATTCATTCATTCATTCATTCCTTCATTCATTCTTTCATTCATTCATTCAAACGTTCACTATACCTACTTCTGCTACCGTGCGAAGCCGGGGCGGGCCGCTAGTTATATTATATTTTAAGACGTAAGTAAGGGTTCCTATTTTCCTATGTATACCTCTGATAGTGTGAACAGGTGATCAAACTTGGTACGGCCGTATCATTGTGCTACCTAATCTGTGACCCGAACTTGGTTCGCCACCATACCATGTTCGATCGTCTGGCGCACTGTCCGGCGAACAGCAAAAAAAAATTGTATTTTTCATTTTTATTTCCCGTAACACGTCCACACTGGGCCGTTGAAGGAGCGCATAGAATAAAGAGGAGAAGGAGCATCGAAGTATGGTACGAGTCCACAGAGAAAACTTTTATAATATACTAGCGGCCCGCCTCGGCTTCGCACCTTTAGCAGAAGTAGGTATAGCCAACGTTTTAAAGGGAGTAAATTCGTGAAACATTTTATTTTTTTAATATAGGTAACCCTAATGGTTTACGCAACGCACGTAAATTAATGAATATTTCTGTTACAGTGACCAAACCTTAAAGGATGTATAAATTTTACTACTGAAGATACTTATATATCTTCAAAATATTGAAGATATTATGTAAGTACTATAAACTCTAACATTATTTCTACCAAGGGCGTCGCCAAGGGGGGGCAGGGGCTCCCCCTGCTCCCCCCCCCCCCCCCTAGAGAATCGAAAGTATTTATTCTTTATTGTCAATGTTGACATTCAAGTGCCGCCATACGATAGGCACGTATTTTTAAATACAGAACCATCTGGGCCCTATTTCATAAAAAAATAATTTACAAAACTGTAAAAAATCTACAAAATTGTAGGGCTTTTCTGTTTCATAGAAATTTGTGATTGTAAATTGTATACAGGCAAATACCTGTTGTACATCTACAGTCTACCCAAATGGTGAATTTGGGTAGAAATTCCTTGACTAGCCCCCCCCCCCCTTGATCATCGGCTGGCGACGCCCTTGATTTCTACCACCAATAGTTTTCATACCGCATAAAAATAATAACTACTTCGATTATTGTGATTAAACCAAAACAGGTGGTTAAAATAAAATAAATAATAATAATGTCCGTGGACTATTTTGTAGATATTGATAAGTAAATTATATATGCCGGGACCGGAGGGCGCAGGAGAATCCAAAAACCTCTTCTATGTACTAGGTCTTTAATAAAATTCACATTGCGATAATGTGTTAAATCTATCTTCTATCTAAATGCGGCGACAACGGTCCGATGTTAGGACCGAAGTTTACGTGCTCAGTGACCGTTTACGTGCTCAGTGTGATGATTCTTTGAGGTGCAGGCATCGGGCAGGCGAAAACAACCTCAAATGCAGCATCGGCCCTTTGTGACGTCGGTTCGAGGCCAAGAGTAAGCTGGGTGTGACGTCAGCGGGGATATAAGAGTCGCTGGATGTAACAAGTACAACAAATCACTAGTACTTTTAATTTACTTTAATCTACCATCAATAGTTTTCACACCGCATGAAAAATAATGACTGCTTCGATTATTCTGACTAAACCAAAATAGATGGATAGAATATCCGTTCACTATTTTGTACAAATTGGTAAATACTACAAACTCCTAGTACATTAGTACTTTATTCTACCACTAAATAGTTTTCCCAGCGCATGAAAGTTAATGACTGCTTCGTTTATTGTGAGTAAACCAAAATAGACGAATAAAATATCCGTGGACTGTTTTGTAGATTATTGATAAGTACCTACTACAAACCCCTAGTACCTATATTATTTTATCCTACCATCAATAGATTTCACAGCGCACGCAAATTAATGAATATATTTGGTAATTATGTGACACCTTGGTTCACAATATTGCAGTTTACTTACGGAGCCCTAATTTTTTTCAAAATCTCATATAGCTTATGTCACTCACACTGAATTAAGGTTTCTTTAAGTGAAGAATTTACTAAAGAATTTTTAAATCGGTCCAGTAGTTTCGGAGCCTATTCGTTACAAACAAAAAACAAAGTTTCTCTTTTTATACCTTGAGTATATATAGGTACTCCCAAATTCTTGAGTATAACCTAGGAAAATTCAACATCCAAGCGAGCGGCGAGCTCCAGGACATGTGCTGCCATCTATGACCCACATTAGGAATTGCGTTAACATAGTTTTATCAGAATGTTTAATGTTATAACTCTGTGTAGCCAGTGTAAATTTATTACGTTTGTGGTAGATTTTTTAATAAACAAGTGTTTATTAAAAAAGTTGTGTTCTTGACAATCTATTTAATAAATTTAAGTGAGTGAAACCTGACAGATTATAAAAATAATGACGTCCATCATGTATGCAAAGAGATCCTTTAAATGATTCCTGATTCCTGAGAAAGTGTCATCTCAGTTCCTTACGAAAAATATGCTATGGTTTGTCTTGGATTGACACGCATTTGACGTTTCGTTCCAAATGCAATATTATGCGGATATTGCATTGCATTACTTATACCTAGATTCATGGGTACATCGGGAAACTATCAGGCTAATGCTATTTACGTATATTATTATTGTATTATATATTACTAGCGACCCGCCCCGGCTTCGCACGGGTAGCAGAAGTAGGTATTGTGGACGTTTAACAGGAGTAAATTCGTGTTACATTGTATTTTAATAGATATAACCCTAATGGTTTACGCAGCGCACGCAAATTAATGACTATTTCTGTTACAATGACCAAACCTTAACACATGTTATAATTTATCGTGGGCTATTTTGAAGATATTGATAAGTACTACAAACCCCTAGTACTTTATTCTACCACCAATACTTTTCACACCGCATGAAAAATAAACACTGCTTCGATTATTGTGACTAAACCAGAAAAGATGGATATAATCTATGTATACTGTTTTGTAGGTATTGATAATTAATACAATCCCCTAGTACATTACTTTAATCTACCACCGATAGTTTTCACACCGCATGAAAAATAATCACTGCTTCGATTATTGTGACTAAACCAATAAAGATGGATATAATCTATGTATACTGTTTTGTAGGTATTGATAAGTACTACAAAACCCTAGTACATGACTTTACTCTACCACCAATAGTTTTCACACCGCATGAATAATATTCACTGTTTCGATTATTGTGACTAAACCAAAATAGATGGATATAATCTATGTATACTGTTTTGTAGGTATTAATAAGTACTACAAACCCCTAGTACATTACTTTACTCTACCACCAATAGTTTTTACATCGCATGAAAAATAATCACTGCTTCAATTATTGTGACTAAACCAAAATAGATGGATATAATCTATGTATACTGTTTTGTAGGTATTGATAAGTACTACAAACCCCTAGTACATTACTTTACTCTACAAGCAATAGTTTTCACACCGCATGAAAAATAATCCCTTTTTTGATTATTGTGACTAAACCAAAATAGATGGATATAATCTATGTATACTGTTTTGTAGGTATTGATAAGTACTACAAACCCCTAGTACATTACTTTACTCTACCACGAATAGTTTTCACAACGCATGAAAAATAATGACTTTTTCGATTATTGTGACTAAACCAAAAAAGATGGATATAATCTATGTATACTGTTTTGTAGGTATTGATAATTACTACAAACCCCTAGTACATTACTTTACTCTACCACCAATAGTTTTCACACCGCATGAAAAATAATCACTTTTTCGATTATTGTGACTAAACCAAAAAAGATGGATATAATCTATGTATACTGTTTTGTAGGTATTGATAAGTACTACTACAAACCCCTAGTACATTACTTTACTCTACCACCAATAGTTTTCACACCGCATGAAAAATAATCACTCTTTCGATTATTGTGACTAAACCGAAAAAGATGGATATAATCTATGTATACTGTTTTGTAGGTATTGATAAGTACTACAAACCCCTAGTACATTACTCTACCACCAATAGTTTTCTTACCGCATGAAAAATAATCACTTTTTTGATTATTGTGACTAAACCAAAAAAGATGGATATAATCTATGTATACTGTTTTGTAGGTATTGATAAGTACTACAAACCCCTAGTACATTACTTTACTCTACCACCAATAGTTTTCACACCGCATGCATATAATAACTGTTTCGATTATTGTGACTAAACCAAAATAGATGGATAAAATTTCCGTGGACTATTTTGTAGATATTGATAAGTACTACAAACCCCTAGTACATTATATTATTCTACCATCAATGCATTTCACTGCGCACGCAAATTTATAACATAACATACATTCACGCCTTTTTCCCGAAGGGGTAGGCAGAGGTGTACCCAGGACTCAGTCCCATAGTAGATACACCCACATTTCGCCAGTATGTTATAGGTCCCATGTAATAGGGGGCGAGCCTATTGCCATCTACCAGGCACAGTTCCAGACTCCAGGCAGTTATTGAGATAATTCCTAATGGAAAAATCCAATATTTAACAACGCAAATTTATGAATATGGTAATTATATTATGTAACACCTTGGTTCACAATATTGCAGTTTTCTTACGGATCCCTATTTTTTTTCAAAATCTCATATAGCCTATGGCACTCACACTGAATTAAGCTATCCATAAGTGAAAGAATTTTTAAAATCGGTCCAGTAGTTTCGGAGCCTATTCGTTACAAACAAAAAAACAAAGTTTCTCTCTTTATAATATTAGTATAGCTCGTAGTATAGATTATGTAGGAATGTATTTTTATTCATATTGAAAATTTTGTGTTAATTATTTCATTTTATTTATGTAGTACTTATATATGCCTATATAAGTACATAGTGTAGACTATAATAAAGTATTTCATTTTTAGTTTTTGTATTAATATTTGCTGGTTGTTTTATATTTTACTTAAATAAGTAGTTTTAGTTATTGTTAACTTTTCTGTCTTGTACTCAACCCAATTTTTGTAACATGTTCTCAATATCTGGTAGAAAATGCTACACTAGCATTAAGTTAGGGCTAGCGTTGTGCTGAATTATAAATAAACAAATAAAAGATGTTAAATTACTGAAATTTCATATTTTATGATGGCTAAAAATAATTTTGAGAAATTGTTTCTAATTATTTAAAATTATGACCGCGTGTTGTGATTTATGATGAAGTAAAAGCCAATATATTTTTTCAATTTGGTCACAATCTGACACTTTTGCAAGTCAATGAAGATAAACAGTAATCAATCTACCGTGCGTTCGGAAAGTACATCTATAAGAAGAACTCACAAGGCTTAATTTTTCAACTGATAGTTTTACAATATTTGGTTTGAACTTTGAACACATTAGTTGGTTTTGAAAGTGCCGCGTTTTCACACTTTAATCGTCTAACCAGGCATTTGAAGTTACGACAACAATGCGTGTAGTTATATATTTTTAAATAATATAGTACATGATTAGGTATACATACAAATCTTGGACTATCTTTATGCTGGAGAATAAACAGCATTTTCTACCAGTTATCCTGGCACTTACAGCTACAGCGAATGAGACTTCGCAAACATTATAATGATATTTCTGCATTCTGGAACGTTATGAGTTATGAGTGATTGTTCAAATAATATTGGAATTTAAAAATTGTACCTCATATTATTAACTACTTCTGGGCCTGTGATCTATAGATCTCGCGAGTTATCAGATTTGATTTGACACGGGACATATGATATTTAAAATGTTTTCAACTTCCATGGCTCCGCCATTTTGAAAATTATCCAAAAACTGAACCGACAAAAATTCTTCAAAAATATCTAATCTGCTTACATAATTTCATAAGGATTGGTTAGAAAAGCGACCTATAAAGGAGAACAGATTATGGTTAGCTAAATGAGGTATGGCTCCTCGAAAATGGAAAGCTCTAATTAGGTTCCATTAGGTCCACGTACGTCGGAAAAGTGAGGTCGCACTAGCGATTGTTGTCTCTGTCCCACTTCGGTTTTAGGTACGTCTTTCTATCTTTGGCGTTCATTATATTGCACTAAGCAAACTGCACACTGAGCCAATAGCGCGTGCCAGTTGTTGAGTAAGCGCTGGGAGAACGTACCCTATCTCCCCTTATCTTTAAATCAATGGCTTTTCTAGCCAAATTTGAATCCAGAAGATCGTGTCGTGTGGTAAGTAGTTGTTCCATATTAAGCCGGGACTACAGCTAAATGTTAGTAACAAAACGCTGTTATCTAACACGTGTTATATAACAACCCGTCCACAGCGACTTGACACCGAAAATGTATTTGTTAGCAATTATCATTTTCTAAAATAAGCTCCGTACAAGGGCAAGTGCTTTCTTGTTTGAAATCCATTGATTCCGACTCACGATATTCTACAGTATCTAAATAATAGAAAATTGCTAAATATTGTATGCTACAAAAGGAAATTATGATTTTCAAATTATATCCAGCAGAGATGTTAACGGCACGAGCGCTAACAAAAAATGAACTACAAACCCCCGCGCAGGCGAAATCGGGTGATGTTTTCCATCCGCGACGGATAACGTGTTAGCGTGTTATATAACAATATTCTGTTATATAACACCAAAGCCACGCCGCCCACTTTTCATGTTATTAACATGATATTGTGTTAGCTAACACAAAAACATGCCGCTGCGGACCCGGCTTTATATTATTAAATTACTTATACCGAGATTATTAAGTTCGGTCAATTATTATTAGTGTCTCACTTATTATAAGTTGCATGTGAAAACTAATTCGTGGCTATAGTAGAAAAGTAGAAGTATTGATAGAATGTTTTTTAAAAAGTGGTAACATTATTTTAATTAACTGCCAGACGTGAGCGAATCGTTCGCTCGATCTCGCTCTGTCGATCGAGTCCGGTTGTGGAAGCCATTTTATTTCTTGTGAATGTGACAAAACTTTAATTTGTGATTTTTCGTATCGAAAATAATAGTGTCAATGTGTGCCCGCAACGAGTGTGTTTCCTGACGTGTAATCGTGCAACAAAAAATAGAATGTATGTGTTTGAAATCGGTCTATGTTGACCTGCCCCGTTTGTTACGCGGTCGCACAGCAGGCATCGATCAGTGCACCGAGCTCTAATAACGGCGAATCGAAGGCGTCCGACTAGCTAGTGTTGTGCGCCATGGGCAACAATGCTACCACCGCCAACAAGAAGGTGGACGCCGCCGAAAGCGTCAAGGAGTTTCTCGACCAGGCCAAGGAGGACTTCGAGGAGAAATGGAAGAAGAATCCTACCAACACCGCCGGACTGAACGACTTCGAACGGATTAAAACATTAGGCACGGGCTCGTTCGGTCGAGTCATGATAGTTCAGCATAAGCCCACTAAAGAATATTACGCTATGAAAATATTAGATAAACAGAAGGTAGTAAAACTGAAGCAGGTGGAGCACACTTTGAATGAGAAACGTATCCTCCAAGCTATCAACTTCCCATTCCTGGTGAGCCTCAAGTTCCACTTCAAGGACAATTCGAACCTGTACATGGTGCTGGAGTACGTCCCCGGCGGCGAGATGTTCTCGCATCTTCGCAAAGTGGGACGGTTCTCCGAGCCGCACTCGAGATTCTATGCGGCCCAGATCGTGCTCGCCTTCGAGTACCTACATTACCTCGACCTCATCTACCGAGATCTCAAGCCCGAGAACCTCCTTATAGACTCCCAGGGTTACCTTAAAGTGACCGATTTTGGGTTCGCGAAGCGCGTAAAGGGTCGCACTTGGACGTTGTGCGGCACCCCCGAGTACCTGGCGCCCGAGATCATCCTCTCTAAAGGGTACAACAAGGCCGTGGACTGGTGGGCGCTCGGCGTGCTCGTGTACGAGATGGCCGCGGGCTACCCGCCCTTCTTCGCCGACCAGCCGATACAGATTTACGAGAAGATTGTGTCTGGCAAGGTGCGCTTCCCGTCTCACTTCGGATCGGACCTGAAGGACTTGTTGCGCAATCTGCTGCAGGTAGACCTCACCAAACGTTACGGCAACCTGAAGGCGGGCGTGAACGACATCAAAGGTCACAGATGGTTCGCGAGCACTGACTGGATAGCCGTGTTCCAGAAGAAGATCGAGGCGCCGTTTATCCCGCGCTGCCGCGGTCCGGGAGACACGAGCAACTTCGACGACTACGAGGAGGAAGCGCTGCGCATCTCCTCCACGGAGAAGTGCGCGAAGGAGTTCGCCGAGTTCTGAGCGCGCTTGCGATGCATGCGTTTTCTATTAGTGATGATCCGTGACATTGTGGTCGTGGAACAGTGGTCTCCGGCCGCGGTGACACGGACGCTCGGCGCCGTTGGTCGGCCGCCGATGTGGACTGGAGGCCCCCTAACTGATTTCTGATATTGGTGGAGTTCATATGCTTAGTGCCCTTTAAACGTTGAAATAGCGAATAGTTCAAGTGGAGCGATCCTTGTTCTGGTGATATTCTTGTGTTTACTATATTTATTATCATTAGTTAAGAGATCACCGGCATCACTGGCGCGACATGTCGATATCCATGTTTGTGGTACTATAGTTTGCTGTTCACATCAAGGGATATGGTGAGCATTACTTTATGATATTTTTGACTATATTATCAAGATTATCTAAGATCCTACTTTGTATAAAATATTACTGCACTCAATAACTTGCTTCTACAATTTTTTTATATATTAGTGGGTATGTCACTCTGATATCACTTAAAAATAGATTTTGATCGATCAATGAATATTTTTTAATTTAATACATTGTTTATAATTTACCTACTTCCAAAATCATTGAAATGATAATGTCTAAAAATAAGTTTATAATAATTATTATTGACATTGTTGAATTCATTTTATGTAATTTAAATATATTTGTTATAATGAATTATATATCAATTGATATTTTTATGTAAGAAGGTAACTATAACTAAATCATTATAATATGTATGAAGAGATTAATTTATTGTATTTATGTAGGTAGGTAGTTGTGTTCACTCGTGCAATTTGACTTTATGTGTTTGTGATCTGATGTAAGGACTTCATTTATTTAGTGTTATTTGCATTAGTTCCTTATTTTCTAGGTTTAAGCGATGTTATTTTTATTTGATAGTCAAAAATCACTTTACTTATATGAAACAATTTTATATTGAATGTTTACACTGATATTCTAAAACTTATTGTTAGCATCAGTTCTATAAAAGCAATAACAACAATTTCCTACTCTTATCAACAAATACCTTATAATACTAAATCAATGTCAAATGACTCGTCTAATTAGTGCATTTTGATCTTTAATCTGCACAAAGAATGCAAAGAGAGAATTTTTATACCAACTTTGGGAAAGTTTCCAATTCTTAATAGGAATATGTCATAAAATAATGGTTTATTATAATTTTGACGCCAGTTTTGTGGCAATATCTTCAAATTGAGACTGATGTTATCAATAAGCTAAAGCAAAAGAAAATATCATTGTGATTGATTTGAGAGATACCAGTCCTTTTACGAAGGTGAGAGGTACATACAGCAATGAAAAATTGGCAATGTTTACTAAATAGTTTGTTAGCTATTAGACATAGGACTTTGAATCCGAGCTGTACAGATATGTAGTAAATTGTAGTGCATTTTACATTGTGGACATGTAAGCATCTGTGGTATACATAGTAGAGTAGAACAAAATTAAGGTACTCTAAACAGTGCACATTTGTATTATTATGCAATACAAGGAGAAGTGAACAGTGTAAGTAGTTATGGGCATGAAAAATTAACACAAATTGAAATAAAACAAACTAATCAGTAAGAAAAACAACACAAACTGAATCTTAACCTGTCTTGGATGCAAGGAGACATTTCTGTTCTGTTGCTTTTCTAGATTATACTTGAACAGTATTAGGTCTTTTCAGAATTGTGTTCATCTTTCGAGACCCCCCAACAATGAGATAGCATCCTCTTATGGTTGTCATCATTTGGAGATAGTTTTACTATGGTACCAACTGTGAAGCACCTTGTGTTGCGGTAAGGCTAGTAAGGTTTGCTGCTCACATAGCTATGAACCTGTGTTTATCTTATTCTGACAACTGGGTTTTATAAATCTGTTATTTTTATGAGTGATGGAAACAAAGCTGCATAATTATATTCTACACTTATGTACAATATAATTGTTTATTTTACATCATTTTATTCTACACTTATGGTCACTTATGTCGTCACTGCTTATAGTGACAACAGAATTTCGCCACGTTTAAGGCCTGTTAATAATGAGGGAACAGGTGTTTTTCTTGCAATTTCAGAGTTGACTCCATATTGGAAGTTGTTATAAATGATGACCTATACAATGACCCTTTAAGGCGATGCTAACTTTTTACCAGTAGTGACTGTATAAAATGATCATGGGCCGGAGGACTTTACTGTTGTTGTTTACTGTGTTGATTGAATCAATTAAACAAAGGCCATTGATACAATATGAATATGCGAAGAAAAATTTCACCCACCCATTTTTTGGTGGGTAGAATGCAAAATGCATCCTGTAGATAAACACATTCACCCCTATAGGCGTTAGGTAGGTGAGATAGAAAAATTTCGCCGATGACAAGTACCTCCATGCGGAGTTCAAATGGTAGACTGCCCACCACAGATTGGTGCAGAGGCACAGAATATAATATCACCTCAGGCACACTTGCGCGTGTACAAAACTCAGTGTACAGTGTCTGTGTAGTAGGTAGTTATATGGTGACTTTTGTATGGAAAATGAGTCAAGTGTCCGGGGTGTGGCGGGGGGTGCGTGGTCTAAATCCCTCCCGTGGGTGAAATTTTTTATTCTTATTGTATTTCAAGCGAATAGACCGCTTATTCTATAAAAATATAGGTAAAATGCCATTGCTGTCAAAACCAGAACAGTCTCTAAAAGTTATTTTATTGCTTGAATCAGTAGATATAATGTAAGCGAAAGCTGGTTAATGCTGGTTGACTTAAGCAACTGGATGGAAATATATTTAAGTAATGGTAAATGTGTAAAATCATATCAAAATTATTTGTAACCAAATAATAGTCATTTTGTGAATTTGTGCATTGATTCTATTACATCTATTAATATCATTATATGTTTTATATCGAGGTGAAATAAAATTTGTATAGTATTGTCTATTGTTATGTACCTACTACATTAGTACCTACTTAAGTCTAAGCACTATATAATAAGCCATTCAAACAATGTCTATTTGGTGATTTTGTCTGAGGTAGATTAACATACTATTAATATTTAGAAATGGACACCTTTTCATCATTTGAATCTGAAAATATTGGTTCTATGTTTTTTAACTTTATTTAGTGCCATATTTAACTGTGTAAATAATAAAACTAATTCCATATTTTTATTTGCTATAAATGTTTTATTCTTAATGTTATTTTAAAGTTGTCTTGGATTTGATTAAAAAAACAACTAGTCACAGCAAACGGTGCTTTTCTTGCATTAATTTAAAGAAAAGGGGAGATGAGGTACTGGTTTCTCCAAAATCGAAAGCTCAAAGTAAGTCTCATTGGGTCCACATACGTCAGTAAAGTGAGGTCACACTAGCGGTTTATTCCACTTTGTTCACCCAGGTGAAAATGGTTGTCTCGGTCGCACTTCGGTCTTATGTACATCTTTCTATCTTGGTTGTTCATTATATTGCATTGTGCAAACTGCACACTGAGCAAATTGCATGTGCCAGTTTTTGAGTAAGCGCTGGGAAAACATACCCTCTTTTCTTTAAATCTATGTTTTCTTGTATGATTTTTTTATATAAAATATACATCTAATATGATATATTATAAACACTGCTTTAAAAAATCCAAAAGCCAAAAAGTAGGTAAAGCATGATAAATGATAATCTAAACGCTTTGGAATTCTTAGTTTAGTAAATTTTTATTAGTAAATAGAGATATTAGTTACAATTTAATGATTAATGTATTCAAAAGTAATTGAACATAAAAGTGAATTGGTGATAAGTTCCATAAAGTGAAGGTTGGCTTATAACTCTCAACTCTTTGTTCTTGAGGACAGTTTTTGTGTGGGAATCCATGCACCTACCACTATGATTGTGCATTAACATGTCTAGTTTCACAGTAGACATTCACCACTTAGACATTGTCCGGCTAAATCTCTAACTTGCAAACGATTACGTTGCTTACTCCCTTTGCAATTGTTATGGCAAACTCAAAAAGTTTCTGAACTTAATAAATTGTTATTTAAATTAAGCATTTCATGGAGGTTTAAGCATCCTCTACAGTCATTGTTTAGTAATATTAAGTCTAGCTGAAGTGATTGTGTACCCATTAGGAGATCGTGAAGACACAATGTCAATGCTGATATTGCAAACTTCATTCCAGTAGCTTGTGACATCGCACACATCGACACAGTACGACCATTCTAATGTGAACATTATATATCCATTTTGGATATTAGGTATTTATACATTAGTGTGACAGTATGTGTATTTGCGAACAATCGTCTTTTTATATCTGTGCGTATTAATATTAAAATGTTCACGTCTAGATCTATTATATTGAGTGCCTATAGCATTGAAAAGTTCAAGTGTAAAAAGTCAGTTAATTTCTGTAATCGTCACCATGTATTGATCTTCCATAAAATTACGATGAAATTAAAATATCGATGTAACAAATATCAATTTGGTTGTTTATTTCTTCTGGAATAAGGTTAATCTTCACAGAAAGAGATCCAACGATCCGGTATTTGCGGACGGGCCGGCTGTTTGGCAACGGGGACTTCATTTACACGCAGACGATTTGGCCGGGCGACTACATTAACATAATATTTAGTGTATATACATATTGTGATAGGTGTTCAGTGTTCGTGTTGTATTGTTTGACGTCGTTCACACGTTTGGTAGAGAGCACGGAGGCCGCACGTGGGCCAGCCGCTTTAATACGTGGCTTCCTAATAAAGGGGGAATGCTCCAGTATGCCGCTCGCAACCACCAGTCTGCGAATCAAATTCATTGTTTTATCTAGCGGTGAATTCTGAATAGTGTATACTGCAGCTGCTGAATTAATCGCATAATCTCACGTCTTATTGCGTACGTTTCTAAAATTGATTATTATGTAAAATGTAAACATAGTTTACACAGGCTGCTAGTAATTAATCATAGCACTGTAACGTCTGTTTTATTTTAGTACGATGCAAATATTAATGTCCGCCAACTTCCGTGAATAATAGTATGTTTAGTTTTAAAACGTTTCGACGATGGTACATTAATAGTTTTTCTTAAATAGTAGCCTCGTAACTCTTAGGTAAAGAGACGTAGGTTGAAATATAAATATTTTGTCGTCGGTATATTTTGCTAAAGCTACATAGATCAGTTTCAAGGAGTGATCTAATGAAATGCTCCGTTTACTCCCACGGTTTGCTCCGTCCAATATAATTTCGTCTGAACAAGTCTGCTAAAAATTCACATTTTATGATTGTCGGAATCCTGTTTCGAATGTTACTTTAGTGACGCAAATTCTCTTTTAACAACTCTGAATGTGTGTGAAGTTTTCAGTTATGTGCTATTTTTGTTTATGACGGGCTCGATCACTGTCTGATTGTTTATATATTTTTGTAAAAGATAAATTCTTAATTGTTTTACACGTGTCAGGACAGAATGTATATTACCATAATTTCTTACTAAAATTTTTCTTTCTAATTGAGCTACATTGTTTTGCAGTTAATAATGCATAGAAAAATTACATACAGATACCTAGTAGGTTGAGTAATAGATTAATTACCTAACTGAATAGGAATGCTCATAAAACTGTGAAGGACTCTGTATTATTGTTGTAAAAAAGTGTTTATTGTAAAACATCGTGGCTTACGTCCTGACATTGTCAAAAGAGGTTTCATTATCCTCATTTAAGTTATAATATCTTCACCTCAATGAATTTTGAGGTTATTTTGTGTTGCTTCATGCAGGTAGTTTCTTAATAATAATAAATATTAGCATTTGTTGAAGGTCTAACGGCAGTCAGGTTTTATTAACATTTACAAAAAAAACTGATAGATAGGCCTAGCCTGCGAGAATGTTGATACAAGTATCATTTCTCACTATCGTGCCTATGTGCTTTGTCTTTGAAAGAAAGGCGTGGAGTTTCATATTCGTTTTGACATGCGATCGTTGTGGGAGCAAATGGCCCATTACGTATCAGACAATGGATATATGCAAGGACGTGGCCAGTACGTGTATCAAATCATTTTACCTTAGACAGAAAGAAGTTATTGAGAGTAATTCCGGATTTTAATATGGAAAAATAAAAAGTACTCGTAAGTTTTATGCCGGCTTAGAAATAAGCTGTGTAAAATAAGTCTTATAGCTTTGCCTTATAAATCGGTATTAAAGTAAATAAGGCTAGTTATTACGCCCTGAAGTTGGGGTAAACGTTTCTGTATACCGCTCCATGTGCCGTAGGTGTGTTACCAATAATGATATGTTAGTTTGTTCTCGCAACTGTCTGTGCAACCTTGAGGCATGTGAGAAAGCACACGTTACACACACGTCGGTAGTGAGCATCTGTGCGTGTGTCGGTAATGCCGAATAATCATACATTGCTAATGAACGAGCTCCCCACTCTCAATAATTTACATCCTCTGTACATTCAACACAATTACACTGGTTATACTTAATACTTAGGTGCTTATTTGTAGTGTTTTGGTGTAGGTTCATAATTCGAGCCACAACATACAGTAACGAAAATAAATTATCCTTGAGTAATTCTCCGAGATACAACCTCGGGGTTCATGCAGTTGCTTAGGTAAACAATCTGGGGGCACGGCAGTGCCCCCGACAAGTCCGAGTAAAAAAGTGGCACGGCCGTACCATCTTTTCTCGAAGCAGTTCAGATCATTTTCGAACCCCTATAACTTTGTTTTGGATAAAACTAGAAGCCTGAATTTTCAGTAACCAAGCAGACATTGTATACACAACGGTATATTTCAAATTACATTCAATTTGAACCAGTAATTTAAGAATTATAATTAGCCAAAATTTCTAATTTTGTCACTCACTGACTGACTGACCGATCATCAAAACTCTAAGGCACTAGAAGACATCTATCTACAAAAAAAATGAGATGCCATTAAAAACAAAACTTGTAAAAACACCAAACCTATGGCAACTCAGTTCTTCTACCGTAAAAAGTTGTGAGATCTATGTAATACCAAGTACCAAGTCGGTTACTTTATTAAGTCCCTACTTAAGGGACCTTCTATCTTTAGTTATGACGTAATTAGCTAACCTAACAACATCTTATAGTGACCATATCAATATTAAAAATCTTTTAGTTTTAATAAAATAGATTGACTTGGCCATCGCATTAAAACAATGTTATCTCACAAGTAATAAATATTTAATAAGATTTTTAGTGCAATCGCCAAGTCCAATCTATTTTATTTTATTTAAAACATAAAAGATTTTTGATATTGATCTGGTCACTATAAAATGTTAGGTTAGCTAATTACGTATAACTTAAGACAGAAGGTCCCTTAAGTAGTGACTTAATAAAGTAACCGACTTGGTATTAAATGAATTTCACAACTTTTTTAACGGTAGAAGAACTGGGTTGCGAGACTTGTTTTTTTTTACTAGTTCAGTTTTTATGGCATCTGTTTGTTCTGAGCTATTTGTTTGAATTGATTCTGGTTTTGTTACGAGATGCTTTTGGGCCGTTGTCTGTTTGTAGCTAGGTACTGATTTCCAGATGTCTATTGTCTACGCCACTGTTTCTCTTGAGGTTAGTTTTCCATTTGTGCCAGATGTGTCGTTAGACAGATGTGAGTTTTCCAGTAGATTTCTTGCTCGTCATCGATCCAAAGGTCCATGTGTTAATTTTCACAGTTGAACATTAATGTCAACAAGGTTCGCAATCGTTCTAGTTTCTTCGTTCTCTCTATAAATTAATGGCGGCGAAACGCAGCTATTCCCTTTATATAGCCTCCAATAAGTGACTTGCGATATCTTGATTGGCATAATACTTTTAATTTCATATGCTCGGAAAATAGCTCCAATAATAGGCTCTACGTCCAAACGGTAAGGTTGAGATAAACTATCATTTTATGTCGTTTATATCAAATTGTATTGCAGTAGCACCACTTTTTGCCTCTTCTTTCATCGTGTTAAATAACTTTGGCGTGTTTGCAAATCAACACCTGCTGTTTAGAGTTAAAATGTGCATATACTATTATTAAGTCTTAAGTATAGAATTCACTGTCAGAACTGTCAAAGTGAATCAGCAATGTTAACGAAAGACGTACAAAATAAAATGAAAATTCTTTATATTGTGTCTAGAATAACTCGCTTGTAGTTATGAATTTCAGTGGTCGACAAAGAGATGGTCGTTTCATACAATACGTAGAGGTCAGCAGACTCGACCAAGGTTTTTAGGAAGCGGTACGGGTGTTAGTGTTTGCGCTCCTTTTTTAATTAGATATATTTATAGCCAACAGCTAATATAATAGATACACGATTACTGATCATCAATTATAATATATCTTTACTAATTATTTAATTCAAAATTCTGCGGGGCACTGCACTGCGCCTGTCACCCTGAGATATTAGTTGTTGAAACTCGTCATGCACAGTAATTTCGCTGGTAACATTGCCCTTCAGACCGGAACACAGTAATGTTTGCACATTAATGCTTGGCGGATGAATAACTGGCAAAGGTGTGGTATACTTCCCCAGGCGGCCCCCTGCAAAAGAGGCCTACCAAAATTTGCGTGATTTGTGTAATTTCTATATATTCCAAGTGTAATTTATTTCTGAAATTTAATAAATCAGGCGTAAACATACTGAGTTAGTTAAATAATGTTACAAGTGGGTGAGTGAGTAGTAAAGTCGGTAAATACCCTCATTTTATCACGAAAAATTTCTAGCGACCACAGAACAACCTGTGGGTTAATTTCTTACATTTTTTTTTATTCCAGATTATGTAAGTTACAAATCTACCTATTAAATGATAATTAAAGGGTAAGCGTAACCTTTTACCAATATTAGGAATAAAATCTTTGGGAGGATAATGACTAGAGGCAAGGTCACACTAATTACGAAATACTGACGGCGTAAAAACTTAAGTAATTTTGAACAGAACCAGTCAAACAAGTTATTAATACCAACTTGTATTATAATAGTTTATGATGTTTATAATTTATGTAGCGTTTGTGGCTCAGCGGAAATTTGTCCGGCTTAAAGGTCCCCTGGATCGAATCTCACCATGTGGACTTTTCATCTGAACGCTACCGTGTTCCGGATGGTACGTTAAACTGTAGGTCCCGGCTGTTTCATATAAGATATGTCCACCACACAGCAGCAGCAGGGGCAGTCGTTAGGACGTCTCTAACCTTGTAGGAATTTTGGCGACCTGAATGAAGCTCTTAACAATATGGGTTGTCCACATAACAACCCGTAACCCGTTCTGTTAAAGTTCAAATCATAATTTTAATGATTTATTAAGTAATCGTACTTATGTATATAATATACTCTATAAGGCTTGGCGAAGGAGTCCTGCACCCTATAATACGGCCCCCTTATTACGGACGCAGAGCGTTTAAATTGCTAAATGTCTGCTGTCAACATCATTTATTTTATACCTTTTGACAGCAGACATTAAGCAATTAAACGCTTTCCACACTCCTGTTGCGTCCGTAATAAGGGGGCCGGTCTTTGAGCCTAGTTTAGGGTACAAGTGCTCCAAAATAATCTAATAATTTTGTAAATGCCTTTATCAATAAAGTTTTTTTTTATTATTATTATTATTTATGTACCTACCTGACCTGGTATGTATGCTCAGTAGGTATTCATTTGTTCCGACCACGAACATAACAGCATTGGACAAATGCCCTCCGTAGAACAAACTTGTATATTATTATAAAAGACGGTCCCTGATCTCGAGCCTCGGCTACAAAATCAATTTTTGTAAAATGAAAACAAATAATTGCTTATTGTGTATTCAGTTCATAAAACGAATTTTCAATATTATGCTACGGATTTAGTAAGTATAGGTATAGGTTTTATCTTGTTATTAACTTATCAGGTTTTCTCTAAATATATTTAATGCAAAGTTAATATTTTGTAGGTAGGTAGTAGGTACTTACCTACGGACTACTAGTATTATATAATAGGTAAGTAGTCAGGTAGGTAACTACTATAGTTTGTTTTTCCTTATTTGGCAGGATTTTTATCTCGTTTCATATAGTGAGTGATCTTTGATTAATGTTAGTTGTGTGAATTTCGATAGGATCGAATTTCTTTTGATTTTGAATGTACATTGCAATTTTTGATGTGTAGGTTAGTTTTGTGTTGTAATGCACATTTTTTATTTGTTATTTTCCCTATGTTGCCAGTGAATATTTATAAGTATAGATGATAAAAAAGCCAGATAATAATAATAATAATATGGGACAACTTCCACACAAGGTCACCTGGTCCCAAACTAGGCTAGAAGCCTGTACTATGGTAACCAGATGACTGATATAAATACTTATATAAGCTTACTAGCTGTGACCCGCGGTTTCACCCGCGTAGTCTTCGTTCCCGTGGGAATATCGGGATAAAAAGTACCCTATGTGTTATTCCAGGGTCTAAGCTACTTACGTACCAAATTTCAGCCCAATCGGTTCAGTAGTTTTGGCGTGAAAGAGTAACAAACATCCATACATACATCCATACTTACAAACTTTCGCCTTTATAATAGTATTAGGATATATTAGGATTAGGATAGGATAGGATAACATCCAGACACAGATCGAACCCGGGCCCTGCGGCACAGAAAGCAGAGTTACTACCATCTGTGCCAACTAGGCTGTCAAAGATAAAAAATCGTATGGTATCGTGGTGGTATCTCAGCACTGTGTATTCCACATTATCTTAGAATAACGCTATTATTCCAAGGGTTTTATGTTTTGCACTATATCTATATAGAACATTTAGTTATGTAGGTAGAATATTGTATGAATAGTTCATAGTACAATTTATTTTTGTCTCATTCGATAATATTGGGTAATATTTCGCACTTTGTTACCCATAACGCACATTAGCTGTCAATGAGATAACCGTCACTTGAGTTATTCGTATTTAATAATCACTTCGACCTCAGTTTTGTCCTTGCCAA
This sequence comes from Hemistola chrysoprasaria, assembly GCA_947063395.1. NCBI lineage: Eukaryota > Metazoa > Arthropoda > Insecta > Lepidoptera > Geometridae > Hemistola > Hemistola chrysoprasaria. The sequence continues at coordinate 7,185,115 of OX346720.1, read as the reverse complement.
AGAACCTGAGCAAAAGATTAGGTATGGGTAATAGGTATTTTAATTTATGAAGATTCAGGTTGAACGTACGAATTTGTCAGATAACACTACGTTATCTTCAAGCTTCTTGTCTAAAGACTATGATATCTTATCAAAAGCGATAAGTGCTCGCTTTTGGAAGGGAGTCTACGAGGTCAGTCGTTCAATTGTTTTCATAACAATTTCGGTATTAGGGCGTCACAAAAAACTACCTTACCTATAAAAATACAGAGAAATACATAATGGCAAACTAATGACTTATCGTTAGCTATTAAATTTATCTAGGTAGGTAATATTATAAAACTGATATGTATACCTACATATCAATTTGAAAACTGTTTGTTGAAAATTTGAACCTATAGGGTAGGTTAGGTGGGTAGTGGGTAATGGGTAAGATACCTATTATAAATCAAATTTATGTAGTCTGAAATGCGTAACTGTGCCCGGTAGATGGCAATAGGCTCGCCCCCTATTACATGGGAACAGTAACATACTGGCGAAATGTGGGTGTATCTTACTATGGGACTGAGTCCTGGGTACACCTCTGCCTACCCCTTCGGGAAAAAGGCGTGAATGAATGTATGTATGAAATGCGTAAATAAAGTATACTACCTACTTTATCTATGGTAGGAAGTTAAAAATAATGCCATCCAAAATATAAACAAAAAAAAATTGTAAGTCTCGCCACGCCTTCAAAACATCGACATCAAAAAGAATTGAACACTGACGCCAAGTTTAATATAAAAAAAATGTATGTTAATATCGTAATATACAACAAAAAGGTGTTGTTAAACTTAAGGTATCTTGTATCTTACCGTCAAACTGAACTACTTTCTAAAGAAAGACTTGGGAAAATTTGCAAAATCAATTTTTCGACTTCGCATACAAAATGTATAAGTTGGTCGGCATATCTGCATGGAAAATCGAAATTTTTTGCTCATTTCGCAATTTTTTCCTTTGAGAGTTGTTCAGTTTGACGAATAGATGCATCCCCATTAGTATTACTATACGTTAACACTTTTGTAACACGTTTTACCTACTTATATTATTTGTATTGTGACAGTGACCTTTGTAACTACTAATATAAGAGAAAGTATTTTGTTTTTGTGTTCTTTGCATGCATCTATAAGAAACACGTGACAAAGATGTTTATATAATTTGAATCTAGACTCAAGAAAATCACTAGTTAAACCTAATTTTCTGTTTTTTCGATTATTAACGTCAGGGAGAACATACGGATTGTCAAATCTGGAAAACGAAGTATCTTAATAGTAGCTTAAATACAGGGCTAAAAAATCTTAATTATAAGTAAGTAAGCCGTAATATTTCAGAAGTGGCGAGTGCTGGAGTCTTCCTGTAGCCCGGTTACCATCCATCTAGAACTCACACCTATAGCCAAAATCAAGTAGTTTCCATCCATTCACAGTAGTCCTTGCACCTAGCGGGGACTGTATTTTGAGCTCATCTTCTGTTGATGGTGTCAGAGATGGACCCCGATAAGTGTTTTCGGTATCCATTAACTTTAGATTAAAAGCTCAAGGGGCCTCTGCACGTGGGTCTAAAAATGGTCTCCGAGTCCCCGCCTATCAAAAGACCGGCCCCCTTATTACGGACGCAACAAAAGTGTGGAAAGCGTTTAAATTGCTTAATGTCATTTTTTGTATACCGTTTGACAGCTAAATTTACTGCTGTTGTTACGCGATTGCATGTTCGTAATACCACCCCGGGCATAGCCCGTGTTTTCGAACGACATAATAAGTTATAATAAAATGCTAATTCAAAATTACCCCATTGTCTTATCAATATAATTTCGGCGGCTAACGGTTATTGTTCCAATGTTTTCGGCGGACTAATTTATGTACATATATAATTAACAAACGTATTCTGGGTCTATTGTACGAGTTACGAGATATATTTTCAGGCAACGATCCTCTGTTTGACCAAAATAAATTTACATGAGAATATCAGCATTTTTTCCTATTATCCGATTTAGTGGCATTGTTGCCTACAACATTGTTGGTGTATTTTTGTTTCTGTCTCTGTATGAGATTTGGCACATTTTCAACAGATTCCCAATGACGATAGGTATATCTATTCCTGGATGACTATGACATTGCTCTTGGACTACTAGTCTACTGCAAGGACATGCAGTCTTATCTACTAGATATCGCTCTGTTTGATAACACAAGATTTTTTTATACCGGAGCGGATGTCTGAATTGAGCAGAGTCGAGAATTACTTAATGACAGGTGCCTTATATAATACTATCTACTAACTCAATGTATCAAAAGCAATGAATGTGAGCAAAGGCTGCACGCCACAGAAATTCAGTGTCTGAATTTTTAAAACTGTTTAAATTACTTACTAATACTACTACTTACTACTACTACTTAATACTAATTGTGACTGCCTCGGTGGCGTAGAGAGCGCATGCTCGACTGCCAATCAAGAGGTCCCGGGTTCGATCCCCAGGTCAGGCAAAGTGATAAATATTGGATTTTTTCATTAGGAATTATCTCAATAACTGCCTGGAGTCTTGAACTGTGCCCGGTAGATGGCAATAGGCTCGCCCCCTATTACATGGGACCAATAACATACTGGCGAAATGTGGGTGTATCTACTATGGGACTGAGTCCTGGGTACGCCTCTGCCTACCCCTTCGGGAAAAAAGGCGTGAATGTATGTAATGTTATGTGAGTAAATTAAATATACCTAAGTACATAATGATGTTTTCTTTAGTTTCAGCGCATTTCGCAGACTAAATATCGCCTTGAAATTTCAAGTTCTGATTCAGACATTAGCCAAACGAGGTTATCTTCTAAGACTAAGCTACTGTATCTATAGGTATATAAAGACTAAGTACCTATACGAGTAGGTTGAGGTACAGTACCTTTAAGAAATTTAAAAAATCCCTACTTTTTTTGCTCCGTTATCAGACCCTGGTCAACATCTATCTGTAACATACTCATTGAGACGATTCTAATGAGCCCAAACGCGATATATTTGACTAGGTACTGGGCCATCTGATGCTACAGCATTAGGTCAAGGTTACCAAGTCCTTACAATATTGGTGGAATAACAGGATACTAAATTTCGAACGATCGGACCACTGGAAGTTGCTCATATCCCTTCAGCTGCTAGAAGAGAACTGAATTTTTAAACGGCTGAACTGATTTTCATGAAACATATGAGCACTCCAATCAGGCCAGCTTTTAAACAAAAAATTGGTTGTCTGTAAAGTCGGTTTACTGACGATAGTTGAACGTGACAACGCGCTCACTCAAGTAGGAGAGAGACGGATGTCGAACGCTGCCGAACGCAAAGGCCGATTGTGCTTCTTTGTCGCTCGTTCCGCGCTCTCGCTTGCACTTCAAGCCTTACGTGGAACGCCTCAGAGCGAGGTAACGCCGCATGAGTCATGTTTTTTCGTGCGTGCAGCCGGCTCTATCGAATTATAAGACGTTGTCACGTCAAAAACCGCATTAAAATCAGTTCACTCGTTGAGGAGCTACGACGCCACAGACAGATACACATACACGATAACACATCTTCACCAAAGAATAATAACTATTACTACGGTCGGGGGTTAAAAATAAATAATGCAGGCAGAGCTTTTGTGAGTTGTGAATATCATGATATGAAGAATAATCATTTGTTGTAAAAAGGAACAGTATGTCAAATGTCACAGACACCATCTTTTACAGCCATTGATTTAAAGAAAAGCGGAGATAGGGTACGTTCTCTCAGCCCTTACTCAACAACTGGCATGTGCAATTTGCTCAGTGTGAAGTTTGCACAGTCCAATATAATTAACAACAAAGGTAGATTGACGTACCTAAGACCGAAGTGCGATCGGAGACAGTATTTGTCGCTCGTACGACCTAACTTTACAGACGTACGTGGACCGAATGTAACCTAATTTGAGCTTGCCATTTTCGAGAAGCTCATCTCCCCTTTTCTTTAAATCAAGGTTTACAGTGCCCACAGTTCACTTAACAGGAAAGAGGACCTCTTAGCAGATTGACAAAATCCTATGGAAAACTAAATCGATGTTTTGTATTCCCCTATTGTCTCCGAATACAGTAAACCTATTTGATATATTTATATCCTGATATTTAATAGCAAAGTATATCCCTATTATTTTATTTTTGTTTATAAACTACATTTTTTTGTAGTGAACGTCCAATCACGCGAATAAAACTGGGATTTTTGGAAGTTCACAATGAAAAAACCAAGGGTTTATAAGAAAAATTTGATTTGAATGACAGGGACATAGGTTACTTCACTATAAAAATATCAGGATATACATTTATATAATGAGTTTATAACATTCGGAGTAAACAGGGGAATACAAAACATCGATTTGGTAAATTTTTCATAGGAATGTGTCAAATCCCTAGAAGGCCGCGTAAGCTCTTAAATAAGATACTCGTCAGTCACCAACCTGTCTGAATAACGGATCGACAGATCATAGTCTGTTTTATTACCTACTAGCTGTGACCCGCGGTTTCACCCGCGTAGTCTTCGTTCCCGTGGGAATATCGGGATAAAAAGTACCCTATGTGTTATTCCAGGGTCTAAGCTACTTACGTACCAAATTTCAGCCCAATCGGTTCAGTAGTTTTGGCGTGAAAGAGTAACAAACATCCATACATACATCCATACTTACAAACTTTCGCCTTTATAATTACACAAGATTTTTTTATACCGGAGCGGATGTCTGAATTGAGCAGAGTCGAGAATTACTTAATGACAGGTGCCTTATATAATACTATCTACTAACTCAATGTATCAAAAGCAATGAATGTGAGCAAAGGCTGCACGCCACAGAAATTCAGTGTCTGAATTTTTAAAACTGTTTAAATTACTTACTAATACTACTACTTACTACTACTACTTAATACTAATTGTGACTGCCTCGGTGGCGTAGAGAGCGCATGCTCGACTGCCAATCAAGAGGTCCCGGGTTCGATCCCCAGGTCAGGCAAAGTGATAAATATTGGATTTTTTCATTAGGAATTATCTCAATAACTGCCTGGAGTCTTGAACTGTGCCCGGTAGATGGCAATAGGCTCGCCCCCTATTACATGGGACCAATAACATACTGGCGAAATGTGGGTGTATCTACTATGGGACTGAGTCCTGGGTACGCCTCTGCCTACCCCTTCGGGAAAAAAGGCGTGAATGTATGTAATGTTATGTGAGTAAATTAAATATACCTAAGTACATAATGATGTTTTCTTTAGTTTCAGCGCATTTCGCAGACTAAATATCGCCTTGAAATTTCAAGTTCTGATTCAGACATTAGCCAAACGAGGTTATCTTCTAAGACTAAGCTACTGTATCTATAGGTATATAAAGACTAAGTACCTATACGAGTAGGTTGAGGTACAGTACCTTTAAGAAATTTAAAAAATCCCTACTTTTTTTGCTCCGTTATCAGACCCTGGTCAACATCTATCTGTAACATACTCATTGAGACGATTCTAATGAGCCCAAACGCGATATATTTGACTAGGTACTGGGCCATCTGATGCTAGTATTAGGATTAGGATTAGGATTAGGATTGGCAAAATAGCCAAATTACCATCTGCATAATACAATCCTACTTAAAAACTTTGTTGTTCACGTGGGTAAAATTGGAACTAAGGCATATTAGACATACAAATTCTCAACTAGCGACACTGTTTACTGAACAGATACGATGGTGAGATAACACCTATTTGACGTAGATACTGAAACATCCCACTAACATAGCGTCACCGCCTGCGCCTCGCCTGCGTCAAGGGCGCCTTGTACAGTAATCTGTTACTTTTTCATGCTAATGAAACGTTTTCATGTACCTAGCTACTATAGATTACTTACAAAGATCTAAGTTGAACCACCACAATGCCACTGCCTCTTCATAATTTATGATACCCTGGTAGGAGTGTTTCTTTCTTGATCTAGGTTTGGCTTATTGAAAAAATACAATAGTGCATGTACAAGTACAGAAGTACTAGTGGGACGTTTTTTCCCAGTAGTTCTGTACAGAGAATACAGAACTAGTCTCACAGAACTACAGTTACTGCACAGGACTAGTAGGGATGAGCCGAATTGACCACCATTCCGAGGCACCATTTGCGAGTGGAGTCATCATCATCATCATCTCAGCCATAGGACGTCTACTGCAGAACATAGGCCTCCCCCATAGATTTCCATCTAGTTCGGTTGTAAGCGGCCTGCATCTAGCGTGTACCTGCTGTCTTTATCAGATCGTCTACAGATCGTTTGCCGGTCCGCGGTGTCTATTTGAGAACTTTACAGCCCGATCGGCCATCAATTCTACGTGCCCTGGCCATTGCCACTTAAACTTGCTAACTGGGCTATGACGATAACATTAGTTCGTCTACGCATCTCCTTATTTCTGATTCGATCCCGCAGAGAAATCCCGAGATATAGACCCCTCCATAGCTCATTCCCAGTGTATACTTACACATTCAGTTCAGGCGTGAGCAAATGATAATTGGGCAAACAAATAGGGTATGTCCCCTATATTATGATTACGGGACTGAAGTACCTACCTACTTAATTTAGTCGTATTAAATCCCAAAACGCGCTGATATACTCAACAAAAACATACTCCGTGGAGGATTATGGCCTGTTTCCTTTCAATTAGATATTGTCAAACAAAACTAATATAGGGATGTTTCATAACTCTACATCACGTTTTATCACAACCTCGCGTCAGTAAAATCCTTTTTTTAAATATAAATTAATAAATAAAAAAGTATTTATTGCCATATTCCACAAAACATAATCCTATACTATTATATTATATTAAACTAGCTTATATTAATTACTATACTTATATATATATGGCAATCGGGATATGCCCAGCGTTACGCTACGCAAGGAGATCTTGCGCAGCGCTGGTTTTCAGCATATCCCGTTGCTCGATCTGAGATCTTAGTCGAGAGAAATATCATATTGTGTCCGACTGCTGGGCAATAGCCTCCCCCTAGTCTTTCCAATCTTCTAGGTCCAGCGTCGCCTAGAGCGCCGACATTTGGCTATGAGGCGCCGACCTTTGCCAGCCCGCTTGGTATGAGTCTTAGTCGTCATGCTATTTTTCATCTTATTATCAATCTGTTTAAATCCTTGATAATATTATTATATTCATCTGGAAACTAATATTTTTTAACATTCTACAGCTGTTTACCCACTATACTGGTTGCCACTATATTCTAAGGTGCCAGTATAATGTGCAAACAGCTTAAACCCGTACAGCTGTCGGTCTTTAAATAGTCACTCCGGGTTCAGCTGGAACAATGCCGAGGGCCGAGACTCACTTCCGTGGTAACAGATTTATGTGTGGTAAAGTGATATTTTGTATCATGAGATTTAATCACTTAAGTCTTACGAAACTGTCTATAACTTGACCCTTCTGTTCTGTTATGTTTTGTATTTTAGCCAATAAGTGCAAGTAAATTTATCAAGTAGGTAGGAATTGGTATGTCACGAAGTGGCACAAATTTCAAGTAATAGTAGGTAGTCATATTTAAAGATAACTTGCTTTAAGACTTGTTATTTAAAGACTAGCTTCGCTTTGTGGTGCTCTCTGCTAAGAACAACCGTTTGCTATATCAGGATCTATGCTGCCTACACTCTACAGATCAAACCAAATTTCAAAGTCCAATTGGCTCAGTAGTTTAAAGCAGGGAATACATTATCAGTCGCGACAGGAATCTATCAACAGTAATCTCGAAAATGAATTTTATATTATAAGGAAACGTCCGCGATCGCAACCTTGAATGACCTTGAACCTTCGGACGTCCGAAAGCGATCTGGTTAGCCGGATTTTCGCTTCAGCCGAAAGAATTTCCGAAGCTAGTTTAAATTGGCTCTTTAGTCCGTTTAGTTTCTTATGCCCGGCTTTAAATCTGGAGGCCCAGGATCGAATCGCATTAAGTAAGTGGACTTTTCATCTGGGCGCTACTGTGTTTCGAATAACACGGATGGCACGTTAAACTGTAGGTCCCGGCTGTATCCTATAGTATAAGATATGTAAGGGGCAGTCGTTAGGTCATGTCGGAAGCCTTGTAGGAATCGTGGCCTCCTGAAACTGACAATATGGCTTGTCCACATAACCCATATGAATTGACTCGAGCAGTGTAATTGGGGTAACCCGTTCTATCAGAGTATAAATTCAAATTATAATATATAATAATTACCTATTGTAACTAGCAATAAAAAAACTGTATTGATAGGAGTATGAACTAGTTCCCTTTGTAACCTTTTCACTTTGAGTATATAGCATTGGTTTATTTATCTGAGCCTTTTCATGAATGGTAAAAAGGCGATCAATCCCCTTTGTAGCCCAGACGAGTTGAAAGCTGTTGTTCTCCCTGGCACCAATCCAAATTCTTTTTGCATTCCCATTAGCATAATATTATCTAGACGGCGTTAATATGACCGTGACGTTGGAAACTTGAAATAAAATAGTAGATATTTCATTATTAGATGTTGGTACTTATTTGTATATTGTTATTTATCTTCGCTACATCATATTATTTGGGTAAAACTTCCACGTTTTTATTAGTGCTGATTTCAAAGATATTATTCTGTACATATTTATATACCATATTAAGAAATATATATATATATTAGTTTATATAAGTATGTATTAAATAGATATATGTGTAATATGAGGGTTTATGTTTATGTATGTATATAGGTATATAGACCAAGTATGTATTTAGTCACCTTTATGATTCTATATTTATTTATTAAGAAGTCTCTGTAACACCACCGACCAAATGTATATTACGGTTCTCGCTCTCTCCCTGCACGGTTGTCTGGAAGAGATCGCTCTTAGCGATAAGACCGCCCATTGTTACACTAGTTATTATTAATTGTTATTAGATTTAAGAACTTCTTGTTATGGTGTACCAATAAAGTGTTTATCTATCTATCAAAGTTCCAATATCTTGGTGTCTAGTAAAACCTTCGTAAGTTGTCATTCTTCAACTGGGATTTTTTAATATAATTCGTCCCACTTACCATTGGCTATGTCCCTGGTGACAAATGGGTTACATTGTGTAGTTAGCAGGTACCTACGTCATACATGCACAGTGTACGGTGATACATGTCACCACTGGTGACGAAGCCGGTATGTGGAAATGGCCACTATTATTACGGTTCCTCGTTCACACAGTGACGATAGATGACTTAATCTGAATAATTACCTAAATTTATAATTCGCCCATAGTTGTTATTGGAGCTGGGGCTGGAAACCGAACAAGTGGCAGCCATAATATGTCACTGGTGGATGCCACCAGTGGGGAAAGTGGGGCAAATTCTATAAAATAAAACCCAGTTGTTACCAATAGGGACCAGCTGGAATTAGAGGTTTAACGTAGATATTAGTAGGTAGTTACTCATTGAATTTGGGTGCGTTCATATTGTACCTATGCGACATGATCTTTTTAAATTCTTTTTAAAGTAATCTTTACGGGGTGTTACAGAAAAGGTGTGGAAGGATGATCTTTTTAGGGTTTCGTGCATAAAAAGGCTAAAAGGAATCCTTTTAAGATCACTTTGTTGTCCGTCTTTCTCTATGTCTGTCTGTCCGTCTGTCAAGACCCCTTTTCTCGGGAAAGTGTTGAGATGTCAAGTTGAAACTCATATCAACAACTTGGGTCCACGGTCCTTGGTGGCTGTAAAAATTAAAAACTTCTACATCAACGGCCATTTCACCGCACATTTCGATACTTTGCGCATAACATACATTCACGCCTTTTTCCCGAAGTGGTAGGCAGAGGTGTACCCAGGACTCAGTCTCGCAGTCTCTGCGCAACGGGCTGAAAACCTCTAGGGCCAGCCCGTAGGCCCAGCATCATAAAAACTGGCAAGAAGCGAGATTTTATAGCACAAGTAAAGAAAAAACCGTAGTGGTATCGAGGAAAACCATGTAATGTAACTTTAACTAGTAATGCTAAACCTAACTAGCTTGATCCTTCGAGTGGTCTTTAAAGAAGGTGGGCCCTTCTTCGCAGTCGGGTAAAAAACTGATTAGGTTGGTACCTATATTATACATTATTCGCTACCAGGGAAACCTAACTGATAACAGTTCTACTTATTAGTATATTTTTCCTGTTTCTTCATTACCGATGCAATGTATTTAGTAAATTCTAGGTTATTTTACAAAGGGCTGAGACACCGACCGGTTTGTATGATATGATATACAAATGTATTTTTTTATAAATTGTTAAGGCATTTTATTTGTACCTTGACAATTTATTTATGTACCTATGTAGACTGTATAAGTTTAATCAGGCATTCATCATATCTCCATATTTTTGTATAATATTAATAATATTAGTTAAAAAACGATTAATGAAATAAAAATTACTACACAAATTAGGTTCAACCACCTCACCTCACCCACCGTATGGAAATATTCAGTAATTTAATGGCTATAACTTTTGATTGCGTTAACTTAGAAGTATGATTTTTTACAGTCATCATCATCTCAGTCAGAGGACGTCCACTGCTGAACATAGGCCTCCCCCATAGATTTCCATCCAGTCCGGTCGTAGGAGACCTGTATCTCATCAGTTCTACGTGAGACTTCTACGTCAGACATGAGTACCAGTTGATATCTTATAGGTATAGGGTCAGGGGTCGGCAACCTGCGGCTCGCGAGCCACATGCGGCTCTTTGGATGTGAAGCTGCGGCTCTTGTTCCATACGCAAATGTTATTTATTTTATAAAAAAAAGACATTTAAAAATCGTTCTCAATCGATTAACGAGGATTAGGCAGCATTTATCGCTCCCATTGAATTTGTTTGCTCAATTGTTTGTTATTGAAGTACAAGTTAGTGTTGTAAGTAAATGATTAATTGTTTAAATTTTTTAATTAAATAATAAGTGATTATTTATTAATACCATATATATTATCTAATTGTTGTGAAAAACTACTTATGTATGAATAAATAGATATTTGTCTTATGAATAAATAGATGTTTTTTTTAACATAAAAAATTACTTATTTTAGTACTATGTTATTGTTGGAAAGAAAATTTTTGTGGCTCTTTAAAAACTGAAATTTTGTAAATTGTAATTTTTTACTCTTTCGACTCAAAAGGTTGCCGACCCCTGGTATAGGTAGGTAATACTTACCTATATGATATCAATTTCAACTTGATACCTCCACGCGTTCCCGTGAAAAAGTGTCTTGACAGACGGACAGACAAACAGACAGACAGACGGACGACAAAGTTATACTTTAAGGGTTCCTTTTTCCCTTTTGGGGTACGGAACCCTGTAAATGACGTTTGCGTCAGCAACAATTAATTTTTACTGCTGTTGCTACGCGACTGCAAGTTCATAATACCTGTGACAATACTCGCGCGGGTCCATCTAACGCTAACGTTTGGCATATTCCACAAATCCCCTCAGCTTGGTCGCCGGCAGGGCATTTATCAAAGCTTGTTCCACAAATTCCCTTAGACAACCCTTGCTCAGAGGATTTGTGGAATAAGATAGATTTCGTTGGTTCGGTCTGGATGGTAGCAAAAACCAAAGTTTGCTTTTTGTTTTGGAGGTTTCTTTAAAAGCTAACGAGCTGTAGTTACTTCCGAACCTTCAAATTTACTTCCTTAGCATTTAATTTGTCATGGGCTCTCCACAACCGCGCGAAGAAGACGAGCAAAACAGGTAGGTGACGGTAAGCATGATTGCCCATATCAGACACAAAGCCACCCAGTGTTATAAAATTCAAAATTCTGCGCAGCACTGCACTGCGCCTGTCACCCTGAGATATTATTTGTTGAACCTCGTCATGCCCAGTAATTCCACTGGTAACATTGCACTTCAGACCGGAACAGTAATGTATGCACATTGTTTGGCGGAGGAATAACTGGCCAAAGTGTCGTACTTCCCCAGGCGGCCCCCTGCAAAAGAGGCCTACCACTATACAAAAAAAGGTATTTTCGATAAGGTTTTTGTTTATAGCACAACAGCTCTCTAACGTAAATTTATATAAATGTCGTTAGAAACATGCGATGCGGTCTATTAACTCGATTGAACAGCTATTGGAATAAATAATGAAACTAATTTATAAACACACTGCTAACGTAACATTATGTATACCTATTCAATTTTGCCGCGAGCACGCCCAGTAACAGGCTAACAGGTTTTTCTGTTGAAATGAATTGCGCAGGTGTTATATTGTCTGTACCTACTTAGTTACGTACAATATAAATAAAGCAATGGACCATGTAGTTATATAAAATGCTATGAAAATGTGTAATAAGTAATAATACTTAGTCTACCAACAAAATAAAAATAAAAAAAAAAATCTGAGAATAATTGAAGTTTCGAAGCGAACTGGTCGTGCTTAGTCGTGGCCATTTTGTACGAGAGATGTCTCGTTTGTACGAGTTAAATTCGGTGTTAAGGGTTCCACATCACATACATTCACGCCTTTTTCCCGAAGGGGTAGGCAGAGGTATACCCAGGACTCAGTCCCATAGTAGATACACCCACATTTCGCCAGTATGTTATTGGTCCCATGTAATAGGGGGCGAGCCTATTGCCATCTACCGGGCACAGTTCCAGACTCCAGGCAGTTATTGAGATAATTCCTAATGGAAAAATCCAATATTTAACACTGCCTGACCTGGGGATCGAACCCGGGACCTCTTGATTGACAGCCGAGCATACGCCCACTACGCCACCGAGGCAGTCATTAAGGGGGTTCCGTACCTCAAAAGAAAAAAAGGATTAGGTACTCTTATAAGATTTCTTCGTTATTTATCTGTCTGTTCGTCTATAAAGAAAGACCTTTATCTCGGGAACGCGTGAAGGAATCAAGTTAAAACTGATATTAACAACTCAGGTGAAGCCCCTGCTGCTGTAAAATAAGCAAACTTCTGAGTAAACGCAATCAAAAGATACTTACGGCCTTTTTACCGCACATTCCCATACATTGCGCCACGGACTGAAAACCTCTAGGGCCTAGAGGTTTTCAGTCCGTGGCGCCCTAGTACCCTAGAGTCTAGGGTACTTCCCGTAAGCCTAGCATCATGAAACTTGGAGCATCATAAGTAAATGAAGAAATCCAGAAACCGTAAAAAATTCCAAAAAAATAATAAACCCCCCGCAACCAACGCGGCACTGCTCCCGCTGCGACTACAGTCATCCGAGTCGCAGAGCCCACGATGGCGATATATCTCTCCCGGTTTGATAAAACCACATCCGGTGAGGAGATCGCTCGCTACATCGACGAAAAGCGCACAGAACGAGCTCCGGGAAAGGACTTCTCCAAGATTTCGCTGTCGAGGCTGGAGGCTACGCGGACGCAGACTTTCAAGTCATACGTGCTCCGGTTTCCAGCGAAATACAAGGAGACGTTCCTGGACCCACAATTTTGGCCCGAAGGCATCGTTTTCCGACGCTTCAGGGAGGCGAAACCGAACAATAATATCCCTAAGCCATAATGAAATTAAGTGTTTTATATTTTTTATGTATGTTAATCTGTAAGGTATTTATTAATATGGGCCTCTGGTGCGTATAATTTATTATACGCACTATTGCCTGAAATAAATGAAAAAAAAAAAAAAAAAAAAAATGAACTTTATTTCGTTATGAATCCTTTCAAAGTAATTTAAGTTATTGTCCTCTAAAATCCGTATTAACATTAAAACATACATTCACGCCTTTTTTCCCGAAGGGGTAGGCAGAGGTGTACCCAGGACTTAGTCCCATAGTAGATACACCCACATTTCGCCAGTATGTTATTGGTCCCATAAAATCCGTATTGATTACTTATTATTGCAGTTTCTTAGGCCACTGGGTATTTCTCATCAAAATTGAAGTTATTTTGCTAGGATTTAGTCGCAACGGAATATCACTCGTATAAGGTATTTATATAAATCGAACTAACCCGCAATGGGGACTACGTCAGGCACGAGTCGGGTACAACCTGAAATAAATGGCAGTCTCCTGCAACCAAACTGGCTCTGCACGTATCGACATGTCGTTCCTGCGGATTCAGCCAGTGAGGTCGAGAGGGTGGTGTAGGCTCTGGGAAAACCTACATTTCCTTAAGTCGTCCCAGGCGACACATTGTCTGTGGGGACTGTTCTAAATACTCCATACGGACTTGTTTAAATCGTTTTCCAAAGACGACAAGGCCAATATATATATAAGGTATTTCGTGCATCGATTGGTATCAAATCTACGAATTGATCTTCTATTTCATATTATTACATGTGGTTTACATTTAATTTTAATAAAAATGGCCCTCTGTCTTTTTTTCACGTGCCGCGCTACTGCGATGCCTACGCACGTGCACCTTAATAAATACACTGGCAAATACATATAAAAATTTAATAAACGAAAAATAATATTTTTTATACCTACACAAATTATTTTTTTAAATGCGCGCTCGCAATTATTTTATATACTACAACTTTTATACTAAAACTGTGACACACTTTTTGGACCCCTTAGAATGTAAATTTTCAAAAATCCTCATCGTAAGAACCTAAATTTCAAGTACATATCTATAGGATCAGCAGATTGGGCTTTGGGTTGCATGTCAGTCAGTGAGTTATTTAGGATTTTATAATATAAAATATAGTCATGACAATTAATATTAATGATAATAACCTTATTTTAGGTTTATAAATAAAGTTATTTTATTTTATGATTTATTAAGAAAAATATTCATTGTTTTAGGCATATTTATAAACTGTTTGCGAACTTAAATGCGTTGTGGGGCACGTTACGAGCAAGTGTGTTGAAAATGTACCTACTTACTTATGTTTTTTTTTTTGAATCCTATGAACAAATTATTTTAATTCTCGTTTTCTCGTGGCCGGGGCTTAGCCGAAACCTCGAGGTAATAATTAATGTTTTAGCGCGATAAGTCCCGTTTTTTCCTCAAACAATGTTTAATAATAACGTAGGTTGATAGCTTTTATCGTATACTTTACCTACTTGCCTGGAAGAAAATGTAAACTCATTCTATTTGTAAGTAGGTATACGTGGGCGCCGAAATGTAAAGACAATAAAACTGTAGTCTTATCTTTATGACCCTCAAGTTAAAACATCATACTAATATTATAAATGCGAAAGTTTGTGAGGATGGATGTATGGATGTTTGTTACTATTTCACGGCAAAACTACTGAACCGATTGGGCTGAAATTCTATATGTAGATAGTTTAGAACTTGGCATAACACATAGGGTACTTTTTATCCCGATATTCCCACGGGAACGAAGACGTAAGTACGCGGGTGAAACCGCGGGGAACAGATAGTTTAACATAAACCTCTAACAATATAAAAGGTACCATAATATACCTCTCTTCTCTAATTCTTCTATTAATTTTATTGAATTTTCAACGATAAGTGTAGCTTATGTCAACCACAAAATAATATTTCGAATCTTCCACCAAGTCCTGATCTGAGACTTAGCTACGATAGTTCAGGTTATTACTTGGATAATAAGTACTTAAGCACTAAGCACCTAATAAATAAACAAAACGAGGAAGCGTAATTGGTGACGACAACACATTCGTGTTAGTGGTTACTGTTATAATCATAATATAAGAATTATTTGAACTAATACTCTAACAGAACGGGTTACCCCAATTACACTGCACGAGTCAATTCATAAGGGTTATGTGGACAAACCATATTGTCAGTTTCAGGTCAAGGACAAGATTCCTACAAGGCCTCCGACATGACCTAACGACTGCCCTCTACATATCTAATAGGAAACAGCAGGGACCTGCAGTTTAACGTGCCTTCCGAAACAAGGTAGCGTCCAGATGTTTTGTAGTGGTAGGCCTCTTTTGCAGGGGGCCGCCTGGGGAAGTACCACACCTTTTCCAGTTATTCATCCGCCAAGCAGTAATGTGCAAACATTAATGTGTTCCTGAACTATTGCGTTTCTGAAGGGCAATGTTACCAGCGAAATTACTGGGCATGACGAGATTCAACAACTCATATCTCAGGCGAAGGGCACTGCCCTTCGCCTGTCACCCTGAGCGCAATGGGCAATCATGATGCTTACCATCAGGCACCTGATTTGCTCGTCTTGTCACTCGCTATCATAAAAATAAACTTGTCAAATGCGTGTTGGGACGCGCATGTGAAGGGCTCCTTACTCTCCACCGTATGTACTGATCCTATAGAAATCCCATCTCATCAAATTAATGTACCTTACACAGCAAATTAATAAAAAAACAATTGTCGGTCAAGTAAGTCACAAAATAAATTCTTTTCAAACGTCAATTTCTAAAGTAAGTATCATAAAAAATCTGCGGGTCTACCACTTTTATTGAAAAACATGTTTCTTGTACTATTCGGACTCTATTGTTCCTATTGAAACCAATCTTCACACATTGTTTTTGTCCATTTTTTTCTGTCCATTGAAGTGGCACTTGACGATGAACTATTTGTCCCAGACTCCATCTTAATGACCAGCTTCCAAAAAAAACAAAAAGCAGATGTTGTAGTATTTTACTAAATTCATGATTTTATTATCCTTACTTATTTTTGTTTGGAAGAGGTAACTGATCATTTTACAAAAATACCAATATGTGGCTTAGATGTAATATTATGTTATGTATTCTTTATCTATTTATTTAACAGTTCCTAAATAGGTTAACCTCACTGCTGCTGTTCAATAGGTACTTTGTTTATCAATGATTTTTACGTATTGAAAATATTTAGAGATATGGTATTTTAAGGGTTGTTAGTAAAGGGAACGTAGGTGGCAATGATTTTTGTTAAAACTTGAAATAATAAGGAAGACTGTAAGTAACCAGCAGTCTCATCACATCAAGGAGTTTTTATACAGACAACCTGATGATGGTATGCAATAGATATCTAAATTATGGATATTACATAGGATACGGTATCTTACTCGTATAATATAAGGTAAATCATGATAATGATAAATGTGTATTACCAAATATTGTTTGAAATCTTCTTCGAAAACTCTAGTCAGAATTAGTCTTATTTGATTTTAATAAGTCGGAAAAGTGTCTTGTATGGGAAAGTCCTTGAATTTTTGAATTTATTTAATTTTTAGTATTTGTTGTTATAGCTATTATAGTTACCCATATTGTGTAAGATTTTCAAGTAGATAACTATTGCCATTACTGTGTTACAGCGTGAAACGTTGAAAAAAAATCGTGATTTGTATGAACGCTCCAGTTATTTATTAATTTTATTTAGTCATAATTATTTCATATTATAATAGCAATCATAATCGTTCCGTGAAAAAATCAAATACCTAGCTGATGCCGTTTTCACGATACACGAATGAAATCGAAAAATAAATTTTGAGCAAAAACACGTTGCTTGTATGGAGAGTACCTTTAATTATAAACTTTTTTTTAATTTTATTATTTGTCGTTGTAGCGGCATTAGGGATACATGTTTTGTGAAAATTACAAGTACCTAGCTATTACAGTTTATGAGATAGAGCCCTGTGACAGACGGACGGACGGACGGACAGCGGAGGCTTAGTAATAGGGCTCCTTCGGCACCCTGTTAGGGTTCGGAGCCCTAAAAAAGACGAAAAGTCCACTTGGTGAGTTTAGAACCGCCACATATTTCTATCTGATTTTAGGAGAGAGACGCAACGCAGGATAAAATTACATTCTGCTATAGCCCGACAGAAAAGAGTAGAAAATAATGGGGGCACCATTGTCTTCTTCAACTATAAAAACAATTGAATCAGCACTTACATTTTAAATTGGTTCCCTCTCTACTCTTTTCTGTCGAACTATACACGTGCTTCCACGTAAGTGCTATTATTATTCCGTGGTGCTACGGGCTACGCGGCGCGGCATACAAGGTAATAAAGTATAATATGCCTATATGAATATCCTATATGCGGACGACGTAGTTCTGATCTCGGACCAAGAAAACGAGCTTCAGCAAAATTTTAATTCCTGGATAGAGGCACTCGAAACAAACGGCCTAAAAATCAGCAGAAGCAAGACGGAACATATGTCATGCATTTTCGACGGCGTCACAAATCCGAACAATATAAAAATTTCCATAGGAGGTACATACCTTCCTACGGTTACAAAATTCAAATACCTAGGCTCAATACTGAGCAGTGACGGAAATGTAGATTATGATGTGGCTCATAGAACAACAACTGGATGGATGAAGTGGAGACAACTCACAGGCGTAATGTGTGACAGAAAAATGCCCCTTAAAATCAAAGGGCAGATGTACAAAACGGCTATTAGACCGGCCGTACTATACGGAGCAGAATGTTGGGCAACCAGTAAGCACCATCTAAATAAACTGCACACAACTGAAATGAAAATGCTACGCTGGTCAGCGGGTGTCTCCCTTTTAGATAAAATCCGAAATGAATACATTAGAGGAAGTTTTAAAGTTGCCCCGATAGTCGAGAAGGTCAAAGAGAAACGCTTGAGGTGGTTTGGACATGTTCAGAGACGTCCTGAAGACCATATGGTAAAGCTGGCCCTAGACTTGCCAATAACGAAACGTACGCGTGGAAGACCACCCGCCACATGGTTGACGACGGTTCAAAAAGACCTCAAAGCCTCTAACCTAACAACTGACACAGCACAAAATCGTGCTAAATGGAAAATGAGGACAAGGAAGGCCGACCCCAAGTAAATGGGATAAGGTCTAGAGGGAAGAAGAAGAATGCCGGCGCGGCGTCACACCCCTCAACTCCACTCAATCCCATACAAAAGCCACGATATAACTACCTACTACACAGACACTGCACACATGGAATTTTTTACTCGTGCAAGAGTGTGCGTGAGGTGATTTCCCATAGAAGCGGGGCTCGTGGAGAGCTCAATCTCGCTGGCGGGGTGAGGAAGGCCTGATTGGTGGGCGGATGACAGTTATGCATTATTAGTACTGTATTAACCGCAAATTGACCGGGCTCAGCAATGTGTCATGCTGTTCATGCAATTGTTAAATTCAATAACAATGGAAGGACAACACAGCCAAATTGAATGGCGGCTGGTGTCATGTTCACTTGAAATAACAGCGGGATTATAGATCTTTAACCGACTTCAAAAAAGGATTTACAATTCGACTTTTTGTGGTTTTTGTAAGCTAGTTTGTTACGCGATTATTTCGTCACTAATTTATAATTATGAACGGATTTTACAGGATACCAAGAGTTGTTGACTTCTGGGCCACGTTGACCTTGCATTATAATTTTGATTTTATTTGATAGGCCTAATAATAAGATTTGCAAATGCACATAAATAATATTTTTTAGTATAATTTATGAACTCAGTAAATGTTCTACTAAAATTAGAACTCGCGTCGCCATTAAAATTACTTAGTACTTAACCTCACTTTATACAAATCAAATTATAAATTAAACGGCGCTAATAAGATGGATACTGTGTTTGGAAATATTATTGCGAATAATAATAATAATAATAATAATATGGGACAACTTCCACACACGGTCATCTGGTCCCAAACTAGGCTAGAAGCCTGTACTATGGTAACCAGATGACTGATATACATACTTATATAAGCTTATAACACCCAGACACAGATCAAACAGACATGTTCATGCACACAAATGTTTGACCTGGCCGGGGATCGAACCCGGGCCCTGCGGCACAGAAAGCAGAGTTACTACCATCTGAGCCAGCGAGGCTGTCAAAAAAAATATATCTACCCGACAGTATAGGATAGACAGTGTAAGATTTTCTGGGCCCAGCTTACTTGGCTTCCACGCTCATTTCCTTTCTAACCGATCAGACCCCCATAAGTTGCTTTACACCGACACGTTAAACTTATAACACCCCTGCCTTCAGTTCTCATTCGGAGATTAAAAATAGGCCAAAAACAGCAAACAAGTTATGAAAAGAGAAAGGAACATGAAAGTTCATTGAGATAGACTAGATTATTATGCAAACGTTCATGTTTATGTTATCGACTGATTATAATGTCGTGCACACTACGCCTACGGCTAATCGTACTTAGATTGCGATAACGATAACGAACGATCAAATCTTTACTTACTATGGGGATAATCAACGAGGGATAATATTATTATTATGTCGTGTGTATGGTACACATAATATTGATTCTTTTGCTTAGATCCTTTGTACCTACAAGGCATTTTTTATAATTGCCGACGACGCGCGTATCGCGCGCGTGGTTCCAGTACTTATTTCTTTATTTTATCTGTAATTTTTTGCGGGGGATAAGGTATACAGAATACAGGTACATCCCACATTTACATAATCATGCAAACAAATGCGTGATGGGTCCCCAAAGGTTCACAGTAAACGTGTTGCACTGTGACGTTGGGATTTTTTTCCCGTCGAGTCACACTGTTTGCCGTTGCAAGGTTGTCAGCGGTTGCGAGAAAAATAGTTTTTGGTAACGTATATTATGGGCTAGTGAGCACCGCATAAATTTTTCACCTTACGCCCATGAAACTGTAGCGAAACGACCAAGCTACATATTTTGACTAAAGTGTAGAGTTAGCGCAGTTAGGGCTTGTAGAGTTAGAAGCTTGGCTCTACATGAGATCTGATAACTTTTTGACAGTGTGAGCCATATAGGTACGTGATGGTCTCGTGTTGGTAAAATTTTACTCGTAAATGAAAATGTTTTTGGTGGGATTAGTTTGTCTCGGCTCCTTCGTCGTTTCGTCCCACAGTTCTATCTAATAGAGGTAATAATAATATAACCATTTAGCAATTTGTCACAATCCTATGAACATTTGGTTTAGTCTAAAATCCCCACCTAAAATCCTCTCAGATTTTACCAAATCCATCGTTTCCTCCGAATATAACAATTAATCTTTTTGAAATTTTGCTGCAAAAACAACCTACTTCTTCTTCAAGGCATTTATGTCATAGTCATCTCAATATTTGTTAAGATTTATGTAGCGTGTATCAGTTGATTGGGTGCGGAGTTCAGAATGAACTTGCCTAACCTTGACTTCATTTGTAGCTGACCGGAGTCCGGCGTCCGCCGCGACGACGCCGACTTGCAATAAACGCAGGCCTCATCGAATTCACCGCTTTTAACTGGCTTGCCAAATTATATCATAAAATATACACCCAATTGTTGTATAATCTACGCAGGTATGTAGGTATATATTGAATCTATAGACAGTGCCACTGATATGTTACGCATGCTGTGCTACTAGTAAAAGTACTAGTCTTGCTGTGCACTGCTCTGCACTGCACTGCATTGTTAAGGTATACGTATGTATGCATAGTGTAGGATTCCATACCTACATACTAAGAATATACAGCGCCATCTATAAGTCCCTTGCGCAAAATATGGAAACATGCAGTAAGTAAAATGGCCATAACTTTTGATTGGGTTAACTTAGAAGTATGATTTTTTTTATAGTCACAAGGGACCGCAGACCTGCGTATTTAGTATCACTTTTTGGACTTATTTCAAAATGGCGGAACTATGGGGGTTTAAAACATTAAAAATGTCAAATTTCCTGTGTCACATCAAATCACAATGATAAGGTTCCTCATCAGCTTCCGAAGTAAAACTAGGATTTTTGGTTTTTAACTGACTTCACAAAAAGAAGTAAAAACTGGCGAGCGAGGTCTACCTACAGCTCGCACACAGACCCACTAGTATATAATAATATGGGATAACTCTCACACAGTCTTCAGTGGGGCTATATTGGCGTTCTCGGTGACTACTATCACATACGTAAGTGACTAATATCATGATTTGACATTAACTACAAATGTCAAAGTCCGGTTACTAACCAAAGACATTATGATAAACTTACTGAGTAGACTGTGCACTGTGTTGGTCCCGAATGAGAACCACTCGCAATGTCTATTCTTTTCCTTTTCTCTCCTCCAAATTTGACATTACACAGTCTTGTTAGAAAGGTAAAACGTCTTTGTAACTAACTCAAACCACAGAAAATAAAGACTCATTCCTGATAGCGACTGGTGATTATGAAGAACGCCAATAGCTCAGCTGTTCAGTTTGGGACTAGAAGACCGTGCGTGGAAGTTGTCCCATATTATTATTATAAAAAGTGAGTTGAAGTCCTTAGATATTAGATAGATATAAGTATACCTACATGTCGAGATGAAAGTAGGTATATATAATTCACACGCAAGTGGGACGTTATCTACGATCTGTTACGTAGTCGATAACCTCGGTTGCCACGGATCAAACTAAACTACCTCTAGTTATATCTACTAGTACATTTTATGTCTATATAACTTGTGTTTGAACTGATACTTGCATATATTCGCCGATTAAGTTTTATAATAATAAAACATCATGTCTTGCGTAGATCAGCCGAGTATGTAAGGAACAGGTGCCTAGGCCTTATTTTCACAGGAGCAAGACCTCGCGGCCAAAGCGACGCTTGACTTGACGGCTTGACGTCGTAAGGGATAGCATGAGTGTCAATTAACTCTCCGAAGAGGATGCACAAGACCGACAAGCAGACCAAGCAGACTCCGGCTATAGCCGAGCCTATATGGATGTAAAGGTGAAAGTTTCTACGGATGTTGTTCACTGCTTAACGGATTGGGTTGAAATTCAGTATAATGTATAGAGTATAGATAATTTGTTAGACCCTGGAATAAAACATCCAATAAGGTACTTTTTATCCCGATCTTCCTACGGGTGAAACCGCAGGGTACAGCTAGCTAGTCATTAAATAAAATATCAAAATATATAAAGATAATTCAAGCAGCGTTATCGCAGGCCACGGCATTAGTCTTGATTGAGAATAAGTGGTTAAGGCGCGGTGCTGAGTTTTCATGTATAATAACCTGCACAAAGAAAAAAAAATCTCAAAAAATAAAAATGAAAACTTGTTTGAATTATGATTTTTTACTGAATCTTTGTATTGTTATTTTCTAGAACCTAGTTGTCTTTATCTTACGTAATTACATGTAGTATTTTTTTTATCTACAAAAATGTGGGTACGTGTGAGCGAGAGGGCGAATTTGCTGAGCACCGCGCCTTAAATCGTCCTAAGGAAGAATGTGTATGAGCGCACGCACCTTCGTGGTCCTTTTGCACAGCAGCATAGAATACTAAAGGGACATTCCTCAAAGTAAATAAATATAACTAATTATCGTTATATTAAACTACTAGCTGCCTCTCTTTCTATCGGGTATCTCTCTATCTGTTCTCTCTGTCTAGCCCATAGAATTTTACCGTCAAGACGGGCGCTCCAGCTACTTGTAGCTTCATACCTTTATTGTGGAGTGTCCCAGGCCTAAACACAATCATGCTTTTTTTTAAATAATGATAAGATAGAACACCTCGAGTGTTTTAGTGGGTATACCTGTCAGTCCCACATAACCACCCTGCGCCTCTTGAGCCTAGGAAGGTATGCGGAAAGCGTCTTTCCCCGGCAAAAAAAAAAACAAACAAGAAAAGCCACGACATTACCGCTCGTGGCTGAAGAGTCAAGTGACCCTAATTCACATCCTACGCTGCAACGCCTGGGAGTAATTCAGTGCATGCATGATGCAGTGAAGCAGCTTAGGAATAAGTAAGTAGGTAAGTAGTAAGTATATTCTGTACAACAGGTTAGGTTACATAATTAACGAGTAGTACCTACTTAACATAACAAAGAATTGCAAGCCGAAAAAATCAGCTGATCCTGTATGGGAAGGCGGAATTTTTTCACGAATATTGCAATTCTTTCTTATAAAATAACACTCGTATTCAAGAATAATAGGCGCTATTGTGACCTTAACGCATAGGACTGGTAAATCCAATTGGAACTGTCGTGACGATGCGGTGAGAAATTCCTTACTTAGCACAGTATGGTAGTCTGGAAGAGATCGCTCTGAGCGATAAGGCCGCCAGTTGTTACTCTTTCTAGTTTTAACTTTCCTTTTTGTTATTTTCTGTATTATTGTGGTACCTATAAAGAGATCATTCATTCAGAGAGCCTCGTTGGCTCAAAGGGTAGTATCTCTGCTTTCTGTGCCGCAGGCCCCGGGTTCGATTCCCGGCTAGGTTAAACATTTGTGTGCATGAACGTGTCTGTTTGATCTGTGTCTGGGTTTTATAAGATTATAATATAAGTATATCAGTCATCTGGCTACCATAATACAGGCTTCTAGCCTAGTTTAGGACCAGATGACCGTGTGTGGAAGTTGTCCCATATTATTATTATTATTCGTTCAGTACCTTACATACATATTGATCTTAAATAGGGTTGAAAGTCAGTCAGGCAGGTATGAAACAACAACAATAACATATCGCGCCTTTTTCCCGAAGGGATAGGCAGAGACTAACCCAGGACTCAGTCCCATAGTAGCTACTACACCCACGTTTCGCCAGAATGTTATCGGTCCCATGTAATAGGGGCGAGCCAATTCCCATCTTACTGGGCACAGTTCCAGACTCCAGTTGGTCACTGAGGTACTACGAAATGGAAAAATCCAATAACACTGTCTGACCTGGGGATCGAGTCCGAGACCTCATTTTTATTTATTTATTTAATCAAAACGGGTTGAACCTGTTACATTGATTAAAAAACAATAGTATATAATGTAGGTACATAAGCTTAAAAATACGGAACAAAACAAAAGTAAGGTAGGTACCTATTGCCTATTATATATTATGAAATACAAAAAAAAATTAAAGTGTAAGCCATGCTCACATTACCTCAGACACTGACAATAATTTCGACCATCCGTCCGCAAACAAATCAAATTTGAGAGTTAAACTCGGCCAGGTCAAACATTTGTGTGCATGAACATGTCTGTTTCATCTGTGTTTGGGTGTTATAAGCTTATATAAGTATGTTTCTGCTTATATAAGTGTTTATCTGGTTACCATAGTACAGGCTTCTAGCCTAGTTTGGGACTAGATAACCGTGTGTGGAAGTTGTCCCTTAATTATATTATTACAAAAAAATGGCGAGAGAGTGATCGGTAGTCAATCTTGCGCCCGCTACGCCACCGAGGCAGTCACGTCTTTTAGTATTACTAATTACCATTATGTAACCCTATAATATATAAAGTGTAACAATATGTTATTAAATTGCGTAAATCGTAAAGCAACAGCACCAGCCGTCAGTTCTCATAGCTCTTGACCCAGATAAGGGTATGGCTAAAACATTGCTTCACATCTGGCTTATTATTTATGTGGAGGAAAAGATTTATCGCGATAAAGAAATGCCGTTTGCTTCGTTGTTAAATCGTTCTAGGCTTTAGATACCTAATACAAACGGGAAGGTACAACTGTACTGCATGGTTTGTATTGGAAAGAAGAATGTTTTTATTATTTTGTAAGGGGCGACTCGATTGCGGACGCAAAGTCAGGAGAGAAAATGTGTTATGTAAAGTTAAATGTCATGGTCAACATAAAACTCCAAAATATTAGTAGCAAATGGGAAAGTAATTAGTATAGTAAAGGCAGTGGAGCGGGTCAGGGAAGAAAACGTTCTGCCTGACCCGATCCGGCGCAGACGTGCAGGGGCAAGGAAAAGGTTTGCCCAACTTCTTCTGCCTTCGTAGGGGGGTCGCCGGTAAACTCGGGGGACTTGCCAGGTTTATCCGACCCCAAACGTCTAGAAGATGGTCTGGTGAGCAGAATCATCCCCCTGAAAGGCAATGAGGGCCCGTAATCATTCTGGGCCTACCGCTGGGGAGATGGTGAATGTAACCGCGACCTCTCTCGCCCGAAAATAGTCGAAAATAGTCTTCCGCCGAGAAGTGTCTCGGCGGAAGACTATTTTAGTGGGTGCAAGTGCCCACACTCCCCCTTCTGACACTTCCTTTTCAGAAGGGAAGTATGAAGGCATTTCCCCCCTTCAAAAAAAGGTTAGTATAATATAGGGGGTTATATCTAGACCCGGAATTCCAAAGTACTTAAGTCATCAATTAGGTAACAATATTTT
This sequence comes from Hemistola chrysoprasaria, assembly GCA_947063395.1. Classification (NCBI taxonomy): domain Eukaryota; kingdom Metazoa; phylum Arthropoda; class Insecta; order Lepidoptera; family Geometridae; genus Hemistola; species Hemistola chrysoprasaria. The sequence continues at coordinate 7,159,192 of OX346720.1, read as the reverse complement.
TTACAGGGCGGAGTTTTTTTTGTCTGCTTTAAAAAAATATACTAGGTAATCTATTTTTATTATATATTATTACTCACCTAACAACGAGCTAAATATCTAGATAAGCGTATTAAGTAAAATTTCATAAAATACCTAAAATATCTGACTTAAGTTTATTAGGGCGTCTAAGCTTTTCATAATTTAAGTTTTAAGGTATAACTTACGTCAGCTTGCAAAAGCAATTATGTACGTTTTCTTGTAAAAATTTGTATTGATAAAAATAATTTTCCACAAAAAAAATTACCCTTTTACTAGTCTACGTCAATTTATTAAGTATAGCTAGTAGAAACAGTAAACTTTATCACAAAATAAAAATTCACTGTGTTCAGAGGCTTTTTAAATCAGGGTCAATCAAAATCAACTTTACATCGTGTCATTTGAGGACATTACCCTCTATGTCCTTTTTTCGTGCTGTTAACGGTCCTTTCAACAAACTAGCAAATCCAAAAAATCAGCTTGATGCATTTCACGTACCTACGTCAAATTTTATGCTACTCGACCTCACTAATTGAAGTGGGTGAAACACTTGAATGGCAGTTTTTTCTTTTTCTTTTCTATATGATAGTGAATGACAAGACGAGCAAATCAAGTGCCTGATGGTAAGCATCATGATTGCCCATATCAGACACAGTGCCGCCCAGTGTTTTAAAATTCAAAATTTTGCGCGACACTGCACTGCGCCTGTCACCCTGAGATATGAGTTGTTGAATCTCGCCATGCCCAGTAATTTCGCTGGTAACATTGCCCTTCAGACCGGCACACAATAATGTTTGCACATTACTGCTTGGCGGATGAATAACTGGCAAAGGTGTGATACTTCCCCAGGCGGCTTCCTGCAAAAGGGGCCTACCACTACAGATTGTATTATTGTTATTGTTATTATTGTTGGATTATTGTATTGTGGGTATTCTCATTCTGTCCTCCACATGTATCAGACTGCCTCGGTGGCGTAGAGGGCGCATGCTCGACTGCCAATCCGAGGTCCCGGGTTCGATCCCCAGGTCAGGAAAAGTGTTAAATATTAGATTTTTCCATTAGGAATTATCTCAATAACTGCCTGGAGTCTGGAACTGTGCCCGGTATATGGCAATAGGCTCGCCCCCTATTACATGGGACCAATAACATACTGGCGAAATGTGGGTGTATCTACTATGGGACTGAGTCCTGGGTACACCTCTGCCTACCCCTTCGGGAAAAAGGCGTGAATGTATGTTATGTTATGTTTTTATGTATCGGAGTACAAAATAACTTTGGAGATATCTTGAAGTATGAACAAACAAGATGTTATTTGATTTGCACCTCGACCCGAAATCCCCTCATGCCACATGTAATGCGTAGACATTCCCGATGCATTGTCGTGCATAGTAAGGTTGAAGGTGTCTTTTATATAAAAGGCCACGGGCGATTGGAAGGCACTTAATTGTTTGTCTGCGTGTATGCAGTGATTTTATCAATCTTATTTTCATTGTTCGCCGTATCAGCCGATAGCAGATGTAATTCACATTCAAGGGCTCTTTTTGCATATTCGTCGTTGGATACATTCATTTTCATTTTCATTAGATTTAGATAGATTGGGACCTGCTACAGTATATTATGATGTATCATTATCTTATGCAGGAGGACTGGGGCTAGGTGGAGAGTGTATTAGGACAGCCACGGAGTCAGTGCCAGGAAAGTTAATTTGTGTCTCATTCAAAGTTGTTGTATTCTGTGTTTCAGATATACTTGGTTGAGCAACAGTGATCGTACCTTGCGGTTGTAGCAAAATACAGAAAATTATAAAAACTTATCATTAATTAATTTCATGATTAATTAAAATTGCAAAATGTAAACGATACTTTAAGCTACAAAAAACATTTTTTTTAGATTAAAGTTAGATGTTTGGTTATAGAATTGAAAAATAATGCATATATAAAAACTTAAATTTTATAGGTACATAGTACACAACAGTATTTTATGTTTTTAGAGCAAGGTTCAGTAATTTTCTTCCTCTGGATTCCATAATTCCAATAACATAAATCACACAACACAACTACAGCACAGAAAGTTCAAAAATGGTCGAGAATAGAAACGAAAAATTCTCATAGCTATACTTGACTTATCAGTCATCTAAATCAATATGCATTTTAACAAAATAAAAACGAGGGTACTTAAGATTGTTATAGTCCAAAAAAATAAGTCAGCTGTAGTGATAAAAACAACGATTATAATATTCCGGACTAAGGTACTTAAGTTAATATAAGTTCTTCTTACTGCCGCAGTGATAAAAACAACGGTTATAATAATAGTCCTGACTAAAAGAACTTAACTCATTTTAAGTGCTTCTTACTGCCGCTGAATGTATTAAAAAAACTTAAGTTGTTTGGTGCTTGAAACTGTAGCATGCGTATTATGTATCAGATGACTTATTTGCTTATTCCCGCCGATGAATATCACTAAAAGCAAAGCTCTGTTACATTTTAGTATTTTGAGGAAATTTGGACTTAAGTGCTTGTGGACGCCGAGTCTAGATATACATTATGTTATGTTATATATATGGCATAAAAAAGTGATTACTATAACTGGTTATTCCCTGCGATTTTACTTGTTGAAAAATATTCCATTCCATTCTCTGTGTTTTACGTACTCCAGGGTCTAAGCTATTACCTACCAAACAGACGGCTTTGTCGTGAAGAGGGAACAAACATACGCAAACGTAAACTGTAGCAATAATACATCAGATAATATTATACGAGTGGAAAGGGATTGGTCGAATAAGTGATGTTATAATGATGTGCCTACCATAAGTACACCAGTAGGAGATATTCCGCAATAAACAGACAAAATGTTTTCACAAGCTTCCTACCTAGAGTTGCTTACCTAGAGAATAATAAATATTCTCCGCGAATATTTCCATTGCGCGAAGATAAATATGAGTAGTTCCCAGAATAGCTGCCGGTTTATCAAACTATTTGCCAGCGTTTCCATCATTCCCTCTCTCTGAACGGTTGTCTCACGGTTACTTATTGTGGTGGATGAAATTAAATACTGATTTATCGCACTTTTTATAACATTCTTGGGACTGCCTCGGTGGCGTAGTGGGCGCAAGCACGTCTGCCGATAAGATCCCGGGTTCGATCCTCAGGTCAGGAAAAGTGTTAAATATTGGATTTTTCCATCAGGAATTATCTCAATAACTGATCTGGAGTCTGGAATTATGCCCGGTTGATGGCAATAGGCTCGCCCTCTAGTTTACATGGGCCTTATAACATACATATTGGCGAAATGTGGGTGTGCCTGCTAGGGCATGGTCCCGGGAAGTATCAGTATCAAAAGTCCCGGGAAGTCTCGGAAATTTGATGCCGATTTGATACCGATACTCAAAACCGAATTTCCCGGGACTTCGATACTTTCGAGACTTTTGATCACTGTACTTATAACTTCACAATTCAGCCTTTTTATTTACTTTTTTCGTTTTTCAGTAGCTAATACTAAATTATTTAAATGATTTAATGAACTTCGGAACAAACGGTTCTAAAGTAGAGACTACGGACCAGAAGACGAAACCAAAGCTGACCTGCCACAAGGTGGACTAATTATGGTCAATGTCTTGGGCTTGTGTTAGATGCAAACGGCGAGTAATTCCGCGCTGTGGTGTTTTATTCTAAGAGGGAGACCTGTGTTCAGAAGTGGATGCATTCCGGCTAACTATGATAAGTAATTTTTTAAAACTATACACATACTGGCTAACTGCATTTTAAATTATTGTAACAGTTTAAGCTTTCTCGTTTGATGTACTTTTAGATCGAGTTTGATTAATATCGCCCGAGCATTATACAATTTCTGCTCCGAGATTCTGAGCATCAAACTAGGGTTGTACTTGAAACTGCATGCATTTGTTTAAACGCAGATACTCATTATATCAGTCAGTTTAGTCCAAGTACAGTGAAAGGGTATTTGCAGTGTGAGATTGCAGACTGATGAGGTAGTTGCAGTTCTGTTGTTGGGTTGGTCTTAGTCGTGTGATGTGTGCTTAGATGCACATTGATTTGGTGAACAGTGTATCACAGTGTGCGAACGCGGTCCGGAGCACTTTTTCTTCTCCGAAAAAATCCCGAGGATCGAGACCATCTATGCATTCGCTATCATGTTCGATTTTGAGTGGCATGAACCGCTTGCTATTACTCTCAAATATTGCTTTTTTACCATCTTTCTTGTGTTCTGCCCGTGGCGTGTTTTGGATGCGAACCAACAATATTTTGAGTTTATCCATCCATTTTCCACCGTGACTAATTCTGGATGGCGTGAACCGCGTGCTTATTACTACCAGCATTGCATTCTTTATTATTTTTCTGGTGTTTTGCCCAAGGTGTTCTTTGCATTCGAACCAACAATACTATGAGCTTATCGATCCATTCTCCATCATGTTTGATACTGGGTGGCGTGACAGAGTGCTATATATTACCAGCAACTGCCCTTCTTTACCACATCAGACCATCTTTTTGGTGTTCTGCCCTTGGTTTGCCTTGGATGCGACCCAATAATATGAGCTGCTCAAGTTCTTGCCTGTGACCGCACAATGTGTCCGAAGAAGCTTCAAACACGTTCCTGGCAGATGATTTACTCTATCAAAATAGACTCGTTGGTTCTCAGTTCTCATGGCAGTCTATGGTATTCGGACCAAATGCCGCTATTCCCAAATTTTGAGTTCATCGATCTTATTTATATCGCGGCTTTTCATGCACGGTGTCGTTTCTGCTCCTTAAAATAATATGGCAAATAACAGCGCCTGCACTAAGCGCACTTCGGTTTTACTGTGAATTCTACGGTTTTTACAGGTTTTTTCGGGATCGGTTAACGTACTAGCCGTACCGGTTTTCGGTATATTTATATATACCGAAAATATACTCCTAACATGTCGTTAATTGATACCCAAGCTAGATAAAGTCGTTTACTTTCTATATTGCTATTATTTATTGTGTATATTTCATTATTTCTTTGACTTATCAAAGAAATGATGAAATACACACAATAAATAATTAAGTGTTAACTTAATAACACATTTTAGACAGCAAAAAAGACATTTATTTTGTCTCCCGTAACTTATTTTAAGAAAGTATCGAAAGTCTCGAAAGTCCCGGGAATTCCCGGGACTGCGTGAGTATCGGTTTTAAATTTCCCGGGACTGAAAATGGACCGATACTGCAAGCCCTAGTGCCTGCTATGAGACTGACCTGGGTACACCTCTGCCTACCCCTTCGGAAAAAGGCGTGTATGTATGTTATATTATGTTATGTTTATAGTGTATACTATCACTTATCAATGATATAAATAAATGCGTAACTTTTCCAGTGCGTCCACTGCTTGATATAGGCCTCCCTCAGAGATTTCTATATAGATTTGTAAGTGACTTGCATCTAGCGTGTTCAGAGTTCCGGTACTTTATTAGTTCGTCTGTCCACCTTGTGGGTGGACGTCTTAAGCTGCGCTTGTCGATCTGTGGTCTTCATTCCAAAACCTTACAACCCCATCGGCTTATGACTACTCAGGCTCGCAGAATTTGAGATGAATATTGGAATTGTTGCGAAAGCTGTTATCGAAAATTTCCCACGACTTGGGAAGTTGTAAGTTTCACTCAGTCTCGTACACATATACACATTTAATCTAATAAATCTATCTACGCCTACTAACTACACGGTTTCCTGTAAATTATATTCTAGGATCAAAGCCAAAACATTGGCAAATGGAAACAGAAATACGTTTTCATTTGTTTGTTTAGCAACGATCGTATTGAAATTGACCGCAGACGCAGACTCTATTTATTGAATGAGGCATTCTTATGATTCAGTCGGCTGGAAGGTAATTGTGGTTCAGACGTGAGTTGCGATTATTAATGACATAGGTTACACGAGTACTTAGGCATACGAAGAGGAAAGTTTTTTTTTTCATGATAGTGAGTAACAAGACGAGCAAATCAGGTGCCTGATGGTAAGCATCATGATTGCCCATATCAGACACAGTGCCACCCAGTGTTTTAAAATTCAAAATTCTGCGCGGCACTGCATTGCGCCGGTCACCCACAGATATGAGTTGTTGAATCTCATCATGCCCAGTAATTTCGCTGGTAACATTGCCCTTCATACCGGAACACAGTTTTAGGTACTGATAACATCATTGATGCCCTATGGTTCCTGGTTATATAATAGGGCCACCTCTTGCTCATTCATCCCGTGGGAGCCGTGAGACCCGACAAAGGGACATATTCGGAGAGTGGGCAGCAGCGATCTCCGCCACCAAGTATTCCAACTATTATCACCAAGCCGCCTGCCCAAGCATGGTGATTACAGCAAAATGCTCCCATATGAATAGTTTATGGCGTTCTATGGGAGGAAAGGCTCTGTTCAGCAGTGGACGTCTTCCCGCTGTTGATGATGATGATGATAAACAACATCTTTAAGCAAAAACTAAACGACTAAATCCGGTTTTAATCTTTGTTCTTACTTCCCCCATCAATCTTCCCTCATATACTTACATATAAAAATAGATAAATAACTAGGTACTTATGAAGAAAGAAGTTTTTTTTTAATTTATGTTTGGTAATGGATAAATGCTTCAAACATAATATTATTATACCTAAGTATACTGAACGGTTTTTATTCAATCTTAAGTACAGACAATAAAATTGGTATCATAGTAAAGCTAGGTGCACACGTATTATTTGACAGCCTCGTTGGTGCAGACGGTAGTAACTCTGCTTTCTGTGCCGCAGGCCCCGGGTTCGATCCCCGGCCAGGTCAAACATTTGTGTGCATGAACATGTCTGATCTGTGTCTGGGTGTTATAATCGTATTTAAGTATGTATATCAGTCATCTGGTTACCATAGTACAGGCTTCTAGCCTAGTTTGGGACCACGTGACCGTGTGTGGAAGTTGTCCCATATTATTATTATTATTATTATATAACTGACAGTTAAACTGTACCTGTACGGATTAATAGTTCCTACCTAACTCTATCCTTCATAGTATATTATCTACAGTTAACTGCACAAGTAAAGTATATGAAATACAGCTTGTTAGGTCTGTACGTGTCAGCGTCAGCTGAACAAAATCAATTTATTTTTGCTGTATTTCCGTAAATCAAATTCTAAGAGGGTAGTCGATAAATCATTTAAATTAAGTATTTAATAAATTACATGATATGATAACATTTATTTACCAATTTTAATAAGATATAAGCAAAAATTGTGTTTATAAGCCATATTATTTATTATATTATACGGTATTATTTCAGGTAGTGCGTGTGGCCTGTTTAACAAGATGTTAGTTAAAAAGTTAAAACCCAGGGCGTAACTATATTCCTAGATTATGAGCCATAAACTTTGATTCATTATACATACCTACCCGTAAGTAGGTACGTTTAGGTAGGTTCATAAGGAGGCGTATGACATATCTTTTATGATTCATAAACTATCGCGTGATAACTCCATAAGTCTGACTCCGTGATCTTTCACCTACCTATACCTACCTACCTATACGCACCTACCCATATTAAAAGTAAGGCTATCATAGTCCGCCTCATGTTTCATAATATTAGCCTGTATACTGTATATACAAAAGTAACATTTGTGTAGACAAAGTAGGTACTTATACCTATTATAATGGGGTTAAAACCAAATTTATCCGGTATTTTGTCGAGGAAACCGCTCTTTGTAAATGTTTCCATTCTCTACCTAATGTACAGGACGAGCTTGTTAAAATTTCATACGAGGCTTGCTTCTGAAATACTGAAAATCTCTCGTTTCAGCTTTTAACATTTTAATATTAACTTGTGCTCATACGACGAAAACTTTGAGAAAACACAGGAGGTATAAAGAAAAGCAGTTAAGTACCTACTAATGCCATATATTTGATAGTTATATAGCTTCATTTGGTACATACTCGTACACAACGATGTTAATGTACTATATAGGTACGTAAATAATCGTACATTACATATTATAGTGACGCTGTGGAGACTTCTTCCCAGGAACCGCATACAAAATTAATATAAGGAACTATATCGCTGCAATACAACGTTGTATAATTTGTACCACCAATGGTACAAATGGCCCTTTGCCCGAATTAATGTAAAATAAACATTATGTTTGTTGACACTGTTTTCTTTGGCAGTCAGTATATGTGAAGTAGATTGACCGAGTTAACAGGGCACCTAATTACGAGTTTTTATCTCTAAATCTATTTTATTATTAATATTGCTCTCTATATTAATTAACTAGCTGTGCCCTGCGGCTTCACCCGCGTAGTTTTTTCTTCGTCCCCGTGGGGATATCAAGATAAAAAGTACTTTTTATGTTATTCCATGGTCTAAACTATCTATATAATACCTACCGAATTTTACAAACATCCATCCATCCATTCATCCTCACAAACTTTCGCATTTATAATATTAGTAGGATATTCTTAATTTTTTTATTTATAATTTTTTTTATTTTATTGTCGCTCGAAAACACGGGTTACAGGCAGTCTTTTAATAGGTGTACGCCTATTTTATATTAGACTAGCTGTGACCCGCGGTTTCACCCGCGTAGTCTTCGTTCCCGTGGGAATATCGGGATAAAAAGTACCCTATGTGTTATTCCAGGGTCTAAGCTACTTATGTACCAAATTTCAGCCCAATCGGTTCAGTAGTTTTGGCGTGAAAGAGTAACAAACATCCATACATACATCCATACTTACAAACTTTCGCCTTTATAATAGTATTATAGGATATAGGATAGGATAGGATAGGATAGGATAGGATATAGGATTAGGAAGGATTAGGATGGAGACCATTATATATTTTATATAAATAATTTTAAAAAGTATTTTAAGATGGACTTCGATGAATTAGACAAATCAAACGGATGATGGAAGATCGTATATCCTTCGCGGATAAAACCGCGGCTGGAATACTTTTAACTCTAATAATATGTCTCTGTAGAATAAAATGTTTTAAATGAAGTCAATCTGGCTGTCGTTCTAATCTTAATGTTTTGGCAGAATCACAAGTTCGTCAGGTATCTAAATACGAAAGTTTATTTAATAAATTTATATGCATGAACTGCGATTTAATTTTGAATGTTAAATTAATATTCCCCTCGTGAGTTCAGTTCTGATATTGTTAAATTAACATTACACGTTAAGGCGCGGTGCTAATTCGCCCTCTCTCTCATTCGTACCCACATTTTTGAAGATATAAAAATACTTCATTTAAAACATAAAAAAAATAACTAGAAAATAACAATACAAAGATTCAGTAAAAAATTCAATTTAATCCAAACGAGTATTCATGGATCTTCACAAAGAAAAAAAAAATCTCACAAATATAAAGGCATTGAAAACTTGTTGAGATTGAATTGGATTTTTTTCTGAATCTTTGTATAGTTATTTTCTAGTTCCTAGTCGTATTTTTTATATGTAGTATTTTTACAGTAGTGGTAGGTCTCTTTTGCAGGAGACCGCCTGAGGAAGTACCACACTTTTGCCAGTTATTCATCCGCCAAACAGTAATGTGCAAAAAATACTCAGGTTTCTGAAGGACAATGTTACCAGCGAAATTACTGGGCATGACGAGTGCAGTGCAGTGCCGCGCTGAATTTTTAATTTTAAACACTGGGTGGCACTGTGTCTGATATGGGCAATCGTATATACCATCAGGCACCTGATTTGCTCGTCTTGTCACGCACTATCATAAAAAAACACAAATGAAGTTAATAAATTAAATAAATAAAAGTGCCAAGTAGTAATGAATGCTGTATGCAACTGTACCTATTAAATATTTATAACATAACATACATTCATGCGTTTTTTCCCGAAGGGGTAGGCAGAGGTGTACCCAGGACTCAGTCCCACAGTAGATACACCCATATTTCGCCAGTATGTTATTGGTCCCATGTAATAGGGGGCGAGCCTATTGCCATCCACCGGGCACAGTTCCAGACTCCAGGCAGCTATTGAGATAATTCCTAATGGAAAAATCCAATATTTAACACTTTGCCTGACCTGGGGATCGAACCCGGGACCTCTTGATTGGCAGTCGAGCATGCGCCCTCTACGCCAACGAGGCAGTTAAATATTTATGATGTAATTTTATCACCGGTCCTTTGGAACGTAGTCGATTATCGTTTACGAATGACCCGCGGTCCATACAATTTGGACCTCTGAGACGTAGTACCTTGAACGACTAGCGTAGTACCCAATAAAACAAATAAACGAATGACAAATTATAATGATATGTTCCATCGGTCATCGTCGTTAGTTCTATTTTTGTCCACTTTCATTATCATTGAAGACAGTGAAAGAGAAAGTTCAAGCATTGCAAGGTGAACCAGATAGGTACGAGTATGTATTATTTTCGTAATGACATTAGCAGTAATAATGTATAGGCGTAAATCTGCAAATAATTATGCTTACAAGCGATGTGCGTATTTTTCATCATACTCGTAAGTATTGGTTTCATAGCCAGAAACTTGTCTGATCTTCATCCAAATGTCATGTTATGTAAATCACACTTGTAGGCCGACGACCGCAAAGTAAAATAACATATTATTATAGGTAAATAACATTATATTGTTCTGAAGATAGATCAGAGGTACTTCATAAAATAAGCCATTTAAATCCACAGATAAGTTGTTATCCTTTTAGCGCTGTACCAGAAAACTTATCGTTATAGTGATTTGTGACCATGTTTTCATCGCTAAAAATAAATTAGCTTATCGAATTTTGAAATTGAAATAAAAGTATTTGGTAACAAAATAAAAAATGTTATCATATTATGAATTAGCAAGTATCACGCTTACACTCGCGCTCTCGTAACTACAGAGGTTAGAGGTTAGAGGTCTACTCCTTGTTTCTCGTTGGGACCCCGTAGAACAAAGGTCATGGTACCTGGTTGGTTATTAAGAACAATATTTAAAATACCACACACTGGTTTCAAGCAAATTCGATATTATCATCTCAAGGTAACATCACTATTCGGATAAGTGATATTATTATGATAGACACGAAATTAGGCATCGTCACGTCACCCATGTTTTTGTTATAATAACGTGAAATATACATAGGTACCTAAGTACATAATATTAGATTTTAACAATTATGTGTGAATTCTCAAATTTTTTGAAGGCTACTTATACACTCGTGCGTGAATTGCGTGCCAAGCCGCGAACCATATATTATCATCTCAAGGTAACATCACTATTCGGATAAGTGATATTATTATGATAGACACGAAATTAGGCATGGTCACGTCACCCATGTTTTTGTTATAATAACGTGAAATATACATAGGTACCTAAGTACATAATATTAGATTTTAACAATTATGTGTGAATTCTCAAATTTTTTGAAGGCTACTTATACACTCGTGCGTGAATTGCGTGCCAAGCCGCGAACCATATATTATCATCTCAAGGTAACATCACTATTCGGATAAGTGATATTATTATGATAGACACGAAATTAGGCATGGTCACGTCACCCATGTTTTTGTTATAATAACGTGAAATATACATAGGTACCTAAGTACATAATATTAGATTTTAACAATTATGTGTGAATTCTCAAATTTTTTGAAGGCTACTTATACACTCGTGCGTGAATTGCGTGCCAAGCCGCGAACCAAGCACAAAAATTTGTAAAAATGCTATTCACAAATTTCTTACATAAGTAGGTGTGCATGATAATAATAATAACCCGTAGGGCGAGCTGTTAGAGAGTAGGGACGCCACGGAGAGAAGGCTCTTTTCTTGATCTTCGGCTCGCCAATGTGTTGTTGCGAGAGTGGTGCTGGAGTGAGGATGTGTAGCGTAAAGGCGAGTTGCCAAGCGTTTTGCGGCCTTTTGGTAACGCTAGTGATTACCGTTTTTCCTACCTGTCTTTCCTACCCTGAGCCGCTTGCATCAATGCTGCACTTCTCGTCGCGTTTATTTAAAGAGGGTGGCTTTTATGGCCTGTACTCTAATCAAGTAGTTTCTATCCGTTCTCAATAGTCCTTGCACCTAAAGGATGTCTGAGCTAATCTTCTGTGGATGATTTCGGAGATGGACCCCGATAGGTGCTATCCAAATTACTTTTAGTTAAAAAGCTCAAAGCTAAAAATGGACTAAAAATGGTATCCGTATATTCCTTTGAAAAGACCGGCACTATTTTTTCGGGCAACATAATAAAAATACGTTTATTTCGGAATACTAGACTTATACTAGACTATTAGTAAGAACTTATAATTTGTTAGTAAGGCTAGCCTCCATACAAATTTGCCAAGTCTATCTGATCCATTTTGTCACGGTAATGATATTACCTTAATTTTGTATGGGAATAGATTTTTTTTTTGCGGATATTCGTAACTTACTTTGATAAAATATATTTGAATTATAAAGATGCGCCACCGTCTTTTTGCTGCAAGTGAATCCTCTCCATCCACCGGTTGTCTGGAAGAAATCGCTTATTAGCGATAAGACCGCCACTTGTACATTTAAGTATAGTTTCTCTGTATTCTTTGTGTTGGTTGTTGGTTCTATAAGTGTGGTGTACAATAAAGTATTATCTATCTATCTTACTTTTGAAAGTTGTTCAGTTTGACAAGAAGATACAGCCCCTTAAGTATTACCAGAACTTTTTGTAACACGTGTGACGTGTGTAGACTAATATTACAGAACAGATAATATTACTAATATTACTACTATATTACTAATATGTAAGAAGAAAACGTGTTGGGTCAACTTCACCTTGTGGAGTTTTAACAAGTAGAAGGAACCATTCCGTGATGACAACGACAATTTTGACGGGTGACGAAACGACGGACGACGTGAATTGAAAAACTTGGGCTTTCTCAATTAAATTTAGATAATTTCATAATAGCGCGTAATAAGTATTTCCGTTAGATTATTTTTTCTTCTCAAAGTGATTAAAACGCTTTTGAATTATATCAGCGGGCATGATGAACTGTATTAATCATCGAATAAAATCCCTAAGATTGGGCCACATTGATTGATCGAGGCATACTTTCTTTTTAGGAGTACAAAACAAATCACGTGAACTCACAATATACATGTAATATATTCAGGCGCGATTGAAGTAATGTGAACGTTGTCGGGGCACCAACATTTAGGAGGAACGATCAATTGATGGATGTGATAAAGAACTTATATTTTTACTTTTTTTAATCAATTATGTCCACTTGGCTGGAACATTTATGCCATCAAAATAAATAATCCCATTCTTCCCACACAAATGAAGTCCATTCAATTCCATCGCTTGACGCCGAGGTTCATGAAAATTCATGGGAATTCTAATGACATTTGTACCTGTATAATAGGTTTAGTACGAAGGTGTGTATTGTGTACTTACCTACTTTTAATTGCATTTAATAGAATGCATTGTTTTACCATTGGAATAACGGCGATAGGTACATATTGATGACCAAGATCATGAATGGTGACCAGAGTCTGATGAAGGAGCAGGAAGAAGAGGAAGGTTTTTTTTTATTTCCTCCTTCATCAGACCCTGGTTGCTTAGTCTTTTAGCCATCCATAACTACCAATATTTTAATAAATGCGCAAAAACAAGTCCGCCTAAATCACTGGATGAATTTATTTAGTATAAAGATGGATGGGACTTTGGAGAAGGACAAAGGATACTCTTCATCCCAATATTGACAGCCTCGTTAGCTCAGATGGTAGTAACTCTGCTTTCTGTGCCGCAGGCCCCGGGTTTGATCCCCGGCCAGGTCGAACATTTGTGTGCATGAACATGTCTCTTTGATCTGTGTCTGGGTGTTATAAGCTTATATACGTATGTATATCAGTCATCTGGTTACCGTAGTACAGGCTTCTAGCCTAATTTGGGACCAGATGACCGTGTGTGTAAGTGGTCCCATATTATTATTATTCAAAAATCTTTTAGATTAATTGACCGGTGGTGAAGAATACATTCGACGGTCGGTGGCTTCGATGAATGATGATTCGATAAATCGTACGCAGCTCGGTTTATATATTAGATAAAAGCGAATTTGATAGTTGAAAAATTAGACGCGGTGCTATTCTACTTAAAGAGAGCGTGAATGCCAAAGGCTAATAATAATCCTGACTCCGGCTTAGCAGTAAGGTTAAAAAGTCGAAGGATCTCAATTGCAAAATTGGCCATCAAATCGCGGATCCCCTTGCGTTAGGGGACATTTAAATAATTCTGTTTCCGGCCGTTCTATGAGAAATACCTAATGGCAAAGTGTAAAGGATCGTGAAATTGAAGAAGGTTTGCTTGATTTTTAAGACTAAGAGCCCATTATCTAGGTTCGAAACTTTTTATAGAATGGAACAATCGCACAAGTTATAAGTAGGTAGATATGTCTAGGTTTTTGTATCTCCCCTCCTAGGCCGCCCTCGCAACGTACTGGACGACCCAGACAACTCTATCGCCGCTACCATATCGGCGGCGATAGGCTCTCCCAATCCTACCAATATACGCAACAGTCGCTCCGTTTTCGGTACTGGTGCCGCATACCAGATCCATCAACTCACACAATCACAACACTGACCATGCGGGCGAGGTCGAAGATCTCTCAGAACCTTCAGATCGGTTAGTTTGTCTTCAAATAATCAAACAGATGAAACCATTGCTAGGGCCCTAGGACACTCCCTTTCTGGGATGCCAGGGCAAGTTTGACCCCACGTATTCTGGCGAGGGCCCAAACCGAGGTTCGTACCGTCTAGGTGACCTTGTGCTAGTTGCCCTTAAACTTTGGGTCGAGCGCGTCCTGCGCTAGCACCACTGCCCGGTAAAGCTGTAGAGGCCATCTGAGGTCTATGGAAACATAACATAATTTTGTTGATGAAAATTAATTAAGAATTTGTGTAATAGGTACTTGGTTATTAAAAAGTTTCTGTTGTAAACTTTGAATATATAGCACTATGGAATGACCCTACGCTACTTGCAGTGCTTACTATTTTTTCTGTAATTTTTTTGCGGGGGTGAGGTCAACAGATACATCACACATTTACATAATTACGCTGCAATATCTTATGTTTTGGGCAGCAAAGCGGTATAATCCTTGCGATGACATTTCCATAGGGCTTATTCAAATGTTGGCAACATTTAGCACAAAATAAATACCTAAATAAATTTAGATTTGGTACTTTTTTTTCTCAAGTCGCGATATGCCATGAAATAGTTTTATAATTAGAATAATGACTATGATAACAAGGACGTAGCGTCGAAAACAATGACAATTTTACTTACTGATAACTATTTTAATTTAAATTATACCCCAAATTAGCTATTTTAAATTTGTTATTTTAAAATATTTGGTACGCTTTTAACCGGTTTTCTATATCAGTTGTTGAAAAACTGGTTTGGTTTTAGTTATTATATTATAACGGTGACAATGCGACATCTACCACCATTTACGAATACACACATTGTTATTTAATTGTATCAATCTTTATAACAATTTAAGGAAAATATTTTTTCTTGCTGTATTTATTATGTGCGCATGAAACCGTCTTTTTTTATATTGACCTAAATAAACAAGTGTCCCCTCGACACTTGTTCTCACACTCGACACTCAGAAAGTTTGCGAAAATTTACACATAGTACGTTATGTTAGAGCAGAAATATTAGGTACACGATGATGGTTTTAGATAGGAACAATCACTTGTTATGAAAAGGAATAGATGGTCAATTACACCATCTTACAATGAACACGGTATAATCTTAGGTACGAGTAGGTTATACTTGACATAAAACTGAAGTAGGTAATTTCACCGCAATAACACATTAAATAGAGCAGTTTTGTTACATACGTAGCAAACGTAGCATTACGCATTTTAATTGTGGCGTAAGTAGGTAAGTAAATTTTATACCATGCTAGAAACCCACCTCGGCTCTGGACGTATAGCAGCAGAGCAGCATAAATGTATAGAATCTACGTATTTAAAGGGTACTGCATGCAAAAATTAAGCAAAATGTGTATTTTTAAACCATACAATATTTTTTTAAAAAAGAATCCCAACGAGTTACAGTGTGACCGGTTGTGATTTCAATTTTGCGAAAACATGTTTTAGTTATATTATAATCATCGTTTTATCGTAAAATCATCTTAAATATCTTAGTTTTTTAGATGAATTAGGCTCCATACACTATATTTATTTTCCATATGACGTAAATACTGAACATAATAAAAAGTTATGACCATTTTACTGCATATTTCCATACTTTGCGCACGGAACCAAAAGATGGCGCTGCATGTTCTGTAGGCGGATTGTTTTTCGGGATTGGAAACGGTTCAGGTAACTTGTATGGAACCCTACACTTTTCATACATACGTATGCCTTAACAACTTACTTAATTTTTTTTTATTTCCGACCTTTTCTACATTCTTTGTCATATTTACAGCCAATGAATAGCAGGTTTCCAACGAGTCACATGTGACACGTTGGGAATTTTTAATGACTAAGTTTAAGTACCTACTCAATCCACTGAGTGATTGAAGGGGAAGGTTTGAGTGTGCAAAAACTACTAAATTGATTTTTATACTCACTGTTTACCAATGTTAACAGTGAAACAGTATGTAAATACGTTCATAACATAGCATCACGTCTTTTTCCCGAAGGGGTAGATAGAGGTGTACCCATAGGACTCAGTATCATAGTACTTACGTACCTACACCCTTTTTTTCCCAGTTATGTTTTATGATAGCGGGCGAGCCTACTGCCATGTGCCGGGCACAGTTCCAGACTCTAATAACATTTGGAATAATGGAAAAATCTAATAACATTTTTTACTTCATCTGGGAATCGAACCCGGGATCAGCAGTAGTACTTGCGAACTACGAGGTAGTCAATCACTGAAATCCGTGGAGTAATTTTAAAGTTTATTGTACTACTATGTATTTCCTAGGTACTTACAGCAATTTATTTGAAATGTATAATGCCATCGTTGTTAAAATTACTTACGTCAAAGCAAAGCCAAGGGTCCATTGATCTTTCACCCTGGCCTATTGACCTACCTTTAATTACCACATAATAATAACAATGTACTTTCTACGATTGTGAACTTCATTTTCCAGTTCAAAAGGGTTAGCTCCGCTGTGCACTAGTCCCACTTTGCTCAGAATCGTTAGATCTCATAATCTCGGAAAGATTTTATGAAAACAATCCTCCGAATAAAATTCAACGTTTCGATACCTAAATTTATATTCGTATACTTTTAATAAGGACTAAACTAACATTATATGTAGCTTATATTATTTTCTTTTTTTTATGTTTATAAAAACTTTTAATTTTTTTCTAGTGAACATCTTTTAAAATCACAGATTTACTTGCGTGATTAGATATTCATCATGATATTCGGATAAAACAGGGTAATACGAAACATCGAGTTGGTTGGTATATTTGTCTTTGTGTAATTCCTAAAAATTCCTAAAATATGTCCTTTTGTCTTAAAAGTATCTCATAAAATTATTGTGTTGTAGTAAGTGACAAGTGTGGGACTAAATTGATTAATTCCTGGCAATGTTATTTAATTGATGTGCGTAATGGAACAGTTTATGCATTAATAACAATCGTTTCCATTAGGTTTTATCGTCTTCTAAATGTAATTGGGTTGCTACAATTCCACTTAAGTAGTTACATACTTCAATTATTGTTGTGGCACGACGTATATGTATGTGTTTGTTGCCTAAAACGTTGGTATTTAACAGGACAGAGGACCTCTTAGCGGTTTGACTCTATCCTGTGTGTGGAATATTTACTAAATCGATGTTTTGTATTCTCCTGTTTCCTCCGAATACAGTAAACTTATTTGATATATAAATTTATATACAAATATTTTAACTTTAAGTAAAGTATGTGCCTATCATTGTAGAGTTATATATGTGTTCGTTGAAAATTAAAAAATTAAAGAAACTTGAAATGCGAGCAAACACAATTTTAATATTTAGTATTACTAAGCTGTTATTACTCCCTATTTCCTATTTTATTCTGTTTTATAGCTCTAAGTTCTCATAAGGTTGTTGGTGTAAAAATAGCTCGTGACCACGCGGTGCGTATAAGTAGGACACGAGTCACGACGGCGACGGCACTTTGTTGTGTGTTGTATACTTAATATGGCCGAAATGTAGGGTGACCATCTTTTCCACGTCAAAGCTAGGTATTGAACCGATTGGGCTGAAATTTGATGCGAAGCGTATAATATGTAACTTAGTAGACCCTGGAATAACTCATATAGGATGGGTAGGGAGTAGGGTCCTTTCAGTGAAGCCGCAGAAAAAGCGAGCTGCACTGATTTTCATTCATCATCATCATCATGCAGCCGTTGAAAGTCCACTGCTGAACATAGGCCTCCCCCATAAAGATGCCAATACTCGCCACGCTTGGCAGGCGGGTTGGCGAGCGCAATTTGATGGTATTACGCAGAGGACGCTGCTGCCCGTCCTCTGGATCCTAGCCCTTAGCCGGCTCATACGGCAACCACGGGTAGAGAGGGTGAGGTACTATTCTAAAGCCGGTAACCCCACGGCTGATTTTCATTATCATGCTATTAATTTCATTATATATTTGCCAGTTATTTATCCGCCAAGCAGTAATGTGCAAACATTACTGTGTTCCGGTCTGAAGGGCAATGTTACAACAAATAATATCTCAGGGTGACATGTGCAGTGCAGTGCCGCGCAGAATTTTGAATTTTGAAACACTGAGTGGCACTGTGTCTGATATAGGCAATCATGATGCCTACCAGGAGCATGATCATGATCAGGAGCCTGATTTGCTCGACTTGTCACTCTCTATCATAAAAAAAATATATATTAAATAATGAAAGTCAAACCATTCATGAACCTGTAGAAAATAAAAGTAATATAAAATTATTTTAATAATAACATCAGAAAATTTCAACAGTGCGTTGTGCAACAGTCAGTTTTGGTTTCGGTTCGGTTTAAAATTTTGAAGATTAAGAAAGATGGTGGGGCAAATTCCACTCGGCTTTTCGCGCGCCCCACCAAGTGAACTTAGTGGGGCATATTCCGCTACACAATTGAATAGCATTCCACTATGCCCCACCAGTGGGGCGGCTTGGTGGGGCAGGATGGAACAATCCGTTTTTTGGACCAATTGGACAAAACAACATTGCGTACTTAAGTAGGGAAAGCCTTATAAATAAATGTTTACAGGAAACCTTAAGCTGTTGATAAAATTACACATTTTGCCTTTATTATTGCCCTCCTACACAAGTAGGCTGATGTAAGCTTTTGTGTCCGACGTGTGGACGCTTTTGTCTCGGCTCGACCATTCTCCCTTTGGAATCTTTCATCTTCTCTAGCAAATAATAACAACATTAGTATAGCTTGAAAGAAAAGATTAAAAAATAATGGAGGCCCTACTATATTTTTCAAAAATAATAAATTGTTAAGGCATAGGCAAGGCCTTCGTACGCATGATTAGTGATTAGTATAGGGTTCCATACCTAGATTACAGCCTAGATACTAGATACCGCAAATATGTAAGTAATCACAAAATTTTTGTACAAATTTACGGTTTTTGGACTTTTTGTTTTACTTGTGATATAAGATCTGGCTTCATGCCAAATTTCATGATGACCCGAGAGGCTTATAGCCCTTTGCGTAAAGTATGGGAATGTACGGTAAAATAATCGTATCTTATGATTGCGTTTACTTAGAAGTTTGATTTTTACTACAGCAAGGGACCGTGGACGTGAGTTGTAGATATGAGTTTCAACTTGATACCTCAGCGCATTCCCGAAATAAAGGGTCTTGATAGACGGACAGACAGACAGACGGACAAAAAAGTGATCTTATTAGGGTTCCTATTCTCCTTTTGAGATGCGTAACCTTAAAAATAATTTAATTAACACTTACTCTTTAAAGAAATTCTGTTTCTACTGTTTTCTGTCAAGCTGTTACAAGTAGCAACATAGCCAAGGTTTCAGATATTATGGGCAGTAGTTAAAGTTTAAAGTAACCTTGCAATTGAGGTGTTTCACTAAATAAATTGTATAGGACCGCTATAACTTCAACGCCCTTCAATAAGTAACGAACTTCGATTGAAACCTTTGCAATTATTATTGGCTTTGAATTTCATTTTACTGAATCGAAGAACGTAGCTCGATTTAATTAAAGGTCGCGTCGTTTACATAAACAGTTTTCTCAAAAAGTTATTTTTCTCTGAGAAATACCTATAAAAATGTTGAATAAATGCGTGCCTTTTATTATAGTAACAAAGATTTTTCAGAGATACTCGTTAATTTTATTGTTTTAGGATGAATAAGGACTCATCCTTATTCATCCATAAACAATATTTTAATGGGATGAGCTAGCAATGTACTGTTTGAGATGAGTTAATAATGATATTATATATCTAATGGGATGAGACGTCAAAGGATGAATATGTAACCCGTAGATATTAATTCAATTGCGTATAGTTTTGCCGAACATAATATTAAGCTAGTTAATATATAAGTAGGTAATATAAAGGCATATTATAATAGTTAGGTTGGTACATTTGTATATCTGTAATAAGCCCCTTCACATTATTCCAGTAGCATTCCAGTCCAGCGCTAAAATGCTACTGGAACAATGTGAATCCGTCACTGGATCACTGCAATGTACCCATTTCAGTGATCAATCCAGTCCAGTTGACTGGAAATACGGTCTATTTTTCATTCCAGTCAGCAAATTTTAGAAATAATCTCTTTCAGTTAAATTGAATTACTGGAATAATGTGGACGATATTTTCCAGTCAAGCACTGGACTGGATTAATACGCTGGTTTACTGGACTGGAATAATGTGAACGGGGCATAATGATCTAAAAACGATTTTATTGTTAAGTCTCTTCTGACGTAGTAAGTAGAAGGTTTACGTCATATAAACTGGACAATAGAATATTTAATGCTTCGATTATGTCGTACGCCCACATTCAGTCCCTTGATGAATATTCTTGAATAACGACCTAACTTGTTATTGAGAACATAAACTTATTTTCATATCCATCAAATATTAACTTATTTATTATTCCAGTTTTCCTCGATAAGCTAGAACAGAGCTTCGCCACCTCTTCGCTAATCAACATAGAGGGACACGTGTCAGCGTGCCTAATCCGTTTATTCTTATGTTGAGCTTCGCTTTCGTGACGTTTTAGTTTTTATCTAAAACGTCACGAACGTCACATGACTTCTTCAGAGGTGTTGGTGGAAAACTCAACAAAATAACTTTTCATTTTAAGTTTGTACTATATACCGATCTATAGTCTAGTCGGTTTTTTATATTTTTCCTAAAAAAGCCTACTACTACTACTACCTACGTACCTACTTACTTATTTTATGAAAATAACTTAGATTAATTCGCTTCTTGCATATTATATTCTGGTTTAGGATTGCTATGGCTTGTCCACATAACCCATATGAATTGACTCGAGCAGTGTAATTGGGGTAACCCGTTCTGTTAGAGTATAAATTCAAATTATTATTAAATTATTAATTATAATAAATAGTATATAAAATATATTAAAAGTACTTTATATCCCCGCGGGAACGAAGACTACACGGGTGAAACCGTGGGGTACAGCTAGTATTATATAGAGTATTTTAGAGAATCATATGACACGCCGGTTTACCTTCAATAGTAAATTAATATCTGTCATGTAATAGTCTACCAGTTGCTCGTTATTTTAAGGGACGTCCTTACATTCTAAATAATTAATTTAATTGTTTACAATATAAATGGATATGATTTTTTGGTCCACAATTAATCAATAATAACAAAAAATATATTATGTAGACAATATATTAAGTCGCTTGGCATGGTATGCATATGCCACAAGGATGTAAAAAAAAATTTTTTAATAAGACGGTGCGTGCTGAAAAACAGTGCTGTGCACGGTTAGCCGAGCGCAGCACATGCTGAGCACAGGCTGATTACTGCAACCACTGTTTAAATATATGTTCTAAAAAAATTGTAATAGCGTATTAAGGTTGGGTAATAAATAAATTTTTCTTTCTTTCTTTCTTTCTTTCAAGGGTATTTCATTTGATGTAAAATTGTAAAATGTGAGAGGGACCTACTAACTACGTAGTCTTTTTATAGGTACGTACAAAGTGTTCCAAGAAAGGTGCAGTAATTAATACTTTTAAGGGAGTGAATGCCCCCGTCAAACTAAACAACTTTAAATAGATGGAATTACGAACTTCAAAAATAAAAGTTTATATCTCATACAAATTTATGGATCAATTTGTAGCATTCCACTATGCCCCACCAGTGGGGCGGCTTGGTGGGGCATAGTGGAACAATCCGATCAGCTGACCCATTTTATTTTTAGGAAAGTCATTGAATTTTTTTGATAATTTTAAATTCTTTCTTTTCCAAGTTGTTTAGTTTGACGAACAGATGTACTTTGTACGGAATTTTTTTGGTCCCATTATTTTGCTAGACTTTTAATCATCCCAGATACCTACTACATATAGGTACATAATACCTGCGGAATTTGGTATATTCAGGGCAATACTACTAAACCAATTGGAAATTTGGTGTAGTATTACGTGAATATTACATGACCAATAACACAAAAAACTACTTTTCAGCGGGTGAAATCGCAAGGCACAGCTAGTATGTATAACATGTAAATATGTACTCGTATGTATGTAGAATATCCTGTTATGTTGTTACCATCGTATGTAGTGACGTCATCTTATTACTATGCGCATTCGGCCCATGCATTAACCTCAAAGGTCGCTCGCAAGAAATTTTGACTGTTAAATAAAACCAAGAAATTCAACCTTACGCTCACATTTGGCCGCAGATTCTTAAACAAGACAGTATATTATAAAGCATGCTTACGTTCATACATACATACATATTGTAGTCAAAGTTTTGTTTTCGTTGTGGTAGGTAGGGACTGTTTCTCTACCTACCACATGGAATATATCTATATTTTATAAAAGAGACGAGACTTAATCGCGCTAAAAACATTTGATTTTTTTTATTGACCTCGACGTTTCGACTGAGTTGCTTCTGCTGTGGTCACGAGAATACTCGAGAATGCGGGTGTCACCGTCGGGAAGAGTGATATTGTATTCAACTACCGGCACTTGGTCTTGTAAATAATTATTATCAAGACACACTCCACTCTTTTTGCTTTCTCTGTTTCTCTCCACTTGCTGTGATCCTGACATACGACTTTCGCTGCTTCCACTTTCATCACATTCTTTATACATGCTTAGTCGGTTGTGGGTTTTTTTATTACGAATAGGCCATCACTTGACTGCAGTCTCTGAAGGTAAGTGACGACGCGGTCGACGATGGAGCGTGCTTGCCTAGATACCTATTCACTATTGACTAGATGACCTCCAGATTGATAACTTTTCGGGAAACAATGACGCTGAATGGTAAGGTGTTCCATTCCTTTGCAGTTCTTTAGGTTGTTTGGGTTTTTTGTAGTGTTAGGCCTCTTTTGCAGGGGTTTGCGCCTGGCGCCTGTGGGGAAGTATCACACCTTTGTCAGTTATTCATCCGCCAAGCAGTTCCGCAAGTCCGCAATCCGTAAGCAGCTGAAGGGCAATGTTCGGAGGGCAATGTTACCAGCGAAATTACTGGGCATGACGATTTAATATCTCACGGTGACAAGCGCAGTGCAGTGCCGCGCATAATTTTTATTTTAAAAACACTGGGTGGCGCTGTGTCTGATATGGGCAATCATGAGGCTTACCATCAGGCACCTGATTTGCTCGTTTTCTCACTCACTATCGTAAAAAAAAACTCGTGACCTGGCCTTCAATTTATTATATTTTTGTTCTTGAACAGACGGTAGAGAAGACCGTAGACCATTCACACTCGCCTTAAAAATCTCCGTTGTCAATCTTACGTTCAATTTGGTGAAAGTATTTATTGTTTCTGAATTAGGGTACATGAAGTAAATATACCAAATATCAGGTTTCATTGTTGTGCTCTTCATACTCGTAACTAAGTAAAACCTAAGTGTGAGTAGATCTAATATAAGCACATTGTACAAAATATGTGATATTCAGTGAAAGATTATAAAAAGTGAACACAAAATAAAGAATAGTAATTGTAATTGAAGTCGCGTATTAGTATAATTTGGCATCGTTTGTATTCCGTTGTTTCATCACTTAGGAGTTTCGAGGCCATCAATATACATGCCGACGTGTTTGTGGCTCCGTCGGAGTGCAATTCGTCAAGGTAAAGGTTTACAGCAATATTTGCAACTAGATCAGCATTCTAAACGTACTTCGTCGTGCCTCTCTATTGCTGAAGGTTGGCAGTAATCATTTTAAATTACTATTTTACCAGGGCAATCCTGAACATAGTTCCACATATTTAACTCCGGTTCATTGCCACGACAGTTTCTTCCTTTCGCCGCGTCGTTCGCCCAAAAACTCCCCGTCATAATAGTTTGGAGCAGTTGATAGCGATCATGTCGCAAAACAAGACAGATATGCAACTTTTCTCTGCTCTACAATTCGTTATAATCACCTCAACATTTGTAACCCTAGTACTTCGTACGTTACTTTATTTTCTAAAGGCGGGTTTATATTTATCTGACGTGTCGTGTCGTGACGCATCAGAACGGAATCGGTATCATACATTTATTAAATGGTAACGTTTATACTAGTGATACGCGATGTGTTGTGTTGTGTCAAATCTCTGGTCAGACCAATAGGTCTAATTTGAACCCTAGTCAAGTATTGTTAAAGTTAACTGGTGCAGACTCTTAGGCTAAGGGCTTTTCTTTGTTTCAAAACGCTGCAAACCCTCCGAAGAAAACCAAAGGTATACCGAGGCAACAGCCCGAGACTGAAATCTTAAATAGAAAAAACGAAATGAGACCGTTTAAAATAAGGAGCTAGCTAATTATTATTAATCGCAACACGTTATTGAGAAAACCTTCTGCGATAAGTTTATACTGCACTTATTAGGGCTACCTATACTACTAAGATGTTTTTTATTAATCTTAAATATTATTGAAATGGTAAAATTTCGCAGAACATGAATTATATAAGGAATGAAAATAATAACCAGTAATCAGGAAATCTAGTTGTAATAAAAATACATACATATCATACTGAAGTGCGAATTCATTGTGTTGTAGTACCTGTTCATTACAATAGCTTCCTTTCCCTTATCCACACCCCTCGACCATTGGCCTGTATTAGAGAATTTCTCATACTCAACTATCAGCTGTTATGTCGGACATAAACTCCGCCTGCAGCTACCGTATCCTGGCCAGCAGTACCACTGAGATACTTTGTAAATTAACGGCTTCAAAAATACATTATTTTAATAAATTAGATGTTATATCAATTTATGTTTGTTTAATGTTTTGGTCTCATAATTTGCATTTTTATTTGAATAACATATTATTCGTAATAAATTATTATGATTAGAGGTGTATGAGCATGATGATACATTTTTGACTTAAAACTCATGGTGCAACTATAGCAATATCCTTAATTTTATGCACATCAACGATTCCAAGGGTCCATGTCACGTCAATCAGCATCTCAATTTATGCGATTTATTCATAAACAAAATTACGTTTGGCTTCATTAACTCATTGCTGCGCAATTCTACACCTTATTCGGTGCAAAGATACGGTTTATTTTGCTTCCGTTAGAAGTTATTCTTTTCGTTTGCTTTGCAATTAGAGCGTCGACAGTCGCGTCAGACCGCCAGTCCACTGTACTCGTAGCTCACGTGAGCTGGATTTTTAATAAAGATTGAAACGTGTTTTGTTTACTTAAACAGATTGATATTATCATGTTATTATTATGTGAAAATATTTTGGTTTTGCATGACGGACTTTAATAAACCTTACATTATCTACAATCTACGTATATAATTATAATTGGTCCTCAATAAAAACAAAGATAACCTTTTTATCGACGCGTAGTGGGTATTATTACTTATACACTAATGTTTTTAACTTGTTATCATATCTTTGGCATTAGAATATAAGATACCTTATTTACCTATAGACCAGCAGCACCTACGAGCATATTATGTATTACATCTATAAATATTTCCCCGTTTTAAGGGTTACGTATATACCTTAAAAGAAAAAAAAATAACCCCTATAATATGACCACTGGGTATTGGATTTTTCCATTAGGAATTATCTCAATAACTGCCTGGAGTCTGGAACTGCGCCCGGTAGATGGCAATACGTTCGCCCCCCATTACATGGGACCAATAACACACTGGCAAAATGTGGGTGTGCCTACTATGGGATTAAGTCCTGGGTGTACCCAGGCAGAGGTGTACCTCTGCCAACCCCTTCGGGAAAATTGATTGTATAATATAATAACTTTGTTGCCTAACTGTCCCGCCCGGTATCTTGATTTCACATCAATTGGAAATTATAATTAAAGTTAATAATACTTATCTGCATAGTATTATGCTTGATATACAAAAGTTCAAACTTTTTACATAAATAATACAACTATACCTGTTTGTTATGTATAAAACTTGGGTTTCCCAAAACATACTTAGCACGTCGTGTCGACATAGGTATTTTCCAAAGAAGTTATTTATAGGTATTATTTGACAATTTTATAATCTTATTTGATAGCTGCTAGATATTTAATGATTAATAAATTATGAAATAAATACTTTTCTAACTTCGGAATGTTCTAAGATAAGAAAAGTCCTGAATGTGAAAATAAAAATGGAAAATAAAGCCAAGTTCTTTTGCGTGTAGATAAAGTTCATAAGTCACAGCTCATTAGAGCACCCGACAAGCACCGCCTTGTCGCATCATTCGGCGTTTACCGTTGTCGACTGGTTGTCCACAGATGGATGCCGTGTTTCACTAGTGAGCATCGAATTTTCAAAAAAGGAATGGAAATGGGGAGCGGCGTATCGTCCTCGCGTGGACCACTCGCGGACTGCGCGCCGCGCACTCGGTACCCGCGCTTTGGCAATGCGCAGTTAAGTAAGTGATCCATTCGCCTAGAATTCCATGAAAAGACTACTAACCGCACAAGGATCCAAATCCAGACTGTGCATTCTCTTGGCCCAATCACTTTATGAATGAGGATGTTGGATTACAACGTATACGTTTGGTACATCACAAGGCTAGCTGGTTGCCGGTTGCATCAAGCAGGAAGTAGAGAGCTGATTTTTTGGTATTCCTCATGGACGTGAGATAAAACACTTTTTTTGAAAACCGACTGTTTTCGAAGCTAATAACAAGGCAACGATTGGGAATAGATTATAAGTACGGAATCAAGCTGTCGTCATAATGAATTTTGCTTTCATTCTTTCATAATGATATACCTGATAAAATTATCTACATCTATCCGGGACTAACAAAGTCTCGAATCCTGGGACTTGAAAATTGTCGGGACATCCCACAAACCCTATCTTCCTTAAACTACACGTTGCCACTAATACTTTCCATAAAACCCCCAAAACGTTCACAGAACCCGTAGCATGCGCGTCACAAAATAACATCAACCCTACACTCGGCCAACCTGACAACGTGTATGTCCCCATACACGCATCATGTGATACCCCTAAAATAGATTGTAACAATTTTACTTTGTCTCAAGTTTTGTTCTTCTTTTAGATATGTAGAGCAATGGGAAACATTTGGAACAGTCATGCTCACTAAACTGTTGTCGCTCGCGGCGCTCGTTGAGGAGGACGGCGCTGGTACGTGCGTCAACTGGTGAATGGGTACTGCGAGCGGGGTCTCGATTGTCATATGTAACATAACATACAATCACGCCTTTTTCCCGAAGGGGTAGACAGAGCTGTACCCAGGACTTAGTCCCATAGTAGGTACACCCACATTTCGCCAGTAGTTGTTCAGTTCGACGCGTAGCTTACCTTCTTAAGTATTATTATTACACCCTTTTGTACACGTTAGGTATATGTGTGACAACACATGGACAGCTAAACCTGCGTTCAGATTACGCGTGACCTTCGAGTATAGGCTGCGTGTTATGTGGACGCCGGC
The DNA here is from genome assembly GCA_947063395.1 of Hemistola chrysoprasaria. Lineage (NCBI taxonomy): Eukaryota > Metazoa > Arthropoda > Insecta > Lepidoptera > Geometridae > Hemistola > Hemistola chrysoprasaria. Next base: position 7,131,154 of record OX346720.1, on the reverse strand, counting down.
GCGCGCGGCAGCACGTACTTTTAGCCTTTATTTGAGTCTTGATTTGATTACGCTAGTGGCCGCTTTTCGCTGTCGTGCTCCCGACTCCCGACCCGACAGTTCTATCTACGCTGACCTCACAATATTCAACATTATGTGACAAGTGACAAGCTCTCGGCGTCGACACGTCGCGAGTTTACGCATTTTATTTTAGTTTGAGTACCGACAGCCTGTCACACCCATACCTACATTATTATTTTCTGTAGCAGATTTGTTTACCAAGTGTACAGAGTATTCTAGCGGCACGTGTCTTGTACCCATGGATTGACTGGACTGGAGCTACGGGTAGGTTTCTGGTCAGTTTGGAACATTGATTGTTTAGTCGTTTTGACTTCAACTGGTAGGTAGGTAGATACTAAGTACCTACCAAAACATACATAACATAACATAGATTCACGCCTTTTTTCCCGAAGGGGTAGGCAGAGGTGTACCCAGGACTCAGTCCCATAGTAGATACACCCACATTTCGCCAGTATGTTATAGGTCCCATGTAATAGGGGGCGAGCCTATTGCCATCTACCGGGCACAGTTCCAGACTTCAGGCAGTTATTGAGATAATTCCTATTGGAAAAATACAATATTTAACGCTTTGCCTGACCTGGGAATCGAACCCGGGACCTCTTGATTGGCAGTCGAGCATGCGCCCTCTACGCCACCGAGGCAGTCACCAGCCCTACCAGTACCTACCAGCTAGAAGATATAGGAAGCTTGAACGAGGTGTGGCGAAGCTTCGCGCCCGCTCGAGCGGTCTCGCGTTGGTCGCGAGCTGACGCGTGCGGGCGCTATCAAGCGACTCTATATCTTGTAACAGTTTTTATAAGGTTTATAATGTCTTGTTATTAAAACTGATCGTCTCGCTGCCAATTCAATGTAGCTTGAGCCACGTTACGATTCCGATTGTGCGTTGCAGGAGGGAGTTTCATATAATAATAATAATAATAATAAATAGTTTATTTCTCAAAAATAATAGGTACAAATTGCATTATAGCTTAACTAATTAATCCAACTTTCTATGATAAACAACAAGTGATAATGTTAAGTAAGTTTAACACATTAAGAAATTATCAAACATGAAGTACTCTTCAGGCTATAATGTGTGACCACTAGCCCCCACACTAGGATACCCTGTGTCGTGGGCGCTAGTCTCTTCCCTAGTAATTTCAAAACCTTAAAGATTATGTTTAGGTTAGATAACATTTTTCTTTAATCACTAATGCTGTAAATTTACGAGTATATAGACAGGAAAGTTAAGTCAGTCAGTAAGTGGGTACACTAAATAAAGTAGCTTATAAGTAATTGTAACATATAAAGAATACTAAACGGCTCGGGTTGATACGGTAACCAGTAACGAACCCTTTCCGAGTTGATATGTGTGCTACGACGTCAAGTCCACTGCAGTTTATTTACTTAATAGATAATCTCAGTAATTACTAAATCTTGGGTTAAAATAAATGTCAATCAATTTCTTTATACATACATCTATTGATGAGGGGTCGGCGAAAATTCTGTTCAAGAGACCAATTTAGCTAATTCTAGAACTATCAAAGCTAGCGGTTCTCAATGATTCAGTCGATCAGGGACATTCCATCATAAAATGTTGAACATCTTCCATCGCTCCGCACTCGTTGCCATTTGGAGGACTATATACGAGTAAGTAACTTGCTGTTAATATGAAGGTACCTATCCTTATATAAGTACCTTATATACCTATCCTTTGTTTCAATGCAACTAGTAGTTTCGATCTTTAATAAAAAATACTCGATTGCAAATTACCAATTTATTCCAAATATTATAGTCTTAAAAGTATTTTTAAAACAAGTGAGCTCAGCAAAACAGCTTAAGTTTCTTCAACAGCTCTCTAAAGTAAAGCTAGCCGCAATGTCTCATAAAAAGGAGAGCACTGAAAACAAATTCCTGAGGAAAGAAAATTCTGCTCTGGCGGTAATATCGACAAATCCTTTCTTTAAAATGAACCTTACGTGAAAAGCTTAAAGTTAATTTTAACTTCTTCTTTTTGCTTCGTCTTTTCAGTGTTTTTTGTTATTAAACAAACTCGTTTGCGGTCGTTTCTAAAGCCGATTTCAGAAAGGAGTTGAGAAGTTTAGAATAACTAGAGGGTACTCTAGTTATGCCAGTAGTGACACAGTTTCATTACTCGTAGATATTATTAAACTCTTAAATTCTTAGCGGTTACAATCAAAGTCAAAAAGATTTATTCAAATAGGTCACAATCTGACACATTGGTACGTCAATGAAAATAAACAGTAATGAGTCTACCGTGCGTTCGGAAAGATACCTATCCTTACATAATATTAGCAGATTCTTTGGTTTACAAATTAACAATAAGATCACTGATTTTCAATGTGTATTTGTTACGACTTCGCGATTGAGCTGAAACTTGCTATGTAGGTAGGTATGAGGTATTTACATGTACCTATAGCTGAGGTCCTAAAATAGGGTATAACTTAGCTAGGCTGTTTTAGGACTATATAGCTATATATTAGTTAGGTACTTATTAATGCAATATGTTCTAGCATTATAGCGCAGTGACTTTTTATCGATGAAACCGCGATTAGCAGCTATTTTAATATAATTTTCAGTAACTTAAACTTAATCCAACACATGAAGAAGGGAAAGCAAGTGACGACACTTAATAAAGTGTCGTCAACTCATGTACCTACTTAATAAAGTAGGTATGTTATGAGTTATGAGTTTTGGTTCTTAACGTTTGCCTGTATGTACTTACCTATCATAATACTTACCTATGATTGTATATCCTACCTATATTGTAGGTTTCAGTTTTCAGTATGTCGCGGTATGTAAGTATTTCATTCCGTAAACTCAAACTCAAAGATAATTTATTTAAATAAGTCTTAAAAAGACATTTTTAGACGTCAATCAATAATATCAGTTATATCAAACTATTAAAGAATCTACCCTGCGTTCCGTAATATACTACATATATGATATATCTCTACAAGAAGAACGCACAAGAAACGGTTTAATTTTTTTCAACTGCGAATTTTACAATATTTGGTTTGGTTACATTTGTTTGCTTGTAAAGTGCCGGTAGGTGGCTACAGAAGTTTCCAGGCATCTTTGTCCTCTATGTATTGGTTAATAATATAATAAGCCTTTCCTAACATATTCGACTTTATACAGGTTTTAAATTTACCTTCTGAGAGCCCAGTTAATTCTTTTGGGATTTTATTAAAGAAACGTACGCAGTTGCCTAAGAAAGACTTTTTATTTGTTTAGGTAATCTAAGTATATACTTATGTAATACTTAAATAAATATATACTTATATAACACACAAAATCTATACTATATACATACTTCTATGAATCATGAGTTGAGATACCATACCAATTTTGTCGTAGCTCTGTAATCGTCTAAAATTCCCTAGAACTTGGATTGCTGATAGATAGTACTTTGAGATGTGTGGCGAAGTAACAATGTCCCTTACCTACCTGTGGCGACATAATAGATAATTTTTTGTGCTTGTGGCGAAATGACTTTGACTGTATGGAAAATTAAAAGTCGGGCGAGATGACTTTGGTGCGAAGTAACAACAACCCGGGTCAATCAAAGCATTTTCTCCCAAATTTTAATCTCTTCGCTCTCTGGAAAGTTTTCGTCCCAAAATTGAAAAACCGTATTTCAATTGTTAGACTACTCCGTCAAACTGGAAAGGAACTGTTTTAATTGATTCCGTGAACGGATCTCAAATGAATTTCATCCAAGTTTCTAATAAAACCTTCTATCGGGTGCTATCGGAAACTGTCTCAGTTCTCAAACTTTGAAGGTCGGGCAAAGTAGGTTCCTACTTTTAGATGTGGTTTCAGAAGGCGTTTCGGTTAGTAGATATATAGCAAGTTGAGTTAGAGCGCTTGACGTGAGGCAGTGTCTCCACCTGAAGCAGCCTCGGACAACTATAGAAAAATTCTAAAAGAATAGTTTCAATTCAGAACATTTTCACGAAGAGTAGAATTTAAACGGCTCATAAATCGTATCAGGCGTCTAGAGCCTGAATATATTCTCCGAGTAATGGCCCGGATTAGGACCCCCATTTACATTATACTAAGCTCTAGACCGAATGTTACATGCGGTTTAGTCTGAGGCCTCATCCTGTTAAGATAACGAGTAGCTTTAGGAACCGGGAACATAAGGAGTAAAATGATAAGAAATTCGTATTATTTGAGGATAAACTTTACGCCTACTGGTTTTCTGGTTGAAAATACTGTTGCTTGCTATTATTTAATTAAGAGTTATCCTACTAATATTATATAGGTAAATGAGAAAATTTGTGAGGATGGATGGATGGATCCTTGTTATTCTTTCACGCAAAAACTACTTTACCCATTGGGCTGAAATTTGGTATGTAAATAGTTTAGACCATGCGATAACACTTAGGGTATTCTTATCCCGATATTCCTACGGGAACGAAGACTACGCGGGTAAAACCGCGGGGCACACACTACAAAAAAATGATTAGCTTAAGGGTAAATGATATGGGCTGTAACCGAGAATTTTCCAGAAAATTTTAGTCGTTTAGAGCTGAACCTCATTTCTCCGAATAATTTAGGGGTACTTCCATATCTGCTTTAAAGCGCTAGTTCATAAGTTAACAGGTACATAATTAGAGTGACGCAGGGAGTTAAACACGTCTTGGTCTCTGACACAAGACATCACTCCTGTGTTGTCCTGCGCGCTGTTACTTGCCAAGTCGCTGATTGGAGTACCTACCACTTCAGTCAAATAATTAGTTACATTTTTAGTTACACACTAGACTTGTTTAAGGTTTACTTACCTAATTATGTCCAGTACTAAGCCGCTTTTAAGACTTAATATATAAAATTTAGGTGACACACACACAGAAGCTTCATAAGAATACGCGTGGTCAAACAGAAAAACTTTCTTTACACAAGGGAAGTGACAATAGTACAGCCTCTAGGCTCACTCTAGATTCATCATCGGATCGTGATCACCATCTAAATGATGACATCACGCCTTCCGTCTTCCCGAAGGGGTAGGTAAAGGTGTACCCAGGAACCAGTCCCATAGTAGGTACACCTACACATCGCCTATATGTTTTTGGTCCTATGTAATAGCAAAGATTAATAACTAACTCCAGGCTGTCATTGAGATAATTCGTAATGGAAATATTGAATAACACTTTGCCGGAACTGGGGATCGAATCCGGGATATCATGATACAGCTTGCGACCGCAACGGCACCGAGGCAGTCTTGAAAAACTTCAAATCGTACTAACAGACAATCAGGAATATTCTTGTATTGATCCTTCCTTTTTATGTTTTTCTTTGCTAAATCGATAGGCACTACAATAATTTATTTAACATCTCTGAGCTCTAATATCTGAACTCACAAAGTTCATAATAATAAATATCCATGTAACCATAAAGTTCAAGACTGTTCTGTAACTTCCTGATTACCTAAGTACTTCGGTATCGTTACCGTGTTTAGAATAAGATAAATCAATATTCCGAAAGTACGGTTAATAAATAACGAGAATTACTGAGGTCGAGGCATAGCTACTTTTAGCTTTTAGGAATAATATCTCGAATCCAAGGACAATAGTTCAGTGGCATGCCGTGTGGACTTGTTTACTCTTACGTGTTACTCTTTTCACTCCTCATGCTGAAAAAGTTTGTGATTGTTACGTACCAGAGCGGGGCTAAAATAACATTTACATCTTATGGAGAACAAATTTTTTTATTTATTTTACTGTTACCAACGAGATTATATATTTTTTTGGTGTTGCACGTATAGGATATAGTTAAACCAAAATGCTTGAACCAAAATGTTTTGATGAAATTAGTAATTTTATTTTTTTACAATCGTAGTGAAAAATTAGTTTCGATAAAACGCTTTTATTTACTCTCTCGCTTATTCCTTGTATACAATGGGCCTTTTTAACCCCTTGTGTAACAGTTTACTTATAGCGACTATGACTACATGATTAGACATAACATACATTCACGCCTTTTTCCCGAAGGGGTAGGCAGAGGTGTACCCAGGACATAGTCCCATAGTAGATACACCCACATTTCGCCAGTATGTTATTGGTCCCATGTAATAGGGGGCGAGCCTATTGCCATCTACCGGGCACAGTTCCAGACTCCAGGCAGTTATTGAGATAATTCTTAATGGAAAAATCCAATATTTATCACTTTGCCTGACCTGGGGATCGAGCCCGGTACCTCTTGATTGGCAGTCGAGCATGCGCCCTCTACACCACCGTGGCAGTCTGATTAGATTATGATCATGATTAGACAGATTAAGTAAGGTCTAAGTAACAAATCAACGGTTATTATTGGGCGGCCTTATCGCTGTAATATCATATATAAGTACATCAGCTTTTGTAGTTTTTGTAGTGGTAGGCCTCTTTTGCAGGGGGCCGCCTGGGGAAGTACTACACCTTTGCCAGTTATTCATCCGCTAAGCAGTAATGTGCAAACATTACCTACTGTGTTCCGATCTGAAGGGCAATGTTACCAGCGAAATTACTGGGCATGACGAATTTCAATAACTAATATCTCAGGGTGATAGGCGCCGTGCAGTGCCGCGCAGAATTTAGAATTTCAAAGTACTGCGTCTGATTTGGGCAATCATGCTTACCATCAGGCTCCTGACTTGCTCGTCTTATCACTCACTATCATAAAAAAATAGCTTCAGTAACATGAAACCTATTTGAATCTATTTTGAGTTTGAATTTAACCAATAAGTAAATAATATTTTTGGTAAAAGGTAACGTTGTTTACGAGTCCAAAACCTGAAGCAAACAAAGAACCTAAACATAATCTCCATTCCATTTGAATCTCTTCAAACACGCCCGTAACTATAATAATATTATCTTCACGGTGACGCATATTCAGTTTTCATTTCGCTAAGTGGATGGTTTAGTCCTATAACGTAACCAAACCTTAGACTGAACCGTGAGCGCGTTTCTAAACTCACCAAGTTGACCTTGGAAGGACGTCCTCGATGAAGAATTAACTTCTCTGGAAGTGGCTCGTAACGACATAAAATAACTCAGACGATACGATATTATAGCATTAGGTACTAAGAATAGACAATCGAACATGGTACGGTCGCTTCCACATCAAAGCGGTTCGATCGTCTATACGTAGTATTAGCGACCTTTCAGACGAGCGACACCAACGTTTTAATTCTATTATCTACTGTTCTTTTCACACAAATTAGCGCCCAACCACAACGCCGCGTTAGTGTCGTATTGACGTTGACGTTACGCCGACGTTCGTTTGAAAGCTCGCTTACATCGCTTACAGTTCTCGGGAGTCAAAGTAGCATGTCTGTGTGTGAAGCCATCCTAGTTGCCGTGCCGTCAAGCAATAGAGATGCAGAGCTCAATGGTTTTACGCGTCTTCTGCAGCATGGTAGCGGCACAAAATAACATATTTGTTATTTTGTGGTATAGCGGCCCCATAATGTGATGAGATCTATAATGTGATCATCTGTATCTTTACAGGTACGTAAAGATACAGATGGCCTAGCGAGATTATGTGATATATTATCTAGCTGGGCCACGGACGCTGCGAAAGGGTTACTGCGCCACTAAACACTCGTCTGAGGTGCCATTGTACTCATAATGAGGAACATCTTTCACCATGGAAAAAACATTGAAATCACGCAAAGAAAATCAAATCTTTCAAGGCAAGTCCCTAGTCAAGTGGATCATGTTCTTTTTTTTTGCGATTTCGAAGTTGACTCCATAGTGAAAGTTGTGTCAAATAAGTACAATGACATTTTAGCATGATACTCGTACTACCGACCCCCTGCCTTAAAGTGCGTAGTGCCTGAAAAACTGCCCAATGGCTCAAGAGAAAATTTCTATAGCGTATCAAAAAATATAAATAAATGAAAGGAGATCCAGAATCTCTATGATGAAACCTGCACGTGACGTAATACGAAATGTAGGCGTGGAGCGAAGAGGGTGGGTCCCCCTCGTAGGCTACGCCGCGAGCTTACTGATACCTACTACCTACACCTTATTCCGCGACTACACTCTTTGGAAATCGAATTACAAAGAGATAAACTACGAAACCAGGTCTAGAAAACCTTTGAAATGTCTTTGGGGGTTGGTTATAAATAGTAAATACCTATGTGTGTTCATTTATTGAGGAAATTTACCTTGTATGTAGGTGTACAAGGCATAGTACTTCAATGTAGACATGGATACTCGTAATATTGCCATGTTTTACGTTATCGTCGTGTTATGGCGTAGGTATAATAAAGCTACAATTCTCCTGAAAGCATTTTTATTTGTATCTTCTTATTTTTAGGGGAGATACATACCTTTTTTTCTTGTCTATGTATCTGTAGATACCTCTAAGGGAAGATCTCTAAGGGAAGAAAAGAACCCTTATAAGATAACTTCGTTGTCTGTCTGTCTGTCTGTCTGTCCGTTTTGCACAAAGGCTTTCTTTTTGTAGACAAGCAATTGAGAAATGAATTCCAGAAATATTACCACGCGCGAATTACGCGACTGATAATTCCCGCGTCTACGTTCCCGCGGTAATATTTCGGAATTTAAAAAAAATGGGCTTGTATAAAATATGGTTAGTTTTACATTAAATACATTTCACATTTTGAAGTTCGATTCTTAGTCGAAATAATATATTTTAATATCGGACTTTTACAGTTGATTCGTTGTCATAGCCAGATGAGTGTTATTGTTATAGTTATTGTTCGCATCAGATATATCTAGTTACTTATTATGGTTCAGATGCTGTACCTTCTTAATTACTTGTAGTTATTTCTTATGTAATAATTTTTACTGTTTTTTTGTTAACGGGGGGGCGAGCGAAGAATTCCCCATTCAAACGTTATAGTTAAATAATTTGAAATCAGAGCATATTTGCAACATTTAATGACGTTATTCGGAATGAGACACTAATAATCTAGGTTCCTAATTATATTTTAGTCTAAAATACCTATAATATGGAGTTATATTTGAAAATACATATATTTTGTCAAAATATAGGTATTATATATGTATTAATATTTTGGATTTTTGCCATATTTTAGTCTAAAGTACTTCTATAATTTCTTAATCAAATAAACAAGTTTATTGGAGAGCGAGAAGTTAATGGTTTATCTGTGGCAAAATAATTATTAAGTATACGGCTATTTTATCTAAGGTATACGGGGTGTGTTTAGTCTAAAATTCCGAGAAGTGTGGGACAGACTTGAACCTTTTCCTGTAATCTACCTACTAGTTTCTCCTATATACTCTCGGTTTTTCATAGTGAACTTCTAAAAATCCCTGTTTGACTCGCGTTATTGGACCTTCACTACAAAAAATTTAAAAGTTAAAAAAGTAAAAATAAAATGATAAGGACATAGTTTACTTCATTTTCAAAATATTAGGATAAAGATGTATCAAATAGATTTAAAACATCGATTTGGTAAGTTTTCCATAGGATTGTGTCAAACTGCTAAGAGGTAACTTTTCCCGTCAAACAGCAGGACGGTTTTATATCAAACATAGATAATAACATTAGGGAACATACATTCAAAGATAAAGTCGCCTTTAAGAAAAAATATCATCTTTGACTTCTTCGTCGTTCCCACACTGCTGAGCATTGTTATGTTTCTGTAACGTGTTTGGTCCTGGGTAGCATATAAACCTCCTGGTATATATAGACTACTTCCAATCTCCTTCTTTATAATGTCGGACAATGCGTCAGTGGCGTAACTATACCATGCGAGGCCCGTGGCAAAATCATATGATTGGGCCCCAGTAAAATAATTGTAATTTAATGTTTCCATGCTCCATGCTTCTGATCTCTAGAAATAGCAATAAAGGGGCGAGCATACTGCTGCGAGCGCGACAAAATATTTTATAGTCAAAACTACATATAACAATGAGGACGCGAGTGCAACGAAAAGTTTTATAGTTATAACAATGAAGGCGCCAGCAGTTAAATTATTTTATAAATGAGAAGAATCTAATTTATATAGGTCCTTATTGGAGGCTTATTGTGATTAATTTTAAGTACTTAAATTATAATTTTTACTATATTTTGTTAAAAAGGTTACGTTATTACGAGAGCGGTCTTTCGGGCCGGGGGCCTTGTCAGCCCGGGGGCCCAGTCAGCCCAGGGGCCCGTGGCATTTTGCCAGCCCTGCCACCCTATAGTTACGCCACTGCAATGCGTTCTGAAGGTGAAAAAAATAATAATGGAACTCTGTTGACGGACATGGACCAAGACGTAAACCTTAGGTATAACAACTCTGACCCCTTTCCTCATTGGTTAGGGATTGATTGACCCCTTACTTTTAATAAGATAAGAAACTAGTTTAGCACGATGCTCTAATTAAAATAATTGATTGAAGTTGGCTCTAATTAAAGTAAGCTTTGGCATCCCACTACTAAATGAGCATGGGCGGAAGATCACAAGAGCTTTTTAGGTCACTTGTTTTTAAAGCAATGGGAAATAAATGAATGATTACGAACCTCTAGACTCTATCCCGATGGGATACAGATCAAACTGTCTTGGCTTCAAAGCTATCTCGATTGTGTTAGCCCTCAACACAACAGGATCGTAGTTTTGCCACTTCAGTGAGCGTTGGAAAATGGAAGGAAAATTTTACAGAGTTTATAAATGCAGTTATGCAAAGGCAAAATTATGTGGACAATATGACTTTGGTGATAATGGTAATCAGAAGTATAGGGAGGTGACAACTTAAAAAGACTTATGAGAAATTGCCTCTTTAACAAAAGATTTTATGACTGATACTGTTATGCATAAGTGCTAATAGATTCATTCAAATGTAAGAAAACTTGCTGTCCGAATCCATAAACATAACATACGTTCACGCCTTTTTCCCGAAGGGGTAGGCAGAGATTTACCCAGGACTCAGTCCCATGTAGATGGGATGTCATGTCCGAATCCAATCGACTCAAAATATTAAGATACACGTATTGTGACATAAAGAGTCAGAATGAAGAAGTTGTTTAGATTGGATGGTCATTTCGAAGCTGAAGAACATGAAATATATATTTTATTACTTTATTTTACTTAACTCTACCACTCGTACCAAGTTAAATGGCGTTATATAGTTTAAATCCGCTCAAAATAGGTGCCAAAATATGGACGGTGTTTCCGAGACACCTGCACAGATAGTTATTTAAGTCTTAAGACTGAAAATGGACTTGAGCTTGTAAATAAGGCTTAGAATATAATCATACTCGTAATCGCGTGCCCTTGACGAAGGTTCGGGTACATAAACAAGGATTTGCCTTTGATTTGTTGTCGAACGGCAGTTTTCCAGAGTTTATCAATGCTCACGCGCGGCGTTCCCTGTACATTATTTATTCTAATATTTTGATAAAATTAACAGAATTATAGCCAAAAGCGAGGTAAATTAGGTAACTCTAGGTATTTCTGAGTTTTGCTTTATGAGGTCCATTCGAGTAAAATACTTGTACTTAATTTTGTAGTGGTAGGCCTCTTTTGCAGGGGGCCGCCTGGGGAAGTACCACACCTTTGCCAGTTATTCATCCGCCAAGCAGTAATGTGCAAACATTACTGTGTTCCGGTCTGAAGGGCAATGTTACCAGCGAAATTACTGGGCATGATGAGTTTCAACAACTCATATCTCAGGGTGACAGGCGCAGTGCAGTGCCGCGCAGAATTTTGAATTTTAAAACACTGGGTGGCACTGCGTCTGATATGGGCAATCATGATGCTTTCCATCAGGCACCTGATTAGCTCGCCTTGTCACTCACTATCATAAAAAAAAAAAAAAAAAAAAAAAAAAAAACTGAATAGGTAAATCGATGTCAACAAATCGCGTTGTTCCGTATTCATCCTATGACGTCTCATCCCATTTATTTTTCTAACTCATCCTATTTCTATTCCTCACCTATATTTCATAATTTTTTAGATTAAATTAGTCTTTAATCATATGGATTCCACATTCATCCCAATGTGATAAACCGAAACTACCCCGAAACTACGAGTAGGTGCAAGCTTTTATTTAAATACTTCAATATGATATAATAATATGTCCAGGATCTGTCCAACAGCATAGTGGTCGTTTATCGAAGTTATGTCTTCAGTATTCAAATTGATTCTCGTAGGAGGTCCAGTTCCGTAAGCATATTTCTTAGTATTTTTCTCCCGGTGTGTGTAACGCGCAGGTGCCGAGGGCGCAGGGCCCACCCTTTGACGTCATCCAAGATCAAGGTCAACCACCCCGATGTAGTTTGTGTACTACAGAGGTAGTACAGTGGTGGGTGGATGACAGTGTTCATTCTATACGAAAGAGAGAGAGAGAAGTGTGTATCTCTATACACACTTCTCTCTCGATACCCCCAAAATACCACAGAACAGTTAACAATACTACGTATAGAATGAACACTGTCATCCACCCACCAATCGGGCCTTCCTCACCCCGCGAGCTAGATTGAGCTCTCGACGAGCCCCGCTTCGCTGTGAAATCACCTCACGCACACTCTTGTGCGTGTACGAAACTCCATGTGTGCAGTGTCTGTAGTAGGTAGTTATATCGTGACTTTTGTATGGAAATTGAGTCGAATGTCCGGGGTGTGAAAATACATCCGTTTATTAGAAGAAATACGAGTAAGTATAATTTGGGTTATATTTTTAGGGAATTATCGAAATTTTGTACTTGATTGCACTGCACCATGATTACATATATAGGTACATCGGTAGACCATTTGTTAGACAGTTTTTCAAAAATGAAATGTTCTATAAATTCTACGCATATTCATGTAGGTAACTAACCAGTATTATAAAAACCTACTTTATGGTAAGTATACCTAACTAAAATCTATCGTTTTGTTAACTTGGCGCGGTCGAAGTTTTGTTTTGTAGTGTTAATTCGAAATTTAAAAATTCAAATCATTAAAAAAATCAAGAAACATCAATAATAAATTCAAATAAATTCAAATAATAAATTGGAAAATAATAAATTCGCAAATTACAAATTAGAAAATATAAATTCGAAAATAATAAATTCGTACATAATAAATTCAAAAATATAAATTCGAAAATTTAAATTCGAGAATAATTAATTTGAAAATAATTAATTCTGAGATAATAAATAAAAAAAAAACAAATTCTATAATAATAAATTCGAAAATTAAAAAATAAAAATTCGAAAATAAAAAACAAAAATACAAAATGTATAAATTCGAAATTTAAGAATTCAAAAATAATAAATTTGAAGATAATAAATTCGAAAATAACAAATTCGAACATTATAAATTCAAATATTAAAATTTCTAACATTAGAAAGTCGTAAATAATAAATTCGAAAATAATAAATACAAAAATAAAAAAATAATAAATTCGAAATTTAAGCATTCGAAAATAATAAATTTCAAGGTAATAAATTTGAAATTAACAAATTCGAACCTTAAAAATTCGCAAATAATAAATTCGAAAATTATAAATCGAAAATAATAAATTTGAAGATAATAAATTCGAAAAAAAAAAACACATTCGAACATTAAAAATTCGCAAATAATAAATTTGAAAACTAAAATTCGAAAATAAAAAATTCGAAAATTAAAAGTTCGAAAATAATAAATTCGAAAATAGAACTAGGCCAAAGTAGCAACTAGACTAGTGATTTTAAGCAGTGTCCTCAGTGTACCCAAACCCGTTTTTCCAGGGGCCAGCGGGCCTGAATGTGCACATATATAGACCTACATTTTCGCTTAATAAACATGACATCTCTAAAAAAGTTGGAAACAAGATTGATGATGGAGACGTTAAGGGTGCTGCACAACTTCTCACCATAGGCCCAGACACATCTGAAACATTGGCTGCGCTCATCGAGAGACTTCCTAAATTTCAACCTGTTCAGATAGGTTTGCTTGCTCTTTGTACCTATATTAACTATATCGGGGGAGAGGTGATTTTAGTTGAGAGGTTAAAAACGCATTCAACTCGATCAACAGAAACACAATTGAATGAAATTCAAAATTCAACTCCAGAAATTTATGATTATCTTTGGCAATGTTTCGGTTCAATCACTAAATGATTATACAATAATCATGTGAAAAACTCCTTCATAGGTTGCCAACAAGGAGATCCTCTCGTACCAGCTATCTTCAGCCTCGCTATACATCCAATTATTTCCTTATTGGCCTCCAAATTCAATTTGTGGTATTGTAGGGTTGATGTTATTTTGTGATGCGCATGCTACGGATTCTGTGAACGATTTGGTGGTTTTATGGAAAGTATTAATGGCAACGTGTGGTATGTGCGAGGGCGCGATGGCAACACGGGGGAGAGGAATGCCAGCGGGACAGATGATTGTAGAGCGAGATTGAAGATGGTAGGCTTGGAACAAATTATTTAAAATATGCTGAAGTGTTCGAGTATTATTTAATGGAAAAGGAACGTCTACAGTATCTGGATGATGGGACTCTGGGATGCTATAAATATGATATAGGGGTATATAGTACTCAAGGATTTAGAAACTTTGGTACACAATTTCCATTTAATAGACCTAAACCTTCACAAATGTGAACTCTTTCTTTTGGATACTGGACAAGATAATAACAAAAATGAAATAATTCAAAATTTTAATAATATTATGGCACTTAACATAAAAATTGTTCAAAGTGATTCTTTTTCCTAGGAGCTCCAGTCTTAGAAACTGCTTTCCCTGGATTCATTGATTGAATCTAATTTAATCCAAACGAGTTTTCATGTATAAAAACCTGCACAAAGAAATAAATCGTAGATAAATAAAAAGGCACTGAAAACTTGTTTGGATTAAATTGGATTCTTTACTGAATCTACGTATTGTTATTTTCTAGAATCTAGTTGTCTTTATTTTACGTTATTACAGGTAGTATTTTTTAGATCTTTCAAAATGTGGGTACGTGTGAGCGAGAGGGCGAATTACCTGTAGTCTGTAGTGTGAAAATCCAGCATCACACGTCTCCTTTAGTTTAATTTAGAAACTAGGGCGTCATGAATAATGTACGGCGACTCTGAGAGAACAAGTTTCCAACCTCTGCAACCTACATTACTAAAACTGGGTTTCTTTTTTTCTTTTTGTACGCGGGCTTCTGTAATTGCCTGATCGTATTACATTAAAAGGTTAGAAGGTATATCTGCTAATCACAGAATCATAATATTATGTTGCCTCGTCCCACGACCGTGATGTACCTTTTTATACTGTGACGATGGTGACCTGTGTGTGTATCTTAGCATTTTTACCTTCGTTAGTCTTCATTGGGGTTTTAACTCAACGGTTCTGCGTACCCACAGTACAATATGAAATAAAAAGTCCCGTGAGAAATTGGTGAAAGAGAGTTGGTCAAACAAAACAATCCACAGGTGCAAAGTGTAATCTATTATCATAGTTGAACCTCTCTCGTAGTAATTAAAAGGCATTGGAGTGAGACGCCGACCTCGCATGACCCATTTCTCTTCTCACCTAGCCAGGTCACAACGCAAGTAACTGGCTACTCGAAACTTCACCCTATTTACTATATTATAAAGTTGATTTTAGGAAATGGATGTGCAATCCCAAAATAGATTCGCGAGACATCCAGCTATAAGTATTGATTGTTTGAGGTCGCGGTTAATAAAATAAATGGTAATAAGTAACGAAACCGCGTAAGGGCACTCGTCTCAATATTAATGGTGGGTAGAGAGTAAAAAGTTATTACTTATTAAAGTTTTTTTTTTTTATGATAGTGAGTGACAAGACGAGCAAATCAGGTGCCTGATGGTAAGCATCATGATTGCCCATATCAGACACAGTCCCACCCAGACCGGAACACAGTAATGTTTGCACGTTATTGCTTGGCGGATGAATAACTGGCAAAGGTGTGGTACTTCCTCAGGCGGCCTCCTGCAAAAGAGGCCTACCACTACTAAGTTAAGTTTAAATATTGGTGAGTGGCGAGTGGCATGAACCGCTTCCTTGATGTTTCTTGATGCATGCGGGCCAGTAATAACAGTATACTCAACACCATTGCCGAGTCATCAGACTCCTATTTATTGAGGTCCATAGGCCAATGGCCAACATTGTGTCTATTTAGGTGCCTAATAACATAGTGGCGAAATGTGGGTGTACCTACTATGGGACTGAGTTCTGGGTACACCTCTGCCGACCCCTTTGGGAAAAAGGCATGATTATGTTTGGGTGTCTAATTGTCTAATTGTAGAGTATGTAGAGATTGAATCGTGTAAGCCTCTATTTTAAAATCTTAATATACTACCGCTGCCATGTATGTATATTTTTGAACTCGCGATCTTTGCAAAAATGAACCCGCAATTGTTCACAAAGGTTTCTGATATTTTCCCTAGAAATTCGCGAAACTCAAGCAGACTGATCAATGAAACTGTGCCTAGAACCTCTTTGTATAATAAGCAATGCCATTCTATGTGTATTAAAGTATTTAATGCTCTCCCGAAACACATGAAATATCTTAGCACTAAACCATTTAAAAATGAGTTAACGAGTTGGCTTCGCAATAAAAATTATTATACCATTAATGAATTTTTAATATATAATCTTTAAAAAATATACATAAAATATTGACATTAAAATATGATAATTAATTTTGAATAATATCCAAGCAAAATTTTCTAATAATTATTATTGCGATTATGACATTTTTATTATTATTATATAATATATAGAGCTGACCGTACCGTTTGTGACTTT
Source organism: Hemistola chrysoprasaria (assembly GCA_947063395.1). NCBI lineage: Eukaryota > Metazoa > Arthropoda > Insecta > Lepidoptera > Geometridae > Hemistola > Hemistola chrysoprasaria. The sequence continues at coordinate 7,114,404 of OX346720.1, read as the reverse complement.
ATTATATTATTTTGACCCATGCTAGATTAAATTTACTAAATAATAGAATTTACTGCGAAATTAAATTAATTTAAAATACTTTAACATAATATTATATAGACTAAGTTAAGTCGCACACCCGATATAGGGTAGATTGTACAGGATCGAAAAAATCTATTGTAACAACTAAAAAACCTATGATCTGTGACAATAAAGTATTTGTATTTGTATTTGTAGAGTTACGATAATATCGTAGCAGAATTTAACACTGCTTATTTCGCTATTCTCATACCTATCTTTTGCCAATGTCAGTTTACTAATATCAACCACATAAAAATAAGGATATAGTTCCCCACGAAGGCAGGCACAATTTACAGGAAATTTTCAGAAGATACAGAAAAACAAAGTCCAAATGTAATGTTAACACAATAAATACTAAAAAGCTCGAAATAAACTCTCATATAGGTACAGATCATATTAAAAAGCTATAAATATAGGGTAGAAGTCACCTAGCATCATAATATATCACAAACAATTATTACTCGATCATTATTCATGATCGATTTTATTGTTAAAATGATGAATGAGATTGGAACAGAACTGACAGTCCTATAAATATTTATAGACACAGGTTCTGATTTTATTCTGTTCAATAAAGCATGAAGCCTTGCCAGCTGGGCCCCGCGGTTTCACCCCTTGAAAAATAAGTACTTGTGACTTATCTCCCATATTATGTGCTCTTCAAGGTTCAAAGCTATGTACGTACATGCTCTTTAAAAGTACGGGTAGAGCCACATCCAAATTAATTCTATAGTTTGTACGTGATTGAGTAACAAACATCTCTTCACCATTTCAGCTATAGGAAGTCCACTGCTACACATAGGCACAGTATTACATATTGTAATACTGTGACATACTCGTATGTCTCTCTCATAGATTTATCATACATTCACGCCTTTTTCCCGAAGGGGTAGGCAGAGGTGTACCCAGGACTCAGTCCCATAGTAGATACACCCACATTTCGCCAGTATGAGTCCCATGTAATAGGGGGCGAGCCTATTGCCATCTACCGGGCACAGTTCCAGATTCCAGGCAGTTATTGAGATAATTCCTAATGGAAAAATCCAATATTTAACACTGCCTGACCTGGGGATTGAACCCGGGACCTCTTGATTGGCAGTCGAGCATGCGCCCTCTACGCCACCAAGGCAGTCAAAAATTCATAGGTTTATATATTCTCCAGATGTAAGTGGCTTGCATCCTGTGTGTCCCTGCGGTCTTCTTGTGGGTGGACGTCCCATGCTTGCCGGTCCGTTGTCTACATTTCCAGCCATCGGTCATCAGCTCTACGTACTATGTGCCCTTGCACATTGCCACTTAGCAAGTGTTGAAATTGCTAATCCGCTGAACAAACATTTACACATCTAAAATACTTATTACTGAAATTTGATAATATAATAATATGGGACAACTTCCACACACGGTCATCTGGTCCCAAACTAGGCTAGAAACCTGTACTACGTTAACCAGATGACTGATATACATACTTATATAAGCTTGTAACACCCAGACACAGATCAAACAGACATGTTCGTGCACACAAATATTTGACCTGGCCGGGGAGCGTACCGGGGCCTGCGGCACAGAAAGCAGAGTTACTACCATCTGAGCCAACGAGGCTGTCAAGTAATGATACAATTAAATGTATTCGATAATAATACTAACTGGATCTGTTAACCCTTAGCCGGCTCTTATGGCAACAGCGGGTAAAGAGGGTTAAAATAATTTCTTTCTTCATGAAAAAAAAATACGACATTTCATTTTAAGGTTTGATTTTTTTGCTTTGAGCCTCAAGAGAACAAAGTAGGCAATGTCAAAGAAAATCCTCCTTTCTATCTTAACGCAGTTCAAACTCAGAATATAAACTTCGGGGAATCGGATGACAGCTAAGAATTACGTAGAAGCTTTTAAAAAGAGTGTTAAATAATTTTTTAAGGGTTCCGTTCCTCAAAAGGAAAAAATGAATCCTTATGGGATCACTTAGTTGTCTGTCTGTCCGTCTGTCAAGACATTTTTTTGACGGGAACGCGTGAAGGTCAAGTTGAAATTGATATCAATTGTGGCTGCAAAAAAATCATTCTAAGTTAACGCAATCGCGATCAAAAGTTATGGCCATTTTATTGCATATTTCCATACTTTGCGCAAGGAACTAATAGATGGCGCTGTGGAACATAGGTTAGTACGCACACTGACGTAACATCAAAGATTCTTAAAATAGCAATAGTAAATTTAATGCGTACCAATGGGAAGGTTTCATTTGTTTGCTTCATAACAACCCAGTCACTTTATAGCATCGTAAAAGCTAAGGAGCAATTCACACAGGACTCGTTCGCATTTATTGATATGGGTGACCGAACGCAAAGAAATCGCCAAATCGCGCCGCTGCGGCGATGCAGACGCAAAAACGCCGATCGCCGCTGCAGGATTCCGAACGCAGGGAGTCGCCAAATCGCGCTGCTGCGGCGCTGCAGACGCAAAAACGCCTGTCGCGGCAGCTAAAAGTCGCAGTGTGCGGGGGCCCATTGGTACATTTATTGATAATGTAGGGCACACGGCATAAAATTATGTTTGCACATACGTTTTTGGTCTAACCGCTCGAACCGTCGAGGTAACCGCGTAGGCTTTCACCAGTATATTGATTACTAGCTGTGCCCCACGGTTTCACCCGCGTAGTCTTCGTTCCCGTGGGAATATCGGGTAAAATCTATTATGTTGTTAGAAATTTAAAAAATACATGGACCAATTGTACATGTACGTTAGTACCATTATTTATTCTGTGATATAGGTACCTAACCTAGGTACCTCGACAAAGTAAATGGCGTACGTAGGTTGACAACTTCCGTACTAAATATTCTAAGTTACAGTACACATGTTGAGTCGCTCATATAAGGTTGGAGTTTGCAGTTCAATGTAAGAACTTACACAATGTAAAATTATCATCTTCAATCCATCGTCAAAAGCAGTTTATTTTAATCAGTGTAAGTGTGTCCAGTTCTTTACCCCGTCGTAAACGCTGAGCAAAAGTTCTTTGTCAAGGCTATGACATGATTTACTTCCAATCACGATGGGATTTTTCCGCCCAAGCATTTTCCAACTTAAACAACTTTGTCAAAGTCGAAAGATTTTACGTTTTTGCGAGATTCGCCCTCAGATTAATTTACTCAAAGGGTTCGGCTTTTAGACACGAGGAAAGTTTTTACGACAGAAGCTTTTGTTTTTGAATGATTTCTTGTGATTATAATAATTATAATAATTCTACAAATGCTAATAAGCTTATATTAGTGGTTAGGTATTGTGTTCCAAGAACATTAATGTAATTTGCAATTGCATAATAATTTTAGCAATTACTCGAATTGTGTTTATAAAGCGAGCTGTTTCAAGGAAACGTAACGAGCGCGCAAAGTTTTTAATAAGGAGCGCCTACTCAGTGATTAATAGGTTTCAGACTACCAATATTGGTAGTAAGACCAGTAGATATCTGCTGGTCTTTTTTTTATTTTTTTTATGTCATGGGTGACAAACAAGCAGACGGGCCGCCTGATACCTGTACCTATGGATACCTGTAACACCAGGGGTATTGCCAGTATGTTGCTGACCCTTCAAGACTCTATTCACTCTCCTTTTGTTTTGAAGAGCCCCATGTTGTAGCTTAACGGGAAGACCGTAGCAGGGAGATCATTCCACAATTTGCACGTATACGGCAGAAAAGAACGGTTAAATAGCACAGTGTGCGATGACCACGTATCGATTATGTGCAGATGAGCTCTCAGACGATGGCGGCAAGTTGCAAATGCGGTAAAAAACACTAAGAGACCCAATGTCTCTGCGCATACTAAGTGGCTCTAGGTGTTCAGTGAGCTTTGGGTCGTCGACTATTCTGACAGCTCTACGCTGTAAAGCATCTAGCGGGTCAAGCTGGTACTTGGGTGCTCCGCTCCAAAGATGGGAGCAGTACTCAACGTGAGGGCGAACTTGCGCTTTGTTAAGCAATAGTCGCTGGCTGGTCTTCTTGGTCTTTTTGGTCACAAGCGTTATGCATGAGGTTCTTGGTTAAATTCCCAGGTTGAGAAAAGTATGATTGGAATTTTCCATTAGGAACTTCTCTTCTGATGGTAAGCATCATGATTGCCCATATCAGACACAATGCCACCCAGTGTTTTAAAGTTCAAAATTCTGCGCGGCACTGCACTGCTCCTGTCAACCTGAGATATGAGCTGTTGAATCTCGTCATGCCCAGTAATTTCGCTGGTAACATTGCCCTTCAGACCGGAACACAGTAATGTTTACACATTACTGCTTGGCGGATGAATAACTGGCAAAGATGTGGTACTTTCCCAGGCGGCCCCCTGCAAAAGAGGCCTACCACTACAAAAATGGATGTACTTACTATGGCACTTGGTACTTCTCTGCCTAATCCATTGGTGAAAAAGGTTATGTTATGTAACTCAGTTTCAATTCAAAAATAACTTTATTTAATTATTAAAATATAACAATGCACATTTCACATTAATAGTGTAGGTTGACCCTTTAAGATGACATAAGCTGAAAACGTTAAACTGTAGTTCCCGGCTGTTTCCTATAAGATATGTAGGGGGCAGTCGTTAGGTCATGTTGGAGGCCTTGTAGGAATCTTGGCGAGCTGAAACTGACAATATGGGTTGTCCACATAACTCATGGAGAGTATAATGGGGGTAACCCGTTCTGTTGGAGTATAAATTAACATTATATTTCTTTTTTAATATGGGATAACTTCCATACACTGTCATCTATCTCAAACTAGGCTAGAAGCCTGTGTATGGTAACCGGATGACTTATATTACATACTTATATACGCTTATAACACCCAGAAACCGATCAAACAGACATGCTCATGCGCACAAATATTTGGCCTGGCCGGGGATCGAACCCGGGGCGCGCGGCACAGAAAGCAGAGTAACTACCATCTGGGCCAACGAGGCTATCAAAATTATAATTATAAAAGTATTATAAAATAATAATTATATTTACAAGCGATAATACAATATGTACTTTTACATCTTAAAACTCAAACTCAAAAAGATTTATTCAGATAGGTCATACTCTGACATTTTTGCACGTCAATGAAGATAAACAGTGCTGAGGCTACCGTGCGTTCGGAAAGATACCTCTACAAGAAGAACGCACAAGAACACTTGTGCTTAATTTTTTCAACAGATGGTTTCACATTATTTGGTTTGGTTACATTTGTTTGCTTTGAAGGTGCCGCGAGGCGGCTATGAAGAAGTTTCCAGGTTTACTATATTGAACTGTTGAAAATCTATAACCCAAGTATGTCAGTAGGCTCGTTCTTGAAAATAAATTATAATTTTCGGATACACCTCTAATAAATTAATGCATTCCTTATACTACATCGAATGTTATAATCTTAAAAAGTATCCTACTAATATTATAAGTGTGAAAGTTTGTGAGGATGGATGGATGGATGGATGGATGTTTGTTACTTTGATTGGGTTGAAATTTGGAATGTAGGTAGCTTAGACCCTGGAATAACACATGGGGTACTTTTTCCAGATATTCCCACGGGAACGATGACAACACGGCTGTAACCGCGGGATACAGCTAGTACTTCATATATTATTTTGTAGATAATAACTGTGGTATTGCAATTGTGATGTTGTGTGATGTTCCAAACAAACGAATGTAAGCAAATATTGTAAAAAAATCTGTTGAAAAAATTAAGTCCAACTAGTTTCTTGTGCGTTCTTCTTGTAGAGGTATCTTTCCGAACGCACGATAGATTTATTACCGTTCATCTTCATTGATGTGCAAAAGTGTCAGATAATGACCTAATTGAATAAATAATTTTGAGTATCTATTGTTTTTAGTTTTCTTTTATCGTTTTTGACCAACACTTTTTACGGAAGGTATTTAATAAACATATATTTTTTTATTACCTTTAATAATCATCCAGTTTTTCCTCGAAGTGTTGAAAAGGTGTATACATAGGATCCATTCTAATATATTATATTAATTTCGTGTAAAATTAAATAAATAAATTTATTATTAACAAATTACCTACTTTACATTAATTAATAAAAAACATAATTAAATAAAACAATTCAACTAATTAACAAAAATTATAAATAAAAAATATAATTAAGGTAAAATAAACAAAATAAAAGTAAATAATATATAATTATTTATTTAATAATATTTAAATATCATTAAATAAATAAATAAATCATGTCCTTAAAATGTCCAATATTATTATCATCGACATAATGAATGACGCCGCTGAAGGGATCTAAGACTCAAATTATACCAATCGATTAAACTTAATTTATCAACCAATTATATTATTAACAAGCGAAGCTATAAAACACCGAATAAACGCGTTTAAATGAAGACACGCATGATCGTATTGAAAATGAAGTCATTGGTATTAAAATTCATTGTGTTTGGTGCTTTTAATCATATTGTGGCCAGCATCAAATATGATAATGTCACTGTACAACCGGCTTTTAGACAGCTGTATGACTTTAAACTCGAAAATCCGGTAAGTGTGGAACAAACTATAGTTTAATAAGTTCCTTCATGATATTAACAACTACCTATATTATTAATTACCTATATATTATAATATCTACTATGGGACTGAGTCCTGGGTACACCTCTGCCTACCCCTTCGGGAAAAAGGCGTGAAAGTATGTTTTTTTTATGTTTTATAATATATCAGCACGCGACTTATTTGAGCTTAATTTCAACTGTCCCTGGAGGTAAGCGTTGGGTTGATTAAAAGTGTATCAGTCAGTATAGATTATATTAATAGTATAACAAATTTTATTCTGAATATTGAAATAATTAATACAGTGAACAAAAAAATAAAAAATTTTTTAGCCCCTGTAATATTTTATCAGCAACAGCATGACTCAAATGACTCGTGTAAAAAATTAAAATTTTTGATAAAATCAACGATTTTGATTTTAAGAAAGATAAATAGAAATTTAATGCACATATCAATTATTTTCTTAGGTACTCTAAATTCTGGCTGAGCTATATCAATAAGAGGGTGGTAAAATATGTAATAGTAACTACTAATAAAACGTGAATAAAACGACTTAGTTTGCTTCAGATCCCCATCGGCCTGATGACCACAAGTTCTGGCGGACCTGTTGAGATCAGAGATACATTCCAAATCAATTCAGATCAATTTTCCAATCTGTATCATTTGGATATACATACGAAATTCGACGGTGAAAGGATACCAGAAAGAACAGTACATGCAAAAGGTACAGCTGCTTTTGGATATTTGGAAATTACTAATGATGTTACACAGTTCACTAATGCGGACCTCTTCAGTAAAGTCGGGAAGAAGACCCCCCTTGTAGCTCGGTTTTCAACATCTACAGATAGTTTGGGTGGAAGTGATCTTGGAAAGGAATTTAAGGCCATGGCCATAAAGTTTTACACTGATGAAGGAAACTTAGATCTATTATGCCTTCAAACACCCATTTACCTTTACAAAGATCCTGTCCATTTCCCTCACGTGGTACGCAGTTTCAAAAGAAATCCTAAGACTGGTTTGTTAGACCCAACTAAAGTATGGGATTTCATGACCCTACGGCCGGAATTACTTCATAACTTCCTTTGGACAAGATCGGATTATGGTGCCCCTAATGGGTACAGAAGAATGGACGCTTTTCCTATTCATACTTATGAGATCAGCAATAAAAAAGGTGAAAGATACTACGTGCGGTTTAACTTTAGAACAGAACAAGGTCTTGCTAATTTGACAAATGCCCAAATAGCTGCTATTCAAGGCGTAGATTTAGATTATTTTATCAGGGATTTGTACAACGCGATTGAAAGACAAGAATATCCATCGTGGAGAATGGAAATGGACGTGTTGACGTTATTCGATCTCAAAAATCTTGATTATGATCCCTTTGATATAACAAGATCATGGAAGAATGGAACGTATAAGACAGTTCAAATAGGTCGCGTAGTCATTAATAGAAATCCAGACAATATGTTTAGAGTTGCAGAACAAAGTGCTTTCAATCCTGCAAACCTGGTGCCTGGTATACCTGGACCTGTAGATTCAACATTTAAAGCACGAAGATTTGCTTACTTGGATGCCCAAAACTACCGTCTGGGCAGAAACCATAATAAAATTTTGGTTAATTTACCAAAATATGCAATGACTTACAATCGAGATGGGAAACCACCATTGAGAGAAAACATGAGAGATGTTCCAAACTATTATCCAAACTCATTCAATGGTCCAATGCCTTATGTAGATGAAACAAGACCATCTGAAAACTTGTTAGTACTAGAACAGACCTCGGTAGATTTAGAACCAGCTGCTGATTTCTATAATAATGTTCTTGTGAATGATTCTCAGAGGCAGCGGCTTATAGAAACAGTTATTGCAAGTTTGGTACAAGTAACTCCACCAGTTCTAAAAAGATCTATCAAGATGCTGTACCTCATTGATTTAGATTTAGGTAAACGTGTTGAGATAGGAGTCAAAGCTGCACTTATAGCTGCAAGAGCTAATCAATCTGGATGACAATTTAATATTTTTAATCAAAACTTTCTTTGAAAACTTTGTTGTGGTAAAGTTACTAAATTCAATGATATGAATATTATCACACAATTTATTGAAGGTACATGTCAATATTTTATGTAGAGATAAATATATAAAATAACAATAACGGGTACTATAACTTTTATTTTCTTAAATCCTCCTTCCTGTTCCTGTATTGTTATCATGATGTCTAAAATAGGGGCTAAGTCAGGGCGGGTCGCTAGTAAATTGCATGCAATTTAATCGTAGGTAATTTGAGCTCATTTAATTAAATCAACAAATAACACGTATACATTTAAATACTCAAGGCAAAGTACAGTTGATAGTGAGGATCGTTGTACACAAGATTGTTGTAGGATGGAGGTCTTGTTAAAGTATTTTGTGCTTGATGTTCTTATTAATATTGTGACTAGCATAAAATATAACAATGTTACAACGCAGCCAGCATTGCAACAGCTTTATGATTTTAAATTCGAAAATCCGGTGTGTGATGTTTTCATACGGTAAAAATCATATAATCATATATTATATAATTTTCTTAGAATTTGGCAATTGACAGGTAATGAAATGTAACATAAAATTGATAAATCAACCCTATTTGGTACTTTCTTTCAGATCCCAATTGGTGTAATGACCACAAGCTCTGGCGAACCAATTGAAATCAGAGATACATTCCAGATAAACTCAGATCAATTTTCGAATCAGTACCATTTGGATATACATACTAAGTTTGACGGTGAAAGGATACCAGAACGTGTGGTACATGCAAAAGGTACAGCTGCTTTTGGACATTTGGAAATTACTAATGATGTAACAGAGTACACTAGTGCAGACCTTTTCAATAAAGTTGGAAAGAAAACACCTTTAGTGGCAAGATTTTCAACCTCTCCAAGTGGCTTAGGTGGAAGCGATGTTGGAAAGGAATTCAAGGGTATTGCCTTTAAATTTTATACTGAAGAAGGAAACTTAGATTTATTATGTCTTCAGTCACCTATCTATCTCTATAAAGATCCTGTTCATTTTCCTCATTTGGTCCGCATCTTAAAAAAGAACCCTCGAACTGGTTTGGTAGATCCAACACTAACTTGGGATTTCATGACTTTACGGCCAGAATTGTTGCATAATTTTCTTTGGTTACGATCAGATTATGGTTCCCCTAATAGTTATAGAAGAATGGACGTTTTTCCCATTCATACTTATGAAATTAACAATAAAAAAGGCAAAAGACACTATGTGCGGTTTAACTTTAGGACAGAACAAGGACTCGCTAATTTTACGAATGCTCAAATAGCTGCAATTCAAGGAGTAGACTTAGATTATCATATCAGGGACTTGTACAACGCGATTGGCCGACAAGAGTATCCATCATGGAGAATGGAAATGGACGTTTTGAGTTTGGATGATTTAAAAAAACTAGATTATAATCCTTTTGATGTTACCAGATCTTGGAGAAATGGTACTTATAAGACAGTTCAAATAGGTCACGTAGTCATGAATAGAAATCCAGAAAATATGTTTAGAGTTGCAGAACAAAGTGCTTTCAATCCTGCAAACCTTGTTCCTGGTATACCTGGACCTGTAGATTTCTTATTTAAAGTTCGGAGAGTTACTTATCTTGATACTCAAAACTACCGTTTGGGCAGAAACCATAATAAAATTTTGGTTAATTTACCGAAATATGCAATGACTTACAATCGAGATGGGAAACCACCATTGAGAGAAAACATGAGAGATGTTCCAAACTATTATCCAAACTCATTCAATGGTCCAATGCCTTATGTAGATGAAACGAGGCCATCAGAAAACTTGATGGTACTAGAACAGACTTCGGTAGATTTAGAACCAGGTGCTGATTTTTATAATAATGTTCTTGTGAATGATGCTCAGAGGCAGCGGTTGATTGACACAATAGTTGACGAGTTAGTATTTGTTACTCCTCCAGTACAAGAGAGAGGGATAAAGTTGTTGTATCTTGTCGATCCTGATTTTGGTAATCGTGTTGAGATAGCAGTTAAAGGGGCACTTTTCGCTGCGAGAGCTAATCAATCCGATTAAGGAGTACTTTGAGTATACTTACGTAGAATGACTTTTTATGTCCAATGTTCTTGAACTATACATAATATTGTGGTAGATTGTGTGAGTTTACTTGAATTATTTGAAAGAAAACAACGATTATTTATGAATATAGGTAGAGAGATAGGTAGAGGTTCGCCGTGGAGTTACCGGCTTTAGAATAGTGCTCCACCCCTCTCTACCCGTTATTGCCGTAAGAGGAAGAGGCTAAGGGGTAACAGATCCAGAGGACGGGCAGCAGCGTCCACGACAAAAAACTATCGAACTGCGCTCGACAACCCGCCTGCCAAGTGCCAAGCGTGTCGAGTATTGGCCCCCCTTTATAGGGGAGGCCTATGTTCAGTAGTGGATTACCAACGGCTACTTAACTATTTCTTGTTTTCTTTTTTAAGATTTTGTAAATTTATGGAATAATGTTGAATTTGCCAAAATCATTTTCATGTATTCTGCATGCAGCCCTTATTACTGCGGGAGCTAATAAAACTGACTTATTGATCTTTTGGTATTGATATTGTTCATTTGAGATAACTATTTAAAATATTAAACAATCTGTGTTTTATTTCCTAAATGCCCCCGACAAGCGCCGCCTTGCCTAGCGCATTCAGTATTTTTATGAAATCGCACCGCGCGACGCGATCCTATGTATTGAACTGGCGAAGTTTTGAAGAATACTGTCAGCACGAGGCGTGGAGCTCCTTTTCTGGTGTTAGAAGGCTTGTATTTATTTATTTTAAGATCACCATTATGTTGTAAATCATACAATGAACATTAGTAACAATATATCATGGCAATAATAATATATTTTGCAACACCATTACTTGTAACGTGACCGATATCTCATCGTATTTAGGTTCATTATACTGCATATTGCGCACTAGTGCTCTTTACTTTACATACATTACAGCACTAGTGCTTTTTACTTTACTTTTTTTTAATCGCTACAAAGAGTTTACATGCCAAAAAACAATAAATATTTTTTTGAATGAATTATAAATATTATTAACTTATTAATAATATTTTTTATCAAAATCTCATCTTTTTACATATATTTAACAACAAACCTTAGTTTGTGTATTGAAAAGATTATTTTGTTATGTTTATGATTTAAAGTATTTCCTAAGGATTTCCATCATTCTGATAAGCACGTATTTGCATTTTTAAAACGTATCTTTTGAAATATAACTGCATCATCATCATCATCAGTAAATTTTTATAAATTAGTGGGTTCCTGAGTAAAATTATTAATTAATAAAGTGGGTTGTAAAAGGGGAGAAACAAATTAATAAATAGATATACAATTTTAGATAATAACAAAATCTAAATTATGCACCATGAGTAACACTTATTGCTTTTAACTTATACTCAATACCTACTATTTACTGGAAAGTAACTCTGCTAAGCCTTTTTTTATGTAGAAGGTTTGAAATGTCAGGTTTTATATAATAAAATTGCCGATTTTTCATGGGTTTTAAATTTTTCTTCTTAGAATGTTATTACAATTGTATGTATTTTTTTTTTTTTTTTTTTTTACTATAGTAAGTGACAAGATGAGCTAATCAGGTGCCTGATGGTAAGCATCATGATTGCCCATATCAGACACAGTGCCACCCAGTGTTTTAAAATTCAAAATTCTGCGCGGCACTGCAATGCGCCTGTCACCCTGAGATATGAGTTGTTGAATCTCATCATGCCCAGTAATTTCGCTGGTTATTTTACTGCAGTAGTGATCAATGGAATACAAAATAATATGCAATATTTTAACTAGCCTCAGCAATCATAATGATTTTATACTTGATGCTTCAGTGATATTTCTTTGAAAAATGTGGAGGGTTTCTTTCGAAGCACTGAGCATTTTGCATATATCTCTCTTCATCAGATACCTTCATTTGGATAGCTTTTAGTTCTCGAAGTGAATGGGCAACACGTGTTCCTAGATCTTTATCAATCATGCTTAAAATTTTCAGACCTCTTCTGGCAATATTCGAAACCACTGGCAGTAATGTTCTAGCAAGGTTATTTGCAAGACGCTGTCTATGAGCATCGTCTTTAATAATGTAATTGTAGAAGTAAGAGTGTTCGCTCAAGTCCGCTGTATTACTCTCCAGTACCAATAGTGTTTGTTCCGGTCTTCTCTCATCTACAAAAGGCATTGGGCCATTGAAAGAATTGGGATAATAATTTGGTACGTCTCTCATATTATCCCCCACTGGAGGTTTGCCGTCGCGATTATATGTATTTTCATGAATGGGCTGGTTAACTGCAACTTTATTGTGGTTGGTTCCAAGACGATAATTTTGGGTGTCCTTGTATGAGAATCTACGGCCTTTGAATAAGAAATCAACTGGTCCTGGTATACCTGGGACAAGGTTGGCAGGGTTGTAAGCTGCTTGCTCTGACTCGGCGAAATGATTGTCGACAGTTCGATCCAAGACCAGCTTTCCTATCGGAACAGTATAATAGGTTTCTTTTTTCCAGAGAACAGTGACATCGAATGGATTGTAGTCTAGGTTTTTAATGTCCTCAATATTCATGACATCCATTTCGAGTTTCCAAACTGGATAATCTTTTTCTTGTATAGCATTATAGAGATCTCTTGAGAAGTAATCGCGATCAATAGGGGATATAGCCATGTTTTCCGCCGTAGTAAGGTTAGCCAGCCCTTGTTCAGTTCTGAAATTAAATTTAACATAATATCTATCTCCGTACTTATTATTGATTTCAAATGTATGAATTGGAAAGCCATCCATCTTTCTGTAGCCGTCGGGGCTTCCATAATCAGATTGCGTCCATAAATAGGTGTGGAGACAATGCGGCCTCAATGTAAGAAAGTCCCAAACCGAAGTTTGATCGAACAAATTGGTACGAGGATTTCGTTTGAAAGCGTGGAGAAGACTTCCGTATTCTAAAGGATCTTTTTCCATGAAGACAGGTATTTGTGTGCTTACTAAATCTAAGTTTCCTTCGTTTGTATAAAATTTGACAGCAAAGCCTCTTGAGTTATGGCCGAGTTCGTTTCCTCCGAGGTTGGCGGTGTCAATAGAGAATCTAACGAGAACTGGAGTCTTCTTTCCTACTCCGTTGAAGACATCAGCCCTGGTATATTTGGAGACGTCATTTGTAACTTGGAAGTAGCCGTGAGCGCTGATGCCTTTAGCGAATACTACGCGCTCAGGGGTCCTTTCGCGGTCAAGGTGAGTCATGACATCTAAAAAGAAATTGTTGGCGAACAGATCATTGTTGAACGTCAGAGTGTCCCTGATCTCCACCGGTTCTCCGGAGCTCGTGGTTAGTAAACCGATGGGCACCTAACAAACAAAAAAAAAAATTTGCTGCAGAAATATAATAAATAAATAATAATATCAAAGCGATAACGTTGATGTGCGTGAGTGTGTTTTTGTTACTTTCTCACGCTTACTGATGGGATTGAGCTTGATATAATAATATATATATTAGATATTTAAAGGCATTTTTCATAATATTCTACCACCACCACTATTTCTTGTCGTTTTCTTTAAACTTGGTCGTTGGTAAATTCCAGGAGTAAAGTATTTTCAATTTATTGCAATATATTATATAAGTAGACATACCGGATGCCGCTTTCTGAAGTCCATAAGCTGCCTATTGGCCGTATCACCTGTATAATTTAAATAGTAATGACATGTCACGAACTCTGCTCCAAACACCACTAAAAATATAAACGATACCAATCGATTCATGATCAAATGCATAATACTAGAAACATAATGATTCCGACCTTATAACATCGTACATAAATAATAATGAACGTTGGATTATTCCTAATTAGGTATTCGATCATTATCGCTGAGGGAGGATGCTATGATTACAAAAAACTGGGCGGATAGGTGTGGGTTAGTGCGTTTTCACTTTATGCGTTAAATGTTTGATTAAACTAATCACACAATACATACCTGTATATCATACCTGTTTTTAAATATTAACATACTACTTACTTATATATTTCTATATAAAATAGGACCTTTTTATAGCCATGATAATAAAAACATACATACATACATTCACGCCTTTTTCCCGAAGGGGTAGGCAGAGGTGTATCCAGGACTCAGTCCCATAGTAGATACACCCACATTTCGCCAGTATGTTATTGGTCCCATGTAATAGAGGGTGAGCCTATTTCCATCTACCGGGCACAGTTCCAGACTCCAGGCAGTTATTGAGATAATTCCTAATGGAAAAATCCAATATTTAACACTGCCTGACCATGATAATAAATTGGAAATAATATATATTCTAGAAGTTGAAAAAGGGTTCGATGCATTTTATATAAATTTAATTAGTTTATCAGAAAGTAACAGGTTATCAAGTCTGTGTGACATGACAACAAAGAATATAGTTTATACCTTTATAGTTTAATCATCATCTCAGCCGTTGTTAATCCATTACTGAACATAGGCCTCCCCCATAAAGGGCGGTTTTGTCAATACTCGACATTGGCAGGCGGGTTGTCGAGCGCAGTTAAATGGTTTCAGAGGACGCCTCTGTCCGTCCTCTGGATCTGTTTAGTCGGCTCTTACGGCAAACACGGGAGAAAGGGTAGAGCACTATTCTAAAGCCGGTAACTCCACGGTAAATACGGCAATATAGTTTAATATCTAACCTACCTACAATATGGTACCTAAAATATTGTACGCTAACTGAATTTTTTTTGGATAATAAATATTTTCTCTGCAGGAAGAATTATCTAGCGAAACTATCCCAATAATACATGCTTGTAACGTTGTAACGGTTCCAAAGCTACAATAAAAAAAAAAATTGTATGGGGACCGGGGGGGTCAATACAATTATTTTTTAACTTTTTTTATTTTTAGATTTTTTCCTGCGTTTATACACAATTGCCGAGCTGGTTTCCAAATTTCATTCTTATAGGTTATCTGAAAGTAGGTTAGATTTAGGTACTATACGTCAGTCAGTCAGTCCTAAAATTTACGACTTTTGACCTTCATATCTTTATAACCGTTTGAGCTAGCTTCATGAAATTTGGGCTTCTAGATTTCCATTTGGATATAATTAAACACACGTAGTTTTATGTGTTTACGTTAAAGAGGTTTTGAGTTATAGAAGGGTCAAAAGTGGCACCAAGTGGTTCGGTCAAAAGTGGCACCAAGTGGTTCGTGTAATATTACACTCGGCGCTGGCTAGCCAGTTCCTTTGCTTGAACTTGGCTTGACACGCTGCCGCGTGTCTAGATGATGTCTGCATACTGATTGAGTAATTTTGTGCTCATAGTTAAACTGTTAAATCCTGTGTTTATAAGTCCTCTGGCTATAAACGATCGTCCCTATCGTAAAAAGATTAGCATATGGTTTTCAATCATGAAAACCACTTGTGTGTTTATTATTTTTGTGAATATAGTAACAGGATATTACTATGACAACAGAACTGGCACAGAACGGCAGCTCCAGGATTTCAAATATGAAAATCTTGTAAAAGTCTTTATTATAATTCTCTATATCAGAGTGCATTTTGTAATAAAATTAATATATTGAAAATTTCAGGTTCCTATAGGATGTTTAACCACAGGTGCGGGGGAACCGGTCGATGTCAGAGACACAATTGCAATTAATAGCGATTTTTTTACCAAAGAGTATTATTTGGATGCAAACACTCATCTTAATAAAGAAAGAGTACCAGAGCGATTGGTGCACGCAAAAGGTTTGGCAGTACATGGATACTTTGAAGTAACTAATGATGTTTCCAAGTATACTAAAGCCGAAGTGTTTAATGGTGTCGGTAAAAGGACACGCGCTCTCATGAGATTTTCTGCAAATAGACCACGCGTGGGAGGCACGGAACTTCTGAGGGAGTTCAAGGGACTCGGCTTGAAACTTTACACTAAAGAAGGAAACCTAGATTACACATGCCTTCAAACTCCTATTTTTATCTACAAAAGCCCTGTAGATTTCCATTCATCGACTCACTCTGTCAAAACGAATCCACATACAAATCTGATAGACGATTCGATGCAATGGGAGTTCACATCTTTGAAACCGGATAGAATGCTTACGTTCTTATGGTTATTTGCGGATTTTGGGATTCCAAGAAATTACAGAACCATGGATGCATTTCCCATTCATACATACGAGATAAATAATGAACACGGTGAATCATATTTTGTGAAGTTCAATTTCAGAACTGAACAAGGGCTGCAGTTTTTGACAAATGCGGAAGCATTCGCCATTGGGTCTGAAGATCCTGATTATTACACGAGAGACCTATACAACGCAATTACAAGAGGAGAATACCCTGTGTGGAGACTTGATATGGACGTTATGTCAGTTGAAGATGTAAAAAAGGTAGACTACGATCCTTTCGATATTACAAGACAATGGAGGAATGGAACCTTCCATACAGTGACTATAGGTCGGTTAGTGGCCAATGCAACGGCTACAAATCACTTTAGAGATTCAGAGCGGAGTGTGTTCAATCCCGGCAGTTTAGTGCCTGGTATCACAGGTCCACATGATTTCGTTTTTAAAGGTCGGCGATTAATTTACCGTGACACTCAAATCCACCGCGTTGGGGTTAACAACAACGAAATAGAAATAAATGCACCAAAATATCGGAAAACTTATAGAAGAGATGGAGTTTCACCGGTAAGAGAGAATATGCATGACGCACCTAATTACTACCCCAATTCGTTTAACGGACCGATTCCATATGTTGACGAGAAACGACCCAAAAAGCTAATGGTCATGTCGAATAACGCAGTTGATTTGGAGAAAATAACCGAATTCTATGAGAAAATTCTCCAAGATGATGCCCACAGACAAAGACTTGCTGATAACATTGCAGTAACTCTGGAACTAATTGTTCCAAATGTCGCTACAAGAGTGATAAAAATACTTACGCTGGCGCATCCTGATATGGGAAGAAGAGTTCGTAATTCCGTAAAACTTTTGAAAGAGTTATCTCAAAAACAAACTACTGCCGAGAGGTATAAAAACATAGCTCAATGCTTGATGAGAAATATGGCCAATGGTTTTCATTAAAAATCTAATATTTTCTAATTTTCTGTCTAATAATTTCTCTTTATTATTTACATCATTTCCATATAGAATTCGTTTTATTGGTTATGTTGGCCTATCAGAGTTAAAAATCGATGAAACGAAATTATTAACCCTAATCGTTTGACGATAGTGAGTAGAAGGTAGCCTTCTACTCACTATCGTCAAACGATAAAATGAATTGAAATAACTAAACTCAAGCGAACTTCACCAGATTATGTAAATAGGCACGTATGAATAGGTAGCAGAGTAAAATCGTTCCGCGCTCGTTGTTTCGGAAAACCACCCTAGTTCCTCCCCAACGTACTCTGCATGCCGACGGCTACAGGTAGGCCGAGACCTGCTCTGTCCACTCTGCTGGAAGACTCTATTTATATACTAGCCTTTAAATGTTTTATGATTCGTTTATAGGCTTACAGGAGGTCTTATAATTAATGGATAAAATTTTCTAAGATTAAAAAAATATATATTATACTTTTTATAATGACATATTTAGCAGTTATTTTCTTCATCCTGGGCTAATTTTGCTGACAGAAAATATCTACAGACTGGATACTTTTATAGTGCCGTGCTAAGGAATTGGGAAAGTTATTATCATTGAATGGTAAAACAACAAATTTTTATAAAAACAAAGTATTTTTTTTTCTTAAAATATAAAAAAAGATGCCTAATGTGTCAGAATTATTAGACAATAAGTTATGACAAAAATTATATACCCGCAAAAAATTGCGGGTTAAAAAACTAATGGTAAAGCCTGTGTTGCATGTTCCTCTCTAAACATTTAGCCACTTCCCTGTACCTCTCTCGAGGAGTTTGTTGTTGAGCTGCAGCTGTTAATTCTTTTAATGTACGTAGAGTACGTCTGCCTAGGTCTCGGTCTGCTAGGGAAATTATTTCAATCCCTTTCATCGCTGTATCGGGAAGAATATTAAGAAGAGTTTGAGCTAAGTTGTCTGCTGTTCGCTGTCTATGAGCATCATCTTCCAAAATATGGTTGTAAAAGTCTGAAATTTCTTGAAAGTCGATAGCATTGTTCTCTAGAAGAAGTAGTTTCCTTCCAGGTCTTTTCTCATCTACGTAAGGGAGAGGTCCGTTAAATGAATTCGGATAGTAATTGGGAGTATCTTCCATATTTTCTCTCACCGGCGATACACCATCTCTATTGTATGTCAGCCTTTGATTAGGCATGTTAACTTCGATGTTATTATGATTGACACCGAGACGATAATTATGAGTGTCTTTGTAAATTAGTCTTCGCCCTTTAAAAACAGCGTCTGAGGGTCCCAGGATACCGGGAACTAAATGCCCAGGATTATATGCAGCTTGCCGTGGGGTTACCGGCTTTAGAATAGTACCTCACTCTCTCTCCCCGTGGTTGCCGTAAGAGCCGGCTAAGGGCTTATAGGATCCAGAGGACGGGCAGCAGCGTCCTCTGTGTAAAACCATCAAACTGCGCTCGCCAACCCGCCTGCCAAGCGTGGTGAGTATTGGCAACAACCCCCCTTATGGGGGAGGCTTATGTTCAGCAGTGGACTTCCAACGGCTGGATGATGATGATGATATGCAGCTAGCTCAGAATCTCTGAAGTGATTGCTTCCAATTCGATTTAAAACTATACGGCCAATAGTAACAGTGTGATATGTCCCGTTCTTCCACATTTTTGTCAAATCAAATGGATCATAACCCACGTTTTTCAGATCTTGAGCTGATAAAACGTCAATATCAAGTCTCCAACTAGGGTAGTTCTTCGCTGTTATAGCATTGTATAAATCTCTGTTAAAGTAATCGAGATCTTCGGCTGATATAGCTTGCGCTTGCGCTGAAGTGAAGTTTTCTAGTCCTTGTTCTGTTCTGAAATTAAATCTGACGAAATAACTCTCTCCATGTTAGTTGCTTAGTTCGAAAGTGTGTATAGGAAACATATCTAGTTTTCTGTATCCTCTGGGTATACCAATCTGCCATCATCCATAGAATTGGGAGAAGTCTGGAGGGAATTAAATTATTGAAGTCCCATTGCATGGACAAGTCCTCGAGATTAGATTTTGGGTTCCATCTGAACGTGTGAACTGATTGTTTAAACTGAATGGGGTCCTTGAGAAAGAAAACAGGTACATTTAGGCACGTCAAGTCCAAGTTGCCTTCTTTTGTATAAAACTTTACTGCTAGACCTTTGAAGTCTCTGGAAAGATCGGTGCCGCCTAGACGTTGGCGTGAAGTAGACAATCTGGCGACAAGGGGTGTTTTCTTACCGATGTCATTGAATACTTCTGCTTTTGTGTATTTGGATACATCATTTGTGACTTCGAAGTAGCCGAAAGCTGCTATTCATTTCGCGTGCACAACTCGCTCTGGTACTCTCTCCTTGTTCAAATGAGTGTTTGCGTCCAAGTAAATTTCTTTTGTGAAGAAGTCTCTATTGATAGCAATGGTGTCTCTCACTTTGACTGGTTCTCCTGCACTTGTAGTCCATAATCCTATTGGAGCCTGGAATTTAAACACACAAACACTTGTTAAAATTATAAACACAATCATCATCATCATCATGATCTCAGCCATAGGACGTTCACTGCTAAACAAAGGCCTCCCGCCTAGATTTCCATCCAGCACGGTTGTATGCAGCCCACCTCCAGCGTGTTCCTGCTGTCGCGCGATGCGCGAGTCGCCATGAAACGTTTGGTAAGTGTCAATGTCAGATGTCAGACTAATGTCAATCTATATTTTGCACTATGGTAACTTTTACTGAGTGCTGGTTTGACGGGTGAGTTATTATGTCTGTAGGGGCTGACACGGAATGGCGCGCGGCAGAAAATACTGCGAAAGGGCGAGGAAGGGTAAGCACAGGTGAGGTACAGGCGATACAAGTACCTCAGTGGAAATAACCAAGAGAAATCTTTGGTAAGTGCTTGAATATTGTTCCTAGTTATAATAATAATACTGCTGGGATGGAACAATGAGATGACCGTATCTGGGCGTGGTTACGGTAGTGTTGAGTCCAATCTTGCGTACAATGTACATGGTTGACAAGGAAATTGGATAAGAGCCTGTATACAATACTCGGTATACAGGCTCACCCCAGAGAAGTGCCCCCGGGGGGTACCCAAACTGGGAGCCAGACGATCGGCTATGTAAGTTGGAGTATATAGGGCAGGACTATGGGGAAGGTGGAGGTCCTCGTGGAGCACAAGCTCTATGTCCAGCGGGTGCCATAAAGGGATAAACTGTACCGGCCAGGAATCCTGGCACGTGATTAATCACGTGTTACTGAAGCACCCGGGCGTACCGGAACGCTTTGATCTGGAGCCATAGTCGATCGTTGGGGGTAACTCTGAGCAGGTCAGGCCCCTAGGCAGGATAAGGCAAAGCCACAATATTGTAATTAATAGATAGCGAAGCGCGACCAACAATGATTTGGCCAACTCATCGTTCTAACCCATGTATGTATAGCATAAGTCACAAAAATATAAAGAATAATATTAAATACTTCTGGACTTATATACACAACCTCAAAGGTAAATCTGATATTCCTAATAAAGTTACATATAAAGGATTAACATCGGATAATCCAGTGAATACGTGTAATCTCTTTTCCTCGTTTTTTAAGTCTGTATTCGAGCCATCGTGTGTTGAGAATGATTATGATATAAGTAACATACCAGATACTAATATTAAATCGGATTTAATTATTAGTGACATTGTCATATCAACCGAGGCTGTTACCAAAGAATTACGTGTTTTGGATGCAACTAAAGGATCTGGTATAGATAATATTCCACCATCCTTTCTTAAATCAACTGCTCACACAATAAATATTCCTATTCAATATATTTATAATAAATGTTTACATGAAGGCACTTTCCCAAAAATCTGGAAATCAGCAAGAATAGTCCCAGTGTTTAAGGGAGGTGATAAATGTAATATTGAGAATTATCGACCCATTTCTATATTATCCGCTCTGTCGAAGCTCTTTGAAAGACTAGTGCATAATGATATTTACCCATCTATACATAAATTTATTTTGCCTAATCAACACGGTTTTGTAAAACGTAGATCTACTAATAGTAATTTATTAATATATACCACACATCTTTTCGAAAACATGGACAACAACAAACAAACAGACAGTGTATATACCGACTTTCGGAAAGCATTCGACAGAGTGGATCATAAAATATTACTAGACAAACTTGCCTATAATGGCATACGTGGAAACTTATGGCGCTGGTTTAAATCATATGTAACCAACCGCACCCAAAAGGTTGTAGTAAACGGATTCGAGTCGGAAATAGTACCGGTGAGCTCAGGAGTCCCTCAGGGATCTATCTTGGGCCCACTACTGTTTGTGATTTTCATAAACGATATTCAGGTTTGCTTCAAATTTTGTAATTTCTTACTGTACGCCGATGATCTCAAGATATATCATACAATTGAAAATTCTGCTGACCACGCAAAATTTCAGAGCGATCTTGACCGCTTTACTAATTACTGTTATGATAACAAATTAAATCTAAGCATTAATAAATGCAAAGCTATTAGTTTTACAAAGAAGAAAAACACACTTAAATTCAGCTATAATTTGTGTGGTGTACCACTTGAAAATGTGGACTGTATAAGAGATTTAGGTATTATGTTCGACAGTAAACTTCATCTAAATATACATATTGATAATATAGTAAATAAGGCCTTTAAAATGTTCGGATTTGTCATGAGAACAACAAAAAAATTTAATAAACCGGCTACTTATTTACATCTTTACAAATCTCTTATACGCTCACAGCTAGAATACGCCGTGTCCGTCTGGAACCCTCATTATGAGAAATATAATAAAGCTATAGAGAGTGTTCAAAAGAAATTCTTACGGAGTATGCATTATAGATGTTACCATAAAAACTTAACACATAAAGAACTCCTCCAAAAATATAAACTATTAAAATTAGAAACTAGGCGAAAATTATTGGAAGCAATGCTATTGTATGACATTTTTCATAATAGATACGATTGTATACCATTGGTAACCAAAATATGTTATAAAGCACCAACTAGAGTGCACTGTCGTAAACCTTGCCAACTGTTTGCTATAACCCGTTGTCGTACCACAGCAGGTAAACGATCTCCACTTTATCGTTTACTTCAATCATATAATAAACACTTCAACTCAGTAGATATAACCGCAACACGACCTAGTACTTATAAACGTAAGATTGTTGAATGTTTATCGTAATAAGTATACATAAGTATGTATGTATAGGAATTTATGTGTATGTATATGTATGTATATATGTATGTATATGTATGTAAATATGTATATATATATATATATATATATATATATATATATATATATATATATATATATATATATATATTATAAGCGTTATTTATATACTAATATAATAACTTATAAGCATTTACATATATCAAAAAAATTTTTTTGCTGTATTTCTTATTCTGTATTAGTTAATTAATGCTTTACTGCCTGATGGCTGTACCTGCCGACCTAAGAAACCTCAGATATGATCAAAAATGTATTACTTCTCAATATTTTATCATTACAAACATTACAGAGATTTCTATGGTAGGGGACATTGCTTGCTACACGACGCATATTTATTGTATTTAAGCATACCTTGTCTGACTTAGCTTGATTGGTGGGGTTTAGGCAGAGATCGACTTTTTATTTTTATTTTTATTTATTTTTTGTGTTATATCCTTAGATTGGGTGCATCGTACATAAATGGTACCTATCTTTTCAGGTAATTTAATATTTATTGATAAATTAAAAACCCATTTAAAACTTAATTTGTGAAGGTATGGCCGGGGAATAGATCTTTGTTCGGCTAACATTAGTCAGGCTATGTTTGACGAGGTGTAGTTTGGTTTCTACGTATTAGGTATTAGCATTATATTATAATTTTATAGTACAAGTAATTATTATTATTATTGTAACTGCTACCAACTACACACTATTATTATAGTAACCAGTGGTGAATGTGGTTGGTAACACAGTTGGTAACTACTTCATATAATTCTGTGATTGTTTTGATATGTACTAGTACTGTGTTACTGTTTTTTCACCTAAATATATTAAAAAAAAAAAAAAATAACTATTGAATGATATGTATAATATAAGTATATATTGAAGGACTGCATAAAGGGCGCGACACCTGCCATCCTTATCAGATCGCCTGTCCACCTTGCGGGTGGACGTCCTACGCTGCGTTTGCCGATCCGTGGTCCCTATTCGAGAACTTTACAGCCCTATCGACCATCAGTTTTACGTGCTATGTGCCCTGCCCATTGCCACTTCAACTTGCTAATCCGCTGGGCTATGTCGGTAACTTAACACAATGTGTCATAGAAAAAGGTAGTAGTAATGAAAAGAACACATCTAAATCTATCTAAACTAGACTTTTATAAAAAGAGATTCGAGATACAATGAAATAAATTGCACTTACTGAATTCATCAGCTCAATTATTCAGTCGGAATTATATATTAATTATTATACAAACCGGATTCTGAAACTTAAATTCCAACAACTGTTTCCTTGAGAGGTCCTCTGTATAATTGTCATAGTGATAATGTGCTTCTAGGTTCCCAATCACATATCCAAACATTAACACTGCCCATCCAGTATACATTATGAAGCAAATGCCGGCTTTACGCTTTTAGCATTCAATTTATTACTTTCGTGTGGGTAGGTAATAGTTACGTCCAGCAAGTTATCGATTTACCTGTAATTTGAAACACATATTAGAGGATATTCATAATCGCTGTAATACATATATATATATATATATATATATATATAGATATCCCCACGGGCACTTAGTTGATCATGCGGGTCGTAGAAGTAGTTATTATTTGATCCGTTTTCATAAGTTGATCCGGGGCAGTATTACTTGATCCTTTGCCAGTTGTGTATGACTTTGTGGATCCAGCTGGAGCCACACGTGTCACACATGTGGCTCCATCTGAATCTACAGAGTAATAATAATAATTACGCTGTTTTTATACGAATCCACCTTTTTGGCATTCAGACAGTTGTTGCTCCAATTCAAATGGGCCAATGGGGGCGCACCATTTTCACAAGCTTCTGTCATTGGTTGCCTTCGACAGAAACATAATAAGTACAATACTATAGCTCTTCTCATCAATGTAAAAGTTAATTTTAGGAGAATTGTGAATGTTTCACCTTGAGAGATATTTCTATTTCGCATTTTTATTTAATTTGCAATGTATGTATGTACCGATATGTATGTCCGGTACAAATCTTGCAACTGAATTTTGAAGCACTCAACCGATTTAGCTCAAATTTTGCATACTTATATAAGTCCGGTGACAATGCAATATTATGGTACTGTGGACCTGATCTGATGATGGAGCCATGATGTAGCGACTGGAACTCTGCGATGACAAATGATAAGATAGTTGAATTTGGGCTAGTATGTTAGGTTTTAATAAGTACTTTTCATTCCACATAATAACGAGGGTCTGATGATGAAGCCGAAAGATTGCCATTGGAACTGCCTTACGAAAACTGCAATGATAGTCGAATTTAGGCTCGTTTACTTTGTTGTTTTAGGGTCTTTTCATTCCACATGATGACGAAGGTCTGATGATGAAGCCGAAACAGAACCATTGGAACTGCCTTACAAAATGTGCCAAAACAGTCGAGTTTGGACTCGTTTGCTTTGTTGTTATGGGGACTTCTCATTCCACTTGACGACGAGGGTCTGATGATGAAGCCGAAAGATTGCCATTGGAACTGCCTTACGAAAACTGCAATGATAGTCGAGTATAGGCTCGTTTACTTTGTTGTTTTAGGGCCTTTTCATTCCACGTGATGACGAAGGTCTGATGATGAAGCCGAAACAGAACCATTGGAACTGCCTTACAAAATGTGCCAAAACAGTCGAGTTTGGACTCGTTTGCTTTGTTGTTATGGGGACTTCACATTCCACTTGACGACGAGGGTCTGATGATGAAGCCGAAAACTTGCCATTGGAACTGCCTTACGAAAACTGCAATAATAGTCGAGTTAAGGCTCGTTTACTTTATTGTTTTAGAGACTTTTCATTCCACATGATGACGAGGGTCTGATGATGAAGCCGAAAGATTTCCATTGGAACTGCCTTACGAAAACTGCAATAATAATCGAGTTTAGGCTCGTTTACTTGGTTGTTTTAGGGACTTTCCATTCCACATAATGACGAGGGTCTGATGATGTATCCGAAAGATAACCATTGGAACTGCCTACAAAATGTGCCAAGACAGTCGGGTTTGGACTCGTTTGCTTTATTGTTATGGGGACTTTTTATTACACATATAGACGAGGGTCTGATGAACCATTGGAACTGCCTTACTAAATGTGCCCAAGACAGTCGAGTTTGGACTCATTTGCTTTTCTGTTATGTGGACTTTTCATTCCACATGATGACAAGGGTCTGATGATGGAGCCAAAAAATAACCATTGGAACTGCCATACGAAAACTGCAATAATAGTCAAGTTTAGGCTCGTTTACTTTGATGTTTTAGGAACTTTACATTCCACATGATGACGAGGGTCTGATGATGAAGCCGAAAGATAATCATTGGAACTGCCTTAGGAAATGTGCCAAGATAGTCCAGTTTGGACTTGTTTGCTTTATTGTTATGGGGACTTTTCATTCCACATAATGACGAGGGTCTGATGATGGAGCCGAAACAGAACCATTGGAACTGCCTTACGAGATGTGCCAAAACAGTTGAGTTTGGACTCGTTTGCTTTGTTGTTATGGGGACTTTTCATTCCACATGACGACCGATTTAGCTAAAATTTTGCATACATATAAAAGTCCGGTGACAATGCAATATTATGGTACTCTTGACCTGATCAGATGATGGAGCCATTATGAAGCGTCTAGAAATCCGCGATGGCCATTGATAAGATAGTTGAATTTGGGCTCGAATGTTAGGTTTTAATAAGTTCTTTTCATTCCACATGATGACGTGGGTCTGATGATGGAGCCACAAGATATCCATTGGAACTGCCTTACGAAATGTGCCAAGACAGTCGAGTTTGGACTCGTTTGCTTTGTTGTAATGGGGACTTATTATTCATTCCACATGATGACGAGGGTCTGATGATGGAGCCGAAACAGAACCATTGGAACTGCCTTACGATATGTGCCAAAACAGTTGAGTTTGGACTCGTTTGCTTTGTTGTTATGGGGACTTTTCATTCCACATGACGACCGATTTAGCTCAAATTTTGCATACATATAAAAGTCCGGTGACAATGCAATATTATGGTACTCTTGACCTGATCTGATAATGGAGCCATTATGAAGCGTCTAGAAATCCGCGATGACCATTGATAAGATAGTTGAATTTGGGCTCGAATGTTAGGTTTTAATAAGTTCTTTTCATTCCACATGATGACGTGGGTCTGATGATGGAGCCACAAGATAACCATTGGAACTGCCTTACGAAATGTGCCAAGACAGTCGAGTTTGGACTCGTTTGCTTTGTTGTAATGGGGACTTATCATTCCACATGATGACGAGGGTCTGATGATGGAGCCGAAAGATAACCATTGGAACTGCCTTACAAAAACTGCAATAATAGTCAAGTTTAGGCTCGTTTGCTTTGTTGTTTTAGGGACTTCCCATTCCACATGTTGACGAGGGTCTTATGATGGAATCGAAATATAACCATTGGAACTGCTTTACGAAAACTGCAATAATAATCAAGTTTAGGCTCGTTTGCTTTGTTGTTTTAGGGACTTCCCATTCCACATGTTGACGAGGGTCTGATGATGGAGCCGAAAGATAACCATTGGAACTGCCTTACGAAATGTGCCAAGACAGTCGAGTTTGGACTCGTTTATTTTGTTGTAATGGGGACTTTCTATTCCACATGATGACGAGAGTTTGATGATGGAGCGGAAAGATAACCATTGAAACTGCCTTACAAAAACTGCAATAATAGTCAAGTTTAGGCTCGTTTACTTTGTTGTTTAGGGACTTTGCATGCCACATGATGACGTGGGTCTAATGATGGACCCGAAAGATAACCATTAGAACTGCCTTACGAAATGTGCCAAGACATTCGACATACATACATACATTCACGCCTTTTTTCCCAAAGGGGTAGGCAGAGGTGTACCCAGGACTCAGTCCCATAGTAGATACACCCACATTTCGCCAGTATGTTATTG
Source organism: Hemistola chrysoprasaria (assembly GCA_947063395.1). Lineage (NCBI taxonomy): Eukaryota > Metazoa > Arthropoda > Insecta > Lepidoptera > Geometridae > Hemistola > Hemistola chrysoprasaria. The sequence goes on along the minus strand of OX346720.1, from coordinate 7,086,484 downwards.
GTCCCATGTAATAGGGGGCGAGCCTATTGCCATCTACCGGGCACAGTTCCAGACTCCAGGCAGTTATTGAGATAATTCCTAATGGAAAAATCCAATATTTAACACTTTGCCTGACCTAGGGATCGAACCCGGGACCTCTTGATTGGCAGTCGAGCATGCGCCCTCTACGCCACCGAGGCAGTCTGACCGAGGCACCGAGGCAAGACATTCGAGTTTGGACTAATTTGCTTCTTTGCTATGGGAAGTCCTCATAGTAAAAAAAGTTTGTTGTTTTGTTATGGGAACTTTTTATTCTACACGATGACGAGGGTCTGATGATGGATCCGAAAGATAACCATTGGAACTGCCTTACGAAATGTGCCCAGACAGTCGAGTTTGGACTCGTTTATTTTGTTGTTATGGGGACTTTCCATTCCACATGATGACGAGGGTCTGATGATGGAGCCGAAAGATAACCATTGGAACTGCTTTACGAAATGTTCCAAGACAGTCGAATTTGGACTCGTTTGCTGTGTTGTTATGAGGACTTTTCATTCCACATGATGACGAGGGTCTGATGATGGAGTCGAGTGATATCCATTGGAACTGCCTTACGAAATGTGCCAAGACAGTCGAATTTGGACTCGTTTGTTTTGTTGTTATGGGGACTTTTCATTCCACATGATGACGAGGGTCTCATGATGGAGCTGAAAGATAACTATTGGAACTGCCTTATGAAAACTGCAATAATAGTCAAGTTTAGGCTCGTTTTGTCGACATTGGAACTACCTTATGATAAGTGCTAATATAGTCGAGTATGGGCTCGTTTACTTTGCCGTCTTTTAAAACTTACTTTACAAACATAAGATAAACTTGTATGCAATATGACCAAAATCAATACCAAAGTAAAACAGTTTTTTTTTCTATTGACATTTTACACAATTTCTCATATATATTTAATATTGCAATAAAGTAAAATTTAATGGATAATAAATTATAATATCTAAAACTTACAATTAAATAATGATCACTGACAAATAAACAATTAAAAAAAGAACCTCGAGTGTAAGAGTGAAGTATTGAGCTCAAAAATATATTTAAAAACTGTACTACATAAAAAAACTGTTTTGACCAAAATCATACAAAAATAAAGAGAAAACTGTAATTCAATATCACTAGTAATCGATGCGGAATAAATCACGAAACGAACGGCGGCGCTCGGGCAGCGATAGAGGAGAGCGCGGGATTCGGGAGGCAGTCCTCCCTTTGCGAACCATTCCTACTTCAGATTGTTGTAAGAAGTGGATCAAACAATGTTGGGAGTGTTAAGAATATAAATTAAAATGGATCAAATAAGTACGAGTTTTTCCTAAAAATTATATATAAAACGGAACCACTAAGTGCCAATTATTAGTCTAATATAATTAAACACAGACAATAGTAGGTAGTAATAAAACCAGAGCGTCGAGTCGAATAAGTCATACGTCACAAATGGTCACATTATGTTTCCCACTAGTTTTTGACATTATTAGGTATGTCATTATGTGTGAAATGAAACATTGCAAAAGTAGTTCTAACCAACAAAAGAACCACAAAGGTTCTATTATTATTCACAAGTTACATTCATTATTTTGATTAAGTACCGTAATTTTACTTATAGGAACACAAAACCAGAACCAAACACAAAAACAGATCAGTGATGCAAGTGTGCATTGAAATTATTTTCAATATATTTTAAGAAGATAATATTATCATAACATCGACTGTCTCAGTGGTGTAGTGGGCGCAAGCTTGACTGCCAATCATGAAGTCCCGGGTTCGAACCACAGGCCAGGCAAAGTGTTATTTGGATTTTTCTATTAGGAATTATCTTAGTGACAGCCTGGAGTCTGGAACTGTGCCTGGTAGATAGCTCACCTCACCTGGGACCAGTAACATACTGGCAAAAAGTGGGTGTACTTACTGTGAGACTGAGTCCTGGGTACACCTCTACCTATTCCTGGATGATTAGATTCACAATGAGAGTTTCATGAACTGCAATTATACGAATGTTGCAGCACTCAATTTGGGGTCATAGATCTGTTAAGTATGCATCTTTATATTATAAATCCATAAAATAGATTTTATGGATTTTTATAATCCCATTTTATATCGATGGACCCACTTAGGTGTTCTTGAAACAAATTATAATTCGGTGCCAGAACGATCTCTTGGGTATAAAAAAACTTGGCCGCTACGGACCCAGTTACGTTCAAAATTCAGTCACAAAAAGGATGGAGTATATATCTATTTTAAATACGTAATTGGATTAAGTTATTACCCAATGCTAAGAATATAATCCCATTTTATATCGATGGAGCCAATAAGGTGTTCTAGGTATAAAGTATAATTCGGAGGCAGAAAGTACTCTGGGGTTTAAAAAATTTGGCCGTTACGGATGCAGTTCTGTTCAAAATTCGGGCACTAAAAGGATGGAGTATATACGGTTTTATATATGTAAATGGATCAAGTTATTACCCAATGCTAAGAATATAATGCCATTTTATATCGATGGAGCCAATAATGTGTTCTAAGAAGAAAGTATATTCCGGAGCCAGAAAGTTCTCTTGGGTATAAAAAATTTGGCCGTTGCGGATTCAGTTCCGTTCAAAATTCGGGCACTAAAAGGATGGAGTATATACCGTTTTCAACGAATATAAAGAGCAACATCGCGCGGCAGAGGGCGACGTTGCCACTCCGGTCGCAATAGGTACAAACGGAGTCGGTGTTTATATATATATATATATATATATATATATATATATATATATATATATATATATATATATATATATATAGGTAGCTCATGTGATCGTGTGTGCCGATCAAATAATAACTACTTCTACGACCCTTCATATATATATATATATATATAAACACCTCCCTGGGCACATAGTTGATCCAGCCAAGAATCCGTGCATTATCGACTCCACCTTTAGGCGCGAATAACTCGCCTCCGATTGTACCTATTTCGACCGGAGTGGCAACGTCGCCTTCTGCTACGCGATGTTGCTCTTTATATTCGTTAAAAACGGTATATACTCCATCCTTTTAGTGCCCGAATTTTGAACGGAACTGGCTCCGTAACGGCCAAATTTTTTATACCCACGAGAACTTTCTGGCTCCGAAACATACTTTCTTTTTAGAACACATTATTGGCTCCATCGATATAAAATGGGATTATATTTTTAGTATTGGGTAATAACTTGATCCATTTACATATATAAAACCGTATATACTCCATCCTTTTAGTGCCCGAATTTTGAACAGAACTGGATCCGTAACGGCCAAATTTTTTAAAACCCCGAGGACTTTCTGGCTCCGAATTATACTTTATACCTAGAACACCTTATTGGCTCCATCGATATAAAATGGGATTATATTCTTAGCATTGGGTAATAACTTGATCCAATTACGTATTTAAAAACGGTATATACTCCATCCTTCTTGTGACTGAATTTTGAACGAAACTGGGTCCGTAGCAGCCAACTTTTTTTATACCCAAGAGATCGTTCTGGCACCGAATTATAATTTGTTTCAAGAACACCTAAGTGGGTCCATCGATATAAAATGGGATTATAGAAATCCATAAAATCTATTTTATGGATTTATATTATAAAGATGCATACTTAACAAATCTAAGACCCCAGATTGAGTGTTGCAACATTTGTATAATTGCAGTTCATGAAACTCTCATTGTGAATCTAATCATCCAGGAATAGGTAGAGGTGTACCCAGGACTCAGTCCCATAGTAAGTACACCCACATTTTGCCAGTATGTTATTGGTCCCAGGTGAGGTGAGCTATCTTCCAGGCACAGTTCCAGACTCCAGGCTGTCACTAAGATAATTCCTAATGGAAAAATCCAAAATCACACTTTGCCTGGCCTGTGGTTCGAACCCGGGACTTCATGATTGGCAGTCAAGCTTGCGCCCACTACACCATCGAGACAGTCGATGTTATGATAATATTATGTTCTTAAAATATAGGGAAAATAATTTCACACTTGCATCACTGATCTGTTTTTGTGTTTGGTTCTGGTTTTGAGTTCCTTTTTGTAATATTAAATAAATATGAGAAATTGTGTAAAATGTAGAAAAAAAAAAACTGTTTTACTTTGGTATTGATTTTGGTCATATTATTGCATACAAGTTTATCTTATGTTTGTAAAGTAAGTTTTAAAAGACGGCAAAGTAAACGAGCCCATACTCGACTATATTAGCACTTCTCATAAGGTAGTTCCAATGTCGACAAAACGAGCCTAAACTTGACTATTATTGCAGTTTTCATAAGGCAGTTCCAATGGTTATCTTTCAGCTCCATCATCAGACCCTCGTCATCATGTGGAATGAAAAGTCCCCATAACAACAAAACAAACGAGTCCAAATTCGACTGTCTTGGCACATTTCGTAAGGCAGTTCCAATGGATATCACTCGGCTCCATCATCAGATCCTCGTCATCATGTGGAATGAAAAGTCCTCATAACAACACAGCAAACGAGTCCAAATTCGACTGTCTTGGAACATTTCGTAAAGCAGTTCCAATGGTTATCTTTCGGCTCCATCATCAGAGCCTCGTCATCATGTGGAATGGAAAGTCCCCATAACAACAAAATAAACAAGTCCAAACTCGACTGTCTTGGCACATTTCGTAAGGCATTTCCAATGGTTATCTTTTGGCTCCATCATCAGACCCTCGTCATCGTGTAGAATAAAAAGTCCCCATAACAAAAAAGCAAACTTTTTTTGCTATGAGGACTTCCCATAGCAAAGAAACAAATTAGTCCAAACTCGAATGTCTTGGCACATTTCGTAAGGTAGTTCTAATGGTTATCTTTCGAGTCCATCATCAGACACACGTTATCATGTGGCATGCAAAGTCCCTAAACAACAAAGTAAACGAGCCTAAACTTGACTATTATTGCAGTTTTTGTAAGGCAGTTTCAATGGTTACCTTTCGGCTCCATCATCAGACTCTCGTCATCATGTGGAATGGAAAGTCCCCATTACAACAAAATAAACGAGTCCAAACTCGACTGTCTTGGCACATTTCGTAAGGCAGTTCTAATGGTTATCTTTTGGCTTCATCATCAGACCCACGCCATCATGTGGCATGGAACGTCCCTAAACAATAAAGTAAACGAGCCTAACTTGACTATTATTGCAGTTTTCGTAAGGCAGTTCCAATGGTTATCTTTCGGCTCCATCATCAGACCCTCGTCATCATGTGGAATGATAAGTCCCCATTACAACAAAGCAAACGAGTCCAAACTCGACTGTCTTGGCATATTTCGTAAGGCAGTTCCAATGGTTATCTTGTGGCTCCATCATCAGACCCACGTCATCATGTGGAATGAAAAGAACTTATTAAAACCTAACATTCTAGCCCAAATTCAACTATCTTATCAATGGTCATCGCGGAGTTCTAGACGCTTCATAATGGCTCCATCATCAGATCGGGTTAAGAGTACCATAATATTGCATTGTCACCGGACTTTTATATGTATGCAAAATTTGAGCTAAATCGGTCGTCATGTGGAATGAAAAGTCCCCATAACAACAAAGCAAACGAGTCCAAACTCAACTGTATTGGCACATATCGTAAGGCAGTTCCAATGGTTCTGTTTCGGCTCCATCATCAGACTCTCGTCATTATGTGGAATGAAAAGTCCCCATAACAATAAAGCAAACAAGTCCAAACTGGACTACCTTGGTACATTTCCTAAGGCAGTTCCAATGAATATCTTTCGGCTCCATCATCAGACCCTCGTCATCATGTGGAATGTAAAGTTCCTAAAACATCAAAGTAAACGAGCCTAAACTTACTATTATTGCAGTTTTCGTATGGCAGTTCCAACGGTTATTTTTCGGCTCCATCATCAGACCCTTGTCATCATGTGGAATGAAAAGTCCCCATAAAAAAAAGCAAACGAGTCCAAGCCCGACTGTCTTGGCACATTTCGTAGGCAGTTCCAATGGTTATCTTTCGGATACATCATCAGACCCTCGTCATCATTTGGAATGGAAATTCCCTAAAACAACCAAGTAAACGAGCCTAAACTTGATTATTATTGCAGTTTTCGTAAGGCAGTTCCAATGGAAATCTTTCGGCTTCATCATCAGACCCTCGTCATCATGTGGAATGAAAAGTCTCTAAAACAATAAATTAAACGAGCCTTAACTCGACTATTATTGCAGATTTCGTAAGGCAGTTCCAATGGCAAGTTTTCGACTTCATCATCAGACCCTCGTCGTCAAGTGGAATGAGAAGTCCCCATAACAACAAAGCAAACGAGTCCAAACTCGACTGTTTTGGCACGTTTTGTAAGGCAGTTCCAATGGTTCTGTTTCGGCTTCATCATCAGACCTTCGTCATCATGTGGAATGAAAAGTCCCTAAAACAACAAAGTAAACGAGCCTAAACTCGACTATCATTGCAGTTTTCGTAAGGCAGTTCCAATGGCAATCTTTCGGCTTCATCATCAGACCCTCGTTATCATGTGGAATGAAAAGTACTTATTAAAACCTAACATAAGCCCAAATTCAACTATCTTATCATTTGTCATCGCAGAGTTCCAGTCGCTACATCATGGCTCCATCATCAGATCTGGTCAACAGTACCATAATATTGCATTGTCACCGGACTTATATAAGTATGCAAAATTTGAGCTAAATCGGTTGAGTGCTTCGAAATTCAGTTGCAAGATTTGTACCGGACATACATATAGGTACATACATACATTGCAAATTAAATAAAAATGCGAAATAGAAATATCTCTCAAGGTGAAACATTCACAATTCTCTTAAAATTAACTTTTACATTGATTAGAAGAGCTATAGCATTGTACCTATTATATTTCTGTCGAAGGCAACCAATGACAGAAGCTTGTGAAAATGGTGCGCCCCCATTCAAACTCAAAACTCAAACAGATTTATTCAAATAGGTCATAATCTGACACTTTTGCATTTGCCCATTTGAATTGGATCAACAACTGCTTAAATGTCAAAAAGGTGGATTTGTATAAAAAAGGCGTAATTCTTATTATTACTCTGAGCTCCAGCTGGAGCCACACGTGTCACACATGTGGCTCCATCTGAATCCACAAAGTCATACGCAACTGGCAAAGAATCAAGTAATACTGCCCCGGATCAACTTATGAAAATGGATCAAATAATAACTACTTCTACGACACGTCTGATCAACTAAGTGCCTATATATATATATATATATATATATAGATATCCCCACGGGCTAAGAATAAGAATTACGCCTTTTTTATACGAATCCACCTTTAAGCAGTTGTTGATCCAATTCAAATGGGCCAATGGGGGTGCACCATTTTCACAACTTTCTGTCATTGGTTGCCTTCGACAGAAACATAATAGGTACAATACTATAGCTCTTCTAATCAATGTAAAAGTAATTTTTAGAGAATTGTGAATGTTTCACCTTGAGTGATATTTTTTTATGGAACTATTTCGCATTTTTATTTAATTTGCAATGCATGTGTGTACCTATATGTATGTCCGGTACAAATCTTGCAACTGAATTTTGATTTAGCTAAAATTTTGGATACTTTTATAAGTCCGGTGACAATGCAATATTATGGTACTATTGACCAGATCTGATGATGGAGCCATGATGTAGCGTCTAGAACTCCGCGATGACATATGATAATATAGTTGAATTTGGGCTAGTAGTTAGGTTTTAATAAGTTCTTTTCATTCCAAATGATGACGAGGGTCTGATGATGGAGCCGAAAAATAACCATTGGATCAACCATATGAAAACTGCAATAATGCAACTGATTTTGCTTTGGATAAGTAATTATTTTCTCTGCAGAACAAGAATTATCTAGCGGCTGAAAAACCTAAAATAAATGTGATCAAAACAATATTATAAATTTAAATTGATACAAACTGTGTGTAATAAATATGATGTCTGCATACTGATTGAGTAATTTTGTGCTCATAGTTAAACTGTTAAATCCTGTGTTTATAAGTGCACTGGCTATAAACGATTCTCCCTGTTGTTAAAAGATTAGCATATGGTTTTCAATCATGAAAACCACTTGTGTGTTTATTATTCTTGTGAATATAGTAACAGGATATTACTATGACAACAGAACTGGCACAGAACGGCAGCTCCAAGATTTCAAATATGAAAATCTTGTAAAAGTCTTTTTTATAATTCTCTACATCAGAGTGCATTTTGTAATAAAATAAATATATTGAAAATTTCAGGTTCCTATAGGATGTTTAACCACAGGTGCGGGAGAACCGGTCGATGTCAGAGACACAATTGCAATTAATAGCGATTTTTTTACCAAAGAGTATTATTTGGATGCAAACACTCATCTTAATAAAGAAAGAGTACCAGAGCGATTGGTGCACGCAAAAGGTTTGGCAGTACATGGATACTTTGAAGTAATTAACGATGTTTCTAAGTATACTAAAGCCGAAGTGTTTAATGGTGTCGGTAAAAGGACACGCGCTCTTATGAGATTTTCTGCAAATATACCACGCGTGGGAGGCACGGAACTTCTGAGGGAGTTCAAGGGACTCGGCTTGAAACTTTACACTAAAGAAGGAAACCTAGATTACACATGCCTTCAAACTCCTATTTTTGTCTACAAAAGCCCTGTAGATTTCCATTCATCGACTCACTCTGAAAAAACGAATCCACATACAAATCTGATTGACGATTCGATGCAATGGGAGTTCACATCTTTGAAACCGGATAGAATGCTTACGTTATTATGGTTATTTGCGGATTTTGGGATTCCAAGAAATTACAGAACCATGGATGCATTTCCCATTCATACATACGAGATAAATAATGATCACGGTGAATCATATTTTGTGAAGTTCAATTTCAGAACTGAACAAGGGCTGCAGTTTTTGACAAATGCGGAAGCATTCGCCGTTGGGTCTGAAGATCCTGATTATTACACGAGAGACCTATACAACGCAATTACAAGAGGAGAATACCCTGTGTGGAGACTTGATATGGACGTTATGTCAGTTGAAGATGTAAAAAAGTTAGACTACGATCCTTTCGATATCACGAGACAGTGGAGGAATGGAACCTTTCATACAGTGACTATAGGTCGGTTAGTGGCCAATGCAACGGCTACAAATCACTTTAGAGATTCAGAGCGGAGCGTGTTCAATCCCGGCAGATTAGTGCCTGGTATCACAGGTCCACATGATTTCGTTTTTAAAGGTCGGCGATTAATTTACCGTGACACTCAACTCAAGTTGTTGTTAACCCCAACGCGGTGGGCGTTGGGGTTAACAACAACGAAATAGAAATAAATGCACCAAAATATCGGAAAACTTATAGAAGAGATGGAGTTTCACCGGTAAGAGAGAATATGCATGACGCACCTAATTACTACCCCAATTCTTTTAACGGACCGATTCCATATGTTGACGAGAAACGACCCAAAAAGCTAATGGTCATGTCGAATAACGCAGTTGATTTGGAGAAAATAACCGAATTCTATGAGAAAATTCTCCAAGATGATGCCCACAGACAAAGACTTGCCGATAACATTGCAGTAACTCTGGAACTAATTGCTCCAAATGTCGCTACAAGAGTGTTAAAAATACTTACGCTGGCGCATCCTGATATGGGAAGAAGAGTTCGTAATTCCGTAAAACTTTTGAAAGAGTTATCTCAAAAACAAACTACTGCCGAGAGGTATAAAAACATAGCTCAATGCTTGGTGAGAAATATGGCAAATGGTTATCATTAAAATGTATGTAACACCTCTAATATTTTCGTAACAAAAAACAAAATAAATGTAAACTGTCTAATAATTTCTTTTTATTATTCTTTTTAGAATTCGTTTTATTGGTTATGTTGGCCTATCAGAGTTAAAAATTGATGAAATTAAATTATTAACCCTATACTGCTACCTTCTACTCACTATCGTCAAACGATAAAATGAATTGAAATAACTAAACTCAAGCGAACTTCACCAGATTATGTAAATAGGCACGTATGAATAGGTAGCAGAGTAAAATCGTTCCGCGCTCGTTGTTTCGGAAAACCACCCTAGTTCCTCCCCAACGTACTCTGCATGCCGACGGCTACAGGTAGGCCGAGACCTGCTCTGTCCACTCTGCTGGAAGACTCTATTTATATACTAGCCTTTAAATGTTTTATGATTCGCTTTTAGGCTTACAGGAGGTCTTATAATTAATGGATAAAATTTCATAACATTAAAAAAAATACTTTATATATATTATACTTTCTATAATGACATATTTAGCAGTTATTTTCTTCATCCTGGGCTAATTTTGCTGACAGAAAATATCTACAGACTGGATACTTTTATAGTGCCGTGCTAAGGAATTGGGAAAGTTATTATCATTTAATGGTAAAACAACAATTTTTTTTAAAAACAAAGTAATTTTTTTTCTTAATATATAAAAAAAGATGCTTAATGTGTCAGAATTATTAGACAATAAGTTATGACAAAAATTATATACCCGCAAAAAATTGCGGGTTAAAAAACTAATGGTAAAGCTTGTGTTGCATGTTCCTCTCTAAACATTTAGCCACTTCCCTGTACCTCTCTCGAGGAGTTTGTTGTTGAGCTGCAGCTGTTAATTCTTTTAATGTACGTAGAGTACGTCTGCCTAGGTCTCGGTCTGCTAGGGAAATTATTTCAATCCCTTTCTACGCTGTATCGGGAAGAATATTAAGAAGAGTTTGAGCTAAGTTTTCTGCTGTTCGCTGTCTATGAGCATCATCTTCCAAAATATGGTTGTAAAAGTCTGAAATTTCTTGAAAGTCGATAGCATTGTTCTCTAGAAGAAGTAGTTTCCTTCCAGGTCTTTTCTCATCTACGTAAGGGAGAGGTCCGTTAAATGAATTCGGATAGTAATTGGGAGTATCTTCCATATTTTCTCTCACCGGCGATACACCATCTCTATTGTATGTCAGCCTTTGATTAGGCATGTTAACTTCGATGTTATTATGATTGACACCGAGACGATAATTATGAGTGTCTTTGTAAATTAGTCTTCGCCCTTTAAAAACAGCGTCTGAGGGTCCCGGGATACCGGGAACTAAATGCCCAGGATTATATGCAGCTAGCTCAGAATCTCTGAAGTGATTGCTTCCAATTCGATTTAAAACCATACGGCCAATAGTAACAGTGTGATATGTCCCGTTCTTCCACATTTTTGTCAAATCAAATGGATCATAACCCACGTTTTTCACATCTTGAGCTGATAAAACGTCAATATCAAGTCTCCAACTAGGGTAGTTCTTCGCTGTTATAGCATTGTATAAATCTCTGTTAAAGTAATCGAGATCTTCGGCTGATATAGCTTGCGCTTGCGCTGAAGTGAAGTTTTCTAGTCCTTGTTCTGTTCTGAAATTAAATCTGACGAAATAACTCTCTCCATGTTTGTTGCTTAGTTCGAAAGTGTGTATAGGAAACATATCTAGTTTTCTGTATCCTCTGGGTATACCATAATCTGCCATCATCCATAGAATTGGGAGAAGTCTGGAGGGAATTAAATTATTGGAGTCCCATTGCATGGACAAGTCCTCGAGATTAGATTTTGGGTTCCATCTGAACGTGTGAACTGATTGTTTAAACTGAATGGGGTCCTTGAGAAAGAAAACAGGTACATTTAGGCACGTCAAGTCCAAGTTGCCTTCTTTTGTATAAAACTTTACTGCTAGACCTTTGAAGTCTCTGGAAAGATCGGTGCCCCCTAGACGTTGGCGTGAAGTAGACAATCTGGCGACAAGGGGTGTTTTCTTACCGATGTCATTGAATACTTCTGCTTTTGTGTATTTGGATACATCATTTGTGACTTCGAAGTAGCCGAAAGCTGCTATGCCTTTCGCGTGCACAACTCGCTCTGGTACTCTCTCCTTGTTCAAATGAGTGTTTGCGTCCAAGTAAATTTCTTTTGTGAAAAAGTCGCTATTGATAGCAATGGTGTCTCTCACTTCGACTGGTTCTCCTGCACTTGTAGTCCATAATCCTATTGGAGCCTGGAATTTAAACAGACAAACACTTGTTAAAATTAGAAACTCAATCATCATCATGATCTCAGCCATAGGAAGTTCACTGCTAAACAAAGGCCTCCCGCATAGATTTCCATCCAGTCCATTTCCACCTTGCGGGTGGACGTCCTACGCTGCGTTTGCCGTTCTGTGGTCCCTATTCGAGAACTTTACAGCCCTATCGGCCATCAGTTTTACGTGCTATGTGCCCTGCCCATTGCCACTTCAACTTGCTAATCCGCTGGGCTATGTCGGTAACTTAACACAATGTGTCACAGAAAAAGGTAGTAGTAATGAAAAGAACACATCTAAATCTATCTAAACTAGACTTTTAGTAAAAGTGATTCAAGATACAATGAAATAAATTGCACTTCCTGAATTGATCAGCTCAATTATTCAGTCGGAATTATAATATATTAATTATTATACAAACCGGATTCCGAAACTTAAATTCCAACAACTGTTTCCTTGAGAGGTCCTCTGTATAATTGTCATAGTGATAATGTGCTTCTAGGTTCCCAATCACAGATCCAAACAATAACACTGCCCATCCAGTATACATTATGAAATCAAATGCCGGCTTTACGCTTTTAGCATTCAATTTATTACTTTCGAGTAGGTAGGTCCGCCCGGCAAGTTATTGATTTACCTGTAATTTGAAACACATATTACAGGATATTCATAATCGCTGTAATACATATACATAGGTATATACATAGCTCAGAAGTGCAAATTGCCTTTATGTGATAATTACCTTCTTATAACTTCATTATGTTGAAAATCATATAGTGACCTATAGACTACAAACAATTGCATACCTATAATAGTTATATATTTATGTTTATAAAAATTCTGTCCTGAACCGAGGGCTGTGAAGGAGGCAGTTCTTCCCAGATTTCCTCCTTTGAGCTGGTTCAAGTTTTAAAAGTTGTGTCAAATGATAAACCTTTAAGGAGGGTGCTATCTGTTCCGCGCTACGTAGAAAACATAACGTGTGTGCGGTTCAAATGAATACGGCCCCCTTATTACGGACGCAACAGAAGTGTGGAAAGCGTTTAAATGCTGAATGTCTGCTGTCAAACGTCATTTTTTGTATACCTTTTGATTAAATATTAATGTTTAATCAAAAGATTATTATTGTCTGCTACATTAAGCAATTAAACGCTTTCCACACTTCTGTTGCTCCGTATTAAGGGGGCCGAACTTCCGTAACTACGGGAGGGGGAGATAAGTGTCGCTTGTATTCTTCGGTCCCATTAGGTCCACATACATCAGTAAATAAGGTCGTACGAGCGTATAATATTGTTTATTATATAACAGTGACATAATAGTTAGTACTATTATTTATTCTGTGATAATAGGTAGGTATAAGATTAAAAATAATTGTAAAAAGTTGAGTGCCTCGGTGGCGTAGTGGGCGCATGCTCGACTGCCAATCAAGAGGTCCCGGGTTCGATCCCCAGGTCAGGCATAGTGTTAAATATTGGATTTTTCCATTAGGAATTATCTCAATAGCTGCCTGGACTCTGGAACTGTCAAACTCAAACTCAAACAGATTTATTCAAATAGGTCATAATCTGACACTTTTGCACGTCAATAAAGATAAACAGTACTGAGTCTACCGTGCGTTCGGAAAGATACCTCTACAAGAAGAACGCACAAGAAACTTGTAGGGCTTAATTTTTTCAACAGATAGTTTTACAATATTTGGTTTGGTTACATTCGTTTTCTTTAAAGGTGCCGCGAGGCGGCTATGCAGAAGTTTCCAGGCATCTTTGTCCTCTATGTACTGGTTGACTTTATAATAAACCTTCTTTAGTAAAGTAGATTTTATATAGGTTTTGAATTTACCCTCTGAGAGCCCAGTTATCTCTTTTGGGATTTTATTATAGAAACGTACACTATTTCCTAAGAATGTCTTTTTATTTGTTTTAGATAATCTAAAGCTAGTGTGTGCCCGCTATATGGCAATAGGCTCGCCCCCTATTACATGGGAGCAATAACATACTGGCGAAATGTGGGTGTATCTACTATGGGACTGAGTCCTGGGTATACCTCTGCCTACCCCTTCGGGAAAAAGGCGTGAATGTATGTTATTTTTATAATTGTAAAATTAAATAAACGCCTTTGTGTTGCCACCATCCAACCAACCAGCTGACTAAAACTAAGGCAGCTTATCTTTCTTTGTAATTTTATTATGAAAATATACGCACAAGTCCACATTAATCATGTGTTATGTTCAAACTTTACTAGGCTTATGGGTTGTTTTTCTGTCTCTTTCTTGCATGCGGACTAATTTTCTTACACTTAATCTTCCCTCTCTTTATCGCATATTATGTCGAGAGAATTTCAGTGTTTCGGAGCCCTTCGTTTTGTTAATAAATTTCTACGTATATCTACTACACTACGTATACTTTAGCAGTGCTTCAGATGCTTGGAAATAAACGATGGTTTATCCTTTAGCAACAAGATGACCTAAGTCGTCAAACTCTTTAGTCCGGGACATGCCTATCTATAATTATACTTACTTGATTTATTAGCCTGCAGAAAATAGCCTACGAGATAAAGTTAATTGTTTTTTGTTCTAAAAATGTTATAGGTAATCACCATGATTGGAGTTTTTATTCGAAACTTTCACTATGAAGGCTAATCCTACACCACTCTTCCTATCCCCACACAAAAGTTGCCTGGAAGAAATTCCTTAAAGCAATAAGGCCGCCCACTGTCGATCAATAAGTTTATCAGTTACCTAATTTTAAGCTATACTTTGTACCTATATATTACTATATATAGTAACTAGCTGTGCCCCGCGGTTTCACCCTCGTTGTCATAGTTCCCGGGGGAATATCGGGAAAAAAGTACCCCATGTGTTATTCCAGGGTCTGAGCTACCTACATACCAAATTTCAGCCCAATCGGTTCAGTAGCTTTTGACCACAATAAAGATAACACGATTCTGTTCTATTCTATGAAGCCTACTTACAATAACACTAAATACTATTTTGTTCTGCGATTTATTGCGATGGTTGGTGCCATAGCAATAGCATACTACTTATAACTATACCTACTAGTAGTTCAACTGAGCGTCTAGAAGGAGCAACGATGGGTCCGTGGGGTCCGGTATGACAGAGAGCGGAGTCCCCCCCCTGCCGGCGCAGCGTGACATACGACCGGCCGGCTTCTATTGCGCCCGGTAAATCGGTAAATCGTAGTAATTGACAGCCGCATAAGTATTTTGAAGTTTATCTAAGGAGATGACATACTGTAGAGTTATTGATACTGACAGTGGCTCTTAAGGGAATGCTAATTGTCAGTAAATCTGTACTTAGAGGGTATTTTTTACTGAGCCTAGTAACTCAGTTTCAGTGTAGTGCCTCAGTTGCTCTACTGCCGGTCATAAGGTCCCCGCTTCGATCCCCAGGTCAGCCAAACTGTAACTGGATTTTTCCATTAGGATTTATTTCAGTGACAGCCTGCTAAGTCTGGAACTATTACATGGCTCGCCCCCTATTAAATGTGACCAATATATAACATAAATTTGCGAAGAGTGGGTGCACAAAGTGTACATACTATGGGACTGGCACTAGGGTAAACCTCTGCCTAACCCTTCGGGAAAAAGGCATGATGTTATATGTCCAGTGAGTAATAATCAAATCAGCTAGTTTGACTAATAATTTTGTAAATGCAGGCTTTTAGGTCACGTCGCTCGGTTCGCAGCACATAACAAAAATATTTAAACTCAAAAACACTTCTGTTTCCAACAGTATTTGCTCAAGTATCTTGGGCCATAGTGGGAGCGTTTCGGAATAACATTTTTTTCAATGTGGGTGCGTCCCGGCCGGGGGCGTACCGGAATGGGACCATAACGGCCGGACCCGAAAATTGGGTAATGGTATCAAAAACACTTCTCAGCATTATACAGATATAAATAGACATCGGATAAATAGAATATTTGAGTATAAAGCCCATTGCCGTTTGCTACCAGATTTGTACGGAAAATTAATGAGAATGTCGATACGAATACGTTTTCCAGCATCAGTCGTCTACCTCCTTTTGTTTTATTTCTATTTTGTGTATTATTCCGTGAATAATTTGATATCTGATTTGATTTCAGCCGTGGAGTTACCGGCTTTAGAATAGTGCTCCACCGTCTCTTCCCGTGGTTTCCGTAAGAGCCGGCTAAGGGATTAACAGATCCAGAGGACGCGCAGCAGCGTCCTCTGCAACAAAAAAAAACCATCGAACTGCGCTCGACAACCCGCCTGCCAAGCGTGTCGAGTATTGGCAAAACCCCCCTTTATGGAAGATGTCTATGTTCAATAGTGCCTATGTTCAATAGCGTTGGTTATCACCAACGGCTGAGATGATGATGATGATTTGATTTTATGCCTCACCTTTTAGTCTATGCGGTGATTTTATCGAGAGATCAGGTTTTGGTCTATGAGTTTAATAACTCTGAGTTAGTATGATATAGGTATCGTTCTAGACTTCAGAATCTTTCGAAAATGTAACTAATTTAACTAGGTATATTTTGTCACCGCGTTAAATTAAGTTAGGGTTGCCGATGTTAATCTAAACAGCCGTGTTAACCTGATATAATCGAATGATTACGTACGT
Source organism: Hemistola chrysoprasaria (assembly GCA_947063395.1). Taxonomy (NCBI): domain Eukaryota; kingdom Metazoa; phylum Arthropoda; class Insecta; order Lepidoptera; family Geometridae; genus Hemistola; species Hemistola chrysoprasaria. The sequence goes on along the minus strand of OX346720.1, from coordinate 7,069,813 downwards.
AGTCGACTTTAGTTTCTTTTAATCGATTTAAATCCGATTAGTCGCTAATGATTCGATTGTCTGTCGTAGCCAACTTGTGGTATTTCACCTTGACCATTATATTTATCGATCATTTAGTATTATTAGGGCTGTTAATATTTAATGTCGATAAAAGTCAATCGACGTTAGGTCATAGGCTAGTTTTATGTTTTGTTAGTAGAAAAGTCCTGCGACCCTGTCTACTGCTGTTGCTGAAGGTACATCGTGGGGTTGTTAGTGTCATTTGTTGCTTGTTTCGAATCTGACATAAATTGCCTGCCCCCCCTGTGGGAGTTTAATAGCAAATTGTATATTTTCGCCACGAAAAAGAATATTAGTTTAATGTGTTTTTGACTTTATAGGTAGATTAATAGGTAGATAGAAAATTATTTAAATATGTCATGACTTTTACTAGCTGAAAAGTACAATCTTAGATGTCAAGGATCATAGATAGCAAGCAAGCGAAACACGTAGAAAAAATTGTGTCGGTTAGATAGGTACTATTAATTTTCTTCTCTCTCAGTCTGACTTAGGCCTTCACTGAAAACATAACAGCTCAAAATAGAGTATAGGTAAACACGATCAAAGTGTACGTGTAACACGAACGAAAGTAACCGACATAGCCCAGAGGATTAGCAAGTTGAAGTGGCAATGGGTACCCATTGCCACTTCAACTTACCCTATAGGGTACATAGCAGGTAGAACTGATGGCCTATGGGGCTGTAAAGTTCTCGAATGGAGACAACGGACCAGCAAGCGCAGGACGTCCACTCACAAGATGGACGAACGATCTAATAAGTCGGCAGGAACACCTTAGATGCATGCCGCATACAACCGGACTCAAACTCAAACTCAAACTCAAACTCAAACTGGATGGAAATCTAAGGGGGAGGCCTATGTTCAGCAGTGGACGTCCTACGGCTGAGATGATAATGAACACTATTTCACATTGTTTCCACCTCAATATAAAAACTAATAAAATTCATAATATAAAAATGTAATTATATTTGCTTTTTTGCTTGATTTTTTTGAACCCAGGACCAAATGCTTAGTCAGCAGTCGCGTTGCTACACCAACGAGCCAGTGGGCAGGTGCTACACCTCTGCCTAGCTCTTTTGGGAAAAAGAAAGTGGTAGTGGTGGCAAAGGTGTACCCTGTACCGTAGTCCTATGTAAAAGGGGGCGAGCCTATTGCTCTACAGCACAGTTTCAGACTTCAGGCTGCCATTGAGAAAATTCCTGATGAAAAAACTCGATATCACTTTTTTCCTGACTTGGGATCGAACCCGGTATCTTATAGTCGGCTTGTGACAGACCTAACCTACAGACCTAACCACTGATACCGAAACAGTCATTATTACCAAAAATAATGAAAAAGAAAGCTGCGGTAATTTTGAAGTCTGACTAATCATCCCTCGTATAATATTACTCTGTTTAATATTACTCTTTATTTATTTGGAGCTGAAAATTAAGAGAGATTTAACTCAAAATGGCTCATTAAAAATAATGATGAAAATGTTCTATAACTTGTTTGAAATTTACTCCCACGTACCTACCTCAGGGCTTTAAAAATTAAGGTTGCAGTATCGACCGCGGTCGTTGACCTCATGGTAACTCTCCTCAACCGCCTTAACACAATACAATCAAATTATCCTACTATTTTTTTTTGATAGTAGTAAGTGACAAGTATTATACATAGTAGTATACAAGGCGTGACTATATTATGTATGTATGTATGTATGTATTATACGAGTGGGTGCCTACATTACAAAACGGCTGAATTATATATATATATGTATAGGTATGATATTAGATCGGTCATGTTGAAAAAACTTAAGGGCATTCAGACACCATCTAAGTTATAAGCCAACATTACTTGGCCTTCACCTCCCCGTGGTTATTTGCGAAAATAGATGACCCAGAGGTCGGGGTTACAGCAACAGAGGTCTTGAATAACTGGACCAGTCAGTTTATTTGTACGTTTATTGACTGCTATTCTGCATCTACTTTATTCTTTATTCATAAACGGAATTAAAAATATTTGTAAATAAGAAAGCATTATCATTATTGTACCTATTTTATGGGCTAAGAATAATATTAAATAAATAAAATAAAAATGTTGAACATAAGATAAAGCGTCTACCTAAATGATTTTATTTTAATAAAATGAATGCTGTAATATCCTAAAAATAACAAACTAGAAACTTTACCAATTTTAATTTCTAAATAATGATTATAAATTAATTATTACTCACCAAAATAACGCTGTGTTGTGCTTATTTATAGTTTGTCAATGTTGACAATGTAGTCAAAAAACTATTCCCGTACCGGGAATCGAACCCGAGCCTCCTGGGTGAAAGCCAGGTATCCTAGCCACTAGACCATACGGGATACATTTTAAGTTATCGAAATGGTAAATAATATGATTATACATTTATTTATTTGTAATATTATATTTATTTATTTATTTATTGCCAGTTTATTCATCCGCCAAGCAGTAATGTGCAAACATTACTGAGTTCCGGTCTGAAGGGCAATGTTACCAGTGAAATTAATTGGCATGACGAGTTTCAACAACTAACATCTCAAGGTGACAGGCACGCGCAGTGCAGTGCCACGCAGAATTTTGTATTTTAAAACACTGGGTGGCACTGTGTCTAATATGGGCAATCGTGATGCTTACCATAAACAGGCACCTGATTTGCTTGTCACTCACTATCATTAAAAAAATATATTTTTAAACTGATTATTTAATAATTCATAAAATTAATTATTGATAAAGTTTTTATCATTTATTCATCTAGAATGAACCGTCCAAATAAAATATTACTACGACAAACTATTATTATACAATCAACAGTGATTTTAGCGCTATCTATAGAAATTTTCTTGTACTTGTCATATTACCATGTTTCAGATACTAAAAATAAAGTGTTAATCTGTTATGTGTTGGAAGGTGTGCTATATAATAGTTTTCTACTGAAGTGATAGATGGCGCTGTTTTAAATTTATGCGAAATAGCTTCAAGCTACGTCGTAGCCGCGTAGCGCTCAGAATACGAGAAAAGAAGACGATGTTATGGGAATTTTAAAAGGCCGATTAACTGCAATTTTTGCTTCTGCTGCAGTGCAATATTATATAAATAATAGTTTTACTATTAATATCTGCGTTTAAAAGCTCATTTTCATTGGTCGTTAGAGCTCGCATTCGGGGTGTGGGAGATTTCCGTTCACGCATGCCATAGGGACCGCATGCTGTAACCGTTTTCATTATTTGATAGGGTTCGCATGCGGCGTACGGGAGACATATAGCCTACTTTCATAAGTAGATAGCCCGTATTTGAGGAATACCTACATGCTGAGTATCCACCGAACTAGGGATAGCCTACTTTCCTTAGTCGTTATACCGCATACGTGTACTCCTCGTATGCGGTATAACGACGTTAATGAGTTAATGAAAAATAAAAATCATCCTTAACTATTTTTCATGAAAAATAGCAATGAAACTATAAATATTTATTTAATAACTATTTTAATAACTTGACAGTATTTTTAATGGTTTTATTTTTAAAACCTACATAATTAAAATAAAGCCGAATTGCAGATAAAAGTTAATTTAAAAAAAAAATGTAATTATTGACGAACTAATACCTACTATGTAAGGTAGGTATTATGTATACAATTATATTTTGGAAATAAATAAACAGGATAATTGAATATTAGCATTTTAATTGGAATGCCTCGGTGGTGTAGTGGTCGCAAGCGGTACTGCCGATCTTGAAGTCCCGGGTTTGATCCCCAGATGAGACAAAAAGTATTATTAACTTTTTGGGAAAATGTTACGTACGAATGCTACGTAAGTATTTTCATTTGTTTAAAATAATTATAACTACTATTTTTGCTCATTGATAGTTGCTACCTTCGTTGATGTTATTGTAATAAGTAGGTGTTAAATAAAACACATAATGTAATTAGTAATTTATTTGAATATCTCTTTATTTAACAGTAAACTAGATAGAGGATATTATAATCACTTATACTATTTGCCACAAAGTACGGTAGGAATGTAACTTGATACTATAAAATAAACTTTTCTTTAAACATTATTAAGGACATCTATGTAGTAAGTAATTAGAGGAAAAAAACTAACGTTTTAAGTCTAACTTACAGGAAAAGCGTAGGAACTTAGGTAGTATACCCAATTTTTGATAAGAATTTAAAAATACAACAATAATGTGGTACAAAGTGATTAGTAGCATTTTTAAAAGTACATAGCAGGTATTATAGATTAAAAGTCACTAAACAAGGTTTTTTTTCATGTGAATCTACACAAAAAGTTGAGGGATTATATTAAGTAAGAATATATTTATAACATCATTAAATTAGTTATAAAAATAGAATAAATAATACTTATCAAAAAGTAAGCATAATAATCAACTCTTTCACAAAAAAATTGACTAGATTCTATCATATTTGACTAGAAATAATAGGCATAAGTAGTTATTTCCTGTAACAATTATAATACTAAATAATGCAACATAAATTATTTTATTATTAATATTCTAATGCCTGACCAATTCAGATGGAAAATATCTACCGTCTAAGACAATTAAGTAAGTACATTTATAATAAGTTCTTAATTATTGCATAGACAAGTGTCGAATAATTTTACGAACGACATCTATTAGTTACTGTTATGTTTCATATTGCGGAGTTTTGACTAAAAGTTAAGCTTTGTAAGCTATTCTGAAGGTTTGAAATGTGGTTGATTGACTAAATATATTGACTAGTAACTTTTTTGAGACGAATTTCCTCCGAAAAGGTCTTAAGTAATTTTGAAAATAATATAGAAAATATATTAATGGGCAATGCAATAGGCAATTGGATTTGGCGTTACTTTTCGGAACTCCATTGCAAACTCTTAGAACAAGAATATTTAGTTTTTAGTTCCGATTTTTTTAATTCTTATTTTTTTTTTTTAAATCGGAACTAATATCTAAATATTCTTGTTCTAGGAGTTTGAATGATTTTTTATTATTTTAATAGGTAGGTATTGTTTATGGAATCGTAGAATTGTGAATCACCCGTAGTCAATACTTGTGTTAGGTCCTGTGCTAAGTATGATATTTCTCACCGCGTTCGTCACGGCAACTGTTTTCAATTGGATTTAACGGACCTATGCTACTTACGTAGTAGGTTGTATTCCTTGCCAATGCATTCGGGTCATCTTAAATGCTAGTGAATATCTTAATCGAGTATAGCTACCAAGCTTCATTTATCAATTTTAAAATGAATTTAAAGTCATAACTCGTGTTAGAATCCTCACTATCAATGGCATTATTCATGGCTCGTCTTGTCACTCACTATCATAAAAAAAAACAAATAACAGGGCTTGTTTGTGTTATCCCCTTTTTTAACTAAGATACTGACGCTTTCGCTTTCCAGTTGACAAAAGTGATAGGACATTACAAAACGAAGTTCTTATCTTAACTTGTTTAAATACACTGAATTAGACATATTTTTCAATAATCGGTTTGAGAAGATTATTTTAAATGCGAAACCAACCATTTTCACATTTTCAGACTTATCATATTTTTTAAACAGGCTAGTCAAAAGAAATTCGTCTCTATAGTAATGTCAATAAGGTAGAATATGTGACGCTTAATGGTTAGCGTCGCGACGCCTCCTTCCGGGACCGCCGGCATAGTTGGCAGCAGCGAGGCCCATCAGGTGCTTGGCTTGCAGCGCGCCGGAGTACCCGCGGCTCAGGCCCAGGTCTAGAGCGCGTTTCTCGCTGAAATCATAAATCCCAGTTATACTCGGGGTGATTAGACGGTTACTAGAAAAAACAAAAGAATTTAAATCCATAAATATCAGGATGTATAAGTAAATAAAATTTATCAATTAGGCACAGCGAAATATGGAAATACTCGTAGATGAAATGGAATGGATAAGAAGGATGGGTAACGGGCATGCGTCCTCTACAACTTTCAAATAAAAAAATTGCCAAGTTAGCGAAAAAAAAAATGTTGACTACCAAACCGCTATGATGTACACTGCACCCTCTTAAGTAATAATAATTAAGGGGTAATTTTTTTTTATTGGTACCAATAATTTTGATACCAATAAAAAAATTTTTTTTTCATAATAAGTTAATAATGTTAAAATTATATAAAATCATTGTAAACCCTTGTTGGTTTGCCTTGGTAGGCTTAAATGAACAAAATATCAAAACTATGTATAATACTACCACGGGTGTAAAATATAATAATAATTCAAAACACATTTTTTATTACACACTTAGTAGTCGACCTATAATTATTATTGTTGCTTAATGTATATGTTCGAATGTTATGTGTGAAATATATGAAAACATACCTATATATATGAAAACCGTCTAACGTATTAAAAATTCACACAAAGGCATTCCAAACAAGCTGTCGTAAAAGATACGAGCATTATGTTGTACGAGTGAGAGCATGCATGGTAAAGTTTTCAAGCGAATAGTTCGGTCAGCCTTCTGAAAATGTTCTAAGTATTTCAGACACTCAGGACATGTGAGAATTTTAAATGAAATATTTTATTTCGCGATGAATTTATTTTAAATGTACTTGAATCAAAGGAATATTAGATCGTAGCGACTTTATATAAAAAGCGCTTTTTTACTTGTTTTTGTAATATATGGTATGTACCTATAGGTGACTCATCATCTAATCCGGTTGTAAACTGTTGCATTCAGCGATACGATTATATTATTAACCTAGGTAAATACCCAATATTAAATTATCTAATAGGTGAGCGAGTTTAAGACTTAAGGGCTTCACACACGGCAGCTTTAATGTAAACATGTACATTATACTATTTTGTAGTGATAGGCCCCTTTTGCAGAGGACCGCCTGGGGAAGTACCACACCTTTGCCGCAGTTATTCATCCGCCAAGCAGTAATGTGCAAACATTACTGTGTTCCGGTCTGAAGGGCAATGTTACCAGCGAAATTACTGGGCATGACGAGTTTCAATAACTAATATCTCAGGGTGACAGGTGCAGTGCTGTGCCACGCAGAATTTTGAATATTAAAACAGTGGGTGGCACTGTGTCTGATATGGGCAATCATGATGCTTACCATCAGGCACCTGTTTTGCTCGTCTTGCTACTCACTATCATAAAAAAAAATAGCACGATACATCTCATTACATCTTTCCATAGAAAACGTCAGGGGACCACACACGACAGATATATTGTATATTGGAATGTAATTTACAATATAGCTGTCGTGTGTGAAGCCCATTATTGTATACGAGTACGTGTATATGTATGTAATCCGTTATTGTAAACAATTTTTTAGGAAATGAATATAACTCCTAAAATCGCCCAGAAATGTGTGAAATAAATTAAATTAGACATATTTCCTAGGAAATCCATACATTTCCTTAGTAGCAATCGGTAATTAGATTAGGTAAGGTTATTTAGGTTAGGTTTAGTTCGTAGTTCTTTAAGACTATAGTGCCGTTTCTGTGGAAATAAATATATTATAATATATGATAGTATTTGTGCTAGATGGGCCTTAGAAATTAATAAATAGTTGATATTTGAAGCTTAATAAAAAACCCTATATAAGATATTATATTTCACGATATGTTAGTTACCTGCGTGACTCAACGAGAGCCTTAATAAAAATTAAAACTTTATTCATTTAATTTACAGAAAGTATAAGTTTTATACATTTCCTAATACGATATTGGAATTTTATACAATTCCTAGGAAATGTATACATTTCCCATTTTTTACATTTTACATTTGTTTGTATAATAGATTATATCAATATAAGTTATAAATCCGTCCAACCGTTACGTAGATTAGCGGTAACAAACAGACAGATAATCAAAAAAATTAAAAAAAAAATAGTTTTATTTGTTATGCAAATTTAGTTAAATCCTGTCATTTTAATATTACAAACAGACACTTCACTTTTATTTATTTGTTTAGATGTTCTAAATTTTATATTGGATAGTTAGTGAGGCGCAGATTTCATTTTTTATCAAACACTTTTACAACAACATATAAATACTTAACAAACATTTTTATTATTAGAAAATATCCTTATCGTTAAACAAGTATCTTCTCCTCATGATCATAAAAACCATGGTCTCGAGTCCTAAAGCCTCCAGGATTATCCAAAAGGAACAATTCCTCTCTACACTCGGCCTGAAGCATTACATTTTAAGGATTAATTTTAAACTCCTAAGTGATATTGAGTATAATAAAAGCACGCACCGAGTAAGAAGTGAGGCTGAAGCAACGAAAGCCGGGGGATCAGCTTGTGTTAGTATTATCTTTGCATAATCACGAGCTAAAATTCTACTTCATGCGTGATACTTACATAATATTATGCTTTTTACCTTTGAATATGTACTAAGGAATAGCTATACACTACTTACATGAAATGACTGCTCAATTTACTCTGTCAATCTTGCGGGGGGGGGGAGGGGGATGAGGTTAACAGGTACAGCACACATTTACAAAATCACGCATACAAATGCAGTAAACAAATTCAAAATGTAAAAACAGCATAGGGGAGGATGGTACCACAAAGTAAATTCGTCACATTTTTGTACACTCCATACATTTAAATTAAATTCATCACATGCATCAAAAAATATTATGTGAATTCGTCACAGATAAATAAAGTTATTGTAAATAATTGGTCCCAAACTCTCTATTTAGCATAAAGTAGGGTTAGCATGTAAAGTTACAAATGCAAACAAAACTTTTTTGAAACTTGTATTGCATAAGCTAATTAAAAAAAAAAGCTAATTTCTATAAATATTTTATTATGTAATACATTCGTACATTTGCTAATAAAGCCGCATAAAATCTACTCATAGGATATCTGAAAGCCATAACCCTTGAATCGAATTGAATTAATTACAGTAACTATGTTCGTTCCTGTTTTTGAGCGCGAGTACCTATAATATATATTTATTGTATGTATTATGAATTGTCAGTTGTATTGGGTAAAGAAAACACTAGGTCCGTAGCACTTAAACACGGTTTGCCGGTGTAGCGTTTGGACAGGAAAAGTTTTTATTGCACTTTGATTAAAGTACCGATAGCAACAGAAGTGACCTACGACGCGATATTCTACAACTCCAAATTATTACAAAAGTCATATTATGTAGTAGGCAATTTTACTATTGTCTACCCTTTTATGAAAATATCTACTAGGATCTCTATTTTACTTTAATTCAAGGGCTTTGGCTGAAACACTGAAATCAAGCTTAATCTAGCTCATTCAGGGAACTATGACATATACGACATACCTAGTAATGTCATCTTTGTAGCTGAAAACAGAAAGATATGGTTACATATAAATATGGACAACGGACAAAGGGATGAAGGGTCTAAAAGCTTACTAACTACACGATCCAAAATGGTTGCACTGAAAAAGTTTAAATATAAAGGCAGCTTTTTAACCGTGCAATAATAACTTAAAGTAAAGTAATACAGATTTTTTGTTATAAATGTGATGTGCTATCTTAATCTCTTGTAGCCCATCTCTGGTAAGCGAGCGAGATAGTGTTTATAATACCGCGTGAACGTTGAAGAATACTGTAAAGGCGGCACCTCACCGAAAGCATTCACTTGTAACGTCTATCTATGATTTGACTTTTTTATATTACATATTAAATAGCTCAGCGTTTGACCCCAATCTCACCTGATGGGAAGTGAAGATGAGGCCTAAGATGGAACATATTTTAATTGCACAATTTCGCCTTTTTCCCGTAGGGGTGGGTAGGCAGAGGTACCCAGGTGGTATACGCCACCGAAGAAGTTAAATTAACTATAACAATCTATATATTGGTGTTAAGAATTGTATTATTAGTTACAGCGGTTGGTTCTTATCATTTACTGACGTAATGCAATCCGAACATTGCAGGCGAATGCTCCCGCCGTAAGAGACCGCCTTAATTCAAGTAACAATTCATTGTACTACTTATTCGCCGGCGGCCTAAAACTTGCTGAAAATAATTTAGCAAATATACATAGCAATTTAGCACTTTGATGTAAACAAAATACCAAAAACGGTCGGAATTAAATTTCATGCCCAGAAGTTTTTTAATTACTAGAGCTTATAAGATTAAAGAAATATTTGAAGATATTTCTAGTATTTTGTGTTTAGAAATATCAAGAATTTATTTTTCCGTTTGCCAGATTTGTATTTATTTTTAGTAATTTAGAATCGTACATCTTATGCTATAACTCTTAAATTTATGGTTTTATGCGAAGGTTATTGAAATTTTTTGAGTTACTCTTATGCAATTTTATTTCAGCTTGATAACGTGAAAAGATGAAACGTCAAACCATACTTCTTAGATTTGCTGAGCTGTAATGAGTACAATGACCCTATATGAGGATATTAACTGATACCTTTACTAGGTATCAGTATACCTGCGTATACCTGCGTAGCTAATAATAATTAATATTTATAGAACATAGTATAGAGCTATCTTATTGTAGTAATTAATTCTGCTTCGATCAGTTAAATGCTTACTTTTCCATTTTCCGTTCGATCTGGATGAGGTTTCCGAGACGGTTAAGCATGTCCATTATTTCCTCTGGCTCGTAAGGTCCATCTTCACGGTAGTAGTTGCTCGGACTGGAACACAATGAATATGTTATGAAAAAGGAAGGGTTGTTATTAGTTGATATGTCTGTGGCATTGCAGCCTCTAAAGGGTTTTTTTAGTTTGATATCTGACGTGATCGTGAATGTTCTTTCTTCTTCGTCTCATGAAAAACGAAGCCGTTTGAAGATTATAAGCTCTTTTCTAGCGACTGGAGGAATATGAGCAACTTCCAGTCTGATCGATTCTAAGAATCTGGAGTCTGGAGTGGAGTGGCCACGTCAAACATACACATATAATTAAGATTTTATTTCATAGGCCTAATAATAAGGTTTTTAAATGTGCATAAATAATATATGCAAAACATCGTCATTAATTCCATTGAATTAAGCAGATGTTCCACTAAAATTAGAACGCGCGTCGCCATTAAAAATTTTTTTCGTATTTAACCTCAATTTATTCAAATCAAATTATAAATCAATCGTCGTTAATAAGAGGGCTACTATGTTTGGGAATATTATTGCGAATAACATTCTCTACCCAGCAATATAGGATAGACAATGTAAGGTATTCTGGGCCCAGCCCCCTTGGATTAGAAGCCTGTTTCCTTTGGTATCCTATCACTGAAACAATATTGTAACGAGTCGGTAATCCTGACCTGATACTGTAGGATCAGGTTCAGATGGGCCTGTTAAGAAAGATATCAAAAAGATATTGGGCGTTTAATATAACATAGAAATATTCCAGAAATAAAAAAAGAATCTTATTAAATATCTGACTTAATATAACAATTACATTATTTGGAAACAAAGCTACATTTTCTTTTGAAACTTATTGTGTTATTGAGAATAAATAATATTATATTTTTATTTCAGTTACTCTTCTTTTAGACGTGGTACATTTTGTGAGCATTTCGAACAAATAGGTAAATATTCGTTAACTGCATGATATCTACATCTACTAAATGTTGCGTGGAGACTGTGCCTCGAGTCGAATTCTTTTAAGTCGAGACAAACAGACAGATTACTTCTCACGACAGATTTTATAGCCTTTAACTATATACGTATTCTTTTTACCTAAGAAATCACTATCCACGTCTACTTAGACGTATTTATGGCTACATTACAACTACCTGGGGTAAGCAGTCGAAGGCGCGGCGAGAAGAGCGATGAGCACACAGCTCGCGAGCACGCAGCTTACTCGAACCATTCTGAAAATATGTATGTACTTTAGAACTGTATACCTACTACTCCTATATAGGAGTTTTTAAAATGTATTTTTTACAAACATTTTTTACAATGTATACCTATAGTATCCGTACGGGTATACCAGTAAGATTATCACTGGAATCATCATCTCCTATGATTCCCCAATTGCTCTCCTGTGATTGCCTGATCGTACTAAATAGGTAAAGGGACCTATCACAGCGGTCCTTTTTACCTCATTTTACAACCGTTATGATGACCCGTCTCTTGTGATACCGTTCCGTGCCGTGATCTTTTTACAAAATTACAAAATCACCTCCGTTAACACTCAATGTTCACTACCTAATAGAAACATTTTTCCTAAGAAATTCTCCCAAAACCCGGTAATATATCATGATTTGCATAGAATGGATGCAGTTCATGATAAATGCTGTGAAGGAAGCGCTAGTCTGAATAAAACGGTTTTAAACTTTCTGCATTATTTCTACTTATTCACCGGTTTGTTTTTGAAATTCAGAAGTAAGACTTACTAATAAAGTTATGAGTACCTATATATTAGAACAAGTTATACCTAATCTGCTATTGCAGATTAGGTAAGTATTCGTATAGGAATAGTATTCTATTAATGCTATGTTTTTAAAGTGTCTTTAGTTTAATGATATCACGAAAAATATTTTTGTTGAAATTTATTTTAAAATAAGATAAACTACACTGTTTGGCCAAAATGATCTTCTCTGAGTACTAACCTATAATATTCCAAACTGGTAGTTGACCAGTTTATACCAGATACCAGACTAAAGGTAAAGGCATAATCTTAAAATCTAGTTAAGTTACATATTTAATAGATATTTTATTTGTCATGGGGAAACTAGCTTATACATGATTTGGATCAGTTTACCAATTACTACTAGACAGCCTGGTTGGCACACATGGTAGTAACTCTGCTTTCTGTGCCGCTGGCCCCGGGTTCGATCCCCGGCCAGGTCAAACATTTGTGTGCATGAACATGTCTGTTTGAACTGTGTCTGGGTGTTATAAGCTTATATAAGTATGTATATCAGTCGTCTGGTTACCATAGTACAGGCTTTTAGCCTAGTTTGGGACCAGATGACCGTGTGTGGAAGTTGTCCCATATTATTATTATTATTATTTCTTGAGTGTGTTAACTCGCCCGCAAGTTTCGTTAGCGATTATTTAACTTCACTCTTTTTAAATAAACAAAAACACAAAATCGACAACATCGTTACCATGTTGCTTCAAAACAAATGAGACAAAGTACACAATCAAAATAAATCTGTTGTAAAAAAGCCTACCGAAAACTCCGCCTTTCTGATACGGTGGGCCTCTCTGATAAGTGGGAACGGTCGCAACTTTCAATTACTTTCGATAACAAGGGTTCCCGATTCGGTGTAAAAAAGACGAGTCGCTACCCGAATCAATGACAAAATTGACGTTATTGACAAGAGAAACACCATTTATTATGACGAGCTTTTTTAAGTTTTGAATGAAAAAGTTTCATACCTACTACTGGTAGCTTTTGTTTTTTAGTGAAATAAAAAACATAACATACAATTACGGCTTTTCTGAAGGCAGATGTGTTGTACCCAGGACTCGGTCTCATAGTAGATGCGATTTTCTTAACTTGCTTTTAGACTTTATTTTTTCTATCTTTTCGCGTTAACACTGAGGCTTAGAAAATGGTTTTCTAGACCAAAGTTAAGCTAAGCATAGTTGCTTGCAAGTGAAGCTTACATATCAGATCAATGAGGTGGAACCATTTGAGGATACACTCGCCCGACCGCGATGCAAGTGCTGCATTTATATATCATTCTAGTTACTGGAAGGGTTGATTTGGTCTCTAAGGTTAGGTATTTAGATAGTATAACTTAGAAAAAAGTCAATAGTCTGTTCGCCAAGTTGAACAAATACCCACATAATTTCCTCGCGCTCGCGATTCATAGGGGAAAACGTTTGGTCACACTTACTAAGAAAAATCTCTTTATTATTCCACGCTTGTCTTTTGTATGCTATTGTGTGAAAGAGATAACGCATAAGCTGCATAGTGAACATAGTATAATAATTAAAGCTTTATTCGGCAAACAGACTATAGAAACTGACCATCATATTTTGCCATAAGAAAATTAATATTCATACATAAAATATGATTACCAAACAGTTACTGTAAAAACGGCGATTTAAGTCAACAAACTGGCATAATAAGCTACAAGCTTCAAACGTACCTACTGGTATTACTATCAGTTCTGTACTGGTACTACAATGCGCGCTTCGAAAGCATTCACAGCACAAATGGCTAAAGCCGGGACTACAGCTACGTGTTAGCGTGTTATATAACAATATTCTGTTAAATAACACCAAAGCCACGCCCACTTTCCATGGTAAGCCGGGTCCGCAGCGGCGTGTTTTTGTGTTACCTAACACATATAACATGAAAAGTGGGCGTGGCATTGGTATTATTTAACAGAATATTGTTATATAACACGCTAACACGTAGCTGTAGTCCCGGCTTTAGGCTTTTCAAACCCACGTAAAACTAACTATTGGCTATTCTGTGCCACAACTGTATTATGCAACTGCAACGGTTTATGTTAACTATAACCTAAGTGGGGTAATATCACTTCTATCTTTAAGTATCTAACTTCAATAGGGGTGTTGGAAATTGGTCTACAGTCTAGAGCTACGTCGCGATGCATCCGCTTTAGAGTTAGAGAAATAGGGTGCGAGAAATTTCAACTTAAAGATTATGAACTATCCTATGTCATATGAACAATTTCATGATAACTTTTCAACCTGATACCGGCGTCACGGTTCTATCACGGTCCTAGTTATCCACACATAATCGATACTAAATTTAAGGAGCGGTCACCGATTATACGTAGAGGATTTTATGTTGCCACATTATAATATTTAAATATCGGCACAACTACTTACTAGAATTTTACATGGTAGCACTTACGTAGTTGAAAACATTCGGGTGACGGGTGTCATTTTATCAACGCTATCAGTGGCAATCAACCGTACTATTGACAAAGCCCACTTTACCTCTAATTACATAGAGATTTCAGATAACAAAGATAACGTATTGTAAATAGTTACAAATAGATTAATCAATGATTATCTAAATATTAAATGATTTTCTATGGAATATTGAGACACGGATTTATGTTTTGATTACTTTTCGGAACACGTTACAATAATTATGTACCTAACATTTTATGATAACATGACGCTTTAGACAAAGTTTGTCGAGGCTGCCACAAACAAGGTACTTAGAAACTTACAACCTATTTTAGAACTAGAGAGTACAATACGGCCAGCGAAAACTTAGCGAGTCTAAACATAGGCTCTGCGAACTTTAGCGAATGTACACTCGTTAAGTATAAAGGTTGGACTGAACTGAACATTACATTTACAATAAAACATTTTCGTTCATATTATATTTGTTTATCTGGCAATAACAGTTTTCTTCACGAGATTACATGCGCTGTAGTTCCCACTCGCCATGCCATATGTTCAGACTCGCCAAGTTACCCAGGGGGTACTAGTTTTTATTCTGAATTTCTGAGTTTTACCAGTTATTTATAGTAATTATAAAAATACTGCCTCGAGGACTGCCTCGGTGGCGTAGAGGGCGCATGCTCGACTGCCAATCAAGAGGTCCCGGGTTCGATCCCCAGGTCAGGCAAAGTGGTAAATATTGGATTTTTCCATTAGGATTTATCTCAATAACTGCCTGGAGTCTGGAACTGTGCCCGGTAGATGGCAATAGGCTCGCCCCCTATTACATGGGATCAATAACATACTGGCAAAATGTGGGTGTATCTACTATGGGACTGAGTCCTGGGTACACAACTCTGCCTAACCCTTCGGGAAAAAAGGCGTGAATGTATGTTATGTTATGTTTATTATAAAATAAATTAAGAAGAAAAAAATTACTTCTTAACTTCATTTCTCGCATTAAAGCATTCAATGTCAAACACCCATCAAGTAAATACAATACACATCGCGTTAGAAATAGGACAAGAAATAGGACAAGAAATAGGACAATAAATAGTACTTATCGCAGTTCGTTGTTAAACTAAGCTAGCAATTAATGCTTTAAAGTTTAGGGTCCAGAACATATGGAACGAGCTCTTAAACTTGTAGTGTGTTGTAAGTGATGTAAACAATGCTCTATCCAAAATCCAAAGTACTTAGGTACGTAACTTTTCTTCGGCGACGGCGACCGCGTAATAATATCGTAAATCGTAATATTTATCATAACAATACGCTGTTATTAAGTAGGTTTTTTAGGGTCCGTACCTCAAAAGGAAAAGGAACACTTGGTTTACTTTGTTGTCCGTCTGTCTGTCTGTCCGTCTGTCTTTCAGTCTGTCAAGACACTTTTAACGGGAACGCGTGGAGGTGTCAAGTTGATATTGATATCAACTACACAGATCTGCGGTCCCTTGTGGCTGTAAAAAAATCATACTTTTAAGTTAACACAATCAAAAGTTATGGACATTTTACTGCACATTTCCATACTTTGCGCAAGGAACTAATAGATGGCGCTGTATGGTCTTGGTATCTAGGTATGAAACCCTACACTATGCATATATTCGTATGCCTTAACACTTTATTATGTTTTTAAAAAAATTGTATATTAATAATATTGTAGCAAGATGAACAGTTACCAAGTTATGGACCCAATTAATAATAATAATTAATATATAAAAAATCGAGTGAAATTTATTTAATAACATATTATTTATAAGCTGTAGGTACAATGTGTAAAAAAAGTGTTGTAATACTTATGGGGGTGTATCTACAAGTCAACCTTAACAACTCGCAAGAGAATAACATAACATTTTGGAAGTAGCTACTTTCGTGAAGACTAACCCCCAGCTGTTTCCACGTGTGTCAGATATTGTGCAACGTTATAGAAGGGATAATAACAGACTTTGCCATTATGCTGCAAAAACAGCACTTTTGAGGAAAAGTGCTTTAAGTATGTCGCCAATCATATATAATAAGTTACCTAAATGTTTTAGAGAATTTACATTAGAAATGTTTAAACGTAATCTAAAGAAGTTATTGTTAGAGAAATGTTATTATAATGTTAATGAATTTTTAATTGATAAGATTTGAATGATAAATTAATAATAATGAATTAAATTGAACTAATAATGAATTAAATTAAACTAATAACTATTTGACATACCATATTATTTCAATATTTAATTAAAAAGAAATTAACATTATAAATAAAATTAATAATTATTATGTTTATAGTATCAGTTGCCAGTCTGTTCATTTGCACGCCTCAGTAGGCAAAACATGTTGGTTGCTCGAATAATTTTTAACATATTACATGCATGCTTTACTGTATTGTGTATGTACCCATGTTTTAAGCAAATAAAATTCTTTATCTTTATCTTTATCTTAAATAAATGACTAAATTCGCAAAAAAAAAATGTCGGCAAATTTGTATGGAAAGTCGACATAGTTTTTTGCTAATTTCTTTATTCTTTCTTTTTTGCAAGTTATTAAGATTGACGGGTAGATACCCCCTTCAGTATTACTTTACCTCTTTTTAAACATTGTATAATATAATCTGTAGGTATATGACTGCCTCGGTGGCGTAGTGGGAGCAGTGGACCCCCAGGTCAGGCAAAGTATTAAATATTGAATTTTTCCATTAGAAATTATGTCAATAACTGCCTGTAGTCTGGAACTGTGCCCGGTAGATGGCAATAGGCTCGCCCCCTATTACATGGAATACCTTTTTTTTTATGATAGTGAGAGACAAGACGAGCAAATCAGGTGCTTGATGGTAAGCATCATGATTGCCCATATCAGACACAGTGCCACCCAGTGTTTTAAAATTCAAAATTCTGCGGCACTGCACTGCGCCTGCGCCTGTCACCCTGAGATATGAGTTGTTGAATCTCATCATGCCCAGTAATTTCGCTGGCAACCTACTATGGGACTGAATTTTGGGTATACCTCTGCCTACCCCTTCGGGAAAAAGGCGTGATTGTATTGTTATATCATCTATATTATGTCTACATCTAGATCTAGAAGACGGTAGATATCCGAGCTTGTAAGGAGCTAATCCACCAAAAATATTCAAATTTCAAATATCTCTACACATTGAACTTACAAAATTTTTGAAATAATCTAACTAAATAGCCCGTCGTTTTAACTATAAAGATACCCCTACTTCCGTTCAAAAAGAACATAGGCGAGTGACCAGTCTTTCACAAAAAATAAGTAGGTAGTTGTTGAAACAAACCAGAGCAGAGTAGACACAAACAAAACAAAGGGAATGCCACTACAAACAGGCGGCTCGTTAAGAGTTCCACCCTCTTTCAGTAACCTATATTATGTATCTACTCATGTCTGTACTTTCTACATTATATATCTATAGATAGGTATATTATATATATATTTTTTTTTTATGAAAGTGAGTGACAAGACGATCAAATCAGGTGCCTGATGGTAAGCATCATGATTGCCCATATCAAACACATAGCGCCACCCGGTATTTTAAAATTCAAAATTCTGCGCGGCACTACATTGCGCCTGTCAACCTAAGACATGAGTTGCTGAATCTTGTCATGCCCAGTAATTTCGCTGGTAACATTGCCCTTCACACCGGAACCCAGTACTGTTTGCACATTACTGCTTGGCGGATGAATAACTGGCAAAGATTTCCCAGGCGGCCCCCTGCAAATGAGGCCATTAAAAAATCATATATGACGATATATGATGTTATTCTGGACTTTACATATTATACTTAGGGCCTCGTTCACCATCTTCGAGTAAAGTGCCGAGCAAGTTCTCGTATATTAAAGTAGCGAGTAAGGCGCAGTGCTAATTTCAAAATGTCCAAGAGCCAATCGGCACATAAACTCGCATATTTTTGTGAAACTAGAAGTTACTTGGGACTTCTACTTGTCGAGTAGCACTAATCGACGAGTAGTTAATCACTACTCGAGGATGGTGAAAGAGGCCCTTAATGAATATGGCATTAAAATTTTATACAAAAAATCGCGCATTACAAGATTTGGTTACCTACTAGATTATAGTGTTATGTCATAACACACCGCGGTCACTCGACTCAATTCCTATACAAAAGCCGCGATATAACTACTTACTACACAGACACTGTTTTGTACACGCGCAAGAGTGTGCGTAAGGTGCGTTCCAAACTTCGTCGGCTCTCATCGGAGTTTAATCTTGCTCAAAGGGTGAGGAAGAATTTCAGGATTAGGTATAAGTTCAAATGAAGTAACATTAGTAAAAACATAAGAAGCATGAACTTTCAATGAGTTTAAAAACGGTCTTCAGGCATATGCCACCTTCATCATCATCATCATCATCATCTCAGCCACAGGACGTCCACTGCTGAACATAGGCCTCCCCCATAGATTTCCATCTACCCCGATGGCAAGCGGCATGCATCCAGCGTGTTCCCGCAGGCTTTATCAGATAGTCTGTCCACCTAATGGGTGGACTTCCTACGCTGCCCTTGCCGGTTCGTGGTTCGTGGTTATGTACTTACGTACTAAAAACATGCCTACTGCGGTTACGTGTGTCTGTGGTACATAGGTACTCTTACCACTTGATTGTATAGTATAGGTCTATACCTATACTAGATAGTCTCAATCAAGCCGACGGTTCTCGTCTCTCGTCAACTGTTTCCGCAGGCAACGTCTACCTACCCATTGATTTGCTGTTGCAAACCGAAATTAGTTTTACATTCTGATTGTGAAATTGGCAGTTATTGAATGTGCCTTGGGCTTAAATGGTATGATAATTAGTATAATATTACAGCGTTGCCGTAGAAATGGTCGAAAATTGTTATCGTATTGATTGCTAATGTTAATATCAGAATATAACATATAGACATAATATTATAAGGGTACTGAAATATTCCATGAAGACCAATGTTCTGACTGAAACATTTACCAGTTAAAGCCTCGCCTAACCATAAGACTAAATCTAAAAAGCTAAAATTTTGCATGCAATTTTAGATAATGTTATGGTGAAGAAAATACGTTATGTGTGCGTATTGAGTGCGTTATTCAGAATATCGATTATCAGTTTACAATATTATAGCGTTTCTTTCTTGCATAAAAAGAAACTAGTTTAATCATGGTACCTATCTTGAATCGTCAACTCATAATAATGTCTTGTACTCGTATCTAATGCTTTAACGAGTAGTTACAGATAATTATTAAATATTACAAGCGATGTTTGAAGTTATTGCGAGTGAAGCCGTTTGAAACTAACATTTTAACTAACAATCTGCAGCTGTTTAAATAATAATAAAACAAATATTAATGTGCCTTTTTCATAAAACCGAAACATAAGTTACTTCCGCGCTCCGAAAGAGAGTATCACCACAAAGTGTCAGTTTTCAAAGTGTTATTATAATGGTCTCTCTGCAGCTTTTTTCATAAACATCGCAAAATATCATATTCTTATTCCATAGTTTCACTGGCTTTCAGTTGTTATTTTTATTTAGAACAATAGTTCTTGTAGCTTTTATTTAGAATTTTTCATTTTATTTATACCTAAAATAGTGTTAAGACATACGTATTTATATGTATTAATGTTGTTACTCGTATTACATTTATTTTGATATATTTTAAAGTTAAAATCATCCTAAATTTTATAAGGATAATTATATAATGTGTTAAAAAATACATGTGACTTAATCAGGGTAACAGATAAATTAGATAGGTACGACATTTAAAATAGTCAAAGGTTTGTTCTATCGCTTGACATTCAAACATTCACCAACAAGTCAGGGTTTCCACGTGTCGGAAACAATTGTTGAATGCTCTAGTGACTGAACATTTTATATGAAGCTGTTTACGACAAATTATGCGACATTTATGTCACCCTTGACAATAAGTGTGTGAAGACGGTAGCCCATAAGAAACTTCTGTTTTCCAAATGCCAAGTCAACCACGCAGTCAAGTTTTTCAGATATTTTTTTGCAATGGCTTGGGGCATTTTTTAACTTTCACCTTTATCTTCTTTGTGTAGTCTCAATATACTATGGTAGATGCATAATTTATGTATCTAACGGTTTCTTTGAAACTAGCGACCATATAAAACTTAGAGGAGCTTTTGTTTTGTTCTTATATTTGCCACAAATATTATATGTATAGTTCATGAAGATATTATTTTCAAATTGGTCCACAATTCACAAGAACATTTGTTAAAATACATAAAACTATAACAGCCACGAAATTTGAAAATACCTAAGTACATGAAATGGGATGAAAAATCAACTAAGTATTTTTAGTTTCAGAACTAGTGTGACAGATCATTCTTGTCTAAGGTTTATAAACAATGCATAATATTATTATCTTTAACTGGGTCCTTAGTCTATAGACTGTACAATCTTGGGACAAAGATCTCTATTTTGTTGAGACAAGCCCAGGCTTAACATGGATTATCTTGATGACCCTTGATTGGAACAGAAAGGACTTGTTAATCTGATTTAAATATATTTGAGGTGTTTTGTTTAAGTCTGGTATAATACTCATATATTATGTAAATATCATGAAAAAGTTCAATATAAGCTAGTAAAAGTGGAATACAGTAAGTATTTATTAGTAGGTTTTAACTGTCATTAATAAAGGCACAATATCTATACAAAATTTGAAATAGCTAATTTCACATATTTTGACGAAAGTCCAATAAATATAGATACACAAATAAAAGGAAACAAAGAGATTGAGAATGCTTTGATGCAATATAATAAATAATAATAAAATATAATAATATGGGACAACTAAAGTTAGTTATACGAGTATACTAACTACACTGTATTATCAGAAACAACTTTTAAGCTAGAACTACATCTGGCAAACGTGTGCTACGTACGCCGAACTGGGCGCGTCGGAGCCCATACATTTTGTATTGCGACTAGCTGTTTAGAGCTACATTAGATCGTAATGTAGCTCTAAACAGCTAGTCGCCATACAAAATGTATGGGCTCCGACGCGCCCAGATCCGGCGTACGTGGCACATGTGTGCCAGATGTAGTTCTAGCTTAATGCATTTGTGCAAAATTTCAACATTGTTATCATACCAAAGTAGAGTGCAAATATTATTTACCTATACACGAAGTTAGACCTATTAAATCTAGCTTATGCCCCGCCATTTCGCTTGCACCTTAATTGTCCCCGTTTCAACCATTTAGAGTTTGTTTTTATCAATAATCCTTATAATAACTGGGCAAAACAACCTAATCCCTTCAGCGGTTTGAGCTATGCCTGAATAGATTATTCTTTCAAGAAATAAAGATATTCTATGTTCGTCCTCTTCTTAAGTACATGAACATTTACATTTACTAATGAAGTAGTACCTACATAAAAACTGTCATTTCATAATTTACTTAAACTTCCATTTGTTAGTTTAGCTAAGCTGATGAAGGATTTAGAATTAGATCAATTTTGTAAGTTACTACTCGTATTTTCAAGCTACCTTCTCGAGGTTGTATTTTATTTTGGTATTACGTACTTAGTTTATTCCAAACATTACAGAGTAAGGTGATAAATCCGTAATATTACTGTTAATGACCGTCAAAGTTTATGGTTTACACTAAAAACGTGCAAATTACATTTTTTTTGTGTCTGATACCTACCTGATTTATGAAGTGCCTTGTTCATAATTAATATTCTAAATGTCTTAAAGTCCTTCTTGAAGGCTCTAAAAATAATATTACAACAACATACAGTTATAACAACACTCCACATACAGTTGTGTCACAGGTATATTAATAATGATATAATTATTGTTAAAATACTTAAGATTGTATGTGGTTTTTGTTAATTTTATAATATTTTAATAAATATGCTAATAAAGAAGAGTTTGTATTATACGCGGAATCGATATACATTTTTGATTAAATATAAAGTAGTATTAGTAATACAAAGTTGAGTAATAACTCAATCACTATCACGACGCAAAAAACAATTTACTCCAGACTCAGTTATGGTTCTATTCTCATTGGGAAAGATGAAAAAACTTTTTTCACAATTTTTCCAACAAGAGTTAGATCTAATTGTTTTTCATAACGTATCTGACACAGGCTCAGTTACAAGTTAATTTTTTTTTTATGATAATAAGTGACAAGACGAGCAAATCAAGTGCCTGAAAGCATCATGATTGCAAATATCAGACACAGTGCCACCCAGTGTTTTAAAATTCTGCGCGGCACTGCAATGCGCCTGTCACTCTGAGGTATTAGTTGTTGAAACTCTTCATGCCCAATAATTTTGCTGGTAACATTGCCCTTCAGACCGGAACACAGTAATGTTTGCACATTACTGCTTGGCGGATGAATAACTGGCAAAGGTGTGGTACTTCCTCAGGCGGCCACCTGCAAAAGAGGCCTACCACTACAATGCAATACAATATTAGCCCAACTATGTTTATTAGGTATATTTTAGTGCTAACTAGTTGTGGCTCATAGTTCTACCCATTGTAAAGTACCCTTGGTGTTATTCAAGATCTAACCTACCAAAATTCAGTCAAATCGGTTTTGTGGTTTTGGCGCTAAGACGCAATCAACACCACTCACTACTAACATTTATAATATTTTGTTAGATGGATAAATTGTCGGTAAAGCCCGTCGCACACGTAGCTATAATAAATATTAATATAAATCATAGCAAGGCATATTACGATATATTTTCTATAGAAATATTCGACCGCACACGCAGCTATAATATATATTTCTATAACGTCACCAACATTATATACCGTAATATTATATTATTGCATATTAATATAAACTACTGTATCAATGAAATGAAGGCTAAAATATGTATTATAGCATCGCCTCCGTGTGTGGTAGCTTTCTATAATATATATTATAGGACGGTATATTAATATATATTATAGCTGCGTGTGTGACGGGCTTAATACTGAGCGTGTAGGCTTTTTTTTCTTGAGTTTTCACAAATCCCCAGACTCAATCTGGGTGTTTATTATACTTAAATATTAATAATATTTATAGGCTATAAGTATCACAGTATTAACGTCATATCAGATCTGTGAATACAATTACATAACACAACATCACGCGTTTTCCACGAGGGGTTGGGTACAGATGTATCTACTATCCATAATAGGTACATACACTTCGTCAGTTATGTTTTTAATAGGAAGCGAGCCTAAATATGATATAATAGCTATAATATTTAACGTGTAGCCTTCGCCTTACAAATAGGTTTTAAAATAATTAATATTTATATTTTATCTGCTCGCCCCACAATTTTACCCGTTATAAGCCCCCTATTTGTATTCAAACTTCAACGCTACCTGTTAATTCGGTATTTTAGGCTTTGGGCGTAAAGAGGTTCCTTATAGGAGGTATATTTTATAATAATATACCAACTTTCACATTTATCATATTAGAGGGATTAGTCGTTAGCTAGTTCAGAACATGAGGTCTTAAATAGTTAAGGTCACCAAAAGGAAACCTTTTCCATATTTTTTTTTACGTATAGTATCTCATTAAACCGTCCAAATATTGAATAAATCTCTTATTTAATGATTTGTAATGCGCTTTACTTTGACTAAGATTGCTAGAAAATAAATCAAATACAATACTAAATATTAATTCAATATATAAATATCCTCAGTTACATCCAGTTACACCCTTAAATATTATACTAGGTACTGAAAGTTGTTTTAATAGCAACCCAATTTTTTATTAATTTTATCAAATCAATTTAGCTAATACCCTATGCGTGCGACACCAAAGAAATATTATCTCAATGGTTATAGACAAAAATTAATGTGTTTTCACTCCTCTTGTTCAAAAAGTCCGTCTTTGATGCGTACTAAGGCGGGGCTAAAATAACTTTTCAAACTCTAGGGGATAAAGTAATTTTTGTCTGTTACCAACGAAATTATATATTTTGGTGTCGAACGTATAGGTTATTGCCAAAATTAATAATTTTATTTTCTCACAAACGTAGCGAAAAGAAAGACTGTAAGACATGGCGTTAAAACCCATTATAACTCGATTTCTATTTCGCTAAAGCTCTGGAATGAAACTACCGAAACTAGCGAAATTACTGGGCATGAGATTCAACAACTCATATCTCAGGGTGACAGGCGCAGTGCAGTGCCGCGCAGAATTTTGAATTTTAAAACACTGGGCACTGTGTCTGATATGGGCAATCATGATGCTTACCATCAGGCACCTGATTTGATCGTCTTGTCACTCACTATCATAAAAAAAAGCCCCTTGTGTAACAATCTACTATTTTATCTTTCCCAATAAGAATAGAACATGGCTGAATTTAGGGGAATATTGCTAAATTTATTCAAAATACATTTTATAACGATAGTTATATTTCAGTTAAAGTACTCGTATCTAGTCTCTTCATGACCAAATTTTCTGGAATTCAATCATAAAAGTAAAACTATAGTCCACAAAAGAAAAGAAAACAGCAACTAATGTGCCGTCAAGGCGATGGCGAGACACAGATAAAAGCAGACACAATATGTAAGGAACATCGTCCGCTGCAGTGTGCAAACGTTTTATCTAAGGTGTCAGTGGACATGTATGTCAATATCAAATGGGGAGTGGAAATGTGGCACAGATTTTAAACTACTTTATTTAACTATATTATTTTATTGACAATTTTATCATTTTATGTATTTAAGCCTGTAAGGTTTTATTAAATATGGACCTCTGGTACCTACTTATAATCTTAGTAATATTATAAATCTCAAATCTGAGTACAATGTAAAAAAAGTTACATGTAAAAAAAAAACGCTAGCGAGTTCTAACTTGACTCCAGCACCATCTAGAGCGGTTTTGGTGAGGTGGATGGATGGATGTTTGTTTGTTACTCTTTCACGCCAAAACTATTGAACCGATGTGGCTGAAATTCGATATGAAGATAGTTTAGAGACTGGAATAACACATAGGGTACTTTTTAACCCGATATTCCCATGGGAACGATGACTACGTGGGTGAAACCGCGGGGTACAGCTCTAGTGTATCAGTATAGCCAGAAATAAAAACATAAACATACATTCACGCCTTTAATTTCGGAAGGGGCAGGCAAAGGTGTACCCAGAACTCAGTCCCATAGTAGATACACCCACATTTCGCCAGTACGTTATTGGTCCCTTTTAATAGGGGGCGAGCCTATTGCCATCTACCGGGCACAGTTCCAGACTCCAGGCAGTTATTAAGATAATTAATTCCTAATGGAAAAATCCAATATTTTTGCCAGAAATACTCAAATGAATTATTATTATTACTTCCTGTTTATTCTTTTTTCTCACTATATTACTAGAGGTGACTTCTGGGCTCGGGCCGAAGCCAAGAGCTACGCATAACTTAAAAAAATCCTAACTGTACGTATTAAACGGCTGCTTTTGTGATTTGCTTTTTGTAGTTTGAACTGTGCCTGGTAAATGGCCGTAGGCTCGCCCTCTGTTAGATGGGACCAAGAACATACTAGCGAAATGTGGACTGAGAGTCCTGGGTACACCTCTGCCTACCCCTTCGGGAAAATGGCGTGATTGCATGTTACGTTATATGTTATAAATGTGTGTCTGTAGGGTGACTGTTTCCAGGTTTACGTGTAGAGTATCCAGTAAGACGCCAGTGCTGGACAATTTTATGATTGCGATTGTTCTGGTTCTGGTGCTGCTAATCTACCATGGTGTTTTGATTTCCATAGAGAGATCAGTGTATTTTATTGATTTAAAGAAGGGAAAATAGAGTACGTTCTCCCAGCGCTTACTCAACAACTGGCACGTGCAATTTGCTCAGTGTAAAGTTTGTACAGTGCAATATAATAGAAACCTAAGACCGAAGTGCGACTGAGACAACATTATTAGTCGCCCGTACGACCTAACTTTACTGACCTTATTTGAGCTTTCTATTTTCGAAAAGTACCTCATCTCCCTTTTTCTTTAAATCAATGGTGTATTTGGCTTTTTTTTCTGTGTGAGTAGTTTGTAGGTTCTGTGTGTTACATAATATATCCATGTCAATATTATTAATATATTACATAATTATTTATTATTTCTTTCTGCCGTTTTTGGTGATAATAATTTAATTTTTTTGAGATACCGCCATAATTAAATAGGTACACAAACGTGCGGTGAAATAATGTGTCTTTGAAAGCGGAGCCAAAAATTCTATAGCCTTATTGGTATGGTCGCGAAAGCAAAATTCTTCCATCAATTAAAAAAAAAGCTGTTTTCTTTCTCTATTTTCAGATTAGGAAACAAAACACAAACAGGCATAATTAGATTTTTGTTTTAATTAATTATAGCAGTGTATGTTTTATTCCGTGTACTGTTTGCTTTGAACGCAGTTGACAGATAGGGAAACAGGCGTCAGGGTATACATAATTACTTTAGCTAGCTTAAATTAACGATAATGGCTTTGAAATTAGCAAGCGTTTGCAGTTTATAATGTCAAGTGGATAAAACCACGTGTGAATAGGTACCTAAGTTACGCGAGTTTGCAATTTTATTGTAAATTCTAAAGCGTTTTACTATTTAACACGTTACACATAGAATGTCATGAAATTGGAAGAAACGAAAGCCGTATGTCAGCAAGTGGGGAGAAATAGTCTCTGTCTATCTCAACGGGAACGAGCCGTGAATATATGAACTTTTCAGCTTGTAAACCGAGGGCACATAAAGTTTTATAAATATAATATGGTGCATTCAATGTGGGCAACATTGTTTAATACCAAATTTCATAAATATACAATTTTCGGGTGTTAATTTTGTCCAGGTAATGGAAGTAAGAGAAAGCGGCAGAAACATTCAAAGAAAATCTTATTTTAACGGTTTTCAGTACAACGTCAAGTATTTAAAGCACCTATAAATTATACATGCTCCGTTAACCTGGCTTTAATCGCTTAAATGTTATAAGAAACACTTTTAGCGACTTTTTTCGCTTGTTGAAGTTTAATACTTCGAAGCGTTCATTTCCAGGAAATTGAGGCCTAATCTTGGACCAGAGTGAAACGGCCCAAATTTTGAAATATTTACATACAAATGATGTTTTAATTTTGCAAGCGTTTCTACTGATGTTTAAAGTTTTTTATATTAGAAATAGTACGAGTACATTCGAGGGCTTTTGATGACTTCACTAACTTTAATATAAGATTTAATCTCTATGATACAAGAATAATATAATATGGCCTATTATATTAAAATTGGGATAGAATTTAGTAGGCACCCAGTAATGTCTAACACGGACAAAAGAAATGTCAGCGCCATATTATCTCTCCAAGAATTTTATCTCTTTGTAATTACGAATATTAACTTACTTAGGATTTCATTTGCAAGACGTTTTCTAAACAATAAATTGTTTGCGGCAATTTAAACTCTCTTACTTGTATAATGTAAGAATTATTACGGCCAATAATGGAGGAAATTAGGGTAGGTACTTAGGTAGCGCAGATGCTTACATTGTCGAAGAAATATGGAGTCATAACTTGTAATTTATTCAATGTACGGGTGCTTTGCGCTGCTGCGAAACTTTACTGCTGGAGTTTGATGATTGAATACATCGATATTATAAGGTTATTTTATATGTTTTGGTCGGTCCGCAACGCACCTTGAGAAGGAAAACTCGAACAAACCCGGAATGCGGAGACTACGTCAGACACGATTAGGGTACAACCTCAATTAAGTGGCAGTCTCCTGCAACTTAACTGGCTCCGCACGTATCGACATGTCGTTCCTGCGGATTCAGCCAGTGAGGTCGAGAGGGTGGTGCAGGCTCTGGGCAAACCAACATTTCCCTAATTCGTCCCAGGTGACACATTTTCAAAATGTTCTAAATGCTCTATACAGCCTTAATGTTTAAATCGTCTGCCAAAGACACCAAGGCCACTAAATATAAATATACAAATGTATATTATACAAAGTGCTACAAAAAGGTGTAGTATTTCTTAAGGGAAGAAGTAGTACATCTTAGAATTTAGGAAATAGACATCCTTGAGTTAAAATAATATTTGAAAATGTTATGATATGTCCTTCTCTCTCTGCACTGATTGGTAATCAATTTTTTCTATGAAAAAAAATTATAAAGGGGGATTTTTTTAAGGTAGTTAGGAGGT
This sequence comes from Hemistola chrysoprasaria, assembly GCA_947063395.1. Taxonomy (NCBI): domain Eukaryota; kingdom Metazoa; phylum Arthropoda; class Insecta; order Lepidoptera; family Geometridae; genus Hemistola; species Hemistola chrysoprasaria. Next base: position 7,040,826 of record OX346720.1, on the reverse strand, counting down.
ATACAAAAGTTCTCATACGAAGAGTAATGATCAAATAAATAAAAATAAAATTATTTAATGCATAAATTATAATAGACAATAACCAAATAAAATAAATTGATTCCTTAAAATGAATTGAATTATACCAATGCAAATGCAATTTTCAGGGAATATTAAATAGTGCCACCACCACAATACGATTTCCCTCAAAAGGCATTAAAAAAACAAAGGGCAAAGGGTGATATCTGTGAATTTCAAACAAATTGTTTTATATCAGCTTCCAGGCATAATGCTGATGCATAAATATGTAGTTATAACAAAAAAATTAACGAAGAAAGTCCAATTGTAAATCGAATTTCAGGTGCTTGTATTTTCCAATAGGCTTACCTATATAGGCTTTTGATTAAAATAGGGGTATAAGTTTTAGCAATAACCTACTCGCGTTCCCTTTCACCTAGGTAGAGTTTGGTGTCTACGGGTTCATCATGTGAAGGCGAAGAGGGCATCATAGTCGGATTGGTATCATCATCATCATCATCTCAGCCATTGGTAATCCATTACTGAACATAGGCCTCCCCCATAAAGGGGTGTTTTGCCAATACTCGACACGCTTGGCAGGCGGGTTGCAGTTCGATGGTTTATTGCAGAGGACGCTGCTGCCCGTCCTCTGGATCTGTGAACCCTTAGCCGGCTCTTACGGCAACCACGGGTAGAGAGGGTGGAGCACTATTCTAAAGCCGGTAACTCCACGGCACCTGATATGTATAGGTAAGAATAAATTTTCTGAAATATAACTCTACATCAAACGTACTATAAGTATAAGCACTCGGTGTGCCACAGGGTTTCCGCAAAAATGCAACTATAATTTGTGAACACACAAATTAGGTGCATTTTTGCGGAAACCAATAACAATTCTAATACCAATTAACTAATTACAAAAATTCTAATAATAATAATTCTAATAACAATTAGAATCTAAGCTATGCACAAAGCCCAATACCAAATAACGGTTCCAAAAATATTTATATTTGAAAGGTACTTCGTATGTGTATTTGTACTCTATTTAACTGACCGTAACAAGTTATTTCCCGTGAAAAGTCCAGCTTAGCTGCCCCGTGGAATGAGCTATTAGCCGTCAGTAAATTGGATTTCATCATGTGTTAAATCCCCTTTGAATGGAGACAGAAAAATAGAGCATTTTTGTGTTTTTTAATTTCGCACCTAAATATTTCATATTATGTGTGATCAACGTGGAGGTACTTTTTTAATATAATACACTATATTTGTAATATTTGTGGCCGCCAGAAATGTCTTTCTTCCTTTCGATTGTTAATTATTGGTAGGTTTAATTAGATCATAATGTAACAGGTACAGAAACTTCTCGTACGCAGGCACTAACTACAAGTCGGTTAACGAAAGTAGGTGCGTTCACAGTGCTCACACTAATGCAATTGAAATTACCAACATAGACTCCTTACACTAACCAACTCCTTTACTGACCGCGTGTAACAACATAGACTTTTCACGATGTGTGTATACACGATGGAGGTGACATCATGCCGTGCAGTTATTGCGGTGAACGATGAAAGCGTTGTTCGCGCCAGGCTTCGTTTGTTCACCTGTACGTGCGTCCTTTGTTTTCTTTATTATTAGCAAGTCGCGCCCCGCTGTTTTATCCGCAGTATCTGGGTTGAAGGTTAAACGTCACCCATACAAAATGAACCACCCATGAAAATACACAGATATTATGAAGAAATAGGGAATAAGTTTCCACTCAATTGTTGATTGATTGATTGATTTTATTGATTGATTGATTATGGTTGGCTGTTACTCTTTCACGCCAAAGCTACTCAACTGATTGGGTTGAAATTTGGTATGTAGGTACGTAGCTTAAACCCAGGACTACGCGGGTGAAACCGCCAGAGACAGCTAGTTTACTATATTTAAACTAACTACATACATACAGTAAGTAAGTAACTTTTAAATTGTAGTCTCAATTTTTTAAAAATATCTTCATGTCTTTATAAGTATGTACAGTAGCGACAGTGCAGAATAATCTTTTGTACAAAACTCAAAGGAATAACAGATTACAAAAACAAAAAACCCAAGTATAAAAAGTTTTATAATAAGAATATTTAGCCACGGTTTTATTAAAGAATCCAAGGTACATTTACACTGATCCAGTTGAACTAGCTAGTAGCTGCCTGTTAACATAAAATGATCTAGACTTGGGTAAATAATGTTAATGATATACTTCTTCAATTCATATTGATTTCTGTCTTGTGAATGTGCAGTGAAATATAAATAAATAATAGGGTGAGGCCCCAACTATTATTTATTTATATTTGACTTTAAAAAAAAAAAAATGCACGTTTGACTTAAAAATAATAGTCTCCGTTGCACGCCTATCAAAAAACCGGGTATAACCCGTGTTTTCGAGCGATATAATAATAATATTAATATGGGACAACTTCCCCACACGGCCATCTGGTCCCAACCTAGGCAAGCCTGTTCTATGGAAACCCGAAGACTGATATAAATACTTATATACACTTAAAAGACACTCAAACTCTCAAACTCAAACACATTTATTCAAATAGGTCATAATCTGACACTTTTGTACGTCAATGAAGATACAGTACTGAGTCTACCGTGCGTTCGGAAAGATACCTCTACAAGAAGAACGCACAAGAAACTTGTAGGGCTTAATTTTTTCAACAGATAGTTTCACAATATTTGGTTTGGTTACATTCGTTTTCTTTGAAGGTGCCGCGAGGCGGCTATGCAGAAGTTTCCAGGCATCTTTGTCCTCTATGTACTGGTTGACTTTATAATAAGCCTTCTTAAGTAAAGTAGATTTTATATAGGTTTTGAATTTACCCTCTGAGAGCCCAGTTATCTCTTTTGGGATTTTATTATAGAAACGTACACTATTTCCTAAGAATGTCTTTTTATTTGTTTTAGATAATCTAAAGCTAGGTACAGCTATTTTGTCTTTATTCCTAGTATTAAAATTATGAAGGTCACTATTTAATTTTAATTTATGTAAATTTTTACGCACATACATGATGTTCTCATAAATGTATAAGGATGGTAGGGTCAGTATGTTTATTTCTTTAAATAATTCCCTCAGGGATTCGCGTGGACGCATCTCATAGATGGCACGAATCGCACGTTTTTGTAGTATAAAGATAGTTTCTATATCTGCAGCTGACCCCCACAACAGAATCCCATAAGACATCAAGCTATGGAAATATGACACAGACATGTTCATGCGCATAAATGTTTAACCTGGCCGTGACCTGCGGCTCAGAAGGCAGGGGCACTACTGGCTGAGCCAAACGGCCTGTCAACATACTTCTTGCAGCCAACTGTTAAGTTCACTTTTAATTCTACCGTTTTGCCCAGAAAGTGACAGCTAAGTATATCTCACATACATACATACATGCAGTCACGCCTTGTTCCCGTTAGGGTAGGCAGAAACTATTTCCCTCCATTTGCTGCGATCCTGACACACGGTTTTCGCTTCTTCCACTTTCATGACTTTCTTAATACATGCTCGTCGGTTATAGGTACTTTTGACTTGGCCTTCCCTTAGGTAAAACTTTAGTGTTCATTACTAAGTATATCTCGCTAATGTACCGTTATATTATATCTGTATAATATACCTATGAGACAGTTTATAATATCATCCTATCATCATCCAGAAGACGTCCACAGCTGAACATAGGCCTCCCCCCTAGAACGCCATAAACTATGGGAAGATATTGCCGTAATCACCACGCTTGGCAGGCGGCTAGGATGTGTTAGGTTATCTTTCTATTCACGACAAAACTATTGAACCGTTAAAGCTGAAATTAGACACTGATTTGATACGTTTTCATCGCGTTGATAAGTAATAAAAGAGTAAATAAAAAGACGTTTAATCGAATTCAAACGAGGCATAATAAACTTGAGAGAAGTACCTACTTGCTTCACACTGAATATTTTATAACAATTGTAACTTCAACCACTTGTATAATTGTTTTAGATTTGTTTAAGAATTTCCAAGGGTTTCACAATGTGATTATTTTGGGTGATTCACGCCGAGGTACAATTTGCATGATAAGAAGACACCTTGGCATTTATTTACATCGATAGATACTTACCCAATTTTGAATAAAGCTTAGTTAGGGATTTATTTTATTCTTTTAGTATATATATATATATATATATATATATATATATATATACAAACGGAGGCGAGTTATTCGCGCCTAAAGGTGGAGTCGATAATGCACGGATTCTTGGCTGGATCAACTATGTGCCCAGGGAGGTGTTTATATATATATATATATATATATATATATAATCGTGCATTATCGGATACACGGATTCTTGGCTGGATCAACTATGTGCCCAGGGAGGTGTTTATATATATAGGGAGGTGTTTATATATATATATATATATATATTAAGGTTTATTTTTTTTATTTTTTTTTATATGTACAGTGCCTTTATTGAAAAAAGACCAAACAATAGAGCTACCCACTTACTACCCACCCTAACTAAACACACCATACCATAGAACGCTTCGAAAATCCACAGGCCGACATGCCAGCCTATAGAAAATCCAAGTGCTCTAAACCACTGTCAGATGGCAGCGTACCCAAGATACTGGCGGCATTGCCACGTTGAATAGCAATGCTTATACGTTGAGCCAGATAAACGCCAGCATTTTGATCACGCGTCGCCTCGACCAAGCGCTCAGATAGATTTTTGAAAATGCGATGAGCTCCCGGCCCCCACGGTCCCAGAGTCTCGACTCCAAACGGTTCAAATATGTAACCGCTACCGAGGTTTGCATACTTGCCCCGCTTGCGTTGCTCGGCAGAACCCGCCGCCGCACCAGCCGTACCTTGGGTCTCTGGTACATGTGACGGCGCTAGTGTGTCAACGCAAGTAGCGTCCCACACCAGCGGCCGTCCCATCTTCCAAGGAACGAGGGTCATACCGTCAGGTCTTTTACCATCGTCACGCATCAAACCGTTCGGTTCGAGAACGGCTGGTACATTGGCGCTGGTAAAAGCCCGGCGGATGATGTCGTTAAGGCTAGCGTGGCGGGAGATCCGGCCAGCACTTCGAGAACATGAGAGACCGTGGTGACCGCGTTCGTCGACGGCAGTACCACACTGGCAACGGTGACCTACATAGCAAGGTGCACCCAAACGCAAGCTGACAGCTACACGAAAAGCAGATGGATCTAATAGATTGCCAGTATTGAAAGATGGGATTGCTTGCAACCAAAAACCAGATTCCCTAACAGAGACTGCCAGGAGTCGGGCCTTGTCTGTGGAGTTGGCGCACGTTTGTATGAGACAATTCCGTACCAACGCACAGAGGGGCCCATCCCACAGTCTCTGTGAAGATGGTAGTTTAGGTAAATCGGTATTGGGGCAAGCCGCAACCCAAGCACTCTTTGCCTCAGCCAAATTAGAAACATCGAAAGCTCCTAAAGAGGGGACTCGCGAGGGAGCGAGGATTTTTTGAATTAGGTTGTCCGAACTGTGCACTGAGGACAAAAAAGCCGGGAGAGCGACACTTGAAATTTTGCGGACCCCTAAGCCTCCAAACCTGACGGGTAAGGAGGCTTGAGACCAAGCCCTGTCATCCAAGTTTAAATTTAATACAGACATTAGGGTATTCTTTATGACATTGTCTAAGCTTACGAGAAGTTCATTGTGTTTCCACAACGGACAACATCGTAAAGCATACGTAAATTTTGGCACAAATAAGCAGAATCTGATAATGGTGAATGCCATATGGGCATTAATTTTCAGTAATCTGTCCGAAGCTGAGCTGAAATTTTGAATTTTTTCATCTACGAAAGATGGGAATGATTCGTCGAGAATCGGGGAACCAAGGAGGCGAAGGGAGCACTTATCAACAACTTTAATGTTAGGTGCCAAACGGTTGAATTTTGCATGTGTCAAATCTCTATCCAAACAGGTATTCGAAACAAAAAGTTCGCATTTTGAGAAATTTAGTTCCAAACCAATTTGACGGAATTCGTCAATAAGTGTTTTTAAGTCATCAAGAACAGTGTCCACATCACCTCCTAAAGTCCCGTCGTCTAAGTACCAAACATTAAGTTTGGACTTAAGACGCCGAATGATTGGATGGATGGCAAGACTAAAAATGGCGGGGCCCAGTGGATCACCCTGTTGACAACCCACAGAAGATAACAGTAGGTTATTTTTGAAAACTAATTTAGTGGGATTCCCATAACATTGCCAAAGAAAGTTAGCGATATCTGGAACTTTATCTTTTACTTCGGTCAACAGGGCCCCTCTGTCCACTGAATTAAAAGCATTCTTCACATCCACCTTAAGCAAGACCTCACCACAATTTTGAGCCAAAAAAGTGCGAAGTGAATGAACAGCTGCCTCACAACCACCCCGCGAGCCAAAGCCCAGCTGTACCGGTTGAAAAAGATCGCTTAAGGTAGCGAACTTTTTACCACAACAGACTTTGGCCGCAAGGCGGCGGTAAGTCATGCCGACCGCAATGGGTCTGATGCCACCATCTTTTTTTATAAGAGCGCACAAATTTGCGCCATATAAAATATCAGTGATATCACCGTTGACCCGGCCTGCCAGCATCAAGTTCACTAGATCCGTCAAATCCTTCAAAAGGGCTTCGCCAACCTCACCAGAGATACCACCAGGTTTATTTGAACTTGTAGGTTTTTTTATTTTGGTCTCAATAAAGAATTTTATATTCTTTTCTATACTAACGAGTGTTTTGTAGTGTTAATCATTGGGTTTACTATTTTTCTTTGATGATGCTGATATAAATGAATGTTTTACTTATATGTATTTATATCTCATTAACGTTAAAGAAAATAAACTTATTAGTACGCTTAGCACCTATACATTAAAGTACGTAAACATAATATTAGGCTGTTGATTGGGCCAAAGCCGTTTGATTGCTGCAATGATGTGTTACTCAGGATTTAGAGTTTTGTGTTTTTAGGAATTTTATAGAGATTTATTGATCATTATACTATATTTGTGTAAAAAATGTGGTTTTAGTAGATTATTCACATCAATAACTCACTTTTTGTAATCTGTCGTAGATTGGAATTTCAGACGAGGGTCGTAATAAACACGCAAGGGTTCCTACAAATTGTGACGTTTCATATTAATTCCAAGTTACTAGATTATTCGATCAGATTGTTTCACTTGATTTATTGTAGCCTAACGTTAGTGGAATAATTCAGGATTGGTTTGTCAAATACTGAGTCATAAATTGTAGGGAGACTGGATGAAAGATCTGACACTGTAACCCTTACAGACGAGTCTTTATAATAGAAACCTTAAGGGCTTGAAAACCACTGAACCATTAAGACATTAAACGTAGCGAACTGGCTAATCTCTAGTAGGCCGGGCTTGCTTTACTTACTATTTGAAAAAGCTCAACAGTTAAGTAAAAAATGACTTATTATATTCTGGATTTTCTTCTGTTGAGAAAATGGATAGCTTTGTTGGTAAGGTACGTAGTTTATTTCTTAGTATATTAAATGACCTATAAGTATAATTAAAACGACAAGCTATGTTTTATCCATAATGTTAATACGAGAAGTACTTATGACTGTACCTATAGATAAAACAATTTATACACAACAAACAAGAAAACCTTAAAAGCTAGTAAAACATGATAAGAATTCATAATAACTGTAAAGGAAAGAACCGTAATAAACGTATATTGAGAACGTATATCTGTCATATCTCGTTTTATCATAAATCTAGATCTTAGTTTATAATAAATTAAATTAAGAGCACTGTATGAGAAGTTTAGTTTTGGTTCGTCTCAATAAATGGCGCCACCACACAATAAAAACTCGCAAGCGTTTGTATCACTACTCTTGAGGTGCCTAAGAAACAAATTTGAGTTTTTGCCGACGGATCGATACCCGGAATAAACGTTATAAGGTATCCAGGCCTTTTCTTTGTACCCACGTTGTACAACACTATACAGGAATTCCATAAACCCATAAACATATGTATATTCCTATTATTATGTATCTGCTCGTACCTCAAACCATATAATTCATTATGGAAATTTGATGTCGAATGTGAAATTAATTGCTGTTTGTTTCAGCGTTATCCAATAAGTCATTTCAATTATTCATGAAAGGATAAATTTATAATTGCTCACAAAATAAAGTGATACGAGTAGGTACATTGATAATTTGATATTGATGTGCTATCGTCAGCAAGCTTCTAAAGCATCGAAAGATTTATTCAAAAAACGTAAAGTTCGGAATGTTAAAGATAGCGCAGTACCTACAGGCCCAGATAGCAATCTTTAATATAATCGGTAGCCAAAACTCTTTATAGTTTCTAGCGCCAAAGAAGTAGGTTGGTGTTTTTATAATAAAATAACAATTTTATATTATTATTTCGTTCAAAAAACTCGGGCTTATTGCCGGCATTTTGATAAGCGTACACGAAGACCATTTTTAGTCGAATGTGCAGAGGAGGTAATAAAGAGCACATAAAGCAGTCCATCTCTGAAACTATCTGCAGAAGATGAGCTCAAAGACAGCCCCCGCTATGTGTAAGGACTATTTGTTTTTATAATAGTGAGTGACGACGAGACGAGCAAATCAAGTGCCTGATGGTTAGCATTATGAATACCCATATCAGACACAGTGCCACCCAGTGTTTTAAAATTCAAAATTCTGTTCGGCGCTGCACTGCGCCTGTCACCCTGAGATATTAGTTGTTGAATCTCATCATGCCCAGGAATTTCGCTGGTAACATTGCCCTTCAGACCGGAAGACAGTAATGTTTGCACATTACTGCTTGGCGGATGAATAACTGAATTACGAATGGATTATTTATTATTATTCGTTCTAAGATTTTAGTTATCGGAACTTTTATATACCCATAATCTTCCACGCTTGATTTTAATTAACGTATTTATTATAGAAAGCTAGCAGTAACTATGCTTACATCTCAAACCAAAACTGCCCGCAGCAGTACCAAAGCTGGTTTTAACGAAGTAGTCCGAAATGCTTTAAAAATAATTACAACTTGCACCGCATGAAGCTACTATCCAATCTCAAAAGTGTGCTCCTGTTTATACGAAAGTAAGAATTCTCATAAGTGAAGTATTCTAAATAAAATATAAGCATGTAACTTTCAAGTTGCAAGGTACGAGTTATTACTAGCCTTGAAAAATTAATACCGATCGTAAAAAATTGCTAGTGTATGCAAGAGATCGATGAACTCACTAGTTTTAACAACTTTCACTATGAACCAACTCTTAAATCGTAAAATATCTATTAAAGAAAACTTTTCGAAATGATGAGCAATAATGAAGGTATGTCAGCTGAATAGCGGGCTAGAGCATAGCGGGACTAACCCAATACTAGAAATACTGTATAAAATATTTTATAGTACCTTTGCACAATGTGGATTTATTTTTTAAACTAAAAGAGTGAGGTCCGTACCTTACACCATTTTACAACTTATCACTCATATCTTTATTAAATTCTGTTATATAATCGAGTTATTCACGCCTTCCATAATTGCTAAGGCAGGCCTTAAAATAAGATTATTATAGTAATTAGGTCGCGATACGGTTATTATTACTGTGCAAGACAGTGATGGCATTTAATTTTTATAAAAGCCTTTTGTAATAAAATATTTTACAGATAGAAGAAATAGGTACAGGTTTAGCAGGTATATTTGTTTTTTTTTTTAATTTTATACACTGAAGTGATACACCATTACTACTTACATTACAACATTACTACATACTACAAAAATTGGTTATTAAATATTGAATTTTAAAGGAGAGCACTGCCAAAATTTCGCGTGGACATAGCATGAGGTAATTTGCCTTACGACTGTTTTATCAAAATAGCGCGGTAAAAGGTATATAAAACCTCGCAAAGCCAATTATTTTGAACGTGTGATCCTATTTTACGATTTACGACAAGCTTTCTTCACCAGGTTATTTAGCCATAAAACTTAGTCTTACAAAGTCTACGTTTTCACGAATAAAACTTGGGAGCAGTGCATTAGCCTTTCTTACGAAAGCACATTATAGGTGCACTTCTGAAAGCTATGGAGTGACTTCACAAATAATAATGTAGCCATAGAGTACTATAATATATTATATAGATGGCAAACCCTACCAGTTTCTAAGGAAAAACATAGCTCTGGTTAGCATTGTGATAATTGGTTTACCTGCCTAAGCCGTTCTGATTAAATATATGTAAAAAAATGGTTTAAAATGATGTAATAAAACGATCAAATAAATTTTGTTTTTATATTAATTGATAAAAGTATAACAAAAACAATAATTCGTAATAATTTACGTATTCACGTCAATTTATTCATACTGCCGCCAGAAAGATCGATCTCGAGTCCACCAAGTTATCTGCTACTCAGCCTACTCCCATAGGCATTTGGAAGGAACAAAGGCAAGATATTTGCTCAGGACGAAGCTCATCTGGACTATTGTTTTCTTTATTTGTGCAAGTTGATTAAAAACCATTGATCGGAATCATTTGTGGATACGTAGCTTCGTAGCTCCTTACGTAGCTTCGTAGCGCTTTGTAGCCTCGTAGCATTTGACGCAATGTATGCATTTGTGAAGGAAAATTATAACGACAGACAGCCTCGGTGGCGTAGAGGGCGCATGCTCGACTGCCAATCAAGAGGTCCCGGGTTCCCCCCTATTACCCCCCTATTACATGGGACCAATAACATACTGGCGAAATGTGGGTGTACTCGTATCTACTATGGGACTGTGTCCTGGGTACACCTCTGCCTACCCCTTCGGGAAAAAGGCGTGAATGTATGTTATGTTTAAATTATAACGAGAACTTCGAATTTCCTGCTGCTATTTAAATGCGTAAATTTGTATTTGTGTTTGTACGTTTGTTACCTCTTCACGCCAAACCTAATGAACCGATTGGGCTGAGATTTGGTATGTACGTACCTAGATATCTAAAAATATAACTATTAAATATACACGAATAGTAAATGAAACCGCGAGGCTCAGCTATAGTAAAATATATTTCATTGATTGGTTATTGTATATATAGGTATTTTGACCACTAGTTCGCAAATTATCACTCTGTTAGGATTGCTCGCCGTGGAGTTAACGGCTACAGAATAGTGCTCCACCCTCTCTGCTCGTGGTTGCCGTAAGAGCCGGGTAAGGGTTATTAGATCCAGAGGACGGGAAGCAGCGTCCTCTGCGTGAAACCATCGAACTGCGCTCGCCAAACCGTCTGCATAGCGTGGCGAGTGTTGACAAACCCCCCCCCCATATATGGGGAAGGCCTATGTCCAGTAGTACTACTACCAGTAGTAGTATAGTAGCAGTAGTAGTAGTACTACCAGAGGCTAAAATAATAATGATGATGATGATGATGATCATGGGAATTGCTCGTGTCTCCTATACGGATGAACAACATTGCTTGGGAAATACCAGTTTTAGGTAAATTAACTAAAATATATTTATTTGCAAGCAACAGAATACATATAAGAGGTATAACAAAATACATGATTTTACAGTATTTTACTATGTACATAACATAAATATAATATAATTACGCCTTTTTCCCGAAGGGGTAGGCAGAGGTGTACTCAGGACTCAGTCCCATAGTAGGCACACCCACATATTACTAGTATGTTATTGGTCCCATGTAATAGGCGGCGAGCCTATTGCCATCTACCGGGCACAGTTCCAGACTCCAGGCAGTTATTGAGATAATTCCCAGTGGAAAAATCCAATATTTAACACTTTGTTTGACCTGGGCATCGACTTCGGGACCTTCTGATTAGCAGTCGAGCTTGCGTCCACTACGCCACCGAGGCGAGGCGAGGATTTTACAAAGTAGAAAAAAATTTGCAAATTTGAGGGTACAATAAAGTTCCTTGTAAAATATTCGATTGAAACATAACTCATTCATGCTGAAACCCACATTTGTTGGATTAAAATTTTAATGAAATGATACCTTTATACACCTTGAGTAAGATGAAATCTCGACGCCTAATTAATTGTAACTTCGAGATTACGTTGAACTTGTATTTTTAAACACATTTTAGGGTTTCTTGGCTAATAAAGCTCCCCTGTCTGTATTAAATCCGTCTGTCATAGAGTTGTATTTTTGAGCTCTATTTTCAAAGGGTTTATTTATAACGAGTTTATTAGTGTAAGATGTCCTATATTATGTAAGTAGTATATAGATGGCCGCAATACTATTAAAAATAACATAAATTATACTGAGGAGGCTGTACTGGGTCGACGACATCATTAACATCGCAGGAAAACCCTGGAAACGATCCGCTCAGTACAGAGAAAATTGGCACAACAGAGAGGAAGCCTATTTCCAGCTTTTTTTTCGGTGAGATGATAATATGGGCTATCGATGATGATGATGATGATGATAATATACAGTTTTTTTAGAATTTCATTTAGGATAAGGATATAGGAACCCTACATACATACGAAAAGACAATAACACTGACAATATTTTTCAATATTAGTGACAGGCTGAAGGCGGGCCGCTTACAACTGGACTGGATGGAAATTTATGGGGGAGGCCTAGGTTCAGCAGTAGACGTCCTATAGCTGAGATGATGATTATGAATATTTTTTAAAATTGCAGTTTTTCATAAAGTTTACTTAATAAAACGCCCAACATTCAAAACTTTAACGTACGCAATAAAAATATGTCGTAAACCTCGTCATTTCTCGGCGTCAGCACATTATACGTCAGCGTCACGTATATCTGATATTTGGTGGGCTTTAACCCTTACTGACGTCATAAATCATGTACAAAATAGCATCGTTTAACACGATGGGATCGTAGTTGGAGTGGGTGGCATATTTCATAAAAATATTAGGCATATAAGCCATAAAATGCGACCGTGTCCTAGATTTTTCATCAGTTGGATGTAGTACCTATATTATGCCAAAAACGTCATGCAAATTATTAAAAGTACAAGGGTCATAAGGCCATAGACTGTATTTTCTGTGCCTATATTCTGCACCTATACTCGTATTAAGGCCAATTTTGTTTTTGTGCTATTAAAATACACAACGAGTTAAAGAGATGTAGTAATACTCAAGGGGGCGTATTTTTCCATCAATCTGGACAACTTTTAAAGGAAGGAATTGCGAAATTCACAAAAAATTAATTCGACTTCCCATACAAATTTGCCATTTTGTATGGAAAGTCCAAAATTTTTTTTGTGAATTTCGCCACATGCCAGTGTAAACAGATATCTTTGTACTTTGTATCAAATACAATAGTGAAACAGGCAATTATAAAACCATATTTGCGTCTTTTTTACAGTCAATTTTATACTAGTTAATAAAAGATAGTAATTCAACACAGTTGACGCTTTTTAATTAATGTTGATGAAATTTACAAATATTTCCTTTCTCCCATTAACCTTATCTTGAATATTATGCATCATCATTATCTCAGCCATAGGACGTCTAATACTGAACATATCCCTCCCCCATAGACTTACATCCAGTCCGGCTGCAAGCGGCCCGCATCCATCGTGGTCCTGCTATAATATTATGCCTAGTATCATAATAATAAAATACAATTTTGAGTTAAATCAAAAATCAGTTGTAAGGTCGACTCTAACTTCAGAATAAATAATAGTAGTTGTAACGCCCTAACACATCATGTGTTTATCCAAGAGAGTGGTGTGACGTGTTAACCCATCCATTACCGAATTTACTGTAACTCTATATTCACTGTGACCACAAATTGAACGAAAAATTATATGAAATCGCTCTTCATTGTGAACTGTGACCCTTTAAGGATTTGATGAAGTACCTAAAAAAATTAAACTCGTAATAGGGTAAAAAAAATGTAAAAGTTTTAGACATTGCCCATTTTTTTTTATAGAAAAATTAATAATATTGGGTAGCAATAATAATAAATTCATAATTTTATATAGAAAAATTAATAAAAAATAAAATAATAAGGGATGACTTGAGTTCCAATGAACTGTCCGAAGGGGATGCCCAAGACCGAGCGAAGTGGAGAAGAAATAGCCGGTAAGCAGACCCCGGCTATAGCCGGCAAAATTGCTGGAGAGTAGAAGAAGAAGAAGAAAAATTAATAACATTCACGCATTGACCTAAGTCCGGTCCTTGGTCTTACAGACCAATGAATTTATAATTTATACCCTTTTGGTTTGAGATAATATCTTAACTGAAAGCTTAAACTAAGGTAGTAATAGAAAAGTAGTAATACTATATGACTATTATTCTAGTTGTCTGGCTACACACCTTATTTATTTTATATTTTCTTTCTTTGGATTTTGATTATATTGAGTTGCATTTAATTTAATTTTATATCAATGATAATTATAATAATGTTATACCTAACTCATTTGTATTTTGTGCTATGACGTATTTATCTGAGAAAAAAGCCTTTTTATTATAACTACATATTAAACCATTAATTGTTAAAATATCGAATTAAACTCATTATCACCTGAGGGTTAAAAAAATAATGACTTAAGTACGAATTTATATAGCTGCTCGTCCGCTGTAATACTTTAATATCGTAAAGGTCCAGATTAATAAATTTCCACAATTAAACCTCAATTTAATCACATAGAATTGTTCTAAAATGGATAGGAGGTGCGTGGTATTTAGTCCTCACCGTAAGCGAATATATTACAATTATTTACGTAAATAAGGGTTCACAAAACATCCCTAGAACGGGTTATGATTTTTTTAGGATTTATGGATCGTTCGCTTTTTAATCATCGTAAATTTCGATGTAACTTGTTTTTTATGATGTATGACATCACAGTTAAGGTTGGATTATAGGAACGTTGTAGGGTACTTAATCATAAAGCATAGAATACATAATGACGTATTGACTATTGAGTCAATACGTCAATAGTCGTCAAACAGAAATTTAAATTATTATTTTTCAAGTAGTACATACTCGTATTGCGAAAAGAGACAATTATCGTGTAAGTATGTTGTATGTATTTCTATAGATGTCAGATTATTCATGACTTTTACCTTATATTTTTATTTTGCCTAAAATATTTTTTTTTATGAAAGTGAGTGACAAGACGAGCAAATCAGGTGTCTAATGGTAAGCATCATGATTACCCATATCAGACACAGTACCACCCAGTGTTTAAAATCCAAAATTCTGCGCGGCACTGCACTGCGCCTGGCACCCAGAGATATGAGTTGTTGAATCTCATCATGCCCAGTAATTTCGCTGGTAACGTTGCCCTTCATACCGGAACACAGTAATTAAATGACAATGAACAAAAATACCAGTACAGCTACAACGACTCAGAGATAGTCTTTAATTCATCGTATTAAACTTAGGTATATTACACGAATATCACAGCGTAGGACGTCCTCCCACTAGGTGGACGGACGATCTGATAAGTATGGCAGGAGCACGCTGGATGCACGCCGCTTACAACTGGACTGGATGGAAATCTAAGGGGGAGGCCTATGTTCAGCAGTGGACATCCTATCCCTTCAGCCGCTACAAAAGAGCTGATAATTTTCAAATGGCTGTACCATGACACAGCTAAAACACATTCGATCACATGATCTTTAAAACGAAAAAAATCGCATCAAAATTGCTCCATTCATTTAGAAGGTTTGATGTCACAGACAGACACACAGACACATCAAACTTGAGTCCTTCTCTCAGGAGTTAAAAACACAAGTAAAAACTAAAAATTGAACCTAAGTTAAAACCTGATCCAAAAGGACAGGTTCGAGGCCGTGTCCCTTCTTGCTTACTAATTTTTAATCTTCGCCAGCATCTTTCTGAAGTTAATTGCCTTGGAAAGCTGTTAGGGACGTAATTTGCGAGCTACTAACCACCGCCCATGTTAAAAACATATTTTTACTATAGATTGTTCAAAATAAGAACCGACTTGCAAAGGGTGCTGTGATTTAACTTACATAGGTGCCTATTGTTTATCTTATAAACTTATTTCTACCGGACGGCTGACACTACGTTTACTTTCCGGCACACCCTGGACACTCGACTCAATTCCCATAAATAAGCCGCGTTACAATTACCTACTACTAATAAAGCCAAAGCAGTATGGAAAGTGATTAAGAAATTTGCTTATAAAGAATGTGACATGAATTCAATTAGTAAAATTAATTATAATGACGTAGGAATAACAAATTCAAAAGACATAGCAGAATTATTCAATAATTTTTTCATTAATTTAACAAATACTGATAATAAAGATAAAAATAATGACATTCTAATAAATACAAATAATCAAAATAAAAATATATCAAATGACAAAAGCATCTTTCTTAATCCAACTGATGTTACTGAGGTACAGAAAATCGTATTGTCACTAAAAAACTCCAACTCGGTGGGTTACGATGACTTAAAGACTGATGTTATTAAATTGAGTGTAAACCATATAATGTACCCTCTTGTTCATATTATTAATTTATCACTAGAACAGGGAATTTTTCCGGAATCTTTGAAAAGTCGGTGGTAAAGCCAATTTTCAAAAAAGGCGATAAAACAGTAATGAATAATTACAGACCGATTACGCTTATACCCATTTTTTCCAAAATATTTGAAAAAATTATGTTAAAAAGACTTAACAACTTCGTGGAGAAATATGATATTATAGCAGAGGAGCAAAATGGATTCCGGAAAAATAAAAGTACGGCTTTGGCTGCCTTTAAATTGGTGAAGTGCATTATGGAAGGCCTTGAAAGAAAGCATCCAGTAACAGTCATATTTATGGATATGAGCAAGGCCTTTGATTTTGTGTGTCACAGTAAACTGCTCGAGAAGCTGTACAGGTATGGAATTCGGGGACCTGCATACCACTGGCTCAAATCGTATTTATCGGAGAGAACTCAGTGTGTGCAAATCAGTAGTCTTAATAAAGAAACTAACACTATCGAAACATTTGCCTCGACTTACCTGCCTAATAGATTTGGAGTCCCTCAAGGGAGTATTCTGGGGCCATTTCTATTTTTATTATATATTAATGACCTTCCAAATGCACTACGCCACCCGTGTATACTGTTTGCAGACGATACAACAATAGCAGTTGAAGGGAATGTAGGGGATAAGATTAACTATGAGAAGGAGGTCAATGAAGCTGTGGCTGGTGCTATTCATTGGCTAACAGCTCATAACCTGCAGGTTAATATTGAGAAAACAAAATTAGTCCAGTTCCACACCATAAATAGTACTCCCCCAGAGTTAAATGTAATGTATAAAGATAAGCCCATTGAGAAGACAAGTTGCACAAAATTTCTTGGTATAACGATAGACGCAAATTGCTTCTGGAAGCAGCACATTGAGTCCTTGTGTCCCCGACTGAATAGTTTTGTTTTCCCGCTAAGACGAATTTCACAAACTGTGACAAAGGAAGCTGCCATTACCGCTTACTATGGATGTGTAAATTCGATACTGCGTTAGGGGATTATAATCTGGGGCAGGAGTACTGAGTTAGACCAAATATTTCTCATTCAAAAGAGATGTATCCGTGCAATATTTGGGATAAGACAGACGGATTCATGTCGACCATTTTTTAGGAAACATAAAATTCTAACTGTGACTTCATTGTATATCCTGGAAATTGGTTTATTTGTTTTTAAACATAAAGACATGTTTCAGCTAGCCAGCACTTTGAGTAACCACCATGGCACTCGGGCCCAGTTTAAGGAGAAATTATTTCGTGAAAGTACTAGACTGACATTGACATCGAATAATTGTAATATAATGTGTGTTAAAATATTTAATAAAATCCCTGACTCTTTCAAAGATATGACATTTAATAGATTTAAGAAAAATTTACTGACGTGGCTTGCCGAAAAATGTTTTTATAGTTTGAATGAATTTTTTGATTATAAGATTTAATACCAATTATTTAATGATTATTCAAATACTTAATATTTTATGTAAAGGTAATTAATAAATTGTAGAACATATATAAATGTCCAACGCCTGAAAAGGCAGATTTGAGCTGAACCTGTTATGTAAATGTGAACTATATGAACCTTAAATCTTGGGAATAAATGATTATGATTATGATTATGATTACACAGACACTGCACACATGGACTTTAGCACACGTGCAAGAGTGTGCGTGCGGTGCGTTCCGAGCTCCGTCAGCTCTCATCGGAGCTCAATTTTGCTCACGGGGTGAGGATGACCCGATTGGTGGGCGGATGATAGTGTCTATTCTCAAATCCGTTCTCTTCATTCTAGATGTTGGCCATGACATTACAGAAAAAGCGGGCCTTATCTGGATACGACTTATACAAGAGAGGGTCAAATGGCATGCCATGAAGGAGGCGTATGCCCATCAGGCGTGTTAATTGGGCTGTGGATGATTATGATGATGATGATGAAACGTAATTAAAAAAGATTAAGTGCTCAGGATGTGCAATTTCGCGGAATATTTTTCTATGGTTTGTGTTGAATCTCCAATTTGAAAACATTCCAATTGTTAAGTCCTCTTTATACAAATCAAAGCTTTACATTGAAATCCGCGTATTTGACCGCCTTTTGTGCGTAATGTATTCTTTTACCTAAATCCCTAGAGTATATAATATTCCGTACGTATGTACGTATATGTGAAACTCGACTTTCCTACATAATACATATTATTATGTAAAACACGTCGTCCATTTGAACGACTTTTACAATACGGTCGTTTTATCTTGGCTAGTCTGAACATAGGCTCTGCGAACTATAGCGCATCTATAAAACTCGTGAAGAAAACTGTTATTCCCAGATAAACAAATATACGTACGGACAAAGTTTATTGTAAGTTTTTTTTATGATTCTGAGTGACAAGACGAGCAAATCAGGTGCCTGATGGTAAGCATCATGATTGCCCATAACAGACACAGTGCCACCCAATGTTTTAAAATTCAAAATTCTGCGCGGCACTGCACTGCGCCT
The DNA here is from genome assembly GCA_947063395.1 of Hemistola chrysoprasaria. Lineage (NCBI taxonomy): Eukaryota > Metazoa > Arthropoda > Insecta > Lepidoptera > Geometridae > Hemistola > Hemistola chrysoprasaria. Next base: position 7,021,865 of record OX346720.1, on the reverse strand, counting down.
ATCACCCTGAGATATTAGTTGTTGAATCTCGTCATGCCCAGTAATTTCGCTGGTAACATTGCCCTTCAGACCGGAACACAATAATGTTTGCACATTACTGCTTGGCGGATGAATAACTGGCAAAGGTGTGGTACTTCCCCAAGCGGCCCCCTGCAAAAGAGGCCTACCACTCCTAGAGGTTATTTCTTTATTTTTAGATGCCACGAATACATTTCACACGCATTAAGGATGTCAACTTAAAATTTTCGTAATTTTCCCTGTGAGCTGTAATTAAAGCAAAAGTAATTAAAGAAACGCGCAATACACTTAATGATCTAGTAATAAATTGGTAGATTTGTTTGGCCATTCAATACAGACTTAATTTAGTGGAAATATCGTTTCTGGTCCATGTATCCTCTGGCGTTGCGTAAGTAATGATACTTATACTTTATATACATATTGGCATGATGTAAGATATTATGATAATGTCAAAATGACGCGATCCGATGTTGAGTCAGTTTTGGTCAATATTTTCCTGACTATACTATACTATTTTCTTCTTTATTTGCTTGTTTTACGTTACCTACTTATCAATAACTAAAAAGTCAATCGTGTCAATCTTAGTATTATTTTCAGTACGTCGTTTTGCTTAAATAGACAAACGTTTTTGTGTATATGACAAGATATTTATTGGTTTTATGAATATTTGAACAAAAATTGTAACATTAAACATGAAAAATAATTTACTAGGTACAAAGTATAGTATATAATATTATGAACGTCAGTAAAAAAATATTCGCGCCTCCATCATTGCGCTAATGTATCGCAAATGAAAATTTTATACAATTTCGTTGAGAGTAACGGAACATTTTCGTCACTTTGGGCCGACGAATTTAGTAAAGCACCTACTTAAATAAGTTTTCACTTAGGTAACATAATGAGATAACGGTTGTATTTATTTTTATATCATAGGCCTTGCAATTAAGGACCATGGATGGATTATTTTTTTTAAAGTCTAGCGTTTCCACTATACCATTGACATTGCAGTAATAAACCTATAGATATTATATTTATATAATAATATTAAAATAATTGAAATTAAGTAAAGTTACAGAATTAAGCTTCTAATATTTATACAAGTAATTTTGGCTCTAACTCAATTCGAATAAAAATGTTTGAGATTCTTATTTCATAGCGAGTAATATACCTATGTGTAATAATTTCTACAAAACATTAGTATTTTTATGACATGAGAACAAAAAGCAAAAAGTTTAGTAAATATACGACATATAAACTAGTCGTTTAATTAGGTTTCCCTAACATTACAATAAAATGCCGAGAAACGACCTAAACGGCCACTTACACGTATAAGGTGGTGTACTTAGGATCACCTCAACAAATTCTGGGTTTATGTGAAGATACGGAGATTACAGGCATTGCTGTATTTATTTACAACGTTTCTACTCCCTGAGGAATGCTTCTAGAAACCATTTGCTGGATATAGTGTGGAAAGTGTCTTCTGGAGATCTAATTTCCGAGATCAGGGCGAATAATCTTGGTATTATTTTACAAACAAAACGAGTTTAAATCCTACTTATAAATGTAATATATTATCTGTGTGTGTCTGTTTCTTCTTTACGTCAAAACTTCTGAACCGATTGGGATGAAATTTGGTATGAAGGGAGCTTAGACCGTGGAATAACACATACTTTTATATCGATATTCGGAAACGATAACTACGCGGACGAAACCACGGGGCATTGTTAGTTATTAATGTCCTATCATCGAAATCTAAGTAAACTGAACATAATACTTTTTAATTATGGAGCATATAACATACATTCACGCCTTTTTCCCGAAGGGGTAGGCAGAGGTGTACCCAGGACTGAGTCCCATAGTAGATACACCCACATTTCGCCAGTATGTTATTGGTCCCATGTGTGGCGAGCCTATTGCCATATACCGGGCACAGTTCCAGACTCCAGGCAGCTATTGAGATAATTCCTAATGGAAAAATCCAATATTTAGCACTATGCCTGACCTGGGGATCGAACCCGGGACCTCTTGATTGGCAGTCGAGCATGCGCCCACTACGCCACCGAGGCAGTCCGAGGCAGTAATTATGGAGACATACCTATATTGCATATAATATGTATTTGACGCACATTTATTATGAATTTGTAGAACATGATACCGACTTATAAAGTTGAACTAAAATAACAAAACCTACATAATATGCGAAAAATTCTCATTGCACAGTATTGAATACCGCCAACCTGTTAGTTTGAATTGATATTGTTTTCCCTACAAAATTTTATGTAGGTACTGGTACGTAGGCATACGTACATTGATACTTACAAAAGCAATAAAAGAGGAATCAATCTACATGTCCGAGTGTTATAAGGTAACTCAACATATTGACTTATTACAGGGAAAATGGACATTCTGTACTGAAAAGTGTCCATATAATGTTTTTACATACATACATACATTCACGCCTTTTTCCCAAAGGGGTAGGCAGAGGTGTACCCAGGACTCAGTCCCATAGTACATACACCCACAAAATAATGAATAATGTTTTTGGTATAAGAAAATCCTAGGGTAAATACAAATGTAGATTTCTTATGTAATATACAATCCTATTCTTTAAGTCACGTTCGCACAATATAAACAGAGCCTTTTTTTTTTTATAATATGGGACAACTTTCCACACACGGTCATCTGGTCCCAAACTAGGCTAGAAGCCTCTACTATGGTAACCAGATGACTGATATACATACTTATATAAGCTTATAACACCCAGACACAGATCAAACAGACATGTTCATGCACACAAATGTTTGACCTGGCCGGGGATCGAACCCGGGGCCTGCGGCACAGAAAGCAGAGTTACTACCATCTGAGCCAACGAGGCTGTCTTTATACACACATTCATAGTATATTAGTTTTATAGAATTAGGTAAGTTTAGATGTCCTTTGTATATAATATATTTTCAGTGTTTTATTATGTTTAGCCGCGAGCAACTGCTGAAAATATTGGAAATATTTCACATACATGCTGGGAAAACAGTTTTTATCATTCTACGAATCAAGGATCTCTTTTAGGATGAATTTCTACCAGTTTAGTGATAAGCAGTTAGGCAGTGAGCGAGGAGCTTAGCTATTCGTCTGCTATGACCGCTAAGCTACGTTATGAAAATTAGTTTCTTATAGCAGAACTGTTTTATTCGTACACGATTTAGCCACACAGTGAGCCGCTCCGTCAGCTGCTCTAAATATCTGTTAAAACACACATTTTAAAAGTATCGGTATACATAAAGCTGATAAAGCCAATCGCTTTTTTAAATCCTACTATCCTACAGATATTATAAATCAGTCATTTCAGTAAAATGTAAAAAACTTATGTTTTTAACAGGAACAAAACGCTTGCAAGTTCTAACTCACTTCCAGCGCCATCTAGCGCGGTTTGGTTAGACTGATGGATGGATGGATGTTTCATACTCTTTCACGCCAAAACTACTGAACCGATTGGACTGAATTTTGGTATGCAGATAGCTTAGACCCTGAAATAACACATAGGACTTATTTTCCCGATATTCTCACGGGAACGATGTCTACGCGAGTGAAACCACAGGGCACAGCTAGTAGTTTTATAAAGTTTGAACTGTATGTTATGTGTATGTTGTCTGTAGGACACTCCACCCACAACTTGGACAGACGATCAGATAAAGACAGCAGGATCACTCTTTTTTTTTTTTTTTTTTTTTTTAAATGACCTATGCTGTTGGCCTCAGATGGCCTCTACAGCTTTACCGGGCAGTGGTAAGCGCAGGAGGCGCTCGACCCAAAGTTAAAGGGCGACTAGCACAAGGGCACCTAGACGGTACGAACCTCGGCTTGGGCCGTCGCCAGAATACGTGGGGTCAGACTTGCCCTGGCACCCCAGAAGGGGAGTGTCCTAGGGCCCTATCAATGGTTTGATCTGTTTGATTATTTGGAGAGAAACTAACCGATCTGAAGGTTCTGAGAGATCTTCGACCTCGCCGGCGAGGTCGGTGTTGTGATTGTGTGAGTTGGTGGATCTGGTATCCGGCACCAGTACCGAAAACGGAGCGTCTGTTGCGTATATTGGTAGAACCTAGCGCCGCCGATGTGACGGCGGCGATAGAGTCGTCCGGGTCGTCCAGGACGTTGCGAGGGCGTCTACGGAGGGGAGTCAGGATCACTCTGGATGCAGGGCGCTTACAAGACCCGACTAGATGAAAATCTAAGGGGGAGGCCGATGTTCAGCAGTGGATGTACTATGGCTGAGATGATGATGATAATCTGTCTGTTCAGGTATTTTTAATTTATCTGGGTGTATAGTAACTGAAATTTCACCCCTTTCCTGTTTACCGATTCATTTGATATTTGGTACATACCTTACGTTCTAATGACAATATACCTATTAGGTATAACCGTAAAAATGTATTACATGTACAATGTATTTAGTTGTATGTTAAAAATATATTTAGGCACAAGTCTAAGTTATTGATCTCAACTCCGGTGTTCCCAAAACTCTTTCGTCCCTAATTTCCTCATCACCGATTGTATTTAGACCATGTTGCCCGTTTTGTTTTGATCCTAAATTTATTGGAAACGTACACTACGCACAATATAAAAGGTAATAAGCAAGTTACCAATTGTGAATGTTTTGTGTTACATATATCTATAGGCTAAGAAATTGCATAACTTTTTTCTATATTAATAAATTCCCAAAAATTTATTTCCATTTGGTACTAAATGCATTTACCCCCATCTTCACAAATATTGGCCCAGCTGGTCCTTCGAGTAAGCATATATAGTACTTAAAAATTCTTGGAGAAACCTTCAAAGCGATTGGATTTACGGCGAGCGCAGTGGAATCGATTTCCAGCAAGCCGCAAGACGGCGACGGCGACGACCTGTGGTTGCAAGCCTCTACCAATTCATCCCTCATCATTTTACAAGGCGAATTGAACAAGCTGTTCGCTCCAGATTAGACCGCGATTTAATAAAAATAGTTACGTCGTACTTAGTAAAAAATGATTCTCAATTCTGGTTTGAAAAAATCCCCTACAAACAAATAAAATTCAATCTTTTAAAATTCGTGGTTAGCGGCGATAACAACGAATAAATGTATTCGTTTTTTAGAGAACTGTAAAAATTCAATACAAATTTGATTTTGAGCATATACCTTTTTAGGGCAGGTTTTGTAGCTGTAATATTTAAAAGGATGACCTATTGACCTACTAAATATTTTAGGTTATGTTTAATCTGTGTTAATTTACATTAACGAATTCATTACAAACACGGAGTTAGAAGGATTTCATTCATCAACACAATATTTTACGCTTGGCTGTGCAAATAATACCATCAAAAATCCTACCACGCAGTACCTACTAATGTAAACAATTTATATAACTGCGATGCTCAATGAGAGTAATTTAGGAACCAAACTAGGAAAAATATAATGAACATATTTTTTATTTGTTGTATGGAAAACGTCAGCATTTTAAAATTATAAATATAACCTATCTAATACTTTTTAAATTACATATTAAAGTATAGAGGTAGAACTTAACCTATGCACCTACTGTGTTATGAATATTACCTACATCTATAATTTTTCAGATCAGCAAAGTGACAAAATTTTGTATTTCGTTATAATTCTTGATAAATGAAAATGGAACCACGAATTGGCAACCTGACAATACTGTCAACAGTACACCAAAGTTATCAATCATTTCAAGCCGTGGTTGGAGTATATTAGTACTATTATTTATTCTGTGTTTGGAGGCTGTTTCTTAACGTTTACGTGTATGAGTAAAGGTATGATCAAGTAGAAACGGGAAGTGGAAAACGGTCTAATTAACCTTGTCTGGTATTACTTTAATAACGTCGTATTTGTTTTACGTACCTACTTATAGTATATTTTAAAAGCACCAAAGTTGAATTAAACCTCATGTCTCGGTGGCGAAGTGATTCGCAAGCCCTACTACCAATCATGAGGTTCCAGGTCAGACAAAAAAGTGTTTGTAATTTTTACATTAGGAATTTTCTCAGCGACAGGCGTCTAGAGCTTCTCAGGCAGGAGTCTAGAATATTGCCCGGTTCATGCCAAAAAGCACACCCTCTATTACGTGGGACTTGAAAATATAACTGGCGAAGTGTGGGTGTGTCTACTATTGGATTGGGTCCTGTATATACCTCTGACAACCCAATTTGGAAAAAGTTATATATTCATAAAGTCCGTGAAAGACGTGCGCACTTGCGCCCTTGGTGTGTGACGATGCGAACGTCAAACACTGAAGTGCGCACATTTCTAAAGCCGCACAAGAAAACTTTAACGTTAACGAATACTTAACCGAACGTCATATCTTTGGTTAAATCAATATTAAGTGTTACACCATTATATTACCTGTTAAAAATGAGGTCAATAATAACGTACAACGTCTGGCTAACCGTGCGGGGTAAAAGACGTGATTATTTGTTAGGTATAAAAACTAAAAGAGTTTAGTAGAGCAAAATTTAATCTGAACCGGAAGGACCTCTGGGACCGAAACCAATACCACAGACTAACAGTAACTCTAACAACTGTTTCTTAAACCTACCTTATCCTTGCCTTACAACTTTTGTGAAAGTTCACTTTGTTTTATTCATTTAGGACAAGTAAAGCTTGATATTATATAATAGATCACTAGCCTATCAGCCTATTTTCATCCACTCCTGGCTCTTATCTAGCATGACACCGTGACAACTGGATTTTCCCGCTTTTACTTCGCCTTTCCTTAAACGTTAAATTGTTTACACACATTTTTGATCGTCCAAATAATACATATCTGCTGTGAGGCCGTTAATGCCTTGGTGGAACTTAGGGCTTATAACGACTCACAAAAATGGTTATATCAAGGGACTAGCTGTGCCCGCGATTTCACCCGCGTAGTCTTCGTTCCCGTGGGAATATCGGGATACAAAGTACCCCATGTGTTATTCCAGGGTCTGAACTATCTACATACCCAATTTCAGCCCAACAGGTTCAGTAGTTCAACAAACATCCATCCATCCATCTATGTATGTAAGTATGTGTGATTATAAGTATGTACGTTTATATGTATAAATAGTATATTATTATACTAAGTACAATTTTTTTATTCTCCTATAAGTACACCGCCGACCGGAAATACTCATGAGTATAGTTTTCCTTTCCTTCCGGTTGTCTGGAAGAAATCGCTTTAAACGATAAGACCGCCACTTGTACTAGCCTAAGATTAATATAATTTTTATTCCTTTATGTTTGTGTCCTATGTATGGTGTACAATAAAGTGTTTATCTATCTATCTATCTATCCATCTATCCTAACAAACTTTCGCAATTATAATATAATCAAGTAGGAAGGAAGTAGGATAGTAGAATGTGTCTGCCTTTATGTTTGATACCTCTTAACTTCTTAAACTAAACTTCCTAACCGATTTGGTTGCAATTTGATATGTACGTAGCCTTAGTCTGTTGTAATAACACACAGAGCACTTTCAGGTTCCACAGGACTCGGTGCTAGTTGATTATACCTAAAATGTTAAGCCATTATATCCAAATAATAAGACACATAAGTACAATATGTATATTTGTTTTCGCTTACCGTTTTTTTATTGGATTGCAAGAAGAATTTTTATTAAACCTTTGAAATATACGTCAACTAAGTGAAAGAAAATTACATTGTTATATTAAACCCATTAGAATAATAAAAAAGACATTAGGAACTGGAACGAAATGATTCATGTTAAAGCAATGTCTTGAGTTTTAAAAAGAAGTTACTAAGACTGCCGACTTGAAAGCACTTGAAGATTTTGTTTCGAAGCAAAAACAAGAAAACAGTAAAAAAATAATTTGTAGGAAACAAGCAATATTATTATTGTTTTATTTTACACATTCTTTATAATTCAGATAAATAATACTTGAGGCTGGCAACAAATTACATAACGTAACGTACAATCACGCTTTTTACCGGAAGGGGTAGTAGAGTGTCGGTAGAGGTGAGAAGGTGTGCCACAGAACTAGCAAAAAATGTGAACAATAATAATTAATTAAGGCAAATTACCCTATATTCTGTTTGAAAGCTAATTTTCATTTCAAAGAGAGACATCACAAAGCCCATGACTATTATTGTCTTTTGCTTTACAGGGTCTGAGAGTTTGTGGAGAATATTAGAGAGGAAGGCTTTTGACGTTCAATAATATTTAATGAAATATTCAGTTAACTGTAAGTACAATTATTATAATTAGGTGTTGAAGAAAAGTATAGAAATACATGGAATCGGTATATTATTATATATAAAAAAAATAACTCCAATAAGATACTCTTATTGGTACCAATTTTACATAATATGTTACACAGATTATCTTAAAAATTTAAGTTAAAAGTTATTGGCAAATAATACATTTGTATTATTTAGGTATTTACCTAATACAAAAATATTTGAATATAATGAGATAATAGTACGATATTATTTGTAGTATTATATATTAGTCGTATTTATCATCGCAAAACCCCTACCCCTACCCCTTCGGGAAAAAGGCAAGATTGTATGTTTTATTGTATGTACTGCAACAAGCGGAGTGTGCAAGAGATTTTAAAATATCAGCAATTTTTCTTAGGTAAAACTCAAAATGCGCAAAGAAAAACCATTTCATCAGACGGGTCTGTGTTGCCAAAGATGTTAATGAAGGTAGACAATAAGATCCTTCGAGATTTGAGGTGCAATCATGTTCGTAGAATTAGGGTTTTACAATTTGTTGAAACTCAATGTACTGTATTATACAAATAAAAAAACATATGCTATTTAAAACAACTTTTGACAGATTTTTATTTATAGCGTTATATAATATTAGGTATTTATTCCTGAAGTTTAATAACTTTGCAGTATTCGTGGTCACAGGAAGATATGTTGACATTTTGATACATAATATATAAATATTTTTAAGCAAAGATTGAAATATTACTCACTTTAACCACTAATAAATAAATAACTAATTGACCGATCGAACGATGCGTCTCAGTTCTGAGATTGGTCAAAAATGTTCTTTTGTCCTTCTGTCAGTCTGTCAGTTCTCGCCTACAGTTACATTTTTAAATTGGCACACAATTTCCTTGATATATTTAACTTTTTTCTACGATCGTGATTTTAGGGGGGAAGATGGAAGTTTACCGTTATTAGCGTTATTTATCGCTATATTTCAATTAAATTTGAGAGGCACACTAAGGACTTCGTTCTACACAAGATGTTGCGAAAATTTCAAAAGACGGGAGTGGAAGGGGAAAAAGGGGGGTAAGTTTGTTGTAGCCTTATTTAAATTCCCCTGCCCAGCCATCCAAAAAGTGCTATGAAAATAGAGTTTCGTCTCGTATGCTTTGTTGTTTTGGAGACTTTATGGGGAAAAGGAAGGATCAATAAAAAACAAAAAATAAAAATACAGTGGTAAAAGCAACATAATTGGGGAGTACAAGAAAAGTATATTCATGGTGAAATAACTGGATCATAGGACAGAGGAGGGGGGTATAAGAGAGCCTATGTCCAGCATCATCTTCCTGACCACACTACGTAGTTTGGATCGACACAGCACGTTTTCTTCGATTCTTTTTTCTGTTCACCATTCGTCATCTATGCACCGGGACTGATACTGATCCTCAAAAATGTTGATCATCACGAAGATTATGACTAAATTTACTAACTGTGATAACTGCTAACATTTTATTTTCATATATCAAACTATGGGTTTCGATAAAAATCAAAGAAAGATAGAAAGAAAAAATATATTCTCAATAAACAAAAAATATCTAACATTGCGAGTGCCACGAAACGGATTAACACAAGCAGCTTGAACAACCTGTACTGGTACTCGAGCTGGTTCTTTTCAAATCGGTAGCGTCGGAAAGTCGGAATACGCCAAAAAGAAGTTTAGTGTTCTCCTATTTTCATATTCTACATAAAACGAATCGTTTCAGATATTTTGCGTGATATATTGAAATATCTAGGACAAGTGACACGTTCGTCGGTGCGGCCTAAAGCTAAGGATTTGCATCTTATAATATTACGTTGACATGTTTATAACACACTTATCACAGACAGTGATCGTATCAATCGTAATTTTTTTTTAAGATAGTAAGTGACAAGACTAGCAAATCAGGAACCTGATGGTAAGCATCATGATTGCCCATATCAGACACAGTGCCACCCAGTGTTTTAAAATTCAAAATTCATATTGTAAGTTAACGATTACGATTTAATGTTTAGAGTTTTTTTTTAATAATGTTTCTGGGCATAGACCCTTGGGGGCCAGAGTCCATTGCCATTGATCGATAATTCAATTGACACACTTCTCACACTCCGCCAATATCGTTTCGACACTCAATTGAGAACCATGGAACTGAAGTAGAGTTACAAAATCGATAACTTGTATCGATAACTTATATAAACGTAGTAAACGACCAATGTATGGTGGTTTACCTGGTTTACTACGTTTATAATTACCTAAATAGGGCCGTTTGTCCGACGTGTTTGACATATTTCACCCGAGCCTCCCGTGTCAATTTCACGTCCAAACCAGTAAGTACGTCACATTATCGATAACTTGTATGTTCATTAACATTTCAATTGTTGTTCATTTTAAACTCCGCAGTCTCACAATAATGATAATTAAAACTTTTTACTCTAACAAAACAGTTTGCCCCAATTACACAGCTCGAGTCAATTCATATGGATTGTGTGGACACCCCATATTGTCAGAGATTCAGGTTACCAATATTTCTACAAGGTCTCAACGTGCTTTTCGAACACAGTAGCGCCTAGGAAAAAGTCTATATGTGACATTTCGAACCAGGAATCACAAAAAAGCCGCGCTGTTCTAAAAGTTTTTTTTTTTAATATAGACTTATTTACTTTGTATATTATCCATATTACCATGTATATGCCCGACCGGTTTAGCAGCTAATTTTCGCGTAAAAAAATATCAAATACGTGAATACACACATTAATCTGAAGCTTGAATTAGGGGACTCGTAGGCATAATATTAATGCCAGCTCCTGTTTTATTGTCCTATATTTTCCATTGCTTTTATAATAGTAAACATAGTAACCTATGCTTTAATTCACAAAGGAATTTTGTTGACATGTCCTAAGAATTTTAGAGAAAGTACCTACTGGAATTTCGGGTCTACTATTATTACTTTAGATGTCACCGTTTGATATATTATGTGGCTATTCGTCTCAAGGACATGATTATTTTTCAATTTGTCTCAAAGCAATGGTACAAGTTGTTGTTGCCGCCAGTATGGCTGAACCTGGAAGCGCACAAATATAACTAGTAATCTGGATAGGGCTTACATGTTTGTGCCGTTTGGGGAAGAAGCCTTGAGTCCATGGGGCCCACTGCTCTGAAGTTGTACAAAGAGCTGATTAAGCACGTGGTGGAGGCGTCAGGTAACCAGAATAATGGCTTGGATTTTTGGCTTAGCTGATCTTGTTTTATACATAGTTTAATAATAAATTAATAATAGATTTTTAGATAAGGATGGATAAATTTAGTGTTTATTCATTAAATATTGTTTTACTTAAGTATTTTGTACTTATTACTTTGTATGTAGGTATGCATGTGGTATCGTAACTTATAACACCTCTACCTTCGTTCTTTCGTTCGGTGGTCAAAAGTAGACCTTTTTTCAAACTAGAAAAAAAATATATTACAAACATATAAAGCGTAAAGTAGTGTATTTACTATTGACACCGTGATCGAGTGGCAGTACCTACATCAGATAAAAGAACAATATACAAACTTAGAAGTCCATTCATTCTTCCGAACTAGACACAAGTCGTATAAGTACGAAATATTCGGCCTCTGTCTATCTATCATGGATTTATTTAATTTTTAAATGACAAAAATTAATATATATAGGTAATATATAATATATTACGGAATACGCAAAAAAAAACGACTTCCCATACCAAATGGAACAGCTGATCGGCAAATTTATATAGAAAGATGAATTTCCATACATATGTTCCGATGTGTAACACGTTGAATAAGAGCTATTTGTTTTTATTGCTAGCCCATTGACTAAGCACTAAACGCAATGACGTTGAATCGCTTTCTAAACGTTTTCTTTTTAAGTCTGCTCAAGCATAACCACATATTTGTCCATAATATTCCCAAAAGCCTCCACCGCTTTAATCACAGATGAAAATCTTAAACTTATAATAATAATCTAGGCAATGATATTATAACTGAAACAATTTTCAAGCGAATCATTTGGGAAAGTCGTTACTCCCCTCAGATAACCGCTATAAAATACTTTTATCATGTTATTCATGATTTGACAATTTCCTTTTATAGTTCACTTTACTCATTTACATTATATTTGAAATTTTAACTTATTAATTTAGCTTTATATTAAACTAGCAGCGCCCTGCGATTTTACCTTTTGACTTCACATTTTGCTGCAGTCTCTTTGGCTTTCTATTATTTTATAATGTCGTTATTACTTATTAGTTTAGAATTAATGGACTAATGGAGTTTAATTTTATTGAAATTTGGCAAAATTATTCAAGGTCGGACATTATGTATAAATCTGTAGACATTCAAGAATACTTAGACGTTTTGAGCATTAAACGACGTAGTGATTGAAGAGGATATTAATTCATATTATTATAAATTTACAGCTACGTTAGGAAGAGACCATCTTCTCTACTTGCCAAGATCCTGACATTCACCTTCAACACATATTTTACATATGCTCGTAGGTTAAGGGTATGTTTGACTGTTCATTTGATTAAGGTTTTGTGTAAATTGGTTGAAATATTATCACACGTGTCACAAATTTTCAGAGCTCTACATCATAGAGCCGAAGCGGGTTGCTAAAAGTTTCCTACAGAGTACAAAATATAGCCAGATCTAGTAATATGGCAGTAATATCAAGTAATTATTATTGTATTTCTCTACCAAATGTATGATTAAAATATAGAAACCAATCTCCAATAATTATTAATTAACTCATTTATAATTAAGAAATTAAATTTAGTTCTTCATCGGTCAGCACTAAGAAACGTGGTACGTTTGCAAAACTTATGAAAATTTCTAATAATTTCTCTTTTATAGTAGTACTTTTTAGTTTTTTATAGTACTAGTTCACACTGAAGGAGTTTATTAGTTCCTGGATAGAGTTAAGTCGTTAAAAGCACTTGCTTTTATTAAGAATGAAAAGCTGGTGGCTGACATAAAAATGGTTTTGAGATCGTAACTGGCTAAGCCAATTATTTAATTAAAAACTATGACACCAATTCAAACTCAAATTCATTTTTTGAAATTATTGACCCCTTGACGTAGTGGGCACAAGCTCGATTGCCGATCATGAGGTCCCGGATTCGATCCCCAGGTCAGGCAAAGTAACGTAAATGTTATATAAAATGCCTATACATGGGACACCCCTATTAAATGGGACCAATAATATTCTGGCGTAATGTAAGTGCACCTACTATGAGACTAAGTTTTGAGTGATTGTATGTTATGTTAAATTATTGGCCTAAAAAGCTTAAATTAATGATGCTTATGATTAATTAATCTTTAAGGCGCCAGGAATGATATATGTACTTGTACTAGAAAAACGAATTAATATTTAAGTAAATACCTTTATTAGATAGGTACTTGAGTAAACTCGTCCCGTGATATAAATTGAAATTATTATTGTTATTAAACAGTAAAACATCTAATAAACTACATCTCTAATAAGACATCTGAGCGCTAACGTCCATGTTCTCAGGCATTATGATAGCTACTAAGTAGCTCTCTAACACATACCTTACATCTTATTTTAAATACTGTGGTTTCGTCGTGTTTGCTAAAATATGCCCACCTGTTAAAACATCGGAATACTTGTTCAGTTTTCGGTCATTATCATGAACGTAGGCAGACGATAGATAGACCTTCGTTGTATGTTATATACCTTACTGTACTTATACGCAGGTGAACCATCGTTCAATTGGTAGAGGGTCTACACCGGATCTCCGATGAATGTGGGGAAACAACTAGTTTGTAGGAAATAAATAATCAAAAGGAACTTTCTCCGTTTAGATTTTGCTTTTTTTGTGCGGAATCGACGTTGATAAGAGAAAAGATAAAACTGAAGGAATGAGCAAAACTTTGCGACAATGTGTTGAGTGTTGACACTTAATTCATGGACATTTTATGACTATGCTCCCTTCCCAAAACCCAACCTAGACTTTTTTTTATAATATGGGACAACTTCCACACACGGTCATCTGGTCTCAAACTAGGCAGAGCCTGAACTAGTGTGACCAGAGGACTGATATACATACTAATATATGCTTATGTCACCCAGACACAGATCAAACAGACAAGTTCATGCACACAAATGTTTGACCTGGCCGGGGATCGAACCCGGGGTCCGCGGCACAGAAAAGAGTTCCTACCATCTGAGCCGACGAGGCTGTCGAACTTTGACCATACAAATTGCTTTATTCCTAATCTACATCATTATGAAAAACGATGTGCAAAGATTCAGCTTTCTATAGGTTCTCTCTAGGGCAAGGGTTGGGAGTTGGTAAGTCAGTGTCTCAGGTCAGCATTTTGGATTTTATAAAAAGACTAAAGTAATCCCGCGCCTACGTTCCCGTGGGAATTTTAGGAATTCCTTTCTTAGTCCTTGTCTGCATCATAATGATAACCTAAGTTAAAAACTTCAGCTCAACATAGATAATATTCAAAGGTTCAAAGGTCGGGGTAAAGCGTTGATGAGTGAGAGATTATAATTTACGCACGAATCTATTTCTATATGTTGAAAATGTTGTTTATAATTATTTAAAATATTATAATTATTTATTTGAATCTTTAAAATTATTATGACCACGCCTATTCTGTCAAGAACACTCTGCTTTACATAAACTGCTATATATAATTCTATGACATAATTCAGGAATTAATCTCTACTTCAAACTCATTTTGAAGGTAGGTATTTCTTTTCCACACAAAAAATGTCTTTAGGTTGGTATAGAAAAGCTGTTCCTACCTTAAGAGAACCGTAGAACTAACGGAACATAAAAATTACGATAAAAATATAAGAGGAGGTACTGTTTGCATTGCGAAAGGTTTTAAATAATTTCTCTTCATAAGAAATTGCTTCAAAATTAAATTTAAACGTCATGAAAAGTAATACGACTCAGTAAACGTTTACGATTGAAAGTTTGAATTGTTTCCAATGTGAGAACTTAGTGACATTATATTTGGATAAAAGCGAAGGTTTCAGTACAGACATATTTTCGGCGAATGCTGAAACTTGAGCCCGCACGAAACTAGTTTATGAGCCTTTTAAATATCGTTCAAGAAAGAATGAAATGTTGATATTGATACTAAAGCCCGCTTCACATGATAGACGGTGCCTGCATTTTTCTACCATACGTTTCAAATTATAACTAGTCATAAACATGCGTTATTTTGTAAACGCCGCAAACAAATTAGATAATCTTATGTGGTAGCTGTTAGTTCATGATTTAAAACACTAGCACAACGTCTGCCATGTGAACGGAGTCTATCTCTTGAAAGTCATTGATGTTAGCAATTGTACTTATTGTAATTTAATAAGTACTAATATTCTTCAAAGAAAGGAAAATATTTCCACAGCGATTTTTTTAAAAATAAAATGTAATTGATAAGAAAACATTATAAGAGTGAAAGCTTATGTTCTAAATCGTAAAAAGATCGTGTCTTTAGATTTGTTAACCATTTATCTATTTTCAAATAACTTTCTGCCTTATCGTGGTCGAACGTTCCTCGATCAAGTCTATTCTATGTATTTCTCTTTTCATAGAAGGCAACCGATAAAAAATAGATATTGTGGTCTCTTTCTCATTTACTACATTAATTAGGTAATTTTTGTTTCAAGGAACATACAAATTAATATACTTTATGTAATTTTTGGACAATTTGTCAGAAAGACTGAAAGCATTCCAAAATGCTAACAGTTTTAACATACTAAGCGATGTTGTATTATAGTTGTCAAGAGTATACAATAACAACCTTCATGTTTTGTGTTTTCTTTGATATTTTTGCTATTAGAGAACCGTCCTAAATTATTTTTAACCGAATTCCAAAGGGAAAACTGAAATATATTTTTTTTCCGTTTAAGCTTTTAATCGGTAACATATATTTTTACTAGACAGCTTAATCATAATCATTTTATTTGCAGGAATATATGTACAAACAGGTCTAAAATTAATTTTAATTAGCCCAATACATTCTACCTTCTTGAGGCGTGCAAATTACAATTAAAAATAAAATTTAACTAGATTAATTAGGTAATAATATCAATGTCCAAAATAATAATAATCTAAATTTCCTTGCAAAATTAAGAAAATTAAATAATTATTAGATTAAGTAGGTCAAGCAGTCAATCTTAAAATTATAATGTCAAAACCAATGTCAAAATAATAAAAATTAGGCAATCATCAAACTTAATATTAAAATTATATACCATATCTATACTTTAGGTCTACATATTCTTTAACTATGTAAAAACATTTTTCCAGTAACCATCTTTTCAATTTTCGCTTAAAACATTTACGGGTAGATCTACATCTTTATACTCATTTGGTAGCTTTTTAAAAATCGAAATAGCCTGATAATATGTGTTGCGTTTTACTATAGCTAGACGACATGGAGGCATTGTCGTAGGATTAACAATTTTCAGAGGTTTATCGGTAACACCTCGGTCGGTGCCTCGGACTGCCTCGGTGGCGTAGTGGGTTCGACATTTCAGGTCAGGCAAAGTGTTAAATATTGGATTTTTCTGATACTGGCGAAATATGGGTGTACCTACTATGGGACTGAGTCCTGGGTAAACATCTGCCTAACCTTTCGGGAAAAAGACGTGATTGCATGTTTTTCGGTAACAATAGCCTTTTTCGGAATTATGCTGTGAAAACACTTAGAAGTGCGTAACCTTCAAATTCGTTCTTATATAAAAACCCTTTTATGCAAAAAGAAAGCACTTTTTCTATTGTGTAACAGAGAAGGTGTTGCCCACACATTTGTACTTATGAGTGATAGATTTATTACACACTATTAATATATAGGTGTTATGGGTACCTAACACTGAAAATTTTTAGAATAGGCCAGTAAGAAAAGCAGCCGATGAAAAATGTATTAAAATTACGAATAAGGAACTCTTTGGGTATCTGTAATGTGTATTAAATTCATATGTCATTTGTTTTTACTAATTGGCAGCAATTTAAAGTGTCTGTTGAGCATCAAAATAAATGCATTTGAATAGAGAAAATGAGAAAATGCCATTTTGGCGCTGGCCTATTCCAAACACTTTCAGTATGCCTCTTATATATTCTAGGGTCACTAGCTCTAAACGTTTTTCTTTTCCTCTCATAGATTTACGTAATTTTTAATGCATAATCAACTCTGGAACTGCAAAAAATACCCTTTTCCTAGAAAAATCTTCTTGATCTAAAACATTTTTGACAAGATAATATCTGGAATTGTTAATTATTTTCTCGGTTATGAAGTTTAAAATGCAAGTAGTTTCAAGTGATGTATTTACTGAAGAGGTTGATAACTGATTACCGCTATACCTAAAGTGGTGATGTAAAAAGTTTTCTTTATAGGTTCACAATTAGGTAAATCAGGATAAAGATAATTAAGTATAATATTTACGTTACGACCATTAGATTTTTTTTTATTATAGTGACAAGACGAGCAAATCAGGTGCCTGATGGTAAGCATCATGATTGCCCATATCAGACACAATGCCACCCAGTGTTTTAAAATTCAAAATTCTGCGCGGCACTGCACTGCGCCTGTTACCCTGAGATATGAGTTGTTCAATCTCATCATGCCCAGTAATTTCGCTGGTAATATTGTCCTTCATACCGGAACACAGTAATGTTTGCACGTTACTGCTTGGCGGATGAATAACTGGCAAAGGTGTGGTACTTCCCCAGGCGGCCCCCGGCAAAAGAGGCCTACCACTACAAAAATTGTCAAAAAATATTGTCTTTCATGAGGAAATATCCATTACTGCTGTCCTAAGAGCCGAGGGACACGTTTTATAAAAAGACAAAAAGTTAGTCTAGTAATTGATTGAATTTGGCGTTACTTTTCGGAACTCCATTGCAATCTAGGATCATTTCTAGGAGTTAGTCTAGATTTTGGAATGATCTAACTACTGAGACGACAAAGTCTCTATCGGTATCTTCAAGTATCGGTCTCATCATCATTCTAAATAAGAGGACTACTTACTAATAAAACAAAATCTCACGCCTTTTCCCGAAGGCAGAGGTGTTACCCAGGAATCAGTCCCAAAGAAGGTACCACCCACATTTTGCCAGTATGTCCCCATGTAATACGGGCGAGCCTATTGCCATCTATCGGGCACAGTTTCAGACTCAAGGCTGTCATAAGCATAATTCTAATAATGGAAAAAATCTATGTCTGATACTTAACCTGGCCCGAGGATCCAACCCGGGTCCTCATGATCTGCAGTAGAATTTGCGCCCACTACGCCACCGAGGTAATATTTAAATATATAGATGATATTTTTAGATATTTTCGCGTATAAAAGCTAATATTACTTATTATGATCGGGATAAAATATTTTATTAACTAAAAGCAAAAATTCAATTATTATGTTTTAGGTATTTTGGGACCACCTTCAACTTTAGCTTATTATAATATAAACGAAGATTATCTAAAATAAAATGGATTTTCACAAAAAATATTTTGTTCTTGTTAAGAGCCTCTTCCTCATTCTCTTATTTTTAGGGATTTCACGAAAATTAAAACGATTATATGATAAGCGGAAATAATATCTTACATTTTTTTATTTTATCCGTCGAAAAATATTGCATGTTTTTATGATTATGTATTAAGAGTATTATTGTACGTGTCGTTATAATATTTATTGATTAACTTAAGTCAATCAGTACATAGAGGAAAAAGTTGGACACTGGTTCTGCATAGCCTCCACGAACTTTCCAAACAAAGGATACATTCGTTTGTTTGGAAGGTGCCAAACCAAACCAAATATTGTAAAACTATCAGCATTGGAACTACAAGTTACTAGTTCGTTCTTCTTGTTTTATATATAGGTACACCTATATCTAAGAAGTACACATTATTTGACTTACACAAGTGTCATATTGTGACCAAATTGATGAAAAAATGAATTTTCACACCTCTTGCACAAAAAGGAATTTTTGCGTACCAGAGCGGGGTAAAATATATATTTTTATCCTCTAGGGGAAAAAGTAAATTTATTTTTAATTTTGGTCTGTTACCAACGAGGTTATGCTTTTTTGGTGTCGCATAGGATATTAGCCTAAATGATTTGATGAAATTAGTTATATTATTTTTGAGAATCGTAGTGACAAGTAAAGTGTGACACACGGCGTTAAGAGGTTACATGAGGGGTGATTTATCCATACAAACGTATTCCCATGTTTCCTCCCTATAACTGCGTCAGAGCAATGGCTTTTTTTTTATAAAATCTAGGGTTTAAGTGAGCATGTCCCTGTCATTTTCATTTTTCTACAAACTCATTTTTAAATGAAGTATGACCCTTTAAAAACATGAAAAGCTGTCCCAGTTTTACTCGCGTAATTAGACGTTCACTAGAAATAAATGAAGAGTTAAGGAACAAAAATAAAATAACAGGGATATAGCCTAATTCATCTTCTAATTGTCAAGATATAAATTAATGGATAAAATCAATTATTCTCGGAGAAAACACGGGAATACAAAACATCGATTTCGTAAATTTTCCATAAGATTGTCTCAAACTGCTAAGAGGTCCTGTATCCTGTTAAAACCCATTATAACTCGATTTCTATAATAGTAACTCCTTCGCTAATAATATTAGTAAACTAACTATATATACTATGGGCTTCTAAGCCCCTTGTGTAATAATCTACTATAGAATTTGACTCATTAAGGACTAAAATAAAATCGTTAAATAGTTAAAGTACATAATTAAGTTTTAAATTGGTTTCAAATGAATAGGTACAAAAATGTAAGCTTCAAGTTTGTTATCTAGGAAAGTACAAAAAGGTAATTTGTCCTTTGACGCGAAAGTTAGGACGGTTTTGTGTTTCTATAATTGTCAATTGTTATAACTGTAACATCCTGCGGTTATTTCTCCTTTTACGAGTAAATTATTAGGCCTGTTCAGTTTTATTGGACTTTTTACAGGAGTTAAGACTAATTACTGACGGTGAACTATAATTTGATTAATACTTTAAAACTTTAAAAATAAATACTTACCGTGTTTTTTTGCTTAAGATTCTAAATAATCATTATTTAGCAATTATTGTAGCTGTGTGCGATAAATTGTGTTCTAAAATCTTCTGTTTTTCTTCACTTTTTTTACTTTCAACAGTTAAAGCATTTGCATACTTTTACAAATTGTATGTGAATTATCTTGAAATTAGTAATTTTTTAAGCCGCAAAAATATTCAAAAAATACCCGGAAACTGATCTCGTAACACTCGTGAATTATCGCATCACTGTTCATGTTACACTAAATTAGCACTTACCTGATGGTTGATGAGATGACGGCGAACTGTCAGCAACGACTGACGGAGTGACCGCAACAAGTGTGCCGTAGCGGCGAACGCCGGTTTATATACCGTCACGAGGCGCCGCCCAACGCCGCCCACCGTCTAATCATCGCGGAATAACATAGTTTACATTTCAATTTTGGAAATAAAAATTAGGTAAGTAATGATATTTTTTTCCATGTCGCCACTAGTTAGATATTTTTATTTTTTATTAGCGCGGGTGGAATAAAAAGTTTTCATCAAATATAAATATGTGTAAATGAATATTTTAATCCTACGAATATTATAAATGCGAAATTTTGTGAGGATGGATGTATGTTTGTCACTATTTCACGCCAAAACAACTGAACGGATTGGGATGTAGATAGCGTAGACCCTGGAATAACACATAGGGTACTTTTTATCCCAATATTTTCTCCACACGGGAATGATGTCTACGCGAGTAAAACCGCGGGGCACAGCTAATATATTATATAGGTAAGGGACAATAAATAGTGTGTAGTAAGTAGTGTGTTGTGTGCCTTTGTTGCTCTTTTATAAATATTTAATATTAATTTTTATGGAATCTTTAAAATTGTTATATGGAAACAAAGCAGCTCAACGCCTGTGAAAACTAAATTTAAGACTAGTTATAAAGCCGGGAGCTTTCTACAATACATTCATACTTTTTAGTAAAGATGTTACAAATACTGAAAATGCATATCATACAATTTGTTGAATGTTCTTTCCTTTTGAAGTCATAAAAACACAATAATTGTTTAGAATTGTTTTTTCACTGGCGTAGCAGAAAAAACGAGCCACGAGCTTTGCATACTTTCACAGCTTTTTGTGTGGAAAAAATAAAATAAAATAAATGTAGGGTATTTTCAAGGAGTGAACGGCCTTTGACGATGACCCGTGGAATTTTGTTAGCGAGCTATCAAACAATACTTGAGATTCAATTTGGGGGCCAAGAATTTTTGTGACATTGTTTAAAGTGGCATCTTACTGGTGTTTACAATACATTGTAGCGCTAATTATGCGTGCCCCAAAAAGCCCCAGATGTTCAGTCCACTAGTATCTCATTCAATACCTTTAATTCCATTTTCCACAATAATCCTACACGAGCCGGGGTTATCCCTTATGTACTATTACAATGCACTCAAGAACTCGTTGGTTATTGTTACACCCTGCTTCGGTGGTGTTATGTGGGTGCAAGCTCGACAGCCGATCATGAGGTCCCGGATTTGATCCCCAGGTCAGATCACGTTTCCATTAAGAATGACAGCCTGGATTCTAGAATTGTGCCTGGTAGATGGCAATAGGCCCTAAAATAGAAATTGGCCGGAAATATAGCGATGCTTACAGACAATAGATGGGACCGTAAAAGCAACCCTATGGCGAGGACCACAAGGAAAAAGAAACAGAGGAACACCACGGACGCGATGGGAAGACGAAATTAAAGGAACGGCAGGCTCACACGAGCAAAATCGCATAAGAACGAGAAAGATGGGCATATTTGGAGGACAATCTGGGATTTTTGCAGCAGAGGGATAAAAAAATGTAATAGGTAGATAGTTATTAGGAAGTTATTTAAAAAAAAAAGGCTTTTTATTTATTTATTGTAAAGTCCAAAATTTTCAAGTGATGTGTAGCAAAGTGGTCACTGAAATCATTGGGTATTTCTTGCACATTGTTGTCTCAGGATGACGAGCCCAGTGCAATGTCGCACTTCTCTTGTCATAGCTATAGGTTTATAAAATTGTTACTGTAAACGTTCGAGCAGGCGTTTAAAAGCGCGTGCTGAAATAATAAATTGTGTTCTTTTTAGCGCGAAACCATGGAATACAACATCGATCATAAAACGCATCTTTCCCAATAATTCTATCGATTATTTGAATACCTATTACGCTTTGTCAGATATAGCTTGATCAATGACAACTGAACAGAAAACTTTATATTTTTATAAACTAAGCGGTCTATTCGCTTGAAATACAATATAAAATAGGGAGAAAATTTTCACCCACGGGCGGGATTTGAACCACGCACCCTCCGCACCGTTCCGCGCGGTCGGCACTATACCAGTTAAGCTACCGTGTACTGGTCATCGGCGAAATTTTTCTATCCCATTTCCCTAACGCCTGAAAGGGCGTGTGTGTTTATCTATAGGTGATGTATTTCGCATTCTACTACACGGAATGATGCGGAGAGTGCGTGGTTGAAATCCCGCCCGTGGGTGAAATTTTTCTTCCCATTTCATGTTGTAGCTGAATAGAAATCTATTTTTTGGCCATATTTCCATAAATTAAGTTCTAAGAGGGTTCTTAAATTACCCGATAAGATACCATTTATGATCCAAATATATTAAAAAAATAACCAAAAAATTTAATTTTGTTCAGCTGTCATTGATCAAGCTAAATTAGACAAGGTATAGGTACGTTACCAATTTGTTCATGAGTGATCGCACAGAATATGTCGAACCGTGATGTATTACATCGGTAAAAAAATTGAACAATTTTTTGATTGAATTTTTATGACGCATTTTATATTTAAAAACATTTTTGGAGTGCTCCATAGTTAAAAAAAATTGCTTGATATTTTACTACATAATTTGATTCCATTAAACACAAGTAGGCACCTATTGCCGGGTTACCGGCTTTGGAATAGTACCCCGTCCTCTCTGCCCATCGTTGCCGTATGAGCCGGCTAAGGGTTATCAGATGCAGGGGATAGGCAGCAGCATCTTCTGCGTAAACCCATCGAACTACGGTCTCCAACACGCTACCATACGTGGCGAGTATTGACAAAAGGCCCCATATCCCCGTGCTTCATATCCCACATAGGTATCCCCGTTGGAAATCCACTGCCAAACAGCACTTGTAAGACCTAAAGAAGAACATTATGGTCTGGTACAAATCTGGATGCTGTCGTCTGAAAGAGCCATAACATTCACATATTTTAAAGTTTTACCCAAACTCTGATTAATATAGTATACTTACTAATTATATCCGTTGACTTCATATTTCAGCTTGTAATTAATATTTTCTGAGAACAAAAACGTCCAATCCCCGAATAACATGTTCAAAGTGGTCCATTTCAAGGTCAATTTATCTAAGAAATAGCCCCAATTACGTCTGAACTGATTTGTCGCGTTGTTTCTTCCAATCTCAGAGATAACGAGGGGAAATATCCTGGGAGGGTTGTCGGTGCTTTATCACATTTGTTGGTTTAGGCTTAGAGGACCTCGAACGAAACTTATCAACCATTGTTTGTTTTTATTGATTGTGACGGAATCATCCCGAAGAGAAAACTCTGAAGAATGTTTTTAAGATGGATGATCTTAACTTGAATATTTGTACGCTACTTTGAACTAGCTATAAGGCTATACTTAACCCGCGGTTTAATATGCTTATAAACAACCTGTTTGTTTTTAGGATCCCTAAAAAGCTTAGAAGAACTGCATGGAAGGGTAATATTTATGTGTAATAAATTGTTAAGGCATACGTATGTAGATATGCATAGTGTAGGGTTCCATACCTAAATACCAAGAACAGCGCCATCTATTAGTACCTTGCGCAAAGTATGGAAATATGCAGTAAAATGGCCATAACTTTTAATTGCGTTAACATAGAATTATGATTTTTATATAGCCACAAGGGACCGCAGATCTGAGTAGTTGATATTAATTTCAGCTTGATACCTTTATGCGTACCCGTTAAAAAGGGTCTTGACGGATGAACAGACAGAGAGATATATATACAAGACAGACGGACAATAAAGTGGTCCTATAAGGGTTCCTTTTTTCCTTTTGAGGTGTGGAACCCTAAAAATCGTCTAGAATTGCACGATTTGTATTATTGAAGGTATTTCCGTTCAATATATTCGAAAATTACAATTACGTAAAATATTATAGGTATTGTATTAGCATTTAGGTAGCGCTCATTGTGTTTTTACCTACTAGAATACGACCAGGCCGCAAAGAATGGCTGTGTATAGTGGAAAATGTAGGTACGTATTTAAATTTGAACACATTCAGTATGATCTCGAACATAGTTTACTGTATCTATCATTGGTTAAATCTCGAACTCACTTCCAACTCACATTCTTATATGTAAGATAACCTAATAAGAAACCAATAGTAGCTGCAATATCCCAGAGTTGGACAATGGTGTCGTCCGGCTTGTAGGAGACTTTCAGTAAACAAAAGGGAATATGATTGGAGTGAAGCGACGGCGGTGAGGCGCCCACGTGTCCCTGATTATCCTGATACAAAAGGAGTACAGTGACCATTGCTTTATCTTCTTAGCGATTTCCACTAGTTCGCTAAATTCACCTCACTTCTTTTCGAGTCGGGAAATGCAATTCACCAAAAGCTTTATCGTGATGTTGTAGTTAATTTTTTTTTATGATAGTGTGTGACAAGACGAGCAAATCAGGTGTCTGATGATAAGCATCATGATTGCCCATATCAGACACAGTGCCACCCAGTGTTTTAAAGTTCAAAATTCTGCGCGACATTGTACTGCGCCTGTCACCCTGAGATATGAGTTGTTGAATCTCGTCATGCCCAGTAATTTCGCTGGTAACATTAACACAGTAATGTTTGCACATTACTACTTGGCGGATGAATTACTGGCAAGGGTATTTCCCCAGGCGCCCCCCTACAAAAGAGGCCTACCACTACAAAGTTCTAATCTTTTATGGTTATATAATATTATGAACTGTAACTATTACATGGGTCACCTTGTTTGTATGATCTGAGGTCACTACCATAATATAACAATTTGTTGAGGGTGGGGCTGAACTTGCTGATTTTCAAATAACACGTTATATTAATTTTAATAAAAGGAATATAATCCAATACGGATGTTATAAATATGCAGAATTTATTTTAAATTCAATATTTATTATTTTGGGTTCATTATGTTTATTTGTTATTTTTGATGTTATTTATGTTTTGTTTTTACGTGACTACGTGGAGTAGTAGACATTGAAAGAGATTTTGAAATTGCCTCGGGTTGTGTGACTATCTAACTCATCCAACATGTATGTAATATGTCGGATGAGTTGGATGAGTTGTTAAGGCGTCTTATAAAATTCTGACTTAACAGCGCTATGGTGACGTTTTGCAACGCACAACACACACAATCCTGTCTCTTTTTTTTGCATTATATAGCTATTTCCATAGGAACAACTTACTCCCGGCACTTCGAGAACGCGCTCCTCTGCTTCATTTTAGAAATGTTAACGTATAAAATATTGTAAAATTATTAGGATAACCGGTATGAAACAATTAAGCCTGTTAATAATTATGGTCACCCCAAATATTATCTGCGATATCAGATACTATTAAAGGTGTTAAGGTCAAGGTGCCTTTATGCTTATAATAATTTATGAAAGTAAACCACTAGTTCATTTAGAAAGTTCTAGCAAAAATGACCTTAAGTGAAATAAACACCTTTTACCTGTCTGTGTCTGAATATTAATTTCGCATACTCATTAAAAAACTTTTTATAGCTTAGTCTTAGTAAACTTAAAGCAATTTGGAAGTAATCTCAAAAGTGTATGAACAAGCTTTGTTTTACAAAAGAGAGTGCGCGATACATTATGTTTGTCTGGTGGAATTAGTTTAACAATGAGATACCTATGATGAAAGATACATACATAAATTCAAGGCTTAGGCAAAGAAACTGACTTAGGTTACGGCAGTTTACCCCATTTTCTGTTAGATTAGTTTGAAATTTCAAATTAAAGGTATACATACCTTCATAATTTGAGAATTCGCCGAATTGTGAATAAATGGCGAGGAAGCCATATAATTTGACAATTATTATTTGAACGCTTGCAATAATTGCAAAATGTTAGTTTTTTCTATAAGTTATAGAATAGAACAGATAACTTTTTATTGGTATCACAATACAGAAAATAACAAAAAATAATAATATTTAAACTAAAAAGCAATTGGCGGTTCACGAAATACCCGTGAAGATTTGTTCTGTCAATTATTGCTAACAAATTGATAACATTTTCATCATGTTGTCGCCACGTAGGCTCAGTCCGATCTGTAACAGTTTATGAGCTCTAAACTGGTCTGGTGCCCACATTGTTGGACACAACCGTTACGGATTTTACTGCTGTTTATCGAAGCTATCCATTTTACAACCAATAATCTGCATCACGTTACATTTGAGATTGGCATTAAAGTGTTCTAGAATGGTTTGATATAGTTCTAACTGATCATTTTATGCATATTAATATGCTGACAAGTAGGTTTTAGGATGATTTGAAATTATCACAGTTGTGAACGATAGGATCACTGACTTTGTAGGTACACCAATAATTTAGTAACTACTTTAAAGATAAAATAATAAATTTTCATTTGTTATTAATTTGATACTTTTACACAAACTATCCTTTTTGGTTAG
This sequence comes from Hemistola chrysoprasaria, assembly GCA_947063395.1. NCBI lineage: Eukaryota > Metazoa > Arthropoda > Insecta > Lepidoptera > Geometridae > Hemistola > Hemistola chrysoprasaria. The sequence goes on along the minus strand of OX346720.1, from coordinate 6,994,838 downwards.
TCATGTTGGTTAGTAAGTATGGTATAATGAACAAAGTATCACGATATTTATCAGTTCTTCCGTGATCATGGCGCATCCAACTGTGTCGAAATATCGATAACTCAACAAATGTCGAATCATGGTAAATAGGAATATTGTTCTTTGCTTATTTCACACATAATATTATTATGAGTATTATCATCATATTATTATTAGCCCTCATAATTAATAAAAAGTTCCTTTGTATGTGCCTTAGACTATATAGTCTAAGGCCACATAAGAACACACTTGAATCATAATACTTCAAGCATATTAAAAATAAGTTTTCCCATTTTAGTCCTATAAAATCTCACTTTCCTATATACTATATAGGAAACAGGGAGAACCCTTTAAAAGGCTGACGCCCTTAATCTTTATTATACCAAAGAAAATATTTGCATACTGCCTCGGACTTGCCGGAAGGACATGAGGGCGGTCAACCCTTTTCAGCTTATCACAGTGTAAATCATGTAAATTGGAAAAAAAATATTACTATGTAAAGACAAGATTATAAGGTTTCAGAGGCGGTTAATTCGTTCAAGGGGACCATAGACTTAAGATGCAAAAAAAGTCCTAAGCTACTGAGAATGTTTTTAGGATTTTTATGTCTTCACACAGAATAATATTTTTACGCTCCACTGAAAACTTTTTGTATTGGTAGGCCTCTTTTGCAGGGGGCCGCCTGGGGAAGTACCACACCTTTGCCAGTTATTCATCCGCCAAGCAGTAATGTGCAAACATTACTGTGTTCCGGTCTGAAGGGCAATGTTATCAGCGAAATTACTGTGCATGATGAGATTCAACAACTAATATCTCAGGGTGACAGGCGCAGTGCAGTGCCGCGCAGAATTTTGAACTTTAAAACACTGGGTGGCACTGTGTCTGATATGGGCAATCATGATGCTTACCATCAGGCACCTGATTTGCTCGTCTTGTCACGCGCTATCATCATAAAAAAAAACCTAAAGAGCATTCAAGCTGGTTCATTAAGGGTCATTTCCGCTGGTTCACACCTCCTGGGCCACCTTTAAACTTTTATTTTCCCTCTGCTTATTACCTAACCGTCATAGTTAATATTTTTATGAAAAACATAAATTGATGATAGTTGTAAGTTTGGAGTGAGTAAATAAATAAAAAATAATTTCAAAATAATTCTAGAATTTCAGAAGAGGAATAATTTTTCAATGGATACCTATGTATTCCATCATCACCAGAGAATGAAGAAAACCTTTTTCATGAGATCATTTCATACCCTTTAACTTTATCATACCGTAAAATTTCGGCATTAACGCGTAAAGGAGTATTAATCAAGTTCCTGACCTCATACCTAAGGAATATTATCAAGCATGCGTCACGTAATCACATACGAGTAATTGTGGAGAACGTTCCTAAGGTCGCGTTTACGACGCACAAAGTGTGTGAGCTCACGCCAAGTGATCACTTCTATGTGTAGAACCTTACGCGTGGGCTAGAACGTAAAGAGCTGTGTAAATTGAAAATAGGTAGAGGACTTAGTGACTGAGAGTGTAGTGGCGAGCGAAGGTGCATTTCTTAGATGATGATGAGATTAATTATATATCTGCAGGAATACTTGGTAGACGGGCATGGTTCTTGCCCTGGTTTTCGTATCGTTGTCAGTGTGAATTAATTTAGAGGTAATTAAACAACACCACAGCGTTACCCAAGGTGGACGGGAAATAGAAATAAATTAGAAAGAAAAAAAAAACAAAGAAAAATTATTTACTCTAACTAACTCAGCATAATGCAGGTTGCAGAACAACCTGGGTTGATCTTCCGTTAGCACCTAGATATCTATAACCAAAAAGATATCTTGTAAAGAGTTTGGGTTCTATCTAATGAGCCAGTATCCACCAACTGCTGGGTATAGGCCATAGGCCTGCTCTTTTTCATGTCACTTATTCCGGTCCTGCCCCGGTGGCATAGTGGTCGACTGCTGATCATGAGGTTATGAGTTCGCTCCCCAGTTCAGGCAAAGTGTTATTGCATTTTTCAATTAGGAATTATCTCAATGACAGCCTGGAGTTTCGAACTGTGCCCGGCAGATGGCAATAGGCTCGCCCCTATTACATAGGACCAATAACATACTGGCGAAATGTGGGTGTACAACTATGGGATTGAGTCCTGGGTACACCTCTGCCTACCTCTTTGGGAAAAAACGTGATGGTATGTTATGTTATTCCGGTCCTGTGTATCACAGCTTTGATCCACTGGTTTTTGTCCTGTCTTGCGTAGTAACCCACCTCAACTTTGGCCTGATTATTTTGTGGTTTTCCCTCTTGATACGACGGTGAATTTGTACTCTTAAAATTTCTTTTCCACGTTGATCAGGCCTGGGAAACTAGCATTATAGGTATAAAACCACAAGTAGCCGGGGTTTGCGACAAGACGGTACAGTGGGGTAGAAAGAGATGCAATTTGTAGGTGAATATATTTACTGTACGTTATTAGCGTGTTACGATCTGAATTGCACTTTATTGCGTCGTATCTAGAGCCGCATTTTAAATACATGTATTCGAGGACTGTGCTTTCTGTACCTTTAGATCTGAATTCTGTGGTTTAGTGGTTTACATGGCGAGTTCCATAGCTCGTTGAGCCTCTCGTTATACATATAATATATAGGTACATAACATAACCACGCAAAAATCTGGTAGTCATAACATTGTCCTCTAACGATAAGCACTAATCACTCATTAGCTGGTCGCTGATAAGATTAGTTTTATCTGATTTAGCATTCAAAAGAAACCTTTAGTTATCAACCGACAAAGTCCGTGAAACGATCGCTATTTTAAGTACTACATTCACGACCTAATTACTAATTCCACTAATCTGTGTGCATGTAACTTAGGTCCTATTACTTGATAGGTTGTTATTTTCATTGGAAGGGGTTTGTTTATATTTTAATATTATAGGTAAAACTCAAACTCAAACTCAAAGAAAATTTATTGAAATAAGTCTTAAAAAGACATTTTTAAACGTCAATCAATAATATCATTAATATCAAACTAGTAAAGATTCTACCGTGCGTTCAGAAATTTACCTCTACAAGAAGAACGCACAAGAAACTTGTAAGGTTTTTTCAACTGCGAGTTTTACAATATTTGGTTTGGTTACATTTGTTTGCTTGTAAGGCTATGTATTGGTTAGTAACTTTAGGGAATTTAATTATAAGTAAGTAGGTACTTATTGTTTTTGTTCATGATATCTACGATTTTCGACTTTTGACCTATAGACATAATATGGGTACCTATATTCTCATAGCTTATAAGATAAGATAAATCGTGGGTAACACTGAAAGTTTGTAGAATAAGCCTACTGGAAATTTTTATATGAATAGAATAGTAATGTGTACATTAGTAATACAATAGTGTAGTGTATTACATTCATATGTCATTTGTTTTTACAAATTGGTAGCAAACCACAGGTGACCAAAAGGCTGTCTATATATACTACCTTGGCCAACGTATAAGTTTGGCCATACAGAGAGGTAATGTAGCTAGTTTTTTGGGCACCTTACCTGCAGGAGGCGACCTGAATTATAATTTAAGTTTCTTTATAATTTGTGATAAGTTAATTGGTAGCAATATCAAAAGTGTCTGTCGAGCGTCAAAATGCTCTTGACTAGAGAAAATGGTGCATTTTGACGGTCGACAGACACTTTTGATATTGCTACCAATTAACTTATCACAAATTATAAAGACATTACATATTCCCAATGAGTTCCTCATTCAATTTTTTTTTATCAGCTGCTTTTCTTACTGGCCTAGGCCTATTCTAAAAGCTTTCAGTGTGCCCCTTGTAGAACCTTGATCCAAAATGAAGTGTCTTAGGAAGGTTTTAACCATTTTGCCTCGCGGTTTAACCCGCGTAGTCTTCGTTCTTCTTGGAATATCGAGATAAAAGTAACCTATGTGATATTCCAGGGTCTAATAAGCTCTAAATCTACATACAAAATTTCAGCTCAAACAGTTAAATAATTTTAGCGTGAAAACGATACGAACAATACAGCGCTAGATGGCGCCGGGGTCAAGTTAGAACACGCTAGCGTGTTGTTTACCTGTTACAAACGAACGTAGCTTTTTTAAATCGTAAGATAATTTACAATATTAGCAGTATAGAACAGTTCGAGTTACAAGAGAGAAATGATTGTTGTTAAATTTCATAATGATTTAAAACCGTCAAAAAAAGTCAAATCTAGTTCCAAAGAACTGGGCGTTGATGAGTGAGTGTGTTATTTAGGACAGATTTTTACGAAAAAGATTTTGAATTAAAGTACTTATCCATTGCTTAAAAATTAACTTATGGCGCCATCTAGTTACATAATCGAGAACAATGTTGTAGGGGAGTGATAAAGGAACCAACGCACCTCGTATGTAGCTGTTTCACAGAACAACTTCAAAGGAAACACTGAACCATTTATTATTCTGGTTATCGTGCGTCTAATAGAAAAACTAAGCCACACTCTCTTTTTATATGAGAGCAACCTCAAACTAATCGAAACCGATACATTATACGTAAGTATACTCACTAACCTGTAAATACATGGATTATTATACTCATATACAGTTTGACAGCCTGGTTGGCACATATGGTAGTAACTCTGCTTTCTGTGCCATAGGCTCCGGGTTCCATCCCCGGCCTGGTCAAACATTTGTGTGCATAAACATGTCTGTTTGATCTGTGTCTGGGTGTTAAAAGCCTAAATAAGTATGTATATCAGTCATCTGGTTACCATATAGTACAGGCTTCTAGCCTAGTTTGGGACCAGATGACCGTGTGTGGAAATTGTCCCATATTATTATTATTATTATTATATAATTATCATAATCACGCCTTTTTCCCGAAGGGGTAGGCAGAGGTGTGCTCAGGACTCTGTCCGATAGTATGTACACCCACATTTCGCCAGTAGGTATGATATTGGTCCCATATAATAGGGGGCGAGCCTATTGCCATATACCTGGCACAGTTCCAGACTCCAGACTGTCATTGAAATAATTCCTAATTGGAATATCCAAATAACTCCCGAATAGGGATCGAACCCAGGACCTCATGATCAGCATCGAGCAATATAATTATCAAAAGCACATTAATAGGAAGATGCATTATTGTCATACTGAATTGAAAGAAGAAAAGTAAAGTATTCCAATTTATATTTCCCCACTTGCTCTTCCTGCGCATAATTTATTTTCTTGGATCGATTTGACATCATCAATTTCGATTCCAAATGGGACGGATATTTATTGACCGCTTTGTTCCTAGAATGTTGAGATATTTCGCTGTTTCTGCCTATTGTAACGGCCTCAGGTGACTTTTACAATAAATTTTTTTTCTTATATAAATGAAGGCATTGGGTAGCAATGTAGTTTTTCTAAGGCCTATTTATTAAACCTAGATCAAAAACCAAAGAGGTTATAGAATAAATTAGTTTTTTTTTTCACGGTACCTTCTTAGGGCCGGTTTTTTGATCGCGGGTTAAGTCAACTAGTTGTTAAATTTCTCGACAATTTGTTAAATTTCGAAAAAATTCGTTTTTTGATCCCTAGTTAGCTTGACAGATAGTCAAATAAGTAACCATTAGTCGGAATATTTAACCACTGCTCCGTCGACTGGTTGGCGCCAAAAACAGATGGTTATTAATCTTATCGTATCTACCTACTGCTGCTTCTGATTTTATTCGAGTGTTTTGGAAAGTATTTAATACTAAAGATATGGATTTACATAATTTATCAACATACTGGAAATTGAAATAGCTCCTCAGACGAAGGAATTATGTTCAGATGTTATACCTTAACAAGAAGACCGGCTACGTAATTTACAGCTCCGCTAAAGTATTCGGACGATGAAAATTTTCGTAAGCGGTATCGTCTATTCTATATTGTGCGTCTATCAAAAGAAATCGTGTTGTGAAACCTACTAATATTATAAATGCGAAAGTTGGTGAATATGGACACCTAAAACTACTGAAGCGATTGGGCTGAAATTCAGTAGGTATGTAGATAGTTTAGATCCTAGAAAAACACATATGTTACTTATTATCCCAATATTCCGACGGGAACGAAGACTATGCGGGTGAAACCGCGGGGTACAGCATGATATAGGTAACAAACCAGAACTATGACTCCACATAAGTATTCGTCAAGAACTAATTGATACCTACATATTATATATATACTGTTGGTTTCAAATGTACCTACCTAACTAATAATAACACGTTTACCTATATTTCAAGCTATATACTATATAACACTAGCTGTGCCCCGCCGCGGTTTCCCCCGCGTAGTCTTAGTTCCCTAGGGAATATCGGACTAAAAAGTATACTTGTGTTATTACAGGGTTTAAACTATCTTAATAGGTACAGAATTTCAGCCTAATCGGTTCAGTATTTTGGCGTGAAATAGTATCAAACATCCATCCAACATCTATCCTCACAAACTTTCGTATTTAATAGTGTAGTTGGGATTTATAGTAGGAAGTAGGATAGGATAATAATATTGTAGTGATTAAAATATGAAAAATTTATTTTAGTTTTATTGGCTGTTTGTTTCTAATATATAATGCTTTTCTTATAACTAATTTATGATACACCTTCCTGACTTTCAATTCACGCTTCTTCGATTCTACATCAAGCTCCTTTGATTCCATTTCAAGCATGTGGAGGTCTTTTTGAGTACATCATTTATTAAGAACTTTCTTCGATGCTAAAACTGTTAGAAGTATTACGATCCCTGAAACACAATAGGTGTATTTACATGAACTGAATTTATAAAATAAAATCGATTTATTACCAGGCACACATGACCCATTATACAGTTGATATGACACACTCACACAATGTATGTCACTTTTGTGACTTTGTGCGGGTGTTTAATACCCAGTCATAAATGATATTGTTAGTGTTGGTCTTTATCCTATTCCTCTCCATGTGAACCGATATCCAGTGTTTAAACATGGGACTCTGGAGATTATCAGCAACTGCCTTTACAATTGCGTTACCTGAAGCATTGACACAATTCCAGAACGACGCTACTAGAGATCTTAATATTGCGAAGAAGTCAGGTATTCCCACGTGAGAAAACATTGCCGATGCACTGCAAAAGCTGGGATAACACATAAGAGCCCGGTATGCGTCATTATACTGGTCTCTTGTGGTGTCAAAGGACTTTCTGGTATAATTAACCCATAGTTGGCAGGTGTACATGCTGAGACAGAACGTCCTTGACGTCCCCACTGATAGAGATCGTCGTTTTCTTTCCATGCCGAGGTCGTTCTTCAGGTATGTTCAGAATTAAAATATAATACCTAGGTACTTACTTATGTTTGTTTGATTCCATTATCACAATAATTTTAGACTTTTGCTGAACTGCCGAACCGTATACATACGACATACAATAGAAAATAATCTTCAATTCAATTCTTAATTTATGGCTTATTATTGTGAAAGTCGTGTTTTTTTAATAGATTATGTCGTAATTATAAATCGTAAAACACAGAACAGAACTTGTAAAATACCGCGAAATCGCAGGAACCTACACAAAACACGGAAAGGTTTTCTGTGGTTTTGACTTTAATGACATCGTTGACGTTTAAATCTATCAAAATTACAAGAGTTGCCATATAAAATAAAACCTCCCGACTCCAAAATGGGTAAATCAGTAGTTCATTGCAATGGCAACATAATTAACCATTGTTAATTCTAGCCAAGGTTAAAAAAGGTATCAAAAAACGAAAACACGAGTTGACCATTGGTTAAGGACTTAACCATTGTCAGTTTAACAAATTGTTAAGTTGACAATTACCCGCGATCAAAAAACCGGCCCTTAGTTATGTTTAATTTGTCCGAAACCAAATTCAAGATGCTTGTTGGGCAAAGAACTAGATTAAAAATCAATAATTAAAATAATCATGTTTAAGCAACTTACATAACCCCAATAAATATATAATATATGTACACATTGGATGATACAGTTTTAACTCTACATATATACGATCACGCCTTGTTCCCGTTGGGGTAGGCACAGACTGTAGAAATAGTCTGTGCCTACCCCAACGGGAACTTCACTTGCTAAGATCCTGACATACGACTTTGCTTGTTCCACTTTCATCACATCTTCATACATACATGTTCGTCGGTTGTGGGTACTTTTAACATAAATTTTCTTAAAAAGTACGCCTAAGTCGACCCCTACCGACTTCATTCGCACTTGCCTACAATTATCTCCACCTTTCCGAACCCTCTGAGCAATCCTTTATATATATTTTTTTTTTTTTTTTTTACACACACGGTCACCTGGTCCCAAACTAGGCTAGAAGCCTGTACTATGGTAACCAGATGACTGATATACATACTTAAATACGCTTATAACACCCAGACACAGATCAAACAGACATGTTCATGCACACAAATGTTTGACCTGGCCGGGAATCGAACCCGGGGCCTGCGGCACAGAAAGCAGAGTTACTACCGTCTGCGCCAACGAGGCTGTCAAATCTATCATGTCAAATTTATCTATCTTTGTCGCTATAACACGTATCAAAAACTTTTATTATTGCATACGCACACGAATGTACATGTAGCTCCATCTAGTATATAAGACGAGAACTGTCGAATGGAACGAAAGACCAAGTTTCAGTGTGTTTAAAACAACGCAACGTGGTTTCAACATTTAGTATAAAACTTCCTAAAAACTCCTACAGTCTTTTACATAAATTAATGAATTTTGATTCACATTAAATCCAATTTGAATTTGAATATATTTTACTTATATATGAAAACATTAAAACATTTCTACTTTAGTATAAAACAAGTGTAAATTTAGAAATTTTAAAAAAAACCCTCCTCTTTTTCCTGCTACATCATAAGACCTCGGTGACCATAATCTATCTGCTTCATATTAATTGATACCATTCTAATGAGTTCAATCACGATGATATTAGTATATTTGATATGCTGCATCAGCTCAAGGTTGCCACGTCGTTGCAATATTAATAAAGTTGCAGGATACCAAAAGAAACGGACTCGAAATCTAAGCTAGGCCCAGTAAACATTACACATACTGATTATTCCTATATTGCCAGGTACAAAATAATATTCTTAAAAATATTCCCAAACATAGTATCCATCTTATTATCGCCGATTAATTTATAATTTGATTTAATTAAAGTGAGGTTAAGTACTCTCTATTTTTTAATGGCGACGCACGTTCTAATTTTAGTTGAACATTTGCTTAATTCAAAATTAATGGCTATATTAAAAAATATAATTTATGCTCATTTAAATTTTATTATTAGGCCCATTAAATAACATAAAATTACATATAAATAAATAATCTTAGTTCGACATGGCCCTGAAACCAAAAACACCTTTCTAATCGATCGGACCACTGGAAATTGCTCATATCCCTTCACTCGCTAAAATAGCTAATATCTAATCTCTAAACGGCTGATCCGATTTCCATTAGATATAGCTAAGAACACTCTTACTGCAGCATTTAAAAAAACTGCAAAAAATCGGACGATTCGTTGCTATAGATAGACTGAGAGATGCACAGACACGTCAAACTTATAACGCCCCTTTTTTTGTCGGGGGTTAAAAACTGACTGTAGATATACTACAAAGATACACTTCTGCATAGCCACCACAAGTCACCTAACAAGCAAACAAAATATAACCAAACCAATTATTGTAAGACTTGCATTGTAATTTACCAAGATATTTATTTTCTCAACGCCAAGGTGAGGATTCCAAGAATATTTATTTATGTGACATTGCTCTTTGACATTTGATAAAATTACTGATAAATAAGTACCTATAGAAGAAAGTGTTATTATCTGGCATTCTCTACTGGTCAGTTATTGCAATAAAACGTTTTTATCTGTACAAAATGATATTGCTTCTGTTTATTGTGTTGTTTACTTCGGTAAGTTAAATAAAACTTTATAAGCTTTAACATTTTATAGGTATTTTACAGGGGGGTTTTTATCGAGGCTTTACTATGAGTCACAAAAAACGAATATCATTGTGACTCGTTGGGATGTCTTTCAAAAATATTCCCAATCAGTTACAGCTCGACAGAGAAACGGGTAGAAACGGAACTTATTTAAAGTGTGTTGATTCAATTGTTTTTACTGGTCATAAATACAGTGGCACATTATTTTCTACCGTTTGTGTCGACCTATTCATACTACGATACTACGAGTAAACTGGCACTCGTCCACGAAAACATTTTCCATTTACTTAGAGTCAAAGGTGTGATTTTATTCGAAAAAAAAATTGATATATTTTACGTTACTTTTTGGAACTCCATTGTAGACTTCTGGAACAAGGATCTTTACTAAAAACTAAAGTTCCGATTTTTAACTCCGATTTTTCCTAAAGTTTCTTGTTCCAGAAGTTAAAAAAAGGTATTAACACAAATGAATACTGCTACTAATAATAATTAAAATACCATGTATTCCGTTCTCAGACATGTGCCGACCACTTAAGTCAAGGAAAAAGCAGAGGAGCTACTTTGGTAACTTTACAATAATTATAATTCAGCAATAATCCATAAGTAAAACTCATTATACATATTAACTCATATATCTTATGAAATAGATGTGTTTCGTGTTTTTATATAAGTAATTATTTAAACAAAAGGCTAATCTGTTAATCCTATTATTATGTATTTAAATAGCAATATCACATTTTCGTTGTAGAAACCAATTTCGACATGCTGTGATATACCAGAGCTGGGCAGCCCTAAACCTTTAGAGGAATGTTCGGTTAATAAACCACCCGGACCTGTAAGTATACCTATACCTTGTAAAATATAACTTAACACCTAACCTATATTAGGTACATAAATGGTATCATATCAGGTGATTTATTATTGAAATGCCTGGCAACATATCTGGCAATACCCCTGGTGTTGCAGGTATCCATAGGCGGCGATAACCGCTCACCATCAGGCGGCCCGTCTGCTTGTTTGCCACACCTATGGCATAAAAAACCTTTAAAAAAGTTAAAAATTGCCAATAAATTGATTTTCGTTTAGCTGTCAAGCAATATTTTACAGATAAAATACGTATTTTCTTACGTTTTAACAAAACTTTAAAAATACATACCCTTTCTGTCTCGTGTAAACCGGTGTAGTGTTCGCGACTGCTGAGCATGAGGTCCTGGGTTCAATTCCCAGGTCAGGAAAAGTGTTATTGGATTTTTGCATTACTAATATTCATAATAACAGCGCCCCCTATTACGTGGGACATAACTGGCTATGGGTGTACCTATTATGGGATTGAATCCTGGGTACACCTCTGCCTTACCCTCCGAGGAGAAAGGGGTAAAAATGTAAAATTCACATGTAAAAAGGCATTTTAAGAAAAATGTTCTTAAGTGTTCCGTAAATTATTTTTAATACTTATCTTCTGTATCTGTCTACTTTGTGATATCGACTTCAATCGAATCACGTAGATCATTGTGTGTAAATCAATTATGCATTGCAATCGTAATGCATATCAAATCTATCTGCGAAGGGACAAACCTATTATGTAGTTGGGAATAACAATATAATTATCTCTTATGATGTAAGTACTTTTTGATGAAGGAATGAACTTATTATATTGACAGCTCGTTCCTCAATGAAGAACGTACGATTTATTGAAGCCACCGATCGTATTATCATTTTCTGATAGCACGGTTAGCCGCATCCTTTGGTGAAAATTCTCATAGAAACCACGAAATGAAATCGTAGGCGGGCAAAGCTGCTGATATTGATGATGATGATACTGATATTGATGATGATAGCCTGACCACTTGTCAGGCTTACAATTCATCGCTTCATCATCATCAGCCGGGAGATCTACACTGCTGAAGATAGGCCTTCCCCAAAGAACGCTATGAACTATTCATATGGGGGGATTTTGTCGTAATCACCACGCCTGGCAGGTGGCTTGGTGATCGCAGTAGTTGGAATACTTGGAAATGGAGAGCACTGCTGCTCACTCTCCGAATATGTCCCTCTGCCGAGGCAGAGTTCCACGGCTCCCACGGGAGGATGAGAAAGGGGTGGCCCTTTATACAGCCGGGAACGACACGGCATTCATCACGTTATATTAAATAATATAAGTGGTATTTATTTCAGTGCAACGATGTCCAGTGCGTGTTTGAGAAGTCAGGGTTTCTTACAGACAAGAACACGCTAAACAAAGAGGCCTACAGAAACCACCTGCGACAATGGTCCGAAAACCATAAAGGCTGGTCAGATGCTATTGAAAAAGCAATAAAAGACTGCGTGGACAAAGATTTGAGACAATACTTGACATATCCTTGCATAGCTTACGATGTATTTACTTGTACTGGAATCGCTATGCTAAAGGTAAACTTTAATTGTTGTAATATCATTTAAAAGGAAGTTTACGGAGTTTCTGTCTGTTATAAATATGGAGCAATGGAATCCACAAAAAAAATGCGGACCATAACCGCTCGGAACCGATCTAGCTGACATGTACTGGGAGTTGGAAGATGTAGCGCACGTTGACCAGAAAGGCGTTGGACGGACGACTTGGTCAAAGTCAGAGTTTTGTGTTTGTGTACGCCGTACTCAGTTGTGGAAATGTTTGTATTATTCTTTTTATTTCAGAAATGTCCAGAAACTGCATGGAAATGTTAGTAATCTCTGAAAGAACAAAAGAAGCCTTCAGCAGAAACAAAATGTTTCGGAATTAAAACAATTTTATAAAACTATTGATGTAGTTATTTCCATAAACATTTTGTACCTCTTTACAATAAAATGTAGATCTGACACTCAATTGTATGTACTCACCAATATAATCTAGTCTACAGTTACTACAGTAACTGTTAGGAGGCAAAAGCATAAATACAGATTACAACGAAAAATAATTAAAGGACCATAAACACACCTTCCTGGAAACTTCTACATAACCACCGGCTGGTATCTTTTAAAAAAGTAAAACAAGTAGATAAAAAATCAACCTACAATTTTCCTGTGCATTCTTCTTGTAGAACGAACGCACTAACATTAGCTTCAATGACTTACAAAGTAGCTTTAGCCGTTTATGCGAAAAAAGGGTTTGGCATGGCGACCTAATAAATGACAAACATTGAATTACAATCTAAAATGTGGTGTCCTATTGATTCGCATAATGTCTTTTGTCATAAAATTTTTCCGCATAAATCATTTGTCATAACCTCCTCTAGTCATAATATTGGAAACACATATTTTTTTGTAGTAATACTGATAAATTGTCCTAAAATTTAATTGCTATAATATTTTTGTGTCTAATAGTTTTTATTCCTATTGTTAGTTGTCATAATGGTTGTTATGTATAATTTTATAGTTAATAATGGTGTATGTCCTAATTATTGTTCATAATTGGGATTGTATAAAATCGTTATTGTACGTATTTTTGCCAGTTTACAAATTAGCGTTTCTGGTGTATAAGTCGCAGTAAGATAGATAAAGCCGTAATATAGTTATGTATATCCCTAGGAATATGATTATATGCCGTAACATAGTAATACTCTCGTATTGCATTTATAGGTAGGATCTCGCCGTAACTCACATACCCAATAATAACATTTTTTATTTACTCGATTTTTTTCATATATAAATCCACTAATATTTAATTTGTTGGCTCCTTTTTTTGTTGTAAATATTTTGCACTCGTTTTCCATTGTAATTATAATTTCAAAATTCGTTTAAGCACTTTGTTCCAAATATTAACACTAAAATTTGATTTTGTGTTATTTTTATAATAATAATGAAACTACCTTCATTTTTATTCATAATCAGTAATACCGCCTTACTTATAAATTTTTTTTATAACAACGTGATATATCAACAGTTTGCGACATAGAAAAGATGTTAATGAGTTAAGATCATTCAAAATTCTATTGGTTAGGTTTAATTTATATTATGACAAAGTTAACATTCGAGCAATATATGATTATGGCACATAATTTTAGTGATATCAATAGTTAGGACATGTAAGGATTATGGCATAAAATAATATGGTTATCAATGATTAGGACAAAGAATATTATAGGTTTCAAATGTTAGGACAATTAAAACTATAACAAGTTATAATAGGAGTATTGACGTTATGACTGGTGATCATTAGCTATAACATATATTATGGCTTAAAATTTTATGAGTTGTAAAATTATGGCTAATAATAGTATGCGAATGAATAGGGAACCCTAAAATGTACCTATACATTAAGTTACTTTCCAAAGTCTACACAGTATGATCTGGTATATATAATCAGTCGCACGTATCGATATTCCAAAAAGGTATCTAGAAATAGGGGTACTCAGTACACAAATACCACTCGTCTCGAATGCCCTTGACCCAGCTCAAGCACCGTGATGTCAAGATCCTTGTGGACATCCGCCACACTTCACCGCAACACCAACTATTGTCATCATGTCCAATTGTTTGGTAATTACTGTCTGCACGGATAAAGGGTTCATTTACATCGATAATTACTTGTTAATTTTAAGAAAATTAGAAGAAATGCAAATGGTACAACAATAATTGTTTCTTAATAGTGTCACTCAGCTTTACTTGCGGTGATTTTCTTCGAGTAGACTGCCTAGACAGACAGTGTTATTAAATTTTTCATAATAAAGCTACTGTCTGTCAATTACGAGGTCTATGTTTTATAAATTTTAATAAAATAAAACTAATGGGAAATAATGACACCAGCGAAGTTTTACTATCAGCACTCCCCGGAAACTCGACTCAGTTCCATACAAAAATCGCGATATAAATACCTACCACACAGACACTGCACACATGGAGATTTGTACACGTGCAAGAGTGTGCGTGAGGTGATTTCCCAGCGAAGCAGGGCTCGTCGAGAGCTCGATCTCACTCGTGGGGTGAGGAAGGCTCTATTGGTGGCAGGCAGTGTCCATTCTATTCGCAGTATTATTATCTGTTCTGTGCACTAGGAATTATCTCTATGACAGGATGGAGTACGGAAATGTTCCCGGTAGATGGAAATAGGCTCGCCCCTTTTACATGGGGCCAATAACATACTGGCGAAATGTAGGGATGTCAGTAGGCACATAGTAATGTGACTGAGCCCCAGTTCACTTTTAAAGAAGAAAAATAGGCAAGTTATGTTTTATATTCTAGAGATGCTGTTGCTTGGTAGAGATGTTGTTGCCTTTTTATTCCTTTATGATTAATTCTTTATTCCAGGCTGTCAAAAAAGGGATCCAAAACCTAACTAATTTGTCAATTGCCTATATTTTTACTCAAAATACTTAGATATTATTTTGAAATAACAATGCTTACTTTCTTTGTACGCAATTTTTGACATGGTTTAGACCTACAAAAGCCACAAATTCGTAATTGTATTGCAATGATTTAGTACTTCGTTTACCTGACGAAAATTTATATAGAACCTCATGTTTTCTAGCTGTCTTTACCTACATCAATCAAGGGCCGGTTTTTTTATCGTTAGTTACGGTTAAGTTAACCATTTGTCAAACTAACTATAGTTAAATTTCTAACCGATGGTTAAATCCAGTTAAAAAAAATTGGTTAACCAGGGATGAAAAAACGAATTTTGTCGAATTTTAACCATTTGTCAAAAAAAATAACCATTGTTCGACTTAACCAGTTATCAAAAAACCCAGCCTAAGGGCCGGTTTTTTGATCGTTAGTTACGGTTAAGTTAACCATTTGTCAAACTAACTATAGTTAAATTTCTAACCAATGGTTAAAATCGTGTTGAAAAAATAGTTAATGCAGGGATGAAAAAACGAATTTTGAAGAATTTTAACTATTTGTCTAAAAATCTAAACATTGGTCGACTTAACCTGTTGGAGGATTTAACACCTTTTTAGAACTATTACGAATTATCGATGGTTTTATGTCAGTGAACAAAAAAACAAAAGAAAAAAGGTGAAGGCGTCAATTATATTATATTATATTTTTCTGGAAGCTATGTAATGTTTGGATTATATATTTAAAATTTATCATGGTGGTTTAATTAGAACTCGACAGCTTCAGCTCCGCCAGAATTTTGGGTACATAACCAGTGATCAAAAAACCCAGCCCAAGTGCTGAAGACATTTTTAAGACCGTACCCTGACCAAATAACCTTGAGCATTCGTTTCCTTATCGCCGCACTTGCTCAGATTTTAGAAAAAAAATCTTAATAAATAAAATTTTGAACTTAAAAAAAAAAATTAGCATAATGTTCATTGTCCAATTGTCTATCTATTAGTGTAAATAACACATCAAATTAATGCTTTACGAGGAGATAACATGTTATTAATAATTAATTAAGAATTAAGAGGAGATTAATTAAACATTTTGGAGTCAAGATTATGTAGAAATTAAATGTGTTTTCTATTTTGGTATTTTTTGCATAACGATAGCTCAAAAAAACAGCACATAAAATAGCGCTGCGTTATGCATGGGGATGCGCCGTGAAGATTTGAATTGCATTTTTAAACCACAATAAATAAACCTCAGAGGCATTCATTAAATATATCATGTGCAAACGATGTAAAGATAGTAGATAATCGAGTACCTATGTAATTTACTGCGACGTAGAAGTAATTAAACATACATCCTTAAATTGCTTGAGATTGACCTCAGATCAAAATGATAAAGGGTGTGGTTATAGTGATTAAATAATTAAAATTAATATGGGGACGGAACAATGCTACTTTAACAGTATTTACGAAGCTCTTAACATATATAGGTACCATGGAAATCTAAATACTTAATTGTTCCGAGGTATTTATGAAAATGAATTTATATAGGTAATAAGTAAATAATTAAACTATTTCAAATATCAAGGGTGGTTCATTTCTCTCATTATTTCTTCGAAGTACCTGCAGTCTTTTAAGGTTTGTCATTTTTAGGGTTCCGTACCTCAATAGGAAAAAAAGGAGCCCTTATATGATCACTGTTGTACATCTGTCTGTCTGTAAGAATGGACTGCTGCGGTCTTCCTGTTGAGTTACAACATGGGGGCTCTTCAAAAACGAGTTAATAGAGCTGAAGGGTCGGCAACATACTGGCAATACCCCTGGTGTTGCTGGTATCCATAGGCGGCGGTAACTGCTCACCATCGGCGGTCTGCATGTTTGCTATTACCTATGGCATAAAAAAAGGTGCACACAAGTTCTCAATATTCACGCCTGGGAGACGAATGTAGCGCAATGATTAATAGTGAAGATTTATATTATGAAAAGTCCTATTTCCTGATAATATAATACTAAACTAAGCAAAGGGGACATTCCCCGTAACCTTGATCTGCAATCAACCAGTGAAATCCGTCATGACTTTGTTTATAAAGCAGGAATTCTACTGCGAATCTAATCTATGGAAATTAATTACATTGAAGACCATGAACGCAATTATTACGTCATAGGTAATCAACACTTCTTCGTTTGTTCCGATTATACCAAATTACCAATTGCTATTCTGTTATTAATTATAAGTTTTGTTGTAATTTAATGTCTTCATCATTATCATCCTAGCCGTTGGAAGTCCATTGCTGGAAGGCCTGCCGCATAACGTGGGGTTTTGCTAATACTCGCCACGCTTGGTAGGCGAGATGGCGAGCGCAGTTTGATGATTTGTACACAGAAGACGTTGCTGCCCGTCCTTTGAATGTGACAACCCTTAGCTGACTCTTACGGCAACCACCAGGCCATTCAAGAACATTACAGCCCCATCGGCCATCAGTTTTACGAGCTATGTGCCCTGCCCATTGCCACTCTACTCTGGGCTAAGTCCGGTAACTTTCGTTCCTCGGAAATAAAACATAGGGTACTTTTTATCCCGATATCACTACGGGAACGAAGACAACGTGGGTGAAACCGCGGGGCACAGCAAGTCATTACATAAAATATCAAAACATAATAAGATTCAAGCAGCGTTATCGCAGGCCACGGCATTAGTGTTTGATGGAGAAGAATGCTTGAGCGCACCTTCGTCTAAGGATCTCCTATGTCTGATATCGACATTATGACATCTATGAGTTTAAAAAAAACACTACTAACTCGCACACACATGTACTAAAAGCGCCCTAACAGGGTATATGTAGTTGATACCAACACAGATATTAAGACCTTGCATATGTACCTACATTATGTTGGAAATAAATAAACATCCTTAGTGGCATAGTGCTTGCAAGCGCTACTGCCGATCATAAGGTCCTGGGTTCGATCCCCAGGTTAAGTGCGAACCTTACGCCACCAAACCAGAGATTTTAATTGAGCGCTTAATATTCCTTTCTCAAATCTGTAGATAGGTACAGTTAAGTTGCAATGCGATGGAAGATGCTAATGACTTTTCAGCCCTAATTGCAATGAGAATTACAATGAGTACGTCCATTTTAATGCAGGCAAGTATACACTCGTATTGATTTAAAATGATCCCAACGTACCTATCATGTTCAAATGCTGTTATTTATTGACACAGTTTAATTATAGCCCTTACTGCATTAGAGGAAGTACATGTTCTAAATAACATTATTTTTAAACAAAGACGGAATCAGATAATATGAAAACATTTCTCGCGTGCTATGGCAATTAATAATATGACAGTTCTTTACAAATCTGAACGACACGAAAAGTAATAAAAAGACAATGAGACTAAATTGTTGTTTACCCATGTATGTCGCTGGAGTTTTTATATTTTATTAAAAAACATTTTTTTCTTATGTTTTAGCAAATAAGAGCGTACATTGTACATGGCCTTCTAGGAATTTGACAAAATCCTATGAAAAATTTACCAAATTGATGTTTTGTATTCCCGTGTTTCCTCCGAATATAATTAGCCCATTCTGTGAATTTATATCCTGATATTTTTATAGTGAAGTAACCTATGTCCCTGTCATTTTAATTTTTCTTATAAACCCTTGACTATTCATAGTGAACTTCCAAAAATCGCAATATTATTCGCGTGATTCGACGTTCACTGCAAAAAAATGTAGAGTTTTTAAACAAAAATAAAAAGATAGGGACATACTTCACTTCAACTTTAAAATATCAGGATATTTGGAGGAAACAGAGGAATACAAAACATAGATTTATTAAATTTACAATAGGATTGTGTCAAACTGCTAAGAGGTCCTGTATCCTGTTAACGAGAAATTTAAAATATTGTAGTATATAATATAGATAAGCCTATTTTAAAGCATATGACTACCATTGAAAAATAGTATAGGACTACTTCAGTATTCTGTATTATGTTCAGTATTTATGTCTGTTTTTATTCTTCTTTTATCCATTATCAACCATAGCTGTTTCACTGCTATGTATAGTGACTGCTCCTTTGGCTTGGTTGGTAGCAACTCTGCCTTCTAAACTGCAGGTCCCGGGTTCGAATATTTAATATAATATAATATTTTTTTAATAATATGGGACAACTTCCACACACGGTCATCTGGTCCTAAACTAGGCTAGAAGCCTCCTACTAGCCATCCTACTAATACTACAAATAATATTATAAATGTGAAGTTGATGAGGATGAATGGATGGATGGATATTTTTTACTCTTTCACGCCAAAACTACTGAACCGAATGGGCTTAAATTTGGATGTAGGTAGCTTAGGTAGTTAGTAGGTAGCCCTGGAACACCACTTGGAATACTTTATTCCCGATATTCCTACGGGAACGATGTCTACGCGCGTGGAACCGCGGGGCACAGCTAGTAAATAAATAATTAGCAAATAAGGATGCCTAAAGTATTCTACACAATGCATTTATCGTCGCAGTTTCCCAACATGTTATGAGCATTGTTTGTCTGACGGTCACGGCTGCCGACGGTGATATAAAACCGATGGGCGGACGTCACGCCATCAGTGTGCGACACCATGATGACCAGATCTGGCTGTTTGTTTGTTTTGATTGCTACTGTTCAGGTACGTTGGTAAATAAATAAAAAAAAGATAAAAATAACTTTCTGTAATTTTCACGAACATTATAATAATTAATGTAAGTACTTATGTTATGTTGTCAGTTTTGTTAATTGTCTCATTCATTTAAATATTATAAAAGGTACAATCAATAAAACATTAGATTTCCCCCGACCTCCCGAGCTTAAGCGATGGAATAAATAGAAACCGAGTTATAATGGGTTTTAGCGTGTTACTCTACTTTTCATTACGATTGTGAGAATATAAAACTATTAATTTCATCAAAACATCTAGGCTTAAATCCTAAACAGACATAAATTAAAAAGAAATTTGCTTTATCCCCTAGAGGATGAAAAGTTATTTTAGCCCCGCTCTGGTACGTAACATTGACGGACTTTTTTTGTCATCATGATTGCCCATATCAGACACAGTACCATGTGCCACCCAGTATTTTGAAATTCAAAATTCTGTGCGAAACTGCACTGCGCCTGTCACCCCGAGATATTATCCGGCCCTTTAGACCGGAACACAGTAATGTTTGCACATTAGTGCTTGGCGAATGAATAACTGGTAAAGGTGTGGTACTTCCCCAGGCGGCCCCCTGAAAAAGAGGCCTACCAAGACTTTCTTTCAAGAAAGAGGAGTGGAAAAGTACTTATGTGTTGGTTTGCTTATCATCCGGCTTCCATTAAAAATATAATTTACAAAAATTTCACGGAAGAAACGGTGATTTATCAATAAAAATAAAATGTATAATATAAACAGGCCCAGCGAAATAATTCCTGCTACGAATCGGCACTGGGAACAACTCGTGAAAGGGGTTACGTCATCTGGACGCTACTGTGCTTCGGAAGGCACCGCCGCGTTGATCCTGGCTGACCTCATTGACTTACCTAAAGAAAAATTTATTTTATCGTGTCAGAGACAAAGTGTAGAAGATCAGAGTAATTAATAAGTATAGTACTAAATTGTATTAATTATTGATATTTTCTGCAGCTGATAGCCGCACAGTTCCCGCCAGGACCACCCAAAGGGCCACCTGGAGGTTTCCCGAATCACAAATGTGCTGGACCTCCTCCAGGCGTGGTAAATAATTTTTCGAACAAATAGAGGCAGGAGAGGAATAATCAGACAATTAATTGTTGTAACAACGTAACAGGACTGAATGTAAACCCACACTTCGCTAGTTATGTTACTAAATCCCAAGTAATAAGGGGCGAGCCTATTGCCATCAACCGGGAACAAATCCAGATTACACAAACCAATAACACTTTTTTCCTGATCTAGGTATCGAACCTCGAACACCAAGGAGGTTATACGTTTTGAATTATTATATTAGACTAGCTTGTGCCCGCGGCTTTGCTCGCAATTTATTTATGTGCACGACGGATATGTATGGGCTAGTCACATTTGATGTTCTATCCAGGTTATGTGCTTAAAACTAGGTAAGCTTACCCTTGAGCTGGCCACGTAGACCTAGCCATGCGAGAAGTACTCCCCCTGTATGGCTAATCCCCGCCAGTATTGGAGACTAAAATGACAAAAAGAAATTTACTGAGCGAAAATAACTAAATAAATTTTACTGAGAGGCCTTATCGCTTTAAGTCTCGATCTATTCCAGCCACCCAGTCTTTGGACGGCCGGTTTATTAAAATATATTTTCAGAAAAACCCTCAAGACTGCTGTAAAGTACAACCCATGTACACAGAAGAAGAATTAACCGAGTGCGGATTTCAAAAGTTGGAAGAGGGAGCTCAGCAACCTGGACCCCCTGATCCATCTGATGTGAGTTATTGGTTATTTATATAAATAATTAGTTTCATAAACTTTCGTATTTTAAAAAGAATCAATAATGTAGGATCATTAAAAAGTCTTCACATTTTACTATCTATGCTTTTGCATATTTGAGATTTTCTCAATTGATCTTATTTACCGAAACTACTGGGCGGTCTCTCAATGATTCCCGCCAGAATCTAGTATCACTGTCACATGGTGGGATTCTATTCTTTCTCGAAAAAAATTCAAACCACATACGATGGCTTCTCTTCCAAACACTAATTTTTTTTACTGAATTATTTCCCAACCAGTCCTTACTACGATTAGGGTGTTGTCTTTAATTAATACCAAACCAGATTACACATCCAAGTTCAAAGAGAATGAGAGAAAAATTACCGCTGCAAAAGCCTTACCGGTTTTCTATTCCCCCGAACTCCCGAACAGCGAGTGTTTTCGCCTGGTTCCCGTTGAGGTAGACAGATACTATTTCTCTCCACTTGCTACGCTAGACATACCTACTTTTGCGTCTTGACTCGTTGACAACTCGGACACAAAGTACTCGGAAAAAGTGTCCGAATTGACACTTTTTAATTTTAATATATTTTTCACTGACCATTCGGACACCAAAGCTGTTTTGGTACAGTCAAAAAAAAAACATTTTTATTTTATAAAAATTGTTTTTTTAATTCTTTTTATTTTTTTATATTTCTACTTTCAGCTTATTTTTTATACATCCTATCGGTTATGGGTATTTTTCACCTGGCTTTTCCTTACGACAGTTTCAATTTTTAATTTTTCAGTTAATTTATTTCCATAAGATACAAACATAAAACCTTAGAAATATACAAAAAATTTAGATATTTGTTAAAGTTATGAGTGGAGTTCTCTCTCACCTGGTCCACACACAGAGAGTCCGTATAGGTCAACTTGTTAATGAAATGTACGCCTAGGTCGACTGTTACCGACGTGAACATTCAAACTCATCTTATTAATAATATTTTGAAAAGTCCACACGGTGAGATTCGAACCAGGGCCTTCGGATTTAAAGCCAGATAGTTATATATCTCCTTTGGCAATCAATCTCCTTTCATCCGTCCTCTCCACATATCCGATTTTCTATACAGGCCAATACAGGGCTAAATATATATAATAGATACACTGCACCCAATTTTAATAATAGATCTCATTACAGATACTCGTATTATGTTACAGTGTAGTAAGCCCGAATGTTTGCTTAACAAAAAAGGATTTCTCAATGACGACAAATCAGTCAATTATGAGTCTGTGAAAGGATTCATGGATCAGTGGGTCGGCTCTAACCCTGAGTTTGAAGAGCCGGTGGGAACTGCGAAGGCCGTGTGTATGGGAGAGAACGGGCCTCCCGGACCTCCTCATGTCTGCGAAGCTAGTCGGATGATGATTTGTACTGGAGCTATTTTGTTCACTGTGAGTATTATATTAATAATATTCTTACATAATACTCTTTTACTTGACTAATGTCGACCACTTCTTATGTAAAAAGTAAGTTAACTCATTATTTTTACACACGGAAAGGTGGAATACGTAGTTTTACTTACACTTTGGTTATTTTACCCTACGATGGCAAACTAAAAAGGGTTGTTTTTATAAAATTAATAACATATGAAAATTTCATTTTTAATTTTTTTAAGTTATTATCAACTTAATAGTATTATTATATTATTTTAATATTTATATTCAAAATTACAAAATAAAATAAATAAAAAATAAAATAAACGTTAGTGTAGCTGTACAGGTACATGTATCATCATCTCAGCCGTTGGTAATCCACTGCTGAACATAGGCCTCGCCAATTTTATTGGGGAAACTCCCAAAAACTTTTGCCAATACTCGACACGCTTGGCAGGCGAGTTTTCGAGCGCAGTTCGATGATTTTGCAGAGGACGCTGCTGCCCGTCCTCTGGATCAGTTAACCCTTAGCCGGCTGTTACGGCAACCGAGGAGAAAGTGCTTATGTGTTGGAAACCTGCACAGTTGTATATATCATCGTACAAAAAGACGTGTGACTAGCTTTGATTGGTCGGTTCTACTAAATGATGACACCTCGTCAACATTCACATTAACTGACTTAATTTACTTTT
This sequence comes from Hemistola chrysoprasaria, assembly GCA_947063395.1. NCBI lineage: Eukaryota > Metazoa > Arthropoda > Insecta > Lepidoptera > Geometridae > Hemistola > Hemistola chrysoprasaria. The sequence continues at coordinate 6,971,013 of OX346720.1, read as the reverse complement.
CACGCGTAAGTATTATGAAATTACGTTAATTTAACAATAAAAATGGGTAAAATGACGTAAAATATTATCTGCTAAAAATTTAATCAAGGTTTTCAATTGCAATGTTAGAATGTTAGAACCCGTCCCCTCCTTATACAATTTACCAAAGTCTTTAGTATATAAAATATGCTCTAGATATCGGTACAGTTCAACAGCAAAGGTAAACCTGACAGGTATAAAATAAGCACTGTGTATGTATGGCCAGCATGTTACCTACTGACCCAAAGCTTAAACGCCTTTGATTAGATTAGTTAGTAACTTCAAGCAGCGTTGCTCAAAATTTTGTAAGGTATACTCGTTTAGTGTAGGTAAGCCGTGATTTTTATGAACACAAGGTGATAGTATAATACCCACAGACAATAATTGGTCTGTGATATTACCCAATGGAATCCCACTAATATTATAAATGCAAAGGTTTGTGAGGATGGACGGATGGATGGATGTTTGTTACTCTATCATGCCAAAACTATTATACCGTTTGGGTTGAATTTCGGTATAGCGATAGTTTAGACCCTGGAATAACATATAGAGTAGGTATTTCCCGATAGTCTCACGGGAACGAAGACTACGCGGGTGAAACCGCGGGGCACAGCCAGTTTAATATACAGGGGCATCTTAATACACACAGCATCGTTGGCTCAGATGGTAGTAACTCTGCTTTCTGTGCCGCAGGCCAAGGGTTCGATCCCCGGCCCGGTCAAACATTTGTGTGCATGAACATGTCTGTTTGATCTGTGTCTGGGTGTTATAAGCTCAAATAAGTATGTCTATCAGTCATCTGGCATACAGGCTTCTAGCCTAGTGTGGGACCAGATGACCGTGTGTGGAAGTTATCCCATATCATTATTATTAATAATATAATGCATGCATTATTACTAATCTAAAAAAAACTAACTCTCCCATTGTTGATCGCGTATAAAATTAATCCTGTATAATAAATTCTCAAGATAGTCTTGCCAATACAGTAGACTTAGTGCTCTTTATAATATAATGCAGCAGCCACGCATCGGTTATATTTTAACCATGTTGAATCCAAGTACTGATGCAAACATCGCGGATTATTGAACGTTGGTCACGCACACCTTGCGTCGACGTGTGGCGTCCCCTTCATTCTATGGCTCTATGCTCTCTCTCCCATTGCTGGGTACAGACCACTTTTATCTCTAACTATAAAGACATAACAAAACCTTCTCTTTCCAGGAATGTCCAACGTGGCAAGACACAGATGACTGCCAAAAGTTGAAGGAGCATATAGAGCAATGTAGAGCTCCTGACTTCCCTAAAATATAACGGAGGAGAAAATCACATCTAAATCTCGTAAAAAATGATACTTAGACTAACTAGTGGTTTACATCAACCAGATGTCTTCTTCTTGATTCTTGTTGTAAATAAAGTATTTTCATGAAAATATTTATGAATTTGTATGATAATTTTGACATTGTCGTTCCTGGCTATATAATAGAGCCACCCCTTTCTCATCCCGACGGAGCCGTGGACCCGGCAGAAGGATGTAATCGGAGAGTGGGCAGCGCTCTCCGTTTCCAAGTACCTATTCCAACCGCTGCGATCACCAAGCCGCCTATCAAGCGTGGTGATTAAGGAAAAATCCCCCTATATTAATAGTTTATGGCGTTCTATAGGCCTATTTACAGCAGTAAAATCAGTATTAATATCAGTCTTCCGGCTGATGATGATGATTTTGAGCATTTGCATTTGATTTTGAGATATTCCTAACAACAACAAAATATCCTATTATTAGCATAAACACAGGTACTACTTATGACTTTAATAATTTTTTTATAGATCTACAAACCGAAAAATTAAATACAAAGGCACCCAAGACTAAACTCGATTAACTTTAGTGTGAGGATAGTTTGCCGGAACTAACATGATGTGAAAAAAACATAACATTTGGTTATGCTTACACCTACGTAGGCTGAGTAGCACCAGCTAACTTTAACATTAACTAATGCTTAACCAACCGTCATATCTCTGGTCATATGAATGTAACGCGAGTGGTGTGGTAAAATAGATGTGTACCTACCACGTTCTTAGGGAATGTGTCAAGTACGAGGAACTGCGTTATCAACTCTTTGCAGGACAATCATACATTCTGGTAGATTGGAGGATCCAACATTCCAGCTGATCCATCTTCTGATAACGACAAAAAAATTACACTTTTTATGAAGCTGCTGCCACAAATAGATTACGTAAATTTTTTTGTTTTTAATTCATAAATTTGTTTTTTTTTGTTTATAGTGTCTTTATATTTAATAATATCTTTAATTATATTCTTTAAGAAAAAACCATGGTTAACTTTGATAACATATGATCAAAAAATAATGTATATATTATAAACATTTTAAAGACTGTTAAAATGACGTCAATTTTAACGTTAACATTAAAGTAAAACGCGTAACATCGTTTTAAATTAAACAGTCTGTAAAGCATTGGTTATTGTTAACGTTAGTTGGTAAAACTCAGCATTAGTGTCATAACATTTGGACTAGGAATCAGGTTGCTTCTCAATTAGCATATATTTTCTAAATAATGGTAGGAAATATAAAGAAAGGTTAAATTGGTATGTCTTTTATTGCACGTTAATTCCTCTATATTGAAGCTAAGGTAGACTAAGAGCTATACAAAATTTTTGGTGCAACTAATTAATATAAACAAACTGCATAAAATATGGAAGAAATCGTGCTATTTCTATTAATTTTGAATGTACGAGTAAGTACCTACTTGTAATTTGGTTTTACAAGATATTATAATAAATTTGTTAATAAATTGTCAAAAACTTGCTAGATATTATTTAGTATTTGTGGTATTTTTAGGTAAGAAGTCAATCAGCTAATCTACAGGCTGTACCAGACAGATGTACTAGATCAACTGAGTTTATGGTACGTTTAAGTTGGAGCATTATTTTAATCTATAATATCGACGATCGTCTCAGTAATTTGAGGCACAGTTTGAAAAAATATTGCCTGCAGCGATCTCGAGTCAAAGGACACATAATACAATACTTACTTATTTACTTTTGATAGATACGAATTGTGCCAAAAATGTGGCTGATTTATGTGTGTAAATGTAAGTACTCGTATGTGTCATAAATGTGCTTTCCTAACAAAACACAACATCACGCTTTTTTTCGGTTTGAAGGTCCCAGGACCCAGTTATATATTTTTATTCCCATGTAATAGGGGGCAAGCCTATTGCCTTCTTTCAAGTTCCAGACTCCGGATTGTTACTGAGAAAATTTCTAATGGAAAAATCCAATAACACGTTTTGCCATATAAGGGAATCGAACCAGAGACCTCATCATCGGTAGTAGCGCTTGCGAATCACTACTCCACCGAGGCATTCGACTCGTCTTAATCAGCCAAAATTGCTGAACATAGGCCTATTCCTTAGAACGCCATAGCGCGCGGTAACTCACCATTTGCATCCACCGCAGTTCCGCAAACTTTGAACTGGTAGCATGGCAGCCTACGCTTCGTCTTCCAGTCCGTTGTTTTCACTCGAGGTCCCTTCGTCGATATCGATTATTATCAATTTTCGTTGCGCACAAACAATATTATATTTTATTGCTATTGTCTCCAATTACTGAGACAGAATGCTTATATGGAAAATATACTAAACAATATAGCTACCTATTTACTATCTACCCTACACTATGCCATAGAAAACTTCGAAAATCTACAGGCCGACATATCAGCCTATTTAAAATCCAAGTGCTCTAAACCGCTGTCAGATTTTAGTCAGGCATTGCCACGTTGAATAGCAATGCTTATGCGTTAGGCCAGATAAACCTGTCGTTTATCTGGCCATTTCGATCACGCTTCGCCTCGACCAAGCGCTCAGATAGGTTTGAAAATGCGGTGAGCTCCCACGGTCCCTGAGTCTCAACTCCAAACGGTTTGCATATTTGCACCGCTTTCGTTACTCGGCAAAACCCGCCGCCGCATCAGCCTACCTATGGTACATGTAACGGCGCCGATGTGTCAACGCCAGTAGCGTCTTACACTAGCTCCCACTCCAGCTTCCAACGAGGTTACCGTCCAATAAATGAATCGACTGTATATAATATTATCATCATGAAGATTAATCATAACATAAAATCACGCCTGTTGACTGCCTCGGTGGCGTAGTGGGCGCATGCTCGACTGCCAATCAAGAGGTCCCGGGTTCGATCCCCAGGTCAGGCATAGTGTTAAATATTGGATTTTTCCATTAGGAATTATCTCAATAGCTGCCTGGAGTCTGGAACTGTGCCCGGTATATGGCAATAGGCTCGCCCCCTATTACATGGGACCAATAACATACTGGCGAAATGTGGGTGTATCTACTATGGGACTGAGTCCTGGGTACACCTCTGCCTACCCCTTCGGGAAAAGGCGTAAATGTATGTTATGTTATGTTTAAAATCACGCCCCTTAAAATTTACTCTGTATTATATAATAATATTTTCTCTTTCCAACGGCTGTATAGTATAGACAATGCTGCATTTTTCCACCATTCTTCACCCGTAATGTTGCAAAAGAATGTGGAGCTGTATTCCAAGTCATTTCAATGGACTCCAAGAATAATATTACTGCCTTGAGACGTCAACCGTTGTCTGGTGTAAGTATTGGTATCACCAGCGTATAAAGAAATGTCCACGCCAAATGCCTGCGCACGCTACACACTACGAGTATCACAGAAACAGACCGTACTACGAACGGTGCGCGAGCTTTTGGTGAGAAAATTCAATCTAAATTAAGTTATGTATTAAAATTACTAGGTAAATATATAAAATTTCTATATAAATGGTAAAACTTGTCGACAGTGAATAGTGCTGAAGTCACTTCGTGATATATTTATTGTAGATTTTGTTCGGGACTAGGGCTCCTGTGTAATATAATAACCTCATTGGTATTTGTAGAGCTATTATAGGTATATATTGTAAGACTAAAAATGTAGGTATTGTAAAACTTCACTCAAACTATTTTTAATATGCTCTATGCAGAGTATTACTCTCATCTCCTGTGACAAACATGATGTCGTGTAATATAGCCCACTGTATAGAAAATGCCTGATCTGTCAAATCTTTGGAACATTAAAAGACTTCAGTGCCGTGCTCGGAGCGTTAAACGTTCTGTCAACATTTTGCCATGAGAATGGTGTTGAAACAGTCTAGTGGGCCTAGTACACCGATTCATACCCGTCTTAATGTCGAACACGATACTATTATCAACGGAGTAAATAATAGTACTTACTAACTACTAAGTTATTATCCCGATGCGTTTCAGTATATAGATAAAGTTTTTTTGTTTTCCAGTGTGAACACTGGAGATGTGTCCTGAAAAAGTACGCTCTCCTCAACGACGATGATACGTTAGACGATGAGAAATATTACACTCATCTCGACAAATGGGTGGACCTGAACCCATTGTTTTCAAAGGTTATGATCAGTGCTAAGGTCTACTGTAAGAATACATACCGTATGTTCCTGCCGTTGAAGACCTGTGATTTTTTTGATATACATGGATGTATCAGAAACTTTATCACTGTGGTAAGTTTATTAACTAGGTGGTTGTACCTAAGCAAGAATTAGTGTGTTAAATATTGGATTTTTCCATTAGGAATTATATCAATTACTGCCTGGAGTCTGGAACTGTGCCCGGTAGATAGCAATAGGCTCGCCCCCTATTACATGGGACCAATAACATAAAGGCGAAATATGGGTGTATCTACTGTGGGACTGAGTCCTGGGTACACCTCTGCCTACCCCTTCGGGAAAAAGGCATGAATGTATGTTTTTAAGAATTAGTTGTGGCTTGGTTACAAGTAAGTAGTGTATTTTAAGTGAGTTTTTAAACTATCTACTTGTAAACGGTTGGAAACTATAGCAACGTCATTTATAACATAACATCACATCACGCCTTTTTCCCAGAGGGGAAGGCACCTAGGACCCATTCCCATAGTACCCAAGGTTGTCCACATTTCACCAGTTATTTTTAGGTCCCACGTAATGGGGGGCGAACCTTTTTCCATCAACCGGGCACAATTCCAGACTCCAGGCAGTTATTGAGATAATTCCTAATGGAATAATCCAATATTTAACACACTAATTCTGCATTTTCAGGCATTGAAAAAACTCCTGTTGGGTCAATCCAGTAACACTATTTGTCTGAACTGAGGACTGAACCAGGGACCTCATGATCGGCAGTAGCGCTTGCGAACCACTATGCCACCGAGACAGACATTTATAAAAGTGAATGTTTATATTATTTATAAATTCTAATGTATATGATTACGTAGGTACTTGTACATGTTTATTCAGTATTCGTACTCTGAAATTGTAATTACCCAGCTACGGTAAAAAGTTTCTAAACTACTGGTCCAATTTTGATGAATGAGATGTCAATCAATTTGATATCATAGTGCGAGTAACATAGGCTACGTTTTTTTAAGAATGTTTACTTTTGCAGGATTGTCCTGCGACGTTTCCAACTAAAGAATGCCAAGAAGTAAAAGACTTCTACGATGAATGCAGAGAATTCTATTTGTAAACTATCTTCTAAAACACCCACACGTCGATCAATAGTTTCTACATAGTAAAAGCTATCGAAAATATCATCGACTGGTGTGGTAACGCACCCTTAGTGGTGAAAATTATAGCGTTTATATAAGTAATTATTGACATTTTTTACACGCCAGCGGATGCTTATCAGTACATTGTGAACGAGTATATAATATTTAACCATTCCTAGTCACGATACTTTGCTATTTTAATAAAATATGGCGTCACGCTATGTGTGTGCAATGTAAATGTTCATAAACAGTGAATCCCAAACTTCAACTTTTTGATAATTGCAGTCGTATTGAATGTCAAATCCCATACTTTTTTTAAAGATAACGCTCGAATTCGATACGATTTCGATTGTTAAAAAACCCTTGCTATGTCCACTAATCCGTTAAATAAATTAAGTACCACCACAACTTTTATTTTCTTTATCGATGTATTAATTCGTCACTGAGTGTGAGCACGGAAAAATAAGGCAAGCGCGAGCTGCCTGAAGACAACTGCATGCCTGTGTTGTCTCAAATACATGATTAAAATTAAATAGACATTTTTAATAACTTTAATGTTTATTCTAAAATCATTAATATTCTAATAACCTAAAGCGGCACATTACGCATCATCTGAATTAAAACTATGATATTTGCTAATAAAATTAATTCCAATCTTACGATGACATTCAAATTTTTTATATAATATTTAATCTATATTCTATACTTACACACTTGATATGGAACGATGGTCGCCGGCGATACGCATTGTTTAGTGTCACCAGAGCATCGATAATCTTATTAATACTGTCACGTAAATGCTCTCGAACCACTTTATCACACGCATCAGTATCCTTATCACTTTCCTCTTAGGAATGTATTAATTAAACTAACAGTCTTTAGATCTTTCAAGGCAGGAGCCTCGGGTTGTACCGACCGACGTACAGAATCATTCCTGAGGGGTTGTGCCTGACGAAGAAAAGGAACGGTCGATCGAATTTTAACCGCGCCGGCTGCACGCTTCTCGTAGGCAGTCGCGCCTGTCGCGGCCGCAGGTGCAGCGGCAAGTGCATCGCGTCACTTATGTCATGAGGGTCGTGGAATGCTCGCTGATAGTCTCTCGGCTCGTCCCAGTCGGCCCATCTAGAAGTCCTGCGGCGAGCTAGTCCTGAAGCCTCAGGATACTCCTCAACATGATGCTGGTCACCGACCAATCCTTCGCCGCAAGTCACGAATGATGTCACTTGAACCATATCTGACAGATACAAATCCTTCGACGGCCCTATCAGACCACCTAAGTCGGCATGCTCCGCGTCGAATATATCTTTTAGGCCCATCTCTTTCAATGTCGAAGACACGTTGAATACGGACTTGTGCGAGAATCTTGGGATTTGCAGCTCGAGGCCGACTCTGGGCAGCAAAGTTCTCAACACGCGGCTCCATGCGGGCGTGGTGGGATTACTTTCTAGTAACCTCTGTTCGAGTTTCTCTAGATCATCGGCATGGACGACGTTGCCTTGCTGTCCAGGCATGAGGAATATGGTGCTGACTATAGAGTTGGTGTTTCCTAAAGCTGCAGCGGTTGCATCGAGGACTGGGTCGTACCCGGCTAGGAAACCAGTTTTGTATACTACTGCTGGGACTGGAACAAGCCTCCTTTGGCGCACGTTGGGAGACACCACGAAGTACATTTCACCATCTCTACCGTCGACGGAAGTTCCAACGCAGTCAGTCTGGAATGAGGGAGTTGAAATCATCAGACCAAAATTTAACACTTACAATAATTAAAGGTGAAAGCACAATTATCCAAGCCGAACGTGTCGAACGAGTCGAACGAAAAGAATCTTAGAATTCTTAATATGAAATTCTATGATATTACCGATGCTACCAACCTACAATACTACTGATTCGGATGATTTGACTCGGGCACGTGTGCGAGTTTTCATGGGATTTCATAAGATAAAATTTGTTACTTTCGGCTCGTTCAACACGTTCGGCTTGAATAAATGTGCGTTCACCATAATCAAGTATGTATATAGACAAAGAAGTTAAATACTATAGAGTTAAAAACGTCTACGCGAAAAATTACCTTAGAAAACTTTTGGTGAAAAACCTTTCAATATAAATTATTAAGTTTTAAAATTTCTATGAAAATGGAGTTTAAATTCAAATGACACCTCGTGAATTTTTTACCGTATTGCTGGTTTCAGACTAGGAGTCCAGTGTTATTATTATAATGTGACTATATCGACAAGCGTATCATATTTAATGTAAGTGCCTAAGCAATATGATACCTCTGTATCTGATCTGATGATCTACATACTAAACTGCAAAATCCGTTCAGTAGTTTTGGCGTGAGGCATGAAGAAGTACACACACACACACATTGTCATAGTTACAGGTAACTTATTTGCAGTAATAAAAGCACTAAAATAAAACAACTTACTTCAAAAATGTTTGTAGAAAATGCAGCTAATGGTGGTTTGATCGCAATTATATTTGTCTTCATATACTCAGGAATCTTACCCCAGGTATGCTTCTTGACCAGTAAGTTAGTCCTTCGCCTGATAATGTCGCTGATCAATTTAAAGTTAATTTCCTCTACATGCCCACTGTAGAAATGCTGTGCTCTTTCTTTATAGAAAGTTAGGATTTTACCTTTATTTCTGTCACTGAAAAGCTCTCTCACAAAAGCTGAGACGGCTATACCAGAATTTGTGGCCAATTCTATTGAATCTGAAATGTTCTTCAGTGTGAAGTGAGGGTTAAACGTAACCATGTCATCTAGTTTCAAGATTTCATTCATTTCCCCTGAAGTAGCCCCTCTCGCTCCCATAAACATCATGGCTAGCATAGATGTTATAGAATAAGGCGATAAAACAAAGCTTCGCTTTTTATCGATATTCTCAACCATTGAATGCCAATATCTAAATGCCAATTCATTACACAGTTCCGTGAATTGAGCTATGTCATCTCCTAAATCTTTCGTAGTCACTTCCAAGCCTTGATTTTCTTTTGAGTACTCTAGAATCACATCTCTATCGTCTTCACTGTTAACTGAGTTCAAAGGAACATCTGGTTTAATCTTATCCTTTGATATGTCGTTGCTTTTAGGAGGAGTAACGGTAGGAATCAGTTTCCAAGGATCACTTTTGTCACTTGCCAACTCTTCGTCATTAATTTTTTGGATTTTCTTTTTAAATTCTTCAATTTTTGGCGCTGAGTCAGATATTTTATCTTTTTTATTTGTAGTGCTCGATTTTTCGGCAGCCGAAATTTTGTTTATGTTTGATTGCAGTGTGGAAACATTTTCATGTTTGGGGCTATCACTTATCACTGTTGATGGTTTTGTTGAAATATCTGGTTTAAGAGTAGAAGTTACTGATTCAGGCTCTTTGATTTTTTGTTCTATTTTGTTTTGAACCACGTTTTCTAGTTTTGATGAGACAATATTCTTTTCAGAATCAGTTTCGTTATAAGTCGTTGAGGCTATCTCATCTTTTTTATTTATGGTTGCATTGGACGAGTGATTTGCTGGAGTAGATACAGACATCTTTACAAAGTCCTTTGAATTATCATCTTTTACGTTAGATTTGTGGTTGTCTATGTTGACTTTATTATTGTTAGATGAAACAATTTTACTGATTTCTTTATGAGGGGTAACTTTTTCAGTAGTCACTTTCACTGGTGCTTCTTTTTCTACGTCCATTGACACCTTTTCTGTAGAAGAAGCTTCCGCCACTGATGTAGATGTGTCTATCGAAACATCTAAAGCTGGCTCTGTTGTAGTTTCTGCTACTTTTTCAGTTGTTTCGCTGTAAACATCATTCATCGTCGTTTCAGTTTCAAAAACTGATTGAGGTGCTTCATTTACAACTTGGGAGAGTAAATCTTCCATAGATTCATTTAAAATAGGATCAATTGTAGTCGCTTCGGATGAGAAAGATTCCAGTGTAGTAACTTCTGCGTTTTCAGTTGTTGTGATAGTTTCGGTGGTAGTTTTAATAAAAACTTTTTCTGGTTCCTTTTCAGCTTCTTTATTATTTTGGGTTACGATATTTTGCTGGTTTTGCTGTGGATGAGGATCTATTGTAGATATTTTTACAAAATTGTCTTCATTTTGATTTTTAACGCTTTGTCCTTCATTTGGAATATCCATATCTATATTTTCTTTGCTTTCTAATTCATCAACATTAACTTTAGTCGTATCTAGTAAGTTACTGGTGGTTGGTATAGGTTGGTAATTACTTCCAAGATCTGATGCAATTTGACTAATACTTTGAGCAACGTCAAAGACAGGCAATATTGGCACGTTATTGGTCAATTCATCATCCGAATTTTCTGGTTGTAAATGTTCAGGTAATAAAAACTCGGTAGAAGATACTGCTGTTGAAGGAGATACCGATTGAGTAGTTATTGTAGTCAGATTTACTCTTTCTAATTCAGATTCCTTAGCTATAGATGTAACAGTGGTTTGTACTTTAGGAGCTTGTGTTGATGAAAGTGGCCGTGACGATTTAGTTGTAGTAGACGGAGATCTTTTAGTCGTTGAAGCATAATATAACGGCGCTTTGGTTGATTCCAGTGGTTTAAGCGTCGTCCTTTCTGTCACATATTTCACTGTAGAAACGGGAATAAAAGTACTGATTTTTTCATGTTCTTCCAAAGGTCTAGCAGTAGGTATATCATTTGAAAGGATACTTTCTTGAGCTGTAGTTGTTGTAGTTTGGTTTTTGGTCGTAATGATCCGTTTTGAAGTTGTAGTACTAGGAACTGCTTTGGCAGTTGTTAGACTGGCTGTGGTCGTTGTTGGTCTGGCTGTTGTAGTGGTTGGTTTGGCTGTTGTTGTAGTAGTTTTAGGTGTTTTAGTTGTTGTTGTAGTCAGTTTGGTTGTTGATGGTTGAGTTGTAGTAGTAGTAAGTTTTGTTGTAGATTGGGGTGTTGTAGTAGTCGGTAGTTTTGTTGTGGTAGTACGGGGCCTGGTTGTTGTTACCAGCTTTTTTCTTATTGTTGTAGAAACTGGTCTGGATGTGGTATGTCGTCTTGTCGTTGGATTTGCTGTAGTTGTAGTAGTAGTCGTAGGCGTACTTTGGACACTGGTTTCTGTCTGAGTATCCTTCTCAAATACATTATTTTCAGTTGTAGATGTCGTGATTAGAACGTTACCTTCTTTACTCAAAGAATTTATTTCATCGTCCGTTTGTAAAGACTCCTCCTCAATTGTATCTGTTTCAGGAGTAAAACTACTTCCAGCTTTGTCAGGTATGATATCAACACCAGAATTACCAAAAATAGACGGCAAGATCAAACTCCAAGAGTCTGAAACGTCCGGAGTATCCAACGTAGGTTGAATTAGAGGCTTATTTTTATGCGCTTCCATTTGAGCTTTTAAGACATTTTGTACGTTTGTGACTACACTATGCACTTTAGTGTAAGGAGGTTGGCTGAAATTAAAGGCGATAGTTGGTTGGTTGTCATTAGCGAAAGTAACTAGGCCTTCGGAGTCTTCCCCAGCTGCCACGATGGCCTGTATTTCTTCTAGGGTCATCAACCTTTTGACGAGTTCACCGGATTCGTCGAAAGTGTAAAATTCATATCTGTCAGGAGTAAGGAGACTTATTGGACTCCCGACCGTTGCTGGCACGTTCGATGGTGGTGGGAGTGTGTTACCAACGGCGTCAGCGATGAAAGGCTTCGTGCGTCTGAAATGTGATCAAAATGTACCATGAATACAAAAACTAACATGTTTTGAAACTGGGGATATCGTCACCTATTAAAAATATAGAAGACAGTATTATTAGACTGAAATTATGATTTGGTACAACTGACACCTTTATGACTATTAAAATTATGACCAGTGTTTATAGGAGTAATAACGTTAAGACAAGTGATTATTATATAAGGACTTAAAATGTTATGATTAAAAAAAATTACTATTTATTTGTGTTACTATTGATTTATGCAGTTTAATTGGGAACATGGTGTAATTATAATTGTGATGGGATACGATAAACAATTTGTTTTATTTTTATTCCGGACCGGCAAGCGCAGTGTAGGACGTCCACCCACAAGGTGGACAAGCGATCTGATAGGGACGGCAGGAACACGCTGGATGGGGGGGCCTATGTTCAGCAGTGGACGTCCTATGGCTGAGATGATGATGCAGAACTAACCATATTTTCGATTTATATTACAATTACTGTTAAATTAAGTAATACGTACCTATTTCCATTTTTATCGGCCAGAACGCAGAGCGCAGAAAGCAACAAACATAATGTCACCCGCATCTTGAACGCCCATACAAGTGCACCATACACCTGAAACTGATAACATACAATAATTAATTAATCGTTCATTTGAAAGTGTACTAAGAGGTATTTAAGGTTTTTAAGTGTTCGTTAGCAATCGAGGATTTCTATCATGGCATAATCAACATACGTCTACGGCCATGTGGTTCCCGGTTATATAATAGCTCATTATAATAGCCAACCCTTTCTTTTCCCGTGGGAGCCGTGAGACCCGGCAGAGGGACATATTTGGAGAGTGGGCAGCAGCGCTCCCCGGCGCTAAGTATTCCATCTACTGCGATCACCAAGGGGCCTGACAAGCGTGGTGATTACGGCAAAATCCCTCCGAAATAAATAGTTGTCGTTCTATGAGGGAGGCCTGTGTTCAGAAGTGGCCGTCTTCCGGGTGACAATAACGATGAAATTTACGACTGAATATAAATAAATATCACTTTATCAAACTTTATAAACACTTTGTGAACTTCACAATTTAAATAATAGTTTAATAATTAACTGTCTTATAGCTGAAAGCTATAAGACCGCCATCACTGACAATCGAAAGGATATAAACAATAAAAGACATGCAAAAATTGTCGTTATAGACTATTGAATTTAACCTTTGTTTTAAACAGGTCTACTACTTTGACATAAAAGTTAATCAAATCATTCATCATAATATATAATATTCTATTATCAAACTAACCTAGTCTTACTACCATAGCCATAAAGCGCAATAAAAAAGGAACTGTAAAAATTGTGAATAAACCAGTTAAACAAGAAGCACGGTCATTGTCGCGAACTAGAACTACTAGTTTATTGAGGTTGGCGACAACTTCTTTTTGTTCCAATACCATCGCTACTTTCCCATTACCATTTTTACAAACTGTCTTGTTTTTGCGGTAATGATTATTTTTAGAAGTTTTTCAAGTTCGTGGGTGAAGTTGATAACAAGTTGTTTACCCATAAAATTATATATATCTAGATTAGTGTGTCAGTTGTTCAGTCTGCAGGTCAATGAACTATTGCTTAGATTGGTAGTTTCTTGTGTGTTGAATGGATTTTGGATTCATATTGTGCAAATTCTAAGTACACCTTGCTATTGAAAGATATTCCTATTCATAATTGTTTGTTTTTTAACAAACAATATTGTTTTTTTAAATGATGAAGAATTAATGATTAAATTAATAAGTTGGTACAACCGCACGTTAACTGTTGACGTCAAATTCTCTTCTTAGTCCAAAGCCCCAACATAGCGAAAAGTTCTGTTAGGTTATCAAGACACCTAACTCAATCCTTTAAAAATATCCAAGTAAAAAGTTAAATGTCTTGGTAAGCTCTAATTTCAGAAGCTGCACAGTTGCAAGATACCGCAAGTGCACGGTCTAGTGGGCACGCACAATGGCAACCGTTAGAGATGAGCTCGCGTTGGTGGTGCTGAGAACCGTCATAACGTTGTCATTATAAACCAAGCGATTCGTAATTGTGGTAGCCAGTAACAAAACTGGACATTAAAATGACGTGTTTTGTAAAACACTTTTTACAGTTTCAAAAATGTTATTTATTAGTTCCACCTGTGCAATGTCTTCTTCTTCTTTCGTTCTTTTAGTAGAACATTGACGTATTTTATTTTAATAAAAATGAAATGGCGATAAAAAAATATTATTTATGCACGTTTGAAAATCTATTAATAATAGGCCTTTCAAATAAAATCAAAATTATAATGTGAGCTTGAAATGCCCAAAAAACAACTCCTTGAGCATAATTATTTTAAATTGTCTTATTATGGTGATAATTTAAAATAAATTTGCCATATAACTTTACGTAAGGAAACACCGCAACGCTACAACAGCGTTAAGAATCGTTTGATTTGTCGTCATAATATTTTTAAAAATATTTTTTATAAATAAAAACCTCAAATTCTTTACGAACAGATTTTTTTCTTCTTTCTTTCTTCATTTCTCGCAAGTTCTAGTACTGACTATATACAACGTAATGCATACATCTTATAATGAGAGAGTAATCTGTCATAATGACTGACATTGACACGCTGATGTAACGGTTATGTGGGTCTGCAGAACAATGACTTGTTCTTTCATTCTTTTTGTTGCTAAACCGTGTGTTAGACTAATTTTGTTTAATAATTGTTTAATAATGTTAACTCATTGCTCTCTAAAAGCTGTATACTGTTCAATAGAATGTGATTGAGCGAGATTGCCCAGTTTTATTGTATTTCATAATAAATAGGCAGTTTTGAACCTGTTATTATCATGATAGGTAGGTTTTATAAATTTCATAACTACATTAAGATTTCATTGAAAAGGTACAAATCTTATTAGAATAATTCGCTATTTTGTTGCAAAGATTTCCCTAATTAATATACCTATATAATATTTCGAAAAAGGAGTTTTTTTTTAAACAATGTTTCTGGTAGGACACGTTATTACATTAAAAATGCGATATTATATTATTATTCTTATTATGGACACTTGCTGCTTAAATCTGTATTTTTTTATTCTAATTTCGGTAAGTAGTTACTAGTTAGTCATGTATTTCTCAGAGAACCCAAAACAAAATACGTACAATGATTATGTTATACCTTTGAAACCAATATTATTCATATATTTAATTGTTATCGTAACTCGTAATACATAAAATACGCCGAGGTAACAGATAGCGGTTGTTAACCACTACCGGAGTTCAACCTTTCGTGTTAAACCTGGCCAAACCATGAATATTTGATGGCAATCCCGCTGTAAAATTTATACTGAAACCATACCGAAGATTGTATTTCTTATACCTACGAGTAAGTACCTACTGCTACTAAAGGGTGTCAATGTCAATCAAATATGTAAATCTACCGATTCTAGATTTAGTTTGCAAATCTAGCTTCGTGTTTTATAAAAGACTAGCAATGCCCCGCGATTTTACGTGCGTAGACTTTGTTCCCGTGGGAATATCAGGACTAAAACTACCCTATGTATTATTCCAGGGTCTAGACCATCCTTTCCCAAAGTGGGCGATAACGCCCCCTTGTGGGCGCTGCAGGCCTAAAGGGTGGCGGTAAGAGACCCAGAAAAAAATGGGGGCGTTGTGTAGAGGCTTGGGGGCGATTTGTATTTTCAGACAGTTAACTTGAGATCTCGGCGCCGTTGTGTACTACCTACTGCGCTTAGGTCTCAAGTTTACTCTTGCGGGCTATAGTAAGTCTCGTTTAGAATGAATGTTTAATGTCCGCTAATATAGCTCACAATAATCATTAATTTCATTTGACGTTATAGTGGTTTTTAGGTAGGTGAAAAAATGGGGGCGCTAAAAAATAATTTATTCTCAAAGTGGGCAGTATACAAAATAAGTTTAGGAACCACTGGTCTAGACTATCTACATACCAAAGTTCAGCCTAATCGGTTTAGCAGTTTTGGTGTGAAAGATTAACTAACATCCATCCATCCATCCTCACAAACTTTCGCATTTATAATATTACTAGCTGTGCCGCGCGGTTTGGTGCAGAAATTAAGTGAAATCGATAAACACGTAACAGTATACAGATAAATCACCAATACCTGTATTTTGACTACACCACAATTAAGTTGGTACCCAAAAATGCATATTGATAGAGGTTGTAAAGTGAAGCAGAACAAAATTTTGAGAAAAAACAAAATATTCGCGCGAGTTATCCTCGTTAAAAATATTATGTATATTTAATTTTCTCTGTAAGTAGAACTCGTAAGTTGGTTAATGTAAATGAAGTTCACAGTTCATGCATGATTAATGGGAAAAATGCAAATTTAAATATAAGGATACATTACAGAAAGGTAATTCAAGGAAATAAATTTCTCTAAAACTTTATTTCGGTGAAACGAGTTTTAAATCCTACTTCCTACTAATCTTACTAATAATATTATAAATGTGAAAGTTTGTGAGGATGGATGGATGGATGTTTGTTACTCTTTCGCGCCAAAACTACTGAACCGATTTGGTTGAAATTTGGAATGTAGGTAGCTTAGACCCTGGAATTGGGTACTCTTTTCCCGACATTTATTGCACTTTATTGCACTTTACAGATGCCAATACCTGTCGGACGCCGGAAGGGCTTGAGTCTGGCTCCTTATATATTTATTATGTTTTGTTATAAGGACGACCGCACACAGGGTGGTGAAGTTGGACCGTTATTTCTTGTCGTATTACTTCCGACGTGACACGCGCCCGTCTCGCGCTCACCTTCTATCTGCGCTGACCATTGACTTACTTGACTTAATGTCCCATGACCCCTAGATCGGGCAGAGGGCGTCCACAGTACTCTGCCATGCGCTGCTTTATTCAAAATTTAATTATGATTATTTTAGATGAAAACGACGTTGACATCATTTTAAGTGTAACGTCAACAATTACAAGCGCAGTGTTAACGGACATGGCCTAGAACTTCGATGCTAACTGCGCTGTTTACCCTGAGACATAAGTTGTATCTTCCAAGACACATATTTTCAACTAAGGTTTAGAATTTGTGAAGTTATGGCTTGTAGAGTCAGGGCGTGTAGAGTTAGAAGCTTGGCTCTACATGAGATCTGATAACTTTTTGGCGGTGCGAGCCATATATTCTCGTCTTGGCTACATTTTTAATGAAAATGTTTTTAGTGAAATACTTTTGTCCATTAATATTCCTTTACCTATTCAGTCGGAGTGAATTACGGCAGAATATGAGATGTTTACGTGACAAAGTGCAGTTTGCCAACCAAATATACCAGATTTTTACAAGAAATTTCAATATTTTTCCTATGTTCATAGCATATTTTCATTCTGATATAAAAAAAAGATGTTCTTTGAAAGTTTTAAGTTATGATCACATCACATCATCTATTTAAAAATTTTGTTATTAATAGGTATCTGATTTGTTACTAGTAATAGAAAGTGAATATTTCAGGACCAACTAATAAGATTGTTTCATTGTATCGTGACTCAAGAATTTTCTTAGAATTTGTAGAGGTAGCATATAATATGCAATAGGCAGCCTTCAAGATACATTACTCGTGATATAAGACAAGTTTGTCAGTTTCTACTTTTGAGTGGGCAAAGTTACGAGTAGAAAGAAAAGGTTATTTGAAAAAAATAGTCGTATAATATTTATTATGATCTTATTTATTATATCTATCATAATAATATAAAATAAAAACATATAAAATTAAACTGTTATTAAGATGAAATGTTGGAGCGTTGAGAAATGTGTGAAATGCATTTTATTGGGCAATAAAAGCTGAATACTGAAGTATGTAATTCAAAGATATTAAATAAATTGATTGGGGTTTCTCCAATTGTTTTGTATGTTTCTGATGACTCACCCTTTGTGAAATTAAGTAGGTGGTAAGGAATTTTCACAATGACAGCCTATGGAGTCTGGAGCTATGCCTAGTAGGTTGCAATTGGCTCGCCCCTATTACATGGAACTTAAAATTTCCGATTTGCAATTTCGATTTTCCACTTTCGAATTTTCAATTTCGAATTTTCGATTTCAAATTTATAATTTCGAATTTCAAATTTCGAAACATAACTACTGAAATTTAGGTGTACCTACTATGGGTCTAGGTCCTGGGTACATTCATGAGTGATGAAATGTAAAAACCAAAAAATTTTTGGAATTCATGTCAACACAATGCACAAAACAAAAGAAACATTCAACCAAGCAAAAGAAACCATTTGACTTGAACATAATCGTTAGATAATTTTGAACCACGGGTTGTATACCTAGTTTCTTTTGCTGTGCATCGTGTTGACATGAATTCCAAAATTTGTTAGTTCTTACATTTCATCACAGATACCCCTACCCACCACCCTTTCACCATGACAGGAGCCGGAGTATCCTACTATCCTATCCTACTAAATCCGAATATTTTCGAGGATGGATGTTTGTTACTGCTTCACGCCAAAACTACTGAACCGATTGAGCTGAAATTTTTATTACGATATTCCCACGGGAACGAAGACTATGCTAGTGAAACCGCGGAGCACTGCTAGTTCCTACATAAAAGGATACATTACGTATGTTACATTATGTTTTTAGATTAAGTTACGTATAATCTTTGTTAACTCCGGCTGCACACAATTCTTCTCATATCTTAATTTAAAATATTCAATTTCTGAAATCTCGACGCTGAGGTATTATAATGTCTTTATTGTTTTGTATTATTTGAAAAATCCAGCGACCTATATTAACCATGAAATTCAACATTCTTTTGCGTAATTTTAGATTGCAATAATTCATCGTAACAAAAAGATGCAATCATGTGTAATGCAACATAATAAATAAAATTGCAATCTCATATCTGTGAGTTTAAACCCACTACGACAGGTCGACTGCCTCGGTGGTGTAGTTTTCGCAAGCGCTACTTCCGATCATGAGGTCCCGGGTTCGATCCACAGGTCATCAAAGTGTTTCCATATGAATTTTTTTTCTCAATGACAGCCTGGAGTCTGGAGTTATGCCCGGTAGATGGCAATGGGCTCGTCCCCTGTTATTACATTTGGACCTAAATATTTTATCTCACGAATCGTGGGTGCACACTGTTTCCTGGGTACACCTCTGCCTGCCCCTTTGGGAAAAAGGCATGATGTTATGTAACTCTTCTACTATATAACTATTATATACTACTACGTATTTGACACACCTATTTGAATGAAAAAAGTTTTCTTTAGATATAATGCCCATAAAATAAATAATAAGCATGATGGGTTTATAGGCACAGATGGATCATTCGATAATCTGAGTTCGTGCTCGCTATAGCGCCGGTTAATATTTGATTACAAGATTGAATACGTGGGAAGTGTGAGTCGGTCGACAGTCTTCGCAATCTCGACGTGTTTAGAACCATTTCATGCCCGAATTCAAAGCAGGGAGGGATTACTATTCTTTTCATTAAACATTTATTATTTTATAGAGCGGCTGTGCCCCCTCTACTGGTTGAGCTGTTTAGACTTAAATAACGTGAGTACAGGTGATTTTTATCAGAATAGTTATGATTACAACTCACTTTTTTTTTTACCCATGCTGTTGGCCTAAGATGGCCTGTACAGCTTTACCGGGCAGTGGTGAGCGCAGGAGGTGATTGACCCATAGTTTAAGTTTAAGGGCGACTAGCTCAAGGCTACCTAGACGGTACGAACCTCGGCTTAGGTCGTCGCCAGAATACGTGGGGTCAGTCTTCCCTGGCACCCCAAAAGGGGAGTGTTCTAGGGCCCTATCAATGGTTTGATCTGTATGATTATTTGGAGGTGCCTACCCCTTCAGAGCAAAGGCGTGATGAAGGACATTTTTAGGTATTTTTAGTCAGTTTATTAATTATGCGGTTCCCCGCTGTTGTACCCGCATAGCCTTCGTTCTCATGAGAATATCAGGAGTCAAAGTGAGTGAGGAATCAAAGTATCTTTCATTATGGCCACCTATATAAAATTCTCCAGCCAGAAAACGAAACAAATTAATAAAATTAATTAGTATGTCAGCTACGGTACAGCTATTATTTTTGGATGCTTAATATAATATTTAAATAGCACTGCACCAATCGTCCGAATGCAGAATTCTCATAATACGAGTTTATCATGCCCCTACCTGTGGGAATATCTGTAAAGTTTTTCACCGTATGGAACGTAAGAAAATTTGGAAAAATTATAAAATACCCCGCTGCACAGTAACACAGATAAAATGCAAAAAATATTATGACGTAGTATTACGTCATTCTTGGTTCTAAATTCGTCACTGGCTGATATTAAATTCTCTATGATCGAGTTTGTATTATATTATATAAGATTGTATTAAGCTTTGTCTCATGAATAGTAAATAGAGTCGTGATTATAATTTGTAACAGGCATTTGGTGCCGTTTGCTGTAATTTCGTTGATCGTTATGCATTTATTGGTAGTCTATTTTTTATTACTTGTCAGAACAAAATAACCGTATAATCCGTAACTTTCGTTCGTCTACGGATCTCGTCATTTCTGATTCGATCTTGCAGAGAAATCCCGATAGTCTCGGTTAGAATCATTTTTTAATTTCTTTTTAAAATAATAATTAAAAAAATTAAAGATGAAGCCCCAATAAACTTTAAATCAATTTAAGATGGTGTTACAACTAGGTATTGATTAGCCAAACAAATCTGATTAATTTTTAAAAATGTCGTCCTTTATGTTGTTACAATAAGTTTATTGGAGTTATATTACACAGATTCGCTTTCATCGACGCCCACCTTCTCATAAATGTAAGTTTCAGAGCTACCTACACATTCTTAAGGTTCATATCGTTGGATATGATTATGATTTCTCATATTATTCTTTAAAAAATACACAATAAATGTCAACATTTGTTTATTCGCGTCAGTGCCCTTTAAAGAAAAGGATGATAAAGGTTAAAGGTTTACCATTATCATCCTACTAATAGTATAAATACGAAAGTTTGAGAGTAAGGATCTTTTTTACCCTTTCACGCCTAAACTACTGAACTCATTGGTCTGAATTTTGGTATGTAGATAGTTTAGGCCTGGAATAACACTTGGCTTTTTACTTTTTTTTCCGATATTCCAACGGGAACGAAGACTACGCGGGTGAAACCGTGGGGCACTGCTAGTTTGTTATATTATTGAGATTTATACATCCGTCAATACTTCAACACTACCAAGTTCAATATTTTGTGATAATATTGAACGTGTATGTAGCCTTTGCGTTAGATACCTATAATATTTACTTTATAAATTACTGTATTTAATAATTAACTAACATTGATATAATATTTTGTATTATTTGTTTAATTGATATACTATGTATATTTAATTGTCTAAATTGACTGTCTTACTGAACTTCGAAGTCTATAATGTTGATGTACTGTATTAAAAGGGCGATTCGCGTGAGTTAGAAAGTACGCTATAACGAATTATTTAATTCAATTGTTTGTATTTATTTAAATTGACATTGTAATTCTAAGTTTTTAACAAGTTATCTGTGTGGTAATTGTAATTGGCTAATACTGTTTTTAACACAATAAACATCATCATCATCATAATCATCACAGCCATATGACGTCCACTGCTGTACATAGACCTCCCCACACATTTCCATCTAGACCGGTTATAAGCGGCCTGCATCCAGCGTGATCCTGCTGTCTTTATCTGATCGTCTGTCCACCTTGTGGGTGGACGTCCTACACTACGCTTGACGGTCTTTAAACTTTACAGCTCCATCGGCCATCAGTTCTACACAATAAACATACAAAAATCATAATTTAAAATAATGGGAACAAGCTCTCAGATACAAATTCAGGAAATTAACGTTAGAAGGCCAAAGTAACTTTAGATTTCACCAAATATTCTTACCCCTTAATTATCTTAGTTTATGAAACTATGCTCTCATAGTACGTTGTTACTGTTGACTACACTAGCTTTGAGCGGCAAGTTTGAACGTTAAACTTTAAGGAGAGATGTCCCTAAGTTACTCAACACATGGTGTCGACTTACGTTACATGTTGTGATGCTATGTGTGTATGTATTTGTTTGCGTGTGTGCGTCTGCTAAGTGTGTAAAGTTGGATTAAGGTTAAACGTCACCCATACAAAATGAAAATACACAGATATGAAGAAATGGGAATAATTTTCCACTAAATTGTTTCTGGTTGGCTCTGGATCTGGCCTTTATTTGCGAAAAAACATATTTTCTTATAGAAAACCTTACAGTTTCTTCGTATTTATGGAAATTGGAAAAAAGTATAATATATTATGGTTATGTTAATGTTTTTCTTAAATAGCAAAAAATAATACGTTTTCCTTTAACAAAATATGTTTCGCGCAAATAAAGGCCTGATCCAGATCCAACCACAAACAATTGAGTGGAAATTATTCCTTATTTCTCCCTCTCCCTCTTCTTCATATGTGTGTATTTTAATTTTGTATGGGTCACGTTTAACCTTAATATGAAAAGATCCTGGATCCAAAGTTAGCAGAAATGATGTAGGGTCTAGTTATCAGGGCGAACTTTAGGCATCTGTTATAGAAACTCGCGTTTATGAAACGGCTCCTTTATCGTTTCTTTCCACAACGGTTTCGGCATATTGGGCCGAATCGACGAAATATAAAATAAAAATATTTTCATTCGTCAATTCCTCCCATTCTCATTTTCGACAAATATTTAAAGAAGCTAAAGGAAAAATGCTGTCACGAACAAAAGTGTTTTGATAAGTGACAGATGCCTCAAACAAATATGAATAGGTATGTATAGTCCGCATGCTCAATGTCTGCCATGTATTATGTGACCCTAATAACAAATTTTTCATTAAAAATTCATGTTATGGCTACAAACTGAGAAGATCCTATTTTACTGAATACGCATAGCATCGTAAATATGTTTTAATTGGCAAATAAACCTCTTTGAATACTAAGCACTGAGAAACATTCAAAGATGAATCATCAAAGAAAGTTCCGAAAATTCTTAGAAACAATGTTTTATGTTAGCAACGGAAATTGCATAGCTAAGTTTTCAATTAGTTACTTCCGTAGTTCATACGTGGGTGGTGAGAAGTACCCTCAATAGGTTAGTGACTGCTCAAACTAAGTAGGCTTTTGTAAGTACCTAAACTAAAATAACGGAGTTGGCTGATTGAGTGCGTCAGATAATTTTAGTATTTAAAAAAGCCAGGTCTTTCTGAAGGATCAACAGCTAACTTAAGGTAAAAAGTGATAACTTCACATCAAACACATCACATCATCAGCCGGAAGATGTCCACTGCTGAACATAGGCCTCCCCCATAGAACACCATAAACTATTCATATGAGGGGATTTTGCCGTAATCACCACGCTTGGCAGGCAGCTTTGTGATCGCAGTGGATGGAATACTTAGAAACATAGAGCGCTGCTGTCCACTCTCCGAATATGTTCCTCTGCCGGGTCTTACGGATCCCACGTGATGAGAAAGGGGTGCCTCTATTATATAGCCGGGAACCACACGTCCACCGATTATTTATAAATTGTTATATGTATACATCCTTTTACTTAGATTTAAATTCGAACATTTCTGGCATATAATATTTTTATAGTATTGATTACAAGTGCCACTTAATAAAGGCCAAATAAAAATCCCTATTATTAATTTGGTGCGGTTATTATTAGTATTTATTTATAGCTTCAGAGATCAGGTGGTGAACTGTGCACAGAGATTAAATGGAAACTAATATTCTCTAATCATAAAAACAAGTCTACCTTTCATGATATTATTTTACAGATGTTTTCTACATCTTAGATTACCCCTTCAAGAACAGGATATTGGAATTGACGGGAACTTCTTTGTGCTCTCAAGTTTTGTACGCTACCTAGTTTCCGAAAATACAGAGATAACAAAACATTCGGCTTTTCCTCATAAAACAAAATATTTTGACAAAAGTGAAAATCCAAATGTAAATACTCGTATCAATTAATCCATTATTTAAAAATGTACGTTGAAAAATAATAAAAGTTGTCTAGTTTACCGTAATATACAAATTTCACGAGGTGATAAATAAATTCGATTTTTTATAAATTGAATATATATTTTAGGCAAGTTCAATTTTCTGCCTCGAGAGGATTTACTTGAGGAAGATATTTCTAAATCCTGAGGAAACTCATTAATTTTAACCCAGATTCCTTCTAAAATGATTGATATTTCCCAACTGCTCCGCAAGCTTGAATGAAACGGAAGACTGGATCATTTTTCTTATGTATTACTTACATTTTATGTTTAGTAGAATACAAAAGATTTTTTGTTCGTAGATTCATAAATAAAAGACCAAATATTCTGAAATCATCTTACGATAATTATATTTATTTATATGTGAGATCAGAGATTTTTTTAATCACGAATGATAAGTTAGTAAAATTAGATCAACTTACATTATAAACACAGAAACATGAACCTAAAAAACAGGCGGACAGTCTTATAAAAAAAAAAGTGAAGCACTATAGTAAGCCAGCTCGCTAATACAAACATGGCGGCACGCACACATTTTTGTAGTGGTAGGTCTCTTTTGCAGGGGGCCGCCTGGGGAAGTACCACACCTTTGCCAGTTATTCATCCGCCAAACAGTAACGTGCAAACAATACTGTGTTTTGTTCTGAAGGGCAATGTTTCCAGCGAAATTACTCGGCATGACGAGTTTCAACAACCTATATCTCAGGGTGACAGGCGCAGTACAATGCCGCGCAGAATTTTGAATATTAAAGCACTGGGTGGCACTGTGTCTGATATGGGCAATCATGATGCTTACCATCAGGCACCTGATTTGCTCGTCTTGTCACTCACTATCATAAAAAACATCATCAGAATAACAGGAAAGAACAGCTGCGGTAAATCTAACCGCAATTAGCATTGATAAACACATGAAATGAAGTGCTCCCAACTGATAGTTAAAACTAGTTATATCAGATAAATACCGGATGACTGATTATAATAAATTATGTTACTGATATAGGGAAAGTCTAGGTTAATTGATTGATTACTGGGGTATCATATCGGTTTTTAAAGTGAGGTATTAAATTAGTATATTTTACTAAAGAAAATGTACCTGTATGACTTGCCTAATAAATGTATATTTATACTTGTAGTAAGTAGTAAGTTCATACACAATGCATAAGTTATCTAAAGTTAGGTATCCCCTTGGCACCTTATAGAAAGGAAACGAAATCGAACGCGACGTGCGCTGCTCTACTTCGGCTCTACATTCGTATTATGTTCAGTCCTCTAACAAATATTTCTATGTAAAATATTCATTTAAAATCTCTAACTTTGTACTTAGTACGTTTTTTAAATAGCTCTAGGATCTGTCTTCTCCTTTGCGCATGAAAAGGTTAAAAACTGAGCTATTACGACTTTTTTAATTTTAACTATATATCACAATTAAACCCTAATTATTTTGGAACGTGGCTATCACCTTAAATGACAGTAAGATAGGAATTGATAAAATAGTTAGTGTATCAAACTTTACCTGAACGTATAAACTTTACGTTGAAGGTATAAAGAAAAAAAAATAGATTTATTAGCAGGCACACATGACCCATTAAACCGTTTGATATGACACACTCACACAATGTATGTCACATGTCAAGTAATTTAACCTAAATTAAAATTAAATTAAATATAAAATAACTAGTGTGTGCGGGTGGGTGCTTTTATACCCAAAGTCGTAAATCATATTGTTCGTGTTGGCCTTTATGAACCGATATCCAATGTTTAAACATGGGACTCTGGAGATTAACAGCAACAGCCTTTACAGTTGCGTTAAAAATAACAATCATAATATCAAAAGCTTAACAATAAAAGCTTGACTAAAAGTCCTAAAAGCGCTCGTAAAGCCCGAAAACATTGTAATATTAATTTGTGTTTTATAACAAAGCCGTTTTATGTATCCATTCATAATTTTTGAATATTAGAAAATCATTTCTTATAGAGTTTTTTATCGTCGACTAACTTTTTCGACATACGTTGCGTGCATTGATATGTAACCTGATATGTACCTAAGTAAAAACCTAACATGAGTTGTATGTGCAGTTTATGTTAGATCAACTTCACCTCATTTTTTCATAGTGAACTCGAAAAATCCCATTTTTACTCGCGTGATGTGATTAGACGTTCACTACAAAATAATGAAGAGTTTATATAGAATATAAAACATTGATTTGGTAAATTTTCCATACGATTGTGTCAAACTGCTAAGAGGTTACCTTTCTTTCGAGTTTGGCTACTTATAGGACTAAAATGAAAAAATTAAGGTATAAAATTGTCGAGGTATAAAAATGGTGGTATAAATTTTGTGTAAGTATATTTTGGTGGCGAGGTATAAATTTTGTGTAAGTATATTTTGGTCCTTTTGTACACTTTCCTTTTAGTTATATATACATACAGTCACGCCTTGTTCCCGGTGGGGTAGGCAGAGACTATTTCCCTCCACTTGCTACGATTCTGACATACAACTTTCACTTCGCGTCATGAAAGTGAACATTTTTCATACAAGCTTGTGGGTTGTGGTACTTTTGACTTGGCCTTTCCTAAGAACAACGTCAATTTGTTCATGACCCCTACCGACTTGACCACACACTAGCCTTATAAATCTCTTTTGCTAATCTCCTGTTAGTTATATTATAAAATATTATATCCTAAGCGATATCAAATATAAACTTTATTCCAATAATATGAACACTTTCTCAGTATTCACAAGGCCATTATTCAAGCCTTAGATTCAATTACATGCCATTACCAAGATTGTTCAATTCGAACAAAGTATCTCGTAGGCAAACACAAATAAACCTCATCTCGCCTAATTGCGGTGCAGATGGTCCAAAATTGCGTTTACGTTATGCCCCACCTGTTCCGCCTAATGGGTCCATGAAATAAAACAAAATAGTTTGGCTTGAAATAACTGCTCTGTTCAGGCGTGAAATGTGATATTTTTGAAAACCAAAAAATATTTTAGTTCATTTAAGTTTATTCATCGAGAACAGTATGTGCGTAAATGCATTTTTAAAGCATTTTTATTAATATACTTTTTTAATAGAGTTTAGCACAAAATATTCCATTGTACCTTCTCCTCGTTAATTTTTGTTTGGACTAAGGACTAAGGACACATCAGAGGCATCCATTATCACTATAGGTTTTCCTATCAGTTTTACCACAGTCACGGGAATGATTGATGGTTGAACGATCGTGTAATGTGACGGCTGACGTCATTCAAGAAGAATAAATTTGTCGTCCATCTTTAAGTATCAATCACGATTGATTGACGCCTAAATCTATCATGAAGTAGATGCCAAAGTTCAACCAAATCGGTTCAGTGATTGTGGAATCAAGTGATAAAAAAATATAACACACGCGGGCACACACACTCGAAATTTTAGAATCCCAACTATCCCATCGCCTAGAAAAACAATAAGTATGATTGAAAAGGTATCGTACCTTTTCAACGGATAGGTACCTATTATTAGTGAGTCAAACACCTAGGGCCAAATTTTCCAAGGTGAAATTCAATGTAAAATGAATCAGGAAGGGTACATTAACTAAAGGTGGTTTAGATTATGCTCTTTGGGTCTATACTTCAAATAACAAGGGTCTACCGCTCTAATGAATTGTTAAAGACTCGGAATGTGTTTGCCAAAGGACCGTTGGGCAGAAGTTAGCTTAGAAACTGAGTAATTGGCCGTTTTGAAGTTTAAATGCGATTTCTGTGTGAATGAGCTAGGCAAAGTGCAAACACTAGTCAATTAGGCTTCGTGGTTTCCTTGGATCCTTTGGATTAGAAGTTCATATATTTTTGATGCATAATGAATGTAGAAAAAGTTCTAGTGTGTGTCTAATTTGTAAGCCTAAGTTCTTTTTCTTATATATACAATGTGTAACAAAAAGGTTAAGTAATACTGAAGGAGGTGTATCTACTTACATATAGAAAAAAATTCTAAAGAAAGAATTGTGATATTCTCAATCTGATCGGCAAATTTGAAATGGACGTAGTTTTTTTTTTTCTTTTTTTCATATATCTCGTTTTCCTTTGGCGAGTGGTTTAGGTAGGCGGATAGATGCACCCCTTCAGTATAACCACACCTTTTTGTTACACAATGTATATAAAATTCCTAAGCCCTAAAGCCCATAATAATGTAATAGACAATATATAAATTTAATATTAATGGCAATTAGTTAAATAGGGAAGTGGAATATCTACATTTATAATAAATCAAAAAATAAACACACAAAACACTTACAAAAGTCACTACCTAATGAAAAAAGTAAATAATTGTGTATCTCACTAAGAGACTGTCAACTTATATAAAGCTACGTTACTTATACCTCTATAGGTTCATAATGAGGTTTTAGATTGAAGACTACCGCTAAATTTCCCATAATTTCCATTCGACTCGGTCTGCAGCCGGCAGCACGTCACATCGATCGATAAACTGGATCGCCTCTGGGCACGGCTCGTCGCGGTTTGTAAACGTCTCCATCCTTCTGTACTCTGTACGTATGCCCGGAATTCATGATGACACTCGATGCAGTTGAGGGAAAATAGTCCTCTTTTCGAAGTCAACTGTGAATATTCCTTTAGTAACGCACAACGAACCAAATAATAGTCTAAGTGCGGAAAAGGAGTCTATATTACATTTACATTCCTTTAGAAGCAATAGTTCGGTTGTGGTCCGATAAAAGGTAAGTATATTATATTGATTTGATTGATACAATATATAACTAACACGATCGTTTAATTAAGATTGTATATTATACAGGACAGGCTTGCGTTTGACCGCATCTCGGTTAGATAAAGGGGTATGTTACTTATTTGACTTCGGATTGGAAGCCCCAGGGTTCAAATTGAAAGTATCGTGTTACTACATCTTTACACTTCTATGTGTTTTCGAAAGCACGTTAACAGAATACAGGACCTCTTAGCAGTTTGAAACAATCCTATGGAAATTTTTATAAATCGATGTTTTAAGTTACCCTGTTTCCTCCGAATACAGTAAACCTATTTGATATTATTTATATCCTGATATTTCAAAGTTGAAGTAAAGTATGTTCCTATCATTTTGTTTTTGTTTATAAACTCTACATTTTTTTGTAGTGAACGTCCATCACGCGAGTACAACTGCGTATTTTGGAAATTCACTATGGAAAAACCAAGGATTTTTTCATAGTCATAGTCGATTTTCCTCGTCAAAGATAGTGCAGGAACCTGAAAAGTTTGAAACGTTTGCCACATACCTACTCGACAAGAAGAAGGATGAGCAAATAGTCTGTAAGTAATTATCTATTTCACAAAGCAATCTAATTTTTTTTATGATAATGAGTGGCAAAACGAGCAAATCAGGTGCCTGATGGTAAGCATCATGATTGCATATCAGACACAGTGCCAAAAAGTGCTTTAAAATTCAAAATTCTGCGCGGCACTGCCCTGCGCCTGTCACCTTGAGATATTAGTTGTTGAAACTCGTCATGCCCAATAATTTCGTTGGTAACATAATGCCCTTCAGACAGTAATGATTGCACATTACTGCTTGGCGGATGAATAACTGGCAAAGGTGTGGTAGAAGTACCTGGAGAAGCTTCTCCAGGTTCTTTTGCAGGAGGGTGCGGCCTGGAGCTCCAGGCCTACAACTACAAAACTACATGCAAGGAAAACTAAAACTAAACTATTCTAAGTGAATCACCCTATAAAAATCACATAGTTAAAAGTTACACTATTATTATCTCCGGGTCGATTTATAACCGCACCGGAGAGATGAAACATTAATCTGCTCGTAACTTCACACTTTAACTTATACATCCACACTTTAACTATAGAACCTACTTAATTTTTTTTGATAAGAACGTAAACTCCGTTTTAAAACTACATATATATATTAGCGTGTGTAATTTGAAAATAATCTACTGACTCGTTACTGGCATTGTTAACGCTAATTATCTTGAACGGTTCCTACCCTATTCCATATTCACAGTACATTTTCATCAAATTTTCATTTGAAATCAATCCATCAAATACATCCACACCGACTATGTTAGCATCTCTCTGTATTTACTCATTCTCCAATTGAATATTCGACATGGCGGCCGTATTACGGAATTTGTTCGCAAATTTTAGGCAAGTAAGTAATTAGGTTATTTTATCAGCAAAAGCGAAAACACTACATTTTGCATAGTGATTATATTAAGCACCCGATACATAGCATGAACGTACCTAGGAATAGCCTCTGGATCGTACCACTATATGTCTCTGAGTCAGTAGCGCTAAAAATTTACGGGAAGAAGAGGTAACCCACCGTAGATGAAGAAATATCTGGTGATATTTGGACGAGTTGCACCAAGATTAGTCACACATCGATTCCCAAATGCCTACGTCATTTTAGGCTCGGTCAAACGACCACAGCCACTTGTGGACGTGCACAGTGACAAATTGAGTAGCTGTCACCGCCAGATTGTGCTGTGCTTGGAACATTTTAAAAGTTTTGCTACTATATCCAACAAAATGTATGAAAAAGCACGTGAATTGCGTGTCGCTGGCCACTAGTATTTGGAATCAACGGCTCGTTTGCGCCGAGCCTTAGCAGAGGTAAGCTCGTCCTCGCTTGATCTGTGCCTACTTTTCACACATATATAATGTTCATTAGTTTTAAAACACAACTCGTGTATGCCAATCCACAGTTAATTATCATAAATACATATTTTTATGGAGACAGATGTGAATTGATGTGGACACCGCGCACGGGAAAGGTGGCAAAATGAACTTTTATTCTGAACATAATTCATGTTATGAAAATGTATGGACCTCGTAACCTCGTACTCGTATGTGTTAAAATGTTTGGTTCATTTTATGAATATCCACTATTTATAGTGGTTTTGTTTCATGTCATATTGTTTTCTTCCATTCTAAAAATTTAATGTAATACCTATTCTGTAGGTAGGTAGGTACTATAAAAGTCAAGGAATGAAACTACATCCTATCCTACTATAATATTAATATTATAAATGCGATAGTTTATGAGAATGGATGGAGGTTTGTTACTCTTTCACGGCAAAACTACTGAACCGATTAGGCTGAAATTGGGTATGCAGATAGTTTAGACCACACCCTGGACACTCGACTCAATTCCCATACAAAAGTCACGATAGAACTACCTACTACACAGATACTGCACACATGGAGTTATGTACACACGCGCAAGAGTGTGCGTGAGGTGATTTCTCAGCGAAGCGGGGCTCGTCGAGAGCTCAATCTCGCTGGCAGGGTGAGGAAGGCCCGATTGGTGGGCGGATGACAGTGTCCATTCTATACGTAGTATTATTATCTGTTCTGTGGTTTAGACCCTGGAATAACACATATTGTCCCGGTATCCCAAGGGAACGAAGACTACACAGGTTAAAAATCGGGACACAGTAGGTATTATTATGTATCAGCATGGTCTGACATTGTACGAGGGTACGAGTATAATAAACCTGACTTGAAAGGCAGAATATGGTACATTTTGTGACTTTTTATCTCTCTTTGAAGATGGTTTTCATAATGATGTCTCACTAACACTGAAGTTTGAAGTCACATATTATACTATATAGTATCTAGGTACACAAATATTGTTCGTACTAGCTGCGCCCCGCAGTTTCACCCATTGGCAATAATAAGTATTTTTTGTAATATTCCAGGATCTTTAGAATAATAGAAGCTACCTATTTAATAATAATCACATTTAAATTCAATTGATTTAGCGATTAAGATTTAAAAATGGTAACAAACATACACACAGTATCTAAACATATTGCAATTGATTCTGACTGGTCTTTTATATCAGAAGTGGAATTTAGTTGATACGATAAAAATATAATAACAAGACAGTTGAACGTAGTTCAACTTGAAATTGAATCCCTGAAGCAATTTATTTTTTTATTCTGACCGTGAAACGGATGTGGTATTATAAGTTTGACGTGTCTGTGCATCTGTAACGTGCCTCAAAAGGAAAAAAGAAACCCTTATAGGATCATTTTGTTTTCCGTCTGTCTGTCTATCTATCTGTCGGTCTGTCTGTCTGTCCGTCAAGACACTTTTTACCGGGAACGCGTGAGGTATCAAGTAGAATTTGGTATGAACTATTCAGATCTGCGGTCCCTTGTGGTTCTAAAATCCAAAAAATCATACAAATCAAAAGTTATGGCCATTTTACTCAATATTTCCATACTTTGCGCAAGGAACTTATAAATTGCGCTGTATGTACTTGGTATGTAGATATGGAACCCTAAACTATGCATACATACGTAACCCTTAACAATTAATTTTTTATTTGAAAGCTGATGTTATCGAGATGGTTCTTAGCTATGTTTCATGAAAATCAGTTCAAGTCACATCATCAATATTACAACGAGGTGGTAACCTGTGCAAACTGTGGAATGTTCTCCCTGCCGCGATCATCCCGTAGAACTACAACATGAGGCTCTTCAAAAGGAGAGTGAATTCTTGAAGGGTCGGCAACATACTGGCAATAACCCTGGTGTTGCAGGTATCCATAAGCGACGGTAGCGGTAACCGCTAACAATCAGGCGGCCCGTCTGCTTGTTTGTCTCCTATGGCATAAAAAAAACTGTCGGGATCCTTATATATGATAAAGGATTAATCGACGTAAATTAAAAATGAAAATTTGTTATTAAATTTTAATTAGTGAACAGTATACATGCGGCGCGGATTCTATGCAACGACTGGCGCGAGAGGGGGAACGTTCCAGTCGTGCTTACAATAAATGCAAAATCTGCAAATTGTCCACTACATAATCTTCGCTTGATGCTTCAACACCAGGTTCAGATGGGCCAGTAGTCAAATATATCGTATTTGGGCTCATTGGAATCGTCTCAATCAATATGTTGCACATAGATGATAACGAAATAGTCTGATGATGAAGCAGATACAGAGGACAGGGATTTTTAAATTATTAACTTACACTTTTTGCTAAGTGTGGGTGTTTGTACATAAGACATATCCAAATATGTCTGATGTGCTGTACATTCAAAACTTTTGCAAATATGTTTTACAATTTAGAGTTTCTGATGTCGAGGTGTAACATGCAACCATAAAGCGCTACTGGTCATGTTTTACAACTGATAAGTGATAAAATGTCTAAAAATGCCCTTTCCTAATAGAAAGAGAGTACGTTATCTAGTTTACAATCAGGGTTGGCTCATGCCAAATGCCCTACTTCTCTGTGGTTTACTCTGTGCTCTCGCACACGATCGAGGTCACTGAGCAATGTCGTATAGGTACATCTTAGAGAAAAGTATTTCCTTTCATAAACTCTTTGAAGTAACGAATAAGGTTCCAAATTCATTGAAGCGTATTAATTACAAATAGATGTGCGTGGAAGATTGATGAATATTGATGGTAAGAAAATAATGTGAAAGGACAGATATATAAATATTAGGGACTAATAGGTACTTAATTTTCTTTTTGCATACCTCTTAAAGTTCCATCATTTCATTTCTACTCCATCAGTCACACGAAACTAGTTACCTGGTTGCCTAGAAGAGGTCACTTAAAGCGATAAAGCCGCCCATTGTCAACCAAGAATTATTTTTATGTTTAGTTGAATCTGTTTATATGTTCTTATATTTTATTGACAGCCTCGTTGGCTCAGATGGCAGTAACTCTGCTTTCTATGCCGCAGGGCCCGGGTTCGATCCCCGACCAGATCAAACATTTGTGTGCATGAGCATGTCTGTTTGATCTGTGTCTGGGTGTTATAAGCTTATATAAGTATATCAGTCATTTGGTTACCATAGTACAGGCTTCTAGCCTAGTTTGGGACCAGATGACCGTGTGTGGAAATTGTCCCATATTATTATTATATTATATTATTATTATTTTTGGTGATAATATTCTTTATTCTTTATTAACCAAGAAAATATAGCTTGACAAAGTTATCCTA
Source organism: Hemistola chrysoprasaria (assembly GCA_947063395.1). NCBI lineage: Eukaryota > Metazoa > Arthropoda > Insecta > Lepidoptera > Geometridae > Hemistola > Hemistola chrysoprasaria. The sequence goes on along the minus strand of OX346720.1, from coordinate 6,936,702 downwards.
CATAATGCTGTAATGGATTCTTACAAATAAACCTAGTAATATTATAATATTATAATCTTAAGATGGATTATATAATCCATCTTAAGAACGTAAGAAAGCTCCATATGAAAGCTCCAACAAAAACTTTTGCGAAAGCACTGAGAAATCTCTGTAATGAAATAAGCCGCGACGAAACATAAAATAAATGAGACGCTCGTTTTAGGACGAAATCGCAAACCACAATCTCAAATTTCATCTTGACCGAATGTAATTTGAAGATTTGAGACGATAAAATATAACAATACAGTTGAACGTGGTTCAACTTGGAATTAAATCACTAATGCAATTTATTTTTTGCTGTGGACGTATCTGATGTCCCCAGCTCGCGAAGGTGTATATGTGGTTTCATAATGAAATAGCCCGAGTTCCCGATAGTGGTAGGTGATTGAGTCGTGTATCCAGCTAAAGGCAGTCTAGTGTATAGCGTCTCTTTCTGCCCGAGACTGTGGTGAGTGGTGACCATGCCCAAAGTTGAGGGCTCGTCACGACAGCTTCGGTTCGAGACAGCCGCTTGACCCGATGCTACCTCAAGTGGGTACGCAGCTTTATAAATATTGATAAAGAATATAATTCTCCTTGATTTGCCTGAAGCTGCTCCCAACCCGTAATGTAATATCCCAGGACAACACACATAAATAACGAAGATCTTGATAAAATCTCACGTAAGCATTATAAATTGTCGTCCAATAACTGTGATAAACAACATTTATTATCAAATAGCGGTTTGGCACGTCCAATCGCTTGAGATAACCGATATAACGTCGAGACCACTTCCTATTCGTCTATTGAAAAGCTAAACTTTACAACGTTAACGATGTTCAGTCATCGCATTTTAGCTTCAATCGCCATTTCAATCTATATCCGATTAATAAATGATTTTGTACACGGTAGAGATAATATTTTACCACGTTGCAAAATTTAATGTTAGGAAAGAGGAGTATTAAATTTAATGTTTGTTAATTTAGTTTTACTATATTTTACTGAGGAATAAGGTTCACTTGTCACATTTTTTAACACGTAACGATTTTTCTAAATCTATACGTAAATTTATATATATATAAATATATATATATATATATAAATATATAGAGATCTCTTTACGGTAAATGTTGATCTCACGCGACTTCACGCGAGCATTTTGTTGATCCAAAAATGTATGTTGATCCGGCGCCTTTTGTTGATCTAATATGCATCTCTAGTAACTAATGTGGCTCCAACCGGATCAACATCTACACTCACGTGACTGCTTCCTCGCGTTCGTCGAAGTTGATCCGATATACAAATCCACCGTGCGATGGTTACGGTAAATGTTGATCCTATTTAAATGAGCCAATCAGAGCACAGCAAACGATCGGATTGGCTAAAAGTAGCCGCGACGTTGCCGTTTCGTGTGTACAAGCTATGAAGCTACAGATTAAACGGATAATTCAACAACTTGACAACACCACGGCTAATAGCGGATTTCAGGTGGTCATACTAATTTGTCATATCAGTATGACTACGAAGACATTTATTATATAACATTCTCGTATATCGGTTGTACTCACTTTTCAGAACCCCCTGTAGGAAAAACTAATGCCAGCCCATATGAAAATAAAATATAAACTAGAAATAACTACACAGAAATGTACTGCCTCGGTGGCGTAGAGGGCGCATGCTCGACTGCCAATCAAGAGGTCCCGGGTTCGATCCCCAGGTCAGGCAAAGTGTTAAATATTGAATTTTTCATTAGGAATTATGTCAGTGAACGAAGCGAAAGTTGTATGTCAGGATCGCAGCAAGTGGAGGGAAATAGTCTCTGCCTACCCCACCGGGAACAAGGCGTGACTGTATGTATGTATGTATGTATGAATTATGTCAATAACTGCCTGGAGTCTGGAACTGTGCCCGGTAGATGGCAATAGGATAGGTAATAGGTACATAATATAGTATTATTGAAATTGTAGAGGTAGGCCTCCTTTGCAGGGGGCCGCCTGGGGAAATACCACACCTTTGCCAGTTATTCATCCGCCAAGCAGTAATGTGCAAACATTACTGTGTTCCGGTATGAAGGGCAATATTACCAGCGAAATTACTGGGCATGATGAGATTCAATAACTCATATCTCAGGGTGTCAGGCGCAGTGCAGTGCCGCGCAGAATTTTGAATTTTAAAACACTGGGTGGCACTGTGTCTGATATGGGCAATCATGATGCTTACTCGTGCTCTTTGCTCGTCTTGTTACTGACTATCATAATAAAAAAAAAACATGGAACCAATAACATAAATGTGGGTGTATCTAGTATGGGACTGAGTCCTGGGTACACCTCTACCTACCCCTTCGGGAAAAAGACGTGAATGTATGTGTGAGAAATGTAGTCGAGGCGCTCGTGGCCAAATGGCGGCTACTAGTAGGTATCAGCCGGTAACCGAGGTCAAGCGACACTAGGTACGGCCGGCACTTGGATGGGTGGCAGTTATTTACACAACGAGTTTCCTCCGTGCCTCGGAGAGCACGTTAAGCCATCGGTCCCGGCTGACATTGAAGCACCTTATAGGTAGTCGGAGACCATCAAATTTGACATCCACCAACTTGAATTTGGCGAGTGTGGCTAAAACACACTCAAGCTGAATATATTTTTATTTTTCATACAAACTTCCAACCCCTATTTTACATACTTAGGGGTGGAATTTTGAAAAATCCCTTCTTATTACTTGTCTAGGTTAATAAAATAATCTTCTGTCCAAATTTAATCAACATTGGTATGTTAGTGTTGGCCCTGAGTTCAAGGGCGTCGCCAAGGGGGGGCAGGGGGGGCTGCTGCCCCCCCCCCCCCCTAGGGGATCGAGAAAATTTAGCCTTTATTGTCTATGTTGACATTCAAGTGCCGCCATACCATATAGACACGTATTCATAAATACAGAACCATCTGGGCCCTATTTCATAAAAAAAAAAAACTACAAATTTGTATGGCTTTTCTGTTTCATAGAAATTTGTAATTGTAAATTGTATACAGTAAATTGTAAATTGTATAAGTCTGAGAACGGAGACAGCGTAGTTTGTGGTGAAGGTGGTAACGTAAACGGAAGCGGAGGAGGCGGAGCGGAATTTGTGGTGAAGTCGGAGATAGTGGAAGCGGGAAGAACGGGGTAGGAGGTGGATCAAGCTGAGTTTGTGGTGGAGGCGGAGAGAGTGGGGTCGGTGGGCGGTGGTGGATAAAGGGATAAAGAAATAAAGGGTCTTGACAGGCAGACGGACGGACGGACAGACAGACGGACAAAAAGTAATCTTATATGGGTTCCGTTTTTTCCTTTTGCGGTACGAAACCCTAAAAACGATCAAAATTGGTTCAATCAAATCATACAGGACATGTCCCAAACTAATAATATAGGGTTATTTAGGACCGTAGTAGGATATTATGTAGGATATAGGTATATGATGTTCTCTATTTTGTATACCTATCAATTAACTCATTTTGAATGCTTTTAATACTAGTTCTACCAGACTTTTTTTTTTTTAATATCATTTTTGACATTGTAATAATGAAGATTATTTTAATACTATAAAATAAAACAAGACGTGTAATTATTTTTTATGAATAAAATGAGTTTGAGTTTGACCCCAGATAATGTGGGACCAAAACTGAAATCGCGAAAAATATCAGCTGTTATATATAGGTACGTTTTGATTAAATATTTTAGCACTTTTGAATGGAACAGATGCAATTTTTCGCGATCTCATCTTTAGTTCTCTAATAAAAGTTGTTTGTTTTCATGAGTAGGAAAATCTCTAAAATTATACATAACATACATTCACGCCTTTTTCCCGAAGGGGTAGACAGAGGTGTACCCAGGACTCAGTCCCATAGTAGATACACCCACATTTTGCCAGTATGTTATTGGTCCCATGTAATAGGGGGCGAGCCTATTGCCATCTACCGGGCACAGTTCCAGACTCCAGGCAGTTATTGACATAATTCCTAATGGAAAAATCCAATATTTATCACTGCCTGACCTGGGGATCGAACCCGGGACCTCTTGATTGGCAGTTGAGCATGCGCCCTCTACGCCACCGAGGCAGTCAGAGATTATTCGGGATGATAAAAATTAACCCCGCATAATACAGTATCGGTACCTCACTAAACAAAACTTCTGAAATCTATACTTCTATAAGTAGAATTATATAATGAGAGAGATAGTGATTCACAGACTGATTCATCAACTCAGGGCCAACACTACCATACCAATGTTGATTAAATTTGGACAGAAGATTATTTTATTAACCTAGACAAGTAACAAGAAGGGATTTTTCAAAATTCCACCCCTAAGTATGTTAAATAGGGGTTGGAAGTTTGTATGAAAAATAAAAATATATTCAGCTGATTTACTTCAAATTCTACATGAAGCCTCGTTTTAATAAATAATTACATACGTGTTTCACGGTTTCTTTAAAAACAACCCTATGCGCGAAATATAGGGATTCAAAAATTAAATAGTGAAAGTTTTATTTTTGAGATTACCTTAGCAAAAATAACTTAAAAATGTATTGAATTAAATCCGTTTTTAATAAGGTTTATAAAAATTCAACCCCTAGGGCAAAAATAAGGGTTAAAAATTTGTATGAAAAAAATTCAATATTTAATGAATTAAAGTATCTTGAAACTGCACAAATTGCACGCTTCTCTATATGTTTGTTTGTTTAAAACATTATTTTATTTATGAACTAGCGACCCGCCCCGGCTTCGCACGGGTAGTAGAAGTAGGTATAGTGGACGTTTAACAGGAGTAAATTCGTGATACATTGTATTTTAATAGATATAACCCTAATGGTTTATGCAGCGCACGCAAATTAATGACTATTTCTGTTACAATGACCAAACCTTAACACATGTATAAATTTATCGTGGGCTCATTTGAAGATATTGATAAGTACTACAAACCCCTAGTACATTACTTTATTCTACCATGAATACTTTTCACAGCGCATGCATATAATGACTTTCGATTATTGTGACTAAACCAAAATAGATGGATATAATGTCCGTAAAATATTTTGTAGATATTGGTAAATACTACAAACCCCTAGTACCTACATGACTAATCTACCATCAATAGTTTTCACACCGCATGAAAAATAATCACTGCTTCGATTCTTGTGACTAAACCAGAAAAGATGGATATAATCTATGTATACTGTTTCGTAGGTATTGATAATTACTACAATCCCCTAGTACATTACTTTAATCTACCACCGATAGTTTTCACACCGCATGAAAATAATCACTGCTTCAATTATTGTGACCAAACCAAAAAAGATGGATATAATCTTTGTATACTGTTTTGTAGGTATTGATAAGTACTACAAACCCCTAGTACATTACTTTACTCTACCACCAATAGTTTTCACATCGCATGAAAAATAATCACTGTTTCGATTATTGTGACTAAACCAAAAAAGATGAATATAATCTATGTATACTGTTTTGTAGGTATTGATAAGTACTACAAATTCTTAGTACATGACTTTATTCTACCACTAATAGTTTTCACACCGCATGAAAAATAATCACTGTTTCGTTTATTATGACTAAACCAAAAAAGATGGATAAAATCCATGTATCCTGTTTTGTAGGTATTGATAATTACTATACAAACCCTTAGTACATTACGTTATTCTACCACCAATACTTTTCACAGCGTATGCATATAATGTCTGTTTCGATTATTGTGACTAAACCAAAATAGATGGATAAAATTTCCGTGAACTATTTTGTAGATATTGATAAGTACTACAAACCCCTACATTATATTATTCTACCATCAATGGATTTCACAGCGCACGCAAATTTATGAATATGGTAATTATATTATGTGACACCTTGGTTCACAATATTGCAGTTTTCTTACGGATCCCTATTTTTTTTCAAAATCTCATATAGCCTATGGCACTCACACTGAATTAAGCTATCCATAAGTGAAAGAATTTTTAAAATCGGTCCAATAGTTTCGGAGCCTATTCGTTACAAACAAAAAAACAAAGTTTCTCTCTTTATAATATTAGTATAGTTGTGAGTAACAATGACTATAAAAGAAATTGCAAAAAATTAGGGATCCGTAAAAAACAGCAAAATAATCATTAATTTACTTACGTACGCTATGAAAACTATTGATGGTTGAATAAAATAATGTATTATGGGTTTGTAGTACTTATTAATATCTAAAAAATAGTCGGCAGACATTATATCCATCTATTATGGTTTAGTCACAATAATCAAAGCAGTGACTATATCGGTGGCGTAATGGGCGTATGATCGACTCTCAGTCATGAGATCCCGGTAAATATTGGATTTTTCCATTAGTAATTATCTCAATGACTGCCTGGAATCTGGAACTGTGCCCGGTAGATGGCAATAGGCTCGCCCCTATTACATGGAACCAATAACATACTGGTGAAATGTGGGTGTATTTAGTATGGGACTGAGCCCTGAGGTGTACCCAGGGCTACCCCTCAGCCTACCCCTTCGTGAAAAAGGCGTGATCATATGTTGATATTATGTTATGTTATCAAAGCAGTAATTATTGCTCTGTGACAACTATTGGTGGTAGAACAAGGTAAGTAATGTACAAGGGGTTAATATCTACAAAGTAGTCCGCGGATAATATATCATCCATCTATTAGGACTGCCTTAGTGGCGTAGTGGGCACAAGCCTCACTGGCGATGAGATCCCGGGTTTGATCCCCAGTTCAGGCAAAGTGTTGAATATCGGATTTTTCCATTAGGAATTATGTCAATAACTGCCTGGAGTCTGGAACTGTGCCCGGTAGATGGCAATAGGCTCGCCCTCTATTACATGGGCCTAATAAATACTGACGAAATGTGGGTGTACCTACTATGGGACTGAGTCCTAGGTACACCTCTGCCTACCCCTTCGGGAAAAAGGCGTGGTTGTATGTTATGTTATTAAGATTTTATCACTCTATCACAACATAACATACATACACGCCTTTTTCCCGAAGGGGCAGGCAGAGGTGTACCCAGGACTCAGTCGCATAGTAGATACACCCACATTTCGCCAGTATGTTATTGGTCCTATGTAATAGGGGGCAAGCCTATTGCCATCTACCGGGCACAGTTCCAGACTCCAGGCAGTTATTGACATAATTCCTAATGGAAAAATCCAATATTTAACACTTTGCCTGACCTGGGAATCGAACCCGGGACCTCTTGATTGGCAGTCGATCATGCGCCCTCTACGCCATCGAGGCAGTCTTTATCTCTATCACAAATAGTCATTAATTTGCGTGCGCTACGTGAACCAAACATAACAGACAATAACGCCTTTTTCCCATATGGGTAGGCAGAGGTGTTCCCAAGACTCAGTCCCATAAGTACACCATTGGCTACGTAAAAAATAGGGTTGTTAAAAAAAAAAATACAATGTATCACGAAATTATTCATGTTCAAACGTTCTCTAGGTATACATATGCTACCCGCTACTCGTGCGAAGCCGGGGCGGGTCACTGGTTTTGTAAATATGTAGGTACTAGCTGTACTTCGCGGTCCCACCCGCGTTGACATCGTTCCTGTCGGAATATCGGAAAAAAATTATCTCATGGTCTAATGTCATGGGCCCATGGTCATGGTTCCATGGTCAAAGGTACCTAGGTACATACCAAATTTCAGCCCAATTGGTTCAACAGTTTTGACGTGAAAGAGTAACAAACATCCATCCATCCATCCATCCATCCTCACAAACTTTCTAATTTATAATATCAGAAGGATGTTTGGTCTTTTTACGTACTTAAATAAAATAAATAAATGTTCTGGACATTTCGCACATAAGTCCCTAGTCTCAAACTAGGCAAAACCTACTGTACTAGGTATGGAGGCCTGAGAAATACATAGCCAAGACACAGAGCAAACATCCGCGTTCGTCACAAAAATGTTTGTCCTGGTTGAAAATCGAACCCACTACCTCAGGATCCGCAATCAGAGCTACTAACCACAGAGCCAAAAGGCCAGTCATATAGTTATTGGTTATCTATTTTATTATTCTGATTTGACTTCTTGCAGGCAGCATTGGTGAAAAGATAGCGTCTTTACTGGTCCTATTGTTATTTGAAACGCATATTAAGAATGTACACATAACTAAACATAATTGCAACTCCTTTTCGTCCGAGGTTACAAACCGGTAGGTAGTTAAGTTAGTCCTTAGGTATCATAATGTGAATAGGTACCTATTTATAACCATACGTATCGAACATGGATGAGGGGTGCCTTTCCACTGAAGCGGTCTCTACTTCCCCCCTACCCCATTCATTTGAGCCGGGATCACATACGGCCAGATTAATTTATTAATGTAAAACATTCATAAAATCATGTTTCCAAATTGATAGATAATCAAAATGCATATGGATAATAAAATACTCACCATCATCTTCTGATTGGTCTATGACAAAAAACAAAATAACACAAATTCACTAACACGATACCAAAAACATGCGCAAACGTTTTTACGCAATAAAATCTGCCAAACACGAGTGAAGGAATAAAAGTTTGATCCTCAAACGCCGCAGCTAACGCATATATCTTACCTTATTACTCTAACGAAGTAGTGTATACTGGGTTCTCTGTCACACGAAGAATGCGACGTTGCCGCTTTGTGTTCGAGTACCTATTCGTCAATTTTGGCTCCGGATCCACTTAATCTATGTAAATGTCGCATATAAATTAAATATACTCTGGATCTAAGTAATCATATTCAGTGTGATTTTTTCGACCGTTGGATGGATCAAAAAATGTTGGTCAAATCGATGACGAGTATGTTGAAAACCTGTAAGTGCAGATCCACCGACGTCACACCCGCATCAAGGACAGATCAAAGTATATCAGTTTGCACGACGCAGAGCTGAGTAAACACGTAAAATAGGTGGATCAACAATTGTTCTAACTTCTCACTGGACCAACATTTACCGTGAAAGGTTGATTATATATATATATATATATATATATATGTAATCTATACATAATAAACTGGTTGAATGCGAATAGGACTCGCATATGAAGAGTTCCTACCTACCTGACCTACCAAATGAAATTATTATTACTATTCTTCAAATTAGCATATGAATTTATTCTTATTGCAGTAAAAGTCTTATAAAATTCGTGCCATCTATGAGATGGCACGAATTTTATATTCCACATTTATAATCCACGCGAATCCCTGAGGGAATTATTTAAAGAAATAAACATACTGACCCTACCATCCTTATAAATTTATGAGAATATCATGTATGTGCGTAAAAATTAAAAAAATTAACATTCAATAGTGACCTCCATAATTTTAATACTAGGAATAAAGACAATATAGGAATAAAGGACTAGGAATAAAGAGAATAGCTGTACCTAGCTTTAGATTATCTAAAACAAATAAAAAAACATTCTTAGGAAATGGTGTACGTTTCTATAATAAAATCCCAAAAGAGATAACATGGCTCTCAGAGGGTAAATTCAAAACCTATATAAAATCTACTTTACTAAAGAAGGCTTATTACTTATTATAAAGTCAAACAGTACATAGAGGACAAAGATGCCTGGAAACATCTGCATAGCCGCCTCGCGGCACCTTCAAAGAAAACGAATGTAAGCAAACCAAATATTGTGAAACTATCTGTTGAAAAAATTAAGCCCTACAAGTTTCTTGTGCGTTGTAGAGGTATCTTTCCAAACGCACGGTAGACTCAGTACTGTTTATCTTCATTGACGTGCAAAAGTGTCAGATTATGACCTATTTGAATAAATATTTTTGAGTTTGAGTTTGAGTTTGAGTTTTGACAATTTATTAAGCACTTTGCCGTTGGTTATGGGGAGCACCCAATAATGAACTTTATTTTATTCATGTTATTTGTTATTATCGCGGTAATAGTAATAGATGTATTGTGAAAATTTCAAGTGTCTAGCTATTACGGTGTCCGAGTCCGAGTCCGAGTCCTGTGACAGACGGATGGACGGACAGGCTGCGAAGGCTTATTAATAGGGTTCCTTTGGCACCCTTTGGGTACGGTACCCTAAAAATCAGCCCTGACAACACACACCCACTCATCAACGCCCAGCCCCGACCCTTAGACCTATAGAGAACTGAAATTCCTTGTCTACATTCCATTATGACGTAGACAAGGAATAAGAGCGGAATTCCCAAAATTACTACGGGAACGAAGTCGCGGAAATTACGCTAGTAGGCGTTTCATTTCAAAATATTTTTTTTATTTAATTATGTGGTAATTACACATTTTATGTGGTATTTTTATATACCTTTTGGAACACAGAAAGTCAAAAGCTCTCTTCAACTAAATAAATTGTGTGGATATCTCTATAGTAATAATATTATTAACTTAATCAGTATTCTAAAGATACATTTATTCTAGTAACAAATTGGGACAGGTCGACCACAACCACAAAGCCGGTTTTGGTCGGTGCACGTAATCCACTCATTGATTCGAGCTTGTAAATGCACTCGATTTGCGGACACATTTACTTTAATGCTGTGGCATGTGAAATGTGCACTCATTAATCATGAAAGAATAATCAATGAAATTTTACTTAAAGACACGTTATACAACGTGTTATGAAAAACGTGTAGTAATACTTGAGGAGGTGCATGAAGCCATGAAACTCAGTTTATGCTCCGTTTCCAAGTATTCCAACTACTGCGATCACCAAGCAGCCTGCCAAGCGTGCTGATTACGGCAAAATCCCCCTTAATTTAAAAGCCTGATCTATCCCACCATCTGTTGAGCAAATGCCTCTCCTCTCTACCCTCAAATCACGTTCAATAGTTGACAAAAAATGCGCCTATGGAACATGAAGTGTTGTGTGTCATGCACTTTTTTGCTTAGTACGGTAAAAACATATTTATGTGAAAATTCTCATTGGGTTTTTTGTAAGAAAAAGTACGCGGTCTGCGTAGGAGGTCTTAAAGGTTAGCTTAGAGTTAGCTTAGAGTCTTAGAGGTCTTCAGGTTATTTAAAGCTCAAAGGAATAAAAACTATTCTCGGGGCCTTTTATATTTTCATTGTGGTTGACGTAGACACAACAATCATATTAGGTAAGAGATTAATTTTCTTGAGACATAACCCAAGCCAAATTCTAAATCCGCAAGCTACGAGAATTTATAAATAGCATTAAAATTTTACTGTTAATTAAGTAAATGAATACGAATCAAGACAATAGCGTTACAAGGCGTACCTAAATCAGAAAGGAGAGCCAATTTAGTCAAACCGTCGCCCACTTTATTTGTCGGAATTTATGATTAGGTACACAAATATATATTTAAATTATACTTAATTTGTTATAAGAATGAACGTCAAATATTGTGAGTACCTTCTTAGGTAATTTACATGAAAAGATTTTTAAACGAGTACTAAACTACCTTCTTATATTATAACTACCCATTCTTTCTTGAATTACTGATTTACTGTCGTATCTGCCTGTTGAAATATCTACATTAACATTAGGATTCGGAAGAGTATTGACTCTTCTGATTGCTAACGATTGTATGGAAAGACCGCAACTTGTACTTACATTATTTGTCTTATTTATTATGTCTTATCTATATTCTAGTCTTGCAAAGTTTATAGCAATATTAGTATTGGTACCTTTAAAATGTCAGCTCTAAGTTCAACAAACATCGTCTCTGAATGCTTAGAGCGAAGTGGTACATAAATATTGAAGACTACTACAGAACCTTCTGTTTTAGTAAATAGTTATCCACTTAGACGACGTACACTTAGACGGAATCGCCTGAGCGCTCGAATAGTGGAATCAATTGTGTACCTATAGGTTCTAGGAGCTTTTTTGCCTAGTTTAAGAGTACTTAAACTAAAAAAAATATTTTTGGGACTACATAGTAATGTAGTATAACCTCAATCATTTTTATATAACGAATAAAGACTAAATAGCTGTATCTAGCTTATAATTATTTGAAATTAATAAAAAGTCATCCATAGGTTTCTATAATAAAATCCCAAAAATATATATTTTTAAAACGAGTCTATTCGTATTATTCTCAACAAAGCTTTCATTTGATATATTTTATGAATGTGTACATTTATATTTACGTGATTAAAATACCTATTTTTTTTTTTTTATGATAGTGAGTGACAAGACGAGCTCATCAGGTGCCTGATGGTAAGCATCATGATTGCCCATATCAGACACAGTGACACCCAGTGTTTTAAAATTCAAAATTCTGCGCGGCACTGCACTGCGCCTATCACCCTGAGATATGAGTTGTTGAATCTCATCATGCCCAGTAATTTCGCTGGTAATATTGCCCTTCATACCGGAACACAGTAATGTTTGGACATTACTGCTTGGCGGATGAATAACTGGCAAAGGTGTGGTACTTCCCCAGGCGGCCCCCTGCTAAAGAGGCCTACCACTACAAAAAGGTATAACCGTTTACAAATGATGGGTAGGTTACGATGATAGAACAAGTTAAATGTTGTTTTTTCTTCTATAACATAAAATTAAGTAGATCTTTAAAATACTCTCCCAACTTAAAAGCTAAACTAATTGTCCCAGTGGAAAACCCAGTACCACCGCTTCCACATCTATTTTGCGGTTCCACTCCAAAGCGATAAGACTGCTGCTTAAACAAAATTTTAATGTTTGTATAACTCGGTCCCTGGGGTTTACTTTGTAGTCGTTGTTTTATTCTGTAGATTGGTAATGACTATTATTATAGATATGCATACGCACATCAATGTTTTTTATAATTTACCTATACAAAACGGATTTCCTTGCGTATTTGAAAATATAGCATTAAGTTAAAGGCACAGACGGTAGTTATATGAAGATAGAGACCACGCCCAAAAAAACAAAACTAAAGCCAAGCCCAGTAAAACAAATTACGAGAGTGTTACGTTTTATTCCGTAAATAAACCCTTCCTAAAGAATTTTAACCATTCAACTTTGTACATTTTGACACTTACACAATCGAACCATTTGGACGTTTAGTCATGTGAACAGCCATGTCCCGTAACGAAGACATTATGGCTTTATAAGGTTAAAAACTATAGTAATAAAAATGTGACAATATGAGACACGATGTTTTAACAGGACGTACTGTGCAGGAAGACGTACCATTCAAGTATAATTTATCATCATCATCATCTCAGTCGTTGAAAGTCCACTGCAGGACATATAGGCCTCCCCCATTATGGGAGGTTTTGCCAATACTGCGTATGCGCTTGGGGCTTGGGGTTGGCGAGCGCAGTTCGATGGTTTATGCAGAGGACGCTACTGCCTGTCCTCTAGGTCTGATTAACCTTTACCGGCTCATACGGCAGCCACGGGATTTTAATATATTAATCATCATCTCAGCCGTAAGACGTCCACTGCAGCACATAGGCCACCCAGATAGATTTACACCTCGTACGGTTCTAAGCCGGTTGCATCCAGCGTGCACCTGTCTTTATTACATCGTCGGATCGTAAATGAATGAAAGTTACAGTCATAGTCCAGCGGATTATAGCAAGTTAAGTTAAGTTAAGTTATGTGATTTTACTGTTTTTTTGTACTAGTTGTGATAACAATAAAGAGTTTTCTATTCTATTCTATTCTAAAGTGGCAATAGGCTGGACAGGTTCTCGAAGAAATAATATTAATAACGTATTACTGGGGTTGGTTTTTATTTTTGTAGTGACATTTTTTTTAATACTGTATGCTTCTTGCAATCTGCCTAATAGGCATTGAGCGAGAGTTTGGGTTTCTGCGGAGCATGTCGTGAGTGGAATGCCCATCCAACTAATATATCTTAATCCTTTATTATATCTTGCGGAGCTCTTCTCCTAATTCTTGAGAATGTGATTGTGCTGGGATTCATAAGATCACTTACTTGTCAGTTCGTTTGGATGGCGGTGCATGCGGTTGGCGTATGATTTAAGCCTTTTATTTTTAGTGGCTTATATTTGTAGTGACATAAAAAAGAATTATGTACAAAGACAGCTGTGGCTGCACAATATACCGCAGATGAGTCGTGTGTCTACTGAAACTGGAGGAAAGCCGGAGGATGGAAACTGAATATCTATAATATTATATTTATGTTTACAAATGGCCGACGCAGACAGGGTTTTACCGGATCTAGCCTTGTTTGCTTCTGTAGCTCTATTTTGTAAACACACCTCAGTTTGATAGCTCAGCTTACAATAACACCGTACTACAAGTATGATCATTTTGAAGAAAATAATTTATATTTTTTTTGTAGAATAGTAATTTTTTTTCTAATTGGTCATAATAAGATTTGACAGAATACTCGTAGGTGATATTAAATAAATACATTTGTTACAAACTGAAAACAATCTTAAATTTTTTGTAAGTAATAATGAAATCCCACCACAAATGTTTTCACGTAAAATTTTGCCAAGATGAGACCACTTGAACGAATTAACCACTGAGACCATTATGGCTCGCATTGTTAAAAAGTTACCAGATCTCATGTAGAGCCATGTATTCTGTGGTAGAGCTAAGCGTCTAACTCTACATGTTCTAACTCGAACTCTACACCCTAATCAAAATATGTCCCCGCTGCGTATGTTTATTAGTTTTTAGCTACGCGATGAAATTAAATATTACAAATAAGATTTTCATTCAAAATTCCACGAACGGAAAAACTGAATCTCTAGGAGCCACAGGGTTACTTTGTTACACTGTTTCAGTGTTGTTTCAGTGTTATTTTGAGATGAGAGCCCGCCTAATTTTCTTGGTATAAAATAAATAGGTTGGTACAAAACGAATCTTGTTCCTTAGATCATGTACAGAATTTTAAATACCAGACCGGTTATATTAAGAGTACAGTAACGAGAATAAACAAGGTTCATCATTTGCTTTTGATAACTTGCTTCCCTTGTTATTTAAAGGTCTTTATTTAACCTATGAAAATATTCAAAATATCCTGAAAATTGGCCTTAAAAATTTTAAACAAATATATTAAATTGATAATTGTATTTTAATAAGATCACAAAGGAGGCTGACTCTTGTTTTAAAGGAAAATGTTTATTTTTATAAACAAAATAACTCCCAAGCTGCAAGCTAAGACGTTTATATTTTGTTCCCTGGAAACAGCTCTCAAATTGCGGAGCAAGCATTTTCTCGAAGAGACTCACAGATTACATTTTATGGGAGTCAGGATCGGTTGTGAATTTGTTATCGTTGCGGCACACTCGACTCTAGTGATGTCTATATATCAAATTATCGATAATTTTATATAAGATTGTTTTTAAAGTTTAAGGTACTTCAGTTAATATTATAACAACTGGCTCTGCTGTTTGAGAATTCTATCATTTTTATTTTCTATAGATAAGCAATATTATACTGGTAGAATTAGCCATTTCCAGCATTATATACTAAATAAGTGTATAAATGACAACATACTTATAATTAACATCTGGTTAACATGATAGGTTGAAAACGTGCGTTTTTTAAAGCTCATTTACCAGTGCTAAATTCCAGTAAATACGTGTGGTTTACTTCCTGTGTTACCAAATAAGCAGTTAACACTAGTCATGTACCGCGCCTTATTTTACATCTTTCAACTTTCAATTTATGTCTATATACTATTAATTTAAAATTTAAATGCGCTTTGAAGATAAACTTTTTGATAATCGATAAAAAATCTATCGATATCGATACCAGCTCCACATTCAATCTGCACATCACTAACACATTCTCTTCAGGTACTTTCGATTACATTGTAAACATCGCTTTTTTACATTGACGTGTTGATTTACGATGCGGCATCGAGAAACGTGATATTCGAGATGTAAGTTATGAGCCTGAGAAACGACAATCGATATCCCGTTTTATGAACAAATTTTATTTGCTTACGACTGACGATCATTTCTGACCGTAAAACGAAGAAAAATATAAAAGTATTCGCTTACCTAAGTTATATTTTTGGCACATACTTATTTGGCACATATATATAAAAAATATTTAACTCCTATTTCTATATTTCTTTAGCCTTGTAACACATGAAATTCTGGCTAAAAATTTGATTATATGTTGCATCAACATCATCGATTCATCAACTCACAATCTCATAAATTGAGATCATTATTATAATATAAACTAATTGTAATAGAAATCAATTATTTAATAAATCTAATAAGTCCTATAACAATGACCAAAAAGTAGCACAATACTTTTAACACAATGGATCTATTATTATAATTATTGATTGCACAAACATAATCATAGGCATCAGATGGAATACAAAGCATATTGAAATGTATTTCGAAATATGCATTTGGATTTCGCATTCATGCATCTATTTTTTTTACTGGGCAATTGTATTTATAATAGACGATAGGATTAGACACTTCATTTATTTAATTGACGATAATTATTTAGTACTAGTGCAAGAACAGCGGCTTTGCCTGCTCGCAATTATGATATATGGGAGTTTTATGCCCAAATTTCGATGCCCTTTTTGGACTGTTAGAGTGCAAATTTTTAAAAATCCTTTCTTAGCACACGTCCAGACAACGAAAATAACTTACATTACAAGTTTCAAGTCTCTAGGATCAGTAGTTTGGGCTTGGCGTTACATGTTAGCCAGTGAGTCATTGAGAATTTTATAACAAATAGTAATTAAAATAATTTAAAAAATTATATCGCGAGTGGGTTGTCTAAAAATTCCAGGGCAAACGAGATTAGTTACAAATAGATAACCCAACGTTTGATATTCAGAGTATTTTATGCAACTACTCAAGTAATACATATTCTAAAAAGTTTGGTGTAAAATTTGAGCAAAACACAATTATATATCTACGCTATTGTAGCCGTGCCTTTACCATTAAATAATACTCGAACACTTCGTGCATATTTTAAATGATTTATTCCAAGCCCACCATCTTCAATCTCGCTCTACAATCATCTGTCGCGCTGGCATCCACCTCCCTGTGTTGCCATCGCACATGCCATAGATCTTTCTGAAACCACACGTTGCCATTAATACTTTCCATAAAACCACCAAAACGTTCACAGAATCCTTAGCATGCGCGTCACAAAATAACATCAACCCTACACTATGAAATCCACTATAATATATTTTTCTAATGAAAGTTATATTACTAGTAAAGTTCAATAGGAAATGTACTTATTCTTCATGGCTACATAAAGTGGTCAAACGCAAATGTAACAAGTTGGATGAGATTTTAGTTATAATAATATGCATTGAGTTCGCTCTGGCAGATTCTGGTTGGTAGTTGAAACCTTGTATACTAATAGTGTACTTAGACAGGGTTATTTTAATAAGTTAGGTACCTAGTATATGATATAGGTAAATGGTGAACTAGGTACATAATTATTTCATGTAACTTTGAATATACGTGTTAGATTATTAGACTCTTCTTTTAGTTATAATGGGTACCTATTTTTTAATGCAATAAATTGATTATATCGATACACATGGCCTCATATTGTTTTAATTTTATTTATAGCGAAATAATAAAGGTTCTATTATATTTAAATACCAATTTAGTATCCATTCGTCTGTCATAAACAACAAATAATTATACATAAAACATTACATGAGAAGTTTATGTATATAGCACAAAAAATATTGTTTTATTATTTACTTGGTCCTTTTCACTTATAGCATAACATCGCCCACGCCGCTTGACACAACTGATAACAGCTGACATTGCAATACGCTCGCGACCAATCGCTGCCTCTCTGTTCTGTATATAAACGCCCCCCTTATTACGAACGCAACAGAAGTGTGGAAAGCGTTTAATTGCTTATTATTAATGTCTGCTGTCAAAAGGTATACAAAAAATGATGTTTGAAATGTCCGTAATAAGAGAGCCGATCACAAGTCATGACTACTTATTGATTAGTGTTTAAAATATACTTCATTTGTTTCATGAAGAACCACTTTTTGAGTGAAATTAGTTCCTAGTTACATTTCCTGACTTATTATTATTCGTAGTATAAACTATCGGCTGTGCTATCGGTTTCTTTCTATTAACCTTATCTTCTTAGTAAAAATTTAGTAAAAACAGTTTTACTGACGTGATTGGACGTTCACTACAAATAAATGAAGGGTTTGTAAAAGGAAATACAATGATATGTATGTGTCTCTATCATTGTATTTCCTTCACCTTTTATATAAATAAATAAAATAATATAAATGTATCAAACAGTTTTTTTATATTCGGAGGAAATAGGGCAATACAAAACATCGATTTGGAAAAAAAATTGAATTATGTGAAATTGCTAAGAGATCGCGTTTCCTGTTAATTTAAATTGAAAGATTGATTTCATCAAAAGCCTGCGTACTTTATGTAGTACGGTCTATTTTCTGTAGTAGTATGTAGCGTGTAGTGTGTAATATGTAAGTAGAATTACCTATTAACAAACATTGAGAAATCAATGACGAATATCGAGTTTAATAACGCTGAACAGATTTAATAGAATATAGGTGAATATATGTTAATATATGTTATTTAACTGCTTAAGTACTACATAATAGGGTAATTTAAAATAACAACAACTCTACTTTTATTCAAAAGTGTGGCTGCAATGAGCTATTGTGAAGAATTTTATTAAGTAACGAAATTCTTTGACCTCCTTAAATATGCATGTATATATTCAAGCGGTATTGTTTCGTATTCGGGTCATATTTCACTATTTACTAAGTTTGTTATGAAAAGATCACTTTGACAATAGCTTCAAAAATGATAGAACATGCGCGGAACATATGCGGAAAGAAAAAAATCAACACAACCTACATCTTAATCTACCAATATTTTAAGCCAATATTTAATAATAACAATAACACACTAATTAAAAACTGAGTACTTACCTTTTGTTATAATTTGTACAACTCCTACTCTAGCTTCATGTGGAAAAGACTGCAGGCCCACATAAGAGTTATCTTACTGTGGGTCTGTAGGACACATTTGATTGTAAAAACAGAAAATTTTCTTATATTCTAGAAGATATACAACCGCCTTGAGCCTTATAGCTATTTTGTAAGACCAATATATGTTGTTTGATTCAATTAAATTTATTTGTATTTGTATTTAATCCCGCACCTTCCGCACCAATCCGCGTGGTGGGCACTCTACCAACAGAACTACCGTGGCAGTACTAATCATCGGCGAATTTTTTCTATTCCACCAAAAGTTAATTGAACTAAACTGCTTGTTATTTTGATTAAAAAATATTTGTACAACATTTTTGTAACCCAACGCCCGATATGCCATTATTTAGTCTATGTGGACCAATAAATATGAAAATATTTTCGTACTTTATAAAAGTGTCCCTAGAATATTAAACAGCGACCTAAAAACAAGAGCTTTGTGTATTTCAACCAACACGGAACACAAAAAGACCACAGAACTCAGTAACTTTGTTTAATGCTCTAGAAAATTTCCTACAATTATTAGCCAAAAGTCCTACTTCCAAATCGCGGTAACTAAAACACAACTGAGAGCTCAACGTTTTAAGCTTTCCAAGTGGCTTTTACTCACGATCTATCCTAAATTCACAGTTTTGAAAGCTCCTTTATGATATCAGTAAAAGTATAAAGAAAATCGACTCAGTGTATTATCTTAATGGAAGTAAATTTTTTAGTACATAATCCATCATCATCATTATATCAGCCTTGTGAAGTCCATTGCCGAACATTAGCCTCCCCCATAGATGTCTTAAACCCAGCTTGTTCCTGCAGTCTTTGCTCGACTTGAGGCACTAAGGTATTTTTGACAAGAAAACGTTGCGTAAATTTCCGAACGCTCCCCAGCCGAGTTGAATTCTACGTATAATCCATATATGATATCAATATTATAAACGACAATGTAACACTTTCACGCCTAACAGAGCTAGAAAGGACATACAAAGGGTACGTTTCATCTCGATATCCCTCTGTGAACAATGCCTTATACGCTGGTATACAAGATACACGAGGCTCCGCATGGCACAGCTAGTATAAAAGATCGTTCAGTCTACACAGTACAGTATTTCCAGTGGACCGAAAGCCCTATCAAAACATTACCGACGATGTTTACCAATGTTACAATAGTAAATATCTTTGTTTATCAACTTTTAATGGAGCAGAGTGATGAAAATAAGTAGCTTTTTTAAATTCATGAAACCGAAATCCACTTTCAACTTCTAAAAACATAAATATTTTCAAACAGCTTCAAGTTTGCCGCATTCCGTTGAAACTTAATTACATAACAAGTATAATTTGTTTTGCCTTTTAACTCCTTTAATAAGTTTATGAAGTCAAAGCGTCTCATTTTAAGAGCTGCGTTTGGTGTATTTTAATCGAATGTCGGGGTCCAACGACTTAGAGTTAATCTTTCAGTATCGGAAAGTTCTCTTTTGAAATCGCTTTAGCAGTATGCTTATAGTGCTATTAGCACACAGTTCTTTTGTGCTAAATTGGTAGGCAGTGAATCTGATAAGATAATTATATTGATCTTACTTTCGATTTTAATATAAACAGTAAATTACTCTAAAGTGCCTTGAGACCTCAATTTGTAACTTGAAGATAACCTCCTAATCTTAAAGTTACAAATTTGGAGCTACTCACCCTCCAATGTCAAGAGCTTTCAGTTTGAAGTATTTACAGAACAACATTTCGAAGAGTACCTAGATGAGAGTAATACGACTGACCTCGAGAACACAGATCATTATCTGAAGAGACAATTTTACACTGTTCAATTTACAGATACCTAGGTTTTAACGAATTTCAGAGTAAGTAAGCATGCTATGTTATCTACATTTGCCTTAATGTTACGTCGAAACTTTGATTAAATTCCTTTCACGGTTTCTAATCTAAAATCTCTTTATCCTTTACCCTGTTTACAGTTTACCAGTAAGAGGCCAAAGAACTAATTTCCATGCTACGGTACATTAAGTAAACAAAGTATATGTATGTACTAGGATATCATAACAGCTCAGAAGCTGCTTTGATAGTCTAACACCGTTGCAACGGTCTCTAACCGCAAGTTCACGGCCTAGTACATACCTCGAGTTATTCTATCGTAACGGGGTAAATAATCTGTGTGCACTTGATATTATGTAATGCTTTAGTTGGAAACTCTTTTCAATACTGTTTATCTTTATTCTAAGGAATTTTGAGGCCTAGTACATACTGAATGCTATTTTTAAGTCTTTGGTTCACGTTGGCCTATGCCAGCGGCAGTGTATCAGAGTCTATACTCTGCTACACTGCTAATGAGTAAGCGCAAATTAACGCCTACCTTCCTCTAAATGCGAGGCTTGACATGTTAAGAACGTTCTTTGAATTTGTTTTTGTAGGCAGTATGAATGGAAAATAAAGTTGTTGGTGAACCCTTGACCATGGCTTTAGAAATATGTATACTTAACTTTATTTCTAATAATATTTAAATGAGGAGAAATGTTCCCCCCGAGAATTAACTTCAGTTTGTCTACAAAGTATGTATCTAAATACTAAATAGTAATGTTTAACGATTATAAATTTAATTTGGTTTGAAAATATTTATTTTTCATTTTACGATGCAATTAAAAACCGAAAACGCCAAACTGGAAAGTCAACAACGCTTCATAAAAATATTTTGAACCTGTTTCTATTAATTCTGTAAATAATGTATTCTGTTTCAGCGCATAATAACACGCTCGAATAAATCCGCATATTTATTTTATCCATACAAATGTTGGAACATCAAATCTATAAAAACATCCGTCAACTATGGGAATATTCTCGAAGTTTGTGATAGATATTTGAAACGTTTCGCTATCTGATGATTCGGTATTGGCAAATCTGAAATCTGATTTATTTTGCCATCTATATGGCACATAATATGTTTTGCCCATGTTTATGCTACATTTATTTAATACAAGAAGTTTTAAGAAATAGATCATCAAATAATATTTATCTGGCGAGACGTTTAGGTCTTGTTCACACTGCGACTTTCAGCTGCGGCAGCTAGCTGCTTAGCTGCTTTTCAGCTGCTAGATGCCGCGACAAACGCTGCACCCCGCACACTGCACCGCGACTTTTAGCTGCGGCAGCTAGCTGCTTAGCTGCAAAAACGCCGATCACCGCAGGCTTCCAAACGCAAGGAAGTCGCCAAAACGCACAGCTGCGGCGCAGCAGACGCAAAAACGTCGATCGCCGCTGCAGGCTTCCGAACGCAGGGAGTCGCCAAAACGCGCAGCTGCGGCGCTGCAAACGCAAAAACGCCTGTCGCGGCAGCTCAAAGTCGCAGTGTGAACAGTGTCTTAAACGAAAACGGTCAAGTAGAGTTTGTGAAGTTAGGGCTTGTAGAGTTTGGGCCGCGTAGAGTTAGAAGCTTGGCTCCTCATGGGATCTGATTAGTTTTTGACAGAGTTGCCGTTTTGGCAACATTTTACATGAAAATGGTTTTGGTGTATAACGTGTTAGGTACGCGTTCACTAGATTTTCTATTCTAGATTTAAAAGTGCTGCACTCAAAACGTTAAAACTTTTATAAACATTTATAGATTATTCCTAAAACCTTAGAGAACGTGTGCTGTGATCGTAAGCTTTAACGAATCGCGTTAGAGATAAGTAGGTATTATTATAACTCGTTTGGGGTTGGAAGCCCGCCAATTGCCTATGATTTATAACTTTCCTAACATCGTCAAAGACCAAGACTCCTCGACTTCACAACGATAATGGCATTACTGGAAGAAAACGAAGGGCAAAAATAAATAGCTGATAACAGGAAGTCACGGCGGCGCAGCGACCAGATAACTGTATCAACGCATTGCATCGTTCTAATGGAAAAGCCAGGAACAAGATAATTAATGAATGCAAAAGAAATGCCAAAGCAACCTCTTAATACTAAAGAGCACGCATTTCTCTCAGTAATATTATCATATGTATTATATACATGCAATTTCCTTAAATTATACCTACGTATTCTATGTATGTAACACGTACTTATCTATTGTTATTAATTATATTCGAAAAGGTAGAGGATATTCTCCGATCTGAAAATATACCGGAATGAGAGACACATTGGTTGAAGAGACGGGCTCTTCAACCAATGTGTCTTGCCCACAATGACCTACGGAGCCGAAACATGGCTTACTCAGCAGGCTGAGTACAAAGTAAGAGTTGCACAGAGAGCCATGGAGCGCGCCATGCTCGGCATCAAACATCAAGATAGAGTCCGTAATACCAAAATCCGGCAGCGAACTAAAGTCAAACACATCGGAATTAGAGTGATGAAGCTCAAGTGGAGTTGGGCAGTACGCGTGGCAAGACGTGGTGATGGCAGTTGGTGTACAGCCATAATGGAGTGGTGGCCTAGACTTAGACGGAGAAATCCAGGTCGTCTTATGGCGCTATGGACTGACAACATCAAAAAGTGCAGGAAACAGCTGGATGCGAATGGCAATAGATAGGGAAGAGTGGCAGAAACAAAGGAAGGCCTATGCCCAACAGTGGGCTACGGAAGGCTGACAATGACGATGATAATGAATGGATATTATTAATTATGATATATATATTATTAATCTTCACACATTGGAAGAAAGGAAAGGAGGAATTGATTGGGAAAGGCATGTGCTTTTCCCTCAAACACCATTTCATCTTGAAAAGTATACCTACGAATTGACTATTGACTCTTTCCTTAAAAATATCCTTTTTAAATCAGGTTTGAGAATAAGGCTCTAATAAAATGTATCTATTGATTTCTATGATTTTTTTATTATATGATAGTTATACTTAAAATCTTAGCCCATTCACCTTTTTGTAGTGGTAGGCCTCTTTAGCAGGGGGCCGCCTGGGGAAGTACCACACCTTTGCCAGTTATTCATCCGCCAAGCAGTAATGTGCAAACATTACTGTGTTCCGGACTGAAGGGCAATGTTACCAGCGAAATTACTGGGCATGATGAGATTCATGATGATGAGATGATGAGACTGCCTCGGTGGCGTACTGGGCGCATGCTCGACTGCCAATCAAGAGGTCCCGGGTTCGATCCCCAGGTCAGGCAAAGTGTTAAATATTGGATTTTTCCATTTGGAATTATCTCAATAATTGCCTGGAGTCTGGAACTGTGCCCGGTAGATGGCAATAGGCTCGCCCCCTATTACATGGGACCAATAACATACTGGCGAAATGTGGGTGTATCTACTATGGGACTGTGTCCTGGGTACACCTCTGCCTACCCCTTCGGGAAAAAGGCGTGAATGTATGTATGTATGTAGATGAGATTCATCAACTAATATCTCAGGGTGACAGGCGCAGTGCAGTGCCGCGCAGAATTTTGAATTTTAAAACTCTGGGTAGCACTGTGTCTGATATGGGCAATCATGAAGCTTACCATCAGGCGCCTGATTTGCTCGTCTTGTCATTCATTATCATAAAAATAAAAAAAAAATAAAAAACTTAATTCATGCAATAACTTTTATTCGGAACACTACACCTTAAAATTGGATCGAATCCAAAACCGCGCCATCCAATTAGAGCTCAATCTTTTCGATAGAACATTCTAAAAGAAAATTACTCGTCTACATAAATACACCCATTCGCGATTGTTTTTCCATCGCGCCAATTAAACGGGTGTGAATATCGTCTAAGTAATAATACCTAACTATTAAAATAACAGTTACTTTTCCCAACGGTTAACAATAAGAATGAACAGTCTTGTTAGTGATTCCCATATTCCCACGGTAATCGGTTGCTGCTCCGAAAACAGTGATGTTCTATAAAATTTTAGTTAACCATTTAATCCGATACGGTAATGCAGAAGGCATAAAGCTCTGTATTAAACCATTTTTATATAATAAATCGAAAGCTATTTAACTATACGCAGATCATCGTCGATCGTGGGTGTATGTTGTGTTTGCCAATTATCCCGAATCACTTTTTTTGCACTAAGGCGGCTTAAATCTTTAGGAAATATTTTCTTTTTGCATATAGGCACTTTACTGCTTCTCATGCAATTTCTTACTATCTCTCTTATGTTCATATTATCTGTGTTACAAAGGCGTTTAAGGTTAAACGTCACCCATAAAAAATGAAAGTATACGCAGATATAAAGAAATAGGGAATAATTTTCCACTCAATTGTTTATTGTGGTTGGCTCTGGATCTGGCCTTTATTTGCGCGAAAACTTATATTTCGCACACATTCAGAGGGTAATGGCAGGCGATCGGCGATCGGCGAAGCCGTTATACCGTCATTTTTGTATTAGCGAGCTGGCTAAAACACCGTCCGCCTATTTTTCTAGGTTTATGTAGATAGCATTTATGGAGTAACAAAGAATTTATGGAGTAATTTGTTTTATAACTGCGCTTTCTCTAAAAAACATATATTCATCACAATAATACCTAAATTTAAATAAAACTGACCTACTCTACATACAACGAGCCTTACAAGAATGAATGACGACCGTTACTTTCTACAATCTAATCCCACTTTATAATAAAAATACCGTAAAATAAAAAACGACTCCAACAAGAATATCGGACAACAAAGGGCACAATAAATACTGGAGTTTCCCGACCTCGCTTTAGGCGTCGTGATTTTGTCGATTCATAAATATATAATGGGCCACGAAGAGTCTATAGCTCGAGCGGAGAGTCGAGATTTATCGATAATTCACAGGTCCTATTGGAATTATCTGATATTGAAATCTTTCAAGTTACGACACTATTCGGCTAAGGGTGACGTAAAGTTGTTTGTTTTAAATATTCTCATGGACTGATTTTAAATTTTGATAACCCTAGTGATATAGGTAATTTTAGTCTATTATTTATCATCTCTTCATTCGATCTTTGCACACGCAAATTAGCGTGCTCTGTCACTCAGTTCCTTCAAGTCATTTAGAGCGCTAAAGTTATACTGAAAAGTGTGTATCATGTAGAGCTAGAAGAGTTCTAAACACATTAAAGCCCAAATATAAAGCCTTAGTATCGAGTACAAGTATCGTGTCGACGGTATGCACCCGCGCAGGTAACACAGAGACACACACATCTCAATTGCGTGATTGGAAAAATTAACATGGCATTTTTAGCTACGGTTTCCAGCGACGTCGTGAGTAAGACTAAATAAAAAAGTCAATACGTTCAACTGTAAAACGCAATGTGTAAGTTGCTTCAGAGAGAGGGCATCTAGACAATTCAATAATTTATTGAATTACCATAATATTGTGTCTTTAACTAGTTTCCAGTCACCCATGGGAAAGTTATTTGCGACTCTAAGCCCTGAGATTTTTCTTCCGAACTCATTACAGGTCGTACGTGTTTTCATTATATCTACGCTCGGTGAGAAGGATATTATCGATGGCATTCGGTAAAAGTTGACTGCGCCATTTTTATAGCGCAGTGGTTATTTCAATGCGACTTACCTTTTTTTTTCATGTTATGAAAAACATAACATACCATCACGCCTTTATCCCGCAGGGGTAGGCAGAGGTGTACCTAGGACATAGTCCCATAGTAGGTACAAGAGCCGGGACTTACAGTTTATGTTTATTATTATGAAAAAGTTTGCATTATTTTATGTTACAAATTTATACAAACCTATGAAAAATAACTCGTAAGGCTCGTTGTATGTAGAGTAGGTCAGTTTTATTTAAATTTAGGTATTATAGTGATTAATATATGTTTTAAAGCGCAGTTATAAAACAAATTACTCCATAAATTCTTTGTTACTCCATAAATGCTATTTACATAAATATAGAATAGTGCTCCACCCTCTCTACTCGTGGTTGCTATAAGAGCCGGCTAAGGGTTAACAGATACAGAGGACGGGCAGCAGCATCCTCTGAAAAAAAATCATCGAACTGCGCTCGACAATCAGCCTGCCAAGCGTGTCGAGTATTGGCAAAAGCCTCCTTTATGGGGGAGACCTATGTTCAGTAGTGACGGCTGAGATGATGATAATGATGATGAAAAATAACATGATTAATATAAATCAGATCATGAAGAAATCAGGCTCAATTTATGTATACAAATCCAGTAAAAATCGGTGCTCTATTCTTAAATACGATCCATCTTTTGACAACAGAAAAAAATACTGCAGATTTTCACAAAAACCGAACACCAATTATCTCTAGCGACTTAAAACATACTACTTCAGCAACTGAACTTCCAAAGAGAAATCAAAACAAAATAAAAGATTCGCGCTTAATAAATTCAATAAAACATTTGCAAGGGAATACGGGAACAGTGATTCATGGACCAGTGATCAAAGAGTCATAATATCAAAGGACGAGCCTTCAGGCCGCGCCATGTCCAGGTGACGGAAATCCTTAGAACAAAATCAGAACATAGAGCGCGGGAAATTTCAAACGCTTTTTTTACTACGGTATAAGCCAGCACTTGACCGCAGTCTCACCTGATGGTAAGAGACGACGCAGTCGACGATGGTATCCAGTACAATTAATTTTCTGCCAACTTTCGAAGGGGGTGAGGTAAGCAGGTACAGCTACAGAAAATTCAACCTAAAGATGCCATTTTGACGAATTTTAGTGTGAAAACAATGTCGCCGATATGTAGTAGCGGTGTGCGAGGGCGGCGGCTAGTTTTTATCGGATCATTTGATTTCAAATATGACCAAATATATGACATAGTTCATGTCATGTCATGCGCAAACATTAAATCTAATAACAAATGAAAAGGACCGCGTCCTGTTATTATGCAGTATCAATGCATGACCTTGGAAAAGCGTACGCGTTTTTAGGTTGAATTATCTGTGGGCAGATCACACACATATTATACATATTAACTGATTCAAACTGAAGGGTCAACATGAATGCTACACCCACAAACAAGCTCATAAACAAGCACACCAGTAGATACATATATTATATGAACAGATTGTTCTTTTACCTTGGCAGAGGACGCACTTACGATTGAAAATTCCTGTTATGAATGCTGTAAGTTTGAAATTATATATAATAATTATTTATATAAATATTTAATACTAGCGGCCCGCCCCGGCTTCGCACGGTAGCAGAAGTAGGTATAGTGAACGTTTAACAGTAGTAAATTCGTGATACATTGTATTTTAATAGATATAACCCTAATGGTTTACGCAGCGCACGCAAATTAATGACTATTTCTGTTACAATGACCAAACCTTAACACATGTATAAATTTATCGTGGGCTATTTTGAAGATATTGATAAGTACTACAAACCCCTAGTACATTACTTTAATCTATCACCAATAGTTTTCACACCGCATGAAAAATAATCACTGCTTCGATTATTGTGACTAAACCAAAAAAGATGGATATAATCTATGTATACTGTTCTGTAGGTATTGATAAGTACTACAAACCCCTAGTACTTTATATTATTCTACCATCAATGGATTTCACAGCGCACGCAAATTTATGAATATGGTAATTATATTATGTGGCACCTTGGTTCACAATATTGCTGTTTCCTTACGGATCCCTATTTTTTTTTCAAAATCTCATATAGCCTATGTCACTCACACTGAATTAAGCTATCCATAAGTGAAAGAATTTTTAAAATCAGTCCAGTAGTTTCGGAGCCTATTCGTTACAAACAAAAAAACAAAAAAACAAAGTTTCTCTCTTTATAATATTAGTATAGACTAGTATAGATATCGTGTCTATATTTTTTATCTGTGATGATAGTATAGGTACATGCAGGTATAGGTAGTATAGGCACAGGTGTCATTCTGCTGCATGCAGCAATTCACGACTTATTTATATCGACAAAATTGTAGTAAGTAATGCAGCGGCTAAGAAAGGTGTTTCTTATGAATGCGGAAAATAGTCTTTATGAATCGCTACATGCAGTCGACAACCGTAATTAAGGTACCTAGAATCTAGAATATTCTACTTTTCTTTATAGTAATATAGGTTAGCATCTGTCATTTAGCATTTAGCCTTTACAGAAAATCGACAATAAAAGCGACGATGAAAGCCACCAAAGCAGGACGAAATTTGCGCAGCATTTCAAGTTTCTCATAAAAAAATCAGTGCAATACCTGAAACAGTGACATTTATAATTATTACGTTACCTTGTCCAGAAGTCGAATGAATACGGAGCACGTATACGCCCCATTCGCAGGACACTGACAAATACGTATTATTTAACCCCAGAGTCCAAAGCCATTGGACTAAAATACGTGAGTCAAATACACAACCACGCTATTCCTTATTATCTAGGTGCTAAGGTTCAAAGTTACACGCTACGTGTTAAAGTTTGCAAAGTATCGTAGCATGATAATAAAAGACAGACGGAAAGTTAGTAAAAGGTACACGTTGAATATTTCAGATGTAACTTTGTTTATTTTATATACTTTTCTTTATTTACCCATCTTTTTCTTTTTCTATCGAGGTCACGACAAATGCAAAAGCTTGACTTAAAAAGTTGTAGCAATATTTGTTTATCATAATCTACATATAATAACAGTCATGTTAGTTACACCACTTCTAACCCAAGAACGGCCGGACCAATTTTTATGATTTTTGTTTTTTTGGATTTATCTTCGTCAAGAATAGGATATAATAAATAATAAAATTGATGTCAATCAACAAAAAAAGTCAAAATATCAGTCTAGCTAGCACAACAGACAACGGAGATTTACATATAATACCAGGCGCACATAAATATGAGGAGGTATTCCCATCGGGTGATATAGCAAGGAGCTTTAATATCAGGCTAACATAAACTTGAGGATATTTTCCCACATGGTGATAGAGAAATGAGCTTATGAAGGTACCAGGCTCACATAATGATCAGCAGATATTGCCACATAGGTAGTGCTAGAGGAAATAATTTATATAGTTCCAGGCTTAAAGGCTAAAAGGCATAAAGATGAGGAGATATTTCCACATGGAAATAGAGAAATGAACTTATATAATACCAAGCTCACGTAAACATGAGGAGACATTCCCACATGCTGATATAGTAAGGAGCTTTATATAGTACCAGGCTCTTATAAACATGAGGAGATATTGCTAAATAAGTAAAGGTACGATATGATGTGATACGAAGTTCACCGGGTCAACCAGTAATATTTAAAAGAGGTAGTCTATGTAAATTAGTCTAAGTCATAAGCTTCGCTTTGCTTTAATTTTTCTTTTCCGTTCAAGGATTTGATAAGTAATAATTTTGCTGAGATTTTGACTAAAAAACATTACTAGCTACTTTATACTAACGTAGATTGTAGACTGTCTACGAAGTCGCTATATAGCATTCTTCAGCACAAAACAACGGGACTCGTTATTGAGAAAAAGCCTTCTGAACTTAACGTTCGCATCTCGGACACGCAGCAAAAACCAAAATAAAACTCAGTTATTTAACTGCGGTATGAAAGAAATCAAGTCTATTTTTAAAGAAAATAATTCTCCGTGATCCGTTCAATAACTACAATCAACGATCACTGACTTTAGTTTTATGTGAGTGACTTTTTGTTTGCGGTGTCTGTAGGTCTCAAAGAACATGTCGTGTCTTATGTAAAGTTTAATTTGAGTGCAAACACAAAACTTTTGCAGAATGACTGTAAATGTTTTTCTGTTTTTTTTTTTATATAAAATGACATCAACTCGCTTTTCCTTTTCATTTGCGAGTTCTGTGATTTTGTAATTATAACACGACATCAGTGACTAAAGCGATACGATGTGAAAGGATTAAATGAAAGTGAAATTTCATGTGAAACGAGTGTGTCCGTATCGAGTCATTGATTCGGTGTCGTTATCGGCAAATGTGAAAACGACACCCCTAAATGAAATCAAAATTATTCCGACATGATTTATCAGAGTTTGAAAAAGTTTGATATTACCTTTTAAATTACTGGAACGGCCGTCGTGCGAAATTTATTGTAATTTTATTGGTCGCAGGGCTGGAAAGGCTAGGAAAGGTTGTAATCATCCGTCCCAGCATGCAACACAAAAAAATAGATGTATTTTTCCCCCGGTCGGTCGGCCGAACCTGCCAGACCACTTTTATTACTGTTTTACGGTTTGCAATTTAACTTGAAATGTTAAACTGGAATGTTGGCGAACAAACAACAATAATAATCACGTTTTGGCGGCAATTCACTGAGCGAATTATGTTCCGCCCGCATGTTTATTACTTCACTTTTACTAATCACCTTTTCTAGACACAGAGTCTAATCACATTCCCAAAATATATTGAAGAGACGTTTTACGTACGAATTTATCTACCTCATAATGTTTTTTTATTAATATAATAGGTTTTATTAATTTAATATCATTACAATTATTAAAATTATTATTTTAATAATTGTAATTTTGTTATAATCGTATTTTAACTAACAGAACAGGTTTATCCAATTACATGTTTATGTGGTCAACCCATAGCCCAAATAATCTTGGTTTCTGTTTGCCAATATACATATACACAATATACATATACTACATATACATATACATATAACACAATATACATATACTACAATATACATATACCTACATATTTCATAGGAAAACCGTGAAAAAGTGTAATGACTCTTTTTATCATAAAAAAAAACCTTATCTAATTTAGTAAAACGCTTTATTTAAAAATGTATTTCCCCTTTTCTACAACAATATACCCAGTTGGTTGAAATATTGCTATGGTAACATTTATATAAATAAAACTAAGTAGGCGTGATATTCACGTTGTAATATTATATACCAGCACAAAATGCAATATCGCCAAAAAAGAAAAAGAAAACACGAACGTGAGTATCAAAATGAAAATGTATATCATAGCTGTTGAAATACGGGCGTAGTGTCAGGCCTAATATAGCACAGGCTTTGTAGACACAATTTATCGATACCCTGTCAAATATGCTCACTCGGCAGCTTAACGTGACCTAATTTTTGTAAGTCCTGCATTGCAGTTACTGGAACTTAGAGCTTGCTATAAAAATTTATATAAGAAATATAATAATTTATTTGGTCAAATTCTAACTTAACCGACGTCAAATTCTAACGACTTTTCGACGTAGTGGGCGCAAGCTCGACTGCCGATCAAAAGATCCCGAATTCGATCCCCAGGACAGGCTAGAATATTGTCAAGTTGCTCAAGTGTTAAATATTGGATTTCTGATGGGTATTTACGATAGCTAAAAAGACAATGGCCTTTGTTATAGATTCACTGATAACTTATCGATCTCTATGTACTCCTATTAAAAAAAAATCGTAAATCTACATTAATTTGAAATAAATAATAATAGTAAAAGCTCGTGGAGCGATTTCTTATATTATGAATACTATTAAAAATATATTTCCCGGATATATTAAACACATTAAAATAATTAATATATTATATGGCTACATAGTACATAAGTAATATACATTTTGAATAATTATGAAATTGTGATACTACTACGGTATAGTGTGATAATTATTATAATGATTATGAAATTCCGTTAGTTTTCCGGAGCAATTATCTTGATTAATGGAACTACACCCTCAATATTTAATGTTACATTAAATATTAATATTAAAGTACCTACCTTTTAATAATAATACCAAGAGTCAAACTAATTGAATAAAATACAATGGGTATATATAAAATTAAACCACTCATCTCAAAACAATAGAATAAGAATTAAAATTGAGAAAGTTAGGTATTTCTCAATATTATGTTGTAAATATTTCCTTATTTTGGTGGCACAAAGTGATATTCCATTGTAAAGTGGAATTGGGTACATTTTGACAGAGCTTGAGGCTATAAACGGTATAAAGTGACGTCACAACCATGCCATTTCATTTTTCATTTTTTGGAATAACCGTAATAAATTGAAAAGGCAGGAAATTCAAAAATTTTTCGAGTTACCTGAAAAAATATAAAATATTTAAATGTGTGTGGAACTGAAAGAGGTTAAATTCTTCTTTTTCTTTTTTTTTCGAGCGTTACGGCTTGTTACAGTATCAATTTATTTATTTTACACATCACAGTTCTCATATAACATATTTAAATTACCTACAAATTATGTCCCTGTCTACTTGAAACTATACACAAGCTTCCTTCGTCCCGTGACGTAACCCATGTATGGGGCACAAAGAAAATGGGCTGGAATCTAAGGAACCTGGACCCAGAAAACCTTACATCTACATACATGTCTATCCTATATTGCCGGGTAGAGAATAACATTTGAAATAATATTCCCAAACAAAGTTACCATTTTATCATCGCCGTTTAATTTATAATTTTTGAATTGGGCAAAGTGAGGTTAAGAGGAAAGTATTTTTTTAATATTTTTTTTTATATTAATATAAAGACTACGTGGCCTAAAAACCAACAACTCCTTTGTGGAGCTAGTGCGTGATGTCTTATACACAGCACTGTAAACGTGTAAAAGGTGATTTTAAAACTAATTATTTTGTAGATTAAAATTCCTGTCGTTGACACCGTCCGTCTAATGTGTTTTTAATTATAATTTACAAATAGACGTTGTTACGGTCACTTTTACTTAAACTCCTACTTCCTACTCCTTATTCTACTAGTCCTTCCTACTAATATTATAAATGCGAAAGTTTGTGAGGATGGATTATTACTCTTTCACGCCATAACTACTGAACCGATTGGGCTGAAATTTGGTATGTAGGTAGCTTAGACCCTGGAATAACACATGGGACATGGGACATAACACTTTGTTTCTCGATATTTCCACGGGAACGATGTCTAAGCTGGTGAAACCGCGAAGTACAGCAAGTAATAACATACTTAAGTGTTAAAATAGCGACTCTTTCTATCTTAAGTGAAAAGCTACAGGCTTAGAGACAACAATAGTGTTTCCACAACTCATTCCATTAGTTTTACGTTAACATAAAACGCTTGGTGCATTTTATGCTCCGCCGTCGAACTAAAATACTTAAAAGCTTTGTGTTGAAGCAACTTATAAAGGCAGGTTATCACTTTGCACGATATTACATTCATGTTTTTAGAGTTCCGCACCTCAAAAGGAAAAAGGAACCCTTATAATAATAATAATAATATGGGAAATATCCACACACGGTCATTTGATCCAAAACGAGGCTAGAAGCCTGTACTATGGTAACCGGATGGCTGATATACATACTTATATATTATATGCATAAAATACCCAAACACTC
This sequence comes from Hemistola chrysoprasaria, assembly GCA_947063395.1. NCBI lineage: Eukaryota > Metazoa > Arthropoda > Insecta > Lepidoptera > Geometridae > Hemistola > Hemistola chrysoprasaria. The sequence continues at coordinate 6,902,593 of OX346720.1, read as the reverse complement.
AAACTCAAACTCAAACAGATTTATTCAAATAGGTCATAATCTGATACTTTTGTACGTCATACACACAGATTTGTTTGACCTGGCCGGGGATAGAACCCGGGGCCTGCGGCACAGAAAGGAGAGTTAACTACCGTCTGAGCCAGCGAGGCTGTCAAATAATTATGTTATAAGATCACTTTGTTGTCCGTCTGTCTGTTCACTTAGGTCTCCGGTCCCTTGAGGCTGTAAAAAATCATATAAATAAGTTAAGGCAATCAAAAGTTACTTTGCGCGTATGAAATGTGATTAAAAATTTTGTCGATAACTCTAACTTGTTGTGTTGCAAGTGAGCGAGACATTGGTTTACGAGCTGTAGGGCAAGTTTCGAATCTCAGTATAATGTGATCAGTTTTTGGATTTTATTTTATACCTATAGATAGATAGATAATACTTATTATACACCACCCTTACAGAACCAACACAAAGGATACAAAAGAACTATACTTAAATGTATAATACTATAGGTTTTTTTAAACTATTTTATTTAAAGAAAACAACCAAAAACGTAAAATTTTACAAAGAAATTATGATTACTAACATGTTTGCTATATTTTGCATCTAGATGGCGCTGTATGTTCTTTTAGAAGGTGGTAGGGTTTTGTTCAGGTATCTAGGCTAGGTACGGAACCCTACACTACGCATACATACGTATGCCTTAACAATTTATTTTATTTATAGTTATGTGGATTGTAAGACTTTAGGTTGTAACAACTTTCGGTACCCTCAAAGGCCCTAATTAAGGGCGCCCTAAATAACAGCTATGGGATTTTTCTGCCTTACTGTTACTGTTAATTCACCACACTTATTAAGGGGCTAGGGGCCTTAATTTAGTGTAATACAATAGGCCTTTTAGCACTATTCTTCGGCAATTGCATAGGTACGTATCGAATTCGTATCGTCGTTATGTCTAATAATACATTGTTGACAAATAAGCTCGAATCCGATACGATTGCTATTGTCAAAAAACCTTAAGTATGCTAACCTTCAGTTCGTATATAGGGTTCCGTACCTCAAAACAAAAACAGGAAAATTTATAAGATCACTTTGTTGTCTGTCTGTCTTATTTTCGGGACCCTGTGAAGGTATCAAGTTGAGATTGATATTAATAACTCAAGTCTATGGTGCCTTTTTACTGTTATTAACTTCTACGCAACGCTACGTTAACGCAAACAAAAGATACGCCCATTTTGCCGCACACATATCCAGACTTTACGCAACGTACTAAAAACCTTTAGGGTACTTCCCGTTGGCCTAGCATCATGAAATTTAGCAATAAGCAAGTTCTTATTATACATGAGACTAATAAAGACAAAGTGACAAGTAATACTTGTTGACTTTAGTTTTAAATGCATACAGTGATCGAGACTGACGTATTTAAGGGTAAGTTGTTCCACAATCAGGCAGCTTGGACACTAAAAGATTTGTCGTAAAGGGAAGTAGCATGTGAAGGTATTCTCAGCAGCAATATTTGTGTTTATAGGAATAAATCCCAAAACTGTAAAATTTTACAAAAATAAAGTGATAACTAATGTTAGTTTGCAGTAATTTCCAACTAGATGACGCTGTATGTTCTTAGAACGCGGTAGCGGTTCACTAAGTGTGATCATTCTTAGCCAAACTTACCGGAAGAGACAATCTTAAAAGCATACGTGATCGCTTAAAGGTCAACGCATACAGAGCGCGGGCATGGAACGGGAGCAGCGCGGGTCGTGTCGGAAGTACAACGGGTCTTATTCCTTATATCCTAGTAATTTTATAAATGTCAAAGTTTGTGAGGATGGATTGGAGGGACGGATAGATGTTTGTTACTCTTTCACGCCAAAACTACTGAACTATTTGGGCTGAAAGGCTGTAGGTAGCATAGGCCCGGGAATATCACATAGGGTACTTTAATGTCGATATTTCACAGGAACGAGTTTTATATAAAAAACAAGATACTAAAAGCGAAAGACCCGCATACGCTCTCTGCTTTAGTCCTACTAATATCATAAATGCGAAAGTTATGCTGAAAGTGTGTGTTGAATGTTAAAACACAATTATTGTTAAACCACAAAAGTATCACTATACTGATATGCACAATAAACTCGCAGTATCACTATCTCATACCATTGCAACGTATTTAATATGAGAAAGTAAAATACAGTTAGTTAGTTCTCTCTATCATGTAAACCTCATAATAAGTTTTCTGTGAAACAAAGCTCCGTTTCATACAGAGTTCATTTCTCACGGCGCCAGTAAATACCGTGAGCCAAGAGATTCAAGAAACCTAACAACAAGAACTAACTGCCGGTACTGGGAATTATAAGCTCACAAGTTGAAGTAATGTTTGAGATCCGTGAGCAAGGCTCATTAAAAATATTCGTATGGTACCTTTGTGAGACCTAAAAACCGACACAACGTTGGCTAGTAAGTAAGAAGCAATTCAACGTCATTGCGTTGGCTACACAACCAGTGATGGATTGACTCCGGCTATGTTATTTGAGCAATTCTTTTTTTCGTTAGAGTAACCCTCAATAAATGTATATTCTGGTAGTCTCCGGTAAGATGTGTAGGTCATGTCGTAGGCCTTGTAGGATCTTGGTAACCTGAAACACCGAATTTTCGGCTACGAATGGACCACAAAATCCATAATAGTTTGACTAAAGCAGTTCAATTGTGGTAACATTTTGTAAGTGTATAAATTTTAATATTTGATTATCTTATGCCTACTTACAAGAATCCCAGTTCCTACAAAAATAAATTCGAAAGTACTTATATATATTTGTGCATTTGATATGTTTATGCCATGGGTGGCAAACAATTTGTTTTTTTTTATGAAAGTGAGTGACAAGACGAGCAAATTAGGTGCCTGATGGTAAGCATCATAACATAACATAACATACATAACATACGTTCACGCCTTTTTCCCGAAGGGGTAGGCAGAGATGTACCCAGGACTCAGTCCCATGTAGATACACCCACATTTCGCCAGTATGTTATTGGTCCCATGTAATAGGGGGCGAGCCTATTGCCATCTACCGGGCACAGTTCCAGACTCCAGGCAGTTATTGAGATAATTCCTAATGGAAAAATCCAATATTTAACACTGCCTGACCTGGGGATCGAACCCGGGACCTCTTGATTGGCAGTCGAGCATGCGCCCTCTACGCCACGGAGGCACGGAGGCACGGAGGTAAGCATCATGATTGCCAATATCAGACACAGTGCCACCCAGTGTTTTAAAATTCAAAATGCGCGGCACTGCAATGTGCCGGTAACCCTTAGATATTAGTTGTTGAATCTCGTCATGCCTAGTAATTGCGCTGGTAACATTGCCCTTCAAACCGGAACACAGTAATGATTGCACATTACTGCTTGGCGGATGAATAACTGGCAAAAACCTATTTACGGCAAAATTCTGCTATATCGACTTGATATGGAAATTTTTTACAGACGAAACCGCAGAACACAGCTATATATATTTATTATATTCTTTGAAATTGAGCATGTGTTTGTTTAATGATAAGTCTCTTAATTTAATTTTAATAAAATCCAAATAAATATTTAATTAGCTTGTATTTTGCACACTTCAATATACAATTATATTGCAATAAAAGTTTACAAAACTTAGATCATAGTGTATATTTCAATTAGTGCAAAAAATACCTTACGGTATCTATATACCGTAAGGTATTTTTTATATGCAACTTGCAACACCGAAATTCAGCCAGCTCGTTTCCTGAGCTTTTATATCATTTGAGCGTTCCATTTCTAAACCAATATAACGGTCTACTGTACAAATAATGTGCACAGTGCTGCGACAATAGCTGGATACTGGCAACTTTTACATACTTTTTTAATTTTTAGAACAAGTTCGAAGGTTCCGTACAACAAAAGTAATACGTACGTTTTACGCTGCACGCTATTCAAGCTAAGCTTAGTTATTTTTTCTATTAAAGTGGTTCAGTAGATAAACTTTATTACTGGCATTATATAGAATAATGCCAGTAATAGAGGGGATATCTACTTATGCAGATACTATGTGGGATATTGGAATAAAATTTTATTATTTGAATATGCTATCGAAATAAAACACGTCTAACGCTACATTAGAAGTTAAATAGGTATGAGGGTAATAATATTACTCGAGTTACAATATATGTATTATTTTCTGTCATAATCAGGTAATCCGTGTTATCTAACAGCATTTTTATTCTAATTTCTGCATAAAATTAATAACAATTCAAATCGCTTAATATTTTTTTCTCACAAAAATGTATTCTTACCTCTATTTATGAAGAATAGGTCACTGCAAAGCTGCAACTCATCGACGATCTTCAAACTTGAAACTGAGAAAATCCCGCCAACTTCTGTGTTTTAACTTTTATAATTTGATGGCAAAGGGATCGCGAGTCGCATCGAGACGCGAGGTAAATGAACGCGCGCGAGCCTCCGCGGGTAAAGCCAGCCGCACACTGAGAGTCGGTCGCTGGCTGCGCCACTGCCCCTCCGGCTATCACTCTACTTTCGGTTATTCTCTCGGTTCCCTCGAGACGCGTTCCGATTTATCACGCTAACGTGTGTACTATGTACAGACTCCGAGACAATCCAGACTCGACTAGGCTTAGACCCGCGATGTTTCTTATAACATTCGCGTACGTAACGTCACTGACCGCATAATGTCACGGGTAATTAGTTTCAGCTTCTTTGGAAGTAACAATTATTCGCCGCCAAAAAAGGCGATTTGATGCAGTGTCGTGGTCTTGCGGTAATCGTTAATTTTATCAGATTTTTGTATGGAGCAGCTTGTCGACGACCTTTGCGATAGGTCAGTCCAGTTACAACGGTTCTGCCGTGGTAAAAAGAAGAAAGGTAAACAATTCGGTGGGACCGAGTCTGTGAACGTCACTCGTAGTCGAGCTCTCATTTTTTGTACAAGACAGGTCTTATTTACCATCATAATTTGTATGGAATGCATCTCTATCTCTACAGTAGAAACACATACAAATACATTTTATTATAAAACGTAGTTACGAGTAACTGGTGAATTGGGTCATTAAAGTAGCTTTAATAAAAACTTCAAAAAAAACTAGATTACTCGCGTAATACAACAGTGTGAAATAAAATGTGTTTTTTATTTTAAATCACATTTTATAGATAATGTATATACTTAGTAATATTCTTCTAAGTACTAACTTTGTAGTGTTTCACGTAGTATATTTCAACTAGGTCACAGACGAGTCAGTGTGTGACCTAATTTCCTGATGCAGTAGTATTGTCTCGGTGACACACGAAAGTAAGTTTCTCTTAATATGTGTGAATACTTCATAAGTAGAGATGCAGAAAATAACCGGCACTTTTGGGGCGATTATTTTTTTCCGGATTTGGAAAAGAGTTGGCAGTCATGTATACTCGAGCTTATTATAATAAGCACCAATCTTTTGTCCTTATATTATGTGTGTGTTTTAGGTATTTAAAATCAATTTAAAAGCAAGTCCAACGAGACACTATTGATTTATTGAATAATAATACAATGATAGGACTCAAAAACACAAAAATAAATACTAAAAATATTCTTATGACCTCACGCCTTTTAAACGGGTATTAAGCAGATGTGTACCTAGGACCTAATCCTATAATAAGTACAACCCCACACTTCACTAGTTGTCATTTTAGGTCCCACGAAATAGCAGGTGGCCTATTCTACCGGTCACAGTTCCAGACTCTAGGCTGGCATTGTAAAATTCATAATATAAAAATCCAATAATTGATCCACTTTTTGCCTGAACTGGAGACCAAACCCGGGACCTCATGACATCGACAGTAGCACTTTGCTACTATTACGCCATCGAAGCAGCCAGCACCGAGGATATATCAAATATAATACATTATGTTAATAACTATATATTATAATATATTATGTTATACATATATTATAATGACATTATGATCTTTTTCCGGCTCAAATTTTTCGTCGTCTATCCGACTAAATTTGATGCTACCTTATCTCTAATATGTTTTCGTATGGAAAGAGGTTCTTATTGAACCGTATACACCTGACCGGTCCACTGGGATTGTATTGCATTATTATATTAATAAACTATTGTTACTAGTTACTAATGACCTATAGGGATTTGTGTTAGTAGTGAAGTTATTTATGTGTGGAATTTGAAAATATTTTTTTATTGTACGTGTATATTTTACTTCTGATGTTATGTTAATGTTTTTAAATAATTTGTGAAGGTTTTGTTTCTTTATATATTCTGTATATTATAAAATATACTTTGTTATCAGACGATTAAGTACCATATTTCCTCCTCAATTCATTCGTTAACATTAAAATAACATAAGAAGTAGATTATACAACCTTTAGATTACACGAGTACAATCGGAACAATCCAAATTATAGACTATATATTTTATATACTCTGTAATTTGGATTGTTCCCAATTCATCCCATGAGATCTTATCCCATTAAGTAAAATATTCTTAAGTTTTCCAAACAGGAGGTTAGTGAGCTAGCCTCCTGCAATCCCCGTTGCAATATTTCTTATCTCACCCCAAAATGTACTCCTTATTATCTTTATATCACCAAGTAAGTCTGGAATCGATAGCAACAATGGACTGAAGTTTTTACTTTTTTTCAATAGCTTTTTACCACAGAGGAGCTGATCTGTGCTTTTTACTTACTCTTGGCTGTCTCGGTGGCGTAGTGGACGCAAACTCGACTGCCGATCATGAGGTCCCGTGCTCGATCCCCAGGTCAGACAAAGTGTTAAATGTTGGCTTTGTCCATTACGAATTATCTCAATAAATGCCTGGGGTCTGGAACTGTGCCCAGAATATGGCAATAGGCTCGCCCCCTTTTACATATGGGACCAATAACACTGGCGAAATGTGGGAATCTACTATGGGACTAAGTCCTGGGTACACCTCTGCCTACCCCTCCGGGAAAAAGGTGTGATTGTAAGCCATGTTTTGTTATTTTATTTATGTCTAGAATTGTATACGTTATAACATCAATAATAGTAAGGTAAAAAAAACACATTTGACTGACCTATATGCAGGTAGGTTGACACAGATACCTCGTCACCTGCCAACGCAGTTTCTTCAGTCTGCCCTGAGTGTCCTAATGAATAAAGACATCGGTCCAAAGTACAAAAGAACTTAAAATATTCTCTATTCGAGGCTGATTTAAATTATGAACTTGCTGTATAATTATTTCTGTCTACTTTATAAAAGTTCGCAAGAGCTCAGTTTTCCCAGGCGCGTTTTATAAACTTGGTCGGCGAAACCGCAGCATGTGTCCTTCATCTGAATTTTAAAATAGTCTACGACCACGGTTAATTGGTGCAACCACCAGTATACTTTACCCTGAGAGAAAATCTTGGCACTTATTATAAAATTAATTATTCATTAAAAATCATTTTTTTAAACCAACCAACTTGTTTGTATTATTCTTAGCAAACCTTTTCATTTGATATCCATATCATGGGAGTGCAGAAAAAAATAAATAGCTCAGCATCTTTGGCCATCCGTTGTATTGGATTTAGAATGATTTCATTTATTTATTTATTAGAATTCCCAACGGGGGATACACAGTACAATATTATCTTATGACTAATCATGACAGAGTGGTCCCGCATTTACAGGGAGCCACAGCGAGTTCACCATGCATTGTCATCCAAACCAAACGTGTATGCAGAATTATTATACCTCAGTCTATGAGCTTTCATACAAATAGAGAAGTTTGACCTGGCCGGGGATCGAACCCGAGGCCTGCGGCACAGAAAGCAGGGTTACTACCATCTGAGCCAACGAGGCTGTCAACAATTACATTTACCTATTAATATGGTCCGTTATTTTTCTGTGTACGGGTGATTAGAAAACAATCGTTCAAATAAGAATCGGAGATTTTTTAGATTTCCTTTACATGAACAAAGGTTAGGCGTACTCATATTATGTAAAAATCTTACTTTGTCTGTAGGTACTTTGTTAGAATATTAAGTTCATTAATCATATAAGTTCTTTTCCGGTTTTAATATTCGATTGCTAATAATAATTATATTATTAGCAATCGAATATCAATATTTATTTTAACAAATAATGGTTTGTCAGTTTGTACTTAGATCACGCAAAAACGGCTGAATGGTTTGAATCGTATACGTACGCCATCTAGTCGATACAATCCGTACCACTAGCGGACGGCGACGACCCTACATAGTTCACGCACACATTTGACGGGTGTACACACATTATGTGTTCTATGTAGTAGTAATAGAATTAAATAAAAGCGTTTGTATGGAGTGACGGGGGCCTGCTATAGGTCAGAGACTTGGGTACACCTCTGCCTAGCCCTTCAGGAAAAGGCGTGATGTTATGAATACTTTTCATGTAGTTTTTAATGTGCATGTATGCCTGACACGTTAAGACGAAATTACTATAATCATTAAAGTAAAAGGTTAGTAAGTAAATCATTACATTAAAGTGACTGCCTCAGTGGCGTAGAGGGCGCATGCTCGACTGCCAATCAAGAGGTCCCGGGTTCGATCCCTAGGTCAGGCAGTGTTAAATATTGGATTTTTTCTTTAGGAATTATCTCAATAACTGCCTGGAGTCTGGAACGGTGCCCGGTAGATGGCAATAGGCTCGCCCCCTATTACATGGGACCAATAACATACTGGCGAAATGTGGGTGTATCTACTATGGGACTCAGTCCTGGGTACACCTCTGCCTACCCCTTCGGGAAAAAGGCGTGAATGTATGTTTTATGTTTATGTTTTTTATTAAAGTAAAATAAAGAAGAAAAAATAAAGAAAAGTTACACAGAAAAATACCCTAATCATGTACAAAGTCGTCCTTTCTATTCAGCTATTAAATAAAGTAGTAATAAATCAGTGAATTAAAGGCTTTGTGTCGAGCTCTCTAATTTCCATATATTTGAAAGCAACGTGCTTTGCATCACGATAAATCCAGGTTTTAAACGAACGACGAACCTTGTTAGGGACACCTAATTTGCAATGTAGGAAACGACGCGACTGCGGAAACAAGGTACCTATTGATCATTTCTCGACTTATCGTGATGACCCAGTTGATCTCGTTATATCACGGAATGGATGCGAATCTAAGGAGCTTACTGCTTACTCTCTGTTTACGATTATAATATATGTGAGCAAGGGTATACTAACATCTTTATGTGGGGCGTTTGATAGCAGCTCGTAATGGCGGAAAATGTAGTTTTATTTTTAGCCACATTCCTTATGATCGCAGACAATGTATACCTACTTACCTAAATTTTTTATTGTACCCATTAATGATCATAATAATATTAAACTTTCGCGAAACAAACATGTTGTTTAAAGCAAAACTGAATTATTGCCTTGATTTTTAATCAATTAAATGTAAGTTCGCAAATAAAACAAACAGAATATTCATTATACTTCCTAGGAATAAAATGAAGAAGAAGATGTAGTACTTATGTAGCATCTTTATCATTATTTCGATAGTTGACAATAATATTAGAATAATACAAGCAGATAATACCAACCAAAGATACTATTGGTGAAATTCCCAATAGCACTGGATATTGATTATTTCAGCAATAATACCTACAATTCTTTCAGAAAAGGAAATTACACTGCGATCAATGAATACCTATCATCCATTGACTGGCCGGGGCTATTGATGCATTGTAGTGTGGAGGAGTCTGTTAATAATTTATATATCGTTTTTAATAAAGCCATTGAACAGTTTGTACCTAAAGTAATTAGATCTAGCACTTACGTATATCCGGTCTGGTACAGTCGTGAACTTATAAGGTTAATTAAAGAGAAGGCAAAAGCGCATCATAACTGGAAAAAATACAACAATAAAATAGAATACGAAATGTTTTCTATTTTAAGAGCCAAAGTAAAATCTCTACAAGGTACTTGTTATAAATCATACATAAAATTATCTGAAAATAAAATAAAATCATGCCCTAAACTTTTCTGTCCTTTGTCAAATCTAGGAGGAAAAACAATACTGACTATCCCAAAGTAATGTTCTATAATAGTAACCAAATTACAACCGAAAAAAAAGACATATGTTTAGCATTTAATGATTTTTTCTGCAAAAATTTTAACCTACCTTCACTTCAGCAGACCTCCGTGGCCGGGACCGTTATGCAAAATAATCTCCTGCACACTATACATTTAGACACAGAGTTTATAAGAAAACTTCTTAAAGATATTGACATTTCAAAAGGCGCTGGTAGTGACGGAATTCCTCCACTATTTTACGCAAAGTGTGCAGAGACCGTTGCATCACCAATTAAATGCTTATTTAATCGTTGTTTCCAAGAAGGTTATTTTCCAAGAATATGAAAAACGGCACATATCGTTCCCATTCATAAAAAAGGCATGAAAACATCAATCGAAAATTATCGTCCGATCTCTATTTTAAATACTTTAAGTAAGCTTATGGAAAGGGCAGTTCATCATTACCTTTATCCTCTAATATATCACAGCATACCATCCCAACAACACGGATTTATTAAAGGTCGTTCGACATACACTAACTTGGCTTTGTTTACAAATGATGTTTTACAAGGAATGGATAAAGGCTCGCAGGTGGATGTGATCTACACGGATTTTGAAAAAGCCTTCGACCGTGTAGATCACACTATTTTGCTACGTAAACTACTGGAGCTGGGTATATGTGGAGACCTGCTAGATAGACCGAATCCTATCTTCGTAACCACTGTCAGGCTGTAGTTGTGGGTGGGCATCGGTCAGACTATATGAACATTCCTTCTGGCGTACCTCAAGGCTCAGTGCTCGCACCATTGTTCTATGCAGCTTACTTGTATGATGTCGGAAAGTGTTTTCAATATGCTAAATACTTAATGTATGCAGACGATACTAAAATATACCTTAAAATTAAAAATCAATCTGACTGCGATAAACTTCAACACGATCTAGACTCCTTACATAAATATTATAGTGAAAACAAAATTACTGTTACCTATATATGTGTATGTAGTATATGTGTGTGTATGTATATATGTATGTAAGTGTATATGTATGTATATATATGTGTATGTGTGTGTATATATATGTATGTATGTATATATATATATGTAATAAGGTGATCATAGGTGTTTATTATTGTGTCTTTTTTTCTTATTTGTATTTATAATGTTATTAATTAAAGCTATGGTCTGCTCTCTAAAAATGTAAATATATTATAAGGTAAATCCATTATTGGACGTAAAATTAAGTTAATAGATTGTATAAGTTTAGTTTTAAGGTCTGTGGATTTTGGGAAATAAATAAAAAAAAAAAAAAAAATTGGTATATCCAAGATTATTTGCAGTAAACATGGATTGAACCTGGATGGAAAAAAAAATATATAATTGAATAACAAATGTCGGGGATTAATTTTTTGCTATAAGCACAATACATATTTATAGGCATACAAATTTGAATATGAAATAATTTAGTTTTTATGCTAGTAAGAAAACGAGACAATCGATATGCACCAAATGCTAAGCGATACACCGGCCTGGTCACCGTATACACCGGTCTAGATCCGTCTAGGGTTTACGGGGTGTCTATATGTATGGTCTAGACCTTAGACTAGACCCTACACAGACACACCGTCTGTTATGTTTCAACTGCATGCCAGCTGTAGAGTACAGTTTGGATTCAGATTATATAACTGCCTATAACTTACAAGTCAAATATTATTATGCAGTTCACTAGCAGTCGGCGGACTGTTGGTTTGCATTTAATATAATGTATGTGCTCACTCTACTTAAAAGTACAGCTTGCCTGACCGCCTGTATAAACCCTTACAGTCGCAGTACTTACCCAAGAACTTTGATACGTCTTACGCAACACTGCTCTGTGCTCGTATCGCAAAAACATGAAATTTTGTCTGATATATTTCATCATCAATATCACGATTACAATGCCATAATGCTCCTATCCGCCAGAGATCGCATAAAGCGATTAAGCCACTTTTTGTGGACCAATAAGTGAAACTAGTTATATTGGTCTTAATATAGATTCTTTTTGGTCTATTCACATGCCTATTCTGTTTTCTGGTTCCAAATCTTTATCTTCTTTTAAGATGTTATTACTTTACCACATTTCAAGATTTCCTCAGGGAAAGTCAAGGTCATTTTGTAACTAGCAACACTTCTAAGCATTGGGTGAAGTGTAGGTACAATAACAAATAGTCACGTTTATTAAGGGTTCATAAACGATTGTAAAATGACAAACGCATTGACAATTGTAAAATTGCTAAACTAATAAGTGTTATTTTGCTATTGCCGCAGTTTTATGGCATTACCAATAATATTGTTGTAATTCTTTATAGATCCTTACAAACACTGTATTTTATTACTACTTACTATATTATTTCATCGATTAAGTAAACATGAGAAGGTGTAATGCATAGTATTATTATATATACGTATTTTATTGCTTGCCCGTACTTAATAGGGATTATTTATTTATTATGCTATAGAGGGTGAAAGCTATAATGCTTGGATTTATTTTTTTCTGTTAGGTGTTAGCTTTCTCATATTGATTTGTCGTAATGTTATTAACAGATTAAAATAACTTATGAAGGAAGCATACAGGACGGCTTTACCGATTTCTACCTTTATTGATATTTTGATTTACTGTGCTGCTATAATCTCATGTATTCAAATCTTACTTTACATGAATTACTTACTTTTGAAAATAATTTGCATCAATAATAATCAGTAATAAAATATGAAATAGATCAAATTGAATTTGGTATTGTATTTAACAGTTAAAAAGCATTGCTCTACTATTATTATCGGTCCAAACTGAATCTCCAAATAAATCCGTACACACACATGAAATAATCCAACTGAACTAAACTTAACAGAAACAAGTGAAATATAATGAAGCATAAAGCTCTTTATACACTGCCTGATTTTGATTACACACTTCATTAACATTTATAATGACGATAGCTGAATCATTTACAAGTCCGCGGGTCGTATTTAGGGCTGCTGGACTGTACGTATGTGGTTGATAATCGGTGGGCGCGTTACTCAGTGCGACATGACCTACTGAGTTGATGGATCAATTCAATATCGATTCGATATTTCGACGATCTACCGATGTGACGCTTATTCGAAATGATAACTGTTTGATAACTAACAAATATCGCATGCAATACCTATCCAAAAACGCATCGAGGTTTGTGATCGTGCAAGAGCTTTTCCGAGGTTTAATAACCGGTAAAAATAAGTGTGCGAGCAAGCACACTTTTTCATTTGACCTGTCGACACGATATCAATTGGTCAGATCGATCTGATGCGCCAACCGATATGAGTACCCATAACTTTTCCTAATTTCTGTTGTATGTATTCGTGGTTTCCTCCGGTGAGAAGAGCAGTCGTCAAATGAATTACTGGACAATATACAAGACTTACAACTCATGGCTTAGGCCCCTAAAGCTTCTAGCTTGTGACAAGCTTGGGGTGACAAGCTAAGTGTCATGTAGCGTAGGAATAAGCACCGAAGTCCAACGTAACCTACGTTACATCAAGAGGACTTCTTACTCATCTCATTCATAATTTGCATATAAAATGTACTGAAAGACGAACTCATTTCCAATAAAGATTCTCATGAATGTGTTCAATTGTATCTATAGTTTATATCGATCCTTGAGTTCGACTCACAAACAATTACATTACGCGTGAAGCCGGGAGCTAAATTATGTAAATAGACTCGACACGCATGCACTGCGGTAGATTGAAACAATGAATTATTGATGCTTTCTCTTCGCAATTAGGAGTCCAAATCCATTTTTACTGTCTAATCTAAAATCGTATTGCCCAATTCTGCCAAATTGTTACCAAAATTCATCCTTACTTACGCTTTTGAATAGGCATTAAAGCAAGAGCTAATTTATTCCGGACGAGATTCTCAGATCTTAACTATATTACCTTTTCCCCAATTAGGGAGGTAATTTTCGAAGTGGCAAGGATTCTAGTAAGGGTTACAGGGTCTTAGATATGGTCTTATACCTTCTGTATGGGTATATTTGATCGAAGAAACGATTCACTGTATTTAAAATTGATCCTATTTTGGTGATAGGCATAAAAGAAAATAATCAGTTCCAAAGGTTTTCCATAGTTAATTAACATAACATAATATTATAGTCACGAGTTTTTCCCGAAGTGGTAGTCCCATTCACAGAAGAAATGCTTTCATCCTGATCTGTGGCCCTATAGTAGGTACACCCACATTTCGCCAGTATGTTATTCGTCCCACGTAATATGGGGCGAGCCTATTGCTATCTACTGAGCACAGTTTGAGACTCCAGGCTGTCATAGAGATATTTCCTAATGAAAAAATCCAATAATGCTTAGCCTGACCTGGGGATCAAACCCGGGACCTCATGATAATAATAATAATTATTATTATCTAAATCAGCAGTCGAGCTTACGCTACTTTCTTAATTTTACTTATTTAAATTATTCCTCTCAATCGGTAAAAACAGACACTTTAGTTAAAAACCTAGAAAACCACAGACTTTAAGCTACTGTATATTCGAGGCAGTATTTCTATTTTCATTAATAAAAAGTCTATATCTTAAAAGGGTAGGGGTACCGTAATGTTGCAGTATTGACGCAGGATGCAACCGAGTTTTTCTGGAAGGCGGCCAGACGGCTTGCCAACTTTAACTATGTCTATTTTTAGGTAATCTATGTATAACTGGAAAATAAATTATTTAAAAGCTCTGCATGGGGTATACTTTTTTGGCAGCTCCGTACATGCGCTAATGCCTAGAATTATTAATTAAAATGTAGATTACTGATCATATACCTACTGTTCTTCACAGATCGCTCTATTAGTACTGCGTTCTCTCGATATAAAACCCAGAGGCAATAAATGCTCTAGGCATAGAGTATCTCAAAATAATAATGTAATGTGGGTGTATCTACTATGGAACTGAGTCCTGGGTACACCTCTGCCTACCCCTTCGGGAAAAAGGCGTGAATGTTTGTTGTTATAGAGTATCTCAACTTTCTGTAAACGTGAACAAAGTATCACAAACTCTATGGGTTGTTTGGAACACTTTACTTTAAGTATCTGTATAAGACATACGGATAAAGTTTAATTCGTCCAAGGGTTAAAGTACATTGTAGGTATAGTTTCAATCTTATCTACCTATAGAATCCGTTCCTTATTAATAGTATGATATTGGGATGAAGACGACTTAAAACCAGACTTGCTATTTTATATGGGGCGTGAAGAGAGAACTACGAGTATGTAAAAAAAGCTCGCTGTTCGGTGTAATTGACAACCAGTGCACATATCATTGTGTTTGAAGAACAGTCGCAGTGCATAAGATTTAGTTTCTCTTAATTCCAATAATGCCCTTCGGACTTCGGTTTCCTTTCCATTCGATTTTCTGGAAGAAATCGCTTTAAGCGATAAGACAGTCACTTGCACTAGCCTAAGATTAACTAACTGTACCTTCACCTACTTTCTTCTTGTTAGTATGTTCTATGTGTAGTGTACGATAAAGTGTTCATAATTTATTCATCATTATCATCTCAGCTTTCGGAAGTCTATTGCTGGAAATAGACCTTCACCATAAAGGGGAGTTTGCCAATACGAAGTACTATAGTGTTTATTTATTGACTCATAATAATAAGTTTGACTCATAACTCATAAGTGAGGCAAAGTCTCCACTAGCGGTGCCTCGGATCGAGAATCGAGACAGGCATTCGACCAGTGGCTGGATACACGGCTATACGAATGATAGGTACATTCCCTACTCATACATTATATCATATCGACCTACATTGTTATTATAGTAAGTTATTATACAGTACCTACAAAAGATAGTTTATCATTATAGTGTAGTGTAGCAACGAAACTAATGAAGTAATCACGACGAGGCTCGCGTGATAATCCTATGTAATCCAATTTGGTAATGTCGTGTGAAACGATGCGCTTTACTCACGTTTTTATGAAACATTTGACTCGGTGACATTTGTTACCTACTTTATAATGGTCTTAATAAGTCAGTTAATAACGCAATGTTAATTATTATTTAAAAAAAATATATTAGTTATCAGATAGACTTACCGTTTTTAATCTTTTTGAATAGGTATATGAATACCATCAAAAGTATGGCTGAATAGTCTCGCTATACGTTCGCAAAAAAGCCAAAGCATAATATTACAGACGCAGTGTTTCAATAGGAACTCACGGAGCGATTTGATTCCGTGCCCGCCGCGGTTACGGGCCCATATTGCTTCTAGAAACACAAAATATATGGAAATGTAGACTGCCTTGGTGGCGGAGTGGTCGCCAGCTCGACTGCCAATATATAGGTTCCGGTTCAATCTATATGAGGGATTCCTCCGTTTGCATAATTTTTTTTGGCATAAAAATGTATGGCATAACGTTTTTGCTTAACTTTTATTAGCATAATAATAATTTGGCATAATAATACTGTAGAATTATAAAAAGTTTAGCTTAAGTAGGAATTGGTTTAACATGTTTAGGCATAACTGATTTTCCCTCCCCATTGCGAAATCCGAATCAGTTGGTTAGGTCAGGTTAGGTTAGTTTTATTATTATTATTATGGTTTTTATGACAAAGAAGATATATATATATACACATATAAATATCATTATGCGTTTAAAACTTATGCTTCATAAAATTATGCTTCATTACTATTATGCTGATAGTATTTATGACAATAAAAATTATGACAAAATAATTGTACCTAATAGTATAAAAGCGTAGTGATCATTATGCTGAATGTTGTTATGCCAAAGTATATTATGACAAAACATATTATGCGTTTCATTAGTAAATCTCTATATAATAGCCTGGAGTCTGAAACTGTGCCCACCAGGTTCAGATGGCAATAGGTTGGCCCCTTATTACATGGGAGAAATGTGGGTGTACCTCTACCATGGGACTGAGTCCTGGGTTCGGGAAAAAGGCGTGATTGTATGTTATGTTATGTGTTATGTTATGTAGATTACTTTCACGACGTGAGTTTTGCTCGCGGCTGGCGCGGTTGTTTCCGGCTCCCGCGAACCGTGCGAGTGCGGGAGCTAATCGCTTCGTGAGTTCCTAATCTTGGATATGACTTCAATAATACAAAGTCCTTACTTACTAAACACTGCACTGCTCTCACAGTAAGACATGAATTGATAGATCTCGTAAATACGCCAAGTAATTTCTTTCTCACTTCACCTTGATACCGGAACGGATCCGAAGATATGTTGCAGTGGTATCCAGACGGATTCCTCATAACTCATAAGTAGAAGGGTTAATTTCTGCTACTACATTAATAAACATCGTTAAAGGCAAATATTCAAAGTTAAAGTCAAATATTTTTATTTAAATCGGTCACAATATGACACTTTCGCACTTTTTTGAAAGATACCTCTATACAAGAAGAACGCAAAATAAACTTGTAGAACTTAATTTTTTCAGCTGATAATTTTACAATATTTAGTTTGGTTACATTCGTTTGTTTGGAAGGTGCCGCGTGGTGGCTATACAGAATTTTCCTTCTTTATCAAAGTAGATTTTATATAGGTTTTGGAATTTCCCTCTAAGCTGGGCTCTTAGCTCATAACTCATAAGTAGAAGGGTTAATTTCTGCGACTACATTAATAAACATCGTTAAAGGCAAATATTCAAAGTTAAAGTCAAATATTTTTATTTAAATCGGTCACAATATGACACTTTCGCACTTTTTTGAAAGATACCTCTATACAAGAAGAACGCAAAATAAACTTGTAGAACTTAATTTTTTCAGCTGATAATTTTACAATATTTAGTTTGGTTACATTCGTTTGTTTGGAAGGTGCCGCGTGGTGGCTATACAGAATTTTCCTTCTTTATCAAAGTAGATTTTATATAGGTTTTGGAATTTCCCTCTAAGAGCCCAGTTAACTCTTTTGAAACTTTTTTAGAAACGTCACAGTAATATATTTTGCCACGAAGGACCTACCTAAAACTAATGTGTACTTAATATAGGTAGGTATTATTACTTACACCTGTATTTAAACTCTCTCCCACACTGACCCAAAGACAGACCGTTCAACTCGTCCAGTATTGTCTCAAATGGCCCAGCAACAGACACTATTGTCATCCACACATTGTTGGCCACACAATGCATTAAATAATTAGTTCCAACGTTTGTGCGATCGGTTCCAGAGAAAGTTCGACATATGAAATTGGTTTTTCTGCGTCGCGTCGCGTCGCCCTCATTACCTGAGTATAATTGCGCAATAGCAATTTTCTTTTTGACAGTACTTTATTCTTACAACATAGAGCATCGAACTTATATTAAGTATTTTAGAGCATTTAGAAGTTCGCTTCATCATCATCATCTTAGCTATTGGAAGCCCACTACTGGGCGTATGATAGGCCTCCAATTTTATTTAATTAGAAGCCTTTTAAAAAACTACGGCATCTATCCTGGACCCTTTATTTCAATAGATTCAATAGACCCTTTTCGTTGGGATATTTATTATTCACTGTTCGCATTCGAACCAACCGAACCTCTCAAAGCTTTATCAATAGTTTCAAAAAGCATGATAAATTTTCACTATGTTAGAGAGTGTATCGGAAATTGAAACGTGCTTTTCAGTTTGCCCCACTAAAATTATTATTATTTTACATATTTACAAACTGCTTGGTTTTTTGTTTTAATCTCCTTATAAAAGCAATAAGATTTGATTTATTTTGAACGTCGAGTTTTGAAAGACATGTCATTAGTAGAAATATTTTTACATTGCAAGGTTTTTTAAAAGTCCTATTTATATATTTTTCTAGTAAAATATTACGGAGGACCGCAATAAAGTAAGAAGGTTCGTAACTATGTGTGTAATATCATAAATGTGTGTTGGGGAAAATAAATTTTGTTGTGTATAAAAAGTAGGAGTCGGGCGTATAAATAAGTGGTTATGAGGGTAGCCGACTGTATTATGTAGATCTGGCGCTCGGCTCAAGCGTCTGGGCCAGATTACAAGTATCCTGAGGAATATTGTGAGAAATGAGAAGTGGCAAAGAAATGTGATGATCACAATCACGTAGGCTTACTTCACTTTGTTGATGCAAATGAATTATATTCCTTTCCGTTATTAATTTATTTAGACATTTCATCTAAATACTAGCTATACATTTAAGGTATGTAAGTGAAATGTGACTCGTGTGTGGTAAAAATAAATATGTCTATTATAAACATTTAGTGAAGGAATTCAACGTCAGTGGTACCTAAAAACTTTAAAACTGGCGGTGAGGTGGCACAGATAAGGAGTAGATACTTGTATAATGAAAGGGGATGTCATGTTTCAGCAGTAGGCCAAGTAAATATTATTTACATTGAGCAATAAAAATAAAACTCCAATAAATAAAGCTTCTATATCTGTTGGAAAGTATACAGTAAACAGTTTACAGATATTTTTGTGGTAGCGTCCATCTCCTTTATCGCCCACCGGTTGAAACCGTTGTAAAGTATATTTTCTTTCAAAGTTTTACCATCATAGAAAATTTAACAAACACGAGCACGTGCATCCGTCTTAACCAGTTAAAGGTAACCTAATCTTACCTATATTATTTTGTAAAAAAGGGGCCGTATACACAGTAATTCGTATACAAGCCACAAATAGATAAACTAAGGAAAAATAAGGAATATTATCATTTATTCTCGTACTTTTCCCATTACTCATCCATCGAGTCTTGATATTGACTCGAAGTGACTTATTGCTTCGGAATTACTTTTGTTTCTAGTTACTAAGTGCCTTCGAAGGTTTCCTGTTCTCTTCCTATAAATATTATTATAATCTATTGTTTACCTGTATAAGAACTTTTTATTTATCGGGTACCTTTGTAGAGCAGAACCTTTTCGGAAATGTGGATATTTTTTTATTCTCGAGGTTTCTGGTTTGTTTTTTCACATTACTTCAGGACGGTCTGGTAGAGTTGGGTATGACCTACTAACATAAAATATCTTTGTTTAATGAAATAAAACGACTCTCTGTAGTATTCTTAGAAGTATTTCATCAGTACTGGTTTCTCTCCAGGATCCAAGTACTTTCGGGTTCGATCCCCAGGTACTGACCTGAGGATCATATTATTATTGGGTTTTTCCATGAAGACAGCCTTGAGTCTGGAACTCTGCACGGTAGATGGCGATAGGCTCGCTCCCTATTCAATTCAAGTTCGCAGGAAGTTCTCCGCAACTCGACGCTCATGCGCCTATTTTGCCAATTATATGGGACCAATAACATACTGGCTAGAAGTGGGTGTACCTACTGTGGGACTGAGTCCTGGGTACACCTCTTCCTGCCCCATTGGGAAAAAGACGTGATGGTATGTTATGTTATAGGTTCCTATCTATCTAGATACAAGTACCTACCCAATCGACTTAATGCGCCATCTCTATTAGCGCTCATTGTACTCCACTTTTGTTAGCTTTTCATAAACTCAATAAGACGTCCATCTATTCAGTTTATGTATCAAGGTCGACCAAAACAAAGATCGGGAAATCGGGAGAAATGCACTCTATTGTACGCTGGGTTAATATTCACCGCACGATATGTACGGTCACGGTCATACTGTGGGTCCTATGCATTATTTATTAAGAAAGAGTGAAACCTGTCCACTAGTCCACACAATGTGTTTATAGCTCATAAAGGGACAGTTGGCATCCGGGATCGACAATAGACTTTATAGTACTTTACAGGACTTTGAAAACTTTGGCTTAAAAGCTCATGTAGGTACTGACTTACTGCAAAATTTATTTATTTATTAAGAATTATTTTCAGGTTGACAAAATGGCCACAGAGAAAAAACAAAGTGCGTGAGTAATTTTATAATTTCTTTTTATAAATTCTCTTTGGCTATACAGCGAAGGAACGCAGCCAGCCTGATGGATGGATAACTTTAGACGTATGGGTGAACGGAACTGTGAAACGGGAATAGCCCGAGGTTACTGATTGTAACTTAAATTTAATTATTTATTGATAGTTATATTGACATTATGTAATTTTAATAAAAATATTTTTTTATTTTGTGAATTAAGTTGAAAATACGACCATTTGGGTAAGAATATGACTTCTATAGTTCAGGTGGAGTGGAAAAGCGAACTAACGAAATGTGTACGTCCTTGGGAAAGATAGGACGAAGATTTAAGCAAGGAGTGTTTAGAAAAGAACTGAAGACCGAGCTAATTGGCGTGTCATAATATTATGAAATTTCTATAAGTCCAACAGTTGACAATCAAAATTCTAATGTACTTAAACAACCTATTAAACCTAGTGTAAAATAATGCAAAACTGCCAGTGAACAAAAATTTATTTCTTGTGTGTTCTTCTTTTAGATGTTCTTTTCCAAACTCACGGTAGATTCACTAATAATTTCTTTGATTGAAAACGTTTTATAAGCTTATTCGAATTAAATCATTTGAAACTTTATCGTAATAGACTTTTTTGATGAACCAATGATAAACAAACACATAGAACATAAACTGACGATGATCAATGAAGTCTTATACAATGAGTATTTATTTATCTCAGGTTAAATTATTTTTGATGCTTATAACATCAGTAAAATACATAATTTAAGTCTATTCTTTTCCAGAACATGTGAACGAACGTCGCAATGGGAGCTCCTTATGAGGAAGTTTTCCGAAGCACATAAAGAAGAGTGCAAGTAAATATCTTTTTATGTATTAAAGCGTATACTAGAGTCTTAAAATTTGTAATGGTAAAAATAGGTGGTTTATTCCCGTTTGTTCATAGATGGTAATACTACACTAATTTTACTACATTTGGAGTGAGCATACAAATGGATTTTGGTTTATTTATTCCACGTACTCGTACTTAGTTCATTGCTCATTCATAAGTAACATTCGCTTTCAAATGTTTTTTTAACACGGCCATTGAACTTTTTTAATGTAACTTTCATTGATAAAGTGACTCTTTTTCCTGTATCTCCTAAGCAATAATAAAAGTGCACATTTTTTTTTACGATCCATGTCACGACCTAGTTTTCAATTCAAAATACGTTTAGTACGGTTAACGGTCGTCGAAGGAATGGTCACCCTGGGAGACGCCTTGCCGCACGAAATCGCATCGCAGTAATTCGTGTCGTAATTTTCTGCGTTGCGAATTCGCATCGCGTCGCATCGCAGTTTTGTGTACAAGCCCATATCAAACGTGAGGACATCGAAATTAAATGTACCTTATTAATTATAGCCAATTATCTTTTACTGCAATTAATGTAAAGGGCATAGCATCCAGCCCAGAGGAAATATCATCATCATCATAATCTCAGCCATAGGACCGCTGCTGAACATAGGCCTCCCCCTTAGATTTCCATCCAGTCCGGATGTAAGCGGCTTGCATCCAGCGTGCTCCTGCCTATCTTATCAGATCGTCCGTCCACCAAGGACGTCCTACGCTGCGCTAACCAGTCCGTTGTCTCCATTCGAGAACTTTACGGCCCCATCGGCAATCAGTTTTTGTAGTGGTAGGTCAGGTGGGGAAGTAACACACCTTAGCCAGTTATTCATCCGCCAAGCAGTAATGTGCAAACATTGTTGTGTTTCGGTCTGAAGGGCAATGTTACCAGCGAAATTACTGGGCATGATGAGATTCAACTATTCAAATCTCAGGGTAACAGGCGCAGTGCAGTGCCGCGATTTTGAATTTTAAAACACTGGGTGGCACTGTGTCTAATATGGGCAATCATGATGCTTACCATCAGGCACCTGATTTGCTCGTCTTGTCACTCACTATCATAAAAAAAAAGTTCTGGATGCTATGTGCCCTGCCCATTGCCACTTCAACTTGCCGCCGCTATCCGCTGGGCTATGTCGGTAACTTTCGTTTGTCTACCGATCTCCTCATTTCTGTCTCGATCTGGCAGAGAAATCCCGAGCATAGCCCTCTCCATAGCTCGTTGCGCTATTTTGAGCTTACTGATAAGGCCCACAGTCAGAGAAGACGTTTCAGATCCTTATGTCATCACTGGCAACACACACTGGTCGTAGACCTTCGACTTGAGGCACTAAGGTATTTTGGACGAGAAGACATTGTGTAGGTTTCCGAACGCTGCCCAGCTTAGTTGGATTCGACGATTGACCCACGAAGTTGAACCTACCGAGCTTCTAGAATCGCATTCCCAACCGGTACTGTGGAAATATGTCCAACTTTAAATCCGTGTTTCAGACCTCAGGGACTCCGGATGTTAAGGGGCTGTTGGTCATTTTGAAGGCCTTGTAGGAATCTTGGCAAAATTATACCGTCTTCTCGCAAGCCCCAGCTACTTGTTGCTTTATACCTTTAATGCGGAGTGTCACAGGCCTGATAATACACAAAAATACTAAAATTCGTCATCAGAAAGCTGAGTCTTTTCCATCTATGTTCAGAGCAGTGGCATTGGATATTCCCCGCGCGCTACGTTCCGTAAAGCAGTTCCCAACTGGGTCGCAGTATGAAGGCACGTGGGACGTTCTCGGCATGAGCGGTTACGGTGTCTACACGTTCCCTAATGGCAAGTTTTACTTTATCACTTTGTAGGGGTGGGACTATCGAACATGCTAAGAGAACAGGTTTTTTAATGGGGTATTATGTATTGAAACACGATAACAGAATGACTTTTAGTTCAAGAGGAGGGTTCCGTTCCCCAAAAGAAAAACATATCTTATGTCTGTATGTCCAACTGTGAAGACCTTTTTCTCGGGAACGTGGGAAGGTATCAAGTTGAAACTGATATCAACAACTAAAGGATATGGTCCCTTGCTTCTGTAAAAAATAAAATTCTTAAGTCAACGCAATCAAAAGATACGACCATTTTCCGCATATATTCAGACTGCGCAACGGACTGAAAACCTTTAGGGTACTTCCCGTTGGCCTAATCGTGAAATTTGGCAAGATCTTATATCAAAAGTAAAGTAGTAGGAAATCTCCAAACTGTAAAATTTAACAAAAAAAAAATGTGATTATGATGTTGTGGTAACCCACCATGGAACCAGGATATGCCTTAACAACTTATTTTAACAAATATCCTCAGGAATTTTCTCAATAGAAGCCTGGAGTATCTATGTCCGCTTCATAGCAATAGGCTGCCGCCACTCGCCCTTACATGTGACTTAAAACATAGCTGGCGAAAAGTGGGTGTACCTACTATGGGAATATTATATACACCTCTGCCTAATCCTATAGTACAAGGCGTATTGTTGTGCTACTTTTTTATTTTTAGGGGTAATATACAGAGGTGAATTTGAAGACGGGATGTTTCAAGGCGCTGGAGAGCTACAATACCCGAGCGGGGCTATATTAAAGGGCAACTGGCGGAGAGGGCACATGTTAGACAGGAAACTCATATTCGCTGATGGACTGGAGTACAGCGAGGTGGACTGGATGTATTGTCGGATGCCTGACAGGAGGTATGTGGTACCAAAATTATTCATCCGGATGAATTGATCAATTCAACAGTAATCAGCAGCAGTTGAAGAATTAGTGAAACAAGAACTTTACGCCAAGTGACATTGAGATATCACTGACAATGACAAGTGACAATGGGATGAGTCCCATTCAGTTTTGTTTCCTCACTTATCCCATTTCTATTCCTTGCTCGTGTGGTTCCCGGCTATATAACAGCGCCACCCCTTTCTCGTCCCATGGGAGCCGCGAGACCCAGCAGAGGGATATATTCAAAGAGTGGGCAGCAGCGCACTCCGTCACCAAGTATTCCAACTACTGCGATCACCAAGCCTCCTGCCAAGCGTGCTGATTACGGCAAAATCCCTCCATATTTATAGTTTATGGCATTCTATGGGGGAGACCTATGTTCAGCAGTGGACGTCTTCCGGCTGATGTGTGCTATTTCTTGCTCACCCTGCAGCACTTATTTATTTATTTTTATTCCGATCATCCTTTTTCTTTGAGGAATTCATTCATCCCGATGTAATAAATTTTAGTGATACATGAATATTTGGTTGGACAGTTAAGCTTTTATTAAGAAGATAAGGTAAAATTTGTGTGATATGGGTAAAGTCAATCATGAAACAGTGCCTAAGCCCCCAGAACTAAGCTACGAAGCTTAAAGCGCCAAAATCCTTTTGTGAGCATACCTGCCCACTTAATTCAAATAACACTGTAAAATAACCAAGCACCTTGGGATTTAACGCACTTGAGCTCACATCTAAATATTATTTTAAACTCCCTCCAATTTCAAACTCGTCTGTATACTTAGTAAGTATTCTAGTTTAACTTTGTGAAACACGCTTACAGTCGTCATATCCCATTACCATCCCTGTGGTCAGTGATAAAACAGAAAATAGACGATCGAACTTGGTACGGCCGGACCACGAACTATTGGTTCGCCACCATTCCATGTTCGATCGTGTGGCACACTCTCCGGCGAACGTTATTATTATTTTTACTTGGTCCGCTTGAACATCAAAGCGGTTCGATCCTGTGGCGAACACCGTACCGAACGGTAAGATGGTACGGCCGAACCATGTTCAATCGTCTATGCGTAGTAAAATGAATATATTTTTTTAGAAAAAAGTTTAAGAAAGTTATCCAACTATCAACACAGGACCACATTTCGCAAATGAAACGAGAAATCTTTTTACATTGTAGGTCATCATTTCACTGCAGTGGTTACCAAACAAATCCCTTGTTCGGAATAGTGAAGAGGTCCATTAGTAGTTCCTTAAAAGTCCTTTTTCGTTATTGCAATACATCGACGAAAGAACATATTGACAGCCACGTTGGCTCAGATGGTAGTAACTCTGCTTTCTGTGCCGCAGGTTCCGGGTTCGATCCCCGGCCAGGTCAAACATTTGTGTGCATGAACATGTCTGTTTGATCTGTGTCTGGGTGTTATAAGCTTATATAAGTATGTATATCAGTCATCTGGTTACCATAGTACAGGCTTCTAGCCTAGTTTGGGACCAGACGACCGTGTGTGGAAGTTGTCCCATATTATTATTATATGATTATTATATGACTGCCTCGGTGGCGTAGAGGGCGCATGCTCGACTGCCAATCAAGAGGTCCCGGGTTCGATCCCCAGGTCAGGCATAGTGTTAATATTGGATTTTTCCATTAGGAATTATCGCAATAACTGCCTGGAGTCTGGAACTGTGCCCGGTAGATGGCAATAGGCTCGCCCCCTATTACATGGGACCAATAACATACTGGCGAAATGTGGGTGTATCTACTATGAGACTGAGTCCTGGGTACACCTCTGCCTACCCCTTCGGGAAAAAGGCGTGAATGTATGATTATGATTTCATTCAAAATCAATCCTATCAATATTCTAGAGAAAAAATAAAGATTGATTTTATCGTCATTATTAAATTTATCGAAATCGTGGCCTTCCAGTAGCTACGTGGCCTCCGGTACAATTCCGAACAAACGCGTATTTATTAGATGACACAACGATTGATAGGTATGCAGACAATAAAAGCCGTTAAAAATATACTGAGTGAAAGAACAAATGTTAATTAAGAAATTTAAAAATGCCCTCCTCCTCTTCTTCCTGCACAATCATCAAACCCTAATCACCATCTATCTGCAACATATTCATTGACATGATTCTAATGAGCCCAAACACGTTAATATATTTGACTACTGGCACATCTGAGCTAAGAACACTCGCGCTCAGGTTAGCTTTCAGCCAAAAAACACACATCAAAATCGGTCCACTCGTGTAGAGCTACGAAGCCACGGCAGACAGAGATACACATACACGTCAAAATCATAACACCAATCCTTTTCGGTCGGGGGGTTAAACCGGGTGTGCGTGTATTATTACTAACAAATCTCGAGACTTCTGACCGCAAAAATACCAGCACAAAATATTATGTTAACAAAGTTGTGAAAGCGCATTATCGAGTCACCAAAGCGAAGGTTATTAGTTAACATTTCCAGGATTTCTTTGTCAGATAAAACGAGCCTAATGAAAAATTCAGATGAAAGCTACCCGCTGTACATTTTAATTGCCACTCGCAAAGATAACAAAACAAAATTAAAATTCCGAATTTTAATTACACAATTTTGCATAATTATTTGTAAATAAATGCTTAATTTTCACGACGAGTAAATTAAACATGAAAAGTTTATTAAGTAGATATAATTAGCGACCGTGAAGTTCACAGGATCTTTTGCTGTAACGACGAAAACAAAAAAAAACATAATATTATGTGACTAAGACAGCTGCTTCGTAATATTCATTTTGCCTTTTAACTCTGCTACGATTGCGATGATAACCTTTCACTATAGGAAAACAAACTACAGCACAGCATATCTAAAGGGGGTGATGCATTGGCGAGTAAAACCGTTGCTACGTCAAAGATCCGGCGAGCCAAAGGTTAAAAGAACCTCCATTTCCCAGTTCTTATTTGGCCTTCGAAGGATTTGAATTTAGATTTAGTGATTAAGAATTAAACATCGTGCCAAAACACATAATTCCATGGTTTTACGGTAAAGGTTATTAATATTATGTGAGTAACGACAGTGCAAAGTTATTTCTTCTCGCTCAAACCTTGAAAAGGTTCAACCGGTACTTCTTAGATTTTCTGGGCAATAATTATAGTCTATTGTAGTCTTTACGATATCAAGTATAAATAATTCAATATGGTTCAATTTGCGAAACCAAGTTACTTATTACTACCAATTACTTATTTCATAGAAATTTTGTGTACGATAACCCAACCAGCAGACACTAATAAATAGAACCCTTATAATATATTCGTACTTTATAGAAATACCGAGAATATCCGCGTTAGTACTATTATTTATTCTGTGGTGTATCTAACCTAATTGGGTCGTATTTACTCGTACCTACATACGTACAACAATATTATTACAACGTTCGCAAACGTTGCCTCATTAAGATCGCTTCCCATTAGTGGACGGACAAACATGAATTGTTTCGTGCCCTGGAATATTTCTCCCGTTTTTGCCTTCATAAAAATAATTGCTCGTCATGTATCTTCGCTGGGGTCTTTGTTTTATCTTTCTATGTGGGCAGTTTGTCCTTGTAATGTCGTATTCGAAACAAATGTAATAGAGGACGAAGATAAAGCTTGCGATTATAAGTACAGATTGTACGTAGAGTTTTTATTTTAATAATAATAATTTGAATTATTACTCTAACAGAATGGGTTATCCCAATTACACTACTCGAGTCAATTCATATGGATTATGTGGACAACCCATATTGTCAGAGTTTCAGGTCGCCAAGGATCCTACAAGGCCTCCGAGATGAACTAACGACTGCCCCCCACATATTATCTTATAGGAAATAGCCGGGACCTACAGTTTAACGTGCAATCCGAAACACGGTAGCGCCCAGGCGAAAAGTATTTGTATTTATGTAGGTACATAGGTATTGGATGAGGAATTTATTATGAATCTTTTAATTTAAAATACACATGATTAGTAGGTGTTATCATTTTATTTCTTTTAATAGCAACATTATACAATTTAAAGGTTATTATATGGTCCTTGAGGACAAATGTCATTTTGTATTTACTGTAGCACAAATTTACTTTTAGCTATTCCATATTTCGGGACAATATTAGTTATTTAATTAAATTTGAGAAAGAATTGCAGTAGAAGTAGAGTATGTATAAACCTGTTTAGTAAAAAATAAACTAACCCTTTAGTAAATAGTGGTGGATGTTTTGTTTTTTTTTATGATACTTATTGCACACGCTACAAGACGAGCGAATCAGGTGCCTGATGGTAAGCATCATGATTGTCCATATCAGACACAGTGCCGCCCAGTGTTTTAAAATACAAAATTCTGCGCGGCACTACACTGTGCCTGTCACCCTGAGATATGAGTTGTTGAATCTCATCATGCCCAGTAATTTCGCTGGTAACATTGCCCTTCAGACCGAAACACAGTAAAGTTTGCACATTACTGCTTGGCGGATGAATAACGGATGAATAAGGATATAAAACGTTTAGTTTGTACATTATTCATTCAAACAAAGCAGAGGGATGGAACTAGCTCCACTTCCTGATAAAACTGCAGTGAAACAAATGGGACATTTTTATTGCAGTTTTCCAACACAAGTAGTTTGCATGAAAAAGCTGTAATTTACCAATGCTTTTCCGCGTTGTAGTAGTTTTTTCACTTAAATAAAACTTAGTTTTGCTTCTTCACAATGAATACAGAACGGAAAGACAAGACAAAAACATTCTTATAATAGTTAAACCAGTTTTAATTCAGTTACAAACTAAAAGCAATAAGTTTGTTAAGTACCTATCTATTTGTCCCCCGAACGGAAAAGGGAGGAGTTTTATAAGTTTTCCGTGTCTGTGTATTTGTGTGTCTGTCTGTGGTATTGTAGCTGTAGGTTTTATTGTTTAAAAATGTGTGGTGTGATCTGTTTCAACTATGTCTAATAAAAATCCGTTGATTAGTTTAAAGATTATTATTGGACAGATAGACACATAAATAAACATTTTATTGTACACCATAAATAGGACACAACAATACAGGAATAACATTTAAAATAATATAAGGCTAATATACATACGTGGCGGTCTTATCGTTTAAAGTGATGTCTTCCAGACAACCAGAAGGAAAGGAATACTTATGAGTATTTCTGGTTGGCGGTGTGCTTATAGGAGTATACAAATAATTGTACTTACTATAATATACTTATATATACAAACATAGGAGGTATCTATCATTTTATATCAGCTCTTTTCTGAAGGGATGATATAAAATGATAGATATAAGCAACTTGACTGATCGATTCGAAATTCGGTATCCTATCCTATCTTTCTAATCCTACAAATATAATATTATAAATGCGAAAGTTTGTGAGCATGCATGGATGGATGTTTGTTACTCTTTCACGCCAAAACTATTGAACCGATTGGGCTTAAATTCGGTATATATATCGTTTAGACCCTGGAATAACATAAAAAGTACTTTTTATTCCGATATTCCCACGGGAACGAAGACTCCGCGGGTAAAACCGCGGGGCACAGCTAGTCATTGATGTCGACGACTTGGTAACTATTATGGGGTATATAATATGTGGCCTAAAACCACTGGTGAAGACCCACACACCGTCATCGACTATGGGACTGGGTTCTTGGTACACATCTGCCTACCTCTTTGGTAAAAAGGCGTGATGTTATGTTAATGGTTCTAGGTTCACAATAGAATATGAGAAAGGCCTCCAACCAGCTGGTAATTCGTACCTGACCGCAGACCAGCCGACCAGAGAGATCCCTCCAGGTTACTACGATACTGGTGACGGCTTCTACGATCCCAAAACCAAGATCGTCTACAAAGCGGACGACATCACATCCATTATCAGGTAACATTACGAGAAGTAACTTCTAGATTTGATAGATAGATAGATAAACACTTTATTGGTACATCACAAAAAATAATCCTTAAAATAAAAATACAATC
The DNA here is from genome assembly GCA_947063395.1 of Hemistola chrysoprasaria. Lineage (NCBI taxonomy): Eukaryota > Metazoa > Arthropoda > Insecta > Lepidoptera > Geometridae > Hemistola > Hemistola chrysoprasaria. The sequence continues at coordinate 6,872,098 of OX346720.1, read as the reverse complement.
GACAAATAACAAATCGACGACTCGGTCGAGTCGATACATTAAGGTGGTGATAGACTTGACTGCCTCGGTGGCGTAGTGGGCGCAGGCTCGACTGCGACTCGATCAGGAGGTTCGAATCCCAGGTCAGGCAAAGTGTTACACATTGAATTTTTTCAAATTATCTCAATAACAGCCTGGAGTCTGGAACTGCGCCCGGTAGATGGCAATAGGCTCGCCCCCTATTAAATGGGACCAATAACATACTGGCGAAATGTGGGTGTGCCTATACACTATGGACTGAGTCCTGGGTACACCTCTGCCTACCCCTTCGGGAAAAAGCGTGATTGTATGTCATGATATTATGTAATCTTGAGTATTTCCTTATAGTAATGCATCATTCGTGCAAATGGTACAATGCAGGGCATAATGCTCAGTGTCGAAAAGCATTACCATGTAATGTAACTTTCTTGTAAATGCTCAATGCGTCAGCTCGCCGAAATGCTTACGGTCAGTGAGCCCAAACATCGAACGTAGTACTCTAAGTTCAGTTTACTAAAATTAAAAAAACGGCGACTGTTCGATGCGCACGGTCTCAATGCTCAAGTCCATCACCATCTTTAAATTTTTTTTGATAGTCTATACTGTTCCACAGCTGGGCAAACACCTCCCCATCATCTTTTCACATAATATCTCTTTCTTGGGCAACCTCAGCCCAGCCGTTTCCGGTTAGTCCCGCTATGCTCTCTAGTCCCGCTATGCTCGACTCAAAAATACCTACGAAAAAGTTTCGCTATGTACGCAATTCTTTAATTCTGCGTAAACAATGGAAATGCGTCTAGATTATCGCGCCACCTCTCCTGTGCCGGCCTCGGCGGCGCCGTCTTTCTTCTGGTATACCCATTGTGTGGAGATCTTTGCCCAGGTCAAGATGCATGCGGCAGACGGCAGACTTGTTGACAGATTCATTTGATATTTATTGGTACACACCTTTAGTTCTGATGACAAAAACTACAATAAAACCGATTACATATTTTAAATTATTACTCTTGAATAGTAATTTGTATATATTGATAGTCAATCGGAACCACAAGGGGATATTAGTACAGTCAGAACAAAAAGTGTTTTAAAGCTTAATTATTTTAATACGACCACGTCGTTATGCTTACCTACCTACTTCTACTACCCAACAATCAACAAGTAATTGGTGAAACGTAGACTTATACTACCAAACTATTAATATTCCAGCCTGAAAAAATAGTTTTCCAGGTATTTTAGAATCAAGTTTTTATAGATTTTTACGCTGTTTTTATTCTGAGCGTATGTAATTTTTTCTTTTTCCCAAGTTCTAGACCCTAAGCTAGACGAGGCAAAGCTATTTTCTAATTAGGTTAACACAACTTAGAACAAATTTTTCATTAATTATTCATCTTAATTATTTTATATTACTCGGTATCAATTTGAATTTCACTCACGAATAAACAAAAAAATGATAGAGCTGTTTTATAACGAGATATCGCTTTAAAGAAAACTCTTTATGTAGCATCTTAACATCTACTTGAAACTAAGAAAACATTGGTTTGTAAATGACCTCTAATTAATTGTACTTACCTACAATTTGTTGTTGTTTATTGTAGGTTGTATCTTTGGTTACTTAGATTTGTTAAGTACCTACGTATTTTAACGGGTTAAAAATATTACAAAATGTATTAACAAAAATATATTTTAAAAATATTAAAAAAGAAAAACTAAGAAACAAATCTAAAATATATATTGAATTTTTTATCTGACTGTATCAAACAGCTTTGGTGTCCGAATTGTCAGTGAAAATAATAATAAAATTAAAAAGTGTCAATTCGGACACTGTCCGAGTATTTTGTGTCCGAATCGTCAGTAAGTCAAAAATACGCATCGCAGCACGCACAAAGACCGATTAATAAGAGTCTAAGTGCGGAATAGGAGTCCACCTTACATTACATTACGCTCAGTTCTTTTTTGTTTGATTTTTGCATGATCTGAGACATTACACATCGCAACTTATTTATTATACATAGTATTTTATGGAATCTACGGCCTCCCCTCCGTAGACGCCCTAGCAACGTGATGGACGAGCCGGGCGACTCTATCGCTGCCGTCACATCGGCGGCGCTAGGCTCGCACAATCCTACCAATATACGCAACAGTCGCTCCGTTTTCGGTACTGGTGCCGGATACCAGATCCACCAACTCACACAATCACAACACTGACCTCGCCGGCGAGGTCGAAGATCTCTCAGATCTTACAGATGGGTTAGTTCCTCTACAAATAATCAAACAGATCAAACCATTGATAGGGCCCTAGGACACTCCCCTTCTGGGGTGCCAGGGCAAGTATGACCACACGTATTCAGGCGACGGCCCAAGCCGAGGTTCGTACCGTCTAGATGCCCTTGTGGTAGTCGCCCTTAAACTTTGGGTCGAGCCTCTCCTGCGCTCACCACTGCCCGGTAAAGCTGTAGAGGCCATCTGCGGCCAACAGCACAGGTCATTTAAAAAAAATAAAATGGAATCTACTATTTTAATCACCTTAGATACACATAATAACCGCCGGTTAAGTTAAGACCGCCGGTTGTTTACCTGTAAATTGTTTTGTAACATTGTTTTTTATTTTATTCTGGTATGCAATAAGATATTCTATTCTATTCTATTCTAATAACACATGGTAAGGTTACACAAGGTAGACACAACTAAGTACATGTTTAAAGAATGAGATTACCCGTGGCATCCATTTTTCCCGTAATTTTCACTCAAGCCATGTCGCACGGGTGTTGTTTCGTTATGAGCCAAAAGTAATCTAGGAAGGTGTTGCTTACGATACTTATGACATTTTATAACAACTAAGCACGTTTATGGCTCCCCCGATGTGCGCAAGTGGGAACCGCTGTAGATTAAATTACTTTACCGGATATTTGCGACTTCATGCAAATGACACGAAATTCTGCGCTCATAACTGTTACTTTTAATTTGGGTGAATGTTTGAAAATGGGAGAGCTAGCCGTTAGCGGAGATAGGAGACCAATACGTGTGTAGCTTCTTATTCTATGTAGGCCGGTTTCACACGTACCATGCGCTGGGGAAATCAACAGCAAAATTTGCTAATAAATAATATCACCAGGTAGGTACCTATTATAATAGGTGTAATATATTATTATTATATTATGCAGAAGATAAGCTGTGTTCTATTTGTCTACATAGAACAAGGAGTTCTCAAAATTTGTCATGTGCCTATTTGCCTGCAACATATTATAATCTACCTAAATGACAAGACGCACAGGTCACAGGACATGCACATTTTTAGGTGACTAATGCAATATGGCGAATGGCGACCAAAAAGTTAACCAGATCAGACCAAGTAATATTACTTTTCTTCCTCTCTTTACCTTTGACCACAGCTGCCCCGTCTTAAATATTACTCTAGCTGCTGCGTATGCTACCTATAATAATTAGACTTATACTAAGCTACTATGTTCTATCGGTGCAGATCGCCATCGAGCCTAGAGCAGAAGTGGATAATAGAGAACTGTCGCACGAGTCCGGACGTGGCACTCGGTCCGCGGCCGGATCTGTACGAGAAGTGGTCGGAGCCGTCGGTGACGCCGCCCAAGCCGCCGACGCCCGCGGCTAACTCCCGCGCCTCACAGCGTGCTGAATCCATAGTAGAAGACAACGAACTTGTAAGTCTAATAGGCCTCCTCACGTAAAGGTTTTGCCACGCTTAGCAGGCGGGTTGGCGAGCGCAGTTCGATGGATTTTAAGCAGAGGACGCTGCTGGCCGTTCTCTTGTTTTGAAAGGTAACCCTTAGCCGGCTCTTACAGCTTACAGCAACCACTAAAAAGGCTGGGGTACTATTCCAAAGCACCGAGTAACTCCATAGCTTGATAGATATAACAATTTTTTTTTTTGGGTGTCCGTACCTCATAAGGAAAAAACCTTATAGAATACCTTGGTTGTCCGTCTGTCTGTTTGTCTGTCCGTGTGTCAAGGCACTTTTTAACGGGAACGCGTGGGGTATCAAGTTAAAATTGATATCAACTATTCAGATCTGCGGTCCCTTATGGCTGTAAAAAATTATACTTCTAAGTTGACGCAATCAAAAGCTATAATATCCATTTTACTGCATATTTCCATACTTTGCGCAAGGAACTAATAGATGGCGCTGTACATATGTTCTTGTTATCTAGGTATGGAACCCTACACTATGTATACCTACATAAGTACCTATATGCCTTAATAATTTATTTATAATTTTTCAGTGTTTTAGGGTTTTGTATTTTTCAATACCTACTATCAAGCTGAACAAAGTATGTGATAATATAATATTATATTAACGGTTAAACAGTGTTATTTTATTAAAATTGATTCATAATATAAGTAGTAAGTACGTGCCCGTACGAAGACTGTTCATTGTTCATTCGTGGACGAAAACTCATTTTAGTGAGTTTTTTTTTTAAGTGTAATCGGTTTAGTAGTTTTGGTGTGAAGAGGCATAAAACATACTCACAGACACACAACGACAAACTTTCGAATATTTTACCTTTGATTAGGAAGTAGGATTTGAGTAAAATTTTTTGGTTGTATACTTAAAAGTAATTTTAATATACCTATTTGTCTTCAGGTCTTGAGGTACCTACTCATATAAGTTTCCAAACGTATCCAATTCTTCTAGTGAATTTGAGTTTACCTGCAATGAATAACTTTCATAAATACCTAATAATTTATTGTACTCTAATATAGGTAATTATGCTTAGTGTGAATTTCGTAAATACTTATTTAATTACATACAAGATTTTTTTTCCTGTTAGATGCATAAACTATGTATGAGTCTTTTTAGTGAACTAATGACTTCTTGGAAAATATTGTTTTAGTTGTTAATTTTTATGAATTCTTAGTTCATATTAGTTTTAATAATATATTATAACATTTTGGTAGCAGATGTGCTGTGTTTTAGTTGAAATAAAATTAATTTAAGCACAGTTGTTACTTGATTCGTATATTGCATTAAATTAAAAGAAGGTTGTCAAAATTCTACGTCAATAATATTTTAGAAGCTTCGTTCTTTTATTAATTTGTGCTCGTTTTATTTTGATTTATTTTTTGTGATGGTAAAATAATTTTTATTTACAGGACGAATCCGGGACAATGCTGTCGAGAATGGTTGCGGCTTCATCAAGGTCAAATCATAGGCCTATTTTTCATTTCGATCCCACTTCTAGAGAATCTGCTTCCCCAAACATACGTTTCCTTCAATAAAAGAACCTCCTCCGGTTTTTAATTAACTTGACAAAACAATACCAGTCTTTTTATTTGTGGTTTTGCAAATTAAAATGATATAGATATTTATACTTTTATGAACTCCCTTACAAGATTTGGTGCGTTTACGCTTAATATACGACCGAAGGGCCGAAGGGGTGGTATAAGTTTAACGTGGCTGAGTCTGTCTGTGACTTTGTAGCTCCTAAACGAATGGACCAATTGAGATGCGGTTTATTTGTTTGAAAGCTGACGTAATCGTAATTGTTCTTAGTTTCTTAGCTATGCCTTATGCCTCCTTATGTCCTTTTCTAACGGCTGCAGGGATATGAGCAACTTCTAATGGACTGGTCGAAATTTGGTATCCTGTTACATCATCAATATTGCAACGACATGTTGACCTTGACCTGATGCTGCAGTATAAGGTTCAGATAGGCAAATAGGTATAATAATATATTACAATTATAGTGTTTGGGCGCATTGGAATCATCTCAATGAATATGTTGCTGGTCTGTATAGATGATCGGTAATGGTAAGCAATTATAAGAGGAACAGAGGGATGTTTAGGGTTCCGTACCTCAAAAGGAAAAAAGGAACCCTTATAGGATCACTTTGTTGTCCGCCTGTCTGTTTGTTGGTCAAGACACTTTTTAAAGGGAACGCGTGGAGGTATCAAGTTGTTTGCGGTCCCTTGTGGCTGTAAAAAATCATAGATCTAAGTTAACGCAATCAAAAGTTACGGCCATTTTACTGAATATTTTCATACTTTGCGCAAGGAACTAATATATGGCGCTGTACCTAGGTATGGAACCCTACACTATGCATACCTACATACGTATGCCTTAACAATTTATTTTATTACTTTAATAAATATACACTTGTTTACCCAATTTAATTGAAATACTTATAAATCTTTAATTAATCACCTTCACGTCTATTTTAAGTTTTTAATATTATTCACATAATATATCATTAATAACACTGGTCACATTTTTGTTGCTTATATATTTTTTTATCTCACAGGAATTTCGGGATGGCACTAAAATTTAAAAAGTCTCAGCGCTTCAGGTGGGAACACTTAAGTATCAGTGAACCAGACAATAAGAACTCGGATATTAAGTAACAGTCCTTTATTTCTTCATTAATAATTATTATACAAAAGGTAGTAATACTTAAGGGGGTACCATTTCTTACACCATTTCGTAACACGTTGTATAATAATGCTGAGTTTCACCACCTAACTTTAACATTAACTAAAGCTTAACCTACCCTCATATCTCTGATTTTACCAGTTTACACGCTTTACACGCCTTATATTAACTAGATTATATTATTTTGTTGTCCACGGTTTCACCCGTGTGGATTCAAATATGCAACAGTGGATTTTCCGATATAAATGACATGTTCCCGCGGTAAAAATAGCCTAGATGTTATTCTCTCTAACTATCACCAAACAAAAGATCATGTCATGCCGATGCTCCGTTGTGACGCGAAAGAAGGACAAAAGAAAAAGCACACTTACGCATTTATATTATTAGTATGGAAGTAAGGATATCATTTTAACAGTTTCTTAAATTCCGCAACGCATAATATTGACAGGAGAACATAATATTATGTCGGTTAAACTTTGGTTAATTAATTATGTTAAAGTTAGCTGGTGCAACCCAGCTTTGGATTATTATTATTTTTCTTATAATATAGCCCTTTAATTATTTTTTCTCAAATAGGTACTTCCCTACTTTTTTTTTATTTCTATTCATGATTTTGTGTTACTTACGTAGGTACTATTATATAATACTTAATATAATTAATGTGATGTTATTTTTTTTTTTGTTGCTACGTCGTTTTGTAAAGTTCAATAACTTTAACGAGAAACTGTCAAAATGGAAATACATAATATTAAGTAGGTACGGAACCCGCTACGGAACATGAGACGCTATTAGCACATGACTGGTTTTTTCGGGGCAAGTGATTTGCCCACCCGTGTCATCCTGGGCCTTTTGTTTTTTTTTTTTTTTTGTTTACCGGGGGAAAATGCATGACGCATAGGTACCACCTTCACTCGGAGGAGCGCAGGGTGGTTATGTGAGACTCACCGCCGGTACACCACCGTACCGTCGGTATCACAGATCAGGATGAAAGTTCCTCTGTGGTCGGAATATTCAATAAAAACCCCCGAGGTATTCCTTCGCGACGCCATGTGTCGGGACTGCGGGCACGCCGAAGCACTCATCCGCGCCCCCAACGGCGTTCGGTCCTCCATGGAGCACCTCGCCACGGTGGCTTGAAAGTACTTTTCATCCCAATCATGCTGGGCCCTTTTCATTTAATTTTTTTTTTTTCACCCGCATCCGGGGGAGCGCAGGGTGGTTATGTGGGACTCCCCGCCGGCACAGCACCGTACGTCGGTATACGTTGCTGTGCCGGCGGGTATACCCACTAAAACACCCCGGGGTGTTCCTTCGCGCCGCCATGCGCCTGCGGGCACGCCGATCACTCATCCCTCATGAATCAATGTATTCCTATAGGAATAGATATATTCAACTATATAGAAAGGTAATAAGAAAATCTAAAAAGAACAATATCAAGAGAAAAATCGACAATGCTAATAATAGTACAAAACAATTATGGAATATAGTAAATAGACATAGAAATAAGAATAAGGTAGGAAATAATGATAATTACGGACTAAAAATAAATAAGGTATTAATTGACAATGAACAACATATAGCTGACATTTTTATTAAACAATTTGATCATAGTATTAATGACATTAATGATAATAATTATAATATTGAACCGGCTTTGACATTTTTGAGAATAAATTGTGATAGAATCACTAATGACATGGTTTTCAGACCTACGAATAGTGTAGAGATTAGGGTAATAGTAAAAAAAATGGTATTGAAACATTCATGTGGGTATGATGCCGTTCCTATCACCATTGTCAAAGATAATATCGACATTCTTGCGGAGCCACTTAGTAATTTTTACAATCACTGTATCAGCGCGGGGATTTTCCCAGAACAGCTAAAAATTGCTAGAGTTTTGCCAGTGCATAAGAAAGGTGCGAAAACGGATCCTAAGAACTTTCGACCGATTTCTTTATTGCCCATTTTCTCAAAAATTTATGAGAATATTATAAAAACTAGGTTGATCTCGCACTTAAATATAAATAATATCCTGAATGAACGTCAGTTTGGCTTTAGGGCTGGCGTAGGAACCATTGATGCAGTTGATCTGCTAATTAATGATGTGATGAGGAATCTGAATGACAAAATGAAGGTGGCTGGACTTTTTCTTGATCTTTCGTCTGCTTTCGACATGGTGGATCACGATATTTTACTTGCTAAGTTGGAACATTACGGGATCAGAAACATGACGTTAACTCTATTGAAATCATACCTTACAAATAGGAAACAGTTTGTGGAGCTGAAAAACATTGTTGATGGTCGGGAGGTAATAACAAAGTCTAAACTAGTAAACGTTAGACGCGGAGTTCCGCAGGGCTCGATTTTGGGACCTATTTTCTTCATAATATATCTTAACGACCTCGTGAACTTCGTGGGGAGCGCGATTCCTGACATAAAACTTATTTTATATGCGGATGATACTAATGCTATCATTTCAGCGCATAATATGCAGGAACTTGAAGTAATGATGTATAATGCCCTTGAATTATTTAAACTATGGTTTAAAGTTAACAACTTAAAGTTGAACATCAAGAAGACTCAAGCAATTTTATTCAGAACAACGTCACATATGTACGATTCCGTTAATGTAGAGAGTGAGGGGGAAATGCTAGTGTTCTCTAAAACTGTGAAATTCCTCGGGGTGCATATTGACCAGGTGTTTAATTGGAAAGACGAACTTATGTACATAGAAAACTCGATTAGCTCAGCATGCTATGCTATTCGTAGTTTAAGAGATGAGGTGACCGTGACTCAGTTAAAAATAGTTTATTATGCGCTAGTTGAATCCAAATTAAGATATAGCATAAAATTTTGGGGAAACAGTTATGCATATAATATGAATAGGGCGTTCTTAATGCAAAAAAGAGCCATCCGAACGATTATGCGAATCCCCCCCTGGGAGTCCTGCCGGGAACATTTTAAAAAATTGGATATATTAACGGCTCCTAGTCTATATATCTTGGTAACACTTATGGATGTCGTAAAACATCCATATAAATATGAAAGCTTAGAGCAGAGAAAATTAAGAGTAGGTACGAGGCGTAAAGATCTCGTGTCTGGTTTGCATCCAAAGCTTAATATATCTAAGCACGCATCTCATTACCAAGCCGTGAAAATGTTTAACGTATTGCCTACGGATATGAAGGACAATAATATGACGCCTAAGCTGTTCAAAAGTAAACTGCAGAATATTTTGTTGAAGGGGTGTTTCTACACAGTCAACGAATTTATGACATAAGAATTTTGTAAATTAATTTAATTTTAAGTGCTTGTTATTATTATTATTATTTTGTATTTTAAATTTTGTATTATTATGAATGGTATAACTAGTTTTAATTTGCATGAAAGTTTCAAATACAATGTAATATTGTGTGTGAATAAATGATATGATATGATCCGCGGCCCCGACGGCGTTTGGTCCTCCGTGGAGGACCGCGCCACGGTGGGGCGAGGGTAATCCCTCACCCCAACCCTCCCAAGGGGAGCGCGGAAACACGCGCGCGCCTCCTCGCGGGCCCTTCAAACGTGTGAGAGGACACGGAAGACCCAGTCCCGCCCACCACTACCGCAGGGCTCAAGTGAGCCCCGCCTGCGCCATCCACTGTGCCCTATGCTGACTTCATAGGGACACGCGGAGGCGCAACCCACACCGCGGCAAGCCGTCGGCTTTCCGCCCCAATTCGAACGCAGAGGATAGGGAGAGCGGCGCATCGTAATACCGACACTCCTCTTCCCCTGCGACCCCTCAGCCTTCGCCATCTAACGGTGGCGACCCCGTTTGGGCCGCGGAAGGCAGGAAGAGCGGCGCACCGCAATACCGGCACTACTCTCCCGCCGCGGCCCCACCATTCGGCCGCGATGCGTCCCACACCGCATCGCGGCCCGCCTCAGTTGCGGTTCGTCCCACACCGAACCGCAACCTACTCGGCTACTCACACTCAGCCTGGAGAACTAAGTGGAGTAGCCGACCACCTCGGGCTCCTCTTCGCTTCACCGTGGGTCCCCATACCACGGTTACTGACCCCCCCCATCCCCACCGCGAGAAGGCGGGAGCCCGTCGGGGGGGAATCATGCTGGGCCCTGAGTTAACGTAATTATACATGAGTTAACAACTAACACAAGGTTACCTCATCTGTTATTTTATTTAAAACTAGTGGCCCGCCCCGGCTTCGCACGGGAGAAGTAGAAGTGAACGTTTTAACAGGAGTAAATTCGTGATACATTGTATTTTTATAGGTATAACCCTAATGGTTTACGCAGCGCACGCAAATTAATGACTATTTCTGTTACAGTGACCAAACCTTAACAGATGGAAACAATTTCCGAGGCCTATTTTGATGATATATAAGTACTACAAACCCCTAGTAAATTATTTCTACCACCATCAATTTTCATACCGCATAAAAATAATGACTTCTTCGATTATTGTGACTAAACCAAAACAGACTGATATAATGTCCGTGGACTATTTTTTGTAGATAGTGATAATTACTACAAACCCCTAACCCTACAACATTACTTTATTCTACCACGAATAGTTTTCACCGCATGCATATAATGACTGTTCGATAATTGTGACTAAACCAAAATAGATGAATATAATGTCCGTTCACTATTTTGTAGATATTGGTAAATACTACAAACCCCTAGTACATTACTTTATTCTACCACAAATAGATTTCCCAGCACATGAAAGTTAATGACTGCTTCGATTATTGTGACTAAACCAAAATAGATGGATATAATTTCCGTAGACTATTTTGTAGATATTGATAAGTCCTACAAACCCCTAATACATTACTTTAATCTACCACCAATACTTTTCACAGCGCATGCATATAATGACTGTTTCGATTAATGTGACTAAACCAAAATAGATGGATATAATGTCCGTGGACTATTTTGTAAATATTAGTAAGTACTACAAACCCCTAGTACATTATATTATTCTACCATTAATAGATTTCACAGCGCACGGAAGTTAATGAATATATATGGTAATTATGTGACACCTTAGTTCACAATATTGCAGATTTCTTGCGGATCCCTAATATTTTTCAAAACCTCGTAATATAGCCTATGTCACTCACACTGAATTAAGCTCTCCATAAGTAAAAGATTTTTTCAATCAATCAATCAATATCTTTATTGACATAATAAATATGGTACAGGTTTATTTTGAATCCATAGGCATATTATTTTAAATCAGTCCAGTAGTTTCGGAACCTATTCGTTGCAAATAAAAAACAAAGTTTCTCACTTTATACTATGATATTGGTATTGGTAATAGATTGAATAATCTGGAGACATATACGGATTACGGAAACAGTGAAAACAGTAAGAAGAGCATTCATAATTCGATGTTGTTGCAACCCAGTTTAATAGAGCTATGATAAAGAGAAGCGAAATAATAAGCGACTGCCTCTATGGCGTAGTGGGCGCAAGCTCGATTGCCAATCAAGAGGTCCCGGGTTCGAAACCCAGGTCAGGCAAAGTGATAAATATTGAATTTTTCCATTAGGAATTATCTCAATAACTGCCTGGAGTCTGGAACTGTGCCCGGTAGATGGCAATAGGCTCGTCCCCTATTACATGGGACCAATAACATACTGGCGAAATGTGGGTGTATCTACTGTAGGACTGAGTCCTGGGTACATCTCTGCCTACCCCTTCGGGAAAAAGGGCGTGAATGTATGTTTTTGTTGTTTTTTTTAAGTCATAAGCGCGTTTATTATTTACAGAACGCCATCTATTATGCTATGTTGGAACTAAATTACCTAAAAATGTTGCTTTAGGGTAGTTATGTCTTGCAAGAAAATATTGAAATTTTTCTGTAGCGCCATCTAGTAAGCATTGTTGGAACTAAAATATTCATAAGAAACTTTATAACTGTATTTTTCCTCAAAAGGGCTGAAATTTTTGAAAACGCTGGAACACGTGTTTAATTATTTTCATTTTAGAATGTTTCTACAAAATTTTAAATTAATCGGCTGAAAAATGAAGTCTACTCCATACAAACTTTCAACCCCTATTTAATACACTTAGGGGTAAAATTTTGAAAAATCCTTTCTTATTACTTGTCTAGACTGTAAAAATAATCTATTGTCAAAATTTCATCATCATCGGTCCAGTAGTTTTGGCTCTGGGTTGATGAGTCAGTCAGTCAGTGAATCACTTTCTCTCTTTATATAATAGTATAGATGACCAACACTGGGTAGATAATAGACAATGTGTCGTAATAGTTACTTAAGGGTGCAAAAAGGTGCATCTACTTACCCATTAAACTAAACTACTAGGTAACAAAAGAAATAATTAAACATAAACAAAAGAAATGACAGCCTCGTTGACTCAGGTGGTAGTAACTCTTCTGGAGTGGGCGACGACAGCCGGCCTGTCGTTACTCAACTGCGGGTCGGAGAACAAGTGCGTGCGCCGGACGGGGGGTTCAATCGTGGACCTCACGTTTGCGGCCCTCGCCGTCGCAAGTCGTGTTCGGGACTGGAAGGTTGTGGAGGATGAGGAGACGTCACAGATCAGGATGACCTCTTTCATCTTCTCTGTGGGAGACATTGTCGAATCATTTATTTATCCGTCAGCGTCTCCACCTATTCGGAAACCTTCAATCCCCTTCGCCGAAGGACGTCTGCGTCTGTGAGGTGGGCCCTGAGGAACTTTGACAAGGAGGCACTCATAGAGGCCTCTATCGTCAAGGCATGGTTGGCACCCCCAGAAGGGCCAGTGGATGTGGAGGATAAGGCTGAGTGGTTCTGGGGAAGAAAAATTTCCAACAATCCAAAAAATTTTTCTTCCTATATTCATAATGTATGTTAGGCATTGATTTACAGAAAAGGGGAAATGAGATACTGGTTTCTCGAAAATGGAAAGCTCAAATTAGGTCCCATTAGGTCCACATACGTCACTAAAGTAATTGTTATCTCGTTCGCACTTCGGTCTTAGTTACGTCTTTCTATCTTTGTTGTTTCTACTCGTAATTGCACATGCTAGTTGTTGAGTAAGCGCTGAGAGAACGTACCCTATCTCCCCTTTACTTTAAATCAATGGTTTTAGGTACCTATGTTATTTATTCAATGTATTCAAATCAGCCCCGGTAGCACAGTGACCAGGGAAAACGAAGTCCCAAAGGGTTAGAATGTGAAATCAGATAGGTTCAGGCACGTAAGAGAAAAAATGAGGAAAATGGGTTGTCCCCGTGCTATGCTAGGCGAGCTGGAAGTTGTCCCTTTATACTCTTCCATTAATACGCGATAGGCGTCCATTACCTACACTATAGGATAGGTTCCAGTTTTGCCACAGTCACGGCGGGGCGATGATTGATGGTTAACCCAGTCATCATCATCATCAGCCGGAAGACGTCCATTGCTGAACATAGATCTACCATAGAACGCCATAAACTATTAATATGGGGGGATTTTGCCGTAATCACCACGCTTGGCAGGCGACTTGGTGATCACCGTGGATAAATACCTACTTGGAAACGGAGAACGCTACTGCCTAACCTATCGTGTAATGAACGCCTTGGTTGTAGGTGAAGTTAAATTTTTGGTCACATGCGTCACATGCCAAAAAAACCGTGCGCCTACTGCTGGTAACCCAAAAATCCTTTTTTTCGAACGAAAGTACATATCATAGAATTGTATTTATCATATAATATCTGTAGAAAAAGGTCTAATACCAGAAGATTTCTGAACGATCTCAATTCGCAATTTGACATTTGACTCTTCAGTACTCAGTGTTGACAGCTGACAGCACAGAACAAAGCTGACGGATTGACTGAAAACCTGAAAATGAAAAATCTCGATAAATTTCCACAAAAATAAAGATAATATTCTGTAATAAAGTATCCAATTTCGCTGAAAAATACCTTATAAATTGGCATATGATCTGGTTACTCACAGGTTTCTAGTGAATAACTAGGTTATATTATATTCACATTATGCTGTGAATTCATTGCGAAAGTGCGTTGAGAATGTACAAAAAGTGTTAAAATAAAATGAAGTGCCACTACGAAGTTTTAGACATTGCGAGGGAAGCTTCAGCGTCGGAAATCAAGAAGGCGTATCGGCGGCTAGCTTTGCAATGGCATCCAGACAAAAACCTGGACAATTTACAGGAAGCCAAAGAGCAGTTTCAACTGGTCCAGACGGCGTATGAGGTGCTCTCCGACGCACAGGAAAGGGCCTGGTAAGGCATCAATAAATTAAAGACTCGCGTAATCATTTTCAACATCAAAATTTTGAGTCCAAATCAAAATTATTATGGTGAATCTGTACCTTCTACTTATTTAATTATTATTTTAGTCTAAGTATCAAGCATGTTAGCAAATGAGGTTAGATTATGACAAGATTATATCAACTGAGCTAAATAACTTACATACCTTGATCAATAATAATTTTTTTGTAGTGGTAGGTCTCTTTTGCAGGGGGCCGCCTGGGGAAGTACCACACCTTTGCCAGTTATTCATCCGCCAAGTAGTAATGTGCAAGCATCACTGTGTTCCGGTATGAAGGGCAATGTTACCAGCGAAATTACTGGGCATGATGAGATTCTACAACTCATATCTCAGGGTGACAGGCGCAGTGCAGTGCCGCGCAGAATTTTGAATTTTAAAACACTGGGTGGCACTGTGTCTGATATGGGCAATCATGATGCTTATCATCAGGCACCTGATTTGCTCGTCTTGTCACACTTTATCATAAAAAAAAAAAAAAAAAAAAAAAAATAATTATTGTATGACAATAATTACATCGGCCATATCAATTTTTCTGGAATATTTTAGGTTTCCGTCCTAATTTGAAAAAAAGTTGTTATAAGTTAAAAGTACCATAATACATTTTGTCCTAATGTAATATTTCAGGTATGACAACCACAGGGAACAGTTATTAAGGGGTGCCGGCAGTTCATACAATGATGACAGCTTAGATGTTTTCCCATACTTCAGCCCGTCTTGTTATAAGGGCTTTGGGGATGACCCACAAAGTTTCTACACTGTTTATGCTGAGGTATCTTGAATTTTTTTTCCTATTCATATTATGATTTTAAATAGCTGTCTGCAGTATCTACTTTATAGTAGTTCTTATGAACTAAGAAACAAGGAATAACTGTGTTTATGTATCTGCAGTTTGACTTGCTGAAAAGTAGACTAGTTTATTCCAGGATTTTTTCTATAGTCCTCACTGAAAAAGGAAGGCATATTTATTTTATTGTATTTATTTTTAGTAAGGCGGAAGGAAAATTAGATGTATATGTCTTGAGTCTTGGTATCTGTCTGTAGCAACCTAAATAAAAAGACAGATATTGATGCATTTTTTTTTTTGTGTAAAAGAACATGATTGAGGTGGATCTTTTTTAATTTTACATCTGGTCTTCTTTAGGTGTTTTCAAAGCTAGCCACTGAGGAGGCGGACTTTATAGATGAAGCGGATGACGTCGAGAAGATACCCATGTTTGGAAACTCTACCACTCCATATGAAGAGGTGCATGAGTTTTATGCATATTGGATGGCTTTCTCTACTAACAAAAGTAAGAATAAATCTGCCTTAATTTCCTTGTTGAGTTGGTCTGTGGCCAACTGTGGCTGCAGAGTTTTGAAGTCCAATCACAGAAGTCTTGAGCAAAACTTAGCAAAAATCCTGATCCCCGGTGGGAGCGTGCCACTCTACAGTTTAGATATGATAGGCCAATGATCCTCATGTGCAAGGTTAGGTCAATGATCGCTGCTAGGCTCACACAATAGCAGCATCATTATATAAAAAAAGCTGATTTTTAGCAAAGATCATTCATTTGAAAGCAATCTATAATCTGTGTTACACATACTGTTGAGCTAACTGATGTCAAATTATAAAATAGAACAAGGAATTAAGGTTTAAATCATTTATTCTCATAAAGACAAAATAGTCACTTACATGAGAAACTAATGTAAACATTTTGTAAAATAATTTAAGGAACCATTACCAGACTTATAAAGGTATAATATAATAGGTAATATTATAATAGGGAATAGGTACAATATAATATAGGTAACAAGTATCATACTTGAACGCTCATTCAGCAGTTCACCCTCGGCCGTTTGAATAGGTATGGAGACTTTTAATCGTAGTATTTTTCAATGACGTGTTTAGATAGCCAAGATTTGAAAGTACTGAATGAGCTAAAATTGTGTGAGGGTATATTATTGAATAGCTGTGATCCTTCATAGGTGAATTAGTATAATAATAACATAGAAATCAATTAATAGACTTACATAAAGTAATTGATTTGATACTTACAAAATATCACACTGTTGTCTTTATTGATTTATTTTGATACTTATTAACCTATATAATATGTATATTGACAAGTGGGAACCCTCAGGCTTGATGCCAAACCAGTTTCAAGTTAGCAGTGATCAATGGAATATAATTGCTTGTGTCACACAATAAGGTTCAATTTTGTGTGCAAAAAGAGTGGGTATATTCTTATACCTAAATGGGTCTTTAGTTAGTGATGTTTCTGTATGTCAGTACTCTTTTTTATTCTGTGCTTGAATGAACCAATGCCCGTTCTGGAATAAACGCAGGATCCATTGTTGAGCAGTAATGCTTTCAACCACTAGAGTAAAGGTGTTTATAGAATTACTTTTATGAAATCCTATTAAACCTCACACACCTGTTTGCCTCGAATCTTCCGCTGCCTGACCTGAGGATCGAACCTGGGACCTTGATTGGCAGTCTAGCTTGTGACCCTGCAACCACTAGGCCACCGAGTTAATCTAATTTATATATTTTCTTATACAATAATTCCAGGCTATGTATGGCTCGATCAGTACGAAATATCTCAAGGCGACAATCGGCGTGTGATCAAATTGATGGAGAAAGAGAACAACAAGATACGGCAGAAAGCTCGTAAGGAGAGGAATGAGGAGATCAGACGTCTAGTCAGCTACGTACGCAGGAAGGATAAGAGAGTGTTGGAGCATTCGAAACTGCTGCAGGAGAAAGCTGAGGAGAATAAGAGAAAGGTACTAGATTAACTTAAAAAACTACTTGTAGATGTGATATTTTACTGGTAGACTATAATCCTACTCATCATCATCATTATCTCAGCCGTAGGACGTCCACTGCTGAATATAAGCCTCCCCCATAGATTTCCATCTAGTCTGTTTGTAAGCAGCCTGCATCCAGCATGTTCCTGCTGTCGTTATTAGATTGTCTGTGTACCTTGTGGGTGGACGTCCTACGCTGCGCTTGCCGATCCGTTTTCTCCATTCGAGAAATTTACAGCCGCATCACTCCCAACTAATTCTACTAAACATTATATAATTTATTTATAGGTTTGTTGAAATTGATTGAGCAAAATAAATCAATCATTACACTTTATACTTTAAGTTTGTTCATATAGGTAGGTAAAGTCTGTTTTTGTTTTTTGTTATCTGAATAAATAAATCTTTGTCACAGGCTGAGCAAGTCCGTCGAGAAAGAATAATCCAACGTCAAAAGGAAATAGAGGAAGCCAAAAAGAAGGAAGGCGAGTCCTCCTTCATGCAGAGTGAAGATTATCAGAAGAAGTTGAGTGAAATAGAATCTCTGTTGGCGGAGGAGTTTGGCTTGTCTTCAGATGACGATACTATCAGTGAAGGAGGGATGGAAAGCAGCAATGAGGAGAGTTCCAAGACTGAAGAGGTAATACAAACACTAATATTGAATGAATTAATGAAGTACGTATTTGGACAACACTGCACAAAAGACACAAAACTAACAAAAAACACTCATAAATAACAAAAAAAAACAAACACAATGTAACAACATTAAATGTTGTTGAAGTTCATAGTCCCGTCCTGAAGTGTTACCCTAACTGGGTGCGAGCTCAGCATGTGTTGCAGAGTTGCAGACAGACAAGTCAGCAACGCTGATTTTCAGCTCGCACCTTGACGTGACAAGACAAACTAAGCACTTTTAGAGGTATCGTTTTTGCAATACCGGCAAAGTTGAAAAAGCCATAAAAATATTTAAAATAAATTTCAAATAATACATAAATTCCGAGATATAGATTTTAATTGCCGCAATAATATTTAAGTACACCATAATAAAAATAAGCCACATATAAGATTTTATTACATACCTAAAAAGTCTACAAGACTTGCGATCGTGCTTGGGTGTGTGTGTTTATTGTGTGTGTGATTGAATACAATATGAATATGTAAAGAAAAATTTCACCAACAAACGGAATTTGAACCTGCACCAATCCGCGTGATGGGCACTCTTAACAATCACATATAGACACGCACACGCACCAGTAGGTGTAAGGCAGGTGGGATAGAAAAATTTAACTAATGACTAGTACCTCCACGGTAGCTCAATTGGTAGATTGCCCACTACTTGTGATTGGTGGGGAAGGTACGGGTTCAACTCCCGCTCGTAGGTGAAATTTTTCCATCCATATTCTTATTGTAAAACGAATAGACTGCTTAGTCTATAAGAAATATAAAATACTAATATTGTAAACATAACATACATTCACGCCTTTTTCCCGAAGGGGTAGGCAGAGGTGTACCCAGGACTCAGTCCCATAGTAGATACACCCACATTTCGCCAGTATGTTATTGGTCCCATGTAATAGGGGGCGAGCCTATTGCCATCTATCGGGCACAGTTCCAGACTCCAGGCAGCTATTGAGATAATTCCTAATGGAAAAATCCAATATTTTACATTTTGCCTGACCTGGGGATCGAACCCGGGACCTCTTGATTGGCAGTCGAGCATGCGCCCACTACGCCACCGAGGCAGTCTAGTCTACTAATA
Organism: Hemistola chrysoprasaria; assembly: GCA_947063395.1. Taxonomy (NCBI): domain Eukaryota; kingdom Metazoa; phylum Arthropoda; class Insecta; order Lepidoptera; family Geometridae; genus Hemistola; species Hemistola chrysoprasaria. The sequence continues at coordinate 6,852,842 of OX346720.1, read as the reverse complement.
TTGTATGTAGTAATATTGTAATGTTATAATATTGTAGTGTAAATTTATATAAATATTGTAGTGTAGTAGTAATATTGTAGTGTTAAATACTAATACATGTTTAATATAATAATTAGTGACCGACCAAAGATTCGGTTTCGGTTTCGGCCGCTGAAATAGATACCGAAGGTTCGGTTTCTATTTCAGCGGCTTATGAGGATGGAATATGATGAAAGCTTAGGATGAAAGTTAAAAATTGTGTCTATTTTTTTTTTTTTAACAGTGTTCAACTTATTCAATTTCTAGCAAAACAACATTGGTATTCTTTGTAACACTTCAGCTAACTAAAGACTTATGTTTGGTTGTGCTAGTACCTACTCTTAGTTATTCTTTGGATATGTCTTTAAAATCTGATATCAAAAGTATTGTATTTTTATTTATGTCTCTAATAAATTGTTGTTTCAGATCAGTGAAGCATCAAAAGCAACAGCTAAACAAACAAAGTCGAAACAGACAATACGAAACCTATACTGCTCAGCTTGCAATAAACCATTCAAAAACATCAAGTCTTTTGAGAACCACGAAAATAGCAAGAAACATAAAGAAAACGTTGCTAAAATGACACTAGAAGATGACATAGACATATCAGATAAATCAATAGAGGATAATATACAGGAGAATGAAGAAATAGTTAATGAATTAGTTGATGAAATTCAGCCAGAGGAGAGTAAAGTCAATGGAACGACAGAGGAGGATGAACGAGAAAACTCCACATCTGATATTGAAGATAATGATGTAAGAGAGACTTTGAGCGATGATTCGGATAAAGTGCAGGTTAGTTTAATGTTTTAAATACTTGCTGTGCCCCCGGATTCACCCGCGTTGTCTTCGTTAATATCGGGATAAAAAGTACCCTATTTGTTATTCCAGGGTCTATGCTATTTACTTACCAAATTTCAGTTCAATCGCTCCTGTAGTTTTAGCGTGAATAGGGTACAAATATTCACCCAAAAAAAAACAGGGCTAGATGGCGCTGGAGTCGAGTTGCGTTTTGTTTACCTTTTAAAAACAACTTTTTTACATTGTACTGAGATTTGAGATTTATAATATTAGTTGGATATGATAGATTTATTGATCTCTTCTTAGCTGGACTATATAAATTGGACTAAAACAAAATATTTAGAAATTTTAAATATTTTTATTGGAAATGATGTGTACAAAATGGTGTTACAAATACAAGTTATCATGATGCCCATTTGAGCATAGCAACATTTAAAAGCCTACATGAAGTGATACGACTAAAACGCTTTTTAGATTAATTTAGTTTGGAACGTGTAGCAGGGTCTTGTATGGATGTATTTTTTATTTCATTTGAATATGATTGTTTATTTTATTAGTAGGAAGGTCCCGAAGTAGGGGTTTTCATCTATTGCATTTCAATAAACACAAGGTGCGTGTTTTCTGCAGTTTATATCGTAAAGACCTCTCTTTATACAATATGAATATGGAAAGAAAACCTCTTTTTATGCAATGTTTGATCTTAAATACTTGAACTACCTCTTTTGATTCACTTTTGATTGACATAATAATATGATGTGCCAATAATTTTGATTTTGTCTGATTTTGGATTTATATTGTCAAGGGTCTTTCTTGTTTCTGATGTACCTACCTTATAGATAGTCGCAAGATTGTTTTAAAAATGCTATTCATTTTGTATTAAGTGTTAATTCAGTTATGTTCAGTTCAGTTATGAGAGATGAAGCAGGATGTATCTACATCTACTGTAACTTCCAGTGTGGTTGACGATGTTAATAAATACTATTAGATTTTAATAAACATCTACTTTACAAGTAGTAAAGTGGTGGTGGTGCCAAACCATTGTTATTGTTAAGTTATTATAAAGTACCTCATATGTGTAAAAGAGAGTAGAGAGTAGGACCTACTTTGTTAAGGTCACTCTATGGTCTCTTAGCAAGTTTGATGTGTCCGTATGAAGGTGTCATCAATAAATGATCCAATGGCTTCCTACATGTGAAAATATTTATTTTATTAATAATTTGCCACCTTGGCATATCTAAGAGGTTATGGGCTAATAAAAAAGTAAAAAGGTAAGCCAGATGGCATGAAATATATATGAAAAAGAAGAAAATATAAAAATATATAAATATGGAAAGAAAATATGAAGCATTGCCATATCTGAAGGATGGAACAAATTTCCAAAATTGGATTTTCAGATTAAAATTGTTACTGGAAGAAAAGGGTATTTATGGAGTTTTAAATGAAAATCAACCTGGAAAAGAAAATGATGCAAAAGCACGATCTACAATAGTGCAATGTCTATCAGATAAATATTTATCATATGTGAAGAAATGTACAACATCAAAAGAGATGATAAAGGCGCTAGAGGACATATTCCAGAGAAAATCGGTATTTAACAAACTACAACTAAAAAGGAAGCTACTTAACATGAAATGTGCTACAAAATTACAAGATCATTATCTGAAATTTGACAATTTAATAAATGAGATAGAAATAATAGACGAAGAAATGAAAGAAACAGACAAGGTATGTCATTTACTTTTGACACTACCCGATGAATATGAAAATGTCATCACGTCGTTAGAAACAATGGCGAGTGAGAAAGACTTGACATTAGATTTCGTGAAAGCTAGGCTTTTAGATGCTGAATTGAAATTATTAAATACAAATCAAAACGAGAATGATAAGAAAGAAGAGACAAGTTTTAGTACAGAAAACATAACATGTTTCAAGTGTCACAGAAAGGGACATAAATCGTTTGAATGTCACACAAAAAGCAGAGGTCGATCAAATTTCAGAAGATCAAATCGTAGAGGAAGAGGCCAAAATAGAGGGCATTCGGTGAACATGACACATGATAATGAGAATAGAACTTTATCTGGAATCGATGACAGAAATTTAATTGGATTTACAGCCTATACGATTGAGACTAATTTGGCGGATGAGAAAAATGAAATAAACTTTATAATTGATTCTGGAGCAACTGAACATTTAATTCAAGAGAAATACGAAGATATGCTTACTAATGTCACAATGTTATCTGAGCCAATTCGAATTAAAGTGGCAAATGGAGAGTACCTGACATCTAAAAAGAGAGGAACAATAAGAACTAGTTATGGAAAAGGAAATATGAATATTGATGTAGAAGCTCTTGTGGTACCAGGATTATCACAGAATTTAATATCTGTGAGTAAACTTATGGAAAAGGGATATACTGTAATATTCAAAAATGAAATGATTAAGATATCATCCCATAAGATCAATGTATATGGAGAAAAAAATGGAAGACTGTACATATTGCGATTGATGCTGCGATCAAATAATAGTAATAATATGATGGTAACTGATAATAATGAAGAGGAGTCGAGTATGCTATGGCACAAAAGATTAGGACATCTAAACAGAAATGGCCTGAAGACATTGAATTTACCGAGTTGCAATAGACGTTGTGGCACATGCATGGAAGCCAAATCAACACGTCTACCATTTAAGTCTGTAGAAAAACCCAGATCACGAAAAGTTTGCGAACTTTTACACACAGATATTGCAGGGCCAGTTACAGTGCCAGGGCTGAATGGAGAAAAATATTTTCAAGTGATTGTTGATGATTTTACGCATTTTGGAGTAATTTATTTACTAAAGAATAAATATGAAGCGACTGACAACCTGATTGAGTATATTCAGTACATAGAAAAACAAACTGGGAATTATGTTAAACGAATAAGATGCGATAATGGAGGAGAATTTAAAAACAAGAAAATAAGCGAGTATGTCAGAAAAAGAGGAATAAATATGGAATATACACAACCGCACAGTCCACAAATGAATGGAGTATCTGAAAGGATGAATCGCACAATTTATAACAAGGCAAGAGCATTAATGATTGAATCAAATCTTCCAAAGAGTCTATGGGGAGAAGCAGTGTATTGCGCGATGTACATGCTAAATAGGTGTCCATCAGCAGCTATAAATTTCAAGACACCTGCTCAGATGTATTATGGTGAAAACAATATATCCAAAATGAGAGTATTTGGTTGTAAGGCATGGGTAGTGACAATGCCTAAAAGAGCGAAATTTGAAAAACGTGCTCAAGAAATGAGATTTGTGGGATACACAGGAAATGGATACAGATTATGGAATCCAGAAACAAACCAAATAGTTACATCAAGAGATGTACATTTCGACGAAAAACACGTAATATATAAAGAAGACGAGAACAATGAAAGGCCAGACGTAATATATAAAGAAGTATATGAAAACAAAGAAAAGAAAGAATCTGTAGATAGCGATGATGATGATGACTTCAGTGATGCCCCGGAGGAAGCTATTGAAGAAATTAAATGCACAAGAAGTGGAAGAAGAGTGAATATACCAAAAGAGTTAAAGGAATATGATACTACATATTATGCATATAGTGCAAATGCAGATGAAGTGCCGAAAAATTATAAAGAAGCTATAGAAAATGGCTGGAGTGAAGCAATAGATAAAGAATTACAAGCTCTCGAAAAAATGAAAACATGGAATGTTACAGAATTGCCAAAAGGTAAACATGCTATTGATGCTAAATGGGTATTTGTTAAAAAAGATAATGATGTAAAAAAGGCAAGATTAGTGGCCAGAGGTTTTCTGCAAAAAGATGAACATTTTACAGTAAACTATTCGCCTGTTGCAAGAATGAGTACTGTTCGTACATTCCTAGCACATGCTGTGAATAATGATTATGAGATTCATCAAATGGACGTTCCAACAGCGTTTTTAAATGGGACATTAGAGGCAGAAGTTTACCTAAAAGTTCCTAAAGGAGTGGAAAATGTAGGAAAAGACAAAGTTTTAAAACTGAATCGGAGTTTATATGGATTAAAAGAAAGCCCAAAGTGTTGGAATGATAGACTAAATAGATTTGTAATGAAAATTGGATTGAAGAGATCGAATTACGATTTTTGTCTATATTATAGAAAAGATAAAGAAAAAGGAAATGATGTTTGGATGATTGTATTCGTCGATGATATTTTGATTACTGGATCTGAAAACCAAATAAATATTATCAAAAATGAATTAAAGAAAGAATTTAAAGCAAAAGATTTTGGTGAAGTAAGAAAATTTCTAGGAATGGAAATAAAAAGAGAAGGCAAAGTTCTAAAGATAACACAAGAAAGTCAGATAGAGAAAATGTTGGAGAAGTTTAACATGACAGAGGCAAATGGAACAAAGATTCCAATGACGAAGGGTTTCCAAGTAGATAATGATACTACAGTGGACGTACCATACAGAGAATTGGTTGGGGGACTAATGTTCCTAGCAACAGTGACTAGACCAGATATTGCTTTTAGCACAACATTCTTAAGTCAGTACTTAGATAAGCCTACGAAGAGTCTGTGGACTCAAGCAAAAAGAGTTTTACGTTATTTGAAGGAAACCAAAGCATATGGTTTGACCTATGAGAAAAATGACATAGAAAATGTTATCGAAACCTATTCAGATGCAGATTGGGGAGGAAATCACACTGATAGAAAGAGTATAAGTGGCTCGGTCACATTTGTAAATGGTCACTTAGTGACATGGTTCGCCAGAAAACAAAGCTGTGTAGCGATGTCAACAGCGGAGGCAGAATATGTTGCTGCAGCTTTGAGTGCGTGTGATCTTGTGAATATCAAAGGATTATGCAGCGATTTTGGTAGCATTGGCGCTAAATGTATTCTGAACATAGATAACAGAGCTGCCATAGATATGACAAAGAGTTATGAGAACAGCAAAAGAGCTAAACATATCGATATAAAATATCATTTTATAAAGGATTTGATATGCAAGAAGGAGATTGAAGTTCAGTATGTAAATACTTCCGAAAATTTAGCTGATATATTAACAAAGGTGTTATGTGTTGAGAGATTTCAACAATTGTGTACTTCGTTAAATATGTTGTGATTTATATTGATTTATTTTGTTGTGTATTGATGTGATTTGTTTAATTTGTGATTTTTAATTTAGAATGAGGGTGTTAAGTTAAATTTGTTTTTTGTTAATGTAATGTAATACGGAATAGTTGAAGTGTATTTCTATTTATGATTGTGAGCGATTAAAAGTGTTTGATTAAAATAAAAACACTATTAATCGAGGTGGGGTGTTAAGTTATTATAAAGTACCTCATATGTGTAAAAGAGAGTAGAGAGTAGGACCTACTTTGTTAAGGTCACTCTATGGTCTCTTAGCAAGTTTGATGTGTCCGTATGAAGGTGTCATCAATAAATGATCCAATGGCTTCCTACATGTGAAAATATTTATTTTATTAATAATTTGCCACCTTGGCATATCTAAGAGTTATAACAGCTACGTAATATTATTAATTATAGTGTTGGAGCATAATTCATAATCCACTAGCTGTGCCCCACGGTGTCACCCGCTAGTCGTAGTTCCCGCGAGAATAACAGGATAAAAAGTACCCCATCTGTTATTCCAGGGGCTAAACTATTTCATACCAAATTTCAGCCCAATCGGTTCAGTAATTTTGGCGTGAAAGTGTAACAAACATCAATACTCACAAACTATCGCATTTATAATAGGATAGGATTCGAAACCGTACTTGATAATACTACACATGGAATACTTATATATACATGGAAGTACTTATTGTATGGGCACAGCTCAAAGAAACTATAGCGTATTTTCTGTTTTCAGGCCCTGCCAAAAAATCAGAAAAAGAAGAAAAACAAAAAGAAGTCCTTCGTACCTATGGCAGAGAGTGAAGGCAACGACAGTCACGACGAAATGAGCTTCAACGAAATAGAGGGCCCCTCGCGAAATAGGAAAGCTAAGAAATTCAACATGTTGAAGAGCCAGATACAGGCTAAGAAAGAGTTGAATCTGAAGAAAGGATCTCAGTCACAGACTTCTACAGAAAACTTGTATGAAGTTTCAAGCACGACGCCCACTGACGGAGAGGCTGTGTTTCCTAGAGACAAACCAGCGTTACCCAAGTCTCAAAGAAATGTAAAGCCTAATGTTAAACCAAAAAAGCCAGTGGAACGAAAATCCGCGCGAAAGGCCAGCGAAACCGAAGACTCAAGCACTGCATTGAATTTAAAATGTGTGGTCTGTCAAACAGACTTTGCATCTAAAAACAAATTGTTCGAGCATCTCAAGACAACAGGCCATTCTGTACCGTTGCCCCAAACATCACATTTTACTCAATCTAAAAAAGGAAAGAGGGCCAACAGATAAATGAGCTATGACTTAGATAGGATGGAATGTATTTAATTATAATTAATCATTGTGATTATTTAAAATCTCTCTACAAGTTGTAAAGTGACTTTATCAATCTATTTATTGAAACTATCAATTGATGTCATTAAACTATGCCTAACTGAATTTAAAAAGTTGATTTATTGACCCTTTATGAAGATGTCATGATACCAGTTTGAGATTTTAGCCAAACTCATAGAAACCAGTTGTGATAGAAATTCAATCCAAATGTTAAAGTCATATCCAAAACCTATGAAAAGTCAGTCAAAAAAAGAAAGTCCCAAGGCAAATTACAAAATTAAAGACATTTATTATTTAATTGCTTTAATAATTTATATGACAAAATATAACAACACCAACAGCATTAAAAATCTATGATAAACCTAATCTTAGGTTTAACCTAATAAACCTAATAAATTATTATTTTGAGACCTAACATAACACAACTTAGTTGTAGCATATTGCATAATACTTCGGCTCTAAAATGCATCGGGATGTAAAACATAATTAAACACACTTAGTTAAATATTATAAGAGAATACATTCAGAGAGTGAAATTGTAAAGTATATACTGTACAGTGTAAAGATTAACTGTTAAAACTGTAAAAAAATTCCATATCAAAACTTACATAATAATATTTAATAATGATATTTATTATAATGCAAATGTCTTGATGTGGGACATGTACTCACTTAAGTACACTTACAGCCGGGACTACAGCTACGTGTTAGCGTGTTATATAACACCAAAGCCACGCCCACTTTCCATGTTACTAACATGATATTGTGTTAGCTAACACAAAAACATGCCGCTGCGGACCCGGCTTAACATGAAAAGTGGGCGTGGCTTTGGTGTTATATAACAGAATATTTTGTTATATAACACGCTAACACGTAGCTGTAGTCCCGGCTTAAGGCATACTTGAGTATGCCTAGAAAAACAGTAAGTATGTATATCCAATAACAATTTTCACACATCCTTTCATTTAAGCCAAAGGGTATTATCATCAAACTCCTAGAACAAGAATATTTAGTTTTTAGTTCCGATTTTTAGTGTCAAAAACAACATGCACAGTGCACCACACAACAGTGAACAACATGCACAGTGCAATAGTGCAGTGGTATTATCATCATCATCAGCCAGAACGCCATAAACTATTCACCAGGGGATTTTCTCAAAATCACACTGCTTGGCAGGCAGCTTGGTTATTGCAGTAGTTGAAATACGCTGCTGGGCCACTCTCCTAATGTCCCTCTGCCGGGTGTCTCAGCTCCCACGGTATGAGAAAGGGCCCTATTATATAGCCGGGAACCGCACGGCCATAGGTAAATAAGTAACGGTATTATACCCTGAGCTATTTGAAGCATGTATTATTTTTTTCTTCTTTAAAAATTGTTTATATAAACTTACTTCCATTAATTTTAGCATTAGGTAAGTATTAAGTAAAAAGTTTACTATTCAAGTATATAGTCAATAAATGTGGAGAAGAGAGAAAGGTATCGTTAGCATTCTAGGACGATTTAGCATTGGTCCGCAACCTATCTAGAGAAGGAAAACTTGAACAAACCCACAATGGGGACTATGTCAGGCACGAGAAGAGTACAACCTGAAATAAGTGGTAGTCTCCTGCAACCAAACTGGCACCGCACGTATCGACATGTTGTTCGAGCTGATTCAGCCAGTGAGGTTGAGAGGGAGGTGTAGGCTCTGGGCAAACCTACGTTTTCTTAAATTGTCCCAGGTGACACATTGTGGAGTGTTCTAAATGCTCTATACGGACTTGTTTAAATCGTCTTCCAAAGACGCTATGACCAATATAAAAAATGTGGAGAAATGTAAATATGTAATTAAATAACATTACCTAATCTTTTGTGAAAGTCAATCTAACTCAGGTATATCATTAAAACTAAACCCAGGATACTCCTTATAAGCATAATACGCTATTCTTATATGATATGCTCCAGGCAAGAACATGATGCCTCCTATAACTATCATCGGCCACAAACGGTCAGAATATTTAGTATCTATGTGTCCAGTAACTATAAGGCTACCGACTATGAGTAAAATTGTTCCGACAATAAACAGGAAAGCCGCTAACGTGATCGCTTTCCACGGAACCTTTAGCGGAGGTTCTTCGAACTGTGCGTCTGAGAAACCACTGTCATCATGCGACACTAGGCGGTAGCCGTCGTATTGCCGCCCAAACCTGAATCTGGACATGTTTAGCGATTTAAGTTTCTCTGAAAAGAAAAGGAAGGGTCAGTGAATGTTACAGTGGTTACATTATTAAACCCAAATTATACCTACAAATATTCGGGTATTTACCGACAGTAGCCTCAATGTTTGGCGTTTGGGCACTTGTACTTTTGAAATGTTTATAATAGTAAACTATAAATTAATAATTATTATGAGTTAACCACGAAATACTTATTCTTAAGTAATATTATGTACGTCAATTTTTATATGTATTTTTTTGGAAATCAATTAGAATTGATTTGAATCAGTTGACATTTAAATCACAGATTTAAATTTAAATGATGAATCTGCATGGCGAATAGTTAAATGGTTTCGTTATTCGTTTCGGTTTCGGTTTCGGATTTTGCAATCATCAATCAATAGCGGTGGGCGTTGAATGAACGAACTAGTTAAAAGTTAAATCAACCGTCTACGTATGCGCGACGCATCGACGGTTCATCGTGGGTCCACCGTCGATTGATGGACTAGTTGAATTCGTAGATGGCTAAATTCTACGGTCGACGTAAGACGTGTCTAAACTTTAACGCACAATAACGTTCGTTTCGGTTGTCATCTATTGAATAACATCACAGACGGATCGACGTTCATAAACAAATTTGAACTCTAAAATGTCCGTAAGAAAGCTGATTTTTGAATGCACATGTCAGAGTAATATACACGACAGAATTGGGTTATAAAACATACATTCACGCCTTTTTCCCGAAGGGTTAGGCAGTAGTGTACCCAGGACTCAGGTAGGCTGTAGGCTCGCCCCCTATTACATGGAACAAAAACATACTGGTGAAATGTAAGTGTATCTACTATGGGACTGAGTTCTGGGTGTACCTCTGCCTACCCCATTGGGTTATGCCTATGTAAAAAAGGGATGCCGATAGTTTAACTTAAAAAAGAAAGAAGACTGGCCGTCTCAGGGTTTACGCGTTAAACTAGAGTCGTGAGAGTCGACTAGTTGACGAATTCACCTAGTTGATCGACTAGTCGATGAACGATGATAAACGGTTTAGTTTCGTCCACGAGAAATGCGTCGAAGACCATCACTACAATCAACTGTCAGTTGGATTTTGAGTTGACAGTGACATTATTACAGTCGTTGACAATTATTACATCCTATCCGAGTAGGTACACTTGACTGCCCGTTACCGACATTTTTTTTATATACAATAGTATAATTGCATTGCATGGTATATACATTATCTAAAGATTCGCACCTTTAATACTTTGTAATTTTCGGGTCATTTAATAGCACCTCAGTAGCAGAAACTGTCATACAGTCGCAAGTCACAGCAAATACCTGAAAAAATTCAGACATTAAATAGGTACATAGATAATACATACAAACTGATTAAATAGATGGGTACGTGTTAGGGCTAGCCGTGGAACTCCACGGCACGGTAACTACCGGCATTAGAATAGTTCGCCACCCTCTCTACCCATGGTTGCCGTAAGAGCCGGCTAAGGGTTAACAGATCCAGAGGACAGGCAGCAGTGTCCACTGCAAAACACCATCGAGCTGCGCTCGACAACCCGCCTACCAAGCGTGTCGAGTATTGGCAAAACCCCCCCTTTATGGGGGAGGCCTATGTTTAGGAGTGGATTACCAACGGCTGAGATGATGATGATGATGTTAGGGCTTCAGTCAAAAGTGCGGTCGTAGTGAAAGGCACGGTCTGTACCTTTTAATAAGACCATGGTCATAGGCCGTAGGAGTACTCTAAGAACGCAAAGAATTACATATTATCTCTAACAACAATTCAACACTATTATATCTAATCATTTTTATACATATGACAGCCTAAAAAAACATTTTTTGGTAATATTTCCTTATGGTAACTTTTCGGGTAATTTATTATTAGATTGTATTTTTAGATTATTATTAGATTAATATAGAAATAAACATACTGACCCTACTATCCTTATACAACTATGAGAACATCATTGTAGTGGTAGGCCTCTTTTTCAGGGGGCCGCCTGGGGAAGTATCACACATTTGCTGGTTATTCATCCGCCAAGCAGTAATGTGCAAACATTACTGTTTTCTGGTATGAAGGGCAATATTACCAGCGAAATTACTGGGCATGATGAGATTCAGCAACTCATATCTCAGGGTGACAGGCGCAGTGCAGTGCCGCACAGAATTTTTAATTTTAAAACACAGGGTGGCACTGTGCCTGATATGGGCAATCAATCATGATGCTTACCATCAGGCACCTGATTTGCTCGTCTTCTCACTCACCACAGAGTACTTTTACTGCTCACTCACTATCATAATAAAAATCATGTATGTGCGTAAAATTTACATAAATTCAAATTAAATAATGACCTCCATAATTTTAGGAATATAGACAAAAAGTTACAGCTAAACTACTTTTTAGGAAATAGTGCACTTTTTTCTATTATAATATCCGAAAAACTATTTATACATACCGGGGCTCTCAGAGGGTACATTAAAAACTCAAGTAGTAGGTATATCAAATCTACTTGACTAAAAAGGCTTATTATAAAGTCTATCAGTAAATAGAGGACAAAGATGCCTGGAAACTTCTGCATAGCCACCACGCGGCAACGTCCAAACAAACGATTGTAACCAAATGTTAAACTATCAGTTGAAAAAATTTTGCCCCTACAAGTTTTTTGTGCGTTCTTCTTGTAGAGGTAAAGATATCTCCGGACGCACAGTAAACTCGTTAATGTTTATATTTATTGACGAGCAAAAGTATCAGTTTGTGATCTTTAAATAAACAAATATTTCTGAGTGAGTTCGCAACACAAAATGATGTTTGCAATACCCACAATAAGTACGTAAATTATGGTTAATATGTTAAATACGTCTACCGGTGTCCTGCCTACTAACTGATCCTACTATTTTATTACAAAGTACCAACATCCACCTACATATACGTTTATATGTTTCTGCTAAACAAAATTTTATAAAATCAAACCGGACCAATAGGCGCTACATGCCTTATCTCCGTACGTGAGTATCTAATGAAAGTCAGATATAACAACGTGATAAAAATTCCGCAGTAACTAGAGAATGCACATACTTAATATTATATATATCCGTAGGAACATATACACGGTGCGGCTGAAATGCAACGACCGTGACCTGATGCGGTGATCCGGCGCGAGGCAGCACATAGCATAAAGGACGTTTGACCCATTCGTTTTGGCGCAAGCTCTGATAAAGTGCTTTTGTTTTACGTCCTAAGTCCGAAACAGCGTAATTCAAAAAATTTAAAGGCGAGTTACAACACTAAATCGTCTCACCAGCAGCACTAAGCTTTTATTAATCGATGCCAAAGAACGGACTCGTAATCAAAGGAAGCTGGGCCCAGAAAATCTTAAACTATCTATCCTATATTGCCGGGTAGATAATGATTTTCCGTATTTAAAAAGGTTTTTCAAAATTAACCTCGGGCAAAAATAAGCGATGAAAATTTGTATGAAAAAAGTTAAATTTTTAGTGAATTATTTACAGCTATCAGGGTTCTTTAAAATTCCAATCCTATTGCAATAATAAGGGCTGAAAAATTATATGAAGATTATAATTTTTAGTTGATCACCTTGAAACTTTGTAAAAATACTATATCCCATCAAAACCTTTTCATGTTTATGTTGCCAAAAGCGAGCCATTATCAGATCTCATGTAGAGCCAACACAGATCATAAGAAGAGCCTTAAGCTTCTAACTCTACACGCTCTAACTCTACAAGCCCTAACTTCACAAATTCCACACTTCAAAATAATGTGTCTTGGTCGTTTCGCTACAGTTACATGGGTGTAAGGTTAAAATAAATTGAGTGCCAATTAGTTATTGCCAGATAAATAAATTATATGAACAAAATGTATATTGTAAATGTAATGTTTCAGTTCAGTTCAATCATAATAACAGTTTTACTTCACGATTTAGCATACGCTAAAGTTCGCAGAGCCTAACTATGTACAGACTCGCCATGTTTCGCCGCCCTTACTGTAGTACCTACCTACTTTAGAATGATTTCTATTAAAACCATCTTCAACTATGCTTTGCTTTTATACCTGTGCGAACACGGTCGCTAGTTAAGTATGATACGTAAGTAATAAGACAGCAAAAGATCTCTACTGCTCATTTCACATCCATCTATTTTAAAGAGATATACTCGTACCTAGAGTTAAAAGTAGAGTTCAAATCCACAATTTTTAAACCAACTACAAACCTTTACATAGGTAATGTGTACCGATCTAGTAGGTAGGTACATAATTATCTCGAAGGTAGGTATACAACTTGTTACAAAAGTGTGTAGTAATACTTATAAGGTTGCAAAAGTAGAATTGCAAAATTCGCGAACAAAATTGTCGACTTCCCATGCAAAATGACTAGCTGATCAGCGAATTTGTATGGAAAGATGATTTTTTTTTAATTTCAAAATTCTTTCTTTTGGAAGTTGTTCGGTTTGAGGGGTAGATCTTCCTCCGTAAGTATTACTACACCCTTTTTTACGTATAGATAAGTTTTAATTTTAATACTATAAATATTATGTTATTTACAAAAAACACATAGGTACATTCACGCCTTTATGTTATTTACATTAATTAAATTTTTACTAATTGGTTTAAAAAAATGATTTAACGCGAAAAGGCTGATTTGAGCAACATCAATGATCAATGTTACTCTAGACTCGCAGGTACCTAGTACCTACAATAATCCTGTAATATTATAATAATTTCTAGATATTATAACTACTTCAACTCGTCCCTAGCTCAAAGGGTATAATGAAATGACACCATTACTACAATAATCCACTATCTACCTCTACAGAGATCCGTTACACACTTTGTTCATCTCAGCCCTCAGCAAAAAACTCCTCAGAAACTCGTCTACTTTACACCTGCCGATATAACAACTTTTTTTTTCAAAGCTCTATTTATTCAGCCCGACCTTTCCATCTTTATGAATGAGTGGAACTACAAACCATCGCTAATCGCTTTTGTACACTCCTGCGCATCGTAAAAGTGCATTCATTATTGAGTCGTGCATCGTGAGCTGTCGTGTAAAGACGTCCGTTAGGTTAATTTTGAAAATACCATGGCGGTATCAATTGAATGTCGCTTCCCTCATTTAGAGTCGAATATGTGCAATTGTGAGGTGATACAGGAAAATCTTTTGTTTAAAGAGCAAACAGTGCATTTAGCGTTATGTCTACCAAAGGGTAAGTTAATATTATTAAATTTTGAATTATATTAAATGTAGGCATGAGGTCCTGGATTCGATTCCCAGGTTAGGCAAATATCGTTTATCGATATTATGATTTTTCTCATAAATAGCCCAATGTGTCTGAGCTGGATACGTGCCTGGTTTATGGCAATAGGTTCGCCCTCTATTAAGTAGGTACGGAACTGAAAAATATAACTTTGCGAAGTGTTGGTATATATACTTAATTAACAACGGGAAGGGTTGGGTCACCCATGCAATTAGTCCTGCTATACACGAGACTGGGCTCCTGGATATACCTGTCCAGTCCCGTACAGAGGTGTACCTCTAATTAGCCCTTCAGGAAAAAGGCGTGAAGTTATGTTATAGGTAGGTATACCTAAGAATCTACGTCTATTTGGGCTTAAGATGTTACGCTTGTGTTATTGTTAGGGACAATAAATATTATTGTTCAACTTCCGTAACAAGTGTAATCAGCCAGCAATTGACATAATAGTAGTAGGTATTACGGGAGGTCAAAAAGTTCGCGGAATGAAAGGGAAGGGGGGTGAATTTAAACATGAAATTATTATTCCTTTTCAATATATTCTCCATTAACCCTAATACACTTTTCAGACCTTTCAAATAATTTGTTTATACCTTCGAAAAAAAATGATTTGTCAAGGCCTTCAAAATAAGCAGATATTGCCGACTTCACTTCATTGTCATCCGTAAATTTCTTTCCACGAAGCTCTTTTTTCATGTTTGGGAACAAATAATAATCACAAGGGGCCAAATCTGGACTATAGGGAGGGTGGTTTAAAGTTTCGAAGCCGCACTTGTGTAAGGCAGCCATCGCAACATGACTCTTGTGAACGGGTGCGTTGTCGTGCAAAAGGAGCACACCTCGAGACCATTTTCCCCTTCTCTTTTCTTTAATTGCTACTTTTAATTTTTCTAGTAGTGTAGCGTAGTACTTCCCCGTGATATTGACACCTTTATCTTTATAATCAATCAATAAAATCCCCTTGGAATCCCAAAAAACTGTAGCCATAATCTTTCCGGCCGATTGTGACACCTTAAACTTCTTGGGCGGTGCTGCGCCTTTTTTGTGCCACTGCATTGACTCCTGTTTCGACTCAGGTTCATAGTGATGAACCCAAGTTTCATCTCCAGTCACAATTTGGTTCAGAAATTCATCCCTGTTTTCACTACACAGCTCCAAAAACTCGCGCGAACACTCGACGCGCTGCTGTTTTTGAAGCGCTGTGAGCATTCTCGGTACCCATCTTGCACTGATCTTAGACATGCCAAGATGGTCATGGAGAATATTCAAAATGGTCGTAGATGATACTCCAGTTATCTCTGCGATTTGTTTCTTCTTAAGGCGTGCATCTTCTAGAACAAGTTTTTCAACTTTTTCAACAATTTCTGAGGACGTTGCTTCAATTGGCCGACCTGAGCGCTGATCGTCTTCAATTGAGTCTCTGCCTTGCTTGAAAAGACTATGCCACTTGTAAATCATTGTTTTTCCAGGTCAGGAGTCCCCGTAAACTGATGACATTTCTTCCATAATGTTCTGAGGCGTTTTTCCTTGCTTAGTGAGAAACTTAATCACGGCACGATACTCAATTTTCTCCATAGTTGATATTTTCTACCCGATTGACTTGTTTATCCAGCGATATCTCAAAGGTTTATGAACCGATTGGGCTGAAACTTAGTATTTATAATTGTATTGAGTCAACAAGTAGCGACAGGTAAAAATAACTACCCCCTTCCCTCTCTAAACCCTCCATTCCGCGAACTTTTTGACCTCCCCGTAAGTTATTTCTTGTCAATAAATATGGTTAGTACCAATTTCCTATAAGTAAAATGAGTAAGTTCCCCTGTAAATATGAAAAAATCATTTTTAGGGTTATGTGCCTAAAAAAAAGAACCCTTTTGGGATCACTTAGTTGTCCGTCTGTCGAGACAATGTTCCTCGAAAACGAAACAAAATACAATAAGCTTTACAGTTGGTAGACTGACCACGATAAAAATAAGATAAGGGCAGTAGTTGCAATGGTAAAATTTGTCCCTCTAGGGAAGGAACCCAACTGCACTTTTGAACGCATTTGACAATTTATTTTATACAGTTTTGATATGAAATGGTCGAGTTCTTCGCGGTCGAGATGACTGCCAACTCAATCAAAATAAAATGCAGGACAACGCTGTCTAGTTTTATTGTAGTGGTAGGCCTCTTTGCAGGGGACCGCCTGGGGAAGTACCACACCTTTGCCAGTTATTCATCCGCCAAGCAGTAATGTGCAAACATTACTGTGTTTCGGTCTGAAGGGCAATGTTACCAACGAAATTACTGGGCATGACGAGATTCAACAACTAGCGCAGAATTTTGAATTATAAAACACTGGGTGTCACTGTGTCTGATATGGGCATTCATGATGCTTGCCATCAGGCACCTGATTTGCTCGTCTTGTCTTTCAATATCATAAAAAATAAAGTGAACCGGCTCTCTTATAAAAATTAGTCTTATGTCAATAAGGCCCACTTTCAGTTCGTGAGTTATCGTAACTAAGCCGGCGTTAACAACTAACACGGGGCTAAATAAATAATCTATGTTGCGACATCAACATTTAGGAGCAACTTAACTCCATGTCTAATCATGTGTTTATAAACTATGCATTTATTTATTTAACACAATTTATACATAACAAAATTTGCGTGCAAGTTAGCCTAAGTAATTCAGATCGACGTATCTATCTAACCCCAGTTACGCTTGACTTGAACTATTATACTTATTGTGTGCTCCAGGGCCGTCTTTACCAGGGGGTGCAAGGGGTGCGGTGCACCCGGGCGCGGAGCGCCCGGGGGCGCCCCCGGTCGATCGCTGAATTTTTGGATATTTCATTGAACTTAACGCTATTGCACAGATTTATATACTTGTTACTTACGACAAATATGTATGCGCAAGCAAAAAAAAATAGTCATCTACAATAATATAATTTAACTTTTATTACGCTTTCGGCGCTTGTCATACCGCATTACTACACTACACAAATAACATTTTTTTTTTAATAGAACACGCGCGCAGCAAAATCTCTAATCCAAAGAGAGTGTATGTATGTACGTTTGACACGTTGCCGCCCGGTAGGCCGCTTTTGAAGCAAAATGATCTCAAGTCAATAGAGTGTAAGTTCATTTGAAATGGGCGCGCGGCGCGGTACCTGTGCGTCTGTCATAGGCGAGTTTGGTTGACTAGGACCCCTTTCATACTGCAGTGTGTCGTCGGTCGCGTGCCACGCTGCAGTGTAAACAAAACGAGGGCGCAGGCTGAGTCCCGCACCCCGGCGCAGAATAGACTTAAGACGGCCCTGGTGTGCTCCAGTGCTGCAACAGAGTAAACAAATAATAGACTAACGCAGTACTGGTAATATTAATATATTCGGTAATTTTTCAACACCCAGTGATATTATGTTGGGCGTCTTAAGTACGGAGGCATGGCGTGCTTAGTAACATGAAACGTGGTTGCAAGGACGCCATTTCTGGACGCGTGCCAAGCTCCCGGCACATTGGTGAAAGTGGTGTGTTAATCAATATAACATACCACTTAGAGATAACCCCGGCTTAACAGCTGACTTTACAAATTTACAAAAACCTTTACAAAAACGCTTGTGTTTTAATTTTGTCGATCGCGATTGTGTTGTGAGATAGATGACGTGATACCTAATATATAATTGATCACAAATTCATTCGAGTTTGGGCCACTTGTATTTGAAGTTAGGACCCAATATTCTATTGTCTTAGATCGTTCTCATTGCGGCGTTTCTAGTGGAAGTTTTTATTTCATTTTAATCGTAGATTGAGAAGTGTTTCATGTTGAGTTTCCTGTTGGAGTGTTAGTGTGACAGGAGAAAATGGGATTTCTGTTCCGATCGTGCACCAGCAGTATCTCTTCAATGATCACTAGGTACAGATAAAAACACCTATACGATAGATCAGAATTCAGAACTTTCAGAAGTCACAAGACACAAGACACAAGAATGGATTATTTCCTGTATTCTGGGTTTCCGTCTACTTATATACCGTCTGCTCTATGTGGTTTTCATGTGGGCTCTAATAAATATATATCTCAATATCTAGTCTAGTAGGTAGGTAGTAGGTAGGTACTAGTACCTAGGTACTTATTGTAATTTCTAACAGTTGTTGTCAACCAGACCAGGCACTGGAGTCTTAAGTGTTGTATAAACAAAGAAAGTGAGGCACAATTACCAAAACAACAGTACGTCTTTCGAACACAACATTGCATGCAACTATCCCATCATCACATCGATTGAAACCACATTGCGAAATAACGTCAATAAAGAATCATAAATACATGACTGGGCTCACCTCTGTAGTATGCTAATGCGCGAATAGGACGTGGAGGCGCTGGCGTGTCGTAGGCGGTTAGTATGTTAGCAGATAGGTACACCTACACGCTAGTTACGGTGCCACCAACTTAGCTGTTCCGGTGGGCAAAATGAAAACTACGACCTATCAGCCGCGCCATTTTGAGGAATGTCATTACCAAATTCTCCATTAGCGACGCTGTTAACTGAACGGATAAGTGCTGGCTTTAGTAGGGGTTGCTGTGTGCTTGCGGTAAGGGTGGTACGCATGCGCGGTGGTGCAGGCGCGCGCAGCCCTGGCCGGCTGTCAGCGGCATCGGTCACTCCGCCGGCATATCGCATCTGAAGCAGACGCGCGCCCATAGCTCGCCCAGCGCAGCAACGCCGGCCCCTAGCGGCCAGGAGCCCTCCTAGGCGCCTCCATCACCCTACTAGCACTCCACACCACCGGGGCAGCGCCACGGACGCCGGCGTTTGCACACAGGGCCCGCCGGACAAAAGGTACACCATTTATTGTGCTACGTTGACATGTCCGCCCTGAATCACTATTCATTCGCCCCACAATACCATTTTTTAATTGTTAGTCGAAGAATACAAGTTTATACGGTAGCGCATATATTATAGGGATTGCCGCCTGCTGCATTATGACAAAAGAGGGGGTCGGCGATATCCTCGTTCTTTTGTCGGATGTCGGTTACGCACCGTGTTGTGCCGTTAATCCCTCGATAAGTAAGCTGCTGGTGACCTTCCTATATCTTCATTACGGCTTCTATTGCACCGTGTAGCATCTGATTCACACATGTGACAGTCATGTGACTTACAATATCTTTTGTTACAATGTTCCATATGCTTGAAACTTCCTCTTCCTACGTCATCAGAAACGCCTTGTATCTTTATAAAGTATCTTAATGGAGCAGAGTCCAAGCTTAGAGCTTCTTACATCGTTTATGAACCAAAATAAGTCATTCGAAGATTAACCAAATGTATCGCTTGATCATCGCCAATCGCCACTAAATTATTATCATAAAAAATATGCATTTATAGATCTAATCGGTCGTTGATTTATGATCGAGATTAGGTTTTGGTCCTTGTAAGAGAAATACAAAACTAAACCGGACTACCTCTTCTCGTATTAAGTCTCGAATTCCGCTGTGGTAATCCGAACAAGAAAGTCTTAAAGCTTTAGATAAAAGACTTGATGTGATCTTAAACTGCGTATCCACTAAACGTAGCCTTAAGTAGTGATAGCCACTCGTCCCTAGGCTGCCTCGAAGTGATTTACGTGGCCTATTAACCTTGGAGATTGTCTCGCATATCATATGTTTCCATATAGGAACAATGAATGTCCCTTTGAAAATTCATTTTGCAATCATCAATCAATATCTGTTAAAACTATAACATAAACTTATTTCATAATTCGGTCAGGTACTACTACTGTCCTGCTTTGATTGAAATACTCATATATCTCTACATCAACCATTTCCATATGCCATCACCATTTCCTCAAATAGTTATTTTATCTTCTATCACATTGACATGAATATCACAATGAAGATGACTGCTATTAAGGAGCAAATGACTTCAAAATCAAAGGAATGCTACTTCCTACTTAATGCGAAAGTTTGAATGGAAGGACGTTATACTCTTTCATGCCAATACTACTGAACCGATTAGTCTGAAATTCGGTATGTAGATATTGCAGACCCTGGAATAACACATAGGGTACTTATTATCCCGATATTCCCATGGGAATGATGTGTACGTGGGTGAAACTGCAGGGCACAGCTAGTAATACATTAAATTACTGTAAATTTAGAGATTCTCAGATTAGTGAATTTCATTTTTAATGAGAATACATAATTGACAGCCTCGTTGGTTCAGACGGTAGTAGGTAACTCTGCTTTCTGTGCCGGGATCGATCCCCGGCTAGGTCAAACATTTGTGTGCATGAACATGTCTGTTTGATCTGTGTCTGGGTGTTGTAAGCTTATATAAGTATGTATATCAGTCATCTGGTTACCATAGTACAGGCTTCTAGCCTAGTTTGGGACCAGATGACCGTGTGTGTAAGTTGTCCCATATTATTATTATTATTATAATAATTTTCTTCGTAAATCTCAGATTTTATTTTTGGCAAGTTAAGCTTTAGAAATATATCATGGACAAGATAGCAGGTAATCCCTTTTTAATTGGCATCTATCAGATACGTAGGTGTACTCGATGTCGTAATCTACCCCCTCCGTGGATTAGGTCCCGAATAATATTACCTTGAAAAATCTTTGAAATTAAAATGGCAATTTGGTTGAACAATATTATACGTGTAAATCGTTGACTCTAGATCGCCCTAGACTCTCTTTAGACTCTAGGTCGCTTGGCTTCGACAAAGAAACCTTCCAAAGATTTTAAAGTGAATAATGATTATAGAACTAGCTTGTTCTAGGTACTTCACCTTATTATTTTACAAAGCAATGGGATCGAAAGAATAAATAATTGGAAAAAAATCCTGGTTGGAATCATAAGTTGTATGGGCTTCGAAACGTTGGTCCCAACAGTCGTCATAGCTGTATACTTAATAACAGTACTTAGTCGTTAGGTCATATCAGAAGCCATCAGGCGACCTGAAAACTATGTGAAGACCTGAAGTGTACATCATGTACGTAGTAGCTTAGGAGTAAGTATTACACTAACTAGTACGCAGCAACAGCATCGCGTGAGATCGTCACATTTTCGATTATGATCTTATTGTGAGTGTTCGGCTTGAATTATAACAAGAAAATATGAATTTGTATATTAAATATGTATTCCACGTCGTAGCGTAAAATACTGCGATCTTTAGAAAGCAAACAAATCGTAGTCTTCGTTCCCGTGGAAATAACGGGATAAAACGTACCCTTTGTGTTATTCCATGGTATAAAATATCTACACGCCATCTTTCTACAGCCCAATCGGTAAAGTAGTTTTGGCGTGAAAGAGTAACAAACATCCTTACATTCTCACAAACTTTCGCATTTATAATATTAGGTAGTAGGATTTAGATACGTATATAGGTGCAAAATATGAATAAAATAAACAACTTAATAATTTAAGCACTTATCATTTAGAAGATTAAGTACAATTAATCCTGACCTCATTTTAACTTCAATTTAGTAGGATATTACCTCAAATTAAATCTCTCCCTAATCTACATGCCAATCCGATTACTGCCCTACGTTTCCAAGTGGATATAGTGGCTCCTTACTCGTATATATTTTATTTTAATTGTCTTGTATTATCTTTTTATACATTTTGCATCAACGAGTATATATTAAATTTATAAATTTAGTTCATGCATGTTTATATATATATTTTATACTATATTTTACTATGTAGCTACAAAACAATAATGTATCTCAAGAATTCTGCGAAGAACTGCCTTCAGGTCCACAGCTTCCGCTTTTCCAGGAGTCAGGGCGCTCACTTACTAATTGTTAAAAAGTTTTTTTTGTCTACAAGACAAATAAATGATTTAAAAATATGATTTACATACCTGTAACAAGAAATACATAATCATCATCATCGTCATCTCAGCCATAGGAAGCCCACTATTGGACATAGGCGGAAGGCTACAAAGGGGTTTTATGCAATATGTACGTTTTCTTTGTATAAGAAGGGTTTTTTTGCCATGGGCCATGACTCAAGCATCACTGACCTTTGGACGGTTCAAACTCAAACTCAAACTCAAACAGATTTATTCAAATAGGTCATAATCTGACACTTTTGCACGTCAATAAAGATAAACAGTACTGAGTCTACCGTGCGTTCGGAAAGATACCTCTACAAGAAGAACGCACAAGAAACTTGTAGGGCTTAATTTATTCAACAGATAGTTTTACAATATTTGGTTTGGTTACATTCGTAAATTTGGTTGATAAAGTTTGGTTGATAAAGTTAAGAGAGAAATGATCTTTTCAAAGAAACACGGTGGAAAATGCTAATGCAACACTAACAGATTTACTTAATAACTTCCATAAATCATAATATTATTCATGAAACCACACTTGCAACGGTCACGCGATTCGTGCAAGTACCAATCTACAAATTAAGAAAATCAAATTATAGCCACTTCACCTTGTTCTCCGGTCAACTAAGAATTTGACATTAGTCCAGGTCGAGATAAGGATCTTATTAAAATAACATTCAGTATTTGGTCGCGACCCAACGCTGTTGTTTATTATTATCATTGGGGTTTAATTTGTTATTAAAACTTATATAATTATTGAAAATAGCTGTAAAGGTCGTCTACTAATTGTATTAACAAAACAATTTTTAAACTCATTATTTATATGCTCGGGAAAGAAGTACACTTTGTTTTTTAACCCTATTTATTTTTATACTTTGTTTGTTTAACCCTACCGTGGCCAAACAAAGAGGGTAGTTTTAATAAAATTATAACATTAATAACACCTTTATTTTTTTTTAAGTGATTACTAATATTACTGCTGTCCGCTTTAAAAATTATAAAAAGTATCTATAAGATTTACACATCTTGCATTACCTAACATTTTGCAATGTAAGTAATAATATGGATAAAGCTTGCCTGTAAGTACGTAGCATTATTATCTATTCTGTGCTGTAGCGCTGTAAGCCAAGTCAGGTCTTTTTGCTGCTATCTATATATATATATATATATATATATATATATATTTTTGTAGTGGTAGGCCTCTTTTGCTGGGGGCCGCCTGGGGAAGTACCACACCTTTGCCAGTTATTCATCCGCCAAGCAAACATTACTGTGTTCCGATCTGAAGGGCATTGTTACCAGCGAAATTACTGGGGATGATGAGATTCAACAACTCATATCTCAGGGTGACGTCTCAGGCGCAGTGCAGTGCCGCGCAGAATTTTGAATTTCAAAACATTGGGTGGCACTGTGTCTGTTATGGGCAATCATGATGCTTACCATCAGGCACCTGATTTACTCGTCTTGTCACTCACTATCATAAAAAAAAAAAATCTCAATAATTTATTGAATAAACGATTATGTGTTTTTTATAGCTGTTTCATTGCACATTGACGTATATAACAGGGCTTCATTCCTTAATTATACGAATATAAATATAAGATAATTTGTATTTTAATAACAGGAAATCACTTAATAATAACGACACTATTCTCGACGGAGTAATTGTTAGAATAGGATATAACACTCTTTATATGGACAAAAAATTAAAAAAGAATTTATTAAGAAAGAAAAGAAGACAGATATATACAGATTCATCTTAAAATAAAATAATGTAGAGCAAACAAGTATAAATTTAAAAATATCTTCTTTTTCCATCTTCAGACACTAGTCACCATTTATCTGTAACATATTCATTGAGACGATTCCAAGGAGCTCAACAGATAAATTTGACTACTGATGAACATGATGCTTCAGCATCAGGCCAAAGTTGCCATGTCATTGTAAATTCAAATCGATCAGTCCACTAGAAGTAGCTCATATTCCTTCAGCCGCTATAAAAGAGTATAGATCTTCAAACGGCTGAACCGATGCTAAGGCTAAGAACATTGTCGACGTTAGTTTTCAAACAAACGATGCCACAGACAGACACGTCAAACTTATAACACCTTCTATATAGTTCTAATAACCCCTTCGGTCTTCGGTCTTCGGTCCTTCTGTCGGGGTTTAAAAATAGGATAATCTACAGCTACTATATTATTATGGTATTCTAGAGAAAACCAATATAGGCGTGGGCGGCTGAAATAGGAGCTGGAATATTTGTTTGTACTTAAATTATATTTGTGTATAGGTACAGTTTGTAAACATCTTCATCCGTCGTCGGCTAAATCGAAACAATGTTTCTTATTTTTGTTTGGAATTTTCCTTTAGGTTTGGATATCATATTTCTGCTAGCCGTCTTGTCAGAGAGAGAGCATAGTTTTTTAAAGTAGAGATAGCTCTACATTTCCACCCTACACGTAAGTGTTCACAACTGAATTGACTATTTTCTTTTTTGCCAAATTACCCGAAAAATATATTTTTAAAATATTCACAGAAGTAGGTAGGTGAATAGAAATAAACAGAAAATTAAATTGACTCTTGTTCCTAAAAGATAGACTGTGGGTTTCTTTCTGCGAACCGACTTCAACTTTTCTTAAATTAGAAAAGTTCTAAGACGTCTTACTTACGTAAAATGGTAAACTTTCCGTTTCGATATAAAAATAGGTACAGCTCCCTGTTTTCTATTGGCTTCTCCTAAATATTGCATTATATAAAGGTAAGTTAATTGGAATTGGAATAAGTTTATTTGGGTTTCATTTAGGTATATAAATGCATTTTCTATCAATTTGACTACTTTTAATTTCTACTACTCTGCTACTACCCAACAACTCGCCATAAGCTGCCCTTATTATTATTAAGGCGGTTTAGGTTATTGTTAAAATAGTATTGTTATTTTCCCAACTTTTCTTTATTTAACAAGAGTAATCCCGCAACTTCATTCTCGTGGGAATATTGGATTAAATAGTACCCTATGTGTTATTCCAGGGTCTGAACTATATACATACCGAATTTCAGCCCAATCGATTCAGAAGTTTTGTCCATCCTCACAAACCTTTGCATTTTTATAATATTAGTTATTATTATTTTATGGTTTATTCTTACAAATAACGAAACCAGACACGTGCAAATCTGTGTCCTACGTCCTAACATAATACAGCATTGTTGCGAAATAGTGCGGCATCGAATAAATCATTGTAAAGCTGGGGCAGTCGGGAGGATTCTGTCTCAAGGTCACAGCCAGACATAAAACACGAACGAAGTTTTATAGCGGCTTTTATATTTAGAGCAAATACATTTTATTTTACTATTAGTAAGATATTTCCACTTTCGAGATGATATTTTTTGTTATAATTCTGATACTTCAGGCACAATAATTTTATAACAAATAATTAAATATACTAGTTCAGGTACTGGTCTCTGGTTACGTTAGTACTATTATTTATTATGTGCTCTAGTGCAGTAATAATTAGATTTTGCATCTGTTCTAAATTATACATATGTAGGTATCTAAACAGTCCAGCAAATCTAAGAAGTACCGTTAAACGGTTCTCATTTTGCTTGAAGGATTTGAATTAATTAATATTTAGTTATTAAGAATTGTACATCTTGTAATAAAAATGATATTCCATGATTTTACGGCGAAGGTTACTGATATTGCTTGAGTTACGCCTATGCATAGTTATTTCTTCTCTCTCAGAGCTTGAAGAGATGAAACGTCAAACGGTACTTCGTAGATTTTCTGGGCTATAGTTCTACTTATTTCTCCGAGTTTAGGTAGGTAGTTACGTACATTTCATACAAAATGGCGTAGTACTTACCTACCACATTGAGAGCAATTCAACGTCATTGCTACCACAGAGTAAATAATAAAAGAGATCTTTCGTTTTTACCCCAACATGCTTATATATATTTATGGACGCAATACACACAACTTCGTCAATATGATTGGTTCTTCAGCACTTGTCTAAATACACAAGTAAATAAATGCAGTGAATATTCATTTTAAGGCGCGGTCCTCACCTAATTCGCCCTCTCGCTCACACGTAGCCACATTTTTAAAGATATAAAAAATACTACATGTAATGACGTAAATTAAAGTCTACTAGGAACTAGAAAATAACAATACAAACTTTTAGTAAAAAATGCAATTTAATGCAAACAAGCCGTGTGAGCGAGAAGGCGAATGTTTAGTGGAAGCGAGTGGGCACATTTAGAATGAAAGATCTCTACAACAGTATATACTTAATACATAAAGGGTTTATTTTTGTGTAGGTACTATTGAGCTAGTGAAACTATGCTACCTTCGCTATAGCGTAAGCATGAAAGTTCCGAGGTATAACTAAATAAAATTACATACTTACCCAGGTATATTTATATTGGATAAAATATAACATGTAAAGCTATAGATAGGTACACTATTAATGTAAAGCGTCTACTTGTATGCGGATATGACGTCACCCGTGTCCTTGAACCCCGTGCATTGCGGCAACGAGCAACCCTTATTAAACAGCTGCGGGAACGAAACGTGCAAATTCTCGCTTGAATTGCGCCGGCAACGTATACGACACTATTATATTGAAGTGCAAAAACGAGGGGATGACTTGACATGTCTGTCAATCAATACACTATATAGTACTAGTAAGACTTTTACATCTTGTGTCTTATATACAGAACTGCGTCTTATTTCTTATAGCAACTCGCCCTCGCTTAGGGTAGCGGTACCTTTTACATTATATACGAGTAAACCGTTCTCCTGAATCACTATATCACTGTCTATTGATGAAAAATGAAAACCACTTAAAAATCCGTTGCGTAGTTTAAAGATAAAAAAATAAGGAAGAGAAGGAGGCTAGGTACAGACGGCGAGAAGCTACTTTGTATTATTAACCCCCGATCAATATCAATCAGGAATAGGTGTTATAAATTGGATGTGTCTGTGTGTCTGTCTATATAGCATCGTAGCTCCAAAACGAGTGGACTGATTCCTATGCGGCTTTTTTTTGAAAGCGGACTTTATCGAGAGTATTTCAGCTATTTTTCATGCAAATCGGTTCAGCCGTTTGAAGATTAAATTAGCATTTTTGTGGTGGCTGAAAGGAAACTTTCAGTGGACAGATCGATTAGAAATTTGGTATCCTGTAACTTCATCAATATTGAGACGACTTGGTAACCTGGTGCTGCAGCATCAGGTTCAGATAGGCCAGTAGCTAAATATATCGTCTTCGGGCTCATTGGAGTTGTATGTTTTTTTTTTTTATGATAGGGAATGACAAGACGAGCAAATCAGGTGCCTGATGGTAAGCATCATGATTGCCCATATCAGACACAGTATTATATTACAGACAGATATTGACCAGGGTCTAATGATGTAGGAAGAAGAGGAGGGCTTTTTTGTAATATCTTAATATACACTTGTACATAATATTACTGAGTATAGCAGTTAGCGTATTTTAAACGGTTTTATAGCAATCATTTTTTTATCATTTTATTAATATTTAGCGTAACCTGTGTTCATCTTAAATAATTTAAGTATAAAATAATAATTAATTGTACCTAAATAACATTAGGTACTACGTAGGTACTTAGTTTTGTTTGTAGGTACTTAGTTTTGTTTGGGTAAAATTTAGGCACTGAAATTTTACCCCTTTCCTGTTGACAGGTACTATAATAAATACACACTTTAGTTCTCATGACAATACAATAAAACCGTTTTTTTTAATACTTTCTTGTTTTTAATGTTATCCGCGTGAGACCACATATATATACAGGTATATATGCAGATCTGTCTTAGTGCGGTCTCAGTCTTAGGTCTCTCGTTATAGGAGCAAATTACGTGAACAATTCTGTATTTTTTTAAATAAACCCAACATTATGTAAAGTCTATTTGCGTATATTGTCGATGGCAAAAAGTAATGACGTGCAATTAAAACGTACTTGCAATAGCAATTTTATAAAAGCTTTTTCCTTTATTAAAATAATATTATATCGGTATTATAATTTGTAAAGGCTGCATGTATAATGTTTTAACACTGTAATTTTATATGATTGCTATAAATGATATAAACTAAACACCATGAATCCAAGCTATTATTTTCCTAAGTCTTAAGTGAACTTATATAAGTAAAAAGAGAGTTCTATATAAGGTACCTGGCCCGAATAAGGCCCGGTTTCTAGAATGGCCCACTTTCAAAAACGTATTTCCACTGATATAAAAAAAATCGTGGAAATGTATGAACTAATCCATAAACATTATGGCAAACACAAACGAATGGGAACAAGCAATCATTTTAACAGTAGGTATCATTTGTAAGAGACGTCCGAATAATTCAACGAAAATGTAACTCTGGTATTTATTTATATATAGGTATCGGATCTGAAACAGGCCCACAGTCAGAGACCACGACTGTGGGCCTTGTCAATTTTTTTGTTTATGATAGTGAGTGACAAGATGAGCAAATCAGGTGCCTTATGGTAAGCATCATGATTGCCCATATCAGACACAGTGCCACCCAGGAGAAGGCTACGCTCGGGATTTCTCTGCGAAATCGAGTCAAAAATGAGGAAATCCGTAGACGAACGAAAGTTACCGAATAGCCCAGAGGATTAGCAAGTTGAAGAGGCAATGGGCAGAGCACATAGCACGTAGAATTGATGGCCGATGGGGCCCTATAATTCTCGAATGGAGACCAAGGACTGGTAAGCGCAGCGTAGGACGTCCTCTCACAAGATGGACGGACGAATAAGTACGGCAGGAGCACGCTGGATGCAGGCCGCTCACAACCGGACTGGATGGAAATCTAAGGGAGAGGCCTATGTTCAGCAGTGGACGTCTTATGACTGAGATGATGATGATAAAATACAACTAAAATATGCCATGCAAAAACAACAAAAAAGAACAGCTGGACAATAGGTCTAACTAAACTATCTACATACCGAATTTCAGCCCAATCGGTTCAGTAGTTTTGGCGTGAAAAAGTAACAGACATCCATCCATCAATCCTCACAAACTTTCGCATTTATAATATTACCTAGTAGGATTTAGGTTAGGTATATTAAATATTATTGTGTAATATTTGACCTAGGCAGGAAAATACATAACTAGATAGTAGGTATATTATAATATAGGTATATTATTTATAGGCGCTACAATAAAACCTTCCAGTGATATTTTCTATAAATATCTAATACCATTTTCAATATTTATCCCGTTTTCTTCAAATTATTTTCATAATTGGATCATTTTGTGTCGCAACGCAACGAAACAAATTGGCAAAGAAAGATTTTTCGTTTAGTTAATGGGCACAAAGTTCCACAGTCGTAAATGTAAGAGTAAAAACTTTTGCACTGTTGTTAGGTACCTACAACACGTTCGTGATATATGAGTATTAAACCAAAATACCTTCTTTCATATGTGTAGGTATACATACTTACATAAAGTCACGCCTTGTTCCAGTTGGGGTAGGCTGAGATTATTTCTCTCCACTTGCTACGATCCCGACATACAACATTAGCTTCGTCCACTTTCATCACATTCTTCATGCATGCTCGTTGTTTGTTGGTACTTTTGACCAGGCCTTTCATAAAGTGTAAATAAAGAACATGATTATCAATCTATCGATATATTACGTGTGTTATATGTGTGTGCTGTGAAGTTACCGGCTTTAGAATAGTGCTCCACCCTCTCTACCCGTGGTTGCCGTAAGAGCCGGCTAAGGGTTAACAGATCCAGAGGACGGGCAGCAGGGTCCTCTGCAACAAACCATCGAACTGCGCTCGACAACCCGCCTGCCAAGCGTGTCGAGTATCAAATTGGCAAAACCTCGTTCAAGGCAAAACCCCTTGGCTGAGATGTTGATGATGATGATGATGATTATTATGTATGTCCTATTGTTACTGATATTTGATTTCAAGCATCTTTTGCCTAGTTAAAGAAGATATCTTTGTTTCAGAAATGGAAATCGTGCCAGAGGGGAAAAACTTTCGATTAGTTACTGAAGACGAGCTCCCAGCTGTGGCCGATATCTTGGTGCAGTATATGCCTGAATCTCTAAAGGTAACTTATTGTTTTACAGAATTAATAAAATTTTGCAGACAGATATTTTCATCTTTACGTACCAACTTGGCGACTGGCGCAGTCGTGTAGGATAGTTAGACTTATATATAAAAACATATTGCAATTATTTCTAATTAATACCGGTAAACCAACCATGTGGTTCCCGGCTTTCCGTTCCCAAGTATTCCAACTACTGCGGACACCAAGCCGCCTCCCAAGCGTAGTGAATACGGAAAATATCCCCCATATGAATAGTTTATGGCATTCTATGGGAGAAGCCTATGTTCAGCACTAGACGTCTTCCGGCTGATGATGATGATGATGAATACCGGTAAATACATTTTGATAATTCAATAATTGTTCCATTTAGGTGATTTGATCTATTATTAAAAACTAAAAACCTTTTCGTTTTATAAAAGTTTTTTAGTTTTAAAACAAACACTAACTATATTATTTATCATATATGATAAAACAAAGCGTGTTTGTTTTTTAGTTTTTCGAACTAAGTTATGTTTTAAACCTTCATAAATAATTTTATTTCTAGTTTCATCAGACGATTCAAACATATCTAAAGAACAAGGTGTGGGACTTCCATTTTTATGTAGCGAAGAATTGGCCCGAGGATCCGATCTGTCTGCATTTCCCTGGATGTACTAGTACGGTAGTGTATCAGAATTATATCAGTTTAAACATACACACACACATATAGTCACGCCTTGTTCCCGTATTATGGTTTAGCCTCTTTTGCTACTTTAGCGCGTCGGTTGTGGCACAGAATAAATAATAGTACTAACGGTTTGTGGGTACTTTTTTGACCAGGCCGTTCTCTAGGACAACATCAATTTGGTCACGAAAAGTAAGCCTACGGAGTACGTAAAGTACGTATATATTAAACCACCGTTAAAATAAAATTTTCATGTTGGCCCAGAACCCTGTCACTTTATACAATCGCCCGCACGCAATAGCTTACTACTACTACGTAAATAAAATATAACCTGTGTACACCTAAGTACGGGCGTTACTGCCTCGTTGACTGCCTGGTCACTATGTAGTAATAGCACAGAACAGATAATAATACTACGTATAGAATAGACATTGTCATCCGCCCACCAATAGGGCCATCATCGCCCCGCGAGCGAGATTGAGCTCTGATGAGAGCCGACGGAGCTCGGAACGCACCTCACGCACACTTGCGCGCATACCAATCTCCTAGTGTGCAGTGTCTGTGTAGTGGGTAATTATAACACAGCTTTTGTATGGGAATTGAGTCAAGTGTACAGGGTGTAGTAATAGTTAGTATTCTTTGTTTAGCGGTTAGAGTATGATAAAGATAATATCCTGATTTCTCGTTTCGGATCATTAGAAAACTAGGTAGGGCAATTTGCCCTAAGGTATAAGGTCTTTGCCCAGGGCAAAGATTGGTTGGGTCTTCCAATAGGGACTTCCGAACTTTGACAGTTGTTAGCGGTCATCTTGTTGAAGCTACATCTGGTCAAATTGGCTGTCATTTTGCCAAATCACCATGGACGTTCAACAACACGTGCAAATAAAGTAATTCAACGTCATTGCGTGCAAATGATAAAATTGTTCTATCAAAATGGGTGTTCTGTTCAGGCAACGTTCTGCGCGCTTCACCCATTGTACGGTCGCCATAATCGTCCTACCGAGAGGACTATTCACAGTGTCGTGGATACATTTGAGTCCACCGGTTCTTCTTTTCTTCAGTTGCAAAGTCGCATAGGCCACAAACTACAGCAGCCCTCAAAGCCAATATAACCAATACCATCGGTCAAATTCATCCTGATTTTTGCACTAGAGTCATGGAAAATTGAACATTTCGGATGCGCGCCACCAAGGGAAGCTGCGGCGGACATTTAAGCGATGTTACACATATAATGGCATCGATAGGCCTTTCAAACCAATAAAAAATTTCGATGATATCTCACACACACTTCATTTTATTTTAATTTAAAGTTAATTTAAAATTAAAAGTTATTTTAAAAAAAAGCGCTTATAGAAAGACCCCATACATTACCCGCTACTCTACGTTTATCAAAATCTAAAGCAAAAATCATAATAAGTATACAAAAAATCACATTCAAAACTGTTTCAAACAGCTTAAAACATGAGACCTATTCACGACATATTAAATTGTCATCGCATCGTTTTCAATTTATATATTCTCGCGTGAGAATTTCTCGTCTCGACGTTTCAGCTCGTTACAGTGACGTAAAGCTCTCAAGTAGGTAGGTACAGAAAAAGCTTTAAGCCGTGTAGGGAAATGGGTCGCCATTATGATATTTTTTCTATGATTATTTTAGCTTCACAAACCGTTACTTACATAAAGATGTAGTGGGTAGGGTATACTAAGTAAGGTGAATCTAATCGTAAAACTGAACTGCTTCCAAAAAAGGTTACGTCGGTTTTCAGGCCTCAACCGCTGTTTGATAAATTTTGGCATAGAGATACATGGGGCCCTGCGACCAATCCCAAGTACCCTATGCTTGCAGTAGGTACATACTTTTCTCCCGATATTTCCACGGAAGCGACTGCAGCTGTGCAGCTGTGCAGCAGTCTGTACTGTATATTGACACCTGGTGATACAGTTGCACAGCTGGATGCTCACAATTTCTGTACTGGTTTCAGCCGAACAGCCTCCCATACGAAAGTGTGACAGTATTCTGTCCATCGGAGCGCGCGGAACTGGTCGACCTGGTGACGTCAGAGGACCAACTCCTCGACCTGACACAGCCACTGTACCTGAACTTCACTCATGAAGCCATCGTCAATAGGTTCGAGCGCCGATACGAGGCGCACGATAAGATCACAGGAGATGTTTATGTCTGCGAGAATCCACCTAAGGAGGCGGATACTGATGGGTAAGATAGGGAAATTTTGACATTGGTTGGGTGATTAGCGGTTATGGAGGCTCCGAAGAAATTCTCGATTGCAGGATTAGGGTTAGTTTATGGGTAGCATTTTCCAGTGGAGAGTAATTAATTTGAGGATGCATTCATTTCCGGTGAAAAAGAGAAAATACCGAGAAAAAATATAAGTAGGTATCATCGCGTATCCAATGTCTTTGACAATAGGATGGTTTTTTAATGTAATTAATCTGTTCGAATAGGGTCCCCGAAGGTTTAAGTCAGGTTAACACCACACTTCGGCAGTTATGTTAAGGGATTATAATATAGGGAGTGAGCCTATTGCCATCAACTGGGCACAAGAGAAACCAATCATTTACTGAGAAAAATCCTGTATCACTTTTTTCCCGAAATGAAAAGCGACCACATGCTCAGCAGTAGCGCTTGCGACCACTGCTCGCTATCTAAACTGACAGGTAAGGTAGGTATACCGATACCGAAAACAGGCAAATATTATGATAAGTCGTATTGTATTGTTTGCAGATTGCCACCGGACGTGGAGTTAGTTCGCCTAAAACCGGAGCACATGAAGGCCGTGTACGATCTGTACCCGGCGAGCGACATCGAATGTCGCGAAGTATTCGAGAAGCTAGTCGCTGAGTTACCTGCGTACGGCATATTCGTAGAAGGCGAGCTCGCCGCGTGGATGGTTCAATCGTACTACGGGGCTATGTTCTCGATGCAAACTCGCCCCGAGTTCCGTCGGAAAGGGTATGGGATCTATTTAGCTAAACGGTTGACGGCGGAGGTTTCTGCTCGCGGTTATAAGCCGTTCGTGGTAATTCGGCCGGAGAATGAGGCGTCGCGTGCGTTATATTGCAAGCTCGGCTTCGAACGACGGTTCCGAACCGTCCGAGCCGTGCTGCGTCCCCGCTAAGTGATGTCTCGCGACAAATTTTCTCGCAGATTTTATTTTTTTAAGACTTTTGAATTAGCTTGCGGTCGACGATCGCCTAGAGTTCTAGTAGCTTTAAGATTCGAGCGGCTGGCGCTCTCGGTCCGGGCGACGAAACTTTGGGTAGACACTGTTTGAGTCAAAACTTTATGAGCTCTGGAAGTTAGCCTATTATAGTATTATATTAGGAGTTGTGCGTCTGCGCAGCCATAACAGCTATCTTCCGAGTGCTCATTCAGTTTCGTGCGAGGTACCTATAAGGCTATGTGCACTACTTACCGTTGATATTTGCGGAGTAGGTATGATAAAAAATAGCTTTCTTCGAAACTTTGCAGTGCGGGCTAAACCTTACATGGACACGGTAAAAAGTATCACCACGACGTATTTCGTGCCACTGCGACATCGGGTCATGTCATGACAACGCAATTTACGACACGAAATTGTATCGTGTCTGTGATCGTGTCAAGATTCACGATGTTGTGACAGTATCGTGTCCATGTGTGTGTTGGCCTATCGCTAAAATTGTCCGCCGATTTTTTAATCTATTTAGAGTTTCGAATACGACAAATGGCTTTCTTGTTAAAAGTTTCTCTATTTTTCGATACCATCATGTTGATTCACCCGCGCTTCAGCAGCAGAAGCTTGATTCTATAACTCTAAGCAGTAGGTTTACTTTGAACTTGGGGAAAGTTATAGAATCAAGTCTCAGATTGAGAGTGGTAGCCGCTAACTCGATTCAAACATTTGGAACCCTGTCGCTGTTAATTCTACATCGTTCTAAAACGTTGTGGAAACATTGTTGAATTATAAAAGGGTTCCATTCATTTCGGCGAGTCATATAGGCTGAATATAGGCGAGCGCTTCGTATGTACCAAACACTCGTACAAACAATAATTAAGTATTCTGTCTCATGACTACTTACAATCAATATTTTTGGGACCCTATTAATGATTTGTGTGATCAAAATCGAAATGTGGCTGATTGCGGTGAAGTGACGGTAACATTTCTTACTCATCCAGTTATAATAATTTTATCTCTCAATTTTAAAGGAATACAAAGATAGTGTTATTAAGTATTGATATTTACTTAATAACACCATCTTTGTATTCCTTTAAAATTGAGAGATAAAATTATTATAACTGGATGAGTAAGAAATGTTACCGTCACTTCACCGCAATCAGCCACATTTCGATTTTGATTCACGCACTTGAATTTAAACGCAATAAATATTAAAGAGCTACAAATAGCTTCAATAATATTGTTCAATAATTCAATAATTTGAAGCTACAAATAGCTTCAATAATATTTACAGTACCTACAATAATAATATTTTCAATACCTAATAGGTCAATAACAGGTACACACCTAAATCAATTTTGACGATTACTTACTATTAAAGTATTATCAATTTATAGAGTTATAATACGTACGGGGTATTTCCACGGTAAAGATATTCTATACCCTGGTTATACTAAGTATTTTTTGTAAGTAATTGACAATAAATACATGATTATTCTTTACTCGTCCTAAAAACTTAAAAAACTGTCAAAGATTATAAAGATGTAGCAGAGGGTATACATTGAACTGCATCTTGTTTTTAAATACTTAGGCATAGATTTCTTAGCCAGCCGAGTTTTTATACGTCAAGAATAGATTGTTGGGAAACAACGGGACAATTTGATACGAAAACGTATAGGTAGATAGATAGGTATTTTTTAATACGGGAATGTATTTTACATCTATTAATGACGTATTTTTACGAAAAACGTTTGCTACTATTGTATTCGTAGATTTTTTTTTATTGATATCACCGTAATATTATTATTATGTATCAACATTTACGTCAGAGATATTGTAATCTCATGTGTAATAATGTAGTACTGTGTGATAATAATGTACATTGTTTTGATGAAAATATTGCTGATTAGAAACATTATTTTGTCTTCCTATGGCAGGAAATGCAATGAAGGGAATCTTATGAAATTATTAGAAACAACACCTATTATATGATAAAATTTTACTTATACTAAACCTATGTTACCTGTCTATTACTATTTTATGGAGCTTTCTTATGTATTTCTGAAAACTTGAGCGTACTAAACGTTATGACGACATTAATTTTTTTTCTGTACGTGTAAGTATAATTTGTAATAATTCCGCTTACTCTCAAATATTTACTATGACTCAAATCGAGAATACTTTTAAGTTTTGAACGTCACATACTTTGCTCAATTATGATGCTTCCATGATGTTGATTTGTATAATGCCAAATTTTACTAACAAATATGATTGCCTGATTTATGTACCTAGAGAAAAATCTAAATAACTTGAATAAAGTCCGTATTAAAAAAGAAATGTGATATTGTGAAAAAAATGGTTGATCATAAAACCATATTCAACTACCTATTTTGTGCATTATTTTGGAGAATTCATTATGTAAGTAGAAAAAAACTTGTTATACATATTGGTCTGCTGAACGATGCAATCAATCAATTCTTGGCATTTAATAATTAAATCAGTTTTAAAATACCAATATCAATTATTGGTAGAAAAATCTCCTTAAATAATGCACCGCTTATTAAGAATTCACTCATGACGTCATGCTAAAGCTTAACCTACAAAGTAGGAACATACATTGACAAGTAGATCAAGTTTCTTCAGATTCCTAATAATAATTATTATTGTAAGAAAGTTTTACTACACATTCTTCTGTCTACTCACGTTTGTAAAGGACACTAATCCGTCCTCGTTGCTGAATGTAACTCTCGGACCTCGAAGAGACGCTAGGTATTTTTACCTACAAGAATGTTTGAAAGTAGTGTCCCTTCTGTACCGTTAATCAGTTTATCCATAACTACCTTGCAAAGGTATTAAGAAAACAATAAAAAGAACAAACGAATAAATGTTTTTTTCTTTTCTACCTGTAGAAAATAACTAGTAACTAAAAATAAACCACTTACATACTTATGCCGTGTACACCCAAAGTAGCAAGAAGAGTAAGTAGTAGTAAGCAGAAGCGTAGTTTCGTGCAGAGCATAATGGCAATAGGAGTGCACAACGTAATCACGCCTTAGGCACGGCACCAGGGGGGCTATTGGCGTTTTTCATAATCACCAGTCGCTATCAAGCTTGAGTCTTTATGTTCTATGGCTTGGGTTAGTAACAAAGACGTTTTACCCTTCTAACAAGACCGTGAACTACTAAATTTGCGAGACAGGCACAGACACTCTGCGAGTGGTTCTCACTCGGGACCGTTTTTTCGACACAGTGGCGTTCTTCATAATCACCAGTCTAACGACTGGTAAGTCTTTTTCAAGTCATTTTCTTTATTCAAAGACGTTTTACCTTTCTAATAAGACTGTGCACTGTCAAATTTGGAGGAGAGAAAAGGATAGACACTGCGAATGGTTCTCTCTCAGGACCGACACAGTACACAGTCTACTTAGTAAGTTTATCATAATGTCTTTGGTTAGTAACCGGACTTTGACATTTGTAGTTAATGACAAATCAAGATAATAGTCACTTAAGTGATAGTCACCGAGAACACCAATAGCCCTACAGTGCAAGGTCTAATTAGTAGGTACATATAGTTAATGTCAATCATGTTAATAATCACTAAAGTGATAGTCACCCAGTTCCACAATAGCCCTGCAGTGGGGCTATTGGCGTTCTTCATAATCACCAGTCGTTATCGGACTTAAGTCTTTGTGTTCTGTGGTTTGAATTAGTTACAAAGACGTTTTACCTTTCTAAAAAGACTGTGCACTGTCAAATTTGGAGGAGAGAAAAGGAAAAGGATAGACACTGCGAGTGGTTCTCACTCGGGACTGACACAGTGCACAGCCTACTTAGTCTATCATAATGTCTTTGGTTAGTAACCGGACTTTGACATTTGTAGTTAATGTCAAATCAAGATAATAGGCACTAAAGTGATAGTCACCGAGAATGCCAATAGCCCGGCAGATGCTATAGCTAGATAACTAAAGGCCATAGTCACCATTGTGCAAATAAAACTGAGGCCTTATTATAGTAATCTGTGATTTATTACTTATTATTATTTATGTTTATAATATAAGTAGAGCTTATTGTATAATAATATAGGACGGCTACGTGGTCACAGGTAGGGTGGATGTAGCTATTTTACATGATAATATCTGGTCCATTGATTTTGATCGATAACTGATTGAAACTCAAGTATCATCTCAGTATCTACTCTATCTACGTTTCAGATGAATGCTAAAGAAAAAATTTAATAAAAACATAAAAAAACGGATGTCAAGACTATACCTGTACTACACTAGGTAGGTAGACTAGAAGTCTGTTTTTTTTTTTCTAAAATAACTTTAAATTAATAAGAAGGTATGGCATTAGACTCTCCTCCTATTAAATGGGACTATAAGTACTATTGGACTGAGTCCTGGGCTCTGGGTACCTCTTCCTAGCTCTTCGGGAAAAGGGGTGATATACATATTAATCATATAATTGGATATTTTATGTAATAAAGTAGGTATATTAATATTCCGAATCTAAGTCGGTAACGGGTTACCAAATTACCAAAAGAAAGATAGAAACTGCAAAAAAAAAACGAAACTTCAGCCGATAAACAGCAAGCAGCTGCGACGCAGGAGTTTTTGGCGGGAGACCGAAGAATACAGTTTGGCTCTCGTATCTTTACCAATCGAGTATTTAACATAACATAACATACGTTCACGCCTTTTTCCCGAAGGGGTAGGCAGAGATGTACCTAGGACTCAGTCCCATGTAGATACACCCACATTTCGCCAGTATGTTATTGGTCCCATGTAATAGGGGGCGAGCCTATTGCCATCTACCGGGCACAGTTCCAGACTCCAGGCAGTTATTGAGATAATTCCTAATGGAAAAATCCAATATTTTAACACTGCCTGACCTGGGGATCGAACCCGGGACCTCTTGATTGGCAGTCGAGCATGCGCCCTCTACGCCACCGAGGCAGTCGAGTATTTAACGTGTAATAATGGTGGAATATTACGTGGTGAGTGTTTTCGAAGATACACAAGTCTCTTGGCAAGTGATGTGAGAGTTGAAATGTGATTTTTCGTGTTCATGCCAAAATTCCGGCAGTTTTTTGTAAAGACCACCACTTCACTAGAGCTGTGACTTGACCAGTATATAATAAAGTACTCTGTGGACTTGACTGGGCTTGCCATGACTCTGAATTGACTAATTGACCATATTAACTTGCAAAATTATATAACTTGACACTGGTAAATACACTAACATGTGAGTCCATGAATGTCCCGTGTAAGCAGGCTTTAAATATAAAACTTGATACTGGCAATACATTCGTGTGGGTCCATAAAAGAAGAAAAAAACATAACTGTAGAATGTAGCGATTGCGCCACGATCGAAAAATGTTGCCATTTCTTCTTCTTCTAAGCCGTAGCAAGTCCACAGCTGCTGAACATGTCCTATGTTTAGTCACAAAGGAGGGTGGGGGATATTTAAAAAAATATTTTTTGTTAATATTTGTCATAATAATTAAAAAGATACGTTTTCAAAATGGTGTCAGTAGTTCCGCTTTTGGCCGTTCTACAGATAAGTTGGTAGCATTAACATGGCGATTGGCGACTGACTGCGATTCTGCGATACTCTGAGTTCCTCTTTATTCTGTGGTCTGAAGTCTGAATTGTGTTCTGTGGTTTGATTTATTATGGTGATCTGTGGGTGTTAATCGGCAAGCAAGGCAATCTCACATTTTGTGATCTGTAAGCAAAAGCACAGAATAGTACTAATTATAGTGATCTGTGGCACAGAATAATAATAAAAAGATCAAAACTAATCAGAAGTCCCTGTAGTAATAATTTCTAAATAAATAAGTGGGTTTGTAAGTATAAAATCAGTAAAGTGAACTTGTTGCAATGACAAGTTTAATAAATAAAATCGAATTACTAATTAAACGTGAGAAAACTACCCCTGAGCGAAAGAAAGAAGAACCACCCAAATCTTCAAGCGAGATTCTGTCAGAACTCTTTGGTGCATTCAACGCGGATCCACCAAAAATAGAGGAGGTTTCGTCGAAGAAATCTAAGAAGAGCAAAAAGAAACACAAGAAGGAGAAGAAAAAACGTAGTCGCAGCTCGAGTAGCACCAGTTCGGACAACAGTGAGTACTCCCACAAGCGTAAAAAACGAAAAAAAAGCAAATCGAAAAAGAGCCACAGAAGCCGTTCTCCTTATCGGCGGACACCTTCGTTGACTCGCTCGCTTACACCACCTGCTCCTGTTAAAATCAAGACAGAACCTGTGAAAATTAAGAAAAAATTAGAGATCAAGCTTGAAAATTTCGAAGTTAAAAAGGAGGAGGTAAAACCTGAACCAAAGGATGAGTTTAAGAGGCAGGTTTCAGTCAAAAGTGAAGACAAAAAAGACATTAGCACATCTGTTCTCAATGTTGATACAAATGACATTCCTATGCCAGAGACACCTGCAAGGGATTGTAACACACAAGATGCTATAGACTCGAGAGCGAAATTGGATTCTAAAAAGGTTGAATCAGATTCCGATAAAAATAATTCAAAAATCAAAATAAAAAACTTGAAATTCAGTACAGTGTTTGAGGAAACTGTTAAGAAAGCTGAAGAGGAAGCAAGAAAGAAAGCCGAAAAGTATGAAGAAGGTGAATACACAGATTCATCAGTAGAATCTGTAAAGGAGGTGGTTCCTATTACACCATTCCCTAAAACATCGGATCCAGGAGGATTGAAAAAGGTTATTGAGGAAAATGTTAAGACGTAAGTATGAATGAATAATACTCTTCATTGAGACTTGTTTAAATATACACAGATACAGCTTATTAAGGTGGCTTTTCCATACAAAATGTTTCCTGAATTATGGAAATACAGAGAATAGTTTTCTACTCGATTGTTTGTGGCTGGCTCTCGACCTGGCTTTTATTTGCGCCATAACATATTATTTGGTTTAAAAAAACCTTATGGGGTTTTTACATATATATAAAAAACCTTAAAATAAGCCAAAAATGATAATTTACTATTTAAATATGACTGCCTTGGTGGCGTAGTGGGAGCAAGCTCGACTGCAGATCATGAGGTCCCCGTTTCAATCCCCAGATTAGGCAATTTGTTATTGTATTTTTCCATTAGAAATTATCCCAGAATAGTTTTCTGGAAGAGATCGCTTTTAGCGATAAGACTGCCAACTGTTACACTAGATATCAACCTATTGTTTTTTTTTTAAGATTCTTGTTATGTGGTCTAACAATAAAGAGTTTATCTATCTATATCAATGACAGTCTGGGAGTCTGGAACTGTGCCTCGTATATGGAACTAGGCTCGCCCCCAATTATATGGGACCAATAATATACAGGCGAAATGTGAGTGTATCTGCTATGGAACTGCATCCTGAGTACAGCTATGCCTACCCCTTCTGGAAAATTTATGTGATGTACTTATATGAAAAAACCTAACAGTTTGCTCTATTAGTACTTCTTTTCCTTAACCCCCAACCAAAAAGGTATGAGTGCTTTAAGTTTGCTGTTATTGCCATTCTGTTGCATCATAGCTTCCAAATGGATGAACTGGTCTCGTTTCAGTTTTGTTTTGTCTGATAGGTGACTTAATTGTGTGTTCTCTCATCTCAGCCATTGGATGTCCGCTGCTGAACAAAGGCCTCCCCATAGATTTCCATCCAAGATTCAAAATAGATGAGACTTTGGGGGGTCATAATTCCCTTCAGTATCTATATTTCCTTTCTCTGCATGTTTGTCTGGAAGACAGCACCTTGACTCAAGGAAGACACTTGACTCAATCCCATACAAAAGCCGTGCTATAACAACCTACTACACAGACACTACACACATGGAGTTTTGTACACATGCAAGAGTATGCATGAGGTGATTTCCCATAGAAGCGGGGCTTGTGGAGATCTCAATCTCGCTAGCGGGGTGAGGAAGGCCCGATTGGTTGGGGGATGACTGTATCCATTCTATACGTTGTGTTATTATCTGTTCTGTGTCCTTGGTCAAGGCCGCCATTTGTTGCTCTTTCTAGTTTTTTGTTTCTTGAAAAAAAAACGAATCGAACTTTGAAAAAAAACGAATTGAAAGCTCTTTATTGGTATAGACCAATAAAGAGCTTTCATTCATTAATTGATAAGGTAATTTTTATTCCGAAATTCCCATGGAAACAATGTCTATACGGTTGATAAAGCATGGAACCACTTTGTTATCTATTATCTCATAATAACTCATAAAGAATGATGGTGAAAGTAATGATGTTGTTCCAGACCTGAGGAAGACAAATCTCACAAAAGTAGTAGAAAGTCAGAATCTTCACACAGATCATCCAAAGACAGCAGAAGCAAATCCAAAAAGTAAGTGAACACAATATTAAATTTATTGAAGCCTGTGTACTGGATTGGACCATTTTACAATGATCATGCCCCAATGTCAGTTTCAGTTTGCCGATATTCCTACAAGGCCTGACCACTATAATATCATACTAATATAATAAATGCGAAAGTTAGTTGGCATGTGTGAGGGTGTGTATGCTTGTTAGCTATTTCAACACACTACACACACCAAAACTACTGAACCAATTATACCTATAGTGTTTGGTGTGGTAGAGAATAGAAAAGAATAGTTATTATTAAGACTAAATATTTAGATTTAACTTAAAATAATATTTATTAAAGTTATTTTTATAAGTCGCCAATGGACGGCCTTATCGTTTTAAGCGATCACTTCCAGTCACAATATTTAAGTAAAAAATATATATAATAAGTAAAATAGTAGCTGAGACTTTATAGAATACTTTTCAGTGAGTGAAAATGGAATGGAATGGTAAACATCTAGTATCTTTGAGACAATCCATATTTCTGCACCATAGCAGTACCGGCTTTAGAATAGTACCCCACCGTCTCTACCCATGGTTGCAGTAAGAGCCGGCTAAAGGTTATCAGATCCAGAGGATGGGCAGCAGCATACTCTGCGTAAAACCATCAAACTGCGCTCCAACCTCCAATCCAACGTTGTCAGGCCAGTGTGGCGAGTATTGGGAGAAGCCTGCGTCCAGCAGTGGATTTAGTAGACCTACAGCTAAGTTGAACCCATATTTTAAACTTCCAGAGAGTCCCGTCGCTCAAGATCTCGTTCTCCAAAGAAGCACCACCGCTCAGGTTCAAAGTCTCGCCGCAGCAGATCGAGGCACCGCAGCAGGTCGCGACATCGCTCCGGGTCTAGACATCGCTCCGGATCTAGACGTCGCAAGTCTATCTCTAAATCTAGAACTTACTCGAGACACCACTCGCCTGATAGACGGGACAGATATAGGGGCAGGAGATCTAGGTATTTAATATGATTGGTTAGATTGTTTTAATTGCAAAAATGATAATGATAGCCTTTATTAACAATCTAATATTCATTACATTTTATCTTATTTTAAAATAGATTTGTGTACTTAAATAAGAATAGTAGTTTTCTTTAGACACCGGTTTCTTGAATGTCTTGCTTCCCAGCACAGGCCTCCCCAAGTGTTCTCCATAAAGAACTATCTCTTACTTTCTTCATCCAATTAGTTCCTGTAACTTTTTTAATATCATCTTCCCATCTTCGATATTCGCATTCATTCATACAAAGTGTTATATATAATTCCGACTTC
The DNA here is from genome assembly GCA_947063395.1 of Hemistola chrysoprasaria. NCBI lineage: Eukaryota > Metazoa > Arthropoda > Insecta > Lepidoptera > Geometridae > Hemistola > Hemistola chrysoprasaria. The sequence goes on along the minus strand of OX346720.1, from coordinate 6,808,706 downwards.
CAATACATAATGGATCAGCGGATCAGCAAATTTGTATCATAATCACACACATCATATCAGCCGGAAGACATCTACTACTGAACTATTTACATGGGGACATTTTGCCGTAATCACCACGCGTGGCAGGCAGGCGGCTTGGTGATCGAAAATAAATTTCTATGACAGATCGAAATTTGTTTTTGCTAATTCGCAATTCTTTCTTCTGCAAGCTTTTTAGGTTGATGGGTAGATAGAGGGTGTATCTACCTAAAGTTAAAGGTTAAGTGTTACTAAACCTTTTTGTAACATGTTGTATATATCGTAGAATAGTTGGATTTAAAGCGGTTGATTGCGAAAAGCAGGGTAATCTTCGCGAAAATCCAATATTTGTTGAAATGAAAGATATTTTGGTATTCTCGTCATTGAGCTAGATCACATCTTATATTTGTAACCCAGGCCAATGTTTACTTAGGTCACCGTCAGGAGTGAAGCTAGCGGATAGTGAGAAGAAGCGTCTACTAGAAGTGGCTCGTCGGAATGCTATAAACATGTTGAAGAACGGCGCCGTCCCGGCCGGAGCTGCCGCTTTACCTCCACACACTAGGAACCAGGTCATGGCTGCTATACAATCTGGGGGTAAGTAAGACCTATGGCAAAGAATTGTACCACTTTGCCCCACCAAGTCGCCCAACCGTATACATTAAAATGCTTGCGGTCTGTTTGGACTGAATCTTATGTTGTACTAAACTCATTTTGAACAAATAAAATTACGAACAATATACAATTATTATGATAATAAGATACTAAATACGATAGCAGCAGCCGCAGGACTTAAAAAAAACCAAAATTTAATTAAAATAATCTTACAATAATTTCTATATCTAAGTAAATGACAACAGCGGTCGAAGTATGACCAAAGAGTGTCGGAATGTTGCAATTGTCCGCGGGTGTCGGATGCTCGGCGCTGCTGACTCGGCTCCTCGTGGTAGTGCCGTGTGCAAAAGTAGGTTTTACTACATTGCGGTTTCCAGGTAGTTGCGCGACGTAATTCCTCCCCACTCAGAACAGCGACTATTTTCCAACCTTGAGGGAAAATGTTGCTGGATAGGCCTTCGGGTTCTCAGGATCTTCATATATCGGCTTTCCAGGTGCTGGTGCTTGGTTGCTCTGGTGCTGTGGTTTACTGCATCCCCATAGGTTGTAGCGCCGGCATATAATTATAATGGCAGCTGTTATAAGTGTGCCGATTATAATAATGTAGATAGGTATAGTTGTATGGTACAGGCCATTGTTTGCTATAGAGTCCCGTATACTATCGTTGGGCCACAAGTCTCGAAAGCGAGACTTGTGGCCCAAGAGCCCGTGACGGCCAGACCTTCGTTATTTTATAAAAGCTGAAAGTTTCTCTGTGTGTGTCCCTAGTACAGGTAAGAATGATCCCCACTTACGAAGCTGAGGCAGCGGTGGCTTTGGCAGGTAACAGGTAACAAAGGTGTATAAAATTCCATCTCAAATTTATCATAGAATAAAACGTTGTTGATTAGTATCTTAGATATTATTATGTCACATATTATGTAATATATTATTATGTATGTTATGTAATGTATTATTATGTAAGAAAAGTGATGAACATATAATAATATTTTCTGAGGAAACTTTAAAAAAATGTCAGACTATTTGATAATTATGTTAAATTATTGTACGTTAATTTTGGACTATTTGTAATTAAATTAACTTGGTTTTTTTACTATTGCAGAAAAGAATGAAGAAGGCAATATTTGAGTTTCGATATGATTGAAATTGTATTAGAACAATTTTACTGAGTATTGTTTTAATTATTTGTTATTCAAACTGTAAAAATTTATTTAATGAAACTTCTTGATTTAGAAAAAAATAAACTGCACAATTTGAACTTAATAACAGTGGATGCGCAGTGAAGGGCCGCAATAGACCAAGCGCTCTGTCTCACTCGCACTAGTTACTGTATACGCTCCTTGCTCTCCCAACTACTGCTCACTTTGAATGCGTCTGGCAAGATGATAGAACCGTCGAAACTGTCCGGCTATTATGTAAACATAGATTAATAGGCCCCCAAAACATTATATATAAAATTTAGACTTTATAATATAACGTAAGTATAATTATAAATTATAATAGAATGCGTCTGGCAAGATGATAGAACCGTCGAAACTGTCCGGCTATTATGTAAACATAGATTAATAGGCCCCCAAAACATTATATATAAAATTTAGACTTTATAATATAACGTAAGTATAATTATAAATTATAATAGTTTAAGGGTGTCCGGCATAGGGTTGCCACCATACTAACTGTCTTGCAATGAGCAACGTGAGTTTTGATACTATTATGAATCAAATATAAAAAAATTAAGTTTTATTCTATGATAAATTTGAGATGGAATTTTATACACCTTTGTTACCTGTTACCTGCCAAAGCCACCGCTGCCTCAGCTTCGTGAGTGGGGATCATTCTTACCTGTACTAGGGACACACACAGAGAAACTTTCAGCTTTTATAAAATAACGAAGGTCTGGCCGTCACGGGCTCTTGCTCTATTGATTGTAGGCTTCATGTAGCTTTCTGAGGTCGATGGATTGCAGCGAGAGTCTGTAGTGAGGTGTGGTTTTATCTTTAAAAATTTTTCCATTAGGAATTATCTCAATAACTGCCTGGAGTTTGGAACTGTGCCCGGTAGATGGCAATAGGCTCGCCCCCTATTACATGGGACCAATAACATACTGGCGAAATGTGGGTGTATCTACTATGGGACTGAGTCCTGGGTACAGCTCTGCCTACCGCTTCGGGAAAAAGGCGTGACTGTATGTTTTTTATGTGTATTTTTCGTGACAGGTAAATCGGTAGATGAACTAACAGACTTCTGCAAGCACCTGTCGAAGAAAGAAGCCCTGGGAGAACTATCATCCGTATCATCGCACGACGACGATATGAGCGAGAACGAGGACACTATCGCATTCCATCATCCATTCTTGGTTAAAGAGAAAGCACCTATTATTATGAATATAAGGGTAAGTTGTTAGGGATAGGTGGCCATAATTTATTATTTCGGAAGTCCCCTCTGTTTAAATAAATATTAAAAATAAAATTAAATAACTCCCCACAGTCTCACCCAGTAGTGATTTCCGGAATAAAAAATTGTGGCCGCCTATTACATTTACGGAATATGGTAGTTTTATACCAAAAATTTGACGCCCTTTTTGGACCAAAATTCACATTCCTACATCCCAAGTTTCAAATCTCTAGGATCAGTGGTTTGGGCCCTGCGTTGCATGTCGGTCAGTGAGTCATTTATGATTTTATTATATATAGTGATTCAAAAAATGCAAAATAAAACTTGTCAAACGGTACTTCTTAGATTTGTTGAATAGGAAGTATGTTTTTGAGATTTTTTACAGGCTACATTATATCATAAAACCGTTGATTTTTAAATTATACTGTCATCATGCCTATTGTCATAAGTCATAAGAAACCCTTTCAACTGGCATTTTAAACTTTATTTCTAGGGTGGAGTACCATTGCCAGTAAAAACTAGTTTAGTACCAGTAGCAAACAAGGAAGAACTAAGGCTACAGTTCCCCGTGTCATCAGGCTCACAGCACAGAGAGAAAGCTACTGAATGGAGACCCGTGTCACCTAAGAAAGATTCCAGTAATATGGTAATTATTAATTTGTATATATTACAAATATATTTTTACTGAAGTAAAAACATGAACCTAGAAAAAAAGGCCGACGGAGTCTTCTAAAACGAAAAATGAAGCACCATAGTACGCCAGCACACTTATTTGAGGACGTCCTACCTTGAGTGCACGGGAAGGATTTTTGTATAAAAAGCTCGATCGGTAACCAGTTAAGCTGATCCCTACTGCTTGTGACTAGTGTGCACACACACATTCACACTTTTGACGTGACAACGTCTTATAATTCGATAGAGCCGGCTGCACGCACGAAAAAACATGACTCATGCGGCGTTACCTCGCTCTGAGGCGTTCCATGTAAGGCTTGAAGTGCAAGCGAGAGCGCGGAACGAGCGACAAAGAAGCACAATCGGCCTTTGCGTTCGGCAGCGTTCGACATCCGTCTCTCTCCTACTTGAGTGAGCGCGTTGTCACGTTCAACTATCGTCAGTAAACCGACTTTACAGACAACCAATTTTTTTTCTAGGTTTATTTCAAAGGTTTAAATGTGTGCGTGCCGTCATGGCTATATTAGCGAGCTGGCTTTCTATGGTGCTTCACTTTTTATTTAAGAAGACTGTCCTTTTTTCTAGGTTCATGAATAAAAATAGTTGTTCTCCACAGCTTGATCAGCTTTAAAGTGTCTTGTGTTATCCCTGGATCTAAAAGATTTGTACACACTGTACAGCTCGCGTCACGGTTTAATAGCGCTCGGAAAAGTGGAGGAGGGCTTTGCGCAGGTGTATTGGTCTACAAAGTTCTAACAGATTTATATAATATTTAATTAATAACGAGCTCTATGGCGAATTCTATGTACGCCTATATATTGTTATACATATAAGAACTTGACTATGTAAAATTAAAATTATATATGTATAATGTGGCTGTACTCATTAAATAAATAAATAAAATAAACAGATCAAAAATCGATTGCTGCGCATTCAAGGTCAGCGCTATTAAACCGTGACGCGACCTGTATCTTTACATACTGTATTACAGCCCAATCGGTTCAGTAGTTTCAATGAGAAAAAGTAACAAAGATTTCGCATTAAATATATTAGTGGTATCATTAATTTGAAGGCATTTGGTCTTCTTAATAAACAAGCTGTTCCCCGTGGTTTCATCCGCGTAGTCATCGTTCCCGTGGGGATATCGGGTATAAAAAGTGCCCTATGTGTTATTACAGGGTCTTAACTATCTACATACCGAATTTCAGAACAATCGGTTCAGTAGTTTTGGCGTGAAAGAGTAACAAACATCCATCCACAGAAACGTTCGCATTTATAATATTAGTAGGATAAATAGGATACCTACACCTGGCTTTTAAACTGCCTGACAATGTATTGTTTAAAATGTTACTCGCTTGTTAGATAGATAGATAAACACTTAGTTGGTACACCGCAAAACAATAAATCTTAAAAATTAAACAAAACAGTATGTTATATAGTGCAACAATTGGCGGTCTTATTGCTAAGAGCAATCTCTTCAGACAACCGTGCAGGGAGAGGAGAGTACCGTAAATCACATTAATACTAATAAACACAAACTACAATAATGACTATTCGTTATAAAATATAATGGATTAAACATATTTAAATAATATATTAAATATTATAATACTAATAAACATAACTAATACATGTTTATAATTTTGTTGAAAGAAATCAGTTGAAATCGCAGTATAAACTGCCGCTGATAGCTAAATAATTCATAACCTTTAAACTCAAACTCAAACAGATTTATTCAAATAGGTCATAATCTGACACTTTTGTACGTCAATGAAGATACAGTACTGAGTCTACCGTGCGTCTACTCTTCGTATTCGCCGTGGTTAATGATAAAAAATACTGAAAAAAAACAATACTACAATAATACAGGCACAGAATACCTATACAAAATAGACAGAAGAGACACTCTTCAAAATCATTTAAATAAATAGCTACGCTAGCTCCGACGCCATGAAGTGCAATTCAGGTCGCACAGCGCCTTACTAGTTATCGTTATATTAATCTACAAGCTGCCTCTCTTTCTATCGCGTATCTCTCTATCTGTTCTCTCTGTCTAGTCCATAGAAATTGTACCGTCAAGACGGACGCCCCGGCTACTTGTAGCTTCACACCTTTATTGCAGGGTCCCAGGCCTGGTAGGTAGGTATAAGGTATAATATTATGTATTTCCATTGTTACTCTTTTGAACATTTTTTTATTTGTTTTTCCAGCAAGTGGCAAAATTGGCTGCCAGTAATATTAAGAACATTAGCAGCAGCTCGAACGCTATGAAAGCGCTTGAAAGCGGAGTCCCACTTTCAAGTACAAAGTAAGTAGAACTTACGTGTAATCACTGCTTGACCACTTTATGGCGCTGCAATGTGTCATTGTCGCTACCATAATCTTCATTATTTCTATTCTATTACATCTATTATTTTATTCTACCATCAATAGATTTCACTAGATTTTATTAGACTGCCTCGGTGGCGTAGTGGGCGCATGCTCGACTGCCAATCAAGAGGTCCCGGGCTCGATCCCCGGGTCAGGCAAAGTGTTAAATATTGGATTTTTCCATTAGGAATTATCTCAATAACTGCCTGGAGTCTGGAACTGTGCCCGGTAGATGGCAATAGGCTCGCCCCCTATTACATGGACATGGGACCAATAACATACTGGCGAAATGTGGGTGTATCTACTATGGGACTGAGTCCTGGGTACACCTCTGCCTACCCCTTCGGAAAAAAGGCGTGAATGTATGTTGTATGTAATAGATTTCACAGCGCACGCAAATTAATGAATATGGTAATTATGTAACACCTTGGTTCACAATATTGCAGTTTTCTTACGGATCCCTAATTTATTACGGGTGAAGCCGCTGGATTAATACTAATTAATAATATAACGATGTAATACGTATCTTGCAGGCCAACAAGTACATCGGGGCCACTGGCCTTGCCCGCCCCCCCGCCTGCACCGACCTCCCCGCCTCACAAGGGATTAGGATTCTCCACACGTAAGCTATAACCACAACCACACAATACTAATACTAAAGGGACAGAAGGGACACTCCTGGCGACTAAAATATATAATAAATTACCAATGGAATATTGTAAATTAAATGCTAATGAATTTTATAACAAAATATTTAAATGGCTATGTGACAGCTGTTTTTACTCAATAGACGACTATTTTAATTTTTAATTTTAGATTTGTTTCAATTTTGTATTTATTAATTTATAAATTTTAATTTTGAATGTTAAACTAATTATTAGTTATTGAAATGCTAGAGATAGACAATTACTATGTATGCCTAGAAATTTAAATATTTGCACGACAAATAATATTATGTCAAATATGGAATGAACAGTGTATTAATACTTATAAGATCTTATTCGCACTTGTATTTGCGCAAATAAACTTTTCATTCATTCATTCATCCTCAAAATCATTTAAATAAATAGCTACTTTTATTTCAGAGCCATCTTTGCAGTCAACTTCCCTGCCCGCCCTTCCAGCGCCCGGACCCCAAGCTTACCCGCCTGGTGTGAATCCACCAAAAATTGTACGTTACTTCTTTATATTGCTATAGACTTATGCCCGGTTCCTATATATGGACCGTCATCATTGACGCATTATTCTACGATAGACAACATTCTTAAAAAATATTCTTAAATTTTTTTTTAAAAACTTAGTTCATTAACATAACATACATTCACGCCTTTTTCCCGAAGGGGTAGGCAGAGGTGTACCCAGGACTCAGTCCCATAGTAGATACACCCACATTTCGCCAGTATGTTATTGGTCCCATGTAATAGGGGGCGAGCCTATTGCCATCTACCGGGCACAGTTCCAGACTCCAGGCAGCTATTGAGATAATTCCTAATGGAAAAATCCAATATTGAACAGTATGCCTGACCTGGGGATCGAACCCGGGACCTCTTGATTGGCAGTCGAGCATGCGCCCACTACGCCACCGAGGCAGTCCATTAAAGTTGCGTTTATTTATTATGAGGTTACATGAAGGGTGATTTTTCCATACAAACGTATTCCCGTGTTTCCTCCCTAGATAATTGCGTCAGAGCAATGGTTTTTTTTTTATAAAATCTAGGTCTTCAGTGAGCATGTCCCTGTCATTTTAATTTTTCTACAAACTTATTGTTAAATGAAGTATAACCCTTTAAAATCATGAAAAACTGTCCCAGTTTTACTCGCGTAGATAGACGTTCACTAGAAATAAATGAAAGAGTTAAGGAACAAAAATAAAATAACAGGGACATAGCCCGATTCATCTTCTAATTTTCAAGATATAATCATAACATAACATACATTCACGCCTTTTTCCGGAAGGGGTAGGCAGAGGTGTACCCAGGACTCAGTCCCATAGTAGATACACCCACATTTCGCCAGTATGTTATATGTCCCATGTAATAGGGGGCGAGCCTATTGCCATCTACCGGGCACAGTTCCAGACTCCAGGCAGTTATTGAGATAATTCCTAATGGAAAAATCTAATATTTAACACTGCCTGACCTAGGGATCGAACCCGGGACCTCTTGATTGGCAGTCGAGCATGCGCCCTCTACGCCACCGAGGCAGTCTATATTATTATAATCAACTTTATCAATGAAGGCATAATATTATTATATAAAGTTAACCAATACATAGAGGACAAAAATGCAAAATAGTATAAAACTTTCAGTTGAAAAATTAAGCCCTACAAGTTTCTTGTGCGTTCTTGAAGATGTATATTATATCTTAACGCACATTATATTTTTTAGTTAATAGCTTTATAACGTTTTAAATGTATTTTTGGGACTTGTTTGATTAAAAATGTTTTTTTTTTGTTTTCAGGATTTGGCGAAGATCGTGTCGGACAAGTTACTCATGATTAGGAAAGAACAAGAGCAAAGTGAAGTTTCACTTTCGAGAGGCGTACGTTAATTCATTATTATTACTAACTAGCAGTGCCCCGCGGTTTCACCCGCACAGTCTTCGTTCCCGTGGGTAAAAAGTCCCGGGATAAAAAGTACCCTATGTGTTATACCAAACTATCATACATATCGCATCATAACTAACACACCGAAATATAATATGGCGAATCTCATTTGGTTTTGTATTACTACTAAATGTAACTTTATTTGTACAGTTTGGATGGTCAAAAGATCCATCATCATTGGGTCAGTTTACCGGTTCCACTGGTGCTCAAATATTAACTCCAAGGGAACTGGCCAGCGGCACTCAAGCTTGGGCTAAAAAGGTATATTATAATACATTTACACCTATAATTACTGTAGTCTTTTGCCTATACACAATACACTATAATTTGACTGTGTGTTTGTTGCACACTGAGATGCAAAAATTTGTAAACAGTCAGCGGTTCCCTATTTTACGTATAAAGTACTTTGTTATACCAGATTTAAATGTCATTGAAATAGGGGTTTTAGAAGTGGAAAAGTTTTGCCAAAAAGAACATCTTTGGGCAAAACTCTAGTGGATTTTTATCCTTCAAAATCCGAAAATTCAAATCCTTTATCACGGAATTCCTATAGGGACGATTGCAGGTTCTAAGCAGAATATTTGGGAACCGCTGGCTGAAATCGTTTTGTTTTTTGATTATCACAAATAAGTTTATTAAATAACTAAGTAAATAAATATGAATAGATCAAAATTATACTCCAAAGGGTAGGTGTATTTGTATTAATCTCAGAAATATATTTACACAAATAAAATAAACTATTTACACAACATCTTAAATATTAACACAAACCTAAATAATTATACAAATCATTAGTAAAAATTGAAAAAAAAAAAGCAATAACTTGTGATTATCAATAAACATTGACATTGGAAATATTTAAGTCGTATTAAAGCACTCGACGGAACGTTACGGCAATAGTTTGTTTGTACTAGTAAGAAATATATTTTATTATGAGAAATATATAGGTATAAACTATAGGTACACATACTAACGAATTCCCTCAGAAAAAAATGAAGGAATAACCTTAATATTTTTAATGGAAACTCGTGAAGTATTTAATGATGTCATAAAAACAGATATAACCCGCGACTTTGTGCACTTCGAGTGTCGATAGTGAGTGAATTTGGCTTACTCTCTGACACTTATATAAAATTTAGTCCGAGCTCCGCCGTTTTTTATCACAGTTCATAGTAAAAAAAACACCCACTTCTTTTTAATACAAATGGAGATACATGCGGTATCTATTTTGAGCTATGATCATTATTTATAAGAGATTATTATGTACATACATACAGTCACGTATTATTCCCGTTGGGATGGGCAGAGACTATTTCTCTCCACTTGCTACGATCCTGACATACGGCTTTTGTTTCTTCCAGGAGATTATTTGATTGAATTTGAAGATTCTTGTACTGTTAGACAGATTCCGTTCTTCTAGTACAAACACAAGGCCGTCGTTGCGTCGAACACTTTAAAACGCTGTCGCCTTAATGTTTTCTTGCAGCCGGACTTCGCCTGGCAAGGGCGGCTCTTTGCAGTGCATCGGTCAGAACTCATAATACTGATTGTATTACGTTTTCTGACGTTCTCTCTATTGTTAGTGTGATGGTTGCAACAACATTTGTGTCAAAATGTACTTGAGTCTCTCAAATGCACAGGTACAGGGTAGAGCGAGCTGTACTATGTACCACAAAACGCAGTAAAAGGGTATTCGACGAGAAAGCGATACACAAAAGAAATGCCATAGTCTAGTTTTGATGCGTTTTCTCCTCTATACAATGGTTGCCAACGCTAAGGGTTTAACTAAAATAACATACATTCACGCCTTTTACGGCCTTTTTTATGGCTTTTTTGTAGGCAGAGGTGTACCTCTGCCTACCCCTACTGTATCTACTGTGTATCTACTGTATAGTCCTGGGTACACCCAGGACTCAGTCCCACAGTAGATACACCCACATTTCGCCAGTATGTTATTGGTCCCATGTAATAGGGGGCGAGCCTATTGCCATCTACCGGGCACAGTTCCAGACTCCAGACAGTTATTGAGATAATTCCTAATGGGAAAATCCAATATTTAACACTGCCTGACCTGGGGATCGAACCCCGGACCTCTTGATTGGCAGTCGAGCATGCGCCCTCTACGCCACTGAGGCAGTCACCACTGAGGTTTAACTAAAAGTACCCAAATCCAGTACAAGGTGACCCGCGTGGCTTTCAATGTATTAAATGTCAGTAGTCAATATTGGGTACAGGGTTGTAATTAGGCGCGGTTCAAAAGGGGGAAGTTTTCTATCTAAACTTTCAAAAGTCTGTTGATTCGTTTAATATTTCATTACAAAGAGTGTCATAGATTAATCGTAATAGTAAATAACAGCCCACAATCTACGGAACCCAAAAGATTTGACAAGGCAAAGGTTTTATTTTTTATTCGCGAAAGCAAATCGTATTCAGTAGTCTAGCCGTTTTATTTTTTCGCAAATGTTGCAGCAACTATTACACAAATCGTCATGTTGCGTTTCGTGTAAGGCTTGAACTCTCAGTTCACCCATTACACCATAAAACCTTTGTGGAACCGATGGTGATTGTAATGCCATACATTATGGCATTTCAAACATCATTCTCGTATGTCGCATACAAATATTCAGTTTTCCCCTTTTTATTTGACTGACAGTTTTTTAATTTTATTGTTTGTGTCGTTTCTGAAAATGCATATCATGTAAAAACTAATCATATTTCTAAAATAATATATTTATTCCATTCATTTTTGATAATAATATCTACAATTCCAAAGGTTGATCGTTATCACTGTCACGTTACAGCGAAATCTTATGATAAAATATTCACCATTACTAGCCGTTTTGAAATGTGTGTAGCACACACAAACATCATGACATTCCTTCTATTTGAATCGATGATGATTAAGTAGGCAAAATCAATTAACCAACTCTTTTCAGAATGTATCATACGAAATAATAACCCAATCTATACGTTAAAACGTCTACTAACATAATTTACGAGTCAAAAACTTAAGTCAGTCGTACTACACAGTAAGCCTAGTGATTCTTTGAGCACAGCAATAAACAAACCTCAAAGAAAAGCATGGCTTAAAATGGGGAATCCATGAATATTTGTTGCAGTTTTTAAGAGATACGGAGCAGAATGTTATACGCGCAACCGTTCTACGATGATAGGTGCAAAGCTAGCCATTGTCACGCCCTTCTGAGGTAAGTATGACGATACAAATGGAGGGACAAATGGATGTTCAAATGATGCGGTTTACACTTTTTGGTTTATCTAGGAATCGTAGTTTATCAATATTCGACTTCTTCCTCTTGTCTTTATTTTGATTGTTGGATTAGATGAGACTAGTTTCGTATGGGTTTTTTTCTTAAAATTTTAATTGTTATGTATTTACAATTTACACAGTAATTTGGTGTAAATGTATACTGAACACAGGATAGAATTTCATTCAGATATCGTTATGTTCCTTATTTATTTCTAAAGTGTAACAATTTTTTTGATAATTTCTATTTTAACATTATACTATTTACCCAAATGCCAAATAGTGAAACAAAATCTTTAAGTCCTATTTTAATTTAGGATCAATTGACGCGAGCTGCCCCGGTCGAAGGTGGGATGGGTATGCATCTCCTTCAAAAAATGGGTTGGACTCCAGGAAGGGGCCTGGGGAAAGAAGGCACGGGCACACTACAGCCTTTATTGCTTGAAGTCAAACTCGATACTAAAGGTCTGCAAGCCAAGGAAGAGGTCAGTAGCAGGGGTAAACGAGGTGTAAGTTATTTTTTTTTATTTTTCTGGTGGTTTGTGAAAAATTGCTTGCGTTAAGTAAACAGTTGCAAAATTCTACTATACATCGTGTGACAAAAGGGTTTTGTAATACTTAAGGGGGTGTATCTACCCGTCTACCTAAACAATATCAAAGAGAAAGGATTGCGGAATTCGCAAAAAATTAGCCGATCAGCGGATCCAATTTGTCGATTTTTTTTTTTGCGATTTTTGCAATTCTTTCTTCTGAAAGTTGTGCAATTTGACGGGTAGATGAACCCTCTTAAATATTACTACACCTTTTTTAACATGTTTAGTAATGATTTATGATTGATAAACTAAAAATTTAATAAGTAGAAAAAAGTCCGTTGTAGAAACAGAATGGTCCCTCTGTAAAGGAAATAATTTACATAACAAATTCAACAGAAGTTGTATACTTACCAGGCTCTATAACAACGGGGCACCATACTCTTTCTGTATAGACGTTACAATATTTTTCTTTTACGATTCTCATTGTTTTGGCTTCATTTTGGGTTATTTCACAAGCAAACTTCAAAAAATTAATAACATTATGATGTTTTCAGATGAAACCTATTAGAGGTCGCGGTTTAGGTCGCGGCGGAGGGGGAGGTGGGAGCAGTGGTGGGGGAGGGGGTTCAACCTCCGGGGGGAAACACCCTGTATCATTATTGGGTGAATATTGTTCTAAGCATAAATTGGGGCCCCCTGAATATAATTTGTGTTTTGAGTGCGGCCCTGATCATAAGAAGAATTTCTTGTTCAAGGTATGTGACGTTCATGATATTGTGATAGCTGAATTCACACTGTACTTATGTATTAGCACAGAATACAAATAAGGGACAGAAGGAACACTCCTCAAATTATTTAAATAAATAGCAATAGCTATTCTAGCTCTGACGCAATATAGTGCAATTCAGCGCCTAATTATCGTTATATTAACCTACAAGCTGCCTCTCTTTCAATCGCGTATCTCTTTATCTGTTCTCTCTGTCTAGCCCATAGAAATTGTACCGTCAAGACGGACTCCCTGGCTACTTGTAACTTTAGCGGTGTCCCAGGCGTGACATAACATACAATCACGCCTTTTCCCGAAGGGGTAGGCAGAGATATGCCTAAGACTCAGTTCTATAGTAGATACACCCACATATCGCCAGTATGTTATTGGTTACATGTAATAGGGGACGAGCCATCTACCGGGCACAGTTCTGGACTCGGCTGTCATTGAGAAAATCCCTACTTTATGGATAAATACAATAACACTTCTAAATTCTATGCTCTTTATTTGCAATAATGCTGTAGTTTTTTATTTACTTAGGTATAGTTAATGAATTAATAACCTACTAAGATTTAATGTTAAAATATTAAAATTAAAAAAGTTACTCACATATGCTTGAGTAAACTTTTGTTACTAGTTAGTCATGGGAAAGTCTCTGGGAAATTATAAGTATTAAAAAAACGATATGGGGATTGATAAACTTTTCTATGTATTAATTAAAAGTGGATCAATAAGAAACAGAAGGGCAACTTTTCTAAAAGTGTATCGTTACTAACTATGTATCTTTCTTTTGCAGGTAAAAGTAGCTGGTACAGAATATCAGCCGGCCGTAGCGAGCCAAAACAAGAAACAAGCAAAGGCAGACGCCGCCCAACTCGCTCTTCAAAAACTTGGCATTATGACGTGAAATGTATACAAAATACTAGTACTTCTACACTTATTAGGGTCGATTCGCACTAGGCCGCCGCGTTGAGCACTCTTTACTGAGTATAATCAGGTTTCTTTTCATCGTGTCAATAGTAATTTTTTTTGTTCGCGTTGTAAAGGTCTTACTGTAAAAATATACTCAAATTCATGGACAGAGACTAACACGCGTTTATTCAAGAACAATACTAAGTGCGCCCGAACGCATAGGGCCGGTAAATTCCATACGAAACAATTGCCTGCGATGACGATCCCGACGAACGCGGTGAGAAATTCCTTCATAGCACAGTACCGTACATAAGTATTGTTCTTGAATACGGGTCTAAAGCGGGGATTATATTATCAACCGCGTCCGTAAGTTGCGACCGATGGACGCGGCTGAAGAGTGCGATCATTCGTCTTGGACGTTCATTCCTGCCGTCCAAAGGGTCAAGCTCATTCCCAGCTTGACAGTAAAGTATGGGCAGTATTTATGTCGAATAACAATTATATATCAAAAACCACACAACATGTGGTTTGTAGAATATTGCTTGACCCTGACCGCTGAGCAAAAATTGATTGTTTGATCCTATTACTATAAAATAGGTCCATAAATTGCATCATATCGGCCCAGCTAGCATAGAACGGGGATAACTTAATTCCCCGTTTTTTCTCTTTCGCCCTTGAACATTGTATATTTGCTATCTCGTTCTAACCCCCTGGGTCTTCGTTTTCCCTGGTCACTATGCTACTGAGGCATGTACTTATAAATCAAATAGCCTTTTAACTTAATTTACGGAAATAAGGCCAAAAATTTTTTTTTGTTCAGCCGACACATATCAAGCTCTATCTTTAACAAACCACAGTAAGTATTTTTTAAACGGTTTTATTGTATTGTCTTTGGACTAAAGGTGTATATACTTTATACCAAAGTAACACAATTAGTCGACCACTAATTGTGTAAAAAATGAGTTTCGTAACTCATTATTTTTAGTTATTTTACCCCACCATGGCAAACCAAAAAGTGTTTTTATAAAACTAATAACAAGAAAATTTAAAGTAGTTGCAAAATCCATGGTATACCCATATCAGATCAATTATATTCTTCTTTTAGAGTCAAAATGGTTAGTTTTCTAACAGATATATCTTTGTGTAGTTTTATGCTCGAACATGAATTAGGACTTTTTTTACACTGCGATCAGCTTTATACGAAATTTATATTGAGATTATTTGATGCGGCACAACCAGACCGGTTAGGTGCGAATTGACCCTTATTGTAGGTAATGTTTATGAAATAAATAAAATGATTTGCCTGAATTATTGTTATGGTTTCTTTTATTTAATGTGTACCCATCTACTATCTTTCGCTTCATATTAGGTCTGTTCGCTTTTAATACAATATGAATATATAGGAATAAAAATTTCAGCTAAGAGCGGGTTGAACCCGCATCTTCCTTCACCAATCCATGTGGCGTGGTGTGATTCAAGTCCCGCTAGTGGGTAAAATTTTAATTCAAATATTCAAAAGTGTGATATTACTTCGAAAATAGTTTCAAAATACATAGATTAAAATTTTATCTTATATCTTTAAATGAGCAATTCTTATATATATATATATATATATATATATATATATATATATATATATATATATATAATTGGAATCTCGGAATCGGCTCCAACGATTTTCATAAAATTTAGTAAATGGGGGGTTTCGGGGGCGATAAATCGATCTAGCTAGGAATCATTTTTAGAAAATGTCATTTAATTTAAAAAAAAAAATACCGAGCAATGCTCGGTCATCCAGGTACTGGATATTCACAAACACACTTTTCTTCATTGCATTTATTTACTAAACTAAAAACAATAATATCACTAATCTAATGGTTTTATGACCAATTTGAGAATTAATAGCACATTGTACAAACAATAATTTAGACCTCTAACATTACATTATTAGGGTTAGGTCATAGCTAAGAAATTTTAATCATGATAATCAATTTTCTAGCCAATCAAGTCATCCATAAACCATATTTATAAAGTTTTTTTTATTTCATTTATAATAATATCCCACTCCTCAAGTATGGGTTTATAGATAACCTATTCTATACAAATCACAGATCCATTTCAAATAATTAAATCTCTACTGTTTATTCATTCTTGACTTCTTGCTGCTTGATTCTGTAGTCCGAAAGAGCGGCTTTGATGGCGTCTTCAGCAAGCACTGAAATGATGCAAGTTTTTATTATTCTTAGGTTTTATTAGTACTTTTATTCATTTACTGAATGACAGACATGTAGTTACCTAAAGCTTGGTACCACTCTTAAGGCAGCATTAAGCCAATATGCAAAGCCAGACATTTGATTCACAGAAAATGGTATATATACTTATTCCATTTACACATACAGTGTATTTCTGAAACAGCTTGCCTAATTCGGATGAAATTTTGTAATTAGATATGGTTTTGTTTGGAAAATTATCAAGTAATTATGGCATGAAGAGTTAAGAAACATACACACACATTTGGCAATACATTAAGGTAGGTACACAGGCCAGTAGAATGATTTCCTGTTCAATAGAATGACCTTCAGCTAGACTAACTTACTAGAGCAATGTAACTTGACAGGCGGCAAAGACAGTTCCTTAGCGATATCAGTGTTCTTCAGCTTCAGTGCTTCATCAACTGTCTTGCCCTTCACCCACTCCGTAGCAAGAGAGCTGGAAGCAATAGCAGATCCACAGCCAAATGTCTTGAACTTTGCATCAGTTATCTTGCCATTCTCATCAACTTTGATCTGGAGTTTCATCACGTCACCACATGCCGGTGCACCAACCAGTCCTGTACCAACACTCTTATCTTTCTTGTCCAAGGATCCCACATTGCGAGGGTTCTCATAGTGGTCGATAACCTGAAATAACAAATAATTATATACCCACAAACAGCAGTTATAAAAGCAAACATGGCAATCCAAAAAGGCCATGCACAGTAATATGAATTATGCGGTTATTACATTTCTCCCTTAAAAACACAGTAGTAGTGCATACTAAGCAGTCCCGGTAATACTAATTACTCGAGTCGCATCATTTTGTTTCTTGGAGTATGAAGAAAAAATATATTACTTTGGTTTAAGTGATCTAGAACGTAAACAAAGAGGTGTATGAGTTGAATATTGGAGTAGAACTGATAACAGGTTATGTTATCGAAAGATGTATAAGGTCGACTTATAAACTTGTCTTTACGATTTATACAATACCAAATGCATTGAATGTAGGTAGTAATGTAATAGCAATTGCATAATGGAAGATGAAATTCTTGTCAAATAATTATAGATCAGAAGTTCAAGGCTAAGAAATTACGTAGTTGGTGAATAAATAGTGAAATCAATAATCCTTGACATTGCAAACTTACGTTTACATGGTACCCGGCGCTCTGGATTATGTTGGGAGTGCTCACGCTTCTAAAGCAGATGCACCTTCGGATGTTTGCAACAAACGCCATCGCTCTGAGTAACTTAAACTTCAAATTTTTCACAATTTCTTTAAAAAGAAGTGAAAAATATTTCCCAAAACTTGTAACTTGTAATATTTAGTAATACCGAATACCAAACGTTTGTATTCTGTGTACCAAACACAGATCACTAAGTACAAGTACTACGATACCAAATACCTATGAGTCACAGATTACTAATACCATTAGCGTTAAAGCGCGTTCAAAAACCAAATCTCAGAGCACTGCGCACAGAGTACACAAATAAGGCCGACTTTACGTCCACAATAAAAAATCAAAACTTCACTACATATAATATAATTAATTATTTATCGATTTTTTTCCTGTACATACTACGTTAGTAATATATTTTCTGGAAGAATTTTATGATGGAAATTTAGTAAAAAAATTAGCATTTTTCGATCCCCATTCGATTTTCGATAGCACCATTGGACAATGACATTGTTTTGACAATGACAGCAAACAGCTGGTTTTGGTTTTATTTGATGTTGTAATTCAATTTAAAAGTACGTTCAAAATTCTTGTTTTCGTATGTAATTGCATCTATGCAGTAAGTTCTTTGATTCTTTGTGTTCTGTGCAGTAACACATACATTAGAAAAAAATAGTGATGCAAAGCACGCAGCCGCTTTTGAGATTCTTTATCGATAATTTTTTGTTTTATTCAGTTTCAGTATGTAAATGCTACTTTGCATTTACATACTGAAACGACAAAATATATTGGTCCCATAGTATTATTTAATAATTATTAATTCCATAATAATTAATATTACTAAGGATGTCGGACTATGCCATATTTGGTTTTGGGCACTGTGCTTAGGACGTATTTAGTTTTTGAACGAGTATCGGACATAAATAGGAACTTTTCGTAGTAAACATGACAATTGGATTCCGGGCTATATCTAGAATAATACCGCCGGTTCTAACTAACGTTATTTATATAACTCGAGTTCAACTAAGTACTATGTAAGTGTAAAATAATTATTCCTCTTCTAACTGTATTGTAATATCAATTTTAATAGCAATGATTTTAAATATTACGCAATATTTGTTTATAAATACATACAATAAATACATGTAGTAGGTATGTATATAAGACATGTACGTAATTAATAGGGATGGGAACGTTTACGAGTTTTTACTAATACTAGAATAATAATTTCAGCAAAATGGTAGACAGTTTGAATAATCCCGACTACAAGCAAGCGACGTCTATCCACGAGTTTACAGTGAAGAACATCAAAGGTGAAGATGTAAAGCTAGAAGTGTATAAGGGTCATGTCTGCATTGTGGTGAACGTCGCATCTCAGTGCGGCCTTACTGCTAACAACTACAAGCAACTTAACGAACTATACGAGCAGTATGGGGAGAGCAAAGGTCAGAACCCATTATTTAATGCGCATTATATACATCATCATCATTATAATGAATGAATCATCCTATTTCCATTATTTTTCAGGCCTCCGCATATTGGCATTCCCCTGCAACCAATTTGCTGGGCAGGAGCCAGGAAATGCTGAGGATATCGTTTGTTTCGCATCTGAGCGTAAGGTCAAGTTTGATCTCTTCGAAAAAATCGACGTAAATGGTGATACCGCTAGCCCTGTGTGGAAATTCTTGAAAGTAAGTTAGGAATCAATAATAATATACGTAGATCTTACCTATCAACTAAATAAAATCCAGTATTTTCTAGGTTCTTATTATGAAAGTCGATTTCAAAAACGTTTTAACCTTAAAAATAAATATATTATCATGAAAGCATCATTAAGTATTTATAGGGCAGGTAATACTGACATATTGATCGATCAAGAATCCTTGAAACTGAATCATTAGTCCCTTGTCAGGAGTTCATGTGTTATTTTCCCATAATTACTGGACAGAACACTTGAATTAAAAATGAATCTACACATCATGTCGATTTTTTTTTAATGTTAAATAGGTACGTTTTTATATAGTTTTATGTCAATATATTTCCAAAAAAAAAAATATAGTAGGTAATATTAAATTTTAACAGGTATGATTTATTTAGCAGGTATATATAAATAAACAATATTTTTTCCTACGTATTTCAGCACAAGCAAGGTGGCACTTTGGGCAATTTCATCAAGTGGAATTTTACCAAATTCATTGTTGATAAAAATGGAGTACCAGTAGAACGTCATGGACCGAATACGGACCCACAAGATCTCGTGAAATCTCTTGAAAAATATTGGTAGAGATAAATAAAAAGAGAATTTTGCATTTATTTTGTCTCTTCTTAAAGTAAATAAAACTATTAGTAGTGTTTAATGTCTGGTAAATATTTTTGTTACTTATTATACACATTTTATGTAGCGGAGTGTTTCAGACAATGTTATGTTTTATTATTAAGTTTACTTATCTGTTATGAATTATGACCTTTTCATAATTCACTGTGTTAATACACTGTGTGATATCTAGGCGTTATTGTAAAGCATTTGAAAAATAAAGCACGTTATATAACTTGGTCCATCTATTTTTTAAGTACTATGTACCTATTTTATTCAACACGATAAGTGAAAATAATATTAAAGAAAATTAAAGGAATATGATTTTATGCTTTTTTCTACTACATATCAAATAAATGATTTATTAAGAATATTATCTAAGCACCTGTTAATGAGTTAGCAGAAAAGTACTGTGTGGTCGGCATTTGAATATCTAGTAGGTAATCATCTAGAAGGTATCTAGTAGGTAAATCACAAATTATTTTGAGTAAAAATGAGGAGATAAGATTAAATAATCGCCTGATTATTAATATGTTATCTTAGACGCACTGAAATACAATAATTATTAAGTAGGTATATTTAATTTTAACGTAGCTTTTTTGTATTAAACTGTTCCTTTCTCTAGTTTTCAACTTAATCTTTTAATAAAAACATACAATCACGCCTTTTTCCCAAAGGAGTACTTATGCAGAGATGTACCCAGGACTCAGTCCCATAGTAGGTACACCTACATTTCGCAGGTATGTTATTAGTCCCATGTAGGGGGCAAGTCTATTGCCATACCATTTTTTTAATAATCGCTTATATTATAATAAATAATTGATACACACAAAAAAAAGCGCTTGATGGCAATGGAGTCGAATTAGAATACGCTAGCATTTTGTTTACCTGTTACAAACTTAACTTTTAAAAATTGTACTGTGATTTGAGATTATATAATATTAGTAAGATTATATCTTAGTAAGATTATTGTAATTAGCTAAAAATAAATTGGTCAAGTTCACATTCACATTCTGTGAAAAAAATAAGAAAAATTGCCCAAAAACACGTTGCTTTTATGAAGAGCATCTTTAATTATAACCTTTTTTATTTTTATTTGTCGTTATAGCGGCAATAGGCATAGGTACCATATATTGTGAAATTTACAAGTGTCTGTCGGCTATTATGGTTTATGAGACCATAATAGCCGGACGGACGGACGGATAAAGTAATAGGGTTCCTTCGGCACCCCTTTGGGGTTCGGAACCCTAAAAACAATTGACAAACGAATACCGTTAAATTCCGATTTGATAAATTGCTCAAGGCCCAACTTTGTTTAATAGGAAAAGGAAGTATCACTGATTACGTCAAATTCATTTCTGCCAACGTTTAGACAAACATTATTTCGTTTTTTCTTTCATCTTAAAAAGAGACAGACAGAAGCAGTCCTATTTTTAGCCAATCAGAGGAGGTATTTTGAATTTATTCCGGCGTCGTCTCTGGGCTTTGGTGTTTTGGCTGGGCTTCGGCTTCGTTTGATTGCCGATTGTTTTCATTCAATCGTTTTTGTGTACGTTTTGATTTGTTTGTGCATTTTTAAAAAATCTAGTCTACCGTTGTTGTAATAGTAAACAGTAAATAACAACAAACAGAAATAAGCCTATAATTAATCGCTTGAAGACTAAAGAAGATAAATATATATGAAGTGACATGTGAATATCAACGCGTGTGGTGAAGTTAATTTTAGAAGTTAAAAAAAGTGTGATCTAACTGGTTGTGGTATTTCAGCATGTCTACAAGAAGTGGTCGAATACGATCAAGCGTGATAGAGTCGAGCCCACCGCGGTCTCGGCCCTCGCGATCGCCAGCACGAGTGCGGAAAACTTCACCGAAAACTCCGCCGGCTAAACAAAGCGCGCGCAAATCTCCCGCGCGTAAGTCTCCGAGCCGCAAAACTCCTTCGAAGTACCCCGCAAGGAAATCCCCCGCTAGGACTAAAGAGCCGGACTCTCCTTCACCCGCGGCTCCTAAATCACCGGTCAAAAGGCCCGCGTTAAAGCCTGAGATATCCGTAAGACTAGAAGACCTCGGTTCTAAATTAGAATTCCGCAGCACGCGCTCCAAACGCACAGAATACACCGTAAAAGATATCAAATCGACTAAAAGCGAAGTCGTTCTCGAAACGAATGGAATTGATTCAAGCGACACCTTCGGGCTGTACATAAGGAATAAATCAGTAGATGATGTGCAGCCACGTCGATCGAGCAGATTACGAGAGTTTATCGGTGATGTACCAGAATTTACTGTCTTTAGACGAAGTAACAGTAAGTCTACGGACCACAGGACTGACAGCAAGTCTGTCAGCAAATCCATTGACCAATCGGATGAAGAGAGCTCTGATCACACCAGGGAAAAGTCCAAATCTGTGACAAGAAAATTATCCACACCACTAAGAAATACTATAAGTAATATGAAGCAAATTGCCAATAGACTGGAATTTGGTGGTCAAGTTGGTTGTCTTGCTCTGATCATACTAATACCCCTAACTGTGGTATCTATTCTAACATCTTGTATGAAGTCTTGTTCTTTCAATACTCTGACCAACTTCTCTCCATTCAAATCTATACATTTTTGGTTTAGTATTCCATCGAGTGTCACTATTACTGTCCAACTATTACTCCAAGCTGTGTTCACAGTTTTGCCAATATTTGGCCATTGGGCAGATATATTTGACAATAATAAGACCCAATATTGCTTCAATGGATTTTTTGCATCATTTTTCACAGTAGACCTTGTCTATGGGTTAAGGTTTGCTGGTATTATAAACTTAGAGGCACTATTGAGTGACTATCTAAGGTTGGCTAATGCTTCATATGTATTTGCTGTGATTTTGAGTATGGCATTGTATGTAAAAAGTCGCAACATGAAGGAAGAATTAAACTCGTATGGAAATACTGGACATTTCTTGTATGACTTCTTCATGGGACGGGAATTACATCCGCAGATCAAAAGTTTAGATGTCAAAGTTTGGATTTCGAGAGTATCTAGCATCAGTACTGTGAGTATGCTTGTTTTATTTAATGTATGTATGTACGTATAGTAAAATACCTTAGAAGTTTATTATTATTATTATTATTCAATAATGCACTAGCAGCATAATA
Organism: Hemistola chrysoprasaria; assembly: GCA_947063395.1. Classification (NCBI taxonomy): domain Eukaryota; kingdom Metazoa; phylum Arthropoda; class Insecta; order Lepidoptera; family Geometridae; genus Hemistola; species Hemistola chrysoprasaria. Next base: position 6,785,672 of record OX346720.1, on the reverse strand, counting down.
TGCTGATGTGTGCATATCACTGCACTTGTGTATTAAAAAGTTTATTTGTTTCTAAATGTATTCTTTATTTGTTTTATCTAGTCTGTTTTTAAAACTGTTCACTGAAGTAGCACTAATAACAGTCTCTGGCAATTTGTTCCATAGTTTTGGTTCATGCTTTGGCAAGAAGTGTTTTCTTGGGTTACTCGCACTTGGAAGCTTGATGTGATGGTGTTGGTTTGCTGCATAAAGCACTTTGCCCACTGGAACATAACATCACACCTTTTCCCTGAAGGGTTAGAGGTGTACCCAGGACTCCCATAGTAGGTTGATCCACATTTTGCTAGTCTGTTATCTGTCTCATGTAATAGGGGGCGAGCTTATTGCTATCAACCAGTCACAGTTCCAGACTCTGTTATTGAGATAAATTCTAATGGAAAAATCCAATAAGACTGCCTGACCTGGAGATTGAACCTGGGACCTGTAAAACCCACTGTAGGTGACTGATTTGACTGCAAGAGTAGGCAGTTGCCCACTGCACTGGTAAGTTGGACATGTTATAGGACTGAGCACAGTTCATGTCTAATTGTATAGCCTTTATACATATTTCCTTGTAGATAACCAGTCACTTGTATATTACAACTATGTATATATGTATATATTGGAATAAGTAGGGAATGTTATAATTATTTTGTAGAGAATAAAAACAAAACAAACTAGCTAAGAAATAAATAATTAGTAACATTTCATAAACAAAAGGTAAAAAAATATAATGAGTTTGTTAATTTTAGTTGTCATTGTTTAACATAATTTATTTCCCTTTCTAGAATGGGCAGAGTACTGAATAGGTACCTAGTACCTACTTAGTAAGCAACCTTGTAATGTGTACCTACACACTAGATACTTAGATCATTGACAAGTTTCCGCGCGCGCTCCGTCTAGATACTGCCTTCGTAATTATCAAATGCGGCAACTAATAGAATATGATAGATTACTCTTCATTTCAACCATTTTTACATAATATTACATAATAATAATAATTTAAAATTAAAGTTATAAGAATAAAAAGTGATTGATACTAGACTAAAATACTACGCCAAAGTCGGCGTACCCTATCCTGTGCATCACAATTTTACACACACACATCACTTTTTGCTAGGGATTTTCACGTGTTAGCATTGTGTTACGCACATATAACAATTTGAAAGCTGCTGCATTTTCGAATGATGTTTTTAGGTATGGATTGTGCGGTACCTGGTTGCGCGCGGTGACTTTTCAATAATCAAAGTTATTGGTATATAAAGTTATAAAGGATACCTCGTTCTCAATACCAATGCAGGAATTATTTATTCTGTGGTCTATAGAAATAATGGTGTATGTAGTATAATATGAGTGAAGATCATAATAAGCAATTTGCTCACATAATATTTATTAGTTGTAAACTGATAATGGATAATTAATATACCTTGACCCCATTTCTGCTAGATATTATAATTATCATAACATCACGCCTTTTTCCCGAAAGGGTAAGCAGAGGTGTACCCAGGTCACAGTCCCATAATAGGTACACCCACATTTCGCCATGTTTTTTAGTCACATGTTATATGGGGTGAGTCATATGGGGAAAGAATCCAATAAAACTTTATTTCCTAACCTGGGGTCGAACCCGGGTCCTCATAATTTGAATGTTTACTATAACAGAACCAGGCCTCCAACATGACCTAACGACTGACATATAAAGATACCAGTCGGGACCTACAGTTTAACGTGATCTCTGAAACACGGTAGCTCCCTGGTGAAAAGTCCACATGTTGAGATTTGATTCAGGGAATCCGGATTTATAGCCTATATAGGCATATTTCTGCTTGGCTACGGACGCTAAATTGATAATCGCTACATAATCGACAGAAGCCCTTGCGTACCACTACGCCACTGAGACAGTGATTGTTATAATAACATACATTAGATTATATAACACTTTTAATGATACACAATACAGAAAATTAATAAAATTAAACTTAAAAAACTATAACGTGAGTAACAATAATTGGCGGTCTTATCGCTCAGAGTGATCTCTTCCAGACAACATTCGGAAAGAGGTAAGGCATATACTGGAAGGATAGTGGTTTATATATAAACTAAAACTAAACAACAAAAAACACAACAATTAAATTAAATATATATATTTTTTAATTTCTTTGTTTCAGTTGATCCTGTCATCTATAATCTTCTCTCAAGGAATCAAATTACAATGGAATGAGAACGAAACGTTTAACATACAAATCCACAACTACAAAGAAATCCTAAACAAAGTACAGTTGCAACCAACAATCTTAGTATTCTCTATGATGCAAATTGTGTACATTATGAGCTTTATTGCCAAGGAATATAGAATGGTTACAACATTTTACTGGCATTCTGAGGGTTTGGGATACATGCAGATAGTTTCAAGCGCACTCTATCCATTTTACTTCACAACTATCACAAAATTCGTGGCAGATACTGACTTGAAGCTCCCAACTAACATTTTAATATTGGCTTCAGTTTTATACACGCTGGGTTTCTGTTTAATGCTTGCTAGTAATTATATTAAATATGAATTTAGAAGAGATCCGTTGCAACCCAGCTTGTCAAGTAAGTGGCCTTTATTGCCTTTTATTTGTTGTTAATAAAAAATGAGCTTTGTAAATTAGTCTTAGATTAATTATAATTATTATTATGTTATAATAGAAAAACCAATTAAAGTAGGCCACACACACCAAAGTGCCGACATGTCCTTGGTATGATTTTTCTCATCATCATCTCAGCCGTTGGTAAACCACTACTGAACATAGGCCTCCCCTATAAAGAGGGGTTTTGTCAATACATTTTTTGAGGGGTTTTGGGTGTATCTACATGGGACTGAGTCCTGGGTACATCTCTGCCTACCCCTTCGGGAAAAAGGCGTGAACGTATGTTATGTTGTTATGTTTGTCAATACTCGATTGGCAGGCGGGTTGTCGAGCCCAGTTCGATGGTTTTTACAGAGGACGATAGGACCGTTCTCTGGATCTGTTAACCCCTAGCCGACTCTTACGGCAACCAGGGGTAGAGTGTGAGGAGCACTATTCTAAAGCCGGTAACTCCACGGCTTTTTCCATGGCTCTAATTAAATCAATAATAATTATGCGAAGGATCCTGGTGTTAAGTGGTTTGGTCCCTTATTAAGGTGGTAACTTCAGTTTCCATAATGCATTGTACCTCCTTTACTTACCTCAGTCCATATTCAGCTTACTAACATCATCATATCTATATAGATAAATCAACATCATGACGGACCTACTCACTCACTCATCAACTAGAAAGCAGAAACTTTGCACACAGTTTTTCGTAATGGTTAAACTATGAATAGTAATAGGCAAGGAATTTTAAACATTGTTTAGAATAACTCAGGCAGGGTACTTTTACAGACAGGAAATCTGGTTTGCGTTTCTAGTATTAAAAGATTATATACTTATCCACAAAGCTCAGACGACCTAATAAAGGCAGCAGGGACATGCTGGATGCAACCTGCTTACATAAAACTTAACATACAATCACGCCTTTTTCCCGAAGGGGTAGGCAGAGGTGTACCCAGGACTCAGTCCCATGGTTGGAACACCCACATTTCGCCAGTATGTTATTGGTCCCATGTGATAGGGGGCGAGCCTATTGCCATCTACCAGGCAGTTATCCCACAACCGCTTTCAACCGGACTAGATGGAAATCTATGGATGTATAATGTCCAGTAATGGGTTATGACTGGGATGATGGCATCTCAGTCATAGTAGGAAGTCTATGAATGGTGCATATGATACTAATCAACAATTTCTCTCAATTCCAGAGCTAGACTCGATGCCAACCTTCCACGGGAACAAGCTCATAATATCAGGCCTTTGGGGCACACTACGCCATCCAAACTATACTGGAGACATAATTATCCATCTCGCTTTATCTCTGCCTGGGATTTTATCTGGTCAGTATATTGCTGCAGCACCAGCTCTTATAACAATACTAGTGTTGTTGCATAGAGCGTGGAGGGATAATGGCAGGTGTAACTTTAGGTATGGCTCGGCGTGGCAAAGATACTGTAAGAGGGTACCCTCTGTTATTATACCTAAAATTCTTTAATCTCTTGCGACTTTTTAAATGGACGCCGAAAACAATTTTCCGTGCCCTTGTCGCCCAATAAAAAAATTCTAATATGATATTTGAATGCAATAATGTTGCTGGGGTCTGTTTTTTATCTATTATAGATGATATAGCGCTCAGAAGTAGATTATAGTACGTAAATACATATTGTTTACGGATTAGTAGAAATTTTAGCACATATAGACATCGAGAATTTTGATTATTTTCAACTTTAGCTTATTTTGAATGAATATTAAAATTTAAAGTACAATATTGGATTAATTCGCTTTAGTATATGGAATGGTATCGCTCAATAATAAATAAAATGAATTATCTTATATTTGAAATAATTATGTGTCACAGATATAATATGTGGTGAGTATAATTTTACATATTTTTATGTAAGTATATTAAATTGAATATTATTTTTGTACATAAAAATTATGTATCCATCACACTTTTTAATTAGATTTTTTAAGTATATTAGTTTTAGGTAATTTTGTTTTAGTTTTGTTTTTAATCTGGAATGAAACCACCGTATTTTTAGCTCTCTATTTTCACTATATTAGGATTAAATATAGTGGTAACTAAACTTTAATCATAAAAGACATATTTTTCAAAATAATATGAAATGTTGGTAGATCAATTATTTTAGAAATCTCATACATGTATCTCAATATGCAATTTAATGGGACTATTTTTTATGCATAAATTTTAATGTGTGTGAGACTGTTTAGAGTCTAGAGTCTCAATGAATGTAACGTAACACATGTACAATTTTTGCCTTCAGTTTATAGTTTTCTCATATTATTAGTAGGTATATAAAATTAATTATTATTACAAATTGTGCATAAATTATGTGGCTTCTAAAGCGATATTCATAAAACTAAGTCTGTTAATGTTTAGTGCCATGCTCATGGACGCATTTTTGTACAGAATAATCAAAAAAATATCATTTCATATATTTTAATTAGAATAAAAAACCACCCACCATAACACGTAATGTGTCTTTTGTGTATAAAATTACTATAGTAATCACGCATATCTAGGTATATTAGGATTTTAGATATAATATGATAGTATTAGTTTACAAACATTAAAAGACTCCTGATGAAATTGTCTCAAGTATGGTTATTAATTAATTAATATATTTTAGAATTCTAAGATTCTAGTTAAGGTTTGTATTCTGGAATGTTCATCATATGTAATAATATTGAAATAATATTGTCACAGTTCCGCCTCTAAAGATCAATTGTTTTTTAAATCTATTGTGTATTAACTTGCCATAGATTATATAATATATATATTAATATAACCTTTAGCAATTCTTCAAAATCTATTGTGTCTGGAATCATATTTTAGGGCAAAGTGAACAGACACCTTCTAGGCAAACGTGTACCATCTTAGGCCTCATCTTCGCCTTCCATCAAGCGAGATTGAGGTCAAACGTAAGCTTATTGTATATTAAAAAAATAAAATCATGGTGAACTAGATATTAATTAATATTTATTAGTAATATTACATTATTGTGACATTAATGCTACAAAATTCAAACAGTTAGTAATGTGCATATAATGTTTCAAAAACGCACGCATGCACCCCCACACACACACGTGTGCGCTTTACTCGGCGATGCAGATACTCAAGAGTATCCTAAATGACTACACAGGTGTGTCATTTAGAGAGCGTTTGCGTAGTTGTGACAGAGGGTCGGCTGCTTATGAAATTTTGTCACCACCAAGACTCGCCGGCAATTTTCGGTGGCTTAGGCAAATATTAAACTATTACTACGTAAAGAAGCAACACTCACCTCCCCCGTAAATTTTCGTCGCGCCCAGGCATAAACGCCTGGACGCGTATACACACTTACAAAGTAGTAGTAAGCTATTGAGCGCGGGCGATTGTATGGAGTGACGGAGGTTTGGCTTAGTAAAGTGCGTTCTGAACGTGCGTTTTTTCACTGTTACATACACATTATCTTCTGTATATATTTTGTGTTGAGTGCCCCCTCTACTCCGCCATTATATAATATTGGTCTTGACAATATTTTTCTTAAGACGCACATAATATTTTATTAAATGAATATTATTTTATAATTGAAATTATATTATAGTGGGTAAACAAATAGAAAAATATCAAATGTATTAAAATTATGGTATGTAATGATTAAAGTTTTAATATTTGTACCAATGTTTTTTCCATGTTTTAGTTGTTAGAATAAATCGGGTATTACACTATACTGAATCTGGGCCCCTAATTAGGGTGGGCGTTTGGCTCATTACTGCCTTACTGTTATATCACCACACTTATTAACGGTATAGCGAGGGACCCTGATTTAGTGTAGTGTATACCCGTTATTAGTGATGGTAATTATTGCGATTTCACAATAATATCATAAGCATGCGATATAAAGAGTCATAGCATGCTATTTTCTATTGCTATGCTATTTGCTATGACGATAATTCGCACTTCGTACTTCACACCGCCCTGCTATTAATTTTAACGAATTAAATAATCATACACGTTCATTCAATATACGACCCTAAGTACAAGCAAATAAAGATAATAATGGCTTAATCGCGCCTACCAAATTGCTAATAATTTCACTCGTGACTCTCGAAAGCAACGAGGTCAATCAGGGTCATGTGGATCAGATATAGTTTTTAGTATTCCCGTCTCGGAGTCTCCCGTGGTTACGACGGCCGACGGCCGAGGGAGAGCACACGGCGCACGCTGCCGCTATGATCGTATGAAGCGATGAATTCGCTAAAATCGCAATCACAGAAAATCGCAACATAATTTAATTTGCTAAATGCTATTAAAGCAATCGCATGCTATCAATGAATGCGAATGCTAATTAATCCATTACTACACGTTATAGCTTTATTAAACCCCATAATCCTATTTTCGAATCGTCCTGAAATTCAATTATAAAATTAGGTTTTGTGCTTTAAATTAAACAAAACTATAACTTCAATTTTATTTATTTTTTTATAAAATACACATACATTTTGTAAATAAACAATTCATTATTCAAATATCTAATTCACAGATTTCGTACCTAACATTAAGTACACACTATGGGTACGATGGTTTGTCCACCAAGATTTAATTTATATAACACCAATAAATATTATAAATAAGTAAAGCAAGAAACTGATGGGATCTACATAGACTGATATGTTATTTAATGATTTAAAAAAAATCCACATTAATTTGAACTGCAAACGATTTGATTCTATTATGCCGTCCTTTACACAATAGGTTAGTCGTCAATCGTAAACCATCAAACATGACTGATACTGATGGAAGCTAGTTTTTTGATTGACGTCAAAAATTACGTTACACGATAGGTTCCATCAAACATTGCCGTGACTGACAACAAAACCTACCGTGTAAGGAACGCCTAACATTTACTGAGCAACCTTTGTACTGTTATTGCACTATTGTGTCTAATATTTTCATAGAAGCATGTTGAGGTGCTACAATTTAAGCCTCGGAATCACTAGGGTACATTTTGATCCGCAACATAACGCGTAACACTCAATCTACGTGCTGCAACGTTGCAAAGCGTCCTGCAACAAGTTCGCAACATTTTACGTGACGTGACATGATGCTTGTTTCTGCTCCGAGAGTGAGCGTCTATGTTCCACGTCATTGTCTCTCACACGTGGTTGTTGATCAACATGTCCCGCCGTTTGTCCCCTAGTGTATCTCTGGCTTCAAAAAAATATGGGAACAGTAGTGACTGGAAACACGAGTATACAATTGAGTCCTTCTCTAAATAATTTTGTGTTGGTTTCAGGCTGAAAGTGCAAGCACATTCATTTTCATGTTTCAGCACTGTAGGTAGTAAATTCAGTATGCTGACAAGGTGTGGACTGTATACTAAATTGAATTACATACCAAAGAATGCAAGTACCTATGGTATGAAAAAATGTGCAATAACGCTGTCATTTTATGGATTTAAGGGTCTTTTACCCTTAAACCCATAAAATGATAGCGTTAGTATTGGCAAAATGTCTAGAAAGAGAACTTGTCGTTTTTTCTAGATTTTAGTTTTAATTATTGTTAATTAAGTGTTGATTTCTTTGTTTTTGTATTTGGACGAAAGAGTGGCCCCTTATTATTCACTACTCTTTGCCAAGCAGCAATACTGTGCGTAATTTTGTTATACTAAGTAAAATTTAGGTACATTACATAAAAATTAAGTATTAAAAAATAATTAGAAAGTTGCTCAGTTCTTGTTGATTTAGGACAAAAAGTTAATCTATACGCAAAATGACTATGCAAAGATAATATGATACCGCATGCAATAATTAAACATTGAAGTCCTTTAGGACTAGTCTACGCTAATAGCTAACACCAAATACCTGTATAGACTAGAACATGGACCTTAATTACTAATAGGCCTAGAAACGATGATGAATCCTTAAAATTATGGATACTGGGCATGTAAGATGAGCGCAGATTTAGTAAATATACTGGTCTTGACGCAGAACGTCACTTTAGATAAACGTCACAAACACGAAATAATTGGTCACTTGCATAATGTCACTCGCAAAATATCACTTTCGCACAGAATGTCGTTTAAGCCATTTTTCCTGTCTCCTGAGAGATCTTCAGGAGACCTAGTGCTGACGTTGCAGGGAAAATATACAAAAATCATCAATCACATTTTTATAATTATGTTTATAACATACTATATACCTGCGCCCTTGCAGTTTCACCCGTATAAGTCCCAAAAAATATGCAAGTGACACCGCAAGGTGCAGCTAATAATATAATGTAACTTCTGGATAACATATTATGATAATGTATCATATACCTCTCAGTGCAAGAATCGTGAAATTCTGTTTAGCAGTGACGTTCTGCGTCATGACCTAAATAATTACTAGGATGGCATAGCGACGCAACGTCTTCGATACGAGAAGCTATTAACACAAAATACCAACGTAGAAGGTAATGTGCATACATTCTTTAAATAACGCACGAACACATATACAACGTGTCAAAATGGTGTAGTAATAATACTTCAATTTGTCTGTGAAGCAGACATTTTCTGCGGTATTCTTATTCTTTCTTTTGCAAGTTGATAAGTATTATTGCACTAACACTTGGGCGAACGAGAAGTTAATCTGGTGGGACGCATCCCTCAAGTAAGTGGATCTTCCTCTTTTTCGTGTGCGCGTGCGTTTTTAATCGTTGTATGCACGTAACCTTATGTAAGGTATTTTATATATACTGCCATTTTCGAGCTTCAGATCTTTATAACAACTGTACTCATCTTTCCTGCCGATCTTTACCTTGGGAGTCACGCATTTGTAATAGACATTGCAATTCGAAAGATTTTGGCACTAACGTTGAAACACGTTACTCTGGGAAAAAAGGCTGCCAAAAGGACTTGCATTACACATTATATTAGAAAAAACTATGATGAATCGAAGAAAAGTAAGCATTAAAGCAGGCAGCCCTTATGTATAAAATAATGTGATTTGCAGTTTTAACTAACACTTAAATATCATAAGACTGTTTCAATACTTACCTAACTAAGCAATTATTTGAGATTTTTCTGAAGGTTCTATCTAGAGGCGGCCTCTTACTGAGAACATTCTGTAATGTAACATACATTACCCAACTTCACTGACATATTAACAGCAGATGAGCATTCGGTTGTTGCTCATCTTTCATTTTAAATGTACACGCAATCTCCAATGTATACCCCCTACATTATGATGATAATGTATAAACGCAATACACGCAACTACGTCAATTCGCTTAAACACAATTAAAGCATTGCAGTAAATATTTCTTTTAACATATTTAAATAAAGTTTAGTGATGCTCGAATCCGCCTCCGCCATTGCAGGCGAATGTTCCCAGTGTATGACTACCTTAACACGAAAGCTGTTTGTTTTAAAATAAAGTTCGTAGGGAAGACAAAAAACCTTAACTATTTATTTAAGCTCGACCAATAACACGGTTAAATGGATCACGGAATATAACAGAATCATTCGTATGTCTAATGTGCCCATGTTTAGTTATCATTTGCACTATTATAAGAGTAAGTTGGTGGGTATACTTGACCTAAGTTTTTTTAGTTTTGAGGGTAGATAATACTTTTTGCATACCTTTTAAAACCAAATGGAGGAGAGATCTTATTGATTTTCTTCATAATTAATTTTTATTACACTAATTAAATATTATTATAATAAAAAGAAAAACACAGATCTACGTTTTTTATTATTTACCTCACGATAAAAATCACATTTATTAATATCGATAAGTACATACCGATTTTATTAAGATTTTAGAAGCTTTTAAAATAACCATTTTATTCATTCTAGTTATTTGGTTCCATTTAACACTACCTATGAAAATATACACATTTAATTACTATAAGTTATTTACATCTATGTTATATACATTATATTTTTATGATAAATATCTGGGTAAATATATTCTAATGAAACATTTATTTGAAGTAAGAATAGATGGGTAGATAAATAGGGAAATGTATATTTAACTATTATAGAAAAATATGAATAAATCTAGAAATTGGACAAACAAAATATTAGACGTGATTTATTTATATTTATATAGTAAATAGTTTTCAAATTATTGTCATCATGACAAAAATGCGTATATATATAGTCCAAAATGAAAACCTAAGCAACGGTGTAACTTTTCATTATTTATTTGTTTTTTTTTCTATAATATTATATTATAATTTATTGTTAAATTCAGTATAACAATAGTAAGTATATACAGGGTTCGGCACTCGAAGTGTTACTAACTTATAGCAATTAAACTGTTTACAGTATGGCGCCCATTTTTTCACATTCCTTAGTCTATTGTATTGTTAATAAACATACAAAAGCTTATTATTTTTCGTCGTTGTTAAAAAAAGTTTTGCAGATGGAAGTCAAACGAAACAGTGTCATTTCTTTGTATTTGGCTGGAAAATCGCAGTCAGTCATCGTTAATGAGCTAGGACATTTACATTTGAACAAAATGTTTGTGTATCGGACCATCACGCGTTACAATGATACGGGTAGCATCAAAAAACGCCATGGAGGTGGACATCCAACAACAGCAACATCATCAGAAATGGTTCGAAAGGCAAAGGCTAGAATTGAACGAAATCCACGACAAAGCGCAGTTAAATTGGCGAAAAGCATAGGACGCATATTGAAAAATAAACTTCAACTGAAGCCCTACAAATCACAAAAAGTGCAAGACCTAACACTTGCACAAAAGGCAACTCGTCTAGAAAGAGCTAAGAAATTAAAGCACTTGCACGTTGGTGGCATGCTTGAAAATTTGGTATTTTCCGATGAAATAATTTTTACGGTTCAGCAATATGTGAACAAACAAAATGATCGCGTATGGTTAAAGTGTAAATCAAATGACAATTTAGACCAACGAATTGCCTTGCGAAAGCAAGCACCAGCATCTGTGATGGTTTGGGCTGCGGTAACTGCCACGGGACGCTCACCTCTCGTTTTCATTGACCAGGGTACAAAGATAAACCAGCAGATCTACCGTAAAAACATTTTAAACGATGCTTTGTTACCTTGGGCACGTAAACAATTTGGTAGAAATCATTGGACTTTTCAACAAGACTCGGCACCATCCCACAAAGCACGTGAAACCCAAATTTTTTTACAAGAAAATGTTCCGAGCTTCATTTCTTCGCAACAATGGCCACCATATTCCCCAGACTTAAACCCAATGGATTTTTCTATATGGTCAATTCTAGAAGCCAAAGTGTCAACAAAAAAATATGTGACGGTCGACGCCTTAAAGATTACTCTCCGCCGAGAATGGAACAAAATACCAGCAGACCACATTCGTGCAGCGTGTGAAGCCTTCATGCTGTAATTTTGTTAATTAACAAAATTACAGCATTTTGTATTAGTAACACTTCGAGTGCCTAACCCTGTATATAATTGCAGGTTTTGTGGCAAAATCAGATGTTTTCCTGTGCAGGTATTTCATGGCAGTGTGTCACTTTTTTATTAAGATGTTTAGGGAAAATTATCCAATTTACGTAGGTAATTAGGTACTGGCAAATAATGCCCTTAAAAATTTATAAATAGGTTAGTTCTCGTGGATATTTTATGGAATCATTACCTTTCTGTTTGGACGCCTATTATATATAATATTACTCTAAATACTATATAAAATGGCCGGAACGATTTAAAAATGAAGGAAAGTAAGCAGATTGAACATGGGAAATGCCTAGATTTTCTAAGACCTACAGTGAAAATTGGGAAACATCTTTGATTTTAGTAGATAAGTACCTAATAACATTTATAAGTATAGACCTAGATTCATAGAGATGAAGCTTACATAATTATTATTGAAATCATGTTACAGATAGTTCCTACTTTATACTATTTGGTCAAAGTGCGAAGTGCAATTACCAAATAGAAATTCGGGAACTGCTAGTAATACTAAATATACCTACTACTTTCAACCATTCCAATATTTCCTGGTTAACCTACACTTGATTTGTTGATCTTTAAAATACTTACGTAAGTATTTAGTTCTGTTTTGTTTACTTATATGCTAAAATTTTAATTCCGTATTTTTTACCCCTGAAGAAGTAAAGTGCTTTATGTATTTTAGTTTGTATTTATAGTAAATATAGTTTTGATTTCTATTACAACTTTTTGTTGTAATGAATAAACTTTTGTTTTATTCTATTAAAAGACTAACTATAGAAGATCAAAATACAACTTCTGAAGTTAAGAAAGACCACATAGATATAGTTTATTATACCAAGATAAGTAAGTAATAAATATTTTCCCACAAAAAGGGCTAATCACCTTGATTAGTCCAAGTAAATTATTAGTTAAAATGAAATAATTAGGAATGTATTATTTTAAGCCGTAAGATCGAGTCAGCAGGAATTAGTAAATAAATTTTATATAGGTATAAATTCTAGCAATAAAATTAAGTAAAATTATCGTAGGTAGTACTATCGATAACATCTATATTTCAAAGTATTTACTGTAGACCTTTAGGATATAATTTAATGTTAATATATTTTATATGTAAATATCTGACATAATATTGTTAAGTATAGTATGTAATAGACTAGGTTGGTAAGACATTATGCATGGATTTTAAATCCATGAATTATTATGATTTGGCCAAGTGTTAGAATTACTTATATTTCCTGGTTTTCTTTATAATATAACAATGATCTATAAACAATAAATATCTATAGTTTTAGGGCTTATCTTTTCCTCTATTCTACAAGCGAAAGCTCTACGCTCGATATTATCACGGACGTTTCGCCGGATTAGCTTGTTTTAGAATTCTCGTTTCGTAGAATACAGTCAAAAACAAAAACTTGTAACTATTCTTAAGTCTGTCAACACGTTGCTTAACACGATCAATCATTACGATAATTCTCACTTAATGTGTACACAGAGCTTGGTAGTTACCTATTATTACTTCTGTATATACAGATCTACGGAAATATGTCTCGCTATGTCTAATGTCTATGTGTACCAACCAATGTTGAGAATGGTTGAGAATAACTTTGGAAATAAATAAACCATAATACAATAACACGACATAGAATGTAGTACGACCCAACGAATAATTCTGACAACCCGTGATAATATTGAACGTCCACCTTTCGCCTTAGATAATATTTAGTGAATATAGTTTGAAAAATAATGCTTGCTACATGCGAGAGCTGAACAAAAAAAAATTTTTTTGGTATTTTTCCGTAAATTATGCCTAAGGCTTTAAAAATATCAAAATATATGAGGTAAGCAACATAATATGAAAATACCCTCTAGGAACTAAATTTACGGAAATAATGATTAGGTACAAACATGGTGCTATTGTCGTTCTTCATAATCACCAGTCGCTATCAGGCTTGACTGTAATGCAGCGGCCACACATTTGCCAAAACACCAGTGTCAACAAGTTCACCAATAAGAGACCAATAATGTTGACCAGTTGACCTTACATACATTGTCGATTTTATTATTTTTTTGAAAGTACCTGCCTAAGTACCTACTTGACCTTAACATTATTATGTCCTAGTAGGTATCCTATCCATTACGATGTATTGGAATCGGAAAAATTTAAATTGGAAAATATTAGAATTTGAATTTTAGTTATTGCGGCAGTGACAACTCTTTGGACATAATGTTGGCAAATATTTAACGTGTGGCCTCTGTTATAATATATAAGGGAAGAAGAGGTTAGTTGTAATTATGTATGCGGCGTTTATGTGTGGCGCCGCGCGCGGGCGAGGGTCAGAAGCTGCTATCGAACACTCCCATAGAGCGCGTGATGCCTTCATCCCTCAAGCAACAGTCCAAAAACTCGTCTAGCGTTAGCACTCCGTCGCGGTTGAGGTCCATTTTCTGAAAATTGTGATATACAAATGTAAATTAAGAAATAAAAAATCCATGATTAGAATTCGGTCCCATCTACAATATCTGTAACACAGGTATTCATTGAGACGATTCCAATAAGCCCTAATAGGTACGAGTCCAGATACCTTATTATAGGCCTGTTACACAACACTAAATCAGGGTCCCTAATAAGGGCTCTAACTTATAACGGCTATGAGATTTTGCGGCCTTACTGTTATACACCACGCTTATTAAGGCTTACGTCCCTAAGTTCAGTGTAGGTGTAATAGGCGTATTATACCTAATTTGCCAACTAGCCCATCTGAATCTGATGCCAAGGTTACCAAGTCGTTGCACTGTTGATGAAGTGACAGGATACCAAATTTCGAATCCATGATACCTACTACTGCCGCCGTAGAGAAAATCATCTCTGACCAAGTAGGCAGAGAATAAAAAAAAACCAACGGCCGCCGTGGAGTTACCGGCTTTAGAATAGTTCTCCACCCTCTACCCGTGGTTGCCGTAAGAGCCAGCCAGGCTAAGGGTTTAACAGATCCAGAGGACGGGCAGCAGCGTTCTCTGCAAAAAACCATCGAACGCTGCGCTTGACAACCCGCCTGCCAAGCGTATCGAGTAACTATTGGCAAAACCCCTCTTTATGGGGAAGGCCTATGTTCAGTAGTGGATTACCAACGGCTGATGATGATTGATGATACCACTGAAAGTTACTCTACCCTTCAGCCGCTAGACAACAGCTAATAACCTTCAAACGGCTGAACCGATTTTCAAATCAAATACCTATTATACTTACCTACATAATAACTTTAGGTACATAAGTAGGTTATTATACCTATTATATTTTTTTAGCTATAACAATATTGTCTACGACTTTTTAGTAAAATTTTTAATGAAAACTTAGTATAGGTAGGTAAACAAAGTGCAGAGCCCGTTCGCTTAGAATTTGGAAGCCAAAACAAAGTAAAAAAAAAACACGCCACTAAGACGATATCTACCTGAAACAGTCTTTCCACCTTCTCCCTAACAATTTCATCATCGATCATGGGGTCAACCACTCGGCCCATGAGGTCGTAGATAGCGTTCACTATCTCAGTCATTTCTTCCTTCGTTATGTAGCCGTCGCCGTTGATATCGTAGAGGGAGAACGTCCAGCGCAGCTTCTCTTCTAACGTCCCGCGGGATAATACCGAGAGGCCCGTTACAAACTCCTGGAACATTTTAAAATTTAGAACTTTACTTCTCGTTAGCCGTAGGTTTAGTCACGCCTTATTCTCGAAGGAGTAGGCAGAGATGTACCTAGTCCTATAGTAGGTACACCAAAAACTTGCCAGTTGTTTTTTGGACCCATGTAATAGGGGGCGAGCCTATTACCATCTACAGGGCACAGTTCCCGACTTCATCATCCTGGTCCAGTCTCCAGGCTGTCATTGAGATAATAATCATTCCTGATGTAGAATTTCAAAATAGATATCTATATAAAGGGAAGTAACACTTATCACTTATTACACTACACTGCATCAGGGCCCCTAAGCCTTATAAGTGTGGTGTAATAACAGTAAGGAAGAAGGCAGTAAAATGCCATCGCCGTAAAATAGGGGCCCCAATTCAGTGTATTGTAATAGGCGTTTTTAAGTAATTTTACCTCGAAACTTAGCAAGCCACTTCTGTCTTGGTCCAAAGTGTTGAATACGTAGTGAGCGTACTGAGCTGTGTTCGCTGAAAAAAGCAACATATTATTTGACTATTATGTTAGAAAATTTTTAGGGCTGCTTTATTGCTGAAGTTATTTTAACTTTTTTCGCAAGCAGATTCCATAAAAACGATTTTTTTCCATAAAAAGAATCCATATTATATTAACTATAAAATAAGTTGGTCTAGCAACGAGGATTATACACCTAATTAGTAATATAATTTCGTTCCCGGTTTTGTCTTTCTTATCTATAGTTGGTAAATAAATTGGTCAAGTGCGTCGGATTCGCACATGAAGGGTTCCGTACCTAACATCGCAAAATATATCCGGGAATATATTTAACGTTAGGTAAATTTTTAAAAATAATAATAATCATAATAATTAAAATACTGCAGAATAATTAGTTTTTGAAAAAAAGGTTTTTACTTTATGTTGCGCCGGGCGGCTTACATTTATTCTTCGACAGAGTTAGCTCCTACATGATAGTTGGAACTTATCGTACAAGGCAAATATTGTTTTGTTTATGGGCACGAACTTTACTGTTATGGGGACCTACTACCCATTTAGAGTATTGTACTCAGTATGCATATCCATTGATGAACTGCTAAGGTAAAATACATAGGCGTTGCGAAGTAATGTGACAATAAATACATAAAATGGGTCTCTACCCATACGTACAGACGTATGGGTAGAGACCCATTTTATGTATTTTATGTATTATGTGTTACGTACAGACGTAATATATAAAATGAATAATCATCAGATGAGTCACCTAACATATGACGTCATTTGTATGAGAGATATAACATGAGATAGGGAAATAGATAAAAGAATAAAGGTTATAAGCATAAAACTAAAACACAAGTTATTATTACATTTACTTTAATTCAAATAGGTACATCAATCAGCAATTACTTGATACTTGGAATGGACATAAGTCCAATAAATTAGTTTAACACATACAGAGTCACTATGCCAAATGGCACAGCAATTTACAAAATACAAAAATCCTCCAGTGTCAACTAAACATTATCACATTGGAATAAACTGTTTGATGTTCACATACATTTGGTTTTTCCCTCAAGATTTCTTAAATTAACATTTTGAGATGATCAATGCATTATGCAAGCATCTTGTCGAGGCATTTGTGCATCTCAAAAGTTCTCCC
Source organism: Hemistola chrysoprasaria (assembly GCA_947063395.1). NCBI lineage: Eukaryota > Metazoa > Arthropoda > Insecta > Lepidoptera > Geometridae > Hemistola > Hemistola chrysoprasaria. The sequence continues at coordinate 6,768,281 of OX346720.1, read as the reverse complement.
TATCGTTTGTTACAAATGTTGTTTTATAATTAACTTAAGATTAAGTTGAGATGGGCTCGTGGCGCACAATTCCCTAGATGATGAAGGAGATGCCTTAAAGTAAGTTTTAAACTAGAGTGCCACCGGTTTGTTGCTGGTATACTTCTATTGTGTCGCCTTCTTCCATTTCAAGTGACGTCGGAGTGTCGTTCTCATTGATTGGCTGCCCATCGAATCTAAATCTCACCACTTGCATTGACAAACCCTGAAAACAATGAAAAGTTAATCTTATTTTGTGAGTATGTAATCGTGAAAGAAAGATAAATCGAGCATTCATCATCATCATCATCCGGAAAACATCCACTGCTGAACATAGGCCAATTCCCCCAAAGAACTCCCATAAACTATTTATAAGGGGGATTTTGCCATTACAATCACCATGCTTGGCAGGCGGCTTGGTGATTGAAGTAGTTGGAATACTTGGAAACAGAGTATGCCTCTGTTCCTCAGGTCTCACGGCTCTCAGAGGATGAGAAAGGGGTGGCTTTAATATATAGCCGGGAACCACACGGCCATTAAATCTAGCATTCATCATCATAATCATCTCAGCCGTTGGTAATCCCCTACTGAACATAGCCCTCCCGCATAAAGGGGGGTTTTGCCAATACTTGACACTTGGCAGGTGGGTTGTCAAGCGCAGTTTGATGGTTTTTTGGAGAGGATGCTACTGCCTGTCCTCTGGATCTGTTAACCTTACTGCATGCAACCACGAGTAGAGGGTGGAGCATTATTCTAAAGCCAGTAACTTCACGGCAACCTAGCATTACTGAAGTGTAATTAATGGGTAAAGTTTCATAAACGAGAAAAGGTTTGCCACTGGATTAGGTTGACACATTATAACAGAGTCAGTAAAGAAAAGAGACCAGCTGCAGTGGGATTAGGCTATGGATGATGATGTAGAGTCCTATCTCGTGAAAGAAGTCCCATGACAATAAGTGGAACTAATATAACTATAGAGGCTAGCATGTAAGATTTCTTTCCTGAGATGGACTCTAATTTCTGTTAAATATTAAAAAATAAATGTTCACCAGCTCTGTAGCATCCGCTTTGTGATATTTTACTTTTAATAGTATTTGGTTTTGTTTATCCTACTAATATAATAAATGCGAAAGTTTATGGAGGATGGATAGTTGTTTGTTACTCTTTCACCCTAAAACTTACTGAACTGATTAAGTTGGTTAGTATAAATTTGGTATGTAGAGTTAGCTTAGATAATACAATAACAAATGGGGTACTTTTTATCCTGATATCCCCACGGGAATGAAGACTGTGAAGACACAGCTGGTTTAGTCAGTATAAAATTATGTAAAATTTATAACATATATAAACATATAAAACATACATTCACGCCTTTTTCCCGAAGGGGTAGGCAGAGGTGTACTCATAGGACTCAGTCCCATAGTAGATACACCCACATTTCGCCAGTATGTTATTGGTCCCATGTAATAGGGGGCGAGCCTATTGCCATCTACGGGCACAGTTATAACATTATGGAATATATAAAAAAAATAGCAGATGTCACCGCACAGCACGTTTTCCATTCTTGTATATCATCAGTAATCTCTTTATCCTTCCTTTGTAACTGGCTACTAATATTATATATGCAAAGGTATGTCAGATGCATTTACTGTAGCTGTGGGCTACCGGCAATAGAATAGTACCCCACCATTTCTATCCGTGTTTGCTGTAAGAGCAGGCTAAGTAAGGGTTATGAGATCCAGAGCAGCATCCTCTGCATAAAAACTGCACTCGCCAACCAGACTGCCAAGTGTGGAGAGTATTGGCAGTATTATAGTTGTTTTTTTTACTTAGTAAGTGGAAATTTTGGATTAGAAAGAACATTAGATGAATTAAGATTTTACTCCTCAGTCAGCAACAAGACTTCGGACAAGTACAGAAATTGTTCAGAAAAGTGAAATGTTGATTCCTATCAAATTAGATAGATCAATGATAGCTACTACTGGAAATTTACCTATTATGTATTTTTATATGGTTTAGGACTGTTTCACAAAGTTGTGTAATTATAATAATAGGATGAATAGCCACAGACGGATATATCTTCAGACATTGCTGATCTAAATTATGGTGCTGGGAGCTAATTTTAAAAATGAATATTCAATGACCAGCAGTTTGTAACTAGAAATCACCAATATTTAATAATTGAAACAAATATATACCAAGGAAAACCTAGTATTTATACACAACAAAGCCCCTAAATTCATTCATGAAGTCGTTACTGACCGCTGATCAAACTATGTTTGTACCAACTATTTTGTCAACATTTTGGATTTGTTTACATTGTCCGAGAATTAAATATAGTTCCTCATGAAAAATACTGAAAAAGGAAGTGTACTTACAGCTCTATCACAATAGGCGTTCATCAGTTTCCTGAGGGGTGTATGTTTCTTTATTTTGAATTGCACAATGGCATTATCCTGACCTAATACTTTCAAGTTGATGTGTTCACTTTCTCCCTGAAAATTTAACAATGCATATTTAAATATACGTAAGATATTAACAATATCAGAAAGGGAACAAAACTATGAGAATTTCTTAAAAGGACGGCTAACCACATTTTCCAGGCAACGCCATGTCGGTGAAACACTATTTTACGATTCGTACTGATATTACACTAAATAACATACCTTTTTCTCATCAGCCATAGTGATTTATGTTTATTTTCCGAAACTAATAACACAAAAACAGATAATTAAAGGTAATATTGGATATATAAATGCACGAAACACGCACAATTGACAGATTAGCGATCCGGTGGCGTGGTAATGGCGGCTAAAATGGGCTTTGGGCTTGGAGGAAACAGTGGTACCACCATAACGCATGCGCTGCGCGGTAACATTATGAATTGCGCCTTTCTGCGCAAAGCGGAGGAACGATTTATCCGGACACTGTGCAGCGTTCAGCACAGAATCGAATACGTATGGTTTAATTTTATGTAATAAGATCTAATGAATTTTTGTTAAATTGGCATGGCATGAATATAACTTTTAGGACACCTGCACGCGGACTTTTAAGCTGTAAGTCCACATTTGAGTTACAATAATTATCCGCCGAAAGATCCGTTTCGAATTTAAATAAAAAATATATAACTAAAGTGTTGCCTATTCACTATCGATAAAAATTATTTTGCTATTTTTATAATGTTAGTTTTAAGCTAGAACTACATCTGGCACACGTGTGCCACATACACCGGATCTGGGCGCGTCGGTGCCCACCCATACATTATGTATGGCGACTAGTTGTTTAGAGCTACATCTGGCACACGCATTAGGCGTGGATCTAATGTAGCTCTAAACAACTAGTCGCCATACAAAATGTATGGGCTCCGACGCGCCCAGATCGGCGTACGTGGCACACGTGTGCCAGATGTAGTTCTAGCTTTATGTCGCCGAATAGTTCCTAGTGACTAGTGTCTATAGGTTTATAGCTTGACAGAAAAGAGTACAAAATAATAATCGTCACTGTCTTCTTCAACAGTAAAAACAATTAAATCAACACATACACTTTAAATAGTTTTGTGTCTAATCTTTTTTGTCGTGCTTTAACTAACTTACTAGGGTTTTTTTTATTTATTTATTGAGCCTGCTATTGTATAATTAATTACAGGAATTAATTATAAAATAATATTATATGATAGATAAAGATACCTACTTGTTAAAAATATTCGAATATATAAAGAAAAGAAACCAATTAACAACTAAATTGACCACCTAACTAATTAACATAACAAGAAAAAATGAATAATCTTAATAATAAAACAGAAATGTATAAGGTATTTTACTCACTTATGTCGTAACTTCAGGGCAGACCCCCACAATCCAACAGACACAATGTCACTGTTTTGTGAAATAAAAAGATATTTAACTACTTTTATTTATAAAATCAGCTTCCGCCTTCATAATATAATAAATATTGTAATAATTCAATAAATATTGTAAAATATAATGTGAATCATCTTAATGTATTTAATTATCACATCAATATGTATAACAATAATTATGTACCGAACCTTGTTTTTTCCGTGACTTAACTCACCCTTACCTATTGCTTTTGTAACTACGCAGGCGGTTAACTTCCGTTAAAATCTTACTGAGTACCAACCGAAAGCTTATCCGGTTTAGTGATGTACCCGAGTTCGGCTTGGCTACAAGCGGAAACGGAAAAGAATAGTGTTGTGCCGCGGCGCAAACATATACTCGTTCCATTCTAAGCAGATTTCACAGGATGAAATATTTTTGCCTATATGAATAACAAAATAGGTTTTTTACATACAAATTATTATGTGAAGTAATTACACGTAAAGGAGTATTAATGTGATTTTGATATACGACTTGAAAACTAGAGCCTAATTTTTAAGATGACTTTAATAGAATAAATTAAAAAAATAATTCATTGAGAATGTAAGAATAGGTTTCGTTTAGTTTTTGCAGTGTAAGCGTGAAATGGAACGTATTTTGTAGGTAGTGATGTTCTAATAGGTTTGTGCCGAATAATTGGCTGACTGACGTAGCATGTCGCATCGTACAGTGCAACCAACTTATCTGTTCAGGTGGGCAAAATTAGAACTAAGGTCTGTCAGCTAACATTTCGAGGAACGTTTTTGTTTCAAATATCCACTAGCGACACTTTTAACAGCTATGGAAAGCTAAGATAGTGCGACTGTAAAATAAACCCTCAGAATAATACATAGCAATATGAGTAGTAGGACATCCGTAGAAGAAATATCTACCCTCATTTGTTATTCGAAAACTAGGTACATATTATATGATGTTATGATAGATAATAATATTGAATAAAACTTACATAGGTTGCTATGTGAAATTCGGTGCTAATCCTGCAAATGGTGTTAGTAGCTTAGGGTGTTAGATTAGATTATAAAAAATTAAATTGATATACTCTACTTAATTACTACCTCATTTTATTTCATTTTTTTAATTATTTATTTAACTTAATTAGAACGGCTGCAATCGCCAATTACACTAATTAATATAACTTAGAAAAGAAAAAAAAACAGTAATTATACAAAAAATCTCATAAATATTATATAAAAAAAAAATTTTTAAATGCCGCATCAGCTATGTATTGGATTTTTTCACAGGATGTGAATGATTATTATTGCTATAGTAGGTATGAAATAACATAACATACAATCACACCTTTTTCCCGAAGGGGTAGGCAGAGGTGTACTCAGGACTCAGTCCCATAGTAGGCCCACCTACATTTCGCCAGTATTTTATAGGTCCCATGTAATAGGGGCGAGCCTATTGCCTGCCACCTACCGGTCACAGTTCTAGACTCTAGGCTCTCATAGAGATAATTCCTAATGGAAATCCAATAACACTGAAATAATAATAATGAAATAAAATTAATAAATAACGGTAGCGTCCATACAAATAACGATATTTATTTCAACGTTTTATATTGTAATATTATAATAATGGATTATTATTATAATAATCTTAAAAAATATAGGTAACTAAGTATAATAGCTATAACAACAAATAATAATAACATAACATAACATACGTTCACGCCTTTTTCCCGAAGGGGTAGGCAGAGATGTACCCAGGACTCAGTCCCATGTAGATACACCCACATTTCGCCAGTATGTTATTGGTCCCATGTAATAGGGGGCGAGCCTATTGCCATCTACCGGGCACAGTTCCAGACTCCAGGCAGTTATTGAGATAATTCCTAATGGAAAAATCCAATATTTAATAAATAATAATACCTAAATATATAAATCCAAAATTTAAAGAACTTTACAACAAGACACTTAAGAATATTAATAAATAATACGATCTAATTAGAATATGACTGTTTGCGTAGAGTTTTCAAAGCAGATTTCAAACAATATTTCGCAACATTTACAATATACAACATAAAACAATAGCAGAATATATACCTCATATTATTACAGTCTTACTTTTTGCCTTTGCCACCCTGTGCCCCCCTAAAACCATAAAAATATTATATCCTAAATATTTACAATACGTAAAAATCATAGATAACCAAAGTAATACATACATACGGAAACATGGAATACATAAAATTACATCTAATCCGCATATTGGTATTTTTGTATAAAGAACAGTTACCTCCTAAAAACAAAAATACGTATAATAAAACGATGAATTTAGTAAAATAAAACATCTGCTTTTATTTCAATGGACATAAAAAAGTTACAAAAAATGTGTTTTTTGGTTTCAAAGAGCGAAAGGCAAGCCAGATGAGTAAAATAAGAATAATAGCAGATACACGATGGTTTTTTATGAGGACCAAAAGATTTAGGGTTCCGTTTAGAAAGATGTAGGGTGTCAAGCGTTTGATTTAGGGTTCCGTGAACGTTCTCTCGCTTTTTAACCGAAAGAATTATGTACCAATTGCTAAGTAGGAGTTAACTCGATTGAAGGAATGTCAGCCGCACCCGCCGCACCGAGTAAGGTAAATAGGCAAATACCTGTCTATTTTTCTGTGTTCTATTTTTGTATTGGAATAACATTTCATATTATTTCCGGAGGAGGGCGTTGATGTCCGTAACACAGTTTTTTTTACTACCGCAGACATCATCGTTTCTCATATTATGTACTCTTTTGTTTTTGTTTATTGTTCCAAATAAAGATTATTTGTATTTATTTGTATTCATACATTATACTTAGACAATTACTTTAAATTATATTATCCATATATTATATTAGCCAAATTTATTAAATATTATCTTATGCGTGTTATTTATATATTATATAGTAATTGAAAAAATGAGATGCAAAATGTATCCCAGTGGTATCGGAACCCTTTATATGCGAATCTGAGCCACATGACCAATTTAATTGGATTGCGTTGAAAGGGTAAAACGAACAGAGTATCAAAACTACGTATGTACTTTCAAAACTCAGTACTTTCCCGAGTGTAAAAATAATAAGTTTTATAACTATTTTTAACACAGTTAAGTAGTGTTTCAGAGGTTACAATTATTATTTATGGATAAAATCAATTATTCTCGGAGGAAACACGGGAATACAAAACATCGATTTCGTAAATTTTCCATAGGGTTGTGTCAAACTGCTAAGAGGTCCTGTATCCTGTTAAGTAGTGTTATTGTTCTATGGTAACAAATAATTAAAACCAAACAGTCGCCATCTAGCACTAATTATGTGTACCTGTATTGTATGGTAGTATTGGTTATGTTCTAAAATAAAAGTCAGTCTACGCAAAACTACTACTGTAAGTACTGTAATTAAGTAGTTAGTTAAGTATAAGACCTATGTATAATTTAAGTATATGACCTATATATAATACTAGCTGTGCCCGCGGTTTCACCCGCGTAGTGTTCCTTCCCGTGGGAATATCGGGATATAAAGTACTTTCTAGTCTAAGCTAAACTATCTAGTCTAATCTATATACCAAATTTCAGCCCAATCGTTTCAGTAGTTTTCGCGTGAAAGGGTTACAAACATCCATCATCCATCCATTCTCACAAACTTTCGCATTTATAATATTAGTCGGAAGAAGGATCAGTAGGATGAATTTTACGCTCCCAGCCCACACCATGGGCCATAAAGAGCTGAAATTTGGCACATCACATCTAGCTGTTTTCATTATGATGTACCTAGCCACGAGTAAATTTAGGCAGGCAAGGAATTACTGAAATTGTCACAGAAGTTCGAAACATTATATTAATTTATATTATTATCTACTCAAATGGGTACAAAAACCAACATTAAGTAAACAAAAAGCTAAAAATCACGGTTCATCTGGGTGATGGGGTGGCCCACCTGTGAATATGGTTCGCATTTACCGCGATATTATTTTAAGTGCTCTCGATCGTCGTTATTTACCCGGGGCACATTATCCGCAGCGGTTCACTGCATTTCTGCAATCGAGCGTGATTACCGCACCTATATCGGTGAACGGTAAGCGGATTTTTCAATATTCTAGCATCTTAGCACTCTCCTAAAATTGTGCGCCCATTTTCTGCAGCAGTTTTGAACCATTTAAAATGCCGCGATATTATATTTTGTACCTACCTCCTTCTGCAGCAGTCTTTTTTTATTTTATGGCCCAAAAAATCTTAACCATCTAGGCGACTCAGGCGAGTCCTAGGTACATATGGCGCCCTATTATAATCCTACTCGCAGTGGCGGATTAACACAGTTGCCCCCCGTAAACCGTTAAAAATTTGCCGCCACTACTGACCTCTACACCTAGATACCCAGGGTCGGACTGGGTCAGAATCTCAATCCTAAAGTTTAAAATGCCGAAATTAGTTTTTTTATGATAGTGATAGGTATTTAATTTGGTCTCGGCGCGGTGCCCCGTGCGACTGCCCGAAGAAATTATAATAAATTTGTGTAAGGGGAATTTTCGGCCTACTGGACAATTTTAGGGGATGTAAAGTAGCCCCTAGACCACTCAGCTTGATGGGATTATATGATTATGTGATGTGTTTTTCATGTTCCCATTTTATATTCGTGTACGGTCGCTCTATATGTTATCTACATTCATGGCGTATAGATAAAAGTTTAGGCCTTACCTTGTGGAAGGGTGCGTTTGATGTACGCAATCCGTTCTATTTTCGGGATCACGTTTTGGGTGTAAAATTGATTGTATTCCCTTTGAATTTGGGACGGATTTGATAAATTGTATTGGAAGAAAGCTTGGGTTTGTTGATATAGGTACCTACTTTGTTAAGGTGGGTCTAAGATCTAAATAGGCACACTTACCTATACTATTGTTTGACTTACCTTTCACTTTTCACAAGGTATTTTGCAGTCATCTTCCGGTTCGGGGATCAAATCTATTAGATTAGAATATGGGAAAAGGAAATAAAACACTGTAATTTACTATTCAATGGTGTATTTACCTTAACAACCCCATACTTACTAAATAACGTGACAGCGAGCGAGTGGAGAGCGTTCATTTCTGCTTTTCATAATAAGCTCCCATATTTTCTTAATTTATTGAAATTGGACAGAATGTAAGTGAAAAAGAAAAATCAGATTGATTTCTGTTAGGGCGCGATAAAGAAAACGATCCGGGAACAAAATATATTATTATTCCATACTTACTCTTTCAGGGCTGCAAATACTCACCTCCTTGTGGAAAGAACTGCGAGTAGATAAGCTTGAAGGTGTCTTCCTTGATGACTCCAGTGGGACATTCCGCCTTGAAGCCGCGGTAGAGGCGTTTCAGCTCGGGTTCGGTAAAGCGCGTCGCTCGCCGTAACGCCGCTATCGAGTCCGGCCGGTACCGAGGTAGCTGCTCACCCAACTCCTCGAGCTCCGAATCTGGAATGAGGATACAATGTGTTGAATTCAACAGAACGGGTTTCCTCTAATTATACGGATAGAATAAGTTTGGGTTGTGTGATTGTGTGGCCAAGCCATAATAACTGTAGTCCGCGCGCGTGTGTCGTGACACCGTCATTGTGCTATTTTATATCTTCTTATAATATTTTGATACGATTTTTTGCTCTTAAAGGATTTCCTTGAGCATACAATTAAATGGATTATACTTATTTGTTATATCTACTCGTATTATAGAAGATAAGCATATAAAATATATCATCTACGATGCTCGCGCGTGGGCTATATAATAAATAATGTAGGGTTGATGTTATTTTGTGACGCGCATGCTACGGATTCTGTGAACGTTTTGGTGGTTTTATGGAAAGTATTAATGGCAACGTGAGATTTCACGGAGATCCATAGATCTCCGTCCTCCTGCATGTTGCCATCCTGGATGTTGCCATCCTGGATGTTGCCATCCTGGATGTTGCCATCCTGGATGTTGCCATCCTGGATGTTGCTATGCACACATGCTACGCACATGCTATGGCATGTGCGAGGGCGCGATGGCAACACAGGGAGGTGGATGCCAGCGCGAGAGAGGATTGTAGAGCGAGATTGAAGATGGTGGGCTTGGAATAAATCATGTAAAATATGCTGAAGTGTTCGAGTATTATTTAATGGAAAAGGCACGCCTACAATAAGTAGTTAATTAAGTAGGTACTTAGTTATAATTGGGGTTGTTTTTTAAATATTATCCTCTCTATTTATTAGGTCTGTATTCTGTGATATCATGAAAATACAATATACAATATCTCTATATATATAAAATTCAACGCCCAGACCGCCCCTTAGAATAATTTTTTTTACATAGCTTTTCATTATGACGTAGATTAAGAAATAAATTTCCGAAATTTCTACGGGAACAGAGTCTTGGATTTTTTTTATGATAGTGACCAGCAAATCAGGTACCTGATGGTAACCATCATGAATTACGCTAGTTTGTGAATAAACGTACCTATAATTAACTTAACAATGTTATGTTAGGTTTTTATAGTATCCCCCCGATACCAACAGCAACGTACCGACGTACGGTGCTGTGCCGGCGGGGAGTCCCACATAGTGCGGCTGGTTTTCGTCACGCATTTTTCCCCGTGCAACAAAAAAGAAGGTTATTGTAGTATCGTTAATAAATATATCAATGTTATTTTACCCTATCAAACTATGTTACACACCGCCATAGAATAACTTGTGACTCACAGCCTGTGCTCACAGCATTAACAAAGTTGTAAATCGCATCTCTGGGCCCTAAGACATAGGCTCTTGCCTAGTTTAGGGATCCACTGGAAATATTATAACCGATGAATATTTAATATATATATATTAAATATTCATCGGTTATCGGTCATCGGTTATATATATTATATATATATATATATTTATGCGTTCATTCCACTGATGTTTACAGGTGTCCGTACAGTTATGTTATTAGCATCCGTATTTTGATAAATAAATTTGATCTGAGTTACCTATCCGTTACTCACAGTGCTAGTCACCTTGAGTTATTGATTTAGACCTTGGTAGTAAGTACTTACCTATTATAACCGTAATTTACTCTACCTATAATATTACAAAATCAATTTATCAGGCATCACAAAAACAGTGTGGCTGTGGGCTTTGACAATGGCATGAATTGGGGTGAATTGATAACCGGGGGCGACAATGGCGCGCGCACGCCATTGTGTGAATCTGTGATAACTAGGTGATAAGGCACGGATCATGAGACCCCATAGAGTACAGGTAACAAGATATGGTTACAGTTAAGTCCGGACTGGAGATCAAACGATAATGTAGAAAAGATCAGCTAGATTCATAAAATAACACTAATTTGTGCGTCCGCAACTGAAATCTCTATCTTTTTTTCGGTCTCATGTGGAGAAATAAACTCCGTTAGAGGTACTACCATACCACAAAAAGTGGCTAGTTTATAAAAAAAAGAAAGAAGAAGGTTAGAAAGAAAGAAGAGTGTGTGGAAATGGGAGGACAACGATCTGAAATTTGGTCACCAGTCCTATTATGGAATGATTTTAAATTAAGACCGGAATTATGGCACAACGAAAAGATGATAGGTAGAATAATAAGGTAAGTGGACCGGGCCGAGTAGGTACCTATATAATATCATCATAATCTCAGCCGTAGGACGTCGACTGCTGAACACAGGCATTCCCCAAAAGATTTACATCTAAGTAGTCCGGTTATACTTAAGTGGCTTGCCCTCAGCGTGTTCCTGCTATCTTTAATAGATAGTCTCTCCACCTTGTTCATCGGTCCGTGGATTCTATTCGAGATATTTTTAGCCCCATAGGTGAACAGTCCCATGCCCATTGCCACTACAACTTATTAATCCACTGGGATATGTCGGTAACTTTCGTTCGTCTACGGATCCTCCTCATTTCTGATTCGGTCTCGCAGAGAAATTCCGAGCATAGCTCTCCTCAGAGCTTGTTGCGCTATTTTGAGCTTACTGATAAGGCCCACAGTAAGAGAACACGTTTCAGAGCCATAAGTCATCAATGGAAATACAAACTGGTCGAAGACCTTCGACTTTAGGCACTGAGGTATTTTGAATGAGAAAATATTGCGTATAAGTATTATAGGTTTGCCGTGGAGTTACCGGCTTTAGAATAGTGCTCCACCTTCTCTACTCTCTACCCATGGTTGCCGTAAGAGCCGGCTAAGAGTTAGCAGATCCAGAGGACGGGCAGCAGCGTCCTTTGTAAAAAACTATCGAACTGCGCTAGATAATCCGCCTGACAACCGTGTCGAGTATTGGCTAAACCCCCCATGGTAATGGCCCAGTAATTTCAATCCATGGGGGATTGAAATTACTGGGCATGACGAATTTCAACAACTTATATCTCAGGGTGACAGTGCAGTGCCGCGCAAGATTTAGAATTTTAAAACACTGGGTGGCACTGTGTCATGATCATCATGATTGCACACACACCCAGTGTGTGTACCCAGTATGATAATTACCATCAGGCACCTGATTTGCTCGTCTTGTCATTTACCATCATAAAAAAAATAAATTATAATATTGTACTTATCTAAAAGTTAAAAGTTTAAAATAAAGTTCATTTCACGAACAGTTCCACGGGCCACGTCAATTTAAAATTGAGCCTATAGGTACTTTATGCAGGTACGGACGTAAAATTGAGATCGAACGTTACGTAGCGCAAGTAAAGTTGGTCGTGAGTCGGCACGTGCTGTATAATAATACACCACCAAGTTACAAAGTTAGAATGCACAGTCGGAAAATTAAGGGATTGCGACCCAAAGTAATTCTAGGTAGGTATAACTTATGTGTAAGGAGCCGAGTGTTCTGCAACTTCATAATGTTATTGCAAATACTAATAGAGATGTTTCATTCTAAATGTGCATGAACTATGGTCTCTACTTAATTTAATTCTATTTTCTTTCACTTACCCTCATATAAGCTCTACCTATCTCTCTATATAAAGGTAGAGGCGTACTCTACCTTTATATAAAGCAAAGGCAAAATACTGCAATGGTTTATTTCAAGCTGAGAGCAGCTGAGAGGTGAGCTGAGAGCAGAGCACATAGCACTTAGAGCTGAAGGCCGATGGGGCGGTAAGGTTCACGGATGGAGACCACGGACCGCAAGGCGGACAGGTCCCTAATAAAGACCGTAAGAACACTCTGGACGCTGGCCGCTTACAACCGTTCTAGCTGGAAATGGAAAGGTCTGTCTATATCCAGCAGTGGACATCCTAAGGGAGAAATGATGATGATACTGTACAAAAAGTACCTAATAGATTTGCAAATTAAATTTGTTCTCTTTATTATTATGAAATTAATCGAGAATATGTATTGTATATATTGTACCTATTCCGCAAATTAAAACCACACACAAAGCTCAGCTCGCAGCTATTTTTCATAATGCAACCCCGGATGTTTCTGACTTTGAGAGAGCGCAGCGGAATGTATGAAGTTTTATTACAAAGAACTTAGCTCTAAGGGCACCCAGAGTAGTAGGTATAATATTAATTAGTTACTTTGTAGTTTCGCTTTTTCAAACTTTGCTAGAAGGTTTTTTATCAGGATAAAAATACTGAATGCTGAGCGTCTCAAGTCAATGCATTTAATGCCAGTGTAATTTTTTTTGGTCTCTAATTAATACTAGTGTCATTAACTATGTTTCCTGACAAACTAAAATATGAACTTCCTGTTTATTGCCACTTAGAATAAGCGACATCTGTTATCCAAAAACATTATCTCTATTCAGAACCCCCATCTGTTGCGTATCGTTTCGTTGCACGCGACAAATTGGCACAATTTGGCGCGTCTTCAAATTAATTGCCGGTGGAATTCTCTCGAATTCACGTTCCGTTTCACTTGCAATTAGAGGTGATAACGAGTAATTTATTGTGCGTTTGCCGCAGACCTTTCCACTGACATGAATGTGTTACCACAATCGAAATGTGTGGTTTCGACTCTCCACGCATTTCCTCGGAGTAACCTTCCTTAGCGATAAATTTCGAAGTTCAAGGTAAACATTAAGTGGAACGACGGATGAAAAAGATATTTAAATAATTTTTATCATTTAGATTTTCTCCATTCGTCCCAAATGGGCTTTTGGGCATATGGAACAAGTTAACGAATTACTCTTTTTAAAAAATTGAGATTTTATTAAATCATTCAAAGATTATGTATCTTCTACCTAATTTGAACTTGATTTTAGTTAGAACTAGATTGAGTTTCTTAGATGTTATGTACCCTATAGCTCTTCAAAAGAACAGTGAATAGAGTGTTGAAGGGTCGGCAACATATTGGCAATACCCCTGGTGTTGCAGGTATCCATAGGCCGCGGTAGCCGCTCACCATCAGGCGGCCCGTCTGCTTGTTTGCCACTTATGGCACTTAAAAAAGACTACCTACCGCCTACCTAATATTTTAACAACTAACACCTACAATGAAACTAAATACTACTCACGACAATGTCAAAATGAGTACTGAGTGTGTATTGATGGTATTAGAGATACAACGTACCATTTGTACCATCAATGGAACAACTACAATGGTACAACTGACCCTTCGTTTATATTAACTCACATGAATGTAAAAGAGATTTTCAGGGGTCCTTCAACAAACGAATTTTATTTATAATAAAACGATCTAGGTTTCGCACAGTTCTTACATCAGGAGCTCTTGCGTCTGCGTGATCGCAACTTGCGCCGGCTGCCGGCAGTTTTCAAAATCATAATATATGAATTTTACTTTTACATTGACTTTGTCGAAAGAAGCGCCAATAATTAATTTCCAGTAATATAATGAATATAATTAACCTAACCACTGATAACAACAAAATTACGTAGCTTGTCCACGAAAACTGTGGCCAAAACCTCAGAGAAGGTATACATACATTCACGCCTTTTTCCCGAAGGGGTAGGCAGAGGTGTACCCAGGACTCAGTCCCTTAATAGATACACCCACATTTCGCCAGTATGTTATTGGTCCCATGTAATAGGGGGCGAGCCTATTGCCATTTACCGGGCACAGTTCCAGACTCCAGGCAGTTATTGAGATAATTCCTAATGGAAAAATCCAATATTTAACACTATGCCTGACCTGGGGATCGAACCCGGGACCTCTTGATTGGCAGTCGAGCATGCGCCCACTACGCCACCGAGGCAGTCGAGAAGGTATAAGAGGTTTAAATGACCTTTTAATGATTTCTTAGCTTACGTAGGTAAGTTGCTACTTGCTGCCCAGTAAGCTGGCGTTTTGGGTCTGATTTATAGACGCTCTAAATCACTGTGCGACTACCTACTTCTTTGAAAGAGGTCTTTGTCTGAATATTGAAAGATACACACACTAAACGCGTACACGGGTCGATTGTCTAACGACTAAACCTCTATTGAAAATATAAATGAAGTATAATTTTATTAATCAGGTAGGTATACAAATAAACTTGTTCAATGTGTAATGGGACTCGCATATAAAGGGTACCCATCCACTACCCACTCTTCTTACCTATAATATACATATATAATTAGGTTTCACCTCTCCTCAAGTGTTGTATTTATGTTCATTTGCAACCACACATTACAGCAGCTAACTTATAGGAGAGCGTAAGTATACATATTGTGAACTAAAACGCTCACAATGCTACACACTTTACCTAGGTGTATAAATTTAATATAAGGTACTTATATATTAATTTCATGGGGTCAACATGTATATCGGTATCTTGGACCTCATTTAAGGAAGAAATTATATTTCTTACGGCTCTCGCAGTTGGGGTATTGTTCGCTTATCGTGTGCGTAGCTCGCCTGAGGAACAGATAGATCCCTTCAAAATGCACCCCGCTCAGGGATTATTTGTGACAAAACCAGCTCCTATCAGTGACATTGTCATAGCAGTTGTGACATTTTAATTAAAATGTATAATAACCGGCACAGATTTGGCTCAACAATAAAATACAGGATCGGTGCCGATCACGCCGTGATTAGAATATAAAATTAACGTAGAAGGGACACCAGCCATCTGAAATAAGGTAATTCTATAGCTGGATCACGTGCCACTGTGACCCGCTTCAAATCCCTGCGCACCAAATTTAATTTTATCTCATTTCTATTAAAGGTGTGAAATTTACCTGTATCGTATTAGGGGCGGGATTAAATAGAAGCTACTTTCATTGGACAGACTATGAATTACGTAGGAAAATTCGCCCAAATATTTCATGTAGAAAAGCAACAGGATAATGAAATTGGTAATTCGATGAAATGCACGAAAGTTGTAAAATCATTTTGTGCTTCAGTAGCCGTTATAAAATTATCTGTAAAATTATCTAATAATCAATTTAATATACCTAGTCTAAGTAGCTGTTATTTAGAGGGGAAAATTGCCGGCGGACAGGAATGGAACCTTCGACTCTGGTAATAGATAATATCACAGTACCTACCTACTTATACCTTTGAATAATTGCGAACAAACTCGCAATTATTCCCGTTTATGATTAAGATTTCTTTAAACGCAAGATGCCCATGGAGGTGTTAAACCTAAACAGTAAAGATTTATCCAAAAAGCAGTTTGCCCTAAACAAAAGATGGCGATGAAGCAGTATGTATGCCTGAAATGAGAAATTGACTAAGAAGCAGTTCCTACTTCATCAAATTAAATAAAGTTAATAACGGTGACAATGGAGCTTTGGATGTAAACATTGTGGGGACAGAAACTTCATATGTATGATTTTTAGCTTTCATTTGTAATATTTTGCACGGTTGGACAGATATGGCGAAACGTAACGAGCCAGACGGCAATCTGCACGTCATTCGCACGTAGATTATTGTCTTAAATAACCTATGTTAGGGATGCTACTATAACAAAATACCCTCAGTGTATTTTTATGTTCGTCGATGCTAGACAAGAATAGAAGATATTCTGTATCTCATTCTATGTCAGATAAAGGCAGGAAGAAAAAATAGAAACTTAATTTTTCTTCGTTGTTACAAATTATAGATAGATATAACATTTTTCGCTGCTACGTAATTTCTATGTTACATTTTTCGGAAAAATAAACTTCGGAACCGTTGAGCACATCCCCAAAATATTGAAGAACACTACAATTTTATCTAGGACTACTGTACAATGTCCTATAAGCAGCACTGTACTGCGCACAGAGACATTACAGTGGAGGTGGAGGTGGAGCTGGAAACCGTATGAAAGGCAATTCTCACGTGTTACCGGATGACTTCACCAGTGGTGACAAATGGGACGCGATCACAAATAAAATTCCCACAATATCACAAATGGTGATAAATAAGACAAATTCTGAAAAAAACCTCAGTTGTCATAGTTATACCTGAATTCTCTAAATATATTAGGAACCAAATTCAATATATCCTGAATGAAGGTATTGAATTTAGTTTCTGATAGGTAGTGGGTCTAACTTATCTCCTATTTCGCAATTGTTAAACTGACACGGACTAGTAACTGAGATCGAATCCAAGCAAGTATTTCGAAGTAGCTTCTGTCGGTGTCAACTGAATTAAGCCAGGGTTGGCACCGCTACGTGCGTCGCGTGCCTAACGCACTCATGAATGTCAAAATTGTAACCGTAGGTAGGTACTGCGTTTGACACTCCACGTTGCCGTGAAAATGTTCGTAAATGCCGCGCGTACAACCCTATTGCAATATTGTGTAATACCAAGAAATGTATAGAGTCTTTTTATATCATGTATTTTTCTTTCTAGAAGTACTCTTTGTTTGCGACGTTTATCGAATAATAAATACTTTACCAGTGTAATTTTGAAAACTACCGTGAGTCATTATAGAGTGTTTTCAACTTCAAAGGCGAGTTAACTTGTTGTATAACATAATATTATACCAGTCTCAATTTTACCGATTTTCCTTTCCTTGCCTGTATCGAAACGTTATATAGTTTCAGATATAGAACAATATTATGTTTTTTTTTTCTTGAGTATACCGGTAGATAATCGAAAGTCTTATCAGCATCGTGCCATCTAAAAATAAGTTAATTAAAAACAGTTTAGAAAATTTTACAAGAAATACTACTAAAGATTCAAATTATATCCAAGTAACCTCTAAAAAGGCAAATGATACGGTTGTCAGACAATAAGTTACCCTCCACTTAAAGCGGCACGTCGTAATCACTGATAGCTCCAAACTTGGCACCGATTGAACGCACCTGGTACAGATATGGTCTGATATAACTTTCACAACTTCTGTCCTGACAATTAGTTTTGTAATAATAGAATCGGAGCGTATCGAATAGATTGTTGTAGTGTACTGTGTATGTTATGGGTTATTTAAATATGCTATTTTGCAAACGGGTTCCCTGCGTGATATATAATGACGTTTGATCCAACATTAATTGCTGGAAAACGAATATTCATGAGACCTATGAATCGTGAACCCTATAGTTTGCCACATCAATGGATCAAAATCCTTAAAAAATATTAAGATACGTCTCTCTCTAATTGCTACACGCTTTTCGAGTTTTTAATTTTATCTCACTAAATATTTTACCTGACTGCCCCGGTGTGTGTCGCACAAGCTCTCTCTGCTGATCATGAAGTCCTGGGGGTTTGATCCCCCAGATCAGGCGAAGTGTAATCGGATCTTTTCATTAGGAATTATCTTAATGAGAGCCTGGAGTCTAGAACTGTGCCCAGTAGACGCCAATAG
Source organism: Hemistola chrysoprasaria (assembly GCA_947063395.1). Lineage (NCBI taxonomy): Eukaryota > Metazoa > Arthropoda > Insecta > Lepidoptera > Geometridae > Hemistola > Hemistola chrysoprasaria. The sequence goes on along the minus strand of OX346720.1, from coordinate 6,749,705 downwards.
GCTCGCTCCCTATTACATGGTACCAACAACAAAACATGCGAAGTGTGGGTCTAATTACTATGGGGCGGTTCTGGGCACAACTCTGCCTACCCCTTCGAGAAAAAGGCGTGATGTTATGTTATTTTCTGTATGTATGTGGTATCATTAGTAGTTGCTCGATAGTTGTATAAAGTCTCTGTAACAAACTGTTCTAAAAGCCACTTAACATTACACTTAAAACTTGCTATTTACACTCTTCGAGTTTAACCAACTCGACATACGTGTGTCCAGTCTTCTGTGTAGAATGATGACATATCCTTACTACAAACTACAAGCTGACATCAAGATTGGTTACACACCGTCTCGATATAACATGATATGAAAGCTTGATTGGTAGAACTGTCGAACTGTCCAACTCTATAAATATAATAAATCAATAGTTGTATAACTAATACAATTAGATTGTATTAATACGGCAGATCGTGTTCAGCCGATGGAAGGAATCGATTGAAATCGGGCCGTAGAGACCTATGATACGCCACATAATTCATTCAAGCGATTAGTTTGTAATAGGTATTAGATTGTGAGAGCATCTTGCCTTAAAATTCAATTATGCTCATTTGAATTAAGAAAAGCTTTGGATTTTAGCTATACTACGAGTATTATTAGTGTTTTATACACTTTACATTGAATTAATTACTACTAATTAAATTAAATAATTGTATGATTTTTATAACATAACATAACATACATTCACGCCTTTTTCCCGAAGGGGTAGGCAGAGGTGTACCCAGGACTCAGTCCCATTGTAGATACACCCACATTTCGCCAGTATGTTATTGGTCCCATGTAATAGGGGGCGAGCCTATTGCCATCTACCGGGCACAGTTCCAGACTCCAGGCAGTTATTGAGATAATTCCTAATGGAAAAATCCAATATTTAACACTGCCTGACCTGGGGATTGAACCCGGGACCTCTTGATTGGCAGTCGAGCATGCGCCCTCTACGCCACCGAGGCAGGCATGATTTTTATAGTGAATATTAGTCATATTCTGTTGGCATAAATAGTTAGTAAGATGTAATGGAGAAGCTCTCACCTCCATAGATGCCCTCGTAACGTCCTGGACGACCCGGACGACTCTATCGCCGCCGTCACATCGGCGGCGCTAGGTTCGCCCAATCCTACCAATATACGCAACAGTTTCTCCGTTTTCGGTACTGGTGCCGGATACCAGATCCACCAACTCGCACAATCACAACACCGACCTCACCGGCGAGGTCAAAGATCTCTCAGATCCTTCAGATCGGTTAGTTTCTCTCCAAATAATCAAACTGATCAAACCATTGATAGGGCTCTAGGACACTCCCCTTGGGGGGTGCCAGGGCAAGTCTGACCCCACGTATTCTGGCGACGGCCCAAGCCGAGGTTCGTACCGTCTAGGTGCCCTTGTGCTAGTCGCCCTTAAACTTTGGGTCGAGCGCCTCCTGCGCTCATGTAAAGCTGTAGAGGCCATCTAAGGCCAAGAGCAAAGTTCGTTAAAAAAATGGAAAAGCCATGGCTGACACACAGTTTCTAACTAGTTCGGGAGTCTATGGATACATTTAAGTGGATATAATATTTTTATGTCATCAAGATTATTATTATTATTTTTAATTTGTAAAATTACTCGAAGTAATTAAGATTAAGGACTCCAGTTTTTATTTTATATGTCTGCTTACTGATACATATATTACTAACAATCCATCTTTTCAGGGAGTTAGAAGTATCAAATTAACATACGAGCCTAAACGCGATAGGGTGAGTCTAGAGAAAACAAAAGCAGAGATTGCATCCTTTCGTTACAGTTTCTGAGTCTACCTTTCGATGCCATTATCAATCCAAATCTAAGATCAATGACGATAATGCAGAATCTGCAGTATTATTGCATTAGCATCTTATTTACATCACAAACCTATACTAGCGTAATTCCCGTGGTTTTGTTCCTATAAGATTTTCGGGAAATTCATTTCTTGTAGACTAGTAATATCTTAACATAAGATTGTGAAAAACGATATGCAAAATTTCAGCTCTCTAGGTCCAAGGGTTTGGGCTGTGCATTGAAGTGCTGCTGAGACCAGTATGCCAGTCAATCAGGACGTTGAATTTTATATATAGCGATTTTTAGATAAAATTATATATTTTTAAACTCAATCATCATGAACAGTGAAAAAACAGCTGGTAAAATTTACGACGGTGTCAATATACCAAATAAATTGGCAATGCATACGTATGTATACATAGTGTAGGATTCTATACCTAGATACCAAGCACATACAGCGCCATCTATTAGATCTTTGCGCAAAGCATGGAAATATGCAGTAAATTGACCACAACTTTTGATTGCGTTAACTTAGAAGTATGATTTTTTACAGCCGCAAGGGACCACGGATCTGGGTAGTTGATAGCAATTTCAACTTGATACCTCCACGCGTTCTCGTTAAAAAGTGCCTTAACCGACGGACAGACAGACAAACGGACGGACAACAAAGTGATCCTATAAGGGTTCCTTTTGCCCTTATGAGGTACGGAACCCTAAAAATTAAACTAAATAAGTTGCTCGATAAAATCTGTACAGTCCTTGTGCTTTACCGAATTCATAATATAAAAATAGTTCTCACAAACCTTATTCCCGAAGAGGTAGGCAGAGGTGTACCCAGGACTCAGTTCCATAGTAGGTACACCCACATTTCCTAAGAAAACTAGGTACTTAATAAGTAGCAGCAATAAATTCGTGGTAAGGACACGTTATCTGCTGAATAATGTCCAAGGATCGATCCAAGTCATACATTGTGCAAAATTTTAGTCCCAGTTCTCAATGTCCTGTTAGAGAAATCTACAGATTTCTAGCGCTTTTGTCCAATCAGTGCTTTCTCACGTCTTGAGCGTTGATTTATTTTTGAACTTTTTTTATTAAATACCTAGGCGTGTGTCCACGGTTTTCACGGTTTAAAATACAGCGAACCTAACAGCGAATTTCAGCGTAATCGGTTGATTTGCTTTGATGACAATGGAATGGTAACCTCATGCCTAATGATTACTTAGTTTCGATGTCGTATTAACGTTCAGCTTTGTAAGTAATTGAGTTTAACATACCCGTTTTTGTTACACAAAGACAAATAAAATCAAAATTACAGCTTTCAGAGCAGATAGTGTTTTCCACAAATACTCGTACCTTCAGTACAAGTATTTGTGGATTTTTTACCACACATTCGCATTCAAACAGATAAAGTATGCTTCTTTACATAAAAAGGCTCGCGCAGACTACAGCCGCAACGAGCCGCACCGCATCGCATAACAAAAATCCGCCTACATCACGTTTGTACATTTTTAGAGGACCATCGCACACTACAGGCGGATGATGCGGCCCGGTGAGGCTCAACCCGCTCGAATGTACGAGAGCCTTTAACAGAAAAGAGGACCTCTTAGCAGTTTGACACAATCCTATGGCAAATTTACTTAATCGATGTTCCCTGTTTCCTTCGAATACAGTAAATCAATTTGATATTATTATTTCCTAAAATTTTTAAGATGAAGTACGACCCTATCATTTTCTTTTTGTTTATAAACGCTACATTTTTTGTACTGAACGTCCAATCCCGCGAGTAAAACTGGGATTTTTGGAAGTTCACTATGAAAAAACCAAGGGTTTAAAAGAAAAATTTAATTGACAGGGACATAGGTTACTTCACTATAAAAATATCAGGATATAAATTTATAGATTGGGTTTATTATATTCGGAGGAAACAGGGGAAAACAAAACATCGATTTGGTAAATTTTTCATAGGATTGTGTCAAATTCCTTGAAGGCCGCGTACGCTCTTAAGACTATTTCACAGGATTATTCACATTGTGGGTTTCTAAAGAATCGCTTGTCTTACTTTCGGGCTCTTTTTTGCTGAGTGAAGGGTGAAATTGCATCACGTAGGGTTGTTTTTAGACAAGGAAATATAAGGGTTACGATTGTTAAATGATCTTGTTTATACCTTCCTTGGAATGAAGCTTAAAACACCGTATTTATTATGAGCTCTCTCACTGTGCATAATGTTATATATTTTCCTGGAAAGTGTTCCTATTTAAAATAATATATAAACGTGATAATTTTTGTTTTCAAGATCAATTGTTCTTATTGGTATTCTTCAGTCTTGTCTTGACTGCCATTGCCACTTTCTAGAAACACGTTAAAGTAAATAATAGGCAAACGTATTCAAGGGTGTCCTATTGATTCACATAATGTCTTTTGTCATAAAAATTTTCCTCATACATCATTTGTCATAACCTCTTCCAGTCATAATATTGAAAAAGCATATTTTTTGTAGTAATACTGATAAATTGTCCTAAATTTTAATTGCTATAATATTTTTGTGTATTGTGGTGTATTTATTCCTATTGTTAGTTGTCATAATGGTTGTTATGTATAATTTTATAGTTAATAATGGTGTATATCCAAAAAATATCCTAATTTTCATTGTTCATAATTGTTATTGTATAGAATCGGTATTGGATATTTTTGCAAGTGAGGTATATTGTAGTGTTGTCCTCAATATTGCTTATTTAGTCGTTAGTTATCTCGCCGTTACTCACATACCCAATAATAACATTTTTTATATACTCGATTTTTTTCATATGTAAATCCACTGATATTTAATTTGTTGGCTCCTCTTTTTGTTGTAAATATTTTGCACTTGTTTTCCATTGTAATTATAATTTAAAATTCGTTTAAGCACTTTGTTCCAAATATTAACACTAAAATTTGACTTTGTGTTATTTTTATAATAATAATGAAACTACCTTCATTTTTATTCATAATCAGTAATAGCGCCTTACTATAATATTTTTTTATAGCAATGTGATATATCAAAAGTTTGCTACATAGAAAAGATGTTTACTACGTTAATGAGTTAAGAACATTCAAAATTCTATTGGTTAGGTTAGGTTAGGTTTAATTTATATTATGACAAAGTTAACATTCGAGCAATATATGATTATGGCATATAATTTTAGTGATATAAATAGTTAGGACATGTTAGGATTATGGCATAAAATAATATGGTTATCAATGGTTAGGACATAGAATATTATAGGTTTCAAATGTTAGGACAACTAAAACTATAACAAGTTGTAATAGGAGTATTGACGTTATGACTGGTGATCATTAGCTATTACATATATTATGGCTTAAAATATTATGAGTTGTAAAATTATGGCTAATAATAGTATGCGAATGAATAGGGAACCGTCTTCAGGGCGTCTAAGTCCCGTTTTACCAACAACTATAGAGTTAGTTATAAAGTTGTAAGTGTACTTAAAATAGTATTAATAGAGCCAGTTTCATTACGAAGAATAATAATAATAATAATATAATATGGGACAACTTCCACACACGGTCATCTGGTCCCAAACTAGGCTAGAAGCCTGTACTATGGTAACCAGATGACTGATATACATACTTATATAAGCTTATAACACCCAGACACAGATCAAACAGACATGTTCATGCACACAAATGTTTGACCTGGCCGGGGATCGAACCCGGGGCCTGCGGCACAGAAAGCAGAGTTACTACCATCTGAGTCAACGAGGCTGAAGAAGACCATTCATTATGAAGTAGTGTTTGTTTTCTTGTTGGTAAAACTCCTGTTTATGTTTGGTTACCGAGAAACTCATTCTCGGTAGCCAAATTAATCTGAAGATAAAGTTTGTCTAGCTCGCACTACCTAATTTTAGTAGTAGCGAAGCACCTCGTAGCACAAATTTCTACGTACGTAGATACCGTTACGACAAAGCTACGCTCTCTACTCGACGCAAAACGGTCTGTGTGAAGTAACATTTTGTATTTTATTACCGTTATAAGCTCCAAAAAGATCCCAACTAAAGTTACAGTAATTGTGCTTCCAGACACTTACTTGGAATTTAGATCCAACATTTCTCGTCTAAATTATAAAGGACATTGCAAACGAAATTGTAACCGCGCATATTTCATTTGTGTCTCAACTAAGAACATCATCGTATACTCATATTTCTTGAGTAAGATACTCTATAAGGAAAATATTCCAACCTCTGTCAAAAGCAACTGCCCGTTTGTACTATAATGAAATACTATTGTGGTCAAAGACCGCTAACTTAGAAAATTGCTTTTTGCTAGCCTTTAATAAAAACGAAAACGTAAGTAGATATTATGCTCCTATAAGGCATTGTAGATAAGTAATGATGTACTTATTGCTAGTTATAAGTACAATTGTAGTGATAGGCCTCTATTGCAGGGGGCCGCCTGGGGAAGTACCACACCTTTGCCAGTTATTCATCCGCCTAGCAGTAATGTGTAAACATTAATGTGTTCCGGTCTGAAGGGCAATGTTACCAGCGAAATTACTGGGCATGATGAGATTCAACAACTCATATCTCAGGGTGACAGGCGCAGTGCAGTGCCACGCAGAATTGTGAATTTTAAAACACTGGGTGGCACTGCGTCTGATATGGGCAACCATGATGCTTACCATCAGGCACCTGATTTACTCGTTTTGTCACTCACTATCATAAAAAAAAAATTGGCATTCAACATAATTTTGTTGAAACCGCGGGGGTACAGTTAGTAATATTATAACCAAACTTAATTTGTAACATATAGCTACATTCCAAGCCATTAATAACAAACATTGTCAAGATAAGCCTTAACAATATTAAAGTTCCAGATAACGCAAACCCTTTGGTTAGGATCCAAGCAATCGTGTCTCAAGGTACAATAGATACAGGCACTAATTAAGACCCGTTTGTGCCAAGGGACTTGTGATTATTTAGAGTATTATCCGAGGATGGGATTAAGATACAATACCGATACGAATGGCTAGACTTAACTTTTTCTTGATGTACGTATTGTACGTACGCAGGTGCATATACTTATGCAAAATAATGATTGCAAGATTCGCTACAACTAGTTCTAATTACAAGAGAAACAGATCAGTTCCTTATAAAAAAATAGCTGCGTGAAGTCGTCGCGCATAGCAAATTTGATTCGACATTTAATTTTAAATTTTGAATTTTAAAACACTAGGTGACACTGTGTCTGATATGGGCAATCATGATGCTTACCATCAAGCACCTGATTTGCTCGTCTTATCACCACTCACTATCATAAAAAAAAAAAATGTGTAAGTTAAGTGGTTTGTGGGTACAATCATGGAGAAATCTTTTCCCACTATTTATTTAATTTTAAAAATATTTTTTACTTATTTTCCAATTTAGTACGAATACGTTTCAAGATTGTGTCCAGAATTTCTTGTTAGCAATACAATGCACAAAAAAAAAAATAGAAGGATAGATGCAGAAAATAACAAAAATATCTATTTATTTTAGACTGAAATTAAAAGCTCAACTGTCGTGAGCATGAGGTAGCAAGGTGGCAAGCTATATTGTCTGCAACACAGTAATTCCGCTCAGAAATGTTTTCACGTGGACCAACAGTATTGCTTGGACAGGACACAGGTACAGGCTTTGTAGTATTCCGTAAGCTTGGACGAAACATTACCCTCTATGTGGCCTCACAAAGAGGGTTATGTTTCATGTCAGGATATCTGTAGGTGACGTTATTAAAGGACGTTGTTCCAATTTGAGCTTGTTATGGCCAGATTAACGCAGCAATCGTAAATAATCGCTGGGCCACATTCGGCAATGCAAATAGATAGATATATAAAAGATCTGTTTTAAGCTTTCAAAGCGCTGATCATGAAATGAAACTCTTCTGAAACGGCTTTGGTTCAGTCTTTGACTTAGATAGTAAAACAAAACTTGTTAGTTCTCAAAAATAATAAAATATATAGGTAAATATATAGGTAGGTAGTTAATACTATGATATCTATAGCTGTAAAAATCAAGCCCAAAATAAAGACATATTGCCTCACCATCTACTATTCCAAACACGTCTTCACTTGCCACTGTGGAACAGCGCCAAACACTTAACAAGTTGCTTCCTATAGCGAGAAATGTCTATTGACTTTTGGCACCAACTGTACGAGTTACAGTTAAAGAGCAAGATCATGGCTTATGATACACCTTGTTTAGACTTTGGCAGACTTGGCAACGACCTTAAACGATACGATACTTTTACATGAAGATACTTAAACAGTTTTGTAGACTATTACAGCTATAACTTGTAATTTTTTCTTTACAATGAAATGATAAAAGAGTATAGGACGAGATTTTTAAAGGGAATATTACTAATGTACGAGAAGAGTGATCATTTAAATGTTTAAGTACCTATACTTTTTGGTTAGTAATTTAATTAATTTAAAATATATAATTTGGGAAACATGCCGTCACTCAAATTTTCCAATGCGTAACATCCTGGCGAAATGTGGGTGTACGTACTATGGGACTGAGTCTTGGGTACACCTCTGCTCACCCCTTCGGGAAAAAGGCGTGATTGTGTGTACATTTTGTTTATCAGCGATCTATTTGCAGTTTTAATTAAAAGCGACTCAAAATAATAAATTCTCATTTTCCAAAAATCTCAAACTTGACACCGCAGCACAGAACAGATAATCGCGCAGTTTATTTGATTTTTTTAATCATCGTGCTAGTAAAGTGAAAACCATAAATATCGTAGCATCGTAGAAAAAGCCTTAGCTTTTTCTTATAAAATAATTAAACAACATGTTTATAGGCTATTTTTCTTCGTTGTGGAATTAATAGTGACACGTAATAGCTCAATAGGGGTTCATATCTTTTTATCTTTAGAGTTATAGTAACCGAGTTATGGGGTTTGTTATTGGTATATTTATAAACTGCCTGCCTCGTTGGCGTAGTAGGCGCAAGCTCGACTGCCATTCATGAGGTCCCGTGTTCGATCCCCAGCTCAGGCAAAGTGTTATTGGATTTTTCCATTAGAAATTATGTAGTATGTAAAAATTATGTGTTAAATATATAGAAATAAATTTTTAAGTAAAATAATATTAAATGAAATGCAGAAAAAAGCTGAAGTTTACATGGAACAGTGGAACTGAAGTCAGACACATTTCCGATAAGGACTAGTACAATTTTCAGGATTCCAACCGACCCAATAAGAATCCATACTGTTTATATCAATATAGCAATAGTGACAAATCTAGTCGAAGTGCCTTCGGATTGCATTCACGTCGCGGCACTGTCGAGCCGATTATACGATATGAGACTCCAAATTGAATTCGGGAAGTATTTTCGATAGTAGCGACGAATCTGAGCGCCGTCGCTTTGTCGCAGACAACTTTGTGGCGGACTTGTCGGTTGTACGTTTGTTCCGATGGAGAACTTTATCCGTGTAGTTCAGGACAGTTTCAACGGCTTTTGACTACGATCGCGATCGACGTTTCATAACATAACATAACATACGAGTACATTCACGCCTTTTTTCCCGAAGGGGTAGGCAGAGGTACACCTCTGCCTGGGTACACCCAGGACTCAGTCCCACAGTAGATACACCCACATTTCGCCAGTATGTTATTGGTCCCATGTAATAGGGGGCGAGCCTATTGCCATCTACCGGGCACAGTTCCAGACTCCAGGCAGTTATTGAGATAATTCCTAATGGAAAAATCCAATATTTAACATTGCCTGACCTGGGGATCGAACCCGGGACCTCGTGATTGGCAGTCGAGCATGCGCCCTCTACGCCACCGAGGCAGATCGACGTTTCGACTGTCAGATTTACGTATCAATTTAAACTTTTGGCGATATATATATTTTTGGTTTTTTGTTCAGAATCATTATCATACAACAACATTTTAAAGCATTAATTTTAAATATTTAAGTGAACGACACCAAAACTACTGGACACGGTAGTATCCTAGTGTGGGGGCTAGTAGTCTTTCGTTAAAGCCTGAGGAGTATTGATATTTAATATTTTAATGTTAAACTTACACTAGTTACATTGTTAAACTTGCGTTAGATTGATTACCGATCAGGAGGTCCTAAGTTCGATCCCCAGGTCAGACAAACTGTTAAAAATATTGAATTATGCCATTAGGAATTATCTCAATAACTGCTGGGAGTCTGGAACATTGCCCGGTAGATGGCATTAGGCTCACCCCCTATTACATGGGACCAATAACATATTGGCGAAATATGGGTGTGGCGTACAATGTGACTGAGTCCTGGGTACACATCTGCCTATCCCTTCGGGAAAAACGCATGATTTTATACATTTATTATAAAAAGTAGATATCTGCTTTATATCTTAATAATCTTAATCTTATTATAATAGAATATGTACATGTTATTATTGGGAAATCAACTATTTATTATAAAAAAAAGTGATTGAGTATTGTAATATAAATATTATGTTAGGAGGCCGCCTGGGGAAATACCACACCTTTGCCAGTTATTCATCCGCCAAGCAGTAATGTGCAAACATTACTGTGTTCCGGTATGAAGGGCAATGTTACCAGCGAAATTACTGGGCATGATGAGATTCAACAACTCATATCTCAGGGTGACAGGCGCAGTGCAGTGCCGCGCAGAATTTTGAATTTTAAAACACTGGGTGGCACTGCGTCTGATATGGGCAATCATGATGCTTACCATCAGGCACCTGATTTGCTCGTTTTGTCACTCAATATTATATAAAAAAAAAAAGTGGCATTCAACATAATTTTGTTGAAACAGCGGGGCATAGTTAGTAATATTAAAATCAAACTTAAATTGTAACCAATTGGGACTAATGAGGGACGACGGCAGGAGACCCGACGGTATGACCCTTGTTCCCTGGAAGCTGGGAAAACCCCTGGTGTGGGACGCCACATGTGTGGATACTCTGGCTCCTTCCCACCTTCCAGGAACAACTTCACAGGCTGGTGCAGCCGCTTTTAAGGCTGAAAACCTTAAGCGGCACAAGTATGTAAACTTAGACAAGGTTTACATGTTTTTGCCGTTTGGGGTAGAGACTATGGGTCCGTGGGGGCCTTCCGCTCTGGAACTGTACAAGGAGCTAGCTAAACGCTTGGTGGAGGCATCGGGTGACCAGAATGCTGGCCTGTATTTTGCCCAGAGGATAAGCATCTGCATCCAACGGGGCAATGCCGCCAGCATTCTGGCCACCTACCCTTCCTCCAAGGGTTTAATAGATTTAAGTTAATGAGTAAGGTTTTGTATATAAAATGTAAATAGTGTAGGTAGTGAGTTTTGTAAACAGTGTTTTGTGTGTTACTTTTTAATGTTTCTTTGAATAAATCTTATTAATTATAAAAAAAAAAAATTGTAACCTATAGCTACATTCCAAGCCATTAATAACAAACATTGTCAAGATAAGCCTTAACAATATTAAAGTTCCAGATAACGCAAACCCTTTGGTTAGGATCCAAGCAATCGTGTCTCAAGGTACAATAGATACAGGCACTAATTAAGACCCGTTTGTGCCAAGGGACTTGTGATTATTTAGAGTATTATCAGAGGATGGGATTAAGATACAATACCGATACGAATGGCTAGACTTAACTTTTTCCTGATGTACGTATTATACGTACGAATCTTGCAATCATTATTTTGCACGAGTAGATGCACATCTACTCGTGCAAAATAATGATTGCAAGTTTCGCTACAACTACTTAGTTCTCATTACAAGAGAGAGTAACAGATCCTTATAAAAAAAATAGCTGCGTGAAGTCGTCGCGCATAGCAAACTTGATTCGACATTTAATTTTAAATGCAATATTGTGGATCTCAAAGGAGTTGTTGGTTTTAGAGCCACGTCATCCTAACATTATAATTTTGATTACAAGCAAATATACTACTAAAATTATAACTTGTGTCACCAATTTTTATTTATTATTGTACCGGAAATAATGAGAAATAATTTTAGTTACCGATGATATGTCACTAATTTAGTTGTTTTTAAGCTCATTTTGTGTCACGGCATTTTTAGGTATTTCCAGTTATGGTCCGAGTCAAAACAATAGTGTCTAACAGTTAGACACTCTTTTTTTCTACGTAGTTGCTGCTTCATGTTATATCTATGATATGTATGATGCGCTGAAACAAATTCGACTTTGAATACTTTACCGACCAGTTGATACAGGTAGCACTGAGAGATTTTAGAATAGGCCATTAAGAAAAGCAGCCGATGAAAAATTTATTTAAATTTTGAATAAGGAACTCTTTGGGAATCAGTAATGTGTATTAAATTAAAATGGCATTTAATTTTTACAAAATGGCAGCATTTTAACAAGTGCATTTGACTACAGAAAATGGTCCATATTAAGCAATGAATTGCTTTCTTACTACAGACGTACAATCTATATTAAGTTTAAAATTTAAATAAATTTTTCATCGGCTACTTTTCTTACTGACCTTCTATTCTAAAAAAACATTCAGTGTTACCCACGTAAATTTTGATTGGGTAGTCAAAATTTTTTAGTTATGCACCTCAGTAAGTATAACTACAGCTTTTTGTAACACCATTTACAAAATAATATACATATTCTTCTGCCCTATCATGAAACAAAAATGCCATTCTAGCATTAAATTAGGGTTGTTCCATATTTTATAGTGCATAGTGGTAAGGTATAATCGTAGAAGGTAATTAAGCACATTTATTTATTTATTCAGTTCAGTTCAGGGTTGTGCAACGAGAGTGAGCCACGAGAATAATTTCCGTGCCGGCATGCTCTAGGAATTAAACATAATAGTCGTTCCGTAAGTACACTGTCGGTAAAAATTACTTGGTTTTTCTAATTTTCTCTCAGCTTGCACTGCAGAATTATGCGCACAGTTATTCACGGATGAAAAATAAAAATTTATTTCCTTTTTTAAAACAATGATTTTGGGCCGGTTTTTTGATCGTTAGTTACGGTTAAGTTAACCATTTGTCAAACTAACTATAGTTAAATTTCTAACCAATGGTTAAATCGTATGGAAAAAAATAGTTAACCAGGGATGAAAAAACGAATTTTGTCGATTTTTAACTATTTGTCAAAAAATTTAACCATAGTTCGACTTAACCAGTGATCAAAAAAACCAGCCTAATTGTTACAATTTAAAATATTTTAGGAATGCTGAAGCTGAAGACAAATATTTGCGAAATTCGATAAAAAAAATTTTTATATTTTTTTTATTTCTTTATTTTTAGTTTTTGGTTGTCACAATAGAATAAATATAAAATGTACCTATATAATAACCTCAGCTTTCCTCGCCTCCTCCTCGCGTTTTCGGTGACGTAGTCGTTCACAAGCTACTGCCGATCATGGGATCCCAGGTTTGATCCCCAGATTGGGTAGGCAAAAAGTGTTATTTGATTTTTCCATTAGGAATTTTCTCAGTCACACCTGGAGTTTGGAGTTGTGCCCGATAGATGGCAATAGGTTCGCCCTCTATTACATGGAACATAAAACATATCTAGCGAAGTACCTACTGTGGGACTGGGTCCATATCTGCCTACGTACTTAGTTTAATTTAGACTCCAGGCTGTTACTGGGAAAAATCCTATTGGAAAATCCAATAGCACTTGCCTGACCCGGGAATCGAACACACGACCAAAGAATACTAAGTATTACTATGTAAAGAAGCGACACTCACCTCCACTCGTCATTTTACGTCACCTGCGACCAGGCAGTCAACGAGGCAGTAACACCCGTATTTACGCACACACTTATTTATTTATTTATTTATTTATTTTTCATCAAATGCCCACTACGCTTACAGTATTTGACCAAAACGCGTAGTGGGCCAATTATACATAACAAGTATACATGCTACTTATTGCACTCAGATATAAAACAAATTAAAGTACTTAATAACTACTTAAAAAGTTAATACAGCTCCCGATGAATTTATTGAAATTCATACAGAAGATGTCAATATTTGGTTCGTGAGCAATCAGAGCATTGAGCAGAGCGAGTGCTCGAGTAGTTGGCGCATACATCGCCGTGAGCGAACGAACGAATGGAACCTCAAACAGGTGACGCGTACGATCGCGGAGGCGCAACAGCTGAGATAGTTGAGGCACCAACAAATTACATCTGGATAACACATTGGGATTATCTATCTTGTTATTCAGTAATAGGTAGAAATGCATCATTAAAGCACAATCCCGTCTCAAATCCAAGGTATCAATACCCACCATGCCCCCGACAAACAATGATGGATATAAATAGGGATAATATCCATAAAGCTTTTTGAATAGGTAGCGTGCAAATTTTTTTTGTACCTTCTCTATCATGAGCTTGTACTTTGCCTCGTGGGGAGACCAGATGACAGAGTTGTACTCGAGCCTACTTCTAACGAACGCATAGTATAGAGTTATAATAGTGGTTCTATCGTGAAATCTGGAAGATTGTCTTATGACAAACCCCAGAGACCCACTGGCTTGACGACACATCTCCACAATGTGATCGTTAAAAGTAAGCCCGACGTCCAAAGTGAGACCGAGGTCACGAATCTGTGTGACCCGCTCCAAGGGGACACCCGCCATGTTATATGGGTAAACAATTGGTGAACGCGACCGGGAGAACGTTATAGTCTTACATTTAGACACGTTAAAATCCAATTGGTTTTGTTCACTCCACGCTATAACACTGTCGATGTCCCCCTGCAGCGACTCACAGTCAGATATGTCTGCTACACTCAAGTACAGTTTCAAATCATCAGCAAACATAAGACACTTAGCGGCTCTGACGACATTTGGCAAGTCATTAATCATAATGATAAACTGGGTTGGGCCTAGCGTGCTGCCTTGACTTACTCCAGAACGGGTTATGTATGGGTCAGATTTAAAGCCGAGAATTTGAATATACTGGAGACGATTATAAAAATAGCTAGCAAATAATTTTAATAATTTTGGGGTGAAACCTATAGCCGAAAATTTTCTAAGCAGCACGTCATTATGTACTCGATCGAATGCCTTTTTAAAATCAAAGTAGGCAGCGTCCACCTGCCTTCTTAAATCCATTGAAGCGACTGCATGATCAACGAAGTTAATGTGGTTAGTCGCGGTGGACCTGCCCGCTCTGAATCCGTGTTGTGCGTCTACTATTTGCGAGTTGACCTGCTGGGTGATGTACCGATTGATAATGGACTCAAAGACCTTGCCAAATGCCGATAGAACCGCTATAGGCCTATAATTGTCCACTTTGGATACAGACCCAGACTTGGGTATAGGAGACACACGCGATATCTTCCATTTCGACGGATAGATACTCGTATTTAAGGCCAAATTAAATATATATAATAGCGGTTGGGATACATACTCGCGGCAATCTTTTAGAATGAAGGATGGAATATCGTCGGGACCGATAGCAGAGTGAGCCTTTAGACGTCGAATAGCTAGCATGAGATCTTTTGACGTAATGCTATCTACTGCAATACGTGGAGAACATGACACATTTATGGCCGCTTCACGTTCGGCGCTGGCGGGTGATAGAATGGGATCGTCGGCTAAGAAAACAGATTGGAAATACCTGGCGAAAGCATTTGCAGCTTCAACGCCTGTTACAGTTCTTCCTTCATATTCAAACTCTCTACATGTACGATTAGTTGTCTGCTGCTCTTTAACAAATTTCCAAAATCTACGCGGGTTCTGCTTAATATCTGCTTCCGTTCGTTTGATATATTCACTATACGCTAATTCAATAAGAAATTTAACTTTTTGCCTATAAAACTTAAACATTTCCCAATTAAACTCTTTCTGCTCCTGTTTAAATTTAACCAAATGAAAATATTTATTTTTTAAGCTACTAATTATTTCTGGAGAAAACCAAACCGGATATTGACGTTGTGAATCGATACTATTAGAACGTTTACGAGGAACAGAATAATGAAAACAAGCTTCTAATTTGCGATATAACACGTCAACTGCAGCGTTAACGTCAGATATTTCGTAAATTTCGTCCCACTCAATAGACGCTATACTTGAGTAAAGAAGATGATAATCAGCCTTCCGGAAGTTCCATCCGCTCGGTGTGTTCTCATGGTGCGCAGCGTCGTGGACGCGGCGTGGGCTCGGGCGCACAGGGCGCACGCACCGCACACTCACTCCGAGCGGTGGGTGGTGCGAGTCGGGGGGGACCACGGGCTCCGGATCGTTATTCACATCGATAAACTCCCTGCTCAGGTCGCTCAGAACCAAATCTAACATATTACCAAGTGTATTTACAACTGAATTATATTGCTTTAATTTGCAAAAGGCCATCATAGAATTAAATTGCAAATTTACATTAAGACTGCTAGAATTTAAATTAAAATCGCCCAAGATAACTACGTTAAATTTCGAATATTTTACAATAAAATTTTCTAGGACAGCAAATACATTTAAATATTTTTCCTCTTTTGAACTAGGAGGTATGTATACTACGGCGCATATAAATTTCATAAACTTCAAGGAAACAATAGATAATATTATTTCTAAGTCATCCACATATCCGTCGATATCCGTTATCTGACGTAGATGATAAGGTTCACGGACCGCGAGCAGGACTCCTCCCCACCCGGTATCGCCACAGCGATCCCGGCGTAGCACTTTATATCCTGGTGGAAAGACTTCACCGTCGTTAACACCGCTGGTCAGAAACGTCTCGGTAAAAGCTATGAGATCGTAAGATTCAGCTAAGATAGATTTCTTACAAATATCTAACTTGGAACGAAGTCCCCGAACGTTCTGATAAACTATGGAGTAAGTTTTCATACGTTTGCCGATATTATTTTTCCTGGCTCTGGGGTTTGCGAAACCCACTACTCCAAGGCTTGATGTGTACACCTACAGGCCAGTGCTCTGGTTCCATATACTTATTTATGTGCTTTGTATCGACAGTAAGCTTGAATGAGGCATAATCGCCTCTCGATTTTATCGCTTCGACTAAGTAGTTGCCTTCGGAGCAAATATTGCGCAGATGACTCGAGACTTGTTCCTCAGTAGTACCTACTTGTAAGTAGTATAAATGCAAATAGGATTTGCGCTCGGCGGCTGCTAGGGTAAAACCAGTGGCGTCCCCGGTAGCAGTGCCACGGGTAACGTTCTGAGGTGAACGACGGCGCGGACGACGTTTTACTTCAGTCCATTCAGCGTTATCATTCCCAGACGCTTGTGCATTGACAGTAGCATAGTTTATAACCTCGGGTTGCGATGTTGTTGGCGTACTCGGAGTAATAGGCGCACTGACATTTATTGACGACGCTTTCGATGCTGCGACTTCGCTCTCCGGCCGGGCGTTAGAAAGAGATGGCGATACGTTTCTCGCGCCAGCGCTCTTGCCTTTACGAGCATTTACGGTGAGCGCCGACACGGCCCGATTACGAGCCTCCCGAACTGCTCTTTGCGGTTGCATCTTACCCTCGGACGGATTGAGATTGTCAATTTTTATGACTTCACTGGTATTAGCACTGTCACTAATTAACTTTTTAATTAGGATATTTTGATCCAAAATGATCTTTTCTAAAGAAGACACTTTGCTAGTGAGATCAAGCACCGTCTTAATAAGGTCGCGAATATCAGTATCAGTAAGTTTCGTCGACATGTCTAATTATTTGAATAAAAATACACGGAGCAAATAGAAAAACCTCCAACCAGCACGGGGCGGGGGGACGCGGCCTACTTGACACTGTACAACCGTTATGTTTTCTACGTAGTAGTAGTAGTAGGCTATATTGCGTGCGGCCGATTGTATGGAGTGACGGGGGTTTGGAGGACCTTATTGAGGGAGTCTACTCAAAATTTTTTCTAAGCAAATAAACGAGCACAGTGTAATAATAACATGGGACAACTTCCACACACGGTCCTCTGGTCCCAAACTAGGCTAGAAGCCTGTACTATGGTAACTAGATGACTGATATACATACTTATATACGCTTTTAACACCCAGACACGGACCAAACAGACATGTTCATGCACACAAATGTTTGACCTGGCCGGGGATCGAAACCGGGGCCTGCCGCACAGAAAGCAGAGTTACTACCATCTGAGCCAACGAGGCTGTCACATATTAGTAACATAATAATGTATTTTTTTGCCATATCATTATGAACGTAGAACTTATCAAAATATATATACAGGGTTAACTACTGTGAATCGGCTGGCATCCTTCTAAAAGTCAAGCATTTATTTATATTTAGGTCATCATTTGAAACAGCCCTGAAAACGCAAAAAAAAACAACCTTAATCTATTAATTTGTACAATAATGTGTTATTAACATTTGAAACAAATAATGATTATTATTAAAGCAGAATATATGGAACAGCTTTTCATGTTTTTAAAGATCCATAGTGAAAATTGTTTATGTTACTAATATATATAATTGCCAGTATACCTAACCCTGTATACTGTATACAAAGTTCCTAATGATTCGATAGCGGCTTGAAACGTGTATTGTCCAACACGAGCTCAAAGGTATAAAGTTCAAGCGATACTTCTGGAGTAACGCCAACACTCGAGAAGCCGAGAATTAGATTCTTTAGAATTTTCCCCCATATTTCTTGTAGTCGAGAGATACTTCAGCTGTGGTTTATTTGGACTCTAAGCAAATGATACCTACGTCCGCCACTCAAAAATGTTCAGAGAAATTTTGTTTAGAATTTGAATTTGGCTAACGCTTTTCATCTTTTCAATATTTTCTCGAATTGTGATTATAGAATAGCGGCATCTGAACCGGTACACTCGTATTTTAAAGTGAAATGTTTCTCATACAATTTTTATATATATGTTTCATGTTTTTGGGAGATTCTACTAAGACATTTACAGGAAACGCCAACTCTTAGCAATTTTACAAAATCTTATAGAAATTTTAAAAAAATACTAAATTTATATTCCCGTTTTCTCTCAATATCATTAAACTATTACCACTACAAAAAAATATCAGAATAATATAATAATAAATAATTCACAACTTAACCGCTCTACTAGACCAATTATGCTGAATTTTGATGTAGATGGGTCCTTAAAAATGGACAAAAGGTGCTTTTATCCCAATAAAGAAATCAATGCTTTAGCTATTCAATTAATAAATTTAATTCGACAATACATTAGTCTATAAGGATTCGATTAACGAAAGTAACTGTGTGAAAGATAAAATTGGTGCTTACTAAGACAACCTCCTAATAAATCCAAGTTGTTTTCTTGATAAATCACCTTTATGAAAGAATATTATGTTTCAAGTTTAGGTGGAATAAGTTTCTTGACAGAGAAAGTGCTGTTATAAATGAACGACCCTCATAATATTTTGTTACTGGAGTCTATATCAAAAATATCGGATATCTTCCATCACTATAATTATACAGAATAATGAATTAAAGACTCGGGTTCACGTCGAGACATCTTAGGGTTGCTACTTTTACTATTGGCGATCGGCGATTTGTCACTAAAACATCACGTCTTCTTCCTTAAGGGTAGACAAAGACTGCCTCAGTGGCGTTGTGGGTGTGTAAGCTCGGCTGCCGGTCGTGAGGTCCCGGGTCAGGCATAGAGCTAAATATTGGATTTTTCAATTCGGAATTATCACAATAAATGCCTGGAGTCTGAAGCTGATCCCGGTAAATGGCAATATAGGCTCGCCCCTATAACATGGGACTGAGTCATTGGTTCACCTCTACCTACCCCTTCAGGAAAAAGGCCTGGTAGTATGTGGGTAGGCAAAAGTGTACCCAAGGCCCAGTCCCGTAGAAGGTTCACTCATACTTCGCCTGTTATCTTTTTATTCCCATGTAATAGGAGGCGAGCCTATTGTCATCGACCGAGCACTGTTCCAGACTCCAGGCTGTCATTGAGAAAATTCCTAATGGAAAAATACTTTTTGTCTGAGCTGTATCGAACCCGGGATCTCATGACCGGCAGTTGCGAACCAATAGCCACAACGGCAGTCCTGTCACCATGAAGTAAACTGTATTCATCATCATCTCAGTAATCAGACGTCTACTGCTAAACTTTTCCTCCCCCATAGATTTCCATTCAGTCCGGTTGTAAGCGGCCTGCATCCAGCGTGTTTTTGCAGTCCTTATCAGATCGTCTGTCCACCATGTGTGTGGACGTCTTACGCTGCGCTTGCTGGTCTGTGCTCTCCATTAGAGAACTGCCGTTAGATCTACGTGCTATGTTCCCTGCTCATTGCCACTTCAATTTGCTAATCCACTGGGCAATGTCGGTAACTTTTGTTCGTCTGCGGAGTTCCTCATTTCTGATTCGATTTCGCAGAGAAATCCCAAGCATATCGCTGATAAGGAAGATAGACATAGGGCTTATTGATAAGGAAGAAAATTGTATTAACGGGTGCTTATTTTCTTAGACCACGGTGATACAGTGAATCTTTCACAAAAATATGGATAATAATCATCCATGATACGAGTAGCATTTGTACCCGGTATATACGGCTTCACCGTGGAGTAACCGGCTTTAGAATAGTACTCCACCCTTTCTACCCGTGGTTGCTGTAAGACCCGACTAAGGGTTAACAGATTCAGAGGACGGGCAGCAGCGTCCTCTGCAAAAAACCATCGAACTGCACTCGACAACCCGCCAAGCGTGGCGAGTATAGGCAAAACCCTCCTTTATGGGGGAGGCCTATGTTCGGATCCACTACGGATTACCAACGGCTGAGATGATGATGATGATGTACGGCTTTAAATCAGGAATCCCTGGGAACAAATTTCAATGACATGTGGACTTTTCGCCTGGCCTCTACCGTTTTGGATTGCACGTTAAATTGCAGGAGTTGGATGCAGGGTATACATTTGGCAGTTGTTGAAAAGATAAAGTCCAGGAAAGGAGCGCCACTATACGATGTTCTATAAGACGTTAAAGTCATACCTCTACCAAGGAGCATAATAGAATACCTAAACTTATAGAGTGATTTCGATCTACAAGTTTCCTTCCTTTTTCTTGCAGTGGTACAAGGAAAATGTTTACGTCGGTTTTCGTATAGTAAGAGGAAAATAATTGGGACATCATCACACATGGGACTATTGTTATTGAATAACACAACTCGATTATGTGGGGCTATTTATGTTACTTATCAGATTATTGTTGCTCCGGACTGTAAATAACAGAGGGGTGCTCTGACTTCAGTAATTATTTACCTAGACTACATGTTATTATATTACTTAAGAGGATACATGATGGGTGATTTTTCCATACAAACGTATTCCCGTGTTTCCTCCCTAGATAATTGCGTCAGAGCAATGGTTTTTTTTTTATAAAATCTTCAGTGAGCATGTCCCTGTTATTTTCATTTTTCTACAACCTCATTATTAAATGAAATATGACCCTTTAAAAACATGAAAAACTGTCCTAGTTTTACTCGCGCAATTAGACGTTCACTAGAAAAAAATGAAGAGTTTAGGAAAAAAAATAAAATAACAGGGACATAGCCAAATCCATTTCCTAATTTTCAAGATATAAATTTATGGATAAAACTAATTATTCTCGGAGGGAACACGGGAATACAAAACATCGATTTCGTCATTTTTTCGTGGTTATAATCGCTTTGAGCTGCAGTTGTCCCTTTCGCGTTTTACGGGGTGCGACAGGCGGTGACGGGGGTTCCACTCACACTTATACAACTAGGGAAGGGACTCATAGGCATAGTATTTTTAAAAATACTAGTGATGTCCATAGAAAACGAGTATAAACCAATACTTCTTACGAAAAAATAGAAGACTAATAGTATGTAACAATATCGATTTTAATGCAATTCAACTATAATATCAATCTTCATATGGCACATTCTCGTTCAGTTAGACCTTCGGAGAACCTAATGTTGAGGTGTCTAGTGCATAGCACTTGTTTTTATGGTGATCTTTCATTGTCTTCTATACTGTTAAGTAGGTAATTTGTTAATAAATATTATATAATATGTAATTGTATTAAAATGTATTACTTTATCATCATAATCATTATTGGCCTTGTACGAGTAGATACATCTTTAAAAAAGAGATGGTTCAAGAGCATTATCGCAAGCTACGGCATTTGCGTTCATAAGTGAAGACTCAGTGAAATTTTCTAACACTTTGCCAGTAATATTTTTAAATCTCTTGTAGTAGAAGTCGTGCCTATTGTCATCTATTGGGTTCAGACTCCAAGCTGTTATTCAGAAAACTCCTAATAGAAAATCCAATTACACTTTTTGGCTGACCTGTGGATCAAACCCGGGTTCTCATGATCATATGATTGGCTCAAACACCACCTAAATGGTTTTCAAGTTTGTAGTTGATAGCGATCAACGGTTCGAACGGATCGAATTTTTGCGGTCGACATGACTATCAACTGCTCACCCCTACTAACCCTAACTGCTAACCTAACATCACCCATTAGGCTGAATAAATTAATTTGAATTGCGTTTTATCGTAATTTCATGATAAAAAACACAAAATAATTAAGTATGTACGTATTATCTGTACTCAAACGGATGGCAAAGGCGCAAAATGTATTTGCCGTTTTATACGTAAATGGTGTATTATTCGTAGAGCGTTCAAAAATAAACGTCCAGCCCATTTTGCTTTTCCCCTTTTTCAGAGCAAAATACTGAAAGAAATTCATACAAACAAGCCAAAACCGTAAGTTCTAAAGCAAAAGAATCAAGTCCGTAAACAATAGCACAGGTCGAAAATTATTTAGGCGAATTATTATTAGGTAGATATTACAATGAAAAGTTATATTTTCAGCAAACGTCTAGACTGACAGGATGAACTGAAAAAGTCAATACTTACCTTCGAAGATAATATACACATTGATATGAATTTTTAAGCGCTGGGCGACTCGTGTCATATAAACTATAAATATATATTATAGTATTTATTATATAATATCACAATAATATAAATATATAGATAATAAAGAAAAAAGATCCTAACAAAAAAAATATCAGGGCAAAAATTACGCCTGGGACTGGATTCGAACTCGTATTCGTTGATCGATGACACGATTTTGCGAACGCTGTCTGAACACTTCAACCACTGGTCCATTTCATACTAGACGTAGCTAATGAATTTAAGCAATCATCTTTACTAGAATGTAAATAAAAACAAAAGTCTAAAATAATACCTACGATAAGTACCTACCTAATTTGAATACAAGCGTCACAAACTTTACTACTGACATGAATATGCGCGCGAAGTCGCAATAATAATCTTCTTACACACACATTCATAGCTCATACTTTCAGGAGCAGCGCGACGGCGATAGTTTTTACAAAAACCGAAATCTGAAATTCTTCGTCCCTCAGGTTTCCCGTTAAGAGTAATACGCGATTTCGTTCTCGTGGGAATTTAGGGAATTCCTTTCTAATTCCTTGTATATCCTTGAACTGCGACAGCTTTGTTGGCTCAGATGGCAGTAACTCTGCTTTTTATGCCGCAGGCCCCGGGTTCGATCTCCGGCCTGGTCAAACATTTGTGTGCATGAACATGTCTGTTTGATCTGTGTCTGGGTATTATAAGCTTATATAAGTATGTACTCGTATATCAGTAATCTGGTTACCATAGTACAGGCTTCTAGCCTAGTTTAGGACCAGATGACCATGTTGGAAGTTGTCCCATATTATTATTATTATTATCATTATCATAATGAAATATTATGTGAAAAGTTTTTGATGAGAATGTTTCAGTCAGTCAGAACTTTGATTTTTATACATAGAAATATTGCTGTGGTCACACATTGGTTATATTATTTGCACCAATGGGTTCAATATGCCAACGTGTAGCATATTAGGGTATTGGACCCAATATTAAAATTTGCATAGGTGCAAACATGCCCAACGTGCTTGGTCGTCAAATTTTAATTATTAATAATTAAGGTTGATTCAGACATAACGCCAGTGCGGGTCAGGCTAGAGACGGCTCGGGTGTCAAACAAGGAAAAGCACCTGACTCACGCAAGCTGTCAGTGTGTTGTCTTCTATATGAACACGCCCGACCGGCGCCTGCGTTGATGTGTAAATAACCTTTAGTCCGACAAAAAAAATTGTATCTAGAACAACATAATAATATCTAGGTTCATCATCAACATCTCAGCCATAAGACTTCCACTGCTGAATAAAGCTGAAAAAAGGCCTCCTCCATAGATTAGTTGTAAGCGGCCCGCCTCCAGCGTGTTTCTGCCGTCTTTGTCAGATCGTCTGTCCACCTTCTGGGTGGACGTCGTACGTGGTCTCCATTCAAGAACAGCCCCATCGGCCATCAGTTCTACGTGCTATGTACCCGGCCCATTGCCACTTCAACTTGATATATAATGCAACTAGCCATCACGCCGCCCAGCGGATGCTGGGCTACGGATCTCCTCATTTCTGATTCGTTCTCGTAGAAAAAATCCGAGCATAGCCCTCTCCATAGCTCGTTGCGCTATTTTGAGTCTGCTGATAAGGATCCGTAAGTCATCAATGGTAACACACATTGGTCGAAAACCTTCGACTTGAGGCACTGAGGTATTTTGGACGAGAAGACATTGCGTAGGTTTCCGAACATAATAATATCTAGGTTATTGTTCAGTAATACGTAACTACAGCATTTCATAGGTATCACTTTTTCTGTCATACTCTTAATGCTATCGCTTATCGAAGTAGCGAACCGAATTTTCTCACTGAGATTATCTTTATTACATCCCAAAAGGGAGTGAATTGGCAGAGTATCAAGAGCAAAAGTGTTTGCTAACTAAGCGCTAAAGTTACGTGGATTGGTACTGTTTGTTACTATGGAGCGGAATTTCATGTTTTCACAGTTGGTGAAGAAAAATAATAAGAGAAATGCTTTTTAAATTGGAAATATAGGTCGTATAAAAATAGTTGAAATTGAATGTTGAAGAACGAATGTATACAAATATTTGAATTCAATGTAGTATGTAGTATGTACTATGGATCTTGTGTCTGAAATAAAGAATTATTATTATTAGTTGTTTTTGCGTGAAGGCGTAACAAACATACACAATACACGCACACTTTCACATACATACATACAAACTTTAGCGTTTATAATATTAGTCTAATTATTGATTATACCTGGTGCACCAAAATAACCATAACAAATACATTCCAGTTTCAATAGAACAAAGTAGGCAACCTGTGTTGCAACAATGAAACTATCAGCACATCAGACGTTTACGGGCATCGTGAAACGTTGCGGACTTGGTTGTAAATCACACTGTTTACGATGCCACCCCGAATGCTGGACTAGATGAAGGACGTGTGTCTATGTACCTTCAACTATGTATTACTCTAGCTATTGTTAGTTCAAACCTAAAAACCCTAAAAAGACTTGGATGAACTGTAAGATTGAAGATAACTGTGGAAAAGGATTGAGTTCAGAGATGCAATTGATACTGATTTTTTAATACGTATGTGAAAAACCAGCTGAATAGAATTGGGATGATGTCGTATTACAATGATTTATATAGTGAAACACTTTATAGTGAATTAGATTTGGGATTTTATATAAAAAACTTCGTAATTCTGCGGATGAGGCATGTTGTGGTGTGGTATGTATTACGTAACTACCGTAAATTGTATTCCATTCCCAAAATCTATTCGTTTTCTGAATTTTATGCATTGCGCCCTTTTCACTAAGGGTTTTATTCTACCCCTGACCTAGGAATAACTTTCTTCGCAGTGAATTCCAACATTCAAGAACACGATAAAAGCGGTTTCTTCACGCTCGCGATGTTTTATTACTTTCTCCGTGAAACACTTTTCATTGGCACTTTTGTTTATTTGATAAACCGTGCTACTTTGCGTATTATGCGTTGTGTTATAAAAGTTTAGGATTTCGTTAATAATAAAAACTAAATAATTGTTGTTTATTCTCTAACAGGGCTTTCAGAGTTACACTGCTGGAGGGCTGGAGCAAATCATCTTATGAGTTGTAACTGTTAAGCGGGAATCCATCGATTAGGAACACTTCTAATTTTTCATTAACCTATGTATGTCCCATGTCTATTGGGTAACACGGGCCTTCGAGCAGTATTCCTTGAACCTCTAAGGAGTATGCGGATTATGAATAAATAATTATTAAAAACTAATATTGAGTAATGTTTATTAGATCAACCCTTTATACAATGTTCCAGGTCGCCATGGTTCCTACTTACAAGGACTCCGACGTGACTTAATGACATTTTTTTAGGAGACAACAAGGACCTACTATAACAGTTTAACGTGCCATTCGAAACACGGTAAAGTTCTGGCGAAAAGACTACATGTCAATGAGATTCGAACCTAGGGCCTCTAGATTTGACGTCTAGGTTTTTAGCAAACCCCAGAAGTGCTAGGCTGTGTGATTAAGACAAAATCAAACTTGCCTACGAAGAGAGCTACGATCAAACACAATTTGTCATTCTTTTATATTAATATAATTCATTAATAAGCATTAACATTAGTAAACGGTACAACTCAAAAAAGCTATTCCTTTTGTAGCTTAAACTTTATAACAAAGAAAGCAAATTTGTTTAGTGAACAGAGAGAGTACAAAGTTATAATTGATTAAAACTTGGCTATAATAATATTAATGTTTGATATTGAGTCAAATCTGAATTATTGATAAAACTCAAAGAAGTAAGTAATTATTGTACATACAATACACAGTGAAAATGTAAATTACCTAATTGTTTTCAAATTGGAAACATTTTAGGATGAAAATTATTTTGTTCTGAAGAATAATACTCGTACCGCCGTTAATATTCGACGACAAAATATTATAATAATTACTTTCATGTTTGGAGATTGTCGAATTATGTTTTGATAAGATGATAATAATAAATAGTCGAAAGGTTATAGAGAGTTTCACTCTCTGTTATTAAGGGGATAAATTTAATGTGCTGAAAGGTCAGATTTGCATAGCTATAGTCACTACCTCGGTGGCGTAGTAGTTTGCAAGCGCTTCTGCCGATCATGAAGTCCCGGGTGCGATCCCCAGGTCAGGCAAAAAGTGTTATTGGATTTTCCTACCGTTAGGTGAAAATAGGCTCGCTTCCTACATGGGACTTAGCGAAGTGTGGTAAAATATGTATGTCTATCTACTAATGGGATTGAGTACACCTCTGTATACCCTGACGAGAAAAGGCATGATGTTATGTGCTGATAGGTTCTTTATAATATTTATCTGTAAAACTAGATAACTAATATACTTACGTAGCACTAAAATATAGTTTGCGGTTGCCAATAAAGGAAATAATATACCTAGCTTGAAACTTGAATATCGAGGTCGAATATTCACCCCGACGATTTGGGTTGACATTTGCAAATAGTATTGTTGGTATAGTGTATATTCTAGAGGTTATGAACTCTATGCGGCAAAATAAGTAGGCAGATATTGAGACGGGAATTGCTTTTCTATTGTAAACCTATGTAAAGTACTGTCATTATGATTCTTTCGAAGTGCTAGTACACAGTTACGATCAATTCAATAAAGTCAATGTTTGGGATCTAAAACCGCTAATCGCTAAGCCTCTGGCGGTTCTTTTCTTCGTGATTTTCCTCCATACAAATACAAGTTTTCCCTTAGAACGTGATTTGGTAATGGCAAGTATTTTCCTTATAATTTCCTTACCAAAAATATTTTTGTACACATCTGTGACTAGTAGTAATTTTAAGCATAAATGTAAGAAAAGATTCGTAACATAACATACAATCACCCCTTTTTCCCGAAGGGCTAGGCAGAGGTGTACCCAGGACTCAGTCCCATAGTAGCTACACCTACGTTTCGACAGTATGTTATCCCATGTAAAAGGAAGCGAGCCTTATTGCCTATTGCCATCTACCGGGCACAGTTCCAGATTCCAGGCTAGTAACAAAGTAATTCCTAATGATAATCCAATATTCAACACTTTGCCTGACTTGGGGATCGAAGCCGAGACCTTATGATTGGCATTCGAACTTGCGCCCACTACAACACTGAGGCAGTCGTATCGTTACATATTTGCATTGGAAAAAAACCCAAGCATCAGGGACATTTATTTGGTAAAGATAAAAAGCATTATTTCAATTACAGCGAATCAATACAAACAAATTCTGACATCAAAAGTGAAATTAACCCACGACTTTATTCCAATAACATCTCATGCTGAAACCTCTACTGTGAACGTTTTAACCCGTCAGCGACTGCTCCCCATCTGTTCCTACCTGTTCCATGTCTCCCTCATGTCAACGCCGCGAGGGAAATTAAAACCAGTGACAATACTAAATACGAGTATAACTAGTTTATTAGTTGGAATAGTGCTTTGTTAGACTATTGTTCATTTACGAAAGCCTAATGAAGTAATATTAGTAAACTCTTAGGGTATTGATAATTATTCACTCGCGGTCTGAGAGAACATGTGCTTAAGTCTGATGCGAGCGCAACAAATTGGGACCATTTGCACCTACGTTTTGAGTCCAAGTAGTGATCCATCCACATTGGGGTATTGAACCTAATGTTAACATTGCAAAAATTCCCAATATGAGAGCGCCGCATTAATTTATTTCTACATCTTGTATCTTGAAATACTTACAGAACTTTTCTCTCATGGGTGGATCTGTATCATACTTGCTAATTTTTGTATTATTCGTAGTAATAAGCTAGATAACGTTATGTGTAAGGGTTTTTATAAATATTATAATTTGTAATTGTAAGATAAGCCTATGATGGGACTGTCATACCCATAAAGGTAAAAGCCCCAAATATGGATATCAGAATACAAAAATACTTTTTTCTCACTTTCTCTATCCAGAATTGATTCAAAAGACCTTTTCAACCAATCTAACAAGCAATCTGTCGGTACACCTGTCCCCGAGGGCTGTTCCCAACCGCCCGGGAAATTAAAACGGTTCCGACATGTTCTAATGTAGAGAATTAACTCGCGGTTCCACTAATTTATTGCCCTAAAGTATTCGTAGTGTTAAGTCTTCCGTGACGTGAGTTTGGATAGACTTGGATTAAACAACGCTCAAGGTTAAACCAAAATGGATGAGTTATAAACTTGTTTTCACTTTCAGAAATATTTAATAGGTACTCGAGTTTGATAGAGGAAAGATATTAAGAGGTAAGTATATGTTGTTCTTGTAGAGTCAGTATGTGGCAAACATTGGTGTCAAAGTTTTCAAGACGTACGAATACTTTTGACATGATATGACTATCGTCTATGAAAACAGAGAAAACCAAGGATTTATGTGCTTTCCGAAGAACTGTAGCGTCCTTATGTAATAGAACATGTGATGTCATTTATACCCATTCCATGTTGGCTTTTCTCACAAGGCTTTATTTAAAAAGTACATTAGCACATGAGAGCTAATTGAGCCTTCAGTACGCGGTTGCAGTCAAATCTTTAAATCTGAAAGCACTCCACTCTCGGGGGCTATTGACATTTATTTTACGACTCAATCCGGCCCTGGGTGGAGGAAAAACCCGTAAACGTGTTTACGATGCGTCCCTGTTTGACCGGTACTTATTTGACCGTCCCAGGTATTTGGTAGATATATGGCTCTTCATGGGGTGTGGTGGCTGTCTCTGACTACCAATTTTGAGTCGAAAATGTTTGGCAATGTTTACAGAGCGAGCTTCCCTTTTAGCACACTTCATTTTATTGTATCATCGAAATTCAGTGGATGACATGTAGATCACACATTTGGAAGCTTTATAGGCGTGTAATGCATAAACTAATAATTACATCAAAATATTCAGTTATTACAAAATTATTCTTTTTGAGAAGATCTATTAACTATGCTTTGTAACCCGGGTAAAGCCGGGACTGGTTGCCAGTAGATTATGATAGAAAATATATTCAGTACGTGAAGTCACGAAGCGATGCGGCGTTCCAAGTTATTTCCCCGATGTGCAATGCGGTGTCTCGACCAGCATTGAAGCCAATTCCGAACAATCGTTTCAGGCAGTTTCGACTATTTGTTTATTCTACTTGAATCTGTTCTCATCATCCCTCGCCCTGCGGTTGCTAGTTGTTACCCCTACTACGATACAAGTTTTATGAGAGTAATTTTACATTGGAAGGGAGTTCACCTTAAGTTGCTTATTCTTGGAGCTGTGTCGGTGACGCTAGCGTCACCGACACAGTTCCAGTCCAGTCCAGCTCCAGTCCAGCTCCAGTCGTCTCTGGCAGTCTGGCAGTCTCTGACAGTCGTCTCTGGCAGATAACCTCGTTACGAATCCTATCTTTCAGAGAAACATGAAAATGATGATGATGAAGAAAATTCAAATGGAAAGTCGTAGAACGCGAAGACTTGGCAACAGGGAGATCTATAAAATAGTCCAATCGAAAACTCAATTTCTTGTTTATTTGTTTTACAACGATTTCCTGATTCGTTATTTTTTAGTAGGTAAAAATAGGTATTTTTTTTTAATTAATATTTTTAGAACAATTTAAGTGTTTATTATTAGCTTGTTTAATTTTGTTGTTGAAAAAACTGTGACTAGACCAAATTTTTCTCGTATTAGCACTTTTCTGTCAAGAGTTATGATGTATAAATATATATAACGTATAGTATAAACATTTGTGAGGTATAATGTTAAAATAATAAGTCTATAGTTTATCTACTTGTATCCTACTAATATTATAAATGCGAAAGTTTGTGAGGATGGATGGATAGATGTTTGTTACTCTTTCACGCCAACACGCGGTTCACTACTGAACCGATTGGGCTGAAATCGATATATAGATAGTTTAGACCCTGGAATAACATATAAAGTACTTTTTATCCCAATATTCCCACGGGAACGAAGACTACGCCGGTGAAACTGCGGGGCACAGCTGGTAATATATGTATATTATAATATATAATATACATTATACCATTATATTCAAATCTTGTTTACTTTCTTATTAAAATGATGTCGGATCGTTACAATATCTCATTAAACTCGTAACTCTGTATTAATTTAATTAACATGCTCTGGCAATAAATTATAATCTGTTAGCTTGTCTTATAATTAAATTCGTATGAGATGTTTTAGGAATTAAAATTAGTTTAGTCACTCGTCATAGAAACATTATTCTTACCTTATTAAATTTAATAATAGATACATCTACTGAAGCAGTTTACCCAATTATACTGCTCGAGTTAAACAGTATGTGGTCAACCCATAGCCCAAATGATCGGTGTTACAAGTCGCCAAGATAGGAAGCGAGAGGTCTGTATATGGAACAAGGCCTCTGAGATGACCTAACGACTGCTACTTATAGACTTATAGACTATACTTATAGATTTACTTTTAGACTACTATAATAAACGCTTAGCATTCAGCGGCATGCAGTATGCACCCAATTCTATGCAGTATCTAATTACATTTGTAGTGGTAGGCCTCTTTAGCAGGGGCCGCCTGGGGAAGTACCACACCTTTGCCAGTTATTCATCCGCCAAGCAGTAATGTGCAAACATTACTGTGTTCCGGACTGAAGGGCAATGTTACCAGCGAAATTACTGGGTATGATGAGATTCAACAACTAATATCTCAGGGTGACAGGCGCAGTGCAGTGCCGCGCAGAATTTTGAATTTTAAAACTCTGGGTAGCACTGTTTCTGATATGGGCAATCATGAAGCTTACCATCAGGCGCCTGATTTGCTCGTCTTGTCATTCATTATCATAAAAAAAAAAAACATAGACACCATACATTACTTGCAGCCGCTGCATGCAGTCGGCTTGTGAGAGAAAACTTAGGTATATAGGTAAAAAGTATAGTTGACGAAGCAATTAAAAAGGCAAAAGACTTCACTGTAGAAGTGAAGAAGGATTCGAGAATTCATAATCTATGCTTACTCTTCGATTTGCATTCAGATTTGCGCTATGTTATCCAAGACAATTGTAGCATTTGCGGACTGCAAGCAAACTACATATATTAGTTTAACTCATATTTATGCATGTGCTGCTGGATGCTGCTGGGTAACTAAATACCTAAAGATATATTAAAGGTCAACAAACTCTACGCCACCGATTGAACCATAGACACGATACGACGAAGAAGAACAAAAATAATTACTTACGAAAAATTAAAAAGTTGAAACGTAAAATACACCTAACCCATTACATATTATGTTACATTTACTTATGTAAATGCGGAAGATTATTAAGATATTTATGTGTGTGTGTATTTGTTGGTTATTATCCATAGGGACCATGAACCGCTTTGACCATTACTGATGTATTGTGGCAGCCCGTACGGATAAGTTTGGATAAGCCCGTTTGTTGGTTACTTTTTACGTCAAAACTACTGACCTATTTGGGCTGAAATCGAGTATATAGTTTTTAGGTAGTTAACAGCCTGGTATACCATAAAATTTGCTTTTATACTTTTTCAAAATAAAAAAAAAAATATATCATAACATCAATAAATCTAAGCTCAAAGGGTGTGCCAACCCCTTAGGGAAAAAGGCGTGAATGTATGTTTATGTTTATGTTCAAAGGGTGTAATGGCAAGCCTAGGCTTTTTGAAGTGGTAGGCCTCTTTTGCTGAGGGCCGCCTGGGGAAGTACCACACCTTTGCCAGTTATTCATCCGCCAAGCAGTAATGTGCTAACATTACTGTGTTCCGGTCTGAAGGGCAATGTTATCAGCGAAATTACCGGGCATGATGAGATTCAACAACTTATATCTCTGGGTGACAGGCGCAGTGCAGTGCCGCGCAGAATTGAATATTAAATCACTGGGTGGCACTGTGTCTGATATGGGCAATCATGATGCTTACAATCAGGCACTTGATTTGCTCGTCTTGTCATAAAAAAAGGACACTCCGCAACAAAAGTACCTATATAGGTATACAAGTAACTAGGGTGTCCGTCTGGACGGGTAATTTTCTATAGGCTAGACAGAGAGAGCAGATAGTGAGATACGCGATAGAAAGAGAGGCAGTTTCTTGGTTAATATAATGATAATTAGTTAGGCGCTGTGCGACCTAAATTACACTTTATTGCGTCGCAGCTAGAGTCGCTATTTATTTGAATGATTTTGAGGAGTGTCTTGCCTTCTATCTCTTAAGTATTAGTAATTAGATAAACAGTTTTATGCGCTACCTTACTTATGAAATACATGCTATATCATTTTGTCCTCTACGCCCTTTGAGTCCAGATGTACCCATGTTATGCATTTTATATATCGCTGAACAGCATCGTAATTATGGGTCCCCACACTTGTTGCATCGCCTAGGCGAGGCTATAGCGGAACTAAGCATTTACAGAGGGTACAAATTGCCTTACCCTTATCATTTTGTGAGTATTGCAAAGCTTCTCGTGATATACTTTTAAAAGCCTTTCTGAAAAATGGGTGAATAGATATTATGTTTGTTACTGACTACAGCCCATTCTAAAAGGGTCAATATAATTGTAATTCATAATTTGAAACATTTTTATCATTATAAAACGAACTCTGAAATGTAAAAATAAAATGCAATTCTTAACTATTCCATGAAATAGCTGACCAATCAAGATTTTAATTTTTTTTTTAAATTAGCTTCATAGTAACAGTTGTTCCAGTTAAACATAGTATAAAATCACGCCATATTCCCAAAGGGGTATGCAGAGTGTACCCAGGAAAAATATAACTAAGATTTGGTTGGACTATGGGCCAACCAAATCTTAGTTATATTTTTAGAACTCATGTAATAAGGGAGCGAGACATCCAAATTTTAGTTATATTTTTAGAACTCATGTAATAAGGGGGCGAGCCTATTGTTATCTACCGGGCACAGTTCCAGACCCCAGGTCGTCTTTGAGAAAATTCTTATTGTAAAAATTCAATAAATTTTTACCTGACCTGGGCATCGAACCCGGGACCTCATGTTCCAAATAATGATTACAATGACTCTTTAAAAGGATATTAACTGAAAACGAGTAACCCTGTATATGAGTACTAGCACTATGAAAATCCTCCGGTCGAGTCGTTGATTTAAATTCGGACATAAAAGTTAATCTGCATAAAGATCGCTTGCGAATATTATGAGAACATTGCGGATATTTACTTAATTGGCGAAGCTCAAAGTTGAATTAAGTAATTTTTGTTAATGAAGGAATATAGGAACATTATCACTTGATTAACTTTAATTGTAATTCAAGCATTTGTACCTATGTTTTTCTATCTATATAAATATAAAATATCTATGTCTCTAGACTCTCTGATTGCTTCGGGAGCGTAGTGGGAGCAAGCTCAACTGCCTATTATATCTCAGGTTTGATCCCCAGGTCAGGCAAGGTGTTGAATATTGGATTTTTTACATAAGGAATAACTATGTTAATAACTGCCTGGAGTCCGGAACTGGGCCTGGTAGATGGCAATAAACTCGCCCCCTATTACATGGGACAAATAACATACTGACGAAATGTGGGTGTGCCTGAGTCCTGGGTACACCTCTGCCTACCCCTTCGGAAAAAGGTGTGATTGTATGTTGATAAAATCTCTATCACTAAATATATTATAAAATCCTAAATGACTCACTGACTGACATGCAACGCAGAGACCATACCACTGATCCTAGAGATTTGAAACTTAGAATGTATGTCTGGACGTGTGCTAAGAAAGGATTTTGAAAATTCATATTCTAAGGGTGTTTAGACCCCTTAGAATAGGGCGTCAAAGTTTTGGTATAAAACTCCCATATTTCATAATTGCGAGCGGGCTAAGCCACTGTGCTTACACTAGTGTACCCATATTTATATATATATATATGTTGAAAGAATATATATGTTTTTTTTGTAGTGGTAGGCCTCTTTTGCAAGGGGCCACCTGGGGAAGTACCACACCTTTGCCAGTTATTCATCCGCCAAGCAGTAATGTCCAAACATTACTGTGTTCCGGTATGAAGGGCAATGTTACCAGCGAAATTACTGGGCATAATGAGATTCATCAACTCATATCTCAGGGTGACAGGCGCAGTGCAGTGCCACGTAGAATTTTGAATTTCAAAACACTGGGTGGCACTATGTCTGATATGGGCAATCATGATGCTTACTATCAGGCACCTGATTAGCTAGTCTTGTCACACTCACTATCATAAAAAAGAAAAAAAAAAAGAAAGAAAAATGGATACATAAAAAAAATATAAAAGAAAATATAAAAACCTAAGTCTTGACTGACTGACACTATCACTCATCAACGCCCAGCCCCAATCCTTGGACCTAGACAGCTGACATTTTGAACATAGGTTATTATTATGATGTAGACAAGTGACAAAGGAATAAGAATCCTGAAATTCCCACAGGAACGTAGTCGTGGAAGTTCAAAGACGTTAAACCTACTAAGGTATAACGTCTTTGTGGAAATTAAGCTAGTGTATGTTTATCTTGAAAACTACCAAATTCGACAGCAAAAGCTGTGGACTGTCAGACTGTGCACAGCATAAAAAATTGATTGACTCGTAATTTAAAATTTTTTTATGAGTTTTATAAAGAAACGTGACAAAAGATAAATTATCCTCTTTTAAATAAAAAATACTGGGATATATCGTCCAAAATAAAATAAAATATTTTATCATAATGTAACCTCGACATTGCATTACTATAATAACAATTAAACTAATAGAGAACAATGACATTATACTCGTATATAAGATAGGCACTTGACATTTTATTCTAATTTAATAATTACATTACATTAAATAATTAATTATATAAACATGTTTGCATGTCACTATAAATTGACTAAATGTTTTGGACTAAGAATACAACTCTATAACACCTGAAAATTTATGTACAACATTTAAAGCAAATAAAGTTATTTCATTTAATTTCATTTCAAAAGTAGGTATACTTTAAAAGTTTACTATAGGATTTTTAAAGTTCAAGTAATGTTATTCTTCTTTTGGGCTATAGCTTAAAAACTTAGGTAAAATGTGCCTGCAGCATGAATTATCTATAAACTGCGAAACATCACTCGAAATGCACTTATCATACTCATAACTGTAACCAGAGTCGTAAAAAGTTCACCTTAATACAACTTATGTTCGAGTATCCAACTCGCCAGAGAGATGAAGCCACATCCTCGATACTTCCCTGACCAAAATTAGCTATCTTTTACGTCGTTGCCAAACTTTTTTATTCAGTTACAGTCGAAGTTATTCCCCAGACTCGGTTTTTATTAGCTTTATTTGTGGATATTGAAGTTATTCGTGAATTTGTGTCGGATTAAATCAGGAAAAAATTACTTAGTTATAAGCCTGTATATTTTTTCTTTAAGAAGACTCGCAGTTTCTGTTTTGCATATACTCCCGAAAGCATTGTATTCTGTGCCGAAGGTAATCTGAGCGAGATAAATGTCACATGCAAGCAAAACGCATAAAAATTAGATACGTTCTGGACAGAACCACACACGATTGTTTAGAATTTCTCAACCTGTGTCATTCTCAAGCCTAGGGAGAGCAATTACGATTCTGGCAACACCCGGGGTGCTCGTTAGGTCACGTATAACCAAAATGTTTTGAACGTGCGTCGAATAACACTTTTTTGCTAATAGGATTAACGTCAGTCCGCGTCTGGGAAAAGAATTGGAGCCAGCACGCGTCGCTTATGAATAATTTGGATTTATATATGTGTTAATTTAGAAAAGGTAAAAAAATCATTAACCAAAACCAAAATACCAAAATTTATGGTAAAAAGCGGACGAGAAAATGGGTTCGTTTCCTAGTGCCACAGTCCCTTAGAGCTACGTACCGAAGTATCACGATTTCGATTTTATTAATAATGACGATCAATAGTATTTTTTTCGTAAAGTATCGTCATTTGTATACATCCTCGACCAAAATCATAATACTATTAAGGTTTATTTCGTAGGAAAACCTTGTAGTAATACGTTCAGGATAACAAATGAATACAAAGCACTAGTGGTGAAATTATTAATGAATTTATATTATTAATTATAAAAGAGAGAAAAAAAAGAGCAAAAGATTCTTCAAGGGTTTACCAATCTATAAAATTAAGTCTTTAGTATTTTAAAGACTTAGAAGTAAGTCTTAAAAATACCAATCTGATTATATACGTACCTATAGGTAGGAACAATTCAACAGATTTCGTAGAAAATTGGGGAAGTGACAGCTTAGGGAAATGTTGGTAAAAAGAGTAACTCTAAAAAGTAATCTTCCAAAACGCAGTCAAAATCTCATCACAGTATTTTTCCATTATTAGTAAAATGAGAAGCTTGGTGGGATTCAGCCACAGCCAATCACCATTCACTGAATTATACTTTGAACGTATAATGATAAAAAGTGGATAAAGGTCCTGGAAAAACTTACTTATCGCAAGTCACAAAGGTTTTTATTTTAAATACGAGTAGATACATTTTCGATGTGCACAGTAAGTAGAATTTAGTTCGAAATATTAGCAGATGATTCTTACAAAGGATCATAAGAAATTTTCTCATTGACAGCCTGGTGTCTGGAAGAAGGGGTAGGTTAGGTTAGGTTAGGACCTAACCTAACCTACCCCTTCGGGAAAAAAACATGATATCATGTTCTTGTTAGAAGCATAAGTGATTCTAACAAGAATAGATTTAAAAAAATTAGGGTAGGCACCTACGTGGCAATCAACCTTTTTCCGTTTGGCCTGACGAAGTTTCTAGACCCGTTGGGATCACAAAATTTTGTTAGGACTAGTATTTCAGGAGTTTTATCAAATCTGAGATAGGAAAAAGACGCCGCGTTTTACTGTCCATAATACGACCTAAGAAGGACTATATTGCTGAAGGACGATAGAAAGATTGTGGCCTTTATTTTATGGGTAGCGGCAGATTCCTTTTTAAAAAGAAATCTAGATTATTACTAGGTTATTAAAATAATAGTATTGGAGTAGAAATTCATTTTTAAAATTATTTTTTAATGGTTACTTAGTTATTGTTTGACACAGAGGAAAGTTAATAAACGAGTATAGGCACTAAGTCGCTTTTTCCTATTACCTTCAGAAGCTGTAAGGATCAATTATGTATGTATGTACTCGAAATGGGCTCACCCTCTATTACATGGGACTTAAAAAGCATAACCGACTGCCTCGGTGGCGTAGAGGGCGCATGCTCGACTGCCAATCAAGAGGTCCCGGGTTCGATCCCCAGGTCAGGCAAAGTGTTAAATATTGCATTTTTCCATTAGGAATTATCTCAATAACTGCCTGGAGTCTGGAACTGTGCCCGTAGATGCCAATAGGCTCGCCCCCTATTACATGGGACCAATAACATACTGGCGAAATGTGGGTGTATCTACTATGGGACTGAGTCCTGGGTACACCTCTGCCTACCCCTTCGGGAAAAAGGCGTGAATGTATGTTATGTAAAAAGCATAAATGGGGAAGTATGAGTGTACCTACTATGGGACTGAGTCCTGATACACTTCTACCTATCCCTACAGAAAAAAGGCGTGATGTTACGTGTGTACTCACTGCTACATACAGATATTTATTCTTTAGATAAAAATTAGAAACGGGGAATACGCTCATGTGCTGAGAAACTAACAAAACTAAGAGCTTTACACGATAATAGATAAAGTATTCCAATTGTGTCGATAATGCTATATTATTTTAACTCCTCAATTTATTTCCACAAGACAAATAATAATCCCAGCACTCCAGCACAATATTTTTGTCCCTTCGATGAGCATTACTTTATTACCATCCCTTTATACCTCCGGGTAGAGATAAAACGATGAATGCCTCGACTCTGCCCCAAATGAGCTTAACGTATATTTTACGATCATTTTCAATGATAAAATTGCGCTTAAAATTTTATTGCGTACAATAGAATTATCGATATGGTCAAAAAAGTGCTTATATGGGCGGCATTTACGATTGGCTCTGTCAAACCTCAGTGCAATAAGATAAATAACACACGTAACGCCCACGTTAAATCGACCTCGGTGTTTGGTTTGTTATTTTCAATGTTTTAAAATTTATTAATACATTAAATAATAATATTTTATCAATAAATTACTTCAAAATCGTTTGTCGCATTCGTGAATTGCATTGGAACTGTATTACCTAGATATGGGTAACACTGAAAGTTTTTAGAACAGGCCAGTAAGGAAAGCAGCCGATGAAAAATGGATTTTAATTTCGAATTAGGAACTCATTGGAACTCAACCCCTTATTACGAACAGCAGTAGAAGTCTGGAAAGCGTTTAATTGTTTAATGTCAGCTGTCAAACGGCATACAAAAAATGACATTTGAAAGCAAAATTTGCTGCCGTTGTTACGCCATTGCTTGTTCGTAATACCACCCCAGTAATGGTATGGTATGTTATATGTTTTTACAAATTGCCAGCAATTTTAAAAGTAGCTGTCAAGCGTCAATATGTCAATTCAATTCAATACTTATTTTGTGGCTTGTGATCAATATGTCTTTGACTAGAGAAAATCATCCATTTTGAGGCTCGACAGACATTTTCAAAATTATTTTTATTACTGTCCTATTATTCTAAAAATTTTCAGTGTGCCTATTGTATGCGAAGATAAAAAGCTTTTTAAAAAGTTCTATAAGCAGACAAATATCACCATCATGGGCCTGTATCTTAATATGGTATATAATATTATGGTGTGTAGCAATTTTGAATTTTTGAATATGTTCATCGACTTTTGATGCTAAGCGTACCTGTTCATCCATTCAGGAGGGGACAATGGCACAAGTGCTTCCTGCCTTTTCTTTCCTTTCTCTATCTTTGTCACTACATCTTCTAACACGCCACAGCGATCCCTTATCGCATTATTCCTCATTTTTTCTCAGGCTTCTCATCTCCACAGCATTATTCTTACTTTCATGCTTCTTCAGCCAGACCCAACATTCACTACCATACACAAGTGTGGGGATCACCACAACATTGTACTAACAAAATACTTTCCTATACTGACTTTTTACTGGATATTTTTAACACAGACCGGCCAGTATTTTAGTCTATTTACTATCTGGCGACCGTTTTGCCTTCTTGAGAATTTAATTAAAATCTATTAAGTCGAAGTACACATGAGACGAGGAGTTTGTTTCCTTTCCTAGACGTTGACGAGGGTGCTACGGTCATCGCTCACTTGCACATTCAATCACTTTCAACTTGTGTATTAGGAGTTAGGCTTTTTTGTTGGTTTGGGAGTTAAGTAGGTGATTATAGTTTAAAAAGAAATCTTGTTTGAGAACTGTCTCGGTAGCGTAGTGGGCGTAAGATCACCTGCCGAAAGGAGGTCCTGGGATCGAGCCCCAGGTCAGGCAAAGTGTTCAATATTGGATTTTTCTATTAGGAATTATCCTCAATAACTGCCTGAAGTCTGGAACAGTGCCCGGGGGCAAAGGGTTTGCCCCTTATTACATGGGACCAATAATATACTGGCACAATGTGGGGGTGCCTACTATGGGACTGAATCGTGGGTACACCTCTGCTTACCCCTTCGGGAAAAAGGCGTGATTGTATGTTAGTAAGATTATGTTGTTTGGGAACCTAAAATAGGAATATATATATTATTTATAAACTTTCTTACATTACAATTCAGTCATGTCACTACAGTCTCGTTACACCAAGCACAATACAGTAAAATGTTAGTTTAATGTTTATTATTTTATTGCAACACTAAATTAGATATGTTTTTCATTTCTTGTTCTAAACCTAAGTAGAATCTCCCAAATAATTTCAATAATAAAATAATATAACTACGACAAGACTATGTTATCCCCTTCTCCACTACTGATTAACGTGTTTTAATGAAATTGGTTAATAACATACATGAAATTGCGTATTAACGCCGCTCAAATTTTATGTGTATTTCATTTTAATTGCTCAATTATATTTGTGAAATAAACGCGGTTTAATTATTTGGACCATTAATTTATTATACTAGCTCATATTTTTTGAATAGGTCTATTACTTATAAACACAAGTATAATTAAATAATGTTAAATAAATGAGTAGGTAGTACTTATGTGTAATAACATAATAACATAATGTTACCAACCAGCAGATGTTGAATGATAAAAGTTGCATTTTATTTCAATGCGAAAGTTGAATGTATTTATATCTATGTATTCGTTATTTATTTACTTTAAATATTAAACATCGTTTAGACTGAAATTCGATAGGTATATATACCGTACCTTAGTTCCTCTAATAACATAATAAAGAGTCGGTACTTTTCACAGCTGGCGGAACCGATGGGCGGAGATCCTTATAGCGTTGACATAATCATTATGGAACTATACGAAGGGATAGTGACCATAATTTCTCAAAGCATTTTCACATGGAGCTGATATTCACGAAAGTTACTGTAATTTTAAAGCAAATTGAGACGTTAGACCTCCATCTAACCACTTCATAGACCTATGCATATTTAATTTAATAATCTAACCCAAAGTCAACCTATGTCAGGACTATTGACATTACAGTGTGATGGTACAGTAGGGGCATTCGCATGTTGTGAATACACTGTAGCTCAATTTGCATACGGCATTTTTATCAGCACCAACGATGCACGCCTGCAGCGCGTATGCGCGATTCAAGCGCAAATACGTCCCATAGTATTGGGAAAATATACGTTGCCGTAAGCGCACATTCGTGATACGGGTGTCGTCGGTAATGATGAAAACTCCGTGTGCCAAGGCTCTAACTGAAAGTCGACACGAGAATACGCCATTCAGGTAGAATAGAGCTCTACGAGTATTCTTGTCAGCATGAAGCGCATGCTCCTTTTATTGTACGATTGTCATTTACTTAAAGTCAAACTAGCGTAATTTATCGCGACTTTCCCAGAATTTCGGGTATAATTCCTTTTTTATTTCTTGTCTACGTCATAATAAAACCTGTGTGCAAAATTTCAGCTCTCTAGATCCTAGGGGTGAGTGAGGCTGGGCGTTGATAAGTGACTATGTCAGTCAGTTAGATTTTTTTTTGTATTTTACTTTGAATTTTATGTTTTTAAAGAAGAAAGACGAAGGTAGAACAGAAGATTATTAAAATGTTTGAAAACTGAAAACTCCTACCTTACCAATAGGTGATAGAAATCCTATTTTTGTCAGATTAAGTGGTCATGTATAACGATTATAATACTTCACATAATTAACTATATCACAAATTTATGTCTCTGAGGGCGTTAACATAATCTATGCAGTTTATACATGATAATATTGTTTGTACTTAACTTTAGTAACATTCTTGACAGCGTAATAAAATCTATCGGCAGAGTAAACACTAGAGTGACCAAAATACGAGTAGGTTCGTAGGTTTACTCGTACATTGTGAGACATAAAGGCTATAAAACCAAGTATCTATCACACTTAGTATCGAGAGGTAGGTCAACCTACTCAGTCAGCGTTCCTCATGAATATCAAACGTTTTCGATCCCTTTGTTAATATGAATCGACCAAAGAGTCTTTGTAGCTTCTGACTACATAAATGGACCATCAATTTTGAATAAATGATAGTGATAACAGATAGAATTTGACGTTGCTTTTCGGAACTACATTGTACACTTCTGGAACAAGAATCTTTAGTTTTTAGTTCCAATTTTTAGTGTACATTATAATACTAAAAATCACTAAATAATACTTTATAATACACTAAAAAGCGGAACTTAAAGCTAAAGGTTCTTGTTTCAGAAGTGTAAATGATAGTGAGTTTAGCGTTTAAAAGATAGGTCGTAGAGGTAGGTATCTTTCCGAACGCACGGTAGACTCATTACTGTTTATCTTCACCTAATTGAATAAATCCGTACGCTATTATTCAGCTCAAAAAATTGTAGGTTCGTAGTTTCATAAACTGAAATAGCAATTTATTTTACGACAAAATTGAACGCTTGCGTAAAGAATTTAAAATATTTATTCTTATTTACCTCAATGTTTTGATCTGTTTCGAAGGTTTGAGCAGCCTCACTGTGTCAACTCTAAATATAGATTACCGAAGTTACATAACATACAATCATGCCTTTTCCCTAAGGTAAGGTGCTGGCCGAAAGTACCTTTACACTTAAGTAACTATATCAGAACGTATCAGTTCGTATCCTTATTTCGTAAATTCCTATCATTACGTGGGACGTCGTCACAAGACATATTAATTAAAATCAGTGGCGAGGCTCCGTGAGTCGCGAGTTTATAGCGTGGTTTAATTGAATTGTGTCGGCGCTCGCTAGCGGCTGCCAGGAGATGCTTCGGCTGCCTTGATGGAGCTTGATTCTTAGCTTTACACCTAGTGTACATCCTCCTACTAATATTATTAATCTCAGATCTCAGTACAAGTAAAAAACATTATGTTCGTA
Organism: Hemistola chrysoprasaria; assembly: GCA_947063395.1. Classification (NCBI taxonomy): domain Eukaryota; kingdom Metazoa; phylum Arthropoda; class Insecta; order Lepidoptera; family Geometridae; genus Hemistola; species Hemistola chrysoprasaria. Next base: position 6,706,589 of record OX346720.1, on the reverse strand, counting down.
ACAGGTAAACATACGACTTGCTTGACTGGCTTGCGACTTCTAAACTCGACTACAGCGCCATCTCGAGAGTGATATAATTCCTAATGGAAAAATCTAATATTTAACACTTTGCCTGACCTGGGAATCGAACCCGGGACATATTCGGCAGTCGAGCTTGCGTCCTTTACGCCACCGAGGCAGTCGAGGCGAGGCGAGAATTGATAATTCCATAAAGAGGTGTAACGGGAAAATCAAACCACACAAATTGACCAGAACAGTATGATATGTGCATGCTGTTCCTAGTTCTCTTGCCAGATACGTTAGTTGTTTCGTTTAAACATAACATCACGCCTTTTTCCCGAAGGGGTGGTGGTATGCCCAGGACTCAGTAGGTATAACCACACTTCGCTATTTATGTTTATAAGTCCCATGTTATCCTCAGTAATTTTCGTAAAAAATAACAAAAAAAATTTTAAGGAAACTAAACAGCTTATTTTCAAATACTAAGAAAAATCATAGTAAATCATAAAAGTAACGAAAACAAGATAAACAAACGCTCTGCAAAGCCAAGGGATTTCGTAGCGTAATCGTAGAGCTTCGTTGCCCGAGATAAAGAAACCGTAGGGGCTCATAGCGGCGCTACGCTACCGGATTAATATGGATCATAACGCTAGGATCTCATAACCGACGCGTCTCTCACTCGTCACCTAAACGCTTACTTCTTACAACTTTGCCGCATAATATCGTTAATTTTAAATGACAGCTGACTTTGTAAGAAAATATTAATTTAGGCTTTACGAGGTTTGATATTGCGACGTGGAAAGATGCTGATATTATCGTACAAAGTTATTTTATGAGTATGGCGGATTTATATAATGCCAGTAGGTATTCACTATATTATTTACTTTATGGTTTCATGCGCCTGAGATAGATCTCAATGTCACTTTGAAACTAGCTTTTATCACATTATAATAACACCACAGAACTAGTTGAGCTCCGCGTTTTCACCTACAGAAAATTGCTATATTATATTTTCTGGAATTTCGCTACATATTAAGTATCTAAGTAAGGACCTGGTAAGTAAGCACCTATACCAAATTTCATTCGTTATAGCGTACTTTCTAACTCACGCAAATCGCACTTTTAAACTTTATGAATACAGGACATCGATATTATAAACTTCGAAGTTCAGTAAGACAGTCCAAATTTCAACCTAGATACTTTTACATACTAGGTAGGGGCGGCACAGCACGTCAACTTTCGCCATTCCAGTCCTCTCCTCTCTCCACTCACTTCTTTTTCACCCATATCCTCATTCACACAGTTCGTCCAGGGTATTTTTTAAAACGCCCCCTCCTCACATATTTTTTGACAGCCTCGTTCGCCCAGATGGTAGTAACTCTGCTTTCTGTGCCGCAGGGTCTGGGTTCGATCCCCGGCCAGTTCAAACATTTGTGTGCATCAACATGTCTGTTTGATCTGTGTCTGGGTGTTATAAGCGTATATATGTATATATATCAGTAATCTGGTTACAACTTAAATTGTATAACTTACAGAAAAATAATTAACGGAGTTATTGCTTTTTCAACGGGTTTTATCGCGTATATCTACATATTTATTATTCCCACTGTTGGTGCCTTCAAGAAGACTAGATGACCTTTGTTTTAAACAAAGTTTGAATTTTTTTGAATGTACCTCCTAACATTTTAATCAAAACGTTCCCTGTGCACGCAGGAATCGCTTACAGTATCCAGAGGCTTGATGTTTTCTACGGAGCTTGTTATTTGATTAATTTTATAATAAGGTCCCAGGCTGCTGAAATTTGCCAACCTTCTTCCCGATTGAAATTTTGATGTTTATATTAATTTTAATGACCTCGCATAGCGTTCTTGGTAACGATTTTATCTAGCATGGACCTGTGAGTTGTCAAAACGTGAGTATTGGTCATGTTATGACTTATTTGAGCGCCTACTTTTATTTCAGCTATGTGCTCAAAAAAGTGAAATATGTGAAACTACTTCCTGAGGGGTGCCGGCAACAGAATAGTACCCCACCCTTTCTACCCGTGGTTGCCGTAAGAGCTGGCGAAGGGTTAACAGATCTAGAGGACGGGCAGCAGCGGCATCTGCATGAAATCATCAAACTGCACTCGCCAACCCGCCTGCCAAGCGTGGCGAGTATTGGCAACTCCCCCCCCCCACCCCTCTGTGGGAGAGACATATGTTCAATTGACTTCCGATGGCTGAGATGATAAAGATGTAGTGGTAAAGATGATGTTGTCCCTCCGTAGACGCCCTCCCCCTCCGTAGACGCCCTCGCAACGTCCTGGACGACCCGGACGACTCTATCGCCGCCGTCACATCGGCGGCGCTAGGTTCGCCCAATCCTACCAATATACGCAACAGACGCTCCGTTTTCGGTACTGGTGTCGGATACCAGATCCACCAACTCACACAATCACAACACCGACCTCGCCGGCGAGGTCGAAGATCTCTCAGATCCTTCAGATCGGTTAGTTTCTCTCCAAATAATCAAGCAGATCAAACCATTGATAGGGCCCTAGGACACTCCCCTTCTGGGGTGCCAGGGCAAGTCTGACCCCACGTATTCTGGCGACGGCCCAAGCCGAGGTTCGTACCGTCTAGGTGCCCTTGTGCTAGTCGCCCTTAAACTTTGGGTCGAGCGCCTCCTGCGCTCACCACTGCCCGGTAAAGCTGTAGAGGCCATCTGAGGCCAACAGCATAGGTCATTTAAAAAAAAAAAAAAAAAAAAAAAAGATGATGTTGTGGTTATGTTTGGATTTATTTGGACACCTATTTTTCATATCAGCAATCATACACATTCATACATACAGTCACGCCTTGTTCCTGGTGGGGTAGGCAATCAGCAATCAGCTGTGATCAAATAAGTCTAACCGAATAAAAATATTTTCAAGCAAACTTTTTTCATATCTAGGCAACAAGCATATACGTAAGCCAGTTGGCAGCATTGCACGGGTAGGCTTATCTAGAGGACTCTCAGCGTTGCTGGAGTTCCAGTATCATATCATAGCCATAGTCTCAAGATGGTACTTAAAACTAGATGGATCAACATTAGATGAATGATATCACGGTCACTTAGTCCCTAACTAGTCAAACTTTGAAGTCTTATAGAAAAAGAGTAGACGTGTCCCAGATTTACACACGCAAAAAAGTAGATAGATAAACACTATATAAACTTTATTGTACACCTTACAGAGAACATGATATTATGAAAATAAAGTAGGTACAGGTAGTCTTAGGCTAGTACAAGTGGCGATATAATCGCTTAAAGCGATTTCTGCCAGACAACTGAACGGAAACGTTACGCATGCCAGTCCTTGGTCTAAATTCGAGAGCTTTACAGCCCCATCAGGCTTAGTTCTTCCTGCCATGTGCTCCGCCCATTGCCACTTGAACTTGCTAATCCGCTGGGCTATGTCGGTAACTTTTGTTCGTCTACGAATCTCCTCATTCCTGATTCGATCTTGCAGATAAAGCCCGAGCTTACTCTAATGACAATTAGAGTCAACCATTACGTCAAACGATAGGTTAACCATCAATCATAGCCGTGACTGCGGCAAATCTGACAGCAAAACCTGTCGTGTAATGAACGTCTAAAGAGTTTATTTCGAATGAAATCGGTGTGCATGGTGTGAGGTCTATTTGGGTATATTGTCGATGGATAGACATAAGCACGGTATAATGCCCAGCTTGCTTGCGTGTCGGACGGAAGTATTCATTCAAAAGTTCCTTATGGTGTGCGAACTTTATAGTACGTACTCTAATTTTATGAGTATTCATGGTACAAACTTTGTAAGGGTCTTGGGTCTTGTGAAAGTTTTATTGATTCGGAAATAGGTTTAATAATTTTGCATTAGTTGTTTACATCGTCACTGGTAAATTTCTATTGTTGGGTACATATGCGTACGTACTCCATCGTCAAGCCAAAAACACAGCTTTACCGGACAGTGGTGAGTGCAGGAGGCGCTCGACCCAAAGTTTTAAGGGCGACAGTGAGCAAGACACGCCGTACGCCCTTCTTTTATAAGTCGTTGCTGGTGACGTCCGGTGACAAAAAGTTTTAACTAAAAATTAAAGATTCTTGTTCCAGAAGTCTACAATGGAGTTCCAAAGTAACGCCAAATTAAGCTATCGTATTGTTTTTTTAGTATAAAGAGTTCATTGACCCATTATAGTCGCTATGTAGGTTAACATCATAATGAGTAGGTCAGCCGATCCCACGACAGTTTGAAGCAAAGAAGTTCGAAGAAGTACCTATAATAGGTACTATACCTACGAGTATATGAGTACATAATACCAATACCGTTGGTATGCTTCCATCATCTGGCTGTGACAGGTCCATGACGTCACTGGAGTGTGCTAGACTTGTCTCGAAGCTTAGTACTGTCATCAACAGAATGGCTTAACGTTCGGTCCTGCGTTTACACTTAATTAATTACTCGCTCGCTGTGTACCGCGTTCCTAGTGATATTATGAATATTGTGGGGAATGTACCTCTAATGTTATGATGAAAGATATTGTACTATTATTACTTGTCATTACGATTCATAATTATCATTATCATCATCACGGCCGTTAGAAGTCCACTGCTGGCCTCCCCCATAAGGGGGGTTTTGACAATACTCGCCACGCTTGGCAGGCGGGTTGGCGAACGCAATTCGATGATTTTACGTAGAGGATTCTGCTGCACGTCCTCAGGATCTGACAACACTTAGCCGGCTCTTACGGCAACCACGGGACAGAAGGTATACAAAAAGGAATATAATAGAAGGGATATAGTATTCTAAAGCCGGTGCAACGAGTGTTACTATTATTAAAAATAATTTAGAGCATTTACTTTTTATAAACAGCTGCATTGCACCAATTTTATGAAAATTCAAATGGGAATCATTTTTAAACATTTTAGTTTAAATATAGACAATACCACTATGTTAACAGATAAAGAAAACCATCTTACAAATAACGTTTTCAAAAGTGTATCTTTTATAGGATACGAAATTGTTGTAGAGTTTGCTTGCTTTCAAATGCACGCCGCTAAACGGTCAATGTTCTGGGAGCGCTTCACAAATAGGGCTCTGGAGAAATTATAAGGATGATCTTACCAAGTATAAGCAAACAAACTTTTTGGCATACTCCGCAGATTTATATATTTTCATACTGGCCAGTCACTAAGAGCTTTTGCCGTTAAAAAAAAAATATTGTATCTTAATATAAGTCTTATTATACTAATTTTATAAGGTCAGTGATATAATTCGTTGGCTCAGATGGTAGTAACTTTGCTTTCTGAGCTGCAGGCCCCGGGTTCAATCACCGGCCAGGTCAAACATTAGTGTGCATGAACATGTCTGTTTGATCTGTGTCTGGGTGTTATAAGCTTATATGTATGTATTTCAGTTATCTGGTTACCATAGTATAGGCTTCTAACCTAGTTTGAGACCAGAGGAGCGAGAGTGGAACTTGTCCCATATGATTATTTTTATTATTATTAGGTTATTATTATTATTAGGTCTTTTGATAGGCTTGCACGGAGACCAATTTTTTTTAAGTCCAACGTGCAGAGGCCCCTTTGAGCTTTTAATCTAAAGGTATATAGCACCTATCAGGGTCCATCTCTGAAACCATCTACAGTTTTTTTTTTAATGAGCTGAAAGACAGCCCCGCTAGGTACAAGGACTATTGTGAATGGATGGAAACTACTTGATTTGTCTATAGGTGTGATTTCTAGATGGATGGTAACCGGGCTATTGCTAGAGACTCCGGCACCTGCCACTTCCGTCTCATGGTGAAATATGACGGCAGGCGATGACTCGCCGCTCACTAAACGGACCCCCCATAAAGGCCGCCCACCACATGGGAATAAGGGCGACGAGAGGGGCAACGTTGGTGTGAACGGCTAAAGGTAGGAGAGGTGTCCCTGGACTATAAACGGCGATCACTTGCGTTACCCTAAGGTCGCATCACGCTCGCCCACTCGCCACTTACGCTTCACATCCTCCCTCGAGCACGAGGCTCTCGCGACTCCACTCTGGCCGGCCAATGAAGGCAAGACAGAGGTGGGGGACTGTTCCTCGTCAGTGTTCACTCCGGCCGGCCGGTGAAGGCAAGTCGGAGATGAAGAACATACCCTCCCCCGGGAGCACTCAGGTACGTGGGGTCGCTACTCCCCAACAGCTCGCCATAAGCCGCCCTGCGTATTTATTATTATTATTATTATTATTATATGATATACACGTTATTCGTAATTTTCAATAGATTAACTAATCACATAGATTATACTATATAATTTAGGTCTAGTTCATAAGAGAAGTATTAAGTGTAGTTTTGTTAGAACGACTTATGGTTTATGGTTTAATACATTAAATTCTCAAAATATAATAACAAAATATACACTTACTTATGCAATATTATTTATTGTAGTAATGGAACGGTAGGTACTACTTACTGTATAAATTAATATATATTGAAATATGTTCCCAATATAAATGTTTACATTATTAAATTATACTACATTCTAAGATCTAATAATAGATTAACTATTTCTAGTGCCTATTTATTAAATACTTACACGTATTAATTCAAGGCACATTAAATACTCACGAGCTTTTTAGACGTCGCATTATCCTTTGAACGTTTCTTAGGTTATAAAATTATTTATTACGTGTTAAAAAAAGTATAGTAATACTAAGGCAGTGCATCTACCCATCAAACTGAACAACTTTCAAAGGAATGAATTGCTGAATTCGCGAAAATCTTCGACTTCCCATACAAAATGGATTAGCTCATTGGCGCAATTGTATGGCAAGACGAAATTTTTTCTCTTCTTGCGAATTTCGCAATTATTTCTTTTGCATGTTGTTTAGGTTGACAGGAAGATGTTTAACTACACTTTTTTGGATATAATGTATTACCAATACGGCAAAAGCGCACTTTCACTCAGCCTGTCTTGAAAATAGACTTATAGACATTGGCGGTGGCGTAGTGGGCGCATGCTCGACTGCCAATCAAGAGGTCCCGGGTTCGATCCCTAGGTCAGGCATAGTGTTAAATATTGGATTTTTCCATTAGGAATTATCTCAATAGCTGCCTGGAGTCTGGAACTGTGCCCGGTATATGGCAATAGGCTCGCCCCCTATTACATGGGACCAATAACATACTGGCGAAATGTGGGTGTATCTACTATGGGACTGAGTCCTGGGTACACCTCTGCCTACCCCTTCGGGGAAAAGGCGTGAATGTATGTATAAACCTTCCACCTCAAAGCTACTTTTCTCAGTGCTTGGATAGGAGACACTGAAAACTACCTCTCCTTAAAGCTACATCTAGGTAAATCTAACTTAAGTAAGAGTTGTTTAAAATAAACAGGATTTTAAAGCCAAGTAGTATCGCTTTGGAGTGGAAATGCAAGACACTTGTCACTAAAATAGAAAGCTGCATTTAGTCTCGCCTTTTTAAGTTACAATAAACGTATGCGAATATTTCTCAAAGTTTTTTCACGTTCTCGCTTCGTTGCGTATAATGTAGAAATAATCTGAAGGTTTACTGCGAAGCGCCTTAATCTGACTTTAACTGCTACTATTATACGGTACGCGTGAATTGTGGCTAAGCTTAACTTGAAATTGTGCTCATTAAGTGTGCTTATTAAAATTTCGTACGAGAAAAGTTATTTTGAGCCCTTAATTTAATGAAACTGTCTTTGTCAACTTCTAGCTATATATGTACTCTACTCAGCCCGTATCTACACAATGCTGGGTATAGGCTTCCACTCTATTACACCACTTTTTGGTCCTGCGCGAGTCTCATCCAGCGAATTTGACGATATCATCTGACCACCGGTCTGCCTCGAGATCGTTGACCTTCTCTCGAACTTAATAAAATGTGCAAATATGAATATGGGAACAACAATTAAATACGAGCGGGATTTGAACCCTCACCTTCCGCACCAATCTGGTCGGTAGGCACTCTACGAATTGAGCTACCGTTGTACTACAACGAATTGCGAAATTTTTCGAAAGGTTAGGTTAGGTAGGAAGGTGCGGGTTCAAATCCCGTTCGTGAGTGAAATTTTTCTTCCCATATTCATATTGTATTACAAGCGAATAGACCTATATAAAAATATAAAGCATCAGTAAAATGTAATTAAAACATTCGTGCTCATATAAGCCAGTGATTTGGCCTACCTAGCCATTAATAAAAGTATCGAATACGTCCTAAAAACTTTCTAATATTTTACTTACATTTAAACAACCCTGGTTCCAACCCAAGAAGTTTTCATTTTTCACAACGGTACCTTATTAAGTTTATTGTTGGTAGTGCCACTCGATGTTTACTTTGAGGCCACATGTGATAAAATAGAGACCGCAACGGCCGACGGGCTACCAAAATGTCCGGTGGCGGTTCCCCGAAAATTTACATTTTAATTAAGTCGAAGCTTAACGCCAATATTATATTAAGGAATTAAAGTTTCAATGCTTTGTTGGCCTCGCTTATAGAAATATGCATGAATATTCCGGAATTGTTTAGCTACTCTGGTTATGAATTGCTTATTTGATTGTACCAGAATTAATATTGTAACTAACCGATAATAATATGGTTTTGTTAAAGCTCGTATTTAGCTTTTAGTCAATTAATGATACTACAGACAACTATGATCATATTTTAATAGATACAGGAAATAATTAAATATAAATGTAAACAAACGGTAATCGGATTACAGTAAATGTCAAAATTTCAAATAATTAAAAAGTGTCATGTAAAATGTAAACTAACTAAACTATGTAAACCTTATTATCTCTATTTTCTTCTCTATCTTAATATCTATAAAATATTGGAGTAATATTACTAAAGGAAGAACATAATAGAGTAATTTTTATGTAGACGAAAATGTTCGTATAAGTATCTACGGATCGGGTTCTAAAAGAATAAAAAGTAGAAAAGTAAGCTCAAATTCATACAACGAGCTATAGACAGGGCTATGTTCGGAATTTCTCTGCGAGATCGAATCAGAAATGAGGAGATCCGTAGACGAATTAAAGTTACCGAGATAGCCCAGCGGATTAGCAAGTTCAAGTGCTAATAGGCAAAGCATATAGCACGTAGAACTGATGGCGGATGAGGCTGTAAGGTTCTCGACCAGCAAGTACAGCGTAGGATGTCCACCCACCGTGTGGAAAGACGATCTAATAAAGACAGCAGGAGAACGCTAGATGCAAGGCGCTTACAACAGGACTAGATGGAAATCTTTGAGCGAGGTCAGAGCAGTGAAGTTCCCACGGCTGAGATATTAATGATGTTGATGATAAATAACACTTTTTATGTTTTTTATATTAATGAGTGACAAGACGAGCAAATCAGGTGCCTGATGGTAAGCATCATGATTGCCCATATTAGATACAATGCCACCCAGTGTTTTAAAATTCAAAATTCTGTGCGGCACTGCACTGCGCCTGTCACCCTGAGATATGAGTTGTTGAATCTCATCATGCCCAGTAATTTCGCTGGTAACATTGCCCTTCAAACCGAAACACAGTAATGTTTGCACATTACTGCTTGGCGGATGAATAACTGGCAAAGGTGTGGTACTTCCCCGGGCGGCCCCCTGCTAAAGAAGCCTACCACTACAAAAGGCACACAAATCAAGAGGGCACACCAATCTGCAGGGCATTTTGATAGCTACTCATTACGGTGGATAGTTATTTATATATGTTTAGCCACATTCATTATAATCGTGACAGAGTGTAACGAGTGTGAAAATATTGTTCACCACTCTCCAACCGTAAAAATGTTAATGAACCGAGCGATCGATGACCAGACATTCTTAAACATGGTACATGGTTAAAATTTCATATTTGCACAAGGTTACGGCATCCATTTTAGTTGTGTGGCGTGTCTTTTGGGAGTTTATCATTTGAAATGTTTATTTTAAAAAGGCATTTTTTTACTTACATTCTGCCACTCCAGGTTCCTAGTTTCTACCATAAGTTATTAGGTATAACGAATATATTAAGTGAATAATTTTTATGCTAACCTAAAAAATTTGCTCTAAAACTTTAAACAATTCCACCACCGAGTTATAATTAAATTTGTAAGAAATACGGCTCGTTCAAGACTCGTCTACTATACTCGCGCCTAAACTTCCTCCGCCAACTTGTCGACAAATAGTTGACGAATTGCACGAACTTTCCTTCATTCATCTTGAGAATGAACTCTATAATGCCAACTTCTAGAATAAACTTCTACAACTCGAGAATGAAGCCGGTAATTGAGGACTAATGATCTGCATCTCGGATCACAGCCGAGAGTTTTTCTCGTAAATCTTCTTTGAAACTTTCAGAACTGTCGCGGCGGGACTGTTTATCTGTTTTGAAACTCTTAACGCAAAATATGCTGAAGAAAAATCTTCACAATTATCTTATTTTTAATTATGAAAGTTTAAAACGTTGTCTTAAAGTACCTAATATAAATAATAAATGCGATAAGTAACTCTTATCAGCTTTTTGGACTTACTGACGCTCAATAAATTTCGTGGAGAATACTGAGAGTTATAATAAATGTATTATGGAATATTAAGTTTTTTATAAAATAAGCGCTGAGATTTATAGGATTTCTTTATTTTCATCATGGATTAAAGGTTAATTTAACTTTATTGTACTAATATTTTTTTATTGTGGCGGATATTAGGATTTTTTGGTGGTTGTTAAAACTGGCCCCTTATTTCGATATTGTTGCTTTCAATTTCAAATACTTTTCTTCTCTGTTGCTTATATTAGGGATTCCTCCGTTTGGCATAAATTTTTTAGGCATAAAATTGTATGGCATAATGTTTTCGCATAACTTTTTAATAAAAGTAAATAATAATTCTTTGGCATAATAATACTGTAGCATAATAGAAAGTTTCACATAAGTAGAAATTGGTCTAACATGTTTAGGCATAATTGATTATCCTATAATTTTTTAAGGCATACTAATTATTCCTATAATAATCATGTGACATAAAAATATATTGTATAATCCGAATCAGTTGGTTAAGTTAGGTTAGGTTAGTTTTATTATTATTTTTAGGGCTTTTATGACACAGAAGATTGTGTGTTAATATCATTATGCGTTTATAATCTTAAGCTTAATTACTATTATGCTAATAGTATTTATGACAATAAAAATTATGGAAAAATATTTATGCCAAATAATATAATGCGTAGTGATCATTAAACTGAATGTTGTTATTGCAAAGTATATTATAACAATACATATTATGCGTTTCATTAGTAAACCCTTATATTATTACTATATGCTTAATAATCATGTCAAATAAAACCGCAGTCGGTCAAAAATTATTGTGCCACCGAATAAGTACACATTATTTCCGAACCATAAAATATCGTAAAGAGCTCGGGATCCAGATAATATCAGAAAAGATTCGATACATTTCTTCCTTTGACGATCGGTATCCGAGCTCATTTATTTTGTCCTCTCAGCTTCATTCCTGAGAACGGGAAAAACATCCTTCATCGTAAAAAGGTACAAATGTTTGTACCTACCTACCCCAATTTTTTTTCTTTTTATTGCGTTTCCTTGGAAGATAATAAAATTAATATTGTTCTTGCGGTTCGTGAGACTGAGAATATGTTTTACAAAAACTGAAAAAATATTTTTTAAGAAATGCATTACATGAAAAATAGACGGAGCGCTGAACCTTTGTGTAAAGGTTCAGCTTTGTGTAATAGGTGTCTATTAAGAGTTGATTAAGCTCAAAATAATATCACTGGCACAATCCATCCGCTGAAATTGGGATTGCGATTTTGTGTACGTAATAAACATCTAACATTCCTACTCTCCATAGTTTACCATCACGTGACATTTGAATTTATCTCCGGGGATATATAATTTAGAGCGCGGAGAGTGGAGAGTGGTGAGCCATCGGAACCGGATGTGGCGGACTCGAAATGGCGCAACGTGGAACAATGCGCCTCGGTTTTGCGATATCTGCACCATATAGACCTCGTTCGGCTATATGCGGTTTGCGTAATTATCATTATTTGTATTTATGATTTATTTTTGATATTATACCAAGGTATACTGTACAAGCGAGAGGAATAAGTAGGTACATTCCCAAAATTCCATCAATGCTTTCGCGTAGTTTTTATTGCCCAGTTTCATCACAATTAAAACCCAGTGGACCTTTAATATAAGTAACAAATTGTCACGAACTAACCTGGAGTACAGTCATTTTGTAGGATTGAACTCTTTCATGTTAAATTCATTTATTGAGCCCAATTACTATGCCAGTTATTTTTACGCCTTTCTATTTTAATAGTCAACCAGTCACACGGAAGTATAATATAAGCATAATAAGTGAAAATATTTCATCACCAAAACTACCACAGTATATAGGTACACAGTATATTAAAATAACCAGTATAATAGTTTAAAAAAAGTCCAAACAATTGCGTTTAGAGACATTTATAAAAAAAATATCGCATTATCTTGTGGAGAAAATTTGTTCCCACTCATGGTAACAGTTTGTAGGTTGATAGAAGGCCTCTGACACGATCTAATAATTATCACATACGACGATAGCCGAGATCAAAGGCTTTACGGGGCTTTCAAAGCACGCAGTAAAATCAAAAACAACTGATTCAAACCTTCCAAACAATCTAAACTAAGTAAATAAGACATGAGCAACTTTGTATGTGGACGCAATCAAACTTTATCTTTTGAGAATCAGAGACAAAGACATTGAGAATATTGTACAACATTGTCGCGTAACCAAACCATCTCTGGAATCGGATCCATCTGATAACAAACATTTCCGATCAAAACACACACTGCACTCACAAAATGTTTTATGCATCAGCGTATAAGCTAGCAAGCGGAAACGAGAATGTAAAACAATAAGGAACTAGCTTTTGAGTCTTAAAAATACTAGAAACTGTACTAAATTTATAAAAGTTGCGCTCAAAATGCTCCATTATTTTGTATTTAGGTACTTACATTTAAAGATGTAACTCAAGTGTAAGCTTTAATTTGTAGGATTTATTTTTATGACAGGAGAATCAGTATCAATAGAGAATAAGTATCACTAGGCTCTAAACGAGTAAGTAAAATATGATTGCGCATTTTCACAAAGAATGCACTAGGCAGAGAAATTCATTTCCGCTAGTGTTAAATACGCTGTGGATAATAAAAAAATCCTTTTATTGTATTCACATATCTAAGCTTCACAGCTTAACACAACTTTGGGTTTGAAAAGGTCTAAGACATCAATAAATAAACTGGTCAAATGCGATTGGGACTCGCATAATGAAGGGTTCCTACCCACTCTGTACCTATTAATTACCTATTTATAGGTGTCACCTTTCCTCATCTACCAAATAAAATTCATATATTCCTTTTAATTTAATTAGTATTAGGATTATAGTAAACCGTTCGGTGTTGCCACCGCGCACTACTCGCGGCCGTCCTCCCGCTCGTCTTTTGGATTAGATTATCTGTGGTAGGAAAATGGCGTAACTCGCGTGTGCCCGAATTTCACGACTGTGAATTCTTTTTAATTTAAATTGTGAAGAAATTATTAAACACCTGATAAGATCTCTCCTGTTTATTTTTATATGAGTGCACCCCACCTCATATATGACGCCCAACGTGGCAGTAAAGGTCTTACATGACAATTTATTAAACACTTTGATTGTATGCATCTTTAAGTTCATAAACTTTATTTTATTTGTGGTTAAAGAGGCAATAGAAATACATATATTGTGAATATTACAAGTGTTTTGCTATAAAGGTTTATGAGATAGAGCACTGTGACGGTCGGATGGATGGACGGACGCCTGGATTGTTGAGGCTTAGTAATTGGGATTCTTCGGCACCCTTTGGGTACGCTAATTTATTCCTTGATTGACGTCAATTATCACATTACACGATCTGACAGCATAACCTATCATATAATTTTTCTAATCTTTTTTTCTATAATCTTTCTGTAGTGGTAGGCCTCTTGCAGGGAGCCGCCCGGGGAAGTACCACACCTTTGCCAGTTATTCATCCGCCAAGCAGTAATGTGCAAACATTACTGTGTTCCGGTCTGAAGGGCAATGTTACCAGCGAAATTACTGGGCATGATGAGATTCAACAACTAATATCTCAGGGTGACAGGCGCAGTGCAGTGCCGCGCAGAATTTTGAATTATAAAACACTGGGTGGCACTGCGTTTGATATGGGCAATCATGATGCTTACTATCAGGCACCTGATTTGCTCGTCTTGTCACTCACTATCATAAAAAAATAAAAAATAATGGACGCTTAAGACTTTTTTTCCCAACAATAGTGATACGAAGAAAATTGTATGAAAACATAGTACTCATATTCAGTATAAAATACTCGGCCGTACGTGTTCCGATTACAAATCCCGATGAACCATTCGGTAAGGCGATCAAAAGAGTTCAAAGAAATCCAGAGATAATACGACGCGATTTTTTTCGTGTTCGTCCACAAACGTGCGTCATTATGGGCCCATTTTCTGGTAGTTTATAATAAATACCCGGCTTGGGGTTACCGGCTTTAGAATAGTACCTCACCCTCTCTACCCGTGGTTGCTGTAAGAGCCGGCTAAGGGATAGGATCCGGGACGAGGACGGGCAGCAGCGTCCTCTGCGTAAAACTATCAAACTGCGCTCGCCAATCCGCCTGCCAAGCGTGGCGAGTATTGGCAACAACCCCCGTTATGGGGGAGGCTTATGTTCAGCAGTGGACTTACAACGGCTGGATGATGATGATGATGATAATAAATATAACATTAAGTTATATCATAAAAGTACAGTGCGTTTATACAAAGTATTTTATCATAAAATATATCGTAGAGATTGCAAACATTGTATACTTTTATTGATACACAAAACATCACTCAAAGAGCAAAAATCGAAATACATTAAATTACGAGCTCTGCCAGCCATAAATCCTTATCAATCTCAGTATTACAAAGCCTTCGTAGCTAAGATATTTCATTCAGTCGGGATCACAAGCTAAAGCCGGCTAAACGAGACCAACCTCGCGCACTCTAGATAAGAATGCAATCTGCTTGCACCCAGATATCAAATTAAACTGGGAATATACTCGTACCATTTCTATGTTAAATTCTTAAACAATTTTAATATGCAGGATGTGGGAGTTAAGTAAAAATCCTTGCATTAATTAAGTAACTATGTTATGCAAAATGCAAAACGTTTTCGTTCACAGTGGAAACTATAAATTTGAGTTTCAAGAGATTTAATGTTATTCTCATTCTACAGTAGAATAAAGGCTTCAAGCTTTTGGTACGTAGTAGGCATCAAGATAGTATTAATACCTCTTACCTTTCTAAACCCAATCGCTCATGCCCTTAAGAGATCGAGTTTAACCTTCAAGATAATTCAAGTGAGAGGGATCTTTGTGCTTGACCGACAAAGAACGGACCAAGATATTAAACTGGCGTAGGCTGAGGTTTATTGTAGAGCATTTGACCTTTGTGTAAACATTCATTGAAATGTGGCGGTTCGTAACCTTTCGAAAATGATGAAAAATGGCATTCATTGTGTTATAATAAAACAGTCTTTTTTTACAGTTAAATACACTATGTAAAAATCATTAAACTGTGCTCGTCAACCCGCTTGCCAAGCATGGCGAGTATTGGCAAAGCCCCAGTTATAAGAGAGGCCTATTTCCAGCAATGGACTTCCAACAGCTAAGATGATGATCATGAAAGTAAAGTCAAACTAAAATGTAGGTGTATCAGAATGATATAAAAATGAAATAGCTAACGTTAATTAACTTTATAATACAAACAGATGCTCAACAATCATTCACGTTACACGTTCCAAGCAAATAACCATTAAAGTAAAACATCCGACACAATAACAAACCAAATAATTTATTCGATTCGATTTATCACTGCTCTCGTTCCAACACGATGCGATCTCGCGAATAAAAGAATCCACGCATTCATTTTAGACTGATAAATTGCAGCGAATGTTAAAAGAGGGAGATTGGTACAATTTTGCGGACAGGAAACGGAGCTCTCGGCCGACTGGGTGTGAAAATTCGACTCGCCATGAAATATTACGAACGTGACTCGTCTACGCTTTCTTGATTCATTCGCTTGGACAAGACACAATGATAAATTCGGGGTGGGTATTTTGACAATAGCGCTAATTGAAATTGCTCGAGAATCACGCTCATTGTAATTTTGTAATTCGCTAATGGCACAAGTTCGTGTAGTACCAATTCTTTGAATGAGTGTTTATTGTTTATTTAATAGAAACTTCAAATACCTACTGATATAAAAACTTTTAATTATTAGAGTTACATAATTAATTGGAGAGATACATAACATAACATACGTCTGTATTCGATTTATATTCGGTCTGCGTAAATATGATCACATATCAGAATTTTGTGCCAAGCTGAAATGGTTAACAATCCGACCTCGCCGGAGTATTCCGGAATAAGAATAGAATATGGCAAAGAAAGGATGTGAGTATTCACATCCTTTCTTTGCTATATTCTATTCTTTTTAACTCTGCCTCTTCTTCTTATCTCAAAGAGCGGTTCGAATACGTTCATCTTTCTCATACATTTAACCTGCGTTCCACAAACACGCGACTGTTGCAAATTACCTTGCCCAGCTCTCAGCACTATGACAAGTCAGTGCGAGCTGTTCGGTTGAGGAATGCATTTCCTGTGTCCATTAGGTATGCTAAATCCATCCATATTTGTAAAAGAACACTACTTATCTTCATTTTCATAGACAAGTCTGCGGCTCAATGTATGTATGTATGTAATGTGTATGCTAATGTGTATGTATGTAATGTATAAGTATATAATATGTATTATATTACTATGTTAATATTTATAATATAAGTATTTATATTTTATATGTTATATAGTATAGTATAGTAGGTTTATATAATATATAAGTAGCTATATTATTATCTATGTATATACCTATATATTGCACACCGCCGTCGTTAAATGTTTACTGTCCTTTTCCATCCCCAGGTTGTCTGTAAGAAATTGCTTTACGCGATAAGACCGCCTGTTGTTTACCGTGTCTTTTGTATTGTGTCTTTTTGTAAAATTGTATTTTTTTTTTGGTATGCAATAAAGTATTATTCTATTCTATTCTAATATACAATGACGACTTTTTTCCAAAGGGGTAGGCAGAGACGTAACCAGGACCCAGTCCCATAGTAGGCACACACATATATCTCCAGTATGTTATTGGTTCCACGCAATAGGGGGTGAGCCCATTGCCATTTACCACACAGCTTTGGCAGCCTGGCTGCCATAGAGATAATTTCTAATGGAAAAATCTTATCTGTAACACTTTGCTTGACCTGGGAACCGAACTCGGACCTCATGATTGGTAGTCGAACTTGCGCCCACTACGCCATCGAGGGAGCTTTGAGATTTGAATTTGATGAAGAGAGATACATCTCCCCCCAAATTTAAATAATTTGTTGGCAATGGATAAAATACAGGAATCTGAATTAAAATTAGGCACATTAAAACAAAGGAAGAAAGTCGTAAAAAAATATAATAATACGTCACTCATTAGAAACATAAGGCAACGATAAAATGAAGCTTTGAAGAGACAGCAGCGTTTTACTACTTACACTTAAAGTTAAGATGCAGAACTTACAAGAAACGATTAAGCGAAGCGAGGGCCAGTCGTCAAGTCCAGCAACTTCCTCGGAACTTGGTATAAAGTGAAACGGTCAAGGCAATTAAGTTAACGACTGAGTGATTCGCTTTTGTCACTGAAACTGGTAAAATGAAATTATTTTCAATTTATGTCTTAAATAGACTCAAATTTACGAAAAGAATATTATTGGAAACTTCTGCATAGCCGCTTCGCGGCACCTTCAAATAAAACGAATGTAACCAAACCAAACATTCGTCGAATCCAACTAGGCTGGGCAGCGTTCGGAAATCTACGCTATGTCTTCTCGTCCAAAATTCTTCAGTGCCTCAAGTCGAAGGTCTTCGACCAGTGTGTGTTACCAGTGATGACTTACGGATCTGAAACGTGGTCCCTGACTGTGGGCCTTATAAGTAAGCTCAATATAGCGCAACGAGCTAGAAGCTCGAGTCAGAAATGAGGAGATCCGTAGACGGACGAAAGTTACCGACATAGCCCAGCGGATTAGCAAGTTGAAGTGGCAATGGGCAGGGCACATAGCACGTAGAACTGATGGCCGATGGGGCCGTAAAGTTCTTGAATGGAGACCACGGATTGGTAAGCGCAGCGTAGGACGTCCTCCCACAAGGTGGACAGACGATCTGATAAGTACGGCAGGAGCACGCTGGATGCAGGCCGCTTACAACCGGACTGGATGGAAATCTAAGGGGGAGGCCTATGTTCAACAGTGGACGTCCTATGGCTGAGATGATGATGATGATGAACCAAACCAAATATTGTGAAACTATCCGTTGAAAAGATTAAGCCGTACAAGTTTCTTGTGCGTTCTTCTTGTAGAGGTATCTTTCCGAACGCACGGTAGACTCAGTACTGTTTATCTTCATTGACGTGCAAAAGTGTCAGATTATGACTTATTTGAATAAATCTGTTTGAGTTTGAGTATGATTTAGGTTTCCTCGATACAAGCTTGCCTAGTAAGGAAACCAACAATAACAAATATATGTAATAAAAGTCCTGCAAAAATGTTTAGATTGTACTTTTGGTTATCTATTTATGTAAATTTTTGCAGTAATAAATATATTTTCATTTCATTTTTCATTTTCAATGTATAGCTACACTATTACAATTAATTTCGTTAAAAGTTCATTATATTCAAGAAATATGCAAGTGAAATTACTGTTCGCTTTTATCTATATAATTTGCATTTATTACATTAAGATATTCTGTTGTACCGCTGAATTTTCTTTATATTATGGTTTATAAAATGGTATTTTTTTTAAATTTCGGTATTTTACGGAAAATGGAACCTTACATATACCTTATGTACCTTATTTAAAAACATATGACCTAAAATTGATTTTTGTTTAGTTGTCACGTTTCAAGCTATATTTGATGAGGTAAAGTTGCATCAGCACTGGTAATGGGACGAATAACCGGAGCCTTGTTAGATAGAGAGATATAATGTCTCTTCATTAATACCACAATACATAAAATGATAAAAAAAATATTAAAAACTAAAGCTTTAGTATTTGAGTGGTTGTGTAAATAGTTTATATTTTGACTAAAATTATTTATATATTTTATGTTTATGAATAGAGAATGCATTTAAACCAAAAAATGACTGAGAATAATTGAGCGCGCGCACGTCTTAGCCTTTGTATAAATAGGACTATTTTTTATTCTGTGGTACAATAGTAAACAGAGTTGTAAATTATAATAAAATAATAATCACGGTTGTTTTAAAAATGGTATAATCTATTATTTATTGTTTGTGTCATAGTAATTGGAATTTTACTGCTCTTCTTTTGTCAGATTGATCTGATATTTGGTGCAAAACTTCAGTTCTACAGACAATACAAAAAATACTAATTATTTGTTACTTGCTGAATTGTTAATGTACAAATTAAATAGAAAGCTCACTGATGCTCACATCTGTTGAAACTGTAGCCTCGTGTGCATCCGTATGGCAGCGTTCATGCGAAAGAGCGCATGCCTTTTACTGCCTTTTTTAATCATTCATGTCGTTATTTTTATTTGCACCACTCTATAGCCAACCAAGTTAAACATTATTATTTTCTTTTCTCTTGTATTTATACTCGTAACACATTTTAGGTAAGATAACATAATATAACATACAATCACGCCTTTTTCCCGAAAGGGTAGGCAGAGGTGTACCTAGGACTTAGTCCAGGAGATTAGACCCACATTTCGCCAGTATATCATTGGTGCCATGTAATATTTAATTTAATAGGAGGCGAGCCAATAGGCTCGCCTCCTATTAAACAAACCTGGAACAATTGTCCCCGGTAGATGGCTATTGCCATCTACCGGGGACAATTGTTCCAGAATCCAGGCTGTCATTGCGATAATTTCTAATGGAAAAATTCAATAACACTGCCTGACCTGGGCATCGAACCCGGGACCTCGAGCTTACGCCCACTACGCCACCGAGGCAGTAATAGGTAAGATACATACCTATTATTAAACAACTTAAATAATTCCAGTGACATCGTTCCCATTTAAGAAGAGGTAATATACACTCACACTCAATAACATTCACACAATATTGTGGGTGCATCCCGGTGCCCAACTCTTACGAGGCTGGTGTCTCTTGGAGGTACCCACATATTGGGCACATACACACATACACATACACTCTACACACGTACAAACACACACACCCCTACTCACACACACATAGTTCACAGTATTACATACACAGCCAGAGAGAGAGAGAGAGAAATTATATAATATTATTTAAGCTATATTTCTAAATTCTTATTGAAAATATTAAGTAAATTAGGTATATAAAAGTATTGTAACGTTTATTTTGGATATCTTTTGTAAGTAACCCCTTCGGAGGGGGGCGTTGGTGTCTGCGACACAGTTTTATTACTATAGCTGGCATCATCGTTTCCTCACCTTTTTTGTGTATGTAACTGGTTTCCGAAATAAAGTTTATAAAGTTTATAGTTTATAATATAATATGTAGGTACTAGTAGTAAAGCAATTCAATGTCATTGGTAGGTACCTATTTATTAATTTTAAAATAAATAATATTACAGAAACTGAAAGCTCGTAAAAAAAGGATGCCATAGAGCCGAGAATTTGCTTAATACACTGTTAGGTTGAATATTTCCTTAGAGCCGATAGATGGATTCCGATAGAAGATAAAGGCTGTAGTTTAACGGTATCTTTTAAAAGGAAAGGAAAATACCTTCACAAACCAACCATAAAAAGCGCTTTCACGAGTAACAAGCGCTGTAAAAATCTCTAGGGATGTGATGTATCGTCTTCGAAATATCTAAGTAATTTTCAATATTGTATTTATGCGACGTCATAACATGGATAACATCTTGAAATAATTTCACTATATTATTTTTAGCCTATTTTGAAACTCAAATGAGAAAGAGAGTCTGAATATGTTTGTTACCTCTTCCCGCAAAAACTATTGCACAAATTGAGTTGATAGTTGGTAGGTACTTAGGTAGCCTGGAAATGCTATATTTTTGTTGAAACATATCGTTTTTTTGGAAAACATTACATAAACAATAGATTTTGCGAATTTAATAAAATAACTCCTATATAAAACTAGTTTCTATTTGTAACAAACAATGAAACATTTTGCCATTTATGAGACAACATATATAATTTATGTATTTTCATTATCTCCGATAAAATCTATATCACGAGTAAAAAAAATATTGCTACCTACGAGTAATATTGTTTTCGATAAGCGCACCACTATAACATCATCGTATCTTTTCGGAATAAAATTTACAAGATATTGTAATCTCTGTGTTTCTCATTGTTCTTAACGAAGCTTTTTATGTATATATTATGTATACAGCGTATATAATATGCTTATTTAGGGTAAACACGATATTATCAGATTAACAAGTTAAATTAAGGTTGGAAACGATTTTTATTTTATCTCACTGTGTCAGTAGCTGTTTTGTATTATCGTAATTTTGTAATATTCGTTACCACGTCATACGCTCGCTTTCCAAATTTCTTTTCCCAAGGTAGCACTCCGCAGTCCCGAGACCAACCTGGCCTGGCAGGGTTGCCATGTGGTGACGTATCTCATACGTCAATGAAAATGCAGTTACTCCATATTATGTTTATTACTCTACACTTAAATACAGACTGGTGGTCTTATAACCTAATTATATCTATGCTTACTATAACAATATATGCTACAATATTATAATATGCTTACTACTACACCACAGTAGTCTATCGTTATTTTTTCCTGATCAAAATGAGAATGAGCAGGCTGTTGATTAAAATAAAAAATGAACCCCGACATACTGTGAACCGCCGAGGGAGTCTCGAAGACTTCCTCGGTGGCGTAGTGGTCGCAAGCTCGACTGCCGATCATGAAGTCCCGGGTTCGATCCCCAGATTAGGAAAGGTGTTAGATATAGGTTTTATCTATTAGGAAATATTTCTATGACAGCATGGAGTCTGGAACAATGCCCGATAGACGGCAATAGGCTCGCCCCCTATTACATGGTACCAATAACATACTGGCGAAATGTGGGTGTACCTTGGTGTACGGGACTATACATACATAAAATCACGTCTGTGAACCGAATTTTCGATGTAATTTAGTATAGTAGTTAAATAAAACCCGTTCAATTGGACTTTAAACTGCAGCTAAAATCAAAATTAATATATATTTTTTTTATGATAGTGAGTAACAAGACGAGCAAATCAGGTGCCTGATGGCAAGCATCATGATTGCCCATATCAGACACAGTGCCACCCAGTGTTTTAATATTCAAAATTCTGCGCGGCACTGCACTGCGCCTGTCACCCTGAGTTATTAGTTGTTGAAACTCGTCATGCCCAGTAATTTCGCTGGAAACATTGCCCTTCTGACCGGAACACAGTAATGTTTACACATTACTGCTTGGCGGATGAATAACTGGCAAAGGTGTGGTACTTCCCCAGGCGGCCCCCTGCAAAAGAGGCCTACCACTACACATTAATAATATCGTATTAATATCTATTTAAAGATTAACGATCAATTCTATATTTCATAATATCAAAAATAAAATAACTTTAAAAAGTTCACTATTATTCATGTAATGATCAAAGAGCAGAATAGCACATCACACACATTCTAAAATAATGTAATTCTATCAAACGCAAAGTTAAATTCGTCTGCGAATGAGTTCAACGCAACTCTAGCGGTCCAACGATCAAAGTTACATCAGGTCGTCGTACAAGTTAGATTGCATAAAAATAAAGTTTACAGTTATTTCAACTTTTGATGTAAAAGAGTTTTTAATTATCTCAATTTTAAATGAGTTGTTAACCCTCTTAAAATGCCTGAGATTGCGGCTTACGACTAGCATTCTTCGAAGCTACGGTAAAAATAATGGGTATTCTTATGAATAGAAAAGAGTTTTTAATTATATTATGAGAACTCTGAATTCTCACTGTTCTGTTTTAATATATTTAATATATTATAATATAATAATATAACTTTTAATACATTTATATTATATTATATTTATTTTACTACAGACCTACATAATATATTTTCCAGTGGAGATACGAGTGACATAATATAATTAACTTAATTATGTAATTATTTCTCGCCTCAGTGTCGTAGTGTGCGCACGCTCGACTGCCGATCATGAGGTCCCGGGTTCGATCCTCAGGTCAGGCAAAGTGTTAAATATTTGATTCTTCCATTTGGAATTATCTCAATAACTGCCTGGAGTCTGGGCAGGCAGTTATAATAAAAATATATATTATAGATAAAGTGTACTTAATCATTTTGGCAATAAATAATTCTTATTCTTCTTTGTTATATTTGCGAAAACATATTTTGTTAAAGAAAACCTTACAGTATTTGCGTATTTATGAATTTTGATTTTTTTTAAAATAAAAAGCATAAAATCATACGTTTTTTTTAACAAAATATGCTTTCGCGCAAATAAAGGCCAGAGCCAACCACAAACAATTGAGTGGAAAATTATTCCCTATTTCTTCATATCTTTGTATTTTCATTTTGTATGGGTGACGTTTAACCTTAAAGAAAACTTTATTAAATATCACCTTTCTTGTGTTTGTCGCTTGTAATAAAATATTATGTATGTAAATAGCTAAATCATACATACATAATCATACATAATATTTTATTATGTCAATTGGAAGACAAAGATGTCAGGGAGCTGGTTTGATGAGCCGGTCTGATAAGCTGGTTACAGGAACATTCATCAACAACGCAGCTCAACCGAGTTTGAGCTCATTTGTAAGTGCTAGATTGCTACTGATACTAGATATGTATTAATAAAATAAAAGATTACATTAAAAAACTTTAAAGGTAAGTTTGTTATTGTATTAAATAATCTATACATACCATAAAACGCGCTCCGAGCTTTTCTTGCTGTAAATAGACTCTAACAAATATAATCATGTACACAAGTGTTACTATTTCTGTATGTATGATCTACGCAGAAACTTGTGGTTGTGAGCGTACTCGGTTGATAAAACTACGTCATGCGATCGCTATAGGTCATAGGTGGTTGGAGAGAATGTCAATATAAAACTAATGCCGAGGTTTTCAAGAGTAGGCGCACTTACGTATTATGAAAATAGGATCGTGCAAGGAAATGTAGTTATGAATGCGATTGTACATCATAGGTGTATATTATTTTTGTTTATTTTAATTTATTCCACGCTCCACGATATTACAGACTTTCTTTTCTTTTCTATAAAGATAAAATAATAATATGATAGTAATTGCTTACCAATATTTCATTATCGTTTTGAGTGCCAATCCAAATATTTTTTGATTATAAGATGAAACTACCTACATTAATTCTGTTTAAGTATTTCTACGCCATAAGCTGAATGTGATTACCTGCTATATGTATTATTACTGCATACTACTATTTTGTTCAGCTGAAAGCACTCTATTAATTTCGAAAGTACTAAATAATTCCAAAAAGGTTCACGAGGCTAGTCCATTATGGGCCGCAGTTGCTAAAAACTAGTAAGAATCCTATTTCGTAAGTAGGTCTGGAAAAGTGCTCTTCATGTCCTAATTGGAAGTGAATAGGAAACTGGACAGCGTACCTAAGTACAAGGTCAATGTATCGATTTGCTAGTAACAGCTATATTTCTCTGGGACATCGTGTCGGCGCAACATGGTGTCTTTGAGCTATGAAAATGGGATATATTATTAAAGGAACGAAAGGTAAAAAAAAAAGGAAACACAGTAAACTAAAGACTGTAAAGGAAGTACATAAGGGAAAGAAGTTGGACGCCTCCTCTTTCCTTTTTTCTTTACGTACATTTTTCCTTTATTTTCTAGTCTGTTTTTATTTTTGTCTTCGTTTTTATTGGTTATATACCTACTCGTATTATGGTAAGTTGCAAGGTCATGTTGGTAGCATAAACAAGCGGTCACCAGTTGAAAGTTTATGGCAGTAGGTATACATTATGTTGTCCCAGTGAAATAAAGCCCTAAGGCCCACTTGCACCAAAATTAGGGTTAAACAAGAGTTTATAAACACATGCTGGATTAAACTCACATTTTATCTTGCACTACTAAAAACTGACGTTGGAATAGTAAATCTGATGCGCTTCCGTTATAGTCTGACCAAGAATGAATGACACACTCTAATAGCGATGCTAGTGTGTCGTTCATTGTAAGCATGACGGTTGACGACGTTTTCATTTGTTTGGATAATATTTATTACGAAACTTATTTTCACCACAGAATTACCTATATTCTGTTTTGACACTATCTTTGATAACCCAATTTTAACCTTCCAGATTAGGTGGGTTAAATTAATCAAGGTCATCAATCATCTAGGTCAACTCCTAAATGCTGATAGACAGGAGAAATTATTGATTTATATCTGGTTTAGTGGTTTATTCTGAAATAAATACGTTAACCCAGAATGATGCAAGTGGGCCTAAAATGAATAAATAGTAGTTTATTGCAGGGCCATGTCAGTCAGATCTACAGAAATGGTGTGACAGTGAAGTATCGCTATAATGATATCGGAGTGTGTGAGTAGTTCAACTACTAAGTCATGCTTAGTTAGGTACTGGCTTACTTTCTGACTGCGCTGTGAGACCTGGGAAATATAGCAATAGTGTTAGTAATCAGCTAAAACTAACTACATTACGTAAGTTTAATTTAACTTTTAAAGTTAGAGTTAGATCCTTAAAATATGATGATATTATATTTTTTAATACTAGTGAATAAACATCAACCCCATTTCAGGTACCGTATATAATTGCAAATAGAAATATATAAGTATAGAAAGCTTTTGTAATCTATACTTATATTTAAATATATTCATTTTGCTTAACTAATGTTAAATAAATTGTTAAGGCATACGTACGTATGCATAGGTTAGGGTTCTGTACCTAGATATCTGACCAAACCGCTTTAAATCGCTTTTAAAATACAGCGCCATCTATTAGTAAAATGGCCATAGCTTTTGATTGCATTAACTTAGAAGTATGATTTTTTTACAGCCACAGGGGATCGCAGATCTGAGTAGTTGATATCAATTTCGACTTGATACCTCCACGCGTTCCCGTTAAAAAGTGTCTTGACAGACGGACAACACTATTTGGGATCTCCACGTAGTGTTGGGATAAGAGATGAAGGATGATAGTGATTTGCACAGTTTATTTTTTGTGGGTTAATTAATTAGATTAATAAACGCGTTAATTTCCACATTGTAAGTAGGTACAAGTTCATAGATCTATCAAGAATCCGAAATTAACACCAAATCGCGAAGTTTAACACATCTCCAAATGTCTGTACACAAAAGCTCACAAAGTAAAATCCGTGAAGTTGATATCAATTTCGACTTGATACCTCCACGCGTTCCCGTTAAAAAGTGTCTTGACAGACGGACAACACTATTTGGGATCTCCACGTAGTGTTGGGATAAGAGATGAAGGATGATAGTGATTTGCACAGTTTATTTTTTGTGGGTTAATTAATTAGATTAATAAACGCGTTAATTTCCACATTGTAAGTAGGTACAAGTTCATAGATCTATCAAGAATCCGAAATTAACACCAAATCGCGAAGTTTAACACATCTCCAAATGTCTGTACACAAAAGCTCACAAAGTAAAATCCGTGAACACGGTTAACAAAGCAAATTGATAGCTGTATATCAGTCAAGCGTATCAGGCAAGGGGCATAATCGTGGGGCACCGCTGAAATATTACTGCCACAATGTAATAGGAAAACATCTTTGTATGCGAGTCATCAATCACATTCGGTGTCGTGTTTCGATTCAATAGATCGAATGGTACCTATATACTAATATACATGGTTCTTGGTAATCTGGCATCCTCTTAACTCTAAAGATAATATGGGTAATTGTAGTCATTGAAACGATTGTCACTATGGAACCGACTCTTGAAATAAATAAAATACAACTGTTTTACAGAAAATGCTTTTCATTCTCAAGATGATAAAGTAAATTTCTTTTTATAAAGTTACCAATGAGATTTTTTTTGGTGTCGCACGAATAGGATATTGGCCTAAATGTTTTGATGAAATAAATAATTATATTTTCTCACAATCGTCGTGAAAAGAAGTGTGAATCGGGCGAGTGTGAATCAAGTTGGGCTCGACCCCGCACTTTTCATGAAGAAATTGATGTTATAGGAAAAACCATAGTCGAAAGTCGAAAGTACCTACTACCGACGAACATGTATAATAAATGTCATGGAAGGGGAAGAAGCAAAATCCGTATGTCGGGATCGTAGGAGAGAAATAGTATCTCTGCCTTTCCCAATAAGAACAAAGTGTGACTGTATATTATGTATGGAGTTTATAATTTTTTTGCGATATCATATCTGTCTTCATAGTAAATGATGATTCAAATGATGAGCACAATGTCTCTTCAAGAAGATGGTTATTACCAGTAACCCTTTATAATATAGTTCATTTATCATACGTGAGGTGGAGAGCAATTTCGGGTGTAATTAAAAACATCTGCCCTGAAGTGGACAATGAATTATTGTAGAGGGTTCCAGTCTTTTGGGTGACGGTCGATTAGTCATGTGTTATTTTGTTATTTATTAAGCTATTTTTGTGTTTTAATATGCGGGCTTTTGTTTCTAACCCTTTTGATGCCGGAATCCCAAGGGTTTTTTAGGTTATGTTTTGTAGTGGTAGGCCTCTTTAGCAGGGGGCCGCCTGGGGAAGTACCACACCTTTGCCAGTTATTCATCCGCCAAGCAGTAATGTGCAAACATGACTGTGTTCCGGTCTGAAGGGTAATGTAACCAGCAAAAATATTGGGCATGACGAGATACAACAACTAAGATCTCAGGGTGACAGGCGCAGTGCAGTGCCGCACAGATTTTGAACTTTAAAGCACTGGGTGGCACTGTATCTGATATGGGCAATCATAATGCTTACCATCAGGCACCTGATTAGCTCGTCTTGTCACTCACTATCATAAAAAAAAAAGATATGTTTTATGTAAATATAACGAGATATTCATTGACGTGCAAAACTGTCAGATTATGACCTATTTGAATAAATCTTTTTGAGTTTGAGTTTGATGACAGTAACTAGATTATGGATTTTGTTCAGTATAAACGTAATATATTTCCTAATTAAAGAAATGTATGAATACGTCAAACTAATCACGTGCCTTCATTCTCAAGGTTTTTGTTCTTTCGTCAGAATGCTGCTTCGCACCAATTTTGATTTTCCGTTAAAACATTCTCATCACTTTTTTTGTAATTCTTGGATGACACAGGTAATATTATAATATTGAAATAATGACCCTGACGGCTTGCTATATTATTTACCTAACTATTTTTGGAATTGACCATTTTTTTTCAGAAAAGTTGTACTAAGTATGTTGTTATATGCGTATATAGAATGATCGTACCTACATATTAACTTCTGACCCGACTCCTTTGTGGGCCGTGACTTATCACAATCTGCTTGCTCGAGCCCATTTCCCTTTTCTTTGTATAACTTTTATGATATTCGGAGAGCTTTTAAATACAATGTTAAGGTGAAGCCGAATGAAATGGTGTTTTTTACGTTCAGCTAATGTTTGTGGTTTTTGTTTTGCCAAGAAAGTGTGGTTTCATTCTTCAATTATTATTTACTAGCGTTAATATGTCGACTTCGTTACCGTTTAGACAGTTGAAACACTCTAGATCCAAGGGTTTAGGCTGGGCGTTGATGAGTGAGTGTGTCAGTCAGGCAGCCAGATTGAACTTTGATTTTTATATTTTAGAGATGTAAAAATAACTGTTTGTTATAATTTCACGTCTAAAGAGTTTAAGGGCGTTTGACTTCCATATAAAATGAAAATACACAAATATAAAAAAGAATGATAATATCTATTTAGAAAAATTGTATAGAAGTTGTTTTTAGGTGTTATTTTTTTATATTTAACCTAATATGTTCTGCTGACCCTAAACAAATTATGGGCAATTATAATGCTTTACCATCAGACACCTGATTTGCTCGTCCTGTTTTGCACTCACTATCATAAAAGAAATTTAATGAAAAATTATTCCCCCTTTCTTCCTATTTGTGTATTTTTATTTTGTATGGAACTTGAATATTTTTTTTTTATAATATTGAGTGTCAAGACGAGCAAATCAGGTGCCTCACGGTAAGCATCATGATTGCCCGTATCAGACACAGTGCCACCCAGTGTTTTAAAATACAAAATTCTGCGTGGCACTGCACTGCGCCTGTCACCCTGAGTTATTAAGTAATTTCGCTGGTAACATTGCCGTTCAGACCGGAACACAGTAATGTTTGCACATTAGTGCTTGACGGATGAATAACTGGCAAAGGTGTGGTACTTCCCCAGGCGGCCTCCTGCAAAAGAGGCCTACCACTACAAAAGCCCTTAACCGATTTTGAAGAATTGTGGTATATAGAGATAATTATGAGATGAGGACATACAGTACTTGTATTCCAATATTTCCACTGCTACGGGTTATACCGCTTAATAGCTTAAACCTTCTCCAATTCATAAGAGTACACATGCTAATATTATACTAAAGACAAAATTAAATCCGATTAAACATATCCCAAAGCATAATTTGTTTAATCCATGAATACTTCAGAGTCAAAACGGTAAGGCTTAATATATTAGCATAGTTAGGAAGGGTTGAAAGACAAAGTTTCGGGCTTAACGAGTAAATAACTGTCGCGAAATAATAATATCATAACTGATTTTGTGTCGCAAGATATTGTGGCATAAACGGAACCATTTTGGTAAATTTTGATGCGATAGAGTTTTAATATCAAATACAGTGGCCCCTCATATTTTTTTAACAGCTATGCCCGCGGTTCCTCCTCTAAACCTTTCTATTAATGTTGAATAATATAAATAATAGAGTATCATGCAAATTTTGTAGTGGTAGGCCTCTTTAGCAGGGGGCCGCCTGGGGAAGTACCACACCTTTGCCAGTTATTCATCCGCCAAGCAGTAATGTGCAAACATTACTGTGTTCCGGTCTGAAGGGCAATGTTACCAGCGAAATTACTGGGCATGACGAGATTCAACAATTCATATTTCAGGGTGACAGGCGCTGTGCAGTGCCGCGCAGAATTTTGAATTTTAAAACACTGGGTGGCACTGTGTCTGATATGGGCAATCATGATGCTTACCATCAGCCACCTGATTTGCTGGTCTATCATAAAAAAAATATAAAAAAAACATGCAAATATGTAGGAAAAAGCAAGGATGTTGTCATAACGTAGTTTATGCCTTTGTAACGTATCTTTTGAATTGAATTATTCATATATAATAACATCACGCCTTGTCCCCGGAAGGGTTAGGGAAAAATGTACCCACTCCCATGGTAGGTCCCATGTACTCACATCCAGAACCCAAGCTGTTATTGAGAAAATTTCTAACGGAAAAATCCATAAAACTTTTGGCCGAGACCA
The DNA here is from genome assembly GCA_947063395.1 of Hemistola chrysoprasaria. NCBI lineage: Eukaryota > Metazoa > Arthropoda > Insecta > Lepidoptera > Geometridae > Hemistola > Hemistola chrysoprasaria. The sequence continues at coordinate 6,675,959 of OX346720.1, read as the reverse complement.
GGAAATCGAACCCAGGACCTCGGCGGGCGAAGCCTGGGCTTGCACGAGTTATACATAAAACAAATACAAACGGGTAAACTTATCATTTCAGACCTGTTTAATACAAAATGATACGCAAATGTTTGCAATGTTATAAAATCATTAAAGAAAACGTACCCGCAAGCAAATACAGAGTAATTTATAGAATGTATAATATATTCAATTTAATTATCTTCTCAAACATTAGCTTTAGATAGCATTAAACTATTTACTTGGACCATTATCTCTGCTGAGCTGGTAACTTTGGGATTTATAGACTGAAAATCGCGCTTACCATTTAAATTATATAGAATAGTTTACTTTATTTAAGGTCATTTTGAAATATTCTACTCGACCATTTTGCTCGAAAAATTTAATTTCTAATAGTAATAGATTTGCTCCACGGTTTTACCCGGTAAAAAGTACCTATAGGCTGTAATATTCCAAGAACTGAGCTATCTACATTCTCTATATAGCAATACTACTAACAATTCTATTTCAGTGTTAAATATTGGTTTCTTCCATCAGGAATTATCTCAATAACTGCCTGGAGTCTGGAACTGTGCCCGGTAGGTGGCAATAGGCTCGCCACCTATTACATGGGACCAATAACATACTGGCGAAATGTGGGTGTATCTACTGTGGGACTGAGTCCTGGGTACATCTTTGCCTACCCCTTCGGGAAAAAGGCGTGAATCTATGTTTATTCTATTTATTATAAATGCGAAGGTTTATGGGGATGGATGGATATTTGTTACTCTTTCACTCCAAAACTGTTAACTCATTGGGCTGAAATCGGTATGTAGATAGTTCAGACCCTAGAATAATACACTGGGCACTTTCTATCCCCATTTCCCACGGGAACGAAGACTACGCGGGTGAAACCATGGGGCAGAGCTACCACAATTTATTTTAATTAATCATTGGAATGTACTTAACATAATCTACCAATAAATAATTAACATAATGAATTTTATTTCCGATGAAAGCTATTTATGGTTTTTACCAATTTAAATGATTAAAAAAGAAAGAAGTAAAATTATTCTAAAACCTTTCTTTTCAATTGAGAGTTCCTATTAATTTGTATAAAGATCAAAAGAAAGGCTACCGCCACTGAATGAGTTTAGTAAAGGTCCTAACAGCTCTGTGAAACTAATCATTTCAGTAATTTTCACGGCTTTCAATTATGCTGTGTATATTTTCATTCGATCCTCCCTTCATATTACAATTCTTTAGGCCGAGAGGTTGAGTTTTGGGTATTTTATTAAAGAACTTTTGATGTCAGAATAATAATATAATGAAGTGCTCAAGTTTATACATTAGCTCTCAAAGTTAAGTAAGAGTTACTTTATCTAGCTAACCAAATACGCCCTAGATTATGATGAGACTTGACGTAAAAACATCGCAGCTCAAATTCACCAAAGAAATAAAAAGCTGGTGCGCTGATTAAAATGATTAATTTATTTGATGAAATGAGAACGGGTGAAAAAGGGATAATTCTGCATGAACAATGAAAGTGTAAAATATAAGGGAAATTCCTTTTTCATTTATTTATTTTCACAAAACGCTAATTATTATCTATCTGTATAATCTATTTAACCATCCGCCTCTTTCTCTGTATCACATTAATTAATTAGGTAGGTACCTGTTTCCTATGAAATAATAATAAAAATAACCTTTATACACGCACACCACTAGGATTCCATGTGTCGCCAGTGGCATGGACACATACTATAACACACACACATCCAAGACCCAAAAACAAACATTTGAGCTCATCGCAAAAATATTTACTCGGCTGGGATTAGAACCTAGCTCTCCTTGCTTTGCAGGCAGAGTTACTACCATCTCAGCCGTGAAGGTGTTTTTTGTTTTGGGTAAAAAATTCTCAGTTACATGTACTTACAGACCATTTACCTCTGTAATACGAGTAGATGTAAGCTCAGATTGTTCAGAACACTCGAAAAGTGGAAACATTACTGCTTCATGAACGGAGATCAAGCAAGTTAGATAAATTGTGGGTATAACCGTCAGTGGTAAAGTTTTCAACCTCAGTTCAAAGAGACCAAATCCTTACTTATAATACCTGTACAACTTGGAATTTTCAGGACGAAGACCTTGTAATTTTACACGTGGTGTAATAAAATAGAAAACAAGATGTAGATACTTTCTAGCATCTAGAAACTGAAACTTAATTACACAATGTAGTCCAAGTCAATTGAACCGTTTTCATCAAAATAAGACAATTAATTAAAACGTCATAGTGCGATAAAGGAACGCTGTGTCATGTTAGAAGATGTAGTGATAAATATAGAGAAATAAATGCTGCTCCGGTAGCACAGTGACCAGGGAAAATGAAGACCCAGGGGGTTAGAACAAAACAGCAGATATTTAATGTTCGGGTCCGAAAGAGAAAAAAAAAAACGGGGAAAATAAGTTATCCCGTGCCATGCTAGGCGGGCTGAGGTAGTTTGGACATGTCGAGAGGATAGATGAAATGGAGATTAACATAAGAGATCTATAAGGCATACTTGTTATGTACAAGTTGATGTTGTTCTAAGGAAAGGCCAGGTCAAAAGTACCTACAACCGACGAGCATGAATGAAGAATGTCATTAAAGTGGAAGAAACGAAAGCCGTATGTCAGGATTGTAGCTAGTCAAGAAAAATAGTCTCTGTCTACCCCAACGGGAACAAGGCGTGACTGTATGTATGTAATTAACACGTCAAGATGGCTGAAAAGTTAAATGAAATAATTTTAATTGACTTAAATGTTTTAGATACTTTTATTTATATTATTATCTTTTTTTTTTACCTGCTTGTAAATCAAGGTTTTACGGGGTTCCTCCTATTGTCATAGGAGGAACTTTATCTCACTTATTATTTTTCTTCACCTAACCCAGCAAGCATATTTGGACTGCTAAACTATACTAAAATATAAACAATCTAATTCCTGCAGTCACTGTGATTGTGAATAAAAATAAATGTTAAACCGATAGCGGTAACAAAGCCATTGGGATAAGTGTTAATTAAGTACGTTCAATTACGCACCACGGGTGCGATACTAAAAACTTTAAGTTTTCTCGTGTAGCCAAGTAACTTATTGCGTGTCATTTCCATCAATAAAAATATAAAATAAAATTATGTGTTATGATAAATACACAATGTTTATTACGTCTTTCCACCAATACTTCTGAACGGATGGGTAGTATGGTCTATGTTTTGTGGGTAGATTGGTCCTGTAAAGGGTATTTTCAGCGGGAACAACAGTGCTAAGTTGTCATCCCAATAGGGACCCGTGTTCTTTTACTGTTAAAATCTTTTACTGTTAATGTTAAAAGTTATTTACAAAATATAATTGTTATAAATAAAAGTTTACAGAGGCTTTTCAAGAACAAATTATGAAATAAAAAGACAAGACAGACTCTAGAGTAGCGTAGCAAAACTTTTCACTTGGAAATAATTTTTTGAAAGCATTCTGCTCTTTTCAAAACTACTTCGTGGGAAACTGGCCTCAACGTTTCCTTGTGTCGACTTTTAATAAAGATTCAAGAAAATATTGTCAAACTATTCAAAGAATTTTTAATATTTTACTAATCAAAATATTGTTCTTATTATTTAGAGTTTCATTTTTTTAAAGTTGAGTTTCATTCTTAACCGTGGATACCATAGTACAGGCTTCTAGCCTAGTTTGGGACCATATTAACCGTGTGAGGAAGTTGTCCCATATTATTATTATTATTAACAGTAAAATATTCATACGATACACATACAATATGCGATAGCTTTTGTCCAATTAGGGCAGTCGGGGCTTCAACCCGAATAGCTGCAATTGAATATATACTGTATACATGTATAGGTATTCTGTTCGGGATCATTATTAATTCAACAAAAATTGATACACAGCTTTCTTTAGGGGCGCTCGCTAAGTATCGGAGTCGTATAAGATAGAAAGGGAGGACAGGGAAATAGGTCAATGATACCAAATCATTATTCATATACAAATTATTTTAACTGCCTCCGTGGCGTAGTGGGCGCATGCTCGACTGCCAATCAAGAGGTCCCGGGTTCGATCCCTAGGTCAGGCATAGTGCAAAATATTGGATTTTTCCATTAAGACTTTTCCATTAACTGCCTGGAGTCTGGAACTGTGCCCGGTATATGGCAATAGGCTCGCCCCCTATTACATGGGACCGATAACATACTGGCGAAATGTGGGTGTATCTACTATGGGACTGAGTCCTGGGTACACCTCTGCCTACCCCTTCGGGAAAAAGGCGTGAATGTATGTTATGTTATGTTAAATTATTTTAAATTATTAGTGATAGTTGTAAATAATTTTGTAGTTGATGTGAAGATTTAATTTATTTATTCAATTAGCCTTTCGCACTTCTTGAGTTCAAACTTTAAACGTTGCTACGTACCTGTCCCATTACTTATACGAGTATAATAAGTAATGTTAAACTATGAATACCTATATAATATTATTGTAAACATTTGAAAGTTTCAATATGTGCTAGCGAACTATTCCTAAATTTTTTAACGAATGGGCTGTTGGCAGAAAACGGGCATGCCTATGCCATCAGCCACTAAGTCATGGCTTATTAGGCAAACATAATATTCGTAGGCTTCATTTGCTTAACTAAAACAATCTACATTTCAGTCTGTCTTCTCGAAATTTTAATCAAGTATTGTCTCAAGCAAAGTGTTCCAATTTATACAAACTTGCGTCGACGACCGATATTTCTTCCCTCAGCCTAATGAGTTTGCCTTTGCAACCGTTCATTTACAGTTTTGTTTAACGAACAACAATTAAAACGTTTTTCTCCGTTCAAACGGAAATTACGAGATGAAGTTGTTACTGTACAATAATATTTAAGGTGTTTTAGTTGATTTTTTCCTGTTAAGGGCGCGCTTAAACGATTTGGATGAACTGCGTAAAAGGAAATAAATGCGGAGATGACTGACAAAAATGGCAAAGTAATAAAACTGCAGATCCCACTTTGTGTTGAAGGACAAATTTTTGACAATTATTTGCCATAATATTGTTCTATTAGTGATGATGAAAACGAGACAAAGCCTCATGAAAATGTAAGATATACAATATACATACATTAAGCCCTCCCTACTTGTAGTCTAGATGTAATTTTCTCGTAGGCATTGACAAAACCAGTCTCGAGTTTCCAGCAATAAATTATATGAAGGCGAAACTGCAAAACAGCGTATTTTTAGTGAAACGAAACGCTTTGTCGGCAAATACGGGGACTGAGTGGGGCAACTCTGAACATTGAAATTTTCATTGAATATAAAATGAAGGGTGCTTGCTGAAACTGATGACGTGTAAAAAGCTGATAGAGCCATCGAGGCTCATTTTAATGACGGGAATGGGACAAGAATCTCTTAAAGCCTTCTTATAATGCTGAGAATAGCTAACAATTTGTTAACATTGTCTTGTAAAAATTGTTATTTTATGATACCTTACTACGTACTTACCTACTTTTTGCCATTCATATGAAATTTTCATATTCTTTAAATTTAGGATGATCGGTGTAAGCCATTTTGAGTTTATTTATTTCTTCAAAATATTACTATGATAAAATTTTGTTTCCTATTCACTTTAAAACAAATAGTTTGTGGGAATAACATAGCATACAATCACGCCTTTTTCCCGAAAGGGTAGGCAGAGGTGTCTCCAGGACTCAGTCCCGTAGTAGGCGCACCCACATTTTCCCAGTATGATATTGGTCCCATGTAAAGGGGGCGAGCCATTGTCATCTACCGGGCTCAGTTCTAGACTCCAGGCAGTTATTAAGATAATTCCTAATGGCTAAATCCAATATTAAAGACATTGCCTGACCTGGGGAGCAAACCCCGGACCTCCTGATCGGCAGTCAAGTTGCGCCCACTACGCCACCGAGGCCTCTCTTTCATCTCCTCGGTGGTAGGAATAGTTTTCCTGATATGACACATACGGTTTTGTTCAGTAGGTTGCGTTGCGTTGAGCAGCTTTTAATACTTTAAAAATATTATGGTAACCGTTGTTAGTCATTAGTAATTCAATACATACAGCCATACAGCAGTAATATCTCGTTTCCATTACACGATAACACACGCAAAACATTTCTCTCGCACAAAAAAATAAAAAGCATAACACGTACAATTTACACCGGTTATAATTTACCTTCTCTCGTAATAAGGCCGTGGTACACGGTCCCATAGCCAGCAATAAACTGAGCTATATTATTTACAGTCGTTTCAGTGAATGAGTTCTTACAAATATTGACTGGGAAGCGTGAGAGGAAGTCGGAGCTATTTCTCGAGAGGGAATTTACTGGAGTCAAGAATACATCGATCGAATCATAGGGATTGTACATAATACGTGAAAGGAAAATTGGGTTAAGTGAACGAATTCATTTGGATTTTACCTGTAACGTGGCTATCAATAATTTTTATAATTGTGACTGGTTTCTATTTATTTGGAAAAAAACTGATGCCTGCATGCAGTTGGTTTTTAAATCGTTGTAATGTAGCTTTACCTATTTGTTTAGATATTTCTATTGCGGTCATATAAAAAAATTGAATAATGTTATAACTTTTCTCATGACAGATTGAAATGATATTAGGTATGGACACACATTAAGTTCCTTCAGTTCTGAAATATTTTTCTCTTTAAGCTAGGTAGTCCATTGTTAATATTTTAACCAGGGGCTTCAATAGAAATCATAGCAGAATTTAGAATAGAATTCGTCTATTTGTCATAAATGCAAGTTACAAGCAAGCAGGTGTTCGGTACATTCGGTATAGAGTCCGCTTACATATAGTCACATCGCGACAAATCAAAACGGCGAAGTCACATCAAAAGGACTCCCATTTGCAATACAACTATAGCTTAACTATAACATTTGCCTCTGTTTCTTTACGTTTTCTAGTTACGCTCACAAAGACATACAGAGTGTAGCGACACTAAAGCCGGAAAGCCCGTGGCGTATAGCTGTCGTGGTTGTACGGCCGAGTTTCAGCCAGCTTTGTATTGGATACACCCTGGATAAACAGGTAAGTAAGGCTTAAACTTGTAGGTCGAGACTGGTCATTAGTTAATGGATTGAACTTGCTAAGTTCAATGTATTTTTAAAATGGATAAGGTTTATCTGGAGATTAATGTACTTACTACTTTGTTTATTTTTATCTACGTGATATATACATTATTTGGTGAAAGTTAAAACATTTGAATATTAGAACTACTTGGATGTCTGTAAGAAATTGCTTTACGCGATATGAGTGCCAGTTGTTTACCGTGTCTATTTTATTTTATTGTATTGTATAAAGTATTACTTTATTCTATTCTATAAGACAAGGTTTAAGACAAAGCAAATTGTCAATACATTTAATTTAGTTGGAAGTCAGGTTTTTCTTAAATAAATGTTACAGCAATGGGAAAATATACTGAATAGCTAGCAAGATCTGCAGTTTTGTCAGCTGAAAATTATGTATTATTCTTATCATCATCATCATCATCTCAGACGTAGGAAGTCCACAGGCTGGCCACAGGCCTCCCCAATACTCGCCATGCTTAGCAGGCAGGTTGGCGAACGCAGTTTGATGGTTTTGTGGAGAACGCTGCTGCCCTTCATCTGAATCTCATAACCCTTAGCCAGCTCTTACGAGAACTACGGTTATAGAGAGGGTGGGGTACTATTCTACTGCGGTCAACCTAAGGCACATTATTCTAATATTTAAGCCAAATCAAACAATCGCACACATATAAGACATACCTAAAGTACATCAGAATTTTCCCATGAATAATGTTAGTGGAAACAAAAAGAAATTCGCAACCTGCCACCTTGCTATTTGAATAGAAAGGCAAGTAGATATTTGTATAATAGCTAAGTTACATATACCTCTAAACTAGTCGCTTAGGTGGCACACTGCATGCTCGAGAGTTCTCAGTTCCCACAAATTGCATTATATGAGCATCTCATGCGAGACTCAATAACCGCATTCGGGCGAAACTGTGTCACTGAACTTATATTGCAATTTGCAATGCACCGAAATCGATTGCTTGTATGAAAATAACACGACGCTTCATTAATTCTTTAGTAAGTTTATATAAATAATAATTATTATCATGAATTGGATTCAAATTGTTATTCCTATGTTGGCGTGTTTATTTATTAAACCTAAAAAAAGAGAGACATATGAATCTTTCTTTTTTTACCGTGATTTACGTTGATTGAATAATAGGATAACAAGATTGGATTCAATTTTAAAAACGATTTAAAGTTTACAGAGAAATATTTCTACATGTTTTCTACGATTAGGAGAAAGAACAACGACTATGCATGAAAATGCACTAAAATTACGTAATTTTAAAAATATTTTTTTTATATCTTTTTTTTTTCTATACAAACTAACAAAAATTTCTAATAATAACTAACTAGTTAAAAATAATCAACTAGTTGCTAGAAATAACGCACACAGAGCCCTAAATTGAAATTTAGAGTATAAATAAAAATGTCATTCGAAATTGAATAAACTATTTTACCCCATATTATGGAAACTATGTCAGCGGGATGCATAGAATCTGCGGAGCGTTCTTGAAGCGTCGATCATGAGTGCGGAATTGATAAATAAATTACTTAGTAGAGCTGCCCCAATATCACTTAAATTAATTTAAAGTGAAGTTTTAAATTATAAAGGTAACACCAATGACGTTGAAATGCTTTATTACTAGGTAACACAGAGTTTTTAGAATAGGCCAATAAGAAAAGTAGCCGATAAAAAATGTACTTATATTTCGAATTGGAACTCTTTGAGGAACTGTAATCCTAATACTATGTATGGATGTTTGTTACTCTTTCACGCCAAAACTACTGAACCGATTGGGCTGAAATTTGGTACGTAAGTAGCTTAGACCCTGGAATAACACATAGGGTACTTTTTATCCCGATATTCCCACGGGAACGAAGACTACGCGGGTGAAACCGCGGGTCACAGCTAGTGTGTATTAAATTCATATGTCCTTTGTTTTTACAAATTGGTAGCATTTTAAAAATACACTTTTTACTTTAACTATTCTAAAAACTCAGTGTCTTATGCTCAGTGTAACCATTGTGGATTACTAGTTGATTCATTTTTTGTGCGTTTAATACACATGCACATTATGTTTGTTGGCGCGCTGTACAGTACTTGCGTTTTATCATAGCGAGTCGGAACATTAGCTAAACTGTTATTATTATGATTGAACTGAACTGAATGTAATGTTACAGTAAACATTTGTTCGTATATTTGTTTATCTGGGAATAACAGTTTATTTTACGAGTTTTCGTGCGCTAAAGTTCGTCAAGCCTATGTTCAGACTCGCCGAGATAAACCGCACGTACAAGAACAAGACCTTTCGCTCTTAAGAAATTCTTATTATAAATTCAAAATAATATTTTTTCATCATTATAATATTATCGTATATTCTTGACATATTTACTTCAGCTTGCTGCTAATTAGATATTTCTGTTTCCATGCCAACGGCGCATCCCGGCTGCGCAACAGCGGCCGTCCCTTCTGACAGCGTCAAATAGGGATAATAAGATAAATATTATTTATTATTGTAAATAGCTTGTTGCATTTCGGCGCAGGATGCAGCGTGCCGATAATGCAGTCGCTACAGTGTCGCAGGAGGGGCTCGTGCTGTGCCAGGAGTGTCCCCAGGCGCGCTATTTTAAGGGCCAGAAAGGTCTGAAAATTCACCGCACAAAATCTCATGTCCCTAAATTTCCCCTTTCGGCCCCGGTTCCAAATCAAGAAATTGGTTTTACGAGCACTCCTATTACTTCCCAACCGTTTTGGGAATTAATAAGCTCATACAAAAATAATGTCCCGGTTCTAAAACGCATCCCGCGTGGTGCTCGCCTTTCTGTGGCACAATCACTTTCATTCGCAATCAGACACGTAGTGTCTCAAAATTCTATCCAGGCCTGGGAACACTTGTTATTGTTTCCTTACCATGTACTTCACGTACCTTTTGATCCGAACAACAACGTTTCACTCACCCGTAGAGTGAAGCAAAATTGTGTGAAGTACAAAGATCAGACGCATTTTCAAAATTATAATATTATTGCTCCGCTTAATAATAGGCGAAACAATAAACAAAATTCTAATCAACAACACATTGATTCGGCAATATTGAAACATGTGGAAAACAAAATTAGTGATGGTGACATAAGAGGAGCAGCTCGAGTCCTGTTCTCCAGTGACTCTGTAGCGCCAAACACTCGTGAAATTTTTCAATCATTACAGGACAAGCATCCACCTGCAGCTGGTAACCTTATCATACCTGATCCACCTCGCGGTGAGGTCGCTGTTGAAGCGACTCCCAGTGAGGTCTCTGGAGCCGCCATGTCCTTTCAAAGCGGCTCCGCCGGTGGCCTTGACGGCTTAACACCTCAACATCTCAAAGACCTATTATGTGGTATTTCTGGTGAGGTTGGCGAAGCCCTTTTGAAAGATTTGACGGATCTAGTGAACTTGATGCTGGCAGGCCGGGTCAACGGTGATATCACTGATATTTTATATGGCGCAAATTTGTGCGCTCTTATAAAAAAAGATGGTGGCATCAGACCCATTGCGGTCGGCATGACTTACCGCCGCCTTGCGGCCAAAGTCTGTTGTGGTAAAAAGTTCGCTACCTTAAGCGATCTTTTTCAACCGGTACAGCTGGGCTTTGGCTCGCGGGGTGGTTGTGAGGCAGCTGTTCATTCACTTCGCACTTTTTTGGCTCAAAATTGTGGTGAGGTCTTGCTTAAGGTGGATGTGAAGAATGCTTTTAATTCAGTGGACAGAGGGGCCCTGTTGACCGAAGTAAAAGATAAAGTTCCAGATATCGCTAAGTTTCTTTGGCAATGTTATGGGAATCCCACTAAATTAGTTTTCAAAAATAACCTACTGTTATCTTCTGTGGGTTGTCAACAGGGTGATCCACTGGGCCCCGCCATTTTTAGTCTTGCCATCCATCCAATCATTCGGCGTCTTAAGTCCAAACTTAATGTTTGGTACTTAGACGACGGGACTTTAGGAGGTGATGTGGACACTGTTCTTGATGACTTAAAAACACTTATTGACGAATTCCGTCAAATTGGTTTGGAACTAAATTTCTCAAAATGCGAACTTTTTGTTTCGAATACCTGTTTGGATAGAGATTTGACACATGCAAAATTCAACCGTTTGGCACCTAACATTAAAGTTGTTGATAAGTGCTCCCTTCGCCTCCTTGGTTCCCCGATTCTCGACGAATCATTCCCATCTTTCGTAGATGAAAAAATTCAAAATTTCAGCTCAGCTTCGGACAGATTACTGAAAATTAATGCCCATATGGCATTCACCATTATCAGATTCTGCTTATTTGTGCCAAAATTTACGTATGCTTTACGATGTTGTCCGTTGTGGAAACACAATGAGCTTCTCGTAAGCTTAGACAATGTCATAAAGAATACCCTAATGTCTGGAACTTGGATGACAGGGCTTGGTCTCAAGCCTCCTTACCCGTCAGGTTTGGAGGCTTAGGGGTCCGCAAAATTTCAAGTGTCGCTCTCCCGGCTTTTTTGTCCTCAGTGCACAGTTCGGACAACCTAATTCAAAAAATCCTCGCTCCCTCGCGAGTCCCCTCTTTAGGAGCTTTCGATGTTTCTAATTTGGCTGAGGCAAAGAGTGCTTGGGTTGCGGCTTGCCCCAATACCGATTTACCTAAACTACCATCTTCACAGAGACTGTGGGATGGGCCCCTCTGTGCGTTGGTACGGAATTGTCTCATACAAACGTGCGCCAACTCCACAGACAAGGCCCGACTCCTGGCAGTCTCTGTTAGGGAATCTGGTTTTTGGTTGCAAGCAATCCCATCTTTCAATACTGGCAATCTTTTAGATCCATCTGCTTTTCGTGTAGCTGTCAGCTTGCGTTTGGGTGCACCTTGCTATGTAGGTCACCGTTGCCAGTGTGGTACTGCCGTCGACGAACGCGGTCACCACGGTCTCTCATGTTCTCGAAGTGCTGGCCGGATCTCCCGCCACGCTAGCCTTAACGACATCATCCGCCGGGCTTTTGCCAGCGCCAATGTACCAGCCGTTCTCGAACCGAACGGTTTGATGCGTGACGATGGTAAAAGACCTGACGGTATGACCCTCGTTCCTTGGAAGCTGGGACGGCCGCTGGTGTGGGACGCTACTTGCGTTGACACACTAGCGCCGTCACATGTACCAGAGACCCAAGGTACGGCTGGTGCGGCGGCGGGTTCTGCCGAGCAACGCAAGCGGGGCAAGTATGCAAACCTCGGTAGCGGTTACATATTTGAACCGTTTGGAGTCGAGACTCTGGGACCGTGGGGGCCGGGAGCTCATCGCATTTTCAAAAATCTATCTGAGCGCTTGGTCGAGGCGACGCGTGATCAAAATGCTGGCGTTTATCTGGCTCAACGTATAAGCATTGCTATTCAACGTGGCAATGCCGCCAGTATCTTGGGTACGCTGCCATCTGACAGTGGTTTAGAGCACTTGGATTTTCTATAGGCTGGCATGTCGGCCTGTGGATTTTCGAAGCGTTCTATGGTATAGTGTATTTAGTTAGGGTAGGTAGTAAGTAGGTAGCCCTATTGTTTAGTCTTTTTTTAAATAATAATCAAATTATATTAGAAATATTCGATTATTGTCTTAGTGATTTGTAACAGCTTAAGTGAAACTTTGAATAAATAATTATGTTCAAGTACCTATAACATATCAAATAAGAAGTACCGCTGCTGGACATAGGTCCAGCAGTGGACGTCCTTCGGCTGAGATGATGATGAATTGTTTTGTGGGATATATAGGGTAGGATTATTAATATTGTAAGATGGTTCAGTTTTTGTATGAATAAATCAGTTGTGTCGTCGACTCAGTGTTTCCTTGAGCTCGATCTCTTATATTAAGTATAGTCAAATCCTACTGTTTTTTATTATTAGAATTTTTCCTCTCGATTTCAAAATTTCATATGTATACAAAATCGTTAATAAAAAAAGGTAATATGTATAAATTATTATGAAATTGTTAAGCTGTTTACTATTATATCATCGCATTGTTATTTAAAAATCGATGAAAAGACTTGATTTCTTTGCTAACTATTCGTCGCTAATGTGGGTGTACCTACAATGGGACTGAGTCTTGGGTACACCTCTTCCTGCCCTTTTGGAAAAAAGGTGTGGTTGTTTTGTAGTGATACCTCACTTTTGCCAGTGATTCATCAGCCGCATTCATCCGCAAGCAGTAATGTGCAAATATTACTTTGTTCCGGTCTGAAGGGCAATGTTACCAGCGAAATTACGGGGCATGAAGAGTTTTAACAACAAATATCTCAGGGTAACAGGCGCAGTGCAGTGCCGCGTAGAATTTTTAATTTTAAAACACTGGGTGGCACTATTTCTGACATGGGCAATCATGATGCTTACTTACCATCAGGCACCTGATTTGCTCGCCTTGCTCACTATCATTAAAAAAAGTTTTATTCGTCCCTGGTGCACGCTTGATCTGGCCCACGCGTGAGTTAAGCGCGAGCGCTGTGTTTTAAAGTTCTTCGAGCGTATATTGGCGCCAAACCTAGCGAACCTAAAATCACCTAGAACTGACTTTCTATAGATTATCTTATTTTGTGGTTTATTCCTACGAGTATGACACGTTTAGTACATAATATAACATATTTAAATTTGAAAGGAACTTTAAATCAGAACGTAAGCTTTTCTCTAGTAAAAGTTTCATCTTTCAAAGACAGGCGTACCGTTGTCTTTCAACGGGATTTATTAGGACCAAACCTTCTAAATTTCAGATTGTCTAATATATATATATTTTTTAAACGTTTTCTGTTAAACAATGTGCTAAAAAATGTAGTAATTCTTAACGGGGTGCAACTAACTGTCAAACTAAACAACTTTCAAATGAAATATCTGGGAAATAATCAAAATAAAAATTTACATCCCATACAAAATGTATCAGCTTATCGACAAAATCATATGAAATATTATGGATCTAGATATAGATATAGATACTGTAGGTTATGAAAACACTTTTTGTGTAAGTTCTCATGTCGAAATTGAGTCCACACTCCAGGGTTCCATTCCATAATAATAACAATACGTGGAAAATAACGACACGTGCTTCTCATTATAGCTTTGACCCGCGGTTTCAATAGCGTTGACATCGTTTACGTGGGAACATCGGAAAAAAGTACCCTATGTGTTTATTATAGGATCTAAGCTACCTACACACCAAATTTGAACCCAATCCATTGAGTGGTTTTTGAGTGAAACAGTAACAAACATCTATCCTCACAAACTTTATTTTTCCTCACAAACATTATTATTTTAAAATTTGTTTATATCCTATCCCACTAATATTAGTGGGATAGGATATAAACAAATTGGCTTGAAACTGAAAAAGACTGGCCACAGGTTATAAGTTGAATAAAATAAATAATATTACGGGCAATTCTTCAACGCAGAAAAAACAGTAGTGGAAATCCTAACTTTTGTTTAGACTTGATTGTAGATCCACCTTTGTCGAATAGCTGTTGTTAGTTGTTACTAATAGACGGGGATTTTATTTGAAAACTTTAGTATTTAGGATTTGATTGAATTTGTTCGTGAGTTTCTCGGGAACCACATAATTTCCTAAGCTAACACTAAACAACTAACAACGTTTTGTGTTTTAGTGCTTTAGTCGAATTATTTAATCTAAGTTTGTTTTGATTATCTATCTCATGTATCCTTAGATTAATATGTAAAAGTAATATATAAAAAATAATGTAAAAGTTTATTTGTGTGCGGAACCGATTGGGTTCAAATTTTGTATGTTAAAGCTTAGACTGAAAAATATCAGGATATAAATTCGTCAAATGGGTTACTTACCTATGGGTTTTATTGATTAATAAGTTCTTTAGTCTCTGTCACATAACAAACTAATTTTTTGTTACGGTTCTCTCCTCTCCTTGCACGGCTGTCTAGAAGAAATCGCTCTAAGCGATAAGACCGTCTATTGTTACACTAGTTATTATGTATGTTTATTACTCTCAAGGTTTACTTGTTTGTGGTGTACTATTAAAGTGGTTATCTATCTATCTATATCATTTTAAATATGAAAATGGTTTACTCTTTAATAATAGTACAAATTCCTGGCAAATTACTCCTAGGCCCGTTTTAGATTAACCTTGCCTAAGTCAGACAAGGGTCCAACAAGCCCCATGAGCTCGTATCGAAAATGAAAGCGTAAATAATCCGTAATTCTCAGTGATTTGGGAAAGCGGATAGGAATTAATGGAAACGCCTCGTTTCGTAAGACCTTCTGATCGTACCAATAGAGATATGCCGTCAGCGACGCTTGGATTAATATCCACGCTCTATCCTAATAGGCTGTTTCATTTTGAAGGCATTGATAACATACATATTATCTTTCACATTAAAAATACTTGAAAATATTATATAGTCTAAGTTAAAACGCACACCCGATATAGAGTAGATTGTACAGGATAAAAAAAAGGCTTTTATAGAAACCTAAAACCTACGTTCTGTGACAATTAAATATTTGATTTGATCAAAGTAAATTTATAAATATATTTCTATAATTTATATATACTTAACTTAATATTTCTAATTATTTTATATATTTTAATAAATTATAATATTATTACTATTAATTTAACTATGTATTTTTTATATAACTACATACTATATACATTCCCATTTCTTACTTATCTCATAATATTAAAGATTCTACTATCTTTTAACATATTATAATTATTATATATTATATATATTTCACCTTATCTATATAATTTTATAATAATATACTATATATTTATTTATTTAAACATTTCTAACTCACTTATATTAAGTAATGATCATCACGAGTACGTTTCATCATCAACATGAATATCAGCCCACTGCTTGGCGCAGGTTTCCCCCGTCTTAATATTGCCATTCATCTACGAGTATATTATGAGCAGATCGCATCCAAGTCTTTCTTGAGATAGTCTGGCTTTCCCAATTACAGTGCGTTATGTGGACTGCCCAAATTGTTAGTTTCTGGTCGCTAAGATTCTTACAAGGTTGACATAACCTAACGACTGCCCCCTACATAATATCTTATAAGAAACAGGAACCTACAGTTTAAGGTTCCATCAGAAACACGGTAGCGCCTAGGTGAAAAGTCCACGTGGTGTGAGGTTACTTGACATAATATATTGTTTAGGGCCTACTAGATTCTGATGTGTTCCGTTTTTATAGCCCTGCTTTGTCAGAAAAAAAATTAGCTATTAAATCTCCCATTAAAGCTCAAGCTTCAAATAAAGAGAGGAAATAATGACCGACAATGTAACTAGACCTTTTTTCAAGATTCCAAAGCAGAAATTCTAGGTTTCCATGACTAAACGTGTCAATGGGACCCTATTAGGTACTACTGCTATATATTAGCATACATATTATAGTTTAGTAAATACAAATTTTTGTTAATCATTTACAAATAACATAATAATTTTCTTACTGTTTAGATAGAAAAAGCGTGCCTGATTTGTTATTTCCGTACACGCGATAAAAGGTAAATCTTTCAGGTCAAGCAGGTCTGGTAATTAATTGCTGCCGGTGGTTATTTCTTCAGACCCGGCTCCTACTTTGTTGAGTAGGCTATATTATTTTTTTGCTTTATTATTAATATTTTTATACTTACCCGATCTCATACCATATATTTCTATACTCATCTTCCTATAGATAGATATGTACTAGGTACAGAGGTACGAATATTATTTGTAAGTTGGTTTATCTGTTTAACTCCCTTGTTGGACTGCTTCGTTGGCGCAGTCACAATAATATTATCTATCACTACCGTGGCGTAGTGGTACCAAGAGCAACTGCTGAGCATCCTGGGTTCGATTCCTAGATCTGGCAAAAGTTTTATTGGATTTTTTATTAGGAATTTTTTCAATAACGGCCTGGAGTATGTCTACATTTGTGCCCGGTTGATGGCAATATACCTCAAATCTTTACATGATATTTAAAACATACACATAAAGCAAAGTGTGGGTGTACCTACTATGGGACTGCCTTACCCTCCGGGAAAAAAAGTGTAATGTTATATTATATTTGTATAGCAAAATAAATTATACATGGTGTCTCAGTGACGGATACGAGGGATTTATTTTAATAATTGATTTAAGAAAATCTATAAATCACATCTTTTTCTAAATCAGTTACTATTACATTTTCATTGTAGACTTTACTTCAATATAAACTCAAAGTTAATAGTTAAATAACCATACGTCAAATAACTGAGACTGTCGATTTATCAACATCAACTAGATTTCTTAACGCAAAGGACTCAAATCAAAATAGCGTTCATAATAAATCACTCAAAGCCTTAGACTACATAACGTTGTTATATCGCATCAGTGGATCGTTAAAGGTTCTTAAAGCGGTCAAGCTGAAAATAGCCCAAAATACCTAACGTCAAGTTTCACTCATCCGTAATTGAAATGGCCGACAGAGCGCACAGCGAAAAATAAGTGTTAGGTGTCTGAAAATTGTCCCCCAGTGTCCTGTGACAAGCTGGCAGGGTTTTTTAATTGGTTTCCGACGTCACCATGCTATCGCTTCGCTGACAGTATGGACGGATATTTCTTTTGACTTTAGAATCTAGGAAGTTAGAAATCGTTTTGCTATAGGAGGTACGTGCAACGCGATTTTTTATTTTCTCTTTCTTTATCGAGTAAAATAATCTAGGTGCTTATTATAATTTAAAGTGGGATACAGATTTGTTTATCTAAATACATACAGTCTTTTATTGACAAGAATAATTACCACATATTTTCCGTTCCTTTGCTAGATTAAAAACAAAACTGCCGGAAAGAGGTCATTGCAAATTTTAATCTAGCCGGCGCATAACTTATGAAGGAATCATAAACAATGTGAGAAGTAAGTGCTTGCTATAGCGGAAATGCGCAAGTTAATGTACCTTTCATAACTTGATTAAACTATGAACAACAATATTTTTCACTTAACCCAGTTTTAAACTACATGCTCCTTTATTATTAACCCTATTTAACCGACAACGGCACAACCGAAAATGAAGGTGGTTTGGCAGTCTGTTTTGAATATGGCACTATAGCCACAGAATACTTACTTTAGCGTCTAAAATGTAGTTCCAATTTTTAGATAGTTGTTAGATTATAGTTTAGCAGTTGTGAATAATTTGATATTTTAATGAAAGTAATAAATATACCACATACAATACGATACAATTCTCTTTATTGAGATGGCAATAAGCAGAATCATCATCATTATCATCATCTCAGCCATAAGACGTGCATTGCTGAACATACTTAGGCCTCTCCATAGATTTCCATTCAGTCCGGTTGTAAGCGGCCCGCCTCGCAGCGTGATCCTGCCGTCCTTAACAGATCGTCCACCTTGTCCACCTTGTGGATGGACGTCCAACGCTGCGCTTGCCGGTCCGTGGTGTCCATTCGAGAACTTTACAGCCCCATCGGCCATCAGTTCTACGTGCTATGCGCCTTGCCCATTGCCACTTCAACTTGATAAATAATCCGCTGGACTATGTCGGTAACATTCGTTCGTCTACGGATCTCCTCATTTCTGATTCTATCTCGCAGAGAAATCCCGATCATAGCCCTCTTCATAGCTCGTTGCGCTATCATATATAAATAAGAATATACAGGCTTAACTCAAAATAAAAATTAAGGTTATTAATTATAATTCGTCGATAATGGGCGGCCGTATCACTTGAAGCAATCTCTTCCAGGCAACCAGCCTTTGGACGGATAGGAGAATGATGGGATGAGTAGGGGGTGGACATACATTTTTATTTAGTTTGAAGTGTTTTTTTTTTCACACTCGATATTTTCTTCGACGCTGTTTGTTCTTTTATCGATGAAAGTACAAATTGTTCGATTACATCAAAGACAGACGCGGCAAACAAGCGGGGTTAGGAAATCGATTACATTAGTCAGTGTTCACGCGGGAGTGTTTACAAACCGTTCGCTACCGAGCAACGAGGAAATCACAGCATGCACAATTCAAAATGTTATTACTCTAACAACGTAGGATATATTGTGAACTTTGTAGACACATGAATCTCTCAATAATACGAACTTTGTAGTTTGTTTTTACGGTTTTTTCTGGGAATATATTTTATAATAAATAACACCTACATAGCGTAGGTTGTTACACGTTACACGTTAAAATATTACCGTTGATTTTCTAGTGTTTACTTAGGTACCTAATATTTGTATGTCAAAATTATATGTGACCCTGGCCTCGCCTGCCACCTCTACCTCCCTCGATTGCCCCGGTGGCGTAGTGGGCGCAAGTTCTACTGCCGATCACTAGATCTCGGATTCGATCCCCAGGTTAGGCAGTGTTAAATATTGGATTATTCTATTAGGGATCGCAATAACTGCCTGCAGTCTGGAACTGTGCCCGGTAGATGGTAATAGGTTCGCCCCCTATTATATGGGATCAATAACATACTGGCGAAATGTGGGTGTACCTAACATGGGACTGAGTCTTGGGTATATATACCTTGATAGATGTTTATGTGTAAACCGTTTAAATTTTTTTTAAATCCTCATCAATAAAATACAATAAAGTAAAGAAACGTTCTTACAAGTAAAAAAAATAGCATTTAAAATTATAGAAAGACCTTGGTTTTCAGACACAAAAGAATTTTAGTATCAGTCGTACTATACAAGTCAAATAGGTTCACAAGTTACGATCGCTTATGACAAAAGAGAGTAACAAAAGTTACAGATCACAAAAGTTTTGTAGCTAAGGAAACTTAGGCCATTCCAAACAAATCAACGAGGAGAGCGTAATAGAAGGCGCCAGGTTGTCAATACAAACCGATTTGTAAGCTTCGTACTGTACTGATGTAAACCTACCGAATTTAAATGACTGACGGCTCCCTCCAGGGACTATACCCTTCAGACGAAATTTTATAGGAAAGTAGATTTTTACGTTTTAACAGAAGTGTTACAAAGTACTTCTGAAACCCACAGCCGTTGGAATATTAATTACGGCTTCATACCAACGAAAAAATGAACTTGTTTGGTTATTTTTTGGTCCTACATTCCTTTTAAAGGGAGGCAATATTTTCAAACTCTCAAAGCTAACTTCAAGATTTAGAACTACTAAAAGAAGTTACATAATAAGTATGTATCTTGTGTAAGAACGTGGTATCTAGTTCCATCGATCATAAAACTTGTTTATAGTTGTACAGTCAGTTAAGTCCGATGGCCCATCCAACAGTAAAAATAAAGCAGTTAGACCTCTCCACGAACGTAAAGGACTATCACTAGTAACGCACATGGTATTACTGGACGGTTTATTGTTCCTTAAACAAAGAATATAAACCTAGCTGCATAGTTTAGTAGCAACTAATCCATTACTCCTTGCTAAGATCCAAATAATATAAATTGTGACAAATCATTGAAAAATAAATTGAAACAATCTACAATCTACTGTCGAAGATATGGGAATACCGCGTAAATCCCATTTGTATTTATTTCTACTTTTGAAGGTTTTCTATTTGCATTTTATGTATTTTGGTACTAATGAAGAGATATTTTATTTATAAAAAAATACTTATAACTACATTTAAAATACAGGTGACAAGAAAACCGGGAAGAAGACGAACCTAGTGGCTCAAAAATCGAAGAAAATTGTTAAACATGTGCAGCTGTCGCAAAATCAAGATAACCATGATAATTATCGGCACCACATAAAGATGAAGAAAACTACTAGTCCTAACTTAAACACTCTCTAATGTCTATTGTAGCCGTTCCTATTCCATTAAATAATACTTGAACACTTCAGCATATTTTAAATAATTTATTCCAAGCCCACCATCTTTAATCTCGCTCTACAATCATCTGTCGCGCTGGCATCCCCTTCCCCGTGTTGCCATCGCGCCTTCGCCCATACCATAGATCTTCCTTAAACCACATGTTGCCATTAATACTTTCCATAAAACCACCAAAACGTTCACAGAATCCGTAGCATGTGCGTCACAAAATAACATCAACCCTACACTATTTACACAAGAGATTTTACACGCCGACGAATCAAGGATTATATATAATGAAGAGTTTATTGAATAAGATTGTTTAGGTTAAAATTAAATATGCGCAATTTAGAGATTATATTGAACTCCGCAAGATGGTGGGTTCTATTTAGGAACTGTTCTATTTAGGAAATGCTGAGAGGTTGAGTATTGGAAAATTCCAATAAGTGATAAGAAACTAGGTTAAAGCCGAATTTACACAATAGCGTCTCGAACGCGAGCGGCGATTCGTAAGTGATTTTTGCTTGAACAATTTACAAGCGATTCTCCTATGGTTGTTACATTATGATAAAACTCGCAGCGATCATGCGAGTTACGCGATAAACGAGGGTTTAGGCATCGATTATAATTGCTTTCGAGATGAGAAAGTTGTACTATTTGTTTACACTAGGCAATAGATAATTGCAAAGCCAGAAAATTGTTACTGGCGTCAGAGAAACTCTTCTCGTGTAACTTCGGCTTTACGCAGGTAAATGAAACATTATCAAAATTTACCTTTTTTATATTTAATTATTTATTTATATTTTTTATAATGTTAATCTCAAAAACTTTATCAACATTTGTAACGCAAACCATAGTGGCACAGATATATAATCTGTGCCATTTTCCTTCCTAAAAAGTGAAAGCTCTAGGAAAATAACAATAATTTTCCACAAAACGTACGCACTTAATCCTCACGCTGCGAATGGCTCATTAAATTGAAATGCAAATAATAATACAAACATCTTGTAGCACCACGTTCAGTAGGAGTAGGAACACATGAATATTTATGTCGTGCCAGTTCTAAACCGTGTTTATAATTTAATCGCTTGCAGTCTCGATGTGGGCTGCGATATTTGCTGAACAAAGTTTGCGGCTTGCTAAATCTCGACCCCAGTTTGGTAGCTTGTGATCGTTAGGTTCGTATACAGACTTGAGAACGCTCTGCCTTTTCCTTGTTTTATAAATTAGAGTGTACGCTTTGCATACGCTTACAATACCATTGTAGCCTTGCTTTAATTAAGCAAATCGAGTTTCTAGTTAGTTTTTAGTATATTAGACGAAGATAACATTTTATTCATAATTTCGATAGAGGTGGGTATATCTTACCTTAATTATGAATTAATTACCCTGTAATATGTATGTATAAGCACTTATGAAAATCTACGTTAATAATAATTTCAGGAAACTAAATCCGAAGTGCCAATAACAGCCAAATTGAGGAATAAGATTTCTATTAAATATGCAACAGTATTTACTCGGAAGCTTTTAGCAAAATCGGGTTTATTTATGCAAATTCATTCCACAATTCATTATCATTTGAACAGTACCAATTCTTACTTCAAAACATCGGTATGAGACAATAGTGAATGGTCCGTGTTCATTAGTGAATGTCAAGATTTAGCCCAATTTGAGTTGAATCGTGAGTATCTCTCGTGTAACAAAAGATGAAATTTAACGAAGAGTTTTGCGGTGTTTTTGACAAACAAGACCCTTTGCGGGAAGTGTTGGGCGCGGCTTAGGTGGTCGGAGTCAAGCACAATGGCTTTCTTGAGCCTCTGAATGACACCTTCATTATAAGCGCTGACGTTTCACAAATACTCAGCGAATTGTTACAGCGGCCCGCGCCCCTCGAGTGGTATGAAAAGTAAGCCACGTCTAATGGTCTCCGAAGTTCGCTCCCGCGGCGAAACCTTCAAACTTATCTCAAACAATATGTAAATATTGAGCCATTGAGCCTACGTTACAGGAATTTAAATATTGTAACTGTGAAGTTGCAAAGAAATGTACTCTTTTTTTCAAGCTGATGTTTTAAAAAGATACTATGTATAGACATTTAAATCGTAATAGAACTGTAAACGTGGCGTATGTAAGACAAATAACATGAGTAAGCTATTACGTTATTACCCAACATGTGTAATAAGTATGTTGGCTGAAAATTTTCGTAGGCGTAATTTAACCATTCGCATATACGGACTAAATGCTCTTATCTCTAGAGAGAAAAACCCATTAGTAGAAGTAACTGCCTTCCTGTATACAAATTCAGACAAGAAGCAACAAAACTATAAATTTTTGGGGTTTTGTATCTCCAAAGGAAAAAAGGAACCATGTCTGTCTGTCTGTTCGTCTGTCCACATGTATATCAAGACCATTTTTCTCAGGAACGCGTGGAGGTATGTTTAATTTAAATCTACAGCCCCTTGCAGCTGTAAAAAAAAAACATAATCCTTAGTCAACACAATCGAGAAAACGGGCAATTTACCGCATATTTTGATACTTTTGCAGGAAAATGGAAACCTATTATAGGATACGTCCCGACAATCATGAAATTTCGCAGGAAGCAAGGTCAAATTAATTCCAAGTTACAACACAAAATAAGCTTATTTGCAATTGGTAAACTGACCACGAACTATTTCAATGTTTGGAGACATACATTTTTCCAGAGGCATAGTCAACTTTCAATGTATGGAATTCACTTCCATTCACTAGGCATAAACAGTTATATATATATAACTCAGGAACTCGTAAAGCGTAAATTGATTTATTAATCTTAAAATTATACAGGAGATAAATCCTTTTCGGCTTTAACTCTAAAATACATGACGTGTTTAGAGAGAAAATCTAATCCCGCACCTTAAATGTAGCTATACAAATACCTATGGGTGATATACTCGTATTATTACTAATCCCAAACTTAAATAAACCCAGCACATGTGAATAATAAATCACAATGGCAATGTTTTGGAGACAACAAAATCGAAAAGCACTTACTGGCTATTTGTTTTAATGCCGTCACAGCCGACTTGAGAGTGTTCAAGGTGCGCCTCCTCAAATTTTTTTTTCGTGAAAACGTTTCCATATCGATATTCACCGACATTGTATTTTGTACTGTATCACATTGGAAATAAGTGTTTGTTTACGTTATACCATAAAAGCTCGGGTTGTGGGCTCCTTTTGTTTCAGAAGCCGGGAATATACTGTGGGTGAATGCATATCGTTAGCAGTCAGTAGACGTTCGACATTCGAAGTCTTTATGCGAACAATGAAATATGTGGAGATGAATTGTTCAAAGAAATCTGAAATGTATACCGTAATAGAGGTACTCTCTTTTCATAGAGAATTTACTAGTCAGTTTTATAATTTATATTATGTACAGTACTGTTTTATTATAATTCTGTTTTCATTCATATGAATGTCAAAGGTCCTCGATAGTGGCAAGGTACTTTTTTCATACACGTGTGACTTTAAATAGATGTACGGTTATAAAGCGAACCAAATGAAAGAATGAATTCAAAAAAATTATATTGAAGTTGTGCCACCCCTTTCTCATCCCGTAAGACCCTGCAGAGGGACATATTCGGACAGCAGCGCTCTCCGCTTCAAAGTATTCCAACTACTGCGATCACCAAGCCTCCTGCCAAGCGTGGTGATTACTGCAAAATCCCCCCTATTTGAATAGTTTATGGCGTTCTATGGGGGAGGCTTATGTTCAGCAGTGGTCGTCTTCCGGCTGATGATGATGATAATTATAGTTAGCAAATTCTAATGGATCGTGGTAAAGAAATTATAAATTCAGAACTATTAAAAAATCTGACTAGAAACCATTAGGGTTTCAGAATCATTTTATCTTCATCCCACGCGGCTTTTGTCAGTATGTTTATGATAGAGGGTAAGGTTATACAACGGAGAATTATTACTCCATTTCAGATCTATTACTATTTTTTTTATATAATTTTTACGATAGTGAGTGACAACAAGACGAGCCCTACAAATGATTGCCCATATCAGACACAGTGCCACCCAGTGTTTAAATATTCAAAATTCTGCGCGGCACTGCGCCTGTTACCCTGAGATATTAGTTGTTGAAACTCAAAATGTTCAGTATCTCAAATTATTAAAATCAATTCTCGACAAGACTTCCTGCCAGCCGCATGCGGCTAGCTGCAACCCAACTAGCCGCTAGTGCTTAACTTACACAGCCCTAATCCTTGGACCTAGAAATCTAAGATCACGGTTATTCTAGACACGTAATTTGTGTAAACTTTCATTATGCCACAGACAAGGAAACCTTGAAATGCCATGGAAAGAAATCCCAGGGAACTCTTCATTACTTGCCTCGCTCTACACCTAGTATTTTGTTTTTTTTATTTTAAAATAGACTTGCGTTTAGCCACATCTGCAAGTCTTAGATTCCCAAATTGTTGCGGTTACAGTAACCTATAAAACAATTTTAAAACCTACAAAATACCTTTTAAAAACTATCTAGGGCAGTCGCGTAAAAATATATCACAATTGTGAAGGTGAATGTACCATTACAACAAGCAGGTCAGCTGAAAGCAAAATAGAGGTAACAATTCGCTAATAGCTCACCTAGTTCCACGGGACGAGCGGGACCTGACGAAACGTATTTATAACGTGCTGTGCTCCGCGGTTTCACCTGCGTAAGCTTCGTTCCCGTGCGAATAATGGAATAAAAAGTCACCATGTTCTTCTCCGAGATACCATCTATCTCTTTAACAAAATTCATCATATCGCCCCAGCGCGAGCGGTTTATATGTGAAAGCGTAACAGGCAAAAAAGTACCCTTCTTGTAAAAGATTTAAACCAAATACTATAAACTGAATGGGATTATATATTTAACCCGCAGTTTTCCTAAATTTAAACATATAATCATATCTTTCACCTATCAAGTGATTGAAGTAAAGTAGGGAAATGTTATTTTAAATTTTTGCTTTCTGCAATAAAAATCTGCCGTTGTTTTAATAAACAGATTCCTAACAACTATCCAGGAAATGCCTCACGGTAACCACTTAATCATTATCAGCTAATAAATAGAATCTGAAGCCTGGTACGGGCGGACTGTAAACACTTCTATTCTTGTACCGGGTACTTACATACTATTCTTGTGCTCTTACAAATATCAGGTTCATTAACAAAAGACGTATTAGCGAAGTAGATACGGTTGGCCTTTGAAACAAGTGAAGTTTACGAGCTCGCGATTATGCCCGACTTGTGAGAATTTTCGTGAAAATTCTCAGCATTTACTCATAATAAATTAATACACCGGACTTAATAATATAATGCCGGCTCTTCATTTTAGCTCGTCAGGTGTAATGAACGGATTGCTCGTAAAGGGTGTTGGATGTATACATTATACAATTAGATGTGTATATTTGTGTAGGCAGTAGGTACTCTAGGTATTTGTATAAGTATGTATTTTTACTTTTTATGACGTAAATACGTGTGGTGTAGAATGAGGTTCTGGAATAAATTCTAGTTCATGTAAAATGTGTAATTGGATTTTTTCGTTCAGAATTTTCTCAATAACAGCCCGGATTCTAGAATTGTGCCCGGTTAATAAGCTCGCCCCCGTGGTATTTAAAACGTAAGTGGCAAAGCGTGGGTATACCTACGATATGGGACCAGATCTACTTAAACTTTTCGGGAATAAGGCTTGATGTTATGTTATGTTATATCATTGAATAATACTACTTTAAATTTTATAATACGAGATTTTCTATAGGCATCTTCTTCCTTTTTGATATATTGAAATAAAGCACACATAGATAGAGGTAGAACTTGTTTTATGAATCAATATTATGTATAAAATATACTATAATATTGTAAAACTAAATTATACAAAGTACAGGTTTATATATAGTCTTCTTACTCTTGCTTATTTAAACTTCTGTACGTTTTATAAATTTACGTCAACCGAGGCCGCCTCGGACTTGTCCCGCGGGATTGGCCGACCTACTCATTAATGTTATTATTTTCCTTTGGTCAACTGAGGCCGCTCTAAGTTCTCTACTATAAACTTTTAGGTCAACTGAGGTCACTAGTGAATTTATCACATAGATCGTTTACAATCTCATTATAAAACAATTTAATTGACTTTTATTTAAAAAATATTAAATTCAAGATATTAGAAACGTTTAGAAATAAACATAACGTTTAAAACACATAATGAGTAATTTTGTTTGACATTGAGCTAAATTCGATTTATAGAGAAATAAACTTTACTTATTGTTGAGCTGAAAATAAGCTTGTGACGATGAAACTTGTACTTTCTGATAGAACAAATAGGATTGAAAATTAAACAACTTAATTAATAAAGTATGAAGTTATGCCTCCTTCCGTTACACTATAATGCCCGCTAAAATCTATTTATTTCGCCTTCTGGTTTGGTTTATTCATATAGGTTGGTTTTAAATGGATTTTATGTGGTGTGTAGTTTTGTTTCAGAATTTTATTTACGAATCGTTAAAAATTAATGTTGCTGTAACTTAAAGATAGGAATTTTTTTATTGTAGTCATAACCTTGTTACAATATTTATTACATCATTTCAAGTTTCAATATCGATTTTTTTATGATTACAAACAATATAAATAAATAAGGAAATAAGTGGTCAATAAATGGTGATGCCTTGTGTAGGGTTCAATAAAGTTGAGAAATAAACTTCACAGTGCCTTTGGAAGACTGATGTCCCGATACTTTGGAATAGATCGTGGTCCGTTTACCAGCTGCAATAAGCTTATGTTGTTCTTTTTATGTAATTTAACTACAAATATATAATAATAATTTGAATTTATACTCTAACAGAACGGGTTACCCCAATTACACTGCTCGAGTTAATTCATATGGATTATGTAGACAAACCATATTGTCAGAGTTTCAGGTCGCCAAGATTCCTACAAGGCCTCCGACATGTCCTAACGACTGCCCCCTACATATCTTATAGGAAACAGCCGGTTACAAATAAACCAAACCCAACCGCCGCCGGTAACAAAGTTATGGTATTCCGATTTGTTACCTTAATTATTGTGCTATAATTTAAGAAACTACTTACAAAAATTCATGCTATCATAGGTGCTCGATGAATGCCCTACATAAATAGAAATCGTATATTATGTATTATTCTATAGCACGTTATATTCTAGTCAATGATATACAGGCCTAGCCAGTCAATCATTTATCTCTGTAAGTGTCGAAACCGAGGTCTATAAGGCAGAGTTTACTGCTACATGTTAGGTGAACCAAGCATACATCAATGTCGGACCGGATTTCTGATAATAATGCCTTCGGTAAAATATATATCACTGATATATTATTGGTATATTTTCACTGGGTACATACACTATCTTTACTACAGTGGCTCAGAAATTCGGGCTTTAAAAGTACATAATAATGTACAATAACTTGACAATCTTGATTCTTTTAGATGGCATGGAAGAAGATCGTTGATTCTCTTAAAGTTGAATCTTAGAAATTATGCCTCCTTAAATTATGTTAAGGAAGTACTTACTTAAAACTTATTAAATGTTATAACGAATATATTTAATATACGAGTAATATTTTCAAAAGTCACTGTTACTAATAAGTTTACCACTATTTGTAACATTACGATTACATTATCCATTTAGGTACTGAACAGATGACCTACTGCTCTTATGAATGATAAGAGCAGTACGTAATAAAGAGCGATGCGACAACATCGGTGTTTCGATTTCCCTTCAGAATCGAGAACGGAAATTAGAAGGGCCCGATTTGCCTTCGTAGACAAACTTATAATAGATGCTTCCAAGTTTTCAATGATTAATACGAATTCTTTGTTCCAGATCCCAATCGAGCAATTTGTTTACAAACTTTCGCAGTTATTTTTCTTATTTATTATCGTTTTTGGTACCTGAATTATACTTCTAGGCAGGGCCGTCTTAAGTCTATTCTGCGCCGGGGTGCGGGACTCAGCCTGCGCCCTCGTTTTGTTTACACTGCAGCGTGGCACGTGACCGACGACACACTGCAGTATGAAAGACTCTCTTTGGATTAGAGATTTTGCTGCGCGCGTGTTGTATTAAATAAAATTGTTATTTGTGTAGTGTAGTAATGCGGTATGACAAGCGCCGAAAGCGTAATAAAAGTAAAAAAAATATTATTGTTGATGACTATTTTTTTTTGCTTGCGCATAAATATTTGTCGTAAGTAACATGTATATAAAACTGTGCAATAGCGTTAAGTTCAATGAAATATCCAAAAATTCAGCGATCGACAGGCGCCCCCGGTCGCTCCGCGCCCGGGTGCACCGCACCCCTTGCACCCCCTGGTAAAGACGGCCCTGCTTCTAGGTAAAGTAGGGCTTAATTTTCTCAACTATTAGTTTAAAAGCCCTACAAGTTTCTTGTACGTTCTTCTTGTAGAGATATCTTTCCGAATGCACAGTAGATTCATAACTCATTTGCTTCACTGACTTGCAAAAGCATCATATTGTGACCAATTTGAAATAAAACGATTTGACTTTGACTACCTGTGATTTCGTTTTCATTAAAACTTCACCTTAATTTTAAAATAATATGCCTTAATCATATTTTGAAGTCCACGTATTAATTTACTACAAGGATAAGTAATCTACCATGAATTAACCATTTAGCAGTAATTAGTCTGTTGTAATTGACCTGCAATTAGCCTTCAATTATAGATTCGGCTTCACTCCCTATTAAAGCGACATTGAATTATCTGTACCTAACGATAGCTAATTTTGTCATATTTCATATCTATAAATTGAGGATCGATAAATTGACTGCCTCGGTGGCGTAGTGGGCGCATGCTCGACTGCCAATCAAGAGGTCCCGGGTTCGATCCCCAGGTCAGGCATAGTGTTAATTATTGGATTTTTCCATTAGGAATTATCTCAATAACTGCCTGGAGTCTGGAACTGTGCCCGGTAGATGGCAATAGGCTCGCCCCCTGTTACTTGGGACCAATAACATACTGGCGAAATGTGGGTGTATCTACTATGGGACGAGTCCTGGGTACACCTCTGCCTACCCCTTTGGGAAAAAGGCGTGAATGTATGTTATGTTATGTTAAATTGAGGATCACTGAAGAGGAAGGAAATACAGAAACTCAATACCATAACGATGTGATGTAACTCTTTAGAGTTTGGGCCCATTTGATTTATTTATACATCTGATTGTACATCATATTTTTGGTAATAACAAATTTGGCAATAGATCGTAGTAAGACCTGTCGTATTGTATGGATCAGACTGTTGGGCGTTGAAAGCGGTGTATGAAAGAAGAATACATGTAGCAGAGATGAGAATGCTGAGAGGGATTCCTCCGTATGGTATAATTTTTTTAGTTTAAAATTGTATGGCATAACGTTTTTGCTTAACTTTTATTAGCACAAATAATACCTTAGCATAATAATACTGTAGCACAATAGAAAGTTTAGCATAAGTAGTAATTGGTCTAATATGTTTAGGTATAATTGATTGTCTGATATTTTTTCAAGGCATACTAATAATTCATATAATAATCATAGTGGCATAAAAATAAATTGCGAAATCCGAATCAGTTGGTTAGGTAAGGTAAGTTTTATTATTATTAATTAGCGCTTTTATGACAAAGAAGATTATGTGTAAATATCATTATGCGTTTATAATCTTATGTTTATGTTTATATTCATTACTGTTATGTTAATAGTATTTATGACAATAAACATTATGGAAAAATATTTGTGCCTAGTATTATAATGCGTAGTGATTATTATGCTGAATATTGTTATGCCAAAGCATATTATGACAATACATATTAAGCGTATCATTAATAAATCTGAGAAAAAAATGCTGAGATGGAGTGTGGAGTGACAAAACATAACATACATTCACGCCTTTTTCCCGAAGGGGTAGGCAGAGGTGTACCCAGGACTCAGTCCCATAGTAGATACACCCACATTTCGCCAGTATGTTATCGGTCCCATGTAATAGGGGGCGAGCCTATTGCCATATACCGGGCACAGTTCCAGACTCCAGGCAGCTATTGAGATAATTCCTAATGGAAAAATCCAATATTTTGCACTATGCCTGACCTAGGGATCGAACCCGGGACCTCTTGATTGGCAGTCGAGCATGCGCCCACTACGCCACGGAGGCAGTCAATGGATGGAGTGACAAGAATGGATAAAATTAGAAATGAGTATGTAAGGGGGAGTGTAAAAGTTGCACCCGTGACTGAGAAGTGAAAGAGTGGAAGATTTGCCAGGTATGGACGTGGAATGCGGAGGGATGAAAGTCATGTGGCAAAAAGGACGATGAGGTTGATGTAAGTGGTTATGTGGGAAGGGGCCGTCCAAAAAAGACATAGATTAACTGTGAGAATATGATATGAGTGAGAGAGGAGTGAGTGCGGAGATGACGGATGATAGACTGGAGTGGCGAAAGAGGACGTGCTGTGCCGACCTCATATAATGTGCAGGAGTAAGGGCAGGAAGAAAAATATTTTTGGTAATAAAAGAGTTTAACTGTATTTAATTGTGTTTAACTGTGTTTACATTACTGTGTTCCGGTCTGAAGGTCAATGTTACCAGCGAAGTTACTGGGCATGACGAGTTTCAACAACTAATATCTCAAGGTGACAGGCGCAGTGCAGTGCCGCGCAGAATTCAGAATTTTAAAACACTGGATGGGACTGTGTCTGATATGGGCAATCATGATGCTTACCATCAGGCACCAGATTTGCTCGTCTTGTCACTCACTATCATAAAAAAAAGACCTTTTTAGTTAAAATATTGGCCTTTTAAGTGAAACCAAAACCAACTAACAGAAGCAGTTATCTCCCTTAGTACAAGAAGCACTACATAACCATGAGTACCAACTCAAGCTCACTAGACATGAGTTACAAATATCAAATTAAACCTCTAGGTGGTCGTAAAAACGGTTATTTGAGAGACTGTGGAGGAAATCTTTAAAAATGAGCTTACTTTAGTCTTAAATCCTGTTACAATATTCTATCACAGGGGACCCAGAGAACTCAGGACCCAGTCCCATAGTAAGCACACTTCGCTAGTTTTGTATTTATGCCGATCCGGTTGACATATATATGTCAACAAGACTGTTCCAGACTTCAGGCTACCATTCAGAAAATCCCTAATAGAAAAATTCAATAACACTTTTGGTCTGACGTGGAGATCGAAACCGGGACCTCATGATTGGCAAACGAGCTTGCCCTCACTACGTCATTAAAGCAGTCTTAAATTCTTGATGCGTATTCGCCCTGTCATGTTCCATTAAGTTTTGCCTGTATATGTAGGTACATATTTTCACACAGAATATTTTCAACCGTGAATTTTCATTATCATGTTTTAAAATAAATGGCAGCAAATTTTAAACAATTTGATTATAAAATATTACCTTTTTGCTCTAAACGGCAATATAAGTTTTTACAGAGATAAAATAAATTGGTAAGGCACGTATTTATTCATTGTGTAAGATCTGAGACAAAAACGTTTCTTTTCATATTTTATCATCAAAAAAGTAGTATGTAGAATATGAAAAAATATTATGCCTATATATATATATATATATATATATATATATACATCCCGGTATAGAAATTGCGTCCATGCGAAGACACCGACTTACGGCGTCCACCATTTCCACTGTCATTATCACCAAAGTTTATGTGAATGTTGACTTCTTTATCACATGCCATATTCATGTGCATCTTATATTTCCAAAAATTCAAAAATTGTGGATATTCATACTCCTTATATCCTGGTATACTTGTTACGTCATGTACATTTTCACGTCCTAGTGTATATTTTTTGTATATTTAAATCAATACTGATGCTCTTGTTACCTCTAATATTACTTAATAATAATTACGCGTCTTCTAATACATAATATGTATCTATACTACTATTTTGTAAAATCTACACTAGCCTTCCGTATGCCGCGTCTGGCGCAGTGATAGATAGATAGATAAATTCTGTAGCTGTTGGTTTCTTTTGCCCCCTGGGGAAGTACCGCAACCACTGCCTGTTATTCGGCCATCAAATGGTAGTGTGCAAGCACTATTATAATTGTGTTCCGGTCGTAGGGTAATAAATAATGTGTCCAGCGAAATTACTAGGCAATAAGACTTATCAACTGGTGTCTCAGGGTGTTGAACGCAGTGCAGTGCCGCGCAGGACGTGCGTTATTCGAAGTCCTAGGTGACACTGCTTTTATGGGGGGCTTTAACGCTTAACACCAGGTATGGGACCAGCTCGTCTCGGCATTCAATGAGATAAAAAAAAACTTGAGATATAGCAGCATTAATTTACAGGTGCGTAGCAGTTGCGTCAGATTTGGCAGCATTACTTTACAACTGCCTGGCAGCTGCGTCAGATTTAGCAGCATTACTTTACAGGTGTGTGGCAGCTACGTCAGATTTAGCAGCATTACTTTACAGGTGCGTGACAGCTACGTCACATTTAGCAGCAGTAGTTTACAGGTGCCTGGCAGCTGCGTCAGATTTAGCAGCATTACTTTACAGGTGCGTGGCAGTTGCGCCAGATTTTGCAGCATTACTTCACAGGTGCCTGGCAGCTGCGTCAAATTTAGCAGCATTACTTTACAGGTGCGTGGCAGCTGCGTCAGATTTTGCAGCTCTACTTTACAAGGTGTCGACTCACAAAGTGACTGGTTGAGAATTTTGGTTCAAAAATCTCTATGTGTCACATCTACTTTCACACAGTGAATAGTTGGGAAATGCTTTTTGAAATCCATCCATTCCCCAAAAATTCACACCCTTAGTTGTGTGTTATACTTTGACTCGTTGGCTATAATTCCAAGGTGGGAATATGTCCGGATCATACCAAAACAAGTCACAATTTGAATAAAATGTAACTCGTTTTGGTGCGATTTTTTTGGAACAAACGCTTTGCACCCCCCTTGCCATATTCCCACCTGAGAAATATTTTGAGAAACGGCACTTTAGTAGTTAATAGAATAAAACTACTTTTCTTAAATTATTCATAATGTTACGTAGAAGAAAACAAGTAAAAATGTATTTTTACACAAATTTATTCCAAAAAAGATTGTATTGTCCAAGGTAATAATAATTAATAATAATAATTAATTAATACTTATATTTGGTAAAACAATTCTGGATGGAAACTTTGAATTTTCAGGCCAAATTAAACAATAAAATTATATAATAGGCAACATCTAGTACTAAAATAACGTCAAAGTAACTATAATACTTATATTTGGTAAAACAATTCTGGATGAAAACATTAATTTTCAGGCCAAATTAAACAATGAAATTATACAACGTGTTACAAAAAGGTGTAGTAATACTTAAGGGGGTGCCATCTACCCGTCTACCTAAATAACTTGCAAAAGAAAGAATTGCGAAATTCACAATAAAAAATTCGGCTGGCCATACAAATTTCCCGATCAGCTGATCCATTTTATATGGGAAAGTGATTTTTTTTTTGCATATTTCGCAATACATACTTTCTTTTGCAAGTTATTTAGTTTGACGGGCAGATGCACCTCTTAAGTATTACTACACCTTTTCTTAACACGTTGTATATTAAAATTTTTCACTGTCATTTTTGAATTCGTATCATTAATTTAACAGGGTAAATGCAGATAGACACTAACGTGTATGTAACGCCAAATTAATCAGACGGCTACTCCTCAGGTTTTGTCTCTTCGGTGCTGGAAAGTAAGAAAGCACATGTAAAATTATGTTTTTTTTTTTTATGATAGTGAATGACAAGACGAGCAAATCAAGTGCCTGATGGTAAGCATCATGATTGCCCATATCAGACACAGTGCCACCCAGTGTTTTAAAACTCTAAATTCTGCGCGGCACTGTACTGCGCCTGTCACCCTGAGTTATTAGTTGACGAAACTCGTTATGCCCAGTAATTTCGCTGGTAACATTGCTCTTCAGACCGGAACACAGTAATGTTTGCACATTACTGCTTGGCGGATGAATAACTTGCAAAGTATGTGTTGTATTGTTGTAATTATTATTCACAATATTTTATAAACCTATACTTAATAATAAAATATGGTGGGGCTGCTGCTGTTTTGGGGCGCAAGCCCGTTGACCGTTGTAATTTAAAATGAAATTGTGAAAATATGTCCCAGGCATTGTAGTGTGTAGTGGTTAGGTTTATCACCTACTCGTATTGCAAGTGGCTACTAGACGCTGCATAAGTAACACTTAGATAGTTTATTAATTTATTGATTGGTAATGCCATACAAAATATTCAATTTTCAATCAGCATGATACCAACCTACAGACTATCTGAAAATTGAAAAATACCAAATGCAATTAAGTAGGTAATTACTACTTACCTTTACGTAACTCCAAATTCATCAGACGTTCTCTCAAGTTTCGCTTCATCGTGTCAGTAGGTAAGTATAATCACGATAATAAATAATAATATTCATCACTGTAGCGTCCGCAAAGTTCACGAGCAGAATTAATCGTCGCACGCGGCAAGTTTCGTCTCGTAGCCTCAACGCACCCGAGCGGCAACGTCGCGTTCCTTACCAACTGCCAACTACATGCATTGCACAAAATGGCAACGTCGCATTTGGGAGTGGACACAATATTATCGGCTAAATGTACCAAAATATACACCCAAAAAATATACAGCGATGCAGCGCCTCTATCGGACAATCGGTGAATTACATTATACTCGTCCAGACGTTCTGGAGGTGAATTTGCGTCCCTCCGAAATTTTTACTATAGGTAGCCATTACTTATAGCTATGGAATGGTGAAGAAAACAATCTTGCGTCCGTATAAGGGACGCAGTAAGTCGGTGGACGCAATATTACTATGGGATTTTTTGAGTGTGGACGCAAGAAATGTATTGGGATGTAAATATATATATATATATATATATATATATATATAAATAACACCATACAGTAACATTAAGATTATGTAGCATTATTGTATAATAGAAAATGTCTTACGCATTATTGATCTTGAGAAAAACCCACCTATTTGAGATAGCTTACCGAAGATAAACTCAACGAATTACTAAGTATATTGCCCTTATATTAAATAGCCAGTAGTCACGAGGGTCACCCTCGTAACTATTACAACGGTGAACAAATTCATAATTTAGTTCCTACTGTGTCGAAGAAAATACGCACAAAACAAAATATTTTTATCGCGAAATACATATAGATATGAAAAGAGTAGATGGTGAGGTAGTAGATGATATATAAAAATGAAGCCCTACTTACAAGTTTCTGGTACGTTCTTCTTGTAGAGGTATCATTCCGAACACACGGCAGATTCATAACTCATAAGCATCAGTGACTTGTAAAAGTGTCATATTGTGAGCAATTTTAAATAAAAGGATTTAACTTTGAATTCCTGTGATTTCGTTTTCATTAAAATTTCACCTTAGTTTTAAAATAATAGCCTTTACAATTATTTGAAGTCCACGTTCACACATATACCTGAAATATTAACTAATCTTTTACAAGGAGAAGGAAACTACCATGAATGTATATATATTTATTTATTGTATTATAGATATGAAGAGAGTATTTTCAGCAACGCCCCTGTCGGAACCTCGCTGTTTCACCAAATAAAAAGTATCCAATGCCTACTATATAGTATTTTAGATTATTATAGACTAAGCGGTCTAATCACTTGATATACAATCTGAAATGAGAAGAAAAATTTCACACACGCCGGGATTCGAACTACGCACCCTCACACGCGCACGAAATGACTTGCACGCGGAATGGTGCGGAGGGTACGTGGTTTGAATCCCGCCCATCGGTGCAATTTTTCTTATCATTTCAGATTGCCTTCTATAATGTTAGCTACTTTGAATCCATATTGTTCGAGAAGAAGTAACAAACACTCATACATCCTCATACAAACTTTTCTATTTATAATATTAGCCGGACAGAGATAAGTACTATCTATTTTACACGATGAGTACCTTAGCCGTAGACATATATATCTTGACATAGCAAAAATCTTGGTAAACAGGGTACCTGCGACTATTTTTCAAACTTTCTTATCTCTAAGTTTAGCAAACATTCTAGTTAGAGATCCGTGAAAGGACCTTAGTTGGAATAACTTTGTCTCTCAATCTATGAGGGTCAGTCTCCGCGCTGAAGTACCGATGAAGCGAACTCGGCCCGTAATTTACGTCGTCTGCAGAACCCTGGGGAATTGAAACGGTTCAATTTGGGTGACATGAAAAATGAGACATGGGATATTATATAGGTATCCATATCAATATGTAGGGCAGTGTACTTCCTAAATGGAACACTTACATACACGCCTGTACATAAAGAATATTTGGGTTGAATTCATGTTTTATTTTGGGTGTTACTGTTCTCTTGGTTTTTTATGAGAGCACCTATATGTGAACGAGGCGCCTTAACAGCGTATCCTAGCTACGAGGAATTTGACACAATCCTATGAAAAATTTACCAAATCGACGTTTTGTTTTTTCCTGTTTCCTCCAAATATTATTAAAATTATTAAACCCATTCTATAAATTTATATCCTGATATTTTACAGTGAAAAAAACTATGTTCCTGTCATTTTAAATTCTGTTATAACCACTAATTTTTTTTCATAGTGAACTTCTAATTATATCCCAGTTTTACTCGCGTGATTAGACGTTCACTTCTAAAATATTTAAAGTTTATGAAATAAAACAAAATGATAGGGATGCCCCCTATATACTTTATCTTCGAAATATTAGGATATAAATGATATAAAATAAGTTTGGTTTATTCGGAGTAAACAGGGGGTTTGGTTGATTTTTCAAGGGAATGTGTGCCCTTTCCTGTTAAGCAAAAATATAATTTGAATTTATACTCAACAACGAAACAACGGCCAGGTCACGTATATCCAGTACTTATAATATTTACCGTCCTTGTTTATCTGTAAACTCCCCTGCTAAAATAAAATTAGCCACTTCGTTAGATTAGAATATATTTTTCTTTCTAGATAGACGGAAATTATTGTCACTGTATCATCTTTTTCCAATAGTGCTAATAATAGAAATATAAGCTCGAAAGATGTGCTAAAAAATGTCCACCTACTGTCTACGTACAATGTTGTAGTCATTTTCTTACATTAGAGGACTCTTAACATTTTATATTTTTATAGACTTAAGTCTCTATTCGGTGTATTCGCTTGAAATACAATATCAAATTGGAAGAAAAATACCATCAACAAACGGGACTTGAACCTGCACCTTCCGCGCTTACCACCACTTCCACCACACCACCGCATTATCCCATAGATGGGCACTCTTCCAATTAAGCTATACCGAGGAAGTACTAGGGGCGTGTGTGTTATCTATAGGCGGTGAATTTCTTATTCTACCTACCCATTTTATATTGTATTTCAAGCGAATAGACTGCTTAGTCTATAAAAAAATAAAATATTACGAAAAAAGTTTGTGCTATCAATTTTGATATGAATTCTAATTACAATAGACGTTAGATTTTTCGGTCGGTTCGCCGATGACTAGTTCTTCTTCGGCAGCTCATTTGGTAGAGTGCTACTACGCGGATAGGTGCGGAAGGTGCGGGTTTAAGTCCCGCTCGTGAGTTAAATTTTCTTCCCATTTTCATATTGTAGAGGACTTTTGTCTCTCTAGGAAGACAAATGTCCTCTACTTATTGTGACTGTCATTACCTTTTATTTATTTAAATAAATGAATTAATGATAACACTTTATTGGTATCACAATAATACAGAAAATGGCAAAAAGAAAACTTAAAACTAGAAATAGCAACAACTGGCGGCTTATCGCTCAGAGCGATCTCTTCCAGACAACCATGGAGAGAAAGGAAATACAGATACTGAAGGGACGGTAGTTTCAAAAACAAATACTTAAATGATAAAAATAATATATGATACATACTTATAATACCATACTATAACCAATACATTTTAAACTAAGATTTTACATACATACATACATACAGTCACGCCTTGTTCCCGGTGGGGTAGGCAGAGACTATTTCCCTCCACTTGCTACGATCCTGACATACAACTTTCGCTTCGTTCACTTTCATGACATTTTTCATACATACTCGTCGGTTGTAGGTACTTTTGACTTGGCCTTTCCTAAGAACAACGTCAACTTGTTCATGAAAAGTACGCCTAGGTCGACCGCTACCTACTTGACCATTCACACCAGCCTTATAAATCTCTTTTGTTAATCTCCTTTCATCCATCCTCTCCACATGTCCGAACCACCTCAGCATTCCTTTCTCTATCTTTGTCACTACATCTTCTACCACGCCACAGCGTTCCCTTATCGCACTATTCCTCATTTTGTCCATCAAGGTCACTCCAGTCATGCTTCGCAGGCTTCTCAGATGAGAAGCCTGCGAAGCATGACTAAGACTAACTGAGTAAGATTAATGCTGTGGAGATCCACAGCATTAATCTTACTTTCATGCTTCTTCTGCCAGACCCAACATTCACTACCATACGTAAGTGTAGGGATCAGTACCCCTCTATGGACAGCCAACTAAGATTTTAGATACATATATGTATATAATAATACAAAGGTACACAATTAAATTATTGTATAATTTTTCCCAATAGTGCTAATCTCGCTAATATTAGTTTGAAAGGTCCTGAAGGAGCTGTCTACGTTGTCCAGTCCAATATCATAGAAACATTCATTAATCTAACATGTTTTGCCAATTTCCCGGAACTTATATTAGCTTCAATGTTTTATGGAATTGCTCGTTTCGTTCGTTATTCGTCATAAAACTAAATGCTAGTCGTATCTTGATGTTTATTCTGGCTCTAATTTCAGATTTATGTTGTAAACGCTCATATTTGTTATGTTATTAATTTAATGCTGACAGGCTATTATAACGTTTGTTTGTAGCTAAGTTAAGAGCAGGTATTACGATCGAAAGATTTTATTTCGAAGAATTCTACATTTTTTGTATGGATTTTGCAATCTACATCTTCCGTTATAAATGCGAAAGTTTGTGAGAATGTATGGGTGGATGGATGTTTTTTACTTTTTCACGCCAGAACTCCTGAACCAATTGAACTGAAGTTCGGTATATAGATAGTTTAGAGCGTTGAAAAAAGAAAAGGCGTGAATGTATGTATGCTAGACCGTTGAATAACACATAGGGTACTTATTATCCTTATATTCCCACGGGAACGAAGACTACGCGGGTGAAACCAGCTCCTTCGTCGATTCGTCCCACGTCAGGTTCGTCCTATTGAGACGAATCGACGAAACTTCAAATTAATGTATTTTTCGTTTATCGATTCGTCCCAAACCCACAGCACCGCTAGCTACGTAGGATGTATTGTACCCTAAATTGTATGATTATTTATATAAAGATAAGCTGCCTCGGTGGCGTAGAAGGCCCAAGTTCGACTGCCGATCATTAGAACCCTGGTTCGATACCCAGGTCAGGCAAAGAGTTATTTGACTTTTCCATTAGGAATTATCTCAATGACAACCTGGAGTCTGGAACTGGGCCCGGAAGATGGAAATAGGCTGTCCCCCTATTACATGGGACCAATAACCCACTGGCAAAATGTGGGTGTATCTACTATGGAAGTCCTGGGTACCCATGTCTAACCCTTCCGGAAAAAGGCGCGATAGTAAATTATGTTGTTTTGAATATTCCTAACACATATAAAGCTGTAACAGAGCAAGTATTCCACTGACAAAAACAAAGCCTTTAAGGCAGAAGACAACGTTCAAGATAATAAAGACAGACTTACTCTTACTTAAAGCTGTCCTAACAACGCTCGTACAACTCCAAAGGACGCGAAAAAACCGTAAAAAGCGATCACACAAGGAATTCCTGGGCTCTTCATCGTCTATAAACCTCACTCTTTTCTTGCACTTTCGTTTGAATATTCTCGCTTTTTTCACTTTTGCTAAACTTGACTTGTACACTTTCACTTCATCTGACGTTAATGACACTCGCGGCGTATCGTTTTCTATACTACACGTGCTCACTACATTTTTGGTCATTTGTTTTGGTTCACTGGTTTCAGTAGTCCTTACATTTTTCAGTTGAAAATCTATTAGCTCCGTATTTGAAGAAACAAACGTTTACTTTTATGAAGCAAGTTTCGAAGTGCTTGGTCTACTATTGTTTAAAACAGACACAATGTGATAGTGAGACCGCCCTTACAGTTATGACGCGTTTAATTTGCAACTCTCAACAAGACTACGTGACATTTGGCTATGTGTCAAATATCGACTGTGAAAACTATGAAAACGTAAATAACAGAAAAGCACGGTTATAAAAGTATTGTAAATCAATCATAATTTATATGATGTGTAATAATGTTAACATTAAATTGTTATTACTTTAAAATTAAATTTGACTACTTTATTCTAGCGAGTTCTGAAGTATCACCCGTTACTGCTTCGTATATTTCTTACGACTGAAAGATAAACATTAGATGATGTAAAAATATTATTACTCTGTAAATTATTTTTGGAATAACGTCTAGACCACAGAATGTTGTTAAAAATGAAACATATTACTGTAGTTTGAGACATCAAAGATTAAAATGATTCACCTAAATCGCAACTATGAAGCACAAATGAAAACACTCTAATTCAAAGAGTGATAAGTAAGTCAGTAGGTGATTGGTGCCGAGCCAAGTTGTTATTAAAAGATAATTTAGTCGAGCCAATAATAAACAGGTCTGAATGCAAGAGCAATCGAATGCAGACGGAAATAATGCTAGCGATCGATAACATCACATGACGAGGTGTGAATCTTTGTTACTATTGTTCATTGTTTTATGTCGTGTGTTTTGTTTGTAGGAAAAACTAGCTGCTGTCTTAGTAATTTGTGGAATGTATCGAAGCTACCTACTACCAAATAAGAGTCCAATAGGCTTATTAGTTTTGGTGTGTAAAGATAACAAACACGACATACAAACAAATTTTATACCTTGACATTTGTATACGAGTGGACATTATTATAACTAGTCATTTTTCATTTTAGACCTCAGTAGCCAAACTCGATAAAACGACGGGACTTAAAAGAAAAAACAAAATTAGTAAAATAGTTTTTGATACAAGCATTTTGGCTTCTTATAGGTAATATATTGGTATCAGTTTGATAGACCAACGAGCCATTTCTATAAAACCGCAATTTTTTTTTTCGTGAATTCACAGTAGTTTCTACAATGAAAGCTGGTCCGTATGATTACTCCTTAAGAGGTTATGCGTTAGTTACCAATAACCCTGTAAAAGTCTAGTCGGTATTTATGACTGCTGAGTGAGGCTGACTTTTGCACTTAGCTTAGTTTTATAATGCTAAACATTCTTGTCTTATTTGATGATTGTTGTTAAAATCTGTAGTGGTAGGCCTCTTTTGCAGGGGGCCGCCTGGGGAAGTACCACACCTTTACCAGTCATCCGCCAAGACGTCAATGCGCAAACATTACTGTGTTCTGGTCTGAAAGACAATGTTACCAGCGAAATTACTGGGCATGACGAGTTTCATCAACAAGTAATATCTCAGGGTGACAGCCGCAGTGCAGTGTCGCGCAGAATTTAGAATTTTAAAACAGTGGTTGGCACTGTATCTGATATGCGTAATCATGATGCTTACCATCAGGCACCTGCTTTGTTCGTATTGTCAATTGTCACTCACTAAATAAAAAAATCTTCTTGTGATTAAAGTCAGGGAGTTATATTTTTTCCAAAAATATTATTTAGTAACGTAAAATGTTGTACAAAAACAATATGCGAAACGATGATACCGGCATTAGTTTATAAAAACTGTGTCGGAGGCATCAACGTCCATCTCCAGAACATCAGTATACATTAAAAAAAATCTTATTTCAACACAGAAAAGGTTGGTTGTTAATTCATAGGTACAGTAATTTTGTGATTAGCAAGTTATTTATAAAACTAAGAAAGAAATTTATTTGTGCGTGTGTAGGGGTGTGTGTATGTGTGTAAATGTATTTTAGCAACATAATTTAAATATAACCAGTAGCATCCGTAGCCCAGCGGAAGCATTTTAAGCCCGGCTTCAATTCCGGAACCCTGGGTTGAATCTCATTACATGTGGACTTTTCGCTGGGCGCTATAGTGTTTCGTTTGGCACTTTTAACTTAAAGTCCAGGCCGTTTATCTAAATTTGACAATATGGGGTGTAATACTTGAGCAGTGTAATTAATGAAACCGACGCGCGTAGCAACGACATTTTAACGAATGAAAAAAATACATTTGACAGCAATCTTTATGTCATTTTACTGTCATTTTACACCGTTCTGTTACCCCGGTCACTCACATGCGTAAAAATATTCGTACATTGTACGAATGTTTGCACGCATGTGAGGGCAGTCAGATATACTATTCGCAAACTCAGCGGATATGCGAATGGGTTCGCAAACTCATTATGGAAACCCGTTTGCATTTCATAGATAGATAAACACTTTATTGGTACACCACAATCAAGATCTAAAAACTAATAACAATTCATAATAACTAGTGTAACAATGGGCGGTCTTATCGCTAAGATATATAAAGTACTCTGTGAGCACAACTGGTTGCACGAATGTGTAGGAGACTACGCGAAGGTTCGAGGTTCGCGCCCTTTGATGTGCGTCAAAAAACCGACACAACTTGGAAAACCACGAATGCAGCGAAAACTTTGCATAGTTATTTGCGAATGTCGTCCTACACTTGTGGGTTCGCGTATTCGTACGCATGTGAGTGCCCGGCATTACAGCATACATTTAATTGAGACGTGACGTAGGGTCTATTTGGGCAAAGTGTCGATGGTAGAGAGATACAGTTTCTTTGTAAGCATGCATAATATGTACAGGATGCATGCATGCAATATCTATTACCGAATTAATTGGGGCATATGCATTTACAACGGGAGTGGCTGAACGTGAGAATGCATCAAATGACTAGCGCAGTGCATACACAAAATAGAACAGAAGGTTATGTGACATATGTATACATCATAATGGTTCAAAAACACACGCT
This sequence comes from Hemistola chrysoprasaria, assembly GCA_947063395.1. NCBI lineage: Eukaryota > Metazoa > Arthropoda > Insecta > Lepidoptera > Geometridae > Hemistola > Hemistola chrysoprasaria. The sequence continues at coordinate 6,632,027 of OX346720.1, read as the reverse complement.
AACTTAAAAAGATATGCCAACTCGAAATAATTGCAACTCGAGTTATGCAACTAAAATAAGCAGGGCGAAGCAAGTAAATGATTGGTAGTTAAAGAAATGATTTGTTTAACTTTACCGGGCAATTAATATTAGTAATATTAGGATTACGACTATTTAAACTATCCATAAAAACAAGAATTTTTGCCGCAAATCTAATGATAAACTCAACATAGTGCTTATCTACCTCTACAATATCTACATATTGTGATATTTGAACCTACAATTTTTAAAAATAAAAGACTCGTTTGATTCGTATATGTACTGCCAGCCCACTAGCAGTTGGGAAGAATCAAACTGTGGTGAACTCATCCATACGAGTTCGCAGAAAGTATACTGAAGAAACGCGTCCCCAGAGCTCCTCTACTCGTAAAGTGCGCGTGTTCATGTGTGCGTGCATTTTTGAACCGTTGATTACCTTCTGTGATATATATTCTCCTGCTATGTTGTGTGCCAGTACGGTCAAATCTCCAGGTTTGATATCCAGGCGTGACAGCCAACAGAATGCCTGAGATTGCATCCAATGAATATCCTTTGTTAGCATTTTGTCATCCTACGATAGCATTGAGACTGAAAATTCATGCGTTTTTCGAGGATGTGGATGCGAATGCTTTGTAAAGCAGCGGTCTGATGATGATAAAGTGTTTGAAAGAATCTTTACAATGCGATTCAATTTAAGTGTCGTGCTCATTTTGAATATGGTAATTTTTTTGGCTTTAAAGCAGAATATTCTGCCCTTATTTGTTGCTGAGTTCCTTTTATTTACCTTTTATATTACAAATATAGCTCTTGCTATACTTAATATGTTCTTGAGGTGAGCGGCACGGCAGAGGTGTTATCAGAACTGTTTAGCTGTATTCCTGTACCACTCCCATACCTCAGAAACATAGCCAGAACACCGCTAAAGTTATGTTAATGTTTCAGGGTGATAATGCAGTGTTGCGTAAGACTTCGTATCAGAGTTCTACATAAATATGTGATATTAAAAACACATATTAAAAGACTGGCACAGCAAACGTTACTTCACTCGTCATTCACTTAAATGTTCTCCCACGCACTTTCAACTATATCTTGAATAGTTGAGAGGAAAATATCATTTTATAAAAGGTCAACAGTTCTATTTTAGTCAGAACCTATTTTGGTGCACTTGCTTCGGTGAACATTAGTTTTGACAATAATTATAATAAACCTAGGTGTCTAAATATACGTGTGTTTGTGGTATTGTTTAATTAACTCGTATTCAAGTTTTGCATTAAAATATAGTCACGCAATGATTCCTTGTACCACCTATTGTGTTCAATCCTTCATCACTGGAACATCAACAGTGTAATGTTTGCAATCAACTCAAAGGGGACCTTGTTTGAAGACGATTTGCATTCGGTCTAGTTCAATGAAACACGAGATTTGAGTCGTATCTCACTAGTAAGTAGGTAGGTATTTTACGAATAACAGACCAGTATTTTGCGGCGATTGATTTGGCGCAATTTAAACAATGATGCGCATGCTATTATTGTTATAGGTCACTAATTGGCTCCTAAAAGTACTGAGATGGAAGCTCCATGGAATTGGGCGTGAAATTCATGAAATATTTATAAATTAATATGAATGGAAAATAATTTGGGAATATGAAAATAAAGTTGGTTTTATTTATTTATTTAATTTAATTACAACGACTACGATCGCCAATTACAATAATTAGTACAACATAAGAAAAAAACTGTACCTAACTTTACAAAAATAAAATAATACAAATAATAATCATGAAAAAATACATTTAGTATATGGGATATATTATCGAAATAATATTATGTATAGCCTCGTAAGTTATATAACTTTTATAAAGAATTAGTATACATAAAAAAGTTGCTTTTACAGTGATTATTGTGTGGACTTCGTTTAAAATTAAGTTTTTTCCATTTGAAAAACGACTAAGCAATAATAATTTGAAAATTCAGGTTGGGTTTTGGGATGATGGAGAAAAGTGCCTATTGTCACAAGTGGTCAGAATAATCGAGTAACATTTAGCTGAGTCTCATTGTAATGCGTTCAGTAATTTCTTCGTAAATTACAAACAGCCAACGCGACACAAAATACTCTTACAAACAATCCATTTGGGAGTTATTCGAGGGCCGAAATATTCGGATATTTTCAACTGTTTACTCAGAATTACTGCTCTAAGACTCTAAGTCGTATTTAAAACGGCATAGTGAGCTGAATCTACGAGTTGAATTTGAATTTTGCTCGGATACTGTTCTTACCCAACAGTCTCCATAAATTAAGACCGTAGGTTCTGCGGCTAAGAGATCTTCGTGCCGGCTGAAGTTTACGCCAACTGACAAATACATAACGCGATTATCATCGTGGTGAAATTTTGGGCAATTTCTCTTATTCAGTGTGATTATTTAAGCAATCTGATGATTAGTGCCACGAATTTCTTAACGAGCAACGTGTATTTTCCTCTGAGAATATGGAATCAATAAATTGTGACATAGGCACAATGAAGGCCACTCTGGAAGAGTCCAGATGTATGTAATCATCATCATCTCAGACGTTGGTAATCCACTACTGAACGTAGGCCTCCCCCTAAAGGGGGATTTTGCCAATACTCGACACGCTTGGCAGGCGGGTTGTCGAGCGCAGTTCGATGGTTTTTTTTTTGCAGAAGACGCTGCTGCCCGTCCTCTGGTCTGTTACCCCTTAGCCGGCTCTAACGGCAACCACGCGGGTAGAGAGGGTGGAGCACTATTCTAAAGCCGGTAACTCCACGGCTATGTATGTAATATTATTTACTAATTGTGGGCCTTCGTCACTCCGTACAAACGCTCGCACTTAATAGCCTACTACTACTACATAGAACACGGCATAACATGTGTGCAAGCGTCAAATGTGTGCGTGTATGTAAACCATAGCGTCGCCATCCGCTAGTGGTACGGATTGTATCGACTCGATGGCATACGCGTCGCTAAATAACTGCAAGGGCTTTCAAATTTATCTTCAAATATATTGATATAAAAAGGAAACTTACTTATTATGTAAAACACAATAATATTGATACTAGACTTTTTCCCGCTTTACATCATTACATAATGTATATAAACCATATGTTATTCTAAGCTATCACCTATCTACATACCACATTTCATTCAATACATAAATCACAATTCATACACCGAACAATAACGGACCATTTTTAATATAATAGGTAAATATAATTTGACCACACCCGCACGCAGCGAGCACTGACGACCGCGTGAAGTAAACACGGCGTTACTCTTCCGTGTACTTGTTGGTCGCAGGCAACGATAATATGGTGGGGAAAGGTGAGTGGAGCTTCTTTACGTAGTACTAGTTATTATTTTTGGCGTAATCCATCAAATTAGTCAATCCTCAATGACGTTGAATTGCTTCTTACATTAGAGACTGACAATTGGTTAATTGTATTGAAAAAATGTAATAAAAGAAGATCTTTTCAAGAAGCGAACTTGGTATTATACAGCCTCATAACTCATGATACCCTAGTATTTGTTTCAAACTAATGATTATTCAAATGTAATGGTACAACTCAGTGGTACAACCGACATATTTCGTTTAGTTATGACTAAGAGTGTCATTAGTTATGTTCCATTGATGGTACTAGCGAAACTCAATATTCACAATATTTAAATGAGTGTTACTAGTACCATTGATGGTACAAAATATATAACGATGTATCATTTGTTCCATCAATGGAACAACTCCAATGGTACAACTGACACTTCGTCATATTATTATTGCGTATTACTAAAGTAATGATCAATAATACTTGAAGTTACGAGAGGTCGAGGTTTTGTCCCCTCATACTAATACGTATTATGACTACTATTTTCAAGAGCCCTACTAACCTTTTATGATTATGAAGGGTTTATGAAAGACCTATGAAAATGAGCCACTTTACATAATTTATTATAATAATGACCATTATACCTCTATGTCGCAGGTATACCGTGTAAAAGTTATAAATTAATTTATGAATGAATTAGGATCACCACACAGATTTACTCTTTGATAAAACCCTACGCAATTTATGAATCTTTGCTAGATTCTCGTATATCAAACTGCCTAATCATAACATAAAATACAATCACGCCTTTTTATGAAGGGGTAGGTAGAGGTGTACCCAGGATTCAGTCCCATAGTATTTTATCGGTCCCATGTAATGAGGGGCGAACCTATTGCCATTACCGGGCACAGTTCCAGACTCCAGCCAGTTATTGAGATAATTCCTAATGGAAAATCCAATATTTAACATTTTGCCTAACCTGGGCATCGAACCCGGGACCTCATGATCGGCAGTCGAGGTTGCGCCTATTACGCCACCGAGGCAGTCACCTGCCTAATCAGTTTGGTTATTTTCGAGTGTAGACGTAATAATCACGAGAATAGTTTCTTCGGACTGACATTATTTGTTTATTAATTCAGCAGGATGTAGAATAAAGATTTTCAACGTTTTTGGGTAGTTTTTTGTAGTAGTTGCATTTATCCAAAGTTTAGGTCTCACAAGCAACGCTGAACGACGTAGTAACTAGCCCGAGCCAAAATGCGGTTTGGAATTTACCCTTAAATACTTTAGACACTGCAGTAACATAAAACTAAAGCTTTCCACGGAAACATTACCAAGAAATTGATGTTCTAAAGAGATTCTGTTAAAGAACGCTAAAATAAGCCTTCTTTAAAGTTGTTCTGTTATGTGTAAAGTTTCAGGTTAACGGTTAAATCGTTCTCTTTCAATACGGTCGGAAGCATAACTTTGTCGCATTTGTTTTTTCATTTTATTGGTTTCGATAGCACGTTCGAACGTACAAGTATAAACAACTGGTAAGTTCTAAGAGTACTTACCAGATAATTATAATTTCAGAAAGATGTTTTCAAATATATTTTCCGCTTTGCGCGCGGTAAATTTTTAAAGAAATTTAGCGAATTTTGTATTGTATTTTGTAATGAACCATGAAAATCGACGGGTAGGTTTACAGTACAGATTATGTTTAGTGACGCAACGTGATACGAACCTAGCGCAAACTTGACGCCAGTCCACGCGGTGCGGAAATAGTGGAAGAGGCGGCGGTAGAGCGGGCGCTGCCGACGACGGCGGCCTGGCGCCTCCGCGTCGGGCGCGGGCGAGGGCGCGGGCTCGCCATCTGCGCCCGCACCCCCCACACCCTCCACCGACGACGCCGTGGCGTTCCGCACCCAGCTTTACACGAACGCTCTCCGCTCCGCTAATGAAACACCACCGTTACCCGCGCACACCACCATAACTCACAATCACTAGATTTACACTTGATTCTTAATTAATTCACCGTCTCATGATCGCCGGATTAACACAAAATGTCAACCGTCACAAAAGGGCAGCTCGCTGATGAAGGCCTCTCCGAGTGGTTGTTTAGTGCGCTTTAATAATTCAGAGGGCATTCGTGATGCTCTAACTATGCGGTCCGTTAAACGTTATCTGCTTAGAGTTTCACTTTGATTATATAGGAGTTATACAAACTTTAGGACTCGGGATTTCTTAAGGCAAATTATAAGTAATTAAAACGGTTTTAGAACGATTCTGTTCTCGTTAAGTTCTTCGAGGAGCGGCAAGCGTTAGACGTGCAAAAGCCGGAAATCTGTGAACAAAGAAACGACACCTTGTTAGTACTGTTAGTAGCCAGTGACGGAGCAAATTAGTTCTTGTTAGTACTTTAACTGTTTCCTTTCTTCGAGTCAACGTTCCATTTGTTCAAGTACAATAAAACACTTTAACAGTTAAACCAACTGAACATCTGCGAGCGGTATTTTTAGAATTTAATTTTTAAAAGTTGTTTACTCCCGAAGTCAAAGGCTTTGATTTAAAAGATTTAAAAGAAGGGTAAAGTTAAGCACAATAAAGCCTTCTTATGGAAGAGTCGCACATGAATATAAAACTACGGGGATAAAGTCTTAAGAATAACGACATCGGTCGTATTAAAAGTTACTTCGGTCGATGTCGAGGTAACTCACTTATTAGAGAAGCCTCCAGGCTGATTTAATCCTATTCACAGAAACTTAGAGTAAACTTGGCAGTTTAATTTGGGCGTAGTTAGTAGTTATTCATGAATAAAGAAGAGATGCCTTACGTTTGGTATTTGCTTTTGATTTGCATGAGAATTGATTCGGCGTTGGCCTCATTCAAATGAGTGCGAGGAAAAAATAGGGCGCGAAAAATGCGAAATGTGGCTCTAAAACCTTTTTGCACCTAGATCGCAACAGAATAAAACTAGAAAAAAAGGTGAAATATCTACCTATGTCAATACTAGTTTTTATCTATACTATCTATACTAATATTATAAAGAGAGAAACTTTGTTTTTTTGTTTTTTTGTTTGTAACGAATAGGCTCCGAAACTACTGGACCGATTTTAAAAATTCTTTCACTTATGAATAGCTTAATTCAGTGTGAGTGACATAGGCTATATGAGATTTTGAAAAAAAATAGGGGTCCGTAAGAAAACTGCAATATTGTGAACCAAGGTGTCACATAATATAATTACCATATTCATAAATTTGCGTGCGCTGTGAAATCCATTGATGGTAGAATAATATAATGTACTAGGGGTTTGTAGTACATATCAATATCTACAAAATAGTCCACGGAAATTTTATGTATCTATTTTGGTTTAGTCACAATAATCGAAACAGACATTATATGCATGCGCTGTGAAAAGTATTGGTGGTAGAATAAAGTAATGTACTAGGGGTTTGTAGTAATTATCAATGCCTACAAAACGGTGTACATAGATTATATCCATCTTTTTTGGTTTAGTCAAAATAATCGAAGCAGTGATTATTTTTCATGCGGTGTGAAAACTATTGGTGGTAGAGTAAAGTAATGTACTAGGGGTTTGTAGTACTTATCAATACCTACAAAACAGTATACATAGATTATATCCATCTTTTTTGGTTTAGTCACAATAATCGAAGCAATGATTATTTTTCATGCGGTGTGAAAACTATTGGTGGTAGTGTAAAGTAATGTACTAGGAGTTTGTAGTACTTATCAATACCTACAAAACAGTATACATAGATTATATCCATCTTTTTTGGTTTAGTCACAATAATCGAAGCAGTGATTATTTTTCATGCGGTGTGAAAACTATTGGTGGTAGAGTAAAGTAATGTACTATGGGTTTGTAGTACTTATTAATACCTACAAAACAGTATACATAGATTATATCAATCTTTTTTGGTTTAGTCACAATAATCGAAGCAATGATTATTTTTTATGCGGTGTGAAAACTATTGGTGGTAGAGTAAAGTAATGTACTAGGGGTTTGTAGTAATTATCAATACCTACAAAACAGTATACATAGATTATATCAATCTAAAAGAATGTACCTACTATGAGCTGATAGTTATTATCAATATCTACGAAATAGTTTGCGGATATTATATCCATCTATTATGGTTTACTCACAATAATCGAAACGATCATTAACTTTCATGTGCTGGGAAAACTATTGGTGGTAGAATTAAGTAATGTGCTAGGGGTATGTAGTAGACAAATAGTCCGCGGAAAATGTATACATCTGTTAACGTTTGGTCACTGTAACAGAAATAGTCATTGATTTGCGCGCGCTGCGTAAACCATTAGGGTCATATCTATAAAAATACAATGTATCGCTAGTTTACTCCTGTTGCAACGTTCACTATACCTACTTTTGCTACCCATGCAAAGCCGGGGCAGGCCACTAGTTAATCGGTCAATTTGTACGAGAAATTCTAAAAGCTTTATAATTGCTTTTTCTTTTATTTATTCATCATCATCATCTCAGCCGTTAGAAGTAAGAAGAAGCTGGCTACGCTTGGCAGGTGGATTGGTTAGCACAGTTCGATGGTTATATGCAGATAACGCTGCAACCCGTCCACTGGAACTTATAATACTCTTAGCTGACCCTTACGGCAACCACGGGGAGACATGGTGGGAACTATTCTATAGCCGGTGACCCCCTAAAATTATTTATTATCTTTTATGGTAATATTGATGCACTATAAAGTATTGCTTACTACACAATTTTGCAACAAATTTTATCGAACGATAGCGGATCCCTTATCCCAGTTTCAAAATTCATTTCTTTCATCTTTCTTTTCCAGTCAGCAAGTAGGTGCCTAACATAACCCATTCATATGTATGAGCTATAATATTATTCCCTCTGTTTTCGTTACATTTGTAAAAGGTACGCGTTATATTGGGGTTTTGCACCCTTTTACTTACGAGCCGTTTTCACGCAGTGACTTTTAAATTATTTGCGGCCAATCCTCAAGTTTCACGTCGTCCGAAGGAAATGCTTCGGTGGCGTAGTGATCACAAGCTGTCGATCATGAAGTCTCGGGTTCGATCACCAAGTCAGAATTTATTTTTTTATTGGACTGTCCATTAGGAATATTCACAATGACAGCTTGGAGTCTGGAACAATTTCCGGTAGATTGTAATAGACTCACCCTATATTACATGGTACCTTAAAACATAACTTGTTTGTGTACCTACTATGGGGCCGGGTGCTGGATACACCTCTGCCTACTCTTATGGGAAAAAGGCGTCATTTTATGTTATTTTTATATTGAAAGAAAAAAATTGCTGTTATAAATTTCTGTTTAGACAAAATAGGTTTTATGCGATAAATCTATTTAATTTCGTTTAAAAATAGTATGTCTTCAAATCGCGAAAGTTTAAAAAAAGACCAATAATACGAATATACTTGTAATTAAGGATGTCTTCTAATGGGACTCAGTCCTGGGTACACCTCTGCTTACCCCTTCAGGAAAAAGGCGTGATTGTATGTTATGTTATGTTGTAATTAGGGCAGTGCAATAAGGAAACCAATTTTGTTAGAATATTATATTGTGAACTGTTTAATTATTTACATATCTAAACTGTTATACATACTTCCATTACTAATATTAAGTATAAATGCAAGAGCAACTCTGTCTCTCCTTCTATTCCACTTCCTATTCCAATATGCCCCACCAGTGGGGGGCTTGGCGGGGTAAAGTGGAACAATTCCTATTTACCACACCTGACGCAAAAACAGCAGAAAACAGTACAAGAAGTAGCATTCGACTTTTTTTCAGTGCTTTATGTTTTAATTTAAGTTGGCCACAGTGTAGTCGCTCCGTATATTTTACATGGCTTTGAGTGCTAAAACCTAAATATTATTCTGCGTTTTCATTAACTTTGGAAGGGAATTGTGAGTTCAGGACGACTGACTGTGTAATTAAACAATAATTCTAGGGTCTGTGCTCTAACGTTGTTCCAACAATATTGAAAAAAAAGCAACCGTTAGCACTTTGTTTGGGAACATAAAATAACATACAATCAGGGCTTTTTCCCGAAGGGGTAGGCAGAGGTGTTCCCAGGACTCAGTCCCATAGAAGGTACACCCACATTTCGCCATTATGTTATTGTTCCCATGTCATGAGGCGTAAGCCTACTGCCATCCACCGGGCACAATTCCAGATTCCAGGCAGTTATTGAGATAATTCCTAATGGAAAAATTCAATATTTAACACTTTGCCTGACCTGGGGATGGAACCCGGGACCTCATAATCGGCAATCGGGGTTGCGCCCACTGCGCCACTGAGGCAGTAACGAGGGAGTTAGGAACATGTAAAAAAATACATTACTAGTTTTTTTTTTTAAAATAAACCTGTACCTGGAATCCAAAACGGAACTGAAAATGTTGCAAATATCAAAATTACATAACATACAATCACGTTTTTTCCCGAAGGGGTAGGCAGACATATTAAATACAATAAAAAAATTATTAACGAGTACAACCAATTTTCTACAAAAGGATATATCAAATCAATATAATATTTTAAATACTATGCATTTTCCGTGCAGTTCGTTACGAGAGCGTTTGATTGTTATCTGTTTGTTGATCCATGGTCGCATATTTTAATAAAAGTTTAATTTAAACACGCATATTGAAAACACGTAGGAAAGTCAAACAAAAAAGTTATTTAACTTGACTCCAAATATTTGCGCAAAATGAAGATATTTTATATTGCAAACGTAATAATATGAAACAGGTTATGCCTGCGTAGCAACTTCTACGAGCGTAGAAGTCGTTACACAGACTACGGCGTAGAGCCGCTACGGAATTGACTTGCAAATTTTTAATTTTACTCGCACTGTCTAAACTTCTTGAAGTCAAATTATTATAGAATGAGAGTATTTTTGTGAAGTCTATAATTTTCAAAAAACACCTTATTCCTAACAAAATCACCAACAAAATATAAATCTCGGCGTAAAAAACTCACTACATACAGCTTGTCTCACTTTTATCTACTGCGACAATAGGCTGCCGAGAGAGTGTCGACAATGTTACAACTGCCACTAAATTTTTGTAAAATAGACCGTATTTCGTTGTGATAGAGTCTTGAGTGTTGACTTTAAAAACGTTTGTTAAGTTTATAAATTAGAGCATGCGTCACTGTCGGCCAAGGGAAGGATGCTCAGTAATAACCAGCAAAATGAACGTCTGATGACCACTTCGCTGGAATATGGAAGCGAGGCGAATTATTGCGTGATTCAAAAGTTAATGGCTTGCAATTAGTGCTCCGTTGACGTTAGAATATGAGAGCAGTTTATATTTTCACTGAGACGTAATGGTTTAGTTTTCGTGGGAAATAAATAGTTGTTTTGAATGAGTTGCGTAGCTTGTTGCTTAAACATAAGATTTATAGATTTGGGAAAAGTATTTTTTTATATATATATTTGATATATATACCTACATTTTAACTTAAATATGAAATTATTTTTTTAAGTAGCCCTTCAAAACAATGAATTTTTAAAAATGACCACGCACTATTTTTTTCGTGACAGTCACAATGCGCCTGGAATCCACGGCGTGACTCTCACTAGTCTGGCGGATAAAATGACGTCACACGGCCACAGAAGTAAGGACGGACAACATATTATATACAAACTTTGTAAATACTTATCGTATTGTAGTGAAATAAAAACTATTGGTTTTAGAATAATGGTTTCTATAATGGTATTGGGTAAGAAATGAACTTATTAATTTTTCCCCACGTCCATTCCATTCCATTCTATTAAGGTAACGTTAAACAAAAACAATTTTAAACCTATATAATATAATACGCTTAAAGTATTTAATAACCTAGTATGTATAAGCGTTTTCGACTTAAATTCGGGAAGCAAGTAATTTTTCTCGAGAAAGAGATAAACCGAAAGAAATAGAGGAGCATAAATCTTCACCAAAGATAATACTCGTAAAATTATGGAAGGTTGTCTTCTTTGCCCCGCAGATAAAGCTACTTTGTAGGTTCAGAATAAAAGTCATAAACTTTTTATTTAACATCTGCTGAAAATCCATAAAAAAAAAAATACATAACATGGCCTTTTTAGTTAGTCTGTAAGGTATTTATTAATATGGGCATTTGGTGCGTATAATTTATTTTACGCACTATTGCCTGAAATAAATGAATTTAATTTAATTTTAAAAAATAAACTATATTATGTGGAATTGACCATATAAATAATGAACCATTTATTTTTCTTCTTCTAAAATTGGGTTTGTAGATAGTTTGGACCCTGAAATAACACATATACAATAACAATAGAATAATTTTTATTCCGATGTTCCAACGGGACTACGCGGGTGAAACCGCGAGGCAAAGCTAGTTAGTATATAGGATATTTCAAAAATAAGAGTAGAAATAATAATCTATTATATTAACATATAAAAGGGACACAAAAAATTATATAAAAAAAAGACGAGTAGGTATATTATTTTTATATATCTATATATATTCACAAATAGCTCGAAGCTCCAAAAACAACCTTTGTTTTTGCAAAATAAATAAAATTTGAAAAACAATGCGAATGTCAAAGAGAATATTAATAAAGTGAAATAGGATATATTTTACTCACAATCTAAGTAGCTGTAGCTCATTTGGATGGTTTTCTGGACCTGAAACAAGTAAAACGATAATTAAATCCTATTTGGGGTTAACGACGAACACTTAATATTTTATAAGTGCCTCGGTGGCGTAGTGGTTCGATCCCCAGGTCAGGCAAAATGTTATTAGAAGTATCCATTAGGAATTTTTCAATCACAGCTTGAAGTTCTTGTAGTGGTAGGCCTCTTTTGCAGGGGGCCGCCTGGGGAAGTACCACACCTTTGCCAGTTATTCATCCGCCAAACAGTAATGTGCGAACATTACTCTGTTCCGGTATGAAGGGCAATGTTACCAGTAAAATTACTGGGCATAATGAGATTCAACAACTCATGTCTCAGGGTGACAGGCGCATTGCAGTGCCGCGCAGAATTTTGAGTTTTATAACACTGGGTGGCACTGTGACTGATATGGGCAATCATGATGCTTACCATCAGGCACCTGATCTGCTCGTCTAGTCACTCACTATCATAAAAAGAATAATTAATATTAAAGACTAGGAGTGCCACACGGTTTCACTCGCCATATCATATTTTAGGATTTAAATTACAAAGCCATGTATAAAAAAAATAACCAGCCAGCCAGAAGGTCTCCAAGGAAGTTTTATAAGGTATAAACACATTTTATTAGGCACCAAGTAAAGCTTCTAGATATTCCTGCAGATATTGTTGGCTATATGATATGGTAGAATCATAAAAAAACACGTTATTCCTCCCACAGCTGGGAACAATCTTATCATATTTTATGATTTTATGCTAATCACAAACCATGACATAATATGCAAGTTTATATGCATTCGGGAAACTTGTATAGCGCTATTTTATATGTTTCCGGGGAATTCTTCATCCTATGTTTTACTCACTTTATAGGAGGAATTACAAAAAGCTGTAATAAAGATACTTAGCATTACTGCTACTCTAGTACGTACCTATACTTAAAAGGGTCGACATACAATGTAAAGTAACCAATTAGCCTTGAAAGAATTAACCACATCAGCTAAGTAAAATCCAAGCTTTAGAAAAAACTCCTTGTTTTATTGAAATCCTAGAATTATTTTTTGCATAACATACACAAGTTTAACAACAAACTCAAATCTCAAAAATATTTATTCAAGTAGGTCACAATCTTTTGCACGATAATGAAGATAAACAATAATGAAATATACCGTGCCTTTGGAAAGATACTGCAAGAAGAACGCACAAGAAACTTTTAGGCCTTAATTTTTTTTTAACTGATAGTTTTACAATATTTTGTTAGGACTAATTATGGCAATAGGCTCGCCCCCTATTACATGGGACCAATAACATACTGGCGAAATGTGGGTGTATCTACTATGGGACTGAGTCCTGGGTACAACTCTGCCTACCCCTTCAGGAAAAAGGCGTGAATGTATGTTTATGTTTTATGTTTAAATTATGCCCCCTTTTATATATTACTACACTTTTTGCAACTCCTGGTATATTGCTTCATGTTTATTTCTTAAATAAATGTGAATTAAGACTATAACATAACGGTTTACTCCAATTACACTGCTCGAGTCAATTCATATGGGTTATGTGGACAACTCATATTAAAAGAGTTTCAGGTTCTTATAGCACCATCCAGTAAAAATCTTTTTGTATTAAAATTGCGAACTTTCAAACCACAGTCTTTGCAACATTGCCCGAAAATATAAACAGGGCTAAAATTGTGAAATCTGTGTCAAGCGAGTTTGGGGTACCCTCGAGTGTTCACCGTCGCCAATTACCTGCGCGAAAACAACGCGCCCTCACCTTGCCTCTCAGCTCCACTCGCCAGGGCCTGATGTAGACTGAATTATATTTCAAAACCATCAACGCTATTAATTGTACGCCTCAAGCAATGAGGTCTGTTAGAGATTTCATAAAATTGTTTTGGTATTTTTATCAATAAAACTAATAAACTAATATTATGACGGACGTCGTGAAAAATGGAACCAATAACTTAATTGCGCAATGTGGGTTTTTTTAAATGATAATGAGTAACAAGACGAGCAAATCAGGTGCCTGATGGTAAGCATCATGATTGCCCATATCAGACACAGTGCCAGTGTGCCACACTGACCCAGTGTTTTAATATTCAAAATTCTGCGCGGCACTGCACTGCGCGTGTCACCCTGAGATATGAGTTGTTGAATCTCGCCATGCCCAGTAATTTCGCTGGTAACATTGCCCTTCAGACCGGAACACAGTAATGTTTGCACTTTACTGCTTGGCGGATGAATAACTGGCAAAGGTGTGGTACTTCCCCAGGCGGCCCCCTGCTAAAGAGACCTACCACTACAAAAACCTAATATTACCTACCACAACTAAACCTACTAGTACTAAACTTACTATTAGGGTGTACCTACTATTTGCACTGAGTCATGGGGACAACTGACTACTCTATCGGAAAAATATATTATAAACACCTAACACAAACGATACCTTTTGATATTAAAAATTCTTAAAATCTTTACTCAAAAAAAATTTTTTTTCTTTCACATTTTAAAATTTATTTGAGTGAGTATTTAATGATATATAAAATTGTGCTTATGCGGCAAAATTTGAAAAAATTGAGCATATTGCCCCCCTTAATTCACTGCTAATCCGCCCCTTCTGTCGACGCCTGAGAATTCGTGAAATGGGAAACTTTTTCGTTTTTGCTAAACCACGATCTTAACAAAGATTGCTACGAGGTTAAGCTTCTTTAGAACACCTTCGTAAGAAAGCTTTATTTTGGAATGAAAACTGTTTAAAAAAAATGGTTTTTAAGATTTTTTTTTTATGATAGTGAGTGACAAGACGAGCAACTCAGGTGCCTGATGGTAAGCATCATGATTGCCCATATCAGGCACAGTGCAATCCAGTGTTTTATAATTCAAAATTCTGCGCGGCACTGCACTGTTTCTTCATTTTTACAAACATTTTTTTTTTTTATGATAGTGATTTGCTCGTCCTGTCACTCGCTATCAAAAAAAAAAAAAATGATAAATAAGATTTACGTGGAAGCTAACACAATGTGCTTAAAATCTATTTAAGGTCCTTTGCTCATACTAAGTAAGTTATCTCTAAACATAATAATATCGCTGAAGTACTGAAAACTTAGTAACGTATCTACTAACTTGCTAATAGTTTGAGACCCAAGATACCTAGGTTTAATGCGATATTTTAGAGTCGGAGGTACTCTTTGATAGCAATATCAAAAGCTTGGAAGATTCAAGATTCAAGTTTTCAGATAAATCATTCAATTTTCACTGAGTTTTGCATCTAGCGAGTTAGTTTGAGATTGAGTTAAAATTGTAGACATTCTGTGCTTTGGAAATGTGAAAATGCTACGGAGAATATGTTTGCCTTATTCTCAAAATTGGCAGTTCTCTGAGGTAGGTCCGATTGGAGTGGAATTGCTATTCTATAGGTAGTATTATTTACTTACTACACCCCTTGCCTTATGGTTTAATTTGATGTAAAAATTGTGATTTTCTGAATCGAAGCTACCTACGTACTAAGTTTCAGCTTAATCGGACTTGGATTAACACGACATAAGGTGCATTGTAGCGAGTGAATCTGCTGGGTAATTAGTTTCATAAGCCCTGACTAATACCCTGATGACTTATACACAACATAACATAACATACAATCACGCCTTTTTTCCGAAGGGGTAGGCAGTGGTGTACCTAGGACTCAGTCCTATACTGCCGTGGTAAAACAAAAATGCCGTTAACTGACAAAACCAAATTTTTGGCAATGGGCAAAAAACGCGCGGAAAATTTAAACCTATGTAACTTTTTAATGCCAACACCAATTTAAACCCTAAAAACACTAAAAAATTCATCAACTTAAAGACTTTTTAATCATTCATGTGTCATATTGTAAATATAATTTATTTATATGAAAAAACGCTTGTTTTGTTTTAGTTCATTATGGTTGTCTCTAATTTCTCATGAATATTAAACTAAAATGTCGTTGGGTATACCTTAACGGCATTTTAGTGTTTCTATTTAAAATAATAATATTGTCTATTAAAACACAAAAAAAATCTTATTATATGTCTAGCTAAAACATCTTTATAGTACAATAAAGCTTGTTAAGCTTAACTTTAAATTATATAGAACTCATCCATGTTAGACTTCACTGCCGTTATTGCATTTTACTGCATTTAAGACCGCTAAACTACATGTGTATCTCAATTTCAAGGAAAAACATGTCTCATTGTTTCGCTAAAACGCAGTTAAACTAAGAACATTTTACGTTAACAACAATATAGCTAATCAATAACAAAAATATTGGATTAGCATATTATTAATCAATGGTGGTTAAACAACTAAATAAATACTATTTTTAGTAAATAAAAGCCAATTTTTTGTAGATAATCACAATATTTATTTAAACTTTTATAATAAATAATTGAGCATCTTAATTACTTTGACAGAACTATGCTTATAATTAAATATTATGTTAGGAACTTTTAGTTTCTCTATCTTTTAAATTTTCAGGTAACATTGACTGCACAATTACTTTTGAGTTGTTATTTGAGGATACACACTCTTCAAAATCAATGAAGTTCGCGCGAACACTCTACGCGCTGCTGTTTTTGAAGCGCTGTGAGCATTCTCAGTACCCATCTTGCACTGACCTTAGATGCCAAGATGGTCATGGAGAATATTCAAAATGGTCGTAGATGATACTCCAGACATCTCTGCGATTTGTTTCTTCTTTAGGCGTGCATCTTCTAGAACAAGTTTTTCTACTTGTTCAACAATGTCTGAGGACGTTGCTTCAATTGGCCGACCTGAGCGCTGATCGTCTTCAATTGAGTCTCTGCCTTGCTTGAAAAGACTATGCCACTTGTAAATCATTGTTTTTCCAGGGCAGGAGTCCCCGTAAACTGATGACATTTCTTCCATAATGTTCTGAGGCGTTTTTCCTGGCTTAGTGAGAAACTTAATCACGGCACGATACTCAATTTTCTCCATAGTTGATATTTTCTACCCGATTGACTTGTTTATCCAGCAATATCTCAAAGGTTTAATGAACCGATTGGGCTGAAACTTAATATTTAAAATTGTATTGAGTCAACAAGTAGCGACAGGTAAAAATAACTACCCTCCTTCCTCTCTAAACCCTCCATTCTGCGAACTTTTTGACCTCCCCTCGTAGGTATGTGCGTCTACAAATGCATGTTGTTCTTGCCACGGAATATCCCAATACGCCTTATTTATGGCTTCTCTTTCAATACTTGTACATTTCTTATAACATTTTTCATTGCACCCAGGCTTGACACTATGTTTCTTTTTCCTCTCATTTTTCTCCAAATATCAATTTTCGCTGTTGTAAAGGAGTATCATATTTTTTTGCGTTTGCTCTGAGGTTACAATATCTCAGATAAAGTGGAACAGTAATTGCCATCAGCGGAATTGCGACGTTTTCGGAGGAATAGACGTTCAGACAAAGTTTTAGCATCAGTTGAACCAATCGAATTTCTACCAAAGCTTGATTTTCGTTATTTGTGACACCATAATCCTCAGGCAATATGCAACAATAATTGCCATCAACGGTACTGCTGCGCTTGCGGAAGAGTGGACGTTTGGGCATAGTATTCTCATTACAATTAGCACCAACCGAGTGTCTATTATGTCCTCGCTTCGTTTGCATATCGTTAAAAGTTAAATTGTTCGTAGCATCAGTTGACAAATTAGTTCGTTGCGTGCACTTCTTTTTCAGATTTTTTTAGGCGCATTTGATATGGTAGGGCCTGAGGAATCAGATGGATAGTAATCCTTATCAAAAACAGAATAGTCTGAATCAAAATCATGTGGAGTGTTTTCATAAGTTACAGTTGTATCCAGGTGGACTTGTAAATCAAGAGGAGAATCTGTTGGCATTAATTCATGCCACGTTAAATTTACTACGGTTAGTGGGCTCACAATATTATTGTAATTCGTACTAGTACTTTCGACGTTAGTTTCATTTAATAAGGCCTCTTTTAATTTTTTTGTATCCAAATTTGCCAAATGATACGAGTTCAGCGTTGTTTGTGACTCACAAAATGTATCAAAAAGACTGCTAGTCATTGAATAATGCCTTGTATATATGCCGTCAATATAGCCAGGTTTATGATTATCGTCCTTGATTATGTTTTGATTTGGAGCAGTTAAAGTAGTCACGGGGCCCTCAGGCTTTTCTTTAACCATATCTAAAATAGTTTTGGCTCTCCTGGAAATAGCAGAGTTTCTGCAAACAAACAAAACTTTTAAAGTAAAATGTATGTAAAGTGGACTCCTTTTCCGCACTTAGACTCTAATCTGGTCCGTTGTGCGTGAATGTATGAAAATTGAAAATCCCATAAGTCATGTACTTGAATTTTTCACGATATTATATTATAAATAAACTAGTAACCAGCCCCTGACTTTGTAACCTAATCTTAGACCTTCCTCTTGAATCACTATATTTAATGCTGTAAATTATACTTCGGGTCTCAACCGAAGACGATTATAATATTTACTTGCAGCAGTACATGGGATTGTACTGTCTCCGTCACACTTTTAGATACTCAACTATGAAAAAATCAATTCTCTGTTTCCTGTTTCTGTCATCGTCCGAGTGGTGGCGCCTGTAAGTCTTCATTACGTGTTTTTGTGCTGTCGAAGTCACACGCTTCGTAAGTAAAAAATAGATTATTATTGTAAATGCATGCTTATTGTGTCCATGATTGTTTATTTTAAACTTCCTTCTGTTTAAATTCCGCCGTCTGACTATCTTCATACGCGCAAAGTTATAGTGCACAAAGCGTTCGTTTTGTTCGGCATTACAAGTAAGTTATTTTACTCTGTGTAACATTCGTTAATTTTATTCTTAATCTGTGTCACAAGACGCGATCTTTTTATCTTTTTATTCTGTGCGTTTTCGTGTCTTTGCCACAAGCGTAATTTTCTCTAATTTATTAAATATCAACATAAAATTGAATAATAAGTGCTAAAAACTATGGGGAAAAGAAAGAAAAACGACTACGAAGTTATAAGTGCAAAAATTAGGAAGCTGGAGCGCAAATTAAAGAAAAGGCATAGGAGAAGCAGCTCATCATCATCAATGTCAATGGACGATAGCTATATTGGATCTCAGGATGAACATGATATCTCCCCACGCCCAACGAGCTATTACGATTTGGACCCCGACGACACGGAATATCGGGAAAAATCAGGTAAGATTATTATAATTTTATGTTCATACCCTCCGACAATACGTCATAAATACCTAACATTTAGTATGCCTGCATACCTATACGGTCAGGTAGTTTCGCCTTCACGTAAATCGTGTCGATATACTATCTATTATAACTACTTTCACGTAAATCGTGTAGGTACATCATGAGCACTCCACGTAAATCGTGATGAGTCAAGACACTTGCTTCACGTAAATCGTGTCAAGCTATTTACTCTCTGCGTAAATCGCACGAGATATTCGTACTTACATAGGCACTTCTGCTGATTACAGACGAAGAAGCCGCCAAAAATGAGGCACGCTTACTACCTCAAGAAACTTCTGCAGAAGACCCGACAATTTCAGAAGAAGTTTTAGACCCAGACATTCTGTTGATGCTGGGAGAGGATCCTACAGTTGAAAAAGACCATGGCGAGGACCTACATAAAGACCTAGCTGCCAGGTGGACACACATATTACTTAATGGGCTACCTAAAGAGGCCAAAGTAGATCTAATAAAAGAATATCTGCCACCTAAAAACTGTCCAAACATGAAAGCACCTAAGCTCAATTTAGAGATTGAAGCCGCTCTGACACCTATCAATATAAAGAAAGATTTATTCAGTCAAAGCAAACAAAATCAGCTATCCAGCTGTTTAGCAGCTATTGGGAAAGTCCTCAATTTGGCATTATCTACGAAAGATGTTATTAAGGCCCAAGACATAATAAAGCCACTAAGCGACGCTGGCCGAATTATAAGTGACTGTCAATATAGGGAGTCACAGTCGAGACGGTATGCTATAATAAATAGCCTTAACAAGCAGACAAGGGATGTGATAAAAAATACAAAGATAGACGAATGCTTATTTGGTTCAAATTTGTCAGAACATTTGAAATCGGCAAAGGCGATTGTAAAATCAGGCCATGAGATGAAAAGCGTGGTGCAACGCCCGCCAGCCAAGATACCTACACCACGTCGAACCACACAGAGAGGTGCTTTAAACGGGAGGGGTACGTCGCGCGCGGGAGCCTTCGAGCCGCGTCAGAACCCTGCTCCTCGGAGGCCAGCACTACAGGATCGGTATCGAGATCAGGACCGGGATCGTCACCACAACACCAGTCGCCGGAACAATTATTCTGCACGCAGAGGTTACAGCAGGAGACAGTAACGGCAAGCTCACAGGTACCTATCGCAGGCAGATTACAATATTTTTATGACCAATGGTGTAGCATAACAAATGACCCTGTAGTATTATCATGGGTAAAAGGTTACCGAATACCCTTCAAAAAACAACCTGTACAATTAACTCATCCTCAAAACCTTGTTAAGTCCAAAACTGATTGTATAATTATGGATCAGTGTATAGAACAATTATTAGAATCAAATTTCATATCAACATGCAAGCCGTGTCAAGGTCAATTTCTTTCTTCTATATTTACAATACCTAAAGCTAATGGTAGTCACCGATTCATTTTGAATCTGAAAAATCTTAATAAATGTATTAAATTAGAACATTTTAAAATGGAAGATTACAGAACAGTTATTAAACTATTAGATAAAAAATATTTTATGGCTACATTAGATTTACAAGATGCATATTTTCTAGTTGCTATAGATGAACCTGATAAGAAACTTTTACGCTTCACATGGAAGTCACAAATGTTCCAGTTTAATGTTCTGCCGTTTGGTCTTTGTACCGCCCCATTCGTTTTCACTAAACTTTTAAAACCAGTACTAAAATATCTTAGATCAAATGGCCTTATATCGGTAAATTACCTAGATGATTTTATATCTATCGGACGTACCTATTCTGAATGCTATAACAACATAAATACAACAATTAATGTCTTGCAATCACTTGGATTCATAATAAATCATGATAAAAGTTCTTTAACACCTGACACTGAATGTAAATTCTTAGGATTCATATATAATACAGAAAGTATGTCTCTTTATTTACCACAAGATAAAAAACAACGTATTATTGACAAAACTAAAGAACTATTAAAAACTAAGAAATGTACAATTAGATACTTTGCGAAATATATAGGTATATTGACTTCTTCATGTCCAGCCTTCCAGTATGGATGGTTGTATACAAAACTGTTTGAAAGGGAAAAAATGTTGGCGTTAGGTAACTCTGACAACTATAATAAGAAAATGGTTATAGTTGAGTCCCTCAAACAAGACCTATTATGGTGGAAACATAATGCAAAACATTCATTTTGTCCCATACGTAGCAATAACTATTGTATTGAGATCTTTAGTGATGCATCAAGTACTGGTTGGGGCGTATCTTGTGGTGATCAAAGTACACATGGCAACTGGACCACATCTGAACTTGCCATGCATATTAATATTTTAGAATTAAAAGCAGCCTATTATGGTTTAAAAATCTTTGCTTCTGAACTGCAATATTGCGACATATTGCTTAGAGTGGACAATACCACAGCAATTTGTTATATAAATCGAATGGGAGGTGCACAACACACTCAGTTAAATGACTTGGCTCGCGATATTTGGCAATGGTGTGAACATAGAAATATCTATATATTCGCCTCCTACATTAAATCGTCTGATAACACTATTGCCGACCGCGAATCCCGAAAAATTAACATTGACACAGAATGGGAACTCGCAGATTATGCATTTACAGAAATCACACAAAAGTTAGGTAAACCAACCTTTGATCTCTTCGCTAGTTCACAAAATTATAAATGTCCACGTTTCGCATCTTGGAAACTTGACCCCTATTCAGAAATAGTAGATGCTTTTACAATTAATTGGAAAAATTTACCTTTCTATGCATTCCCCCCATTCAGCTTAATAGGCAAAGTCTTACAAAAAATAATTAGAGACAAAGCCGAAGGCATTGTAGTTGTACCCTACTGGCAGTCACAACCTTGGTATCCACTATGGATTACATTAATAGTGTCAGAAAAAATATTCTTCAGTCCTAATAAATACTTACTACATTCCCCTTACAGAACTTGCCACCCCCTACACCGAGACCTTACCCTGGTGGCGGCGAGGCTATCAGGCAAGCGCTGATAAATCGCGGCGTCCCAGAAGCGGCTTTAGGTATTGTTATGGCCTCATTTTCCACACAAACCTTAAAACAATATGATTCATCATTTAAATCTTGGTGGTCTTTCTGTCAAGATCACAATTATGATACATTTAATGTTACTCATACTGAAATTCTTTTATATTTAACGAAAAAATTCGAAGAAGGTGCAAGTTTTAGCTCAATCAATACTCATAGATCGGCTTTGTCAACAATTTTAGGAACAAAAATAACATTAGATGATAATGTGAATAGGTTTATCAAAGGAGTATATCGCTTAAAACCTCCTAACCCTAAATATTCTGTAACCTGGGATACCAACAAAGTTCTGCAATTCCTTTCAAATTTCTACCCATATGAAGACAATATAACTCTTGATGTCTTGTCTCGCAAAACTATAACCTTACTTGCAATTGCTTCTGCACAGCGAATGCAAACATTGAGTCTAATAAAACTTAATAATATATCCATAGATCTTGATAAGATTATGATAAGAGTACCAGACTTAGTTAAAACATCGCGACCTGGTGCTTTTCAACCACTTATTAGGTTACCTTTCATAATAGAAAACCCATCCATATGTCCGGCAAAAGCTATACAGGCATATATGTATAAAACATCACCTCTAAGGCGTGAACAGCCTGATGAGCATCTCTTTATCAGCGTAAGAAAACCACACAATAAGGTAGGCCCACAAACTCTTGGGCATTGGGTCAAGAAAATTCTACATGATAGTGGTATTGATATCTCGATATTTGGAGCACATAGCACTCGCCATGCCTCCACATCGACTGCTCACCGCCTCGGTGTTAACCTAGAAGTGGTTCGTAAAGCTGCAGGTTGGAGCGATTCCTCTAATGTATTTTTAAAATATTATAATAGAGATATTTCCAATCCGGATAATAATGAATTTGTCGAAGCTATATTTAATAATGTATAAAATAATAAGTATGGTTATAGTTACCATACCCATCTAATTTAATCCCTATACCTAATCAGATGCATTTATTGATTGACATTTTGTGTTAAGTTTATAATAAATGTTAAACACTTGATTACTTAATATTATTAATTAATAATATTATTATGATTATAGAAAAATCATTGCCAAATTAGTATTTTGACTTTATTGGAAAGTTTTAATTTTTGTTGTTGCATTAACTAACTTATAATTTTTTTATAATTTAGTGAATAAACAGAAGAGAATGTACATTGTTCGCTTTTTATTTTGTGGGTAAGTTCTCTGAACATCTGCAAGTAAATATTATAATCGTCTTCGGTTGAGACCCGAAGTATAATTAAGAATCAAACGAAACTTACCTTGTGAAGTTTGATTCCAATTATGCGAGGGTCTCAACCGAAGACGATTATACTCCCACCCACCCAAAGTGAAACCCTCTACAATACATACCGAGAGCGAAAATGTACATATATACTTCTCTATCTTTAAAATTAATGAAGACTTACAGGCGCCACCACTCGGACGATGACAGAAACAGGAAACAGAGAATTGATTTTTTCATAGTTGAGTATCTAAAAGTGTGACGGAGACAGTACAATCCCATGTACTGCTGCAAGTAAATATTATAATCGTCTTCGGTTGAGACCCTCGCATAATTGGAATCAAACTTCACAAGGTAAGTTTCGTTTGATTCTTAATTATACGTATACAAAATTTCAGCGAAATCTGTTAACTCTATCTGCCTTAAAATTTAGTTGCAATATTTATATCAGACATACATACATGCATCGAAAGTTAAATAAAAGCTTGTAATATAATAAAAGGACATCACATGCCAACACCCATAAACTAAAAAAAAACATATTTACATACATATGTACATAAATAGCAAGTTGAATAAAAGCTTTAAAAAAAGAACATTATTAAAAACAAGTTTTTGTTTATATGCATTAAAATTAATAAAATAAATTTTGAATTAAGACAAATCCGTAATATTTTAAAATTTAATAAATCAATAATAACAAATAGGACAAATTGAATTAAAACTTATAAGAAAACGAACTTACGTAATGTTTACCGGCAAGCGCCTTCAACACATTAGTTTCACCCAAGACCCGCGACCGAGGAACCAGGATCAACGTGCGTACCCCCGCCCCGCAAAATTAGTTACCGGCATTATTGCGTATTATTGCGAGATTACGACACATAAGTGTAATATTTAAAAACAAAATTTTTTTGCTTTAATTTGGAAATGCCGTTACTGGCTAATAACGTATATTAAGTAAAAATATAAGTATATGAATTCTTAAACTATGATGCCGTTAAATTCCTTTAACCACATTTAAATCTAGCTTTTTCAGTTAACAGCGTTGTTGCTTAACAAACGTAACCGATTATATTTAAAAAGATGAACAATAAAGAAGTTAAAGTACTCTTACAACGTTTTAGTGTGAAAAAATTTTTTAACGGCAATGTAGTGAAGAAATCACAGAAAAAAAATATATAGAAAATACAAGTTAGAGAACTTTAGCGGCTATATTGCCTCACCAAGCTAGTTAACGGCATTTATGCCTATTACACTAAAGAAAGTCAGGTACATAACGGCATACTCATCATAATTATCTCCGAAACTATTGAAGATATCAAAAAACCGCGTAAACAGGTCGATAGAGAATTTTTTTCTTATTAATATGCCATCAAAAACTAAAAATCGACCAGATGTCAGTTAACGGCATTTTTGTTATACCACGGCAGTATAGCAGGTATACCCACATTTCGCCCGTATGTTATTGGTCCTGAGTAATAATGGGCAAGCCTATTGATATATACCGGGCACAGTTCAAGCCTCCAGGCTGTCACTAAGATAATTCCTAATGGACAAATCCAAATAACACTTTGCTTGACCTGGAGGCCGAACCCGGGACCTCATGCTTCAAGCTTGCGCCCACTACGCCACCGAGGCAGTCCACAATATTATGCTATATATATCACTTCAAAGTTGATGTGACGACATTATTAGTAAGATAATGTACCTATGTAGAGTGACTTCTACTTTACACTAATATAATCAAAGGCGTTTGATCTTCATAACCTCATAAACGTGATGTATTAATTTGTGACCTGAAACAACCAGGGTTAACTATCAAGTTATACTCATACCTATTAAAATAGATGTACGTCAATATTAAAGAAATTATTTAGTAACTAGCTGGACCCCGCCGTTTCTTCCGCATTGTTCTTGTACAAACTATATCTAAGAAAGATTAAATTCATCAAAATCAGTTCAGCTGTAAAAGCATAGCAGACAAAGTTACTTCCACAATGAAATAATATTCGTTTGTAATTGTATGGATATTATGTACTATAAGCTGTCACTAGCTGTACCCCGCGGTTTCACCCGCGTAGTCTTCGTTCCCGTGGGAATATCGAGATAAAAAGTACTTTTTATGTTATTCCAGTGTCTAAACTATTTATATATTTCGTATTTCAGCCCAATCGGTTCAGTAGTTTTGGCATGAAAGAGTAACAAATATCCATCCATCTATCCTCACAAGCTTTCGCATTTATAATATATAAAAAGCCAGCGAAATTACTGGGCATATCGAGATTCAACAACTCAGATCTCAGGGTGACAGGCGCAGTGCAGTGTCGCGCAGAATTTTGAATTTTAAAACACTGGGTGGCACTGTGTCATATATGGGCAATCATGATTGCTTACCATCAGGCACCTGATTAGCTCGTCTTGTCACTCAATATCATTAAAAAAAAAATATATATATATTATTATTCTTCCTATATTATTTTATTTTATTATTCTTCCCGGAGTGATTAAATCACTTTTGCAATACAAACAAGCAGTGTGATTTTTGGAGCGCAAAACCAATTACGCGAATACATACACTCACGACATAATATTATCAGGCGCATTCTAAAGTTAATTGATATGATTTTATCGTCGGGGTGATAACGTTTAGTAGGACCGATCAATTGAAACGAGTTACGCGTCTTTTAATATAAGTCGATGGCTGTAGTATGCCTGCCTAGCTGGCAGAGTAGGCGCAAGCGCGCCTGCCGATCATGAGGTACCGGTTTCGATCCCCAGGTCAGGCAAAGTTTTATTTAGATTTGTCCATTAGGAATAACCTCAATGACAGCCTGGAGTCTGGTACTGTGCCCGGTAGATGGCAATAAGCTCGCCCCCAATAATATGGGACCAATAACATACTTACTGGCGAAATTTGGGTGTACCTACTATGAGACTGAATCCTGGGTACACTCTGCTTACGGGAAAAAGGCGGAATTGTATATTATGTTGCTGTTATGTAAAAAATAACATTGCATTTCCTCATATTCTCCAATCTGCCTCTAAATTATGATATTAACTTGGCCATGTAATTATTCGCATCATAATTAAGCAATTACTATGTAGCATGGAGACTAATTCACAGTAGATGCGAATCCATTTATTAGCAAGTAATTGGTTGCAACGCTGGAATTAGTCCTGCTTTGTTATTCCTTCTCAACTAGATGGTACATTGACTGGGACCTCTAATGTTTGGGAACAGATGTCAATATAGGTACATTATGATGTTGGTCTTTGTTATCAATTATTGCCTATTATTTGTAAACCATTCACTAAAACTGCCTGGAGTCTGGAACTGTGCCCGGTAGATGGCAATAGGCTCGCCTCCGATCTCATGAACCTCCGTGAATCTCTCATGAACTCACCGATTTCATGAAACATAGCTAAGAACACTCGACGAGGTAAGCTTTCAAACAAAAAAATATCCATCAAAATAGGTCTATTGGATTCACACAGACACGTCAAACTTATAACACCCCTTGAGTCTTGAGTCGTTAGGTCGGCGGTTAAAAGTACAAATTATTTTTTAGCAAATTATAATTTGTCAAAAATGAAAATATATTTTTTTTATTTTAATTAATGGATTGACAACACATAAGTACTAGGAGTATCGAAGCTAAAATCCGTTCTATCGATTGCTATTTGTTCAAAATAATAAATGTTATTGATCTTTTGTATATAATCTGGGAAAAAGTAACCACAGAATGGGCACTGGAAACACAGAACAGATAATAATACTACGTATAGAATGGACACTGTCATTCGCCCATCAATCGGGCCTTCCTCACCCCGTGAGCGAGATTAAGCTCTCGACGAGCCCCACTTCGCTGGGAAATCAGCTCACGCACACTCTTGGGCATGTACAAAACTTCATGTGTGCAGTGTCTGTGTAGTAGGTAATTATATCGTGACTTTTGTATGGAATATTTGACATGAGTGTCTGGGGTGTGCCTGAAGACGGACATCGTCGCCGAGGCCGGTCCAGAAAGAGATGGCGTGATGTCTTAGATGCGTACCAGTCGGGCTGACCAAAGATGGCACAGGAACGCGACGTCTGGAAAGACTTGGCAGAGGCCTTTGCCCAGCAGTGGAACAGAATAGGTAAGGGAAAAAATTAAAATGTTTATCAATTCGTTTAATTTAATTAATTTTGTACCTTATTTATGAAACTTGTGTTTATAAAGGCATATTTCTTTAGATAGGTACTTGAAAGCTAATTAAAAGTCTGGTCATAAATCACGTAAGCTGGTATTTACTGTCGTTACAGATACGTTAAGTCACTGCAAAGTACTTGTATATGACCCATTAATTTAACGATGGCACAGTATGTGCCTACATACATAAATATAATTACGCCTACATCGGCTTTAATATTTGAATATCGCGCTTGCTACGTTTCAGGCTTAGCTGACATAGCTTACTGTCGTTATAATAGGTATTCAAAACTCAAATATTCTAAAAGCTAATAATGAATGTTTAAAAAACTTTTTACACATAAAAATATGTCCGTTTGAAAAAATAATTAATTTAAGTTTTTACTAAATGTATCGAAGAATATATACGATATTAATGTGTGTTA
This sequence comes from Hemistola chrysoprasaria, assembly GCA_947063395.1. Taxonomy (NCBI): domain Eukaryota; kingdom Metazoa; phylum Arthropoda; class Insecta; order Lepidoptera; family Geometridae; genus Hemistola; species Hemistola chrysoprasaria. The sequence goes on along the minus strand of OX346720.1, from coordinate 6,603,846 downwards.
AATACTTAAAGTGTAATAATACTTAAAGGAGTGCATCTACCTGTACTGAACAACTTTTAAAAGAAAGAATTGTGAAAAAAATGTTCATTTTGTTGACGAATTTCGAAAGTCGAACGACTTCCCATACAAAATGTGAAAATGGATCATCTGATCGGCAAATTTGTATGCAGTCCATTTTTATTTTGCGAATTTCGCAATCCTTTCTTTTGCAAGTGGTTTTGATTGACGGGTAAATGTACCCCCTTAAGTATTACAGCACCTTTTTGTAACACGTAGTATACTCATACTCATTTTAAGGGTTCCGTACCTAATTTAACTCATTTTAAAGAAAATAGGAACCCTTACTCTCCTCGGACTGCCTCGGTGGCGTAGAGGGCGCATGCTCGACTGCCAATCAAGAGGTCCCGGGTTCGATCCCCAGGTCAGGCAGTGTTAAATATTGGATTTTTCCATGAGGAATTATCTCAATAACTGCCTGGAGTCTGGAACTGTGCCCGGTAGATGGCAATAGGGTCGCCCCCTATTACATGGAACCAATAACATACTGACGAAATGTGGGTGTATCTACTGTGGGACTGAGTCCTGGGTACACCTCTGCCTACCCCTTCGGGAAAAAGGCGTGAATGTATGTTATGTTATGTTAGGAACCTTTAAAGGATTACTTCGTTGTCTGTCTGATTGGTATATTAAAATTTTAATATTATATGACTTCGCATAAACCTCCTTTCGAAAAAATCCTCCTCTCGAAAAACCAATTTTCACCCCAAGAAGTACGTGAAACCTATCTGTAAATCACATTTAGGCGTAACATAAACAAACTTTATTTCACTATCTTGAAGCAGACTGTAGCTTTATACGTAAACATGATTAACGACCGTGCGCCTTAAAGAATACGGGCTATTATTCATTCCAAGAAAAAACTCTTTCCTTGTCTGAAAACATGTTGCTTATGTATTTTATGATGCATATCGTCCATAAGGTTGTAGGACGTCGTTTCTGGATACCGATATTTATTATAATGTGACGTAAAAATTTTATAGCAATAGAGAAAGTGATGCCGTGCAAAAGTATGGGATTATTAAATGTTTCATCTCGTTTTACATCGTGTACTTCTAATGTACATGCTAATACATTTTCATAAGTACTTTGGTAATATTTATTTTGACATCCTCGTTAGCTCAGATGGTAGTAACTCTGCTTTCTGTGCCGCAGGGCCCGGGCTCCCCCCCCGGCCAGGTCAAACATTTGTGTGCATGAACATGTCTGTTTGTACTGTGTTTGGGTGTTATAAGCTTACGAGTATATTATAAGTATGTATATCAGTCATCTGGTTACCATAGTACAGGCTTCTCGCCTAGTTTGGGACCAGATGACCGTGTGTGGAAGTTGTCCCATATATTATATATATCATATTTATAATATAACATACTGGCGAAATGTGGGTGTATCTACTATGTGACTGAGTCCAGGGTACACCTCTGCCTACCCCTTCGGGAAAAAGGCGTGAATGTATGTTATGTTTATTATATTTATAAAAAAAAACTAGCTGCGCCTCTCAGTTTCACCCGCATATCCCATAATCCCGTGGGAATATAGGCTAAAAAAGTACCGTATGTGTTATTCCAGCGTCCAAACTATCTACATACTGAATTTCAGCGTAATCGGTATTGTAGGTCTGGCGTAAAAGAGTTACATACATAAATCCATCCATCCTCCAAAGTAGGATAGTTTTTAGTTGCAGTTTTTATCCCAATAAAAACTAACTTAATAATTGTAGTAGTGCCTCTTTTGCAGGGGGCCGCCTGGGGAAGTACCACACCTTTGACAGTTATTCATCCGCCAAGCAGTAATGTGCAAACATTACTGTGTTCCGGTCTGAAGGGCAATGTTACCAGCGAAATTACTGGGCATGATAAGTTTCAACAACTAAAATCTCAGGGTGACAGGCGCAGTGAAGTGCCGCGCAGAATTTTAAATTATAAAACACTGGGTGACACTGTATCTGATATGGGCAATCATGTTGCTTACCATTAGGCACCTGATTTGCTCGTTTTGTCACTTACTATAATAAAAAAAAAATTGTGACATTAAACTAACTAATAAATAAAAATTGTAAGTAATTACAATAAATAAGCATTAAAACCAATAAAAAGGTTTTAATGCTTATATTCCCTTTCACTGACCTGTGTACCCTTACACCCAAAAATTCCCATCAGGCTGGCCGCGTTCCTCCGCTGTATGGCCGACGAGTTTTTATTGTAATTAAATTTAAAAGTATTTTTATAACTGTGTAAACTGGTCGAAATAAATACTTTCGATTTCATTTAATTTGATAGGATCCAGCACGGCTGGTACAGCAACCACGGAATAGGTAGTTTGACCAAATATATATATATATATATATATAGGTATATATATATCATCATCATCATCATCTCAGCCATAGGACGTACACTGCTGAACATAGGCCTGTGGGAGGATATTTATTTATATGTTCAGTTTTCCAAGGAGAAAGTAAAGGTCTGATATCGTTGTATGACTAATTATTCAATAATATTATATTATAGTCTTTTGAAATAATATACTTACAAAGTTATTTTCATCATGCTTCATTATCTATCTTCTTGTCATAAAGGCAAAATTAACTAAGAGCAATACTAAGGAGCTTAGAAATTTTATTTGAAAGCTCGTTAAAGTTAGCGCCGTGGAAGAGTTCTTCCACGAGTTCTTCAACTCTAAAACAGGATCTCTTGCCAACTTTGTAAACTTTGTTTAGCGGGTATACATTTTAATTATCTTAGATTCAAGTTCATTAGGGATACCTTAAGCTACCACATTGTAAACAAAATATCAACACATACTGTTTTTGCTTCAAATTAAATTTTCGCTGTATATTTTAATTTACACTTTTTTAGTTTTAAAGGGGTTGCTCTTCCTACCAAATAAAATTTGCCAAATATGGAGAAAGAGAGCATAATTTTCCAATTCATTGCTAGTGGACTCTAGACTTGACCTTTAATTGCTCGAAATCGTATGGTTTTTTTTTTCTTAAAAACGATTATTTTATATTTTTCATGTGAAAAAACCATACGGTTTTCTTTAACGAAACATGTTTTGGCGCAAATAAAGGCCAGATTAAGAGCCCACAAGAAACAATTGAGTGGAAAATTATTCTCTCATTCTTTATAATTGGGAAATTTCATTTTGTATGGAATAGTAACCGCCTTAAGTAGAAACGTATAATAATATTATAACAACACAACATCATGCCATATCTTCCTAAAGGGTTAAGTAGAGGTGTGCCCATTCTCATCCCTTGGAAAAAGCGGGAAAAAGTACCATATTATGTGTTATTCCAAGTTCTAAACTATTAACAACTAATAAACACCACACAATATCAGTTTTTAATAATTATTTATTCATACTTCGAACAATACCACGCTCCTAAGAGGTTCAAGGAATACTGCCCAAAGGCCCATGTTACGCAATAGAGATGGGATATACATCGGTAATATAATGAAAAATTAGAAGATTCCCGCTTATCAATACCAAATTTCAGCTCAATCGGTTGAGTAGTATTGGCGTGAAAGTGTAACAAACATCCATCCTCACAAACTTTCGCATTTATAATATGATTACGAGATTAGAAGGAAATAGGATAGAGATTTACGATTTAAATTTACGTAGTAGGAATATTACTATAATGATGGGGGAATCTCATTAAAATTCTGAACTGAAAAATGTTTAAACATGAAACGAAGTTGTCTAAGTAATTTTTCAGAAGAGATATTCCCATATTAAAGTTTATCTAATTTAACTCAAACTGATCCCCGTATAATTCCAAAGTTTTATGACGTAAGTAATTTTACATGAAATAAAATTTTCTACAAAATCTTAAGATTATAGATCATATTATAAAACTAATTTGACTGCCTCGTAGTGGTCCGCAAGCGCCGGTCATCAGGTTTCGGGTTCAATTCACAAGTCAGGTAATTTTTTTTAGGGATTTTCTCAATGTCAGCCTGTAGTCTGGAACTGTGCCCGGTAGATGGCAATAGACTCGCTTGAAACCAAACTTGTTACTAAGTCATAGAAAGGCATTAATATGGTACAATGGCGCTTTTGAATGCTTCACTCGTAAAATAAATACTTCACCATCTTCCTGCCCTTATTTCAAACTAGAAAGGGTCAACACCGTACGCTTGTTCTACCATCTTGTCTGTCATCTGTTGTCCATGCAAGCATTCCTTATTCATCCTTTTTTTACGCAGTCCATACAACAATACAAATACAATACATTACAAAACAATTTAAGGACAATATAACTAGGAACTAAGGAAATATAACTAGGTGTATGCTATATAAATCGCTTCTTCACTTCAATGAGCCTATACACGGACCACTACCAGACCGCTTCCGCAACCACACCACAGCGCAACCACATGGGCGGGCGCTAGTTTGTAAAAAATAAACAGTCACACAAACCACTTATTGCAGTCATTTGCTACCACATGTGTTATACTGACCAAAACGCAGCCACAACGCAACCACACCGCGGTTACATACCAGACATTTCACAGTAGACAGAGACGTTGATGCAATGACATTATGTACGCACTGCCAAGCTGCCTGTTTGACTCTTGACACTACTTTTTTTTTTTTTTATGATAGACTAGCGAATCAGGTGCCTGATAGTAAGCATCATGATTGCCCATATCAGACACAGTGCCACCCAGTGTTTTAAAATTCAAAATTCTGCGCGGCAGTGCACTGCGCCTGTCACCCTGAGATATGAGTACTTAACCACATCGCAACTATAACGCAACTGCAGCGACAAAATTTACACGCAACCACTTTTTAACGCTGTGACGTGGTGTGGTCGTAGTTCGTGTGAATAGGCCCTTAAGAAAGACAAATCCTGTTATATAGGTAGTTTGCATCACTTTAACGTTTCACTCCCAAGCATTTAAATAAAGTGGAATATAAGTATAATATATCCGTAGACTGTTATTATAGTGCACCTCACCCACGATTCGGCGGTAAAAAAACTCATTTGTACAAGTGGCTATATCTTGTTGAGTGCAACATCATATTAGGGAAATGTGAGTATGTAATTTTTTATTATGATTTATGTTACTTTTATGAAATATTTTTGGTAATACTCCTTTACTTAGAACTGTTTAAACATATAATGTTAACACCAACTGTGCCCCGCGGTTTCACTCGCGTAGACATCGTTCTCGTGAAAATATCGGGTAAAAAGTACCCTATGTGTTCTTCCAGGGTATAAGCTATCTACATACAGAGTTTCAGCCCATATGGTTCAGTAGTTATGGCGTGTAAGAGTAACAAACATCTGTCCCCACAAACCTTCGCATTTATAATATTAGTAGGAAAACATATCATCACGTGAAATGTTTTGAACGTGAAGAAATAATCCGAAGAAATACATTAAATGTTCCATCATCACAGCCGTAGGACGTCCACTTCTGAATATGTACAGCAGTGGACGTCCTATGGCTGAGTTGATGATGATAGGCCTCCCCCATTCCGGTTGGAAGCGGCTTCCATCCAGCTTGTTCCTGCTGTTTTTATTAAATCGACCTTTTAATATTTATTTGGGTGAAAAAATACTACTTCTAAAAGTCCATTTACGCTTTATTTAGGTTCTTTATTATGAAACTGTAATTAACGAACAAAGAAAACAATTCTAGCCAAAGGCGTTATTCCGTCTAGTTGCGGTTTCTAATTAAACGAAAATTCAGACACAAAACACAATCCAAAGCCGTATTTACTTAGAGTAATAACATTAAGCCCCAACGACAGCACCTTCGACCGGAACGCAACTATTTTATACTTTTAATTTACAATAAACTTTATTATGAAAGAGGTAGAGTCTAGTATAGCTCAGCAATACGTCATGTCTGTCACAACGGATATATTTTAAGAGTATTTGACGAGCTTTTAGAGATAACTGCCTTGAAACGCTTCCTTTGTACTATTATTCATTGTTTCTGGAGACGACTCGTGAATGAGAACTGACACTTTTGTTTTTGTTTTGTAAAAAGCTATATTCTTTTGTTTCAGGCATTAAATTAAAAAGTTGAAATAGTAATTATTAGTTGCTTGACCTATTTTCTAAGAGAGCCTTTTAATAAGTACCAAGTTAGATCAATTAAAGATTATCTTGATCAACATACATACATTCACGCCTTTTTCCCGAAGGGGTAGGCAGAGGTGTACCCAGGACTCAGTCCCATAGTAGATACACCCACATTTCGCCAGTATGTTATCGGTCCCATGTAATAGGGGGCGAGCCTATTGCCATCTACCGGGCACAGTTCCAGACTCCAGGCAGTTATTGAGATAATTCCTAATGGAAAAATCCAATTATCTTGATTTCCATTATATTGATCGGTTTACTAGAATAAATTTTTAAATCTAAACATTTACTTAAAAAAAAACAAATCCAATTTTAAACAATATAAACAAATTTTAAGAAGTGTAGACAAAACTCTTTGTTTACAGTTAATTTATTTTACTATTAGGAGACAGCCTTCATTAAACTGAAACGTATTCAAATGAAATGCAGCCTCATTAGTTGTTTAAACAGCTCGCAAAATTTTCAATTATGAATTGAAAGAACAATTTTATGGCATTTTAGTTTTAATTCAAAGTAAATTATTGTCAAATTTTTTTTTTAGAATCAAAAAAGAACTACAAATCACATACTCACTTAAAAGATTCATACATGTGCATAGCAAATACTCAAAAGTACACACCACAACTTTCGAATTTCAAGCTTAATTAAGTTAAAAGGATCAAATAAATGGTAGCCTTTGATTACCGTAGGTTCTCTGGTCTCAGGTACATCTGTTTAAAACCACTTCCAAATTGCCGTTTGACTCGCAGACCTTAAGCTCCCAACAGTCTGATTCCCGAGAAATTAAATTACCTTCCTAATAAAATAAACAGAAAATTATAAGCTGACATTTTCTGGAGCTCTACCAAAATTGCCTTCACAAATTGGGGTAGAATTTGTAACGTTGTTACTTGTGCCTATTCGTATTATTTTGAATAGTTTTGTATTTTGAATGACAAAATGTGATATTTCGTACGAATTACTGTTATAAACAAGTACATTAATAAAATTAATTACGGTTCGTTGGTTAGAAGATTATAACTTTGGGAAAATTATAACTTTTATTAATATGTTTTTTCTCTTTTCCAAAAATATTACTAACAAATAGGACATTTTGAGACAACCGCAGGTTAGACGTCCTACTATAATATTATAAATGCGAAAGTTTGTGAGGATGGATGAATGGATGTTTGTTAGTCTTTCATGACAAAATAATCGAACCGATTAGGCTGAAATTTGGTATTGAAATAGTTTAGAGTATGAAATAATACATAGGATACTTTTTATCCCGATATTCCCACGGAAACGAAGACTACTCGGGTGAATCCGCGGGGCACAAACAATATCAATAAAAAAGTAACAGTTTGATACAATTGTAAAATGCCGCTGAAGCGTATTGAAAGAGAGCATTTTTCGATTGTCACTCCGAGTCACGGCTTTGGTGGCCGCCAGCGTGGAACGATGTCGGCGACACTATGAATGAATATTTTGATAGTAGACCATTTGTGGCGTTCTTTTGCGGATATATTTCAACCAAAAGCTTGAAACAAGACCACAATCGAATGGTTAAACTTGCAGGCAGGGTTTTGTGTTATACTTAGTACCTAAATCGGTTTCAACATTATGATTTAAAGAAGCTGCTGAAAGTTGTTCTGTGACGATGTTCTTTTGTTTATATGTTTAAACTCCTAGAACAAGAATATTTAGTTTTTAGTTCCGATTTTTAGTGTAAAAAACAACGCATGCACAGTGCACCGCCCTCCCGCCCGCAAAACTGCATGCAAAGAAGAAATGCTATTAGGTATTATTTTTTGTTAGTGACACCATTCATATATCGACACGTGTTTCGCGTCTACACGACGCATCATCAGGAAATAGACTCTGACTCCGCTGTAAGGGCGACAAATGTGAGTACGACGCCGCTCCTCGAGCTGTTACCTCGCTGAACGCGGACCCAGAGTGAGCAAATCACGCCGTACGCCCCTCCTATATCTTATATCTTATATGTTTAAATAAAAACATCATGGCTTCTTTCCGAAGGGATAGGCGGAGGTGTACCCAGGCCTCAGTCCCATAGTATGCACACCCACATTTCACCAGTATGTTGATGGTCCGATGTAATAGGGAGCGAGCCTTTTGACATCGACCGGTCATAATTCCAAACTCCAGGCAGTTATTGGAAATTTTTCTCACATTTTCTCTAAGCTCGGCAGTGTACGATTTCTTTTACTTAAGTAACTCAAAGAAAAACTTAGTAGCTTGATTTCCGCCTTCATTCTTATACCGATCTACACCTCTGAGAGCATTTCAAAGTTTATGCTTCAAGAGGGATTCGAGTTGTGAGAGGAATGGTCAATAAACATCGCATTTTAGTGTTTGGAATTGGACGGAAGTCGAAAGCGACTTTACACTTTATAATACAGAGGGCAATAAAAGCTTTAGAACTCGAAGTGGTTGGAAAATTTCTAAAGCCAACATATTCCCGAACAATGATGTTCTAATATAGCCAAATTATTTATGAACACCGTTTAAACTATGGACAACTTAAAACATACATTCACGCCTTTTTACCGAAGGGGTAGGCCGAGGTGTACCCAGGATTTAGTCCCATAGTAGATACACCCACATTTCGCCAGTATGTTATTGGTCCCATGTAATAGGGGACGAGCCTATTGCCATCTACCGGGCACAGTTCCAGACTCCAGGCAGTTATTGAGATAATTCTTAATGGAAAAATCCAATATTTAACACTATGCCTGACCTGGGGATCGAACCCGGGACCTCTTGATTGGTAGTCGAGCATGCGCCCACTACGCCACCGAGGCAGTCTGGACAACTTTTTGACAATTATATTGTTAAGGCATACGTATGTATTGTACTTATGCATAGTGTAGGGTTCCATACCTAGATACAGCGCCATCTATTAGTTCATTGCGCAAAGTATGGAAATATGCAATAAAATAGCCATAACTTTTGATTCCATTAACTTAGAAGTATGATTTTTTTACAGCCAGAAAGGACCGCAGATCTGAGTAGTTGATATCAATTTCAACTCGATACCTCCATGTTGGATACCATACCTCCATGGTTTAATGCATTTGCAAAATGCATTAAACCTTGCATTTGCAAAATGCATTAAACCTTGCATTTTACAAATGCATTAAACATGCATGCATGCATGTTATAAGTAGCGTCGAATCGTTGAATCTCGTTGAATCTCACCATGTGTACTTTTCGCCTGGGCGCTACCGTGTTTTGGATGGCACGTTAAACTGTAGGTCCCGGCTGTTTCCTACAAGATATATGAGGGCAGTCGTTAGGTCATGTTGGAGGCCTTGTAGGAATCTTGGCGACCTGAAACTCTGGCAATATGGGTTGTCCACATAACCCATATATGAATTGACTCGAGCAGTGTAATTGGGCTAACCCGTTCTATTAGAGTATAAATTCAAATTATAATTATTATAAACCTTGTGTAAACCTCCACGGTGGCTCAATTGGTAGAGAGCTCACCAGACGGATTGGTGCGGAAGGTGCGAGTTCAAATCCCGCTCGTGGGGCAGATTTTTCTTCCTATTTTAATTTTTTTTTTCAACCGAATGGTCTATAAAAATACAAAGTGTTCTGTAAGTACCTGTTTACCTCACCCCCAAGAAAAAAAAAAATGTAATGGTAGTAGCGTAAGGCGTATTGCTTATACGTTTTAAATTCAAAATATTCTCTATAGTAGATACTGGCCTCATTAATACAATCATGTTATGTAGCTATATCTAATACTCACGCCTTCCGCATAGCTGGGTAGAAATAATGAGTCCATGCATTCGAAACAACGATTGCACATGTATTGATACTCTTGGGATCCTATTGGTTCCAATCTATTTTCAAAAGAAGGAATTTTATTTATTTTTTGGTCGATTTTCGTAGTTTGCCAAAGAGTTGCTCTAGTGTTTCTACATTTTTTTGCGTAAAGCACATATTATAGTAAAGCACTGAGTAAACTCACAGAGTCAAACTCAAACTCAAACTCAAACAGATTTATTCAAATAGGTCATAATCTGACACTTTTGTACGTCAATGAAGATACAGTACTGAGTCTACCGTGCAGAGTAAACTCAACATATTAAAAATGCAGTTGATATTACAACTCAACGGCTATCTTCTAATACATACATACATTCACGCCTTTTTCCCGAAGGGGTAGGCAGAGGTGTACCCAGGACTCAGTCCCATAGTAGATACACCCACATTTCGCCAGTATGTTATTGGTCCCATGTAATAGGGGGCGAGCCTATTGCCATCTAACGGGCACAGTTCCAGACTCCAGGCAGTTATTACTTCTAATACATAATTGGAGTCATCAGTATAGGTAAAATTATATTGTGGTATAGTTTTCAGGTCGGGGCACAGTTCCAGGCTGTCATTGAGGAAATTTCTAATGCAAAAATCCAATAAATTAATTTCCAATAATTTTTTGTCTGACCTGGATATCGAACCCGGGACGTCATGATCGGCAGTAGCTTGCGAACCGAGGCAGTAATAATATTAATATATTTTCAATGCAATTATTACTTAACAAACTAATATTAAACTTGTTTCACTACTCAAACAGTATTGAGCATGTATTACTTAGTTTGAGTGTATCTTTACCTAATATTCCAGCAAGCGAGGGCAAAGAGAGTCGAATATCCGTTGTAGACCAAAGTGCCTCGAGGGATTACCACTGGATTGTAAACATTGAATAAAATGAAATCGTAAAACCCACCAGACAATAAGTCATTCAGACTTTAGTCCAATTTGTGCGAGTCAACAAGATTATCGATGTTATTCTGTATAGCCGAGTTACAGAATACGAAACAGGCTTTGGTTTTAACATAGATTTGTAGATATAGACATAGATTTGTTAATTTAATTACGAAGCTCCAACCTTTATAGATAGATTAACTCTTTATTATTACAATACAAAAATGAAACCTTAAATTTAAATATACAATTATAACAAATAATGTAACAATTGGCGGTCTTATTGCTAAGAGCGATCTCTTCCAGACAACCGTGCAAGGAGAGGAGAGTACAGTAAATCACATTTGGTCGGTAGTGTGACAGAAGAAGTAAAATTGTATTTGTAGGTATATATTAGTGTTAGTGTCTTTAGTGTTTTATTTAAATTTACTTTAAGCGAGCTTTCAAATGAACGTCAACGTAACGTCAACGTCAACGCGACGCTATCTCGGCGTTGTGTTTGGCCACAAATTTGTATGAAAAAGAAAAGTATAATACACAAGTCGGCGTCGCTCGTCTGAAAGCTCGCTAAACATAAATAAGTATAAGTAATTTAAGTATAAACATTACCCACCTATCATTCTATGCAAAACGTTTAACTCTATCGTAACTGCCTCGGTGGCGTAGAGGGCGCATGCTCGACTGCCTATCAAGAGATCCCGGGTTCGATTCCCAGAACAGGCATTGCTAAATATTGGATTTTTCCATTAGGAATTATCTCAATAACTGCCTGGAGTCTGGTACTGTGCCCGGTAGATGGCAATAGGATCGCCCCCTATTACATGGGACCAATAATATACTGGCGAAATGTGGGTGTATCTACTATGGAACTGAGTCCTGGGTACACCTCTGCCTACATCACTGCAATGGTCGAACATCCAAAATCGGATACAAACAAGGTAAAAATGTGAATAGTAATGTGAGTTATTACTAGGCATTCTAAGAGAGAGAATTCTGAGAAACGTTTTTGGGATTTGGGATTCATCAGAATGAACACAATAATATATAAATAAATAAATTGAAATCAGGTAGGTCCTGATGATGAAGGAAAACTATTTATACCTAAAATTATTTATGCCTGATACTTTATTAGGGAAAACTAGGGATTGATTGTATTAGAGTTCAAGACGACCTTGGTATGGACATGTTATGCGAAGGAATGAGAGCCATAAACTCTTACATAGCTTGAAATAATATGGGGATGAATTAATGGGACGGATTTGTCAGGAAAAGACGCTCTAAAAAGACTTAAAGGAGCTACGTGAAAAAAGAGTGAGTGCATAATTGAATAGAATAATATTTTATTGCATATCAAAAAAGAAACAATGTTATAAAAGGCATAGTACAAAAGACATGGTATTCAACCGGCGGGCTTATCGCGTAAAGCAATTTCTTACAGACCACCTAGAAATGGAAAATAATAGATAACAATGGAAGAAGAAAACGTGCTATGCTGACCCAATCTAGAGTGGAATAAGAGCAAGGGAATGAAAAAGACTTTTATACATCGATTCCAATTCATGGTAAAATCTATGATACTGCTATCGATGGTGTCAAACCACGGCAACTTTTTATATCCACGCTAGCGTCTGCAGAGGTCGTTTCTGACAATCGCATCACAATTTATGGAATGGAATCACGAACAGTGTTGTCGGTGGCTTGTTTGCATACCTACATCATATATTTTCCTTTTGCATTGACGACTATCGTGAGACTTTAAAATTTCGTTTTGCTATTTAATTTGTGCTAGACTTAAATAGTGCGCAATTTTGACAAACCATTTTAACAAACGAACAAGGCGACTGTTGTGATACTGTAGTTACAGAACTTTTTGCAGGGAATTTATTGATTGGTGTTTGAAATTACATCTTTGTGGAATATTTCAGTATCATTTTCAAAACTTTTTCAGTATCTTAGAGTATGTTATTCCACATTCTAATTTATCTTAATATTTTTTATTTCTATAGAGCTTTTCTGCATGCTTTGCTTTGAACCCCACCTTTCCATCAATCCTCGCGGTAGGCACTCTATCGTTTGAGCTACCGTGGAGATAAACACTAGTCATGCATGTGGGTTCCAGTCCCACTCATGGGTGAACTTTTTCTACCCATTTACATTTTGCTTCAAATCTACTTTCGTACTAAACTCGTTAGTAGTTTTAGTGTGTGTAGTACTAAAGACGTATACTTACATGGGATAGGCACGCTATGAACTAGTCCCACTTTGCACTGCTCTTAACCAGAAGCTCTCTCTCCTATGCACGGAATCAATTTTGTGTACTGTAGAAAAAGTTTTAAAGCTTTTCGGGGAACATATGGAATTAAATAATGACCATAACAGTTTCGATAAATTTTTGTTGTGTCTCATTGCTCCGCCGTCAGGCATATCTTACTGAATGATATTAAAACATTGATGTCTACAATAAGAGAACATCATCAGTCGGAAGACGTCCACTGCTGAACATAGGCCTACCCATAGAACGCCATAAACTATTCATATGGGGGGATTTTGCCGTAATCACCACGCTTGGCAGGCGACTTGGTGATCGCAGTAGTTGGAATACTTGGTGCCGGAGAGCGCTGCTGCCCACTCTCCGACTACCGGGTCTTACGGCTCCCACGGAATGAGAACGGGGTGGCCCTGTTATATAGTCGGGTAGAGATATATAGTAAGATATAAGCTAATCTAAATCTCAATTAATTACTGAATAGTAAACAAAAACTGTCGTCTGCAAAGAGATAGGTACCTGGCTACTATTATCAAAGAAAACTTATTATTATAGTTAATGTAAAACTAGCAAGTGTTTCATACATATTGCCTCTAGGGCTACAATATCAAACATAACAGTATCTCTCGAGCCGAGGGTAATTCAGGTTTATAATGAATACAGAGTAAACACTTTGAGGTGGTGAGTAAATCGCGATTTACCTGAGAGGCGTAATCATGGAAACGAAACTGGATAGAATGGCGCCAGAGGCGAGGATTTCCTCTTGATTTTGTTGTATTTATCTAATGTATATTTTTCTCTTTTCAGTTTCAAATTGCGATTTGTACAATATCTTAAGGTGGGTACGGACCGTTATTACAAGGCGTAACGTATCAAGCGATCATTTGTGAAGTACGTGGAAACGAGCTCGAACATGCGAGCATCGAGCGCGTATCCACGTACTGACTGTAGGAATGCTCGCTTTATTACACGTTACGGTACACCTTGTTACACCGATCAGTTAAACGCACCTTTTTAAATGCTACTACTAATCATTCCCATTATTGTTAACATTGTAGAAGTTGAGGGTCTAAAGGAAAAAATACCTGCTATTTGGCGCGCGCACTTTCTGCTATCATAACTCTATCTCTTTTTGTCTTTTATTCTAATTTAAAAAAAATCTGTTTATGAAATTTCAGGAAATTAACAATGCGAGCGAATAACCATTATTTTGTAAAGTATTCATAGACCAGTTCTCCCTACAAGAATGTTTGTACTCGCTTTAATAAATGCGTATAATTTGTATGGCACGATGCTTCTGAATAGCATAAACACGATGTTGCCAAGTAGATTGCTGTCATGCGAAACGCTAATTTATTTTGATACGGATAATCAACTTTTTCTTTCTTATTTTTCTTAATTGCTTGAGGAGCTGTTCTGGAAAAAATATTTAGGTATAAGAATAAATTGTTTGTGGTTCTTAGTATGAATACACGTATATATCAAAGTGGTCAAATGCGAATGGAACACGCATATGAAGGGTTCTTATCCACCACGTACCAACTACCTGTCTATTTACCATTATAAATATCCTAACATGCTTATTTCGCGTCTTTCACTTTATAAAAAATTCGTACTAATGCTCCCAAAAAAAAACATAAGTAAGTACATCACTTCCAAACAAGGGTTTTTTGTTTGATACGAGTAAAATCGATTTGAACACAGACACAATCATTATTTCTGTTCACCACAGTGGAAACTTTATAGTAAAATGTTGCAAGATAAATGTTATTTAAAACTGCAGCGTACTTTTTACCTTAAAACCTTTATTTTAGGTATATATATTTAATAAGCTTTCTTCATCATAAAATATCTAAATCAAGGAAGTTAATGTGACGCGTAAACAACAAACAGACGAACTCTCGCACCGGAGGTATCGGTCCAAGTTATATATTATACACAGTGTTTAGCTTATTTTCTTATCAAAACAGATTGTTTCTCAAGTAACTTTTGAATTTGTTATATTCTGATTTGTTGGAAGAGAAAACATACTATGTTTATATTAACTTGTGGAAGCAGAATACGAAGTAAATGGGCAAGTACTTTTTTGTATAACGCTTTGATGTAGAGCTAATATTTTATTTATGTTCTTGGTCATACATAATAATATTAATATATTATGTGAAAATTTAAAACTTATTGTTTCAAAATTGACTGGTTAAGTAGAACTTAACTCATCTGATATATCTAGATCAGTTCTATATATAAATGAGAATATAATAAATTCAAAAGTTACTTTTGAATACAAATATTAATGTGAAAATTTTCAAGTCTATGGTTGGATGGATGTTTGTTACTCATTCACGCCAAAACAACTGAACCGATTAGGCTGAACTTCAGTATGTAGATCAGAGTTTAGATCCTAGAATAATACATTTTTTTTATAATAATGATTGAGAAGACGAGCAAATCAGGTGCCTGACGGTAAGCATCATGATTGCCCATACTATCAGACACAGTGCCACCCAGTGTTTTAAAATTCAAAATTCTTCGCGGCACTTCACTGCGCCTGTCATCCTGAGATATGAGTTGTTGAATCTCACCATGCCCAGTAATTTCGCTGGCGTCATTGCCCTTCATACCGGAATACAGTAATGTTTGCACATTACTGCTTGGCGGATGAATAACTTGCAAAGGTGTGGTACTTCCCCAGGCAGCTCCCTGAAAAAGACAACACTACAAACTACTACATAGGATACTTTTTAGACTGTCTTACTGAACTTTGAAGTTTATAATATCGATGTTTATCCCTATATTAATATGGTGCATGTTGTTTTTGACACTAAAAATCGGGACTATAAACTAAAGATTCTTGTTCCAGAAGTCTACAATGGAGTTCCGAATAGTAACGCCAAATTCAATCAATTATCCCTATATTAGGACACGAGGGAACGAAGACCACGCAAGTGAAACTGTGAGAACAGCTAGTAAATTACATATAGGCAGTATCTGGATTTCTTACAGGCCTATTCTAAAAACTTTCATACCGAATTAGCTAGAAGAAACGTAAAAGTAAACAAAAGGGTGAAAATGTTTAAAAGTGGGTACCTACATAAATGAATAACGGGCGGGCTGGGCGTCGCGTTAGCACATTCTTGGCATCTCGACAATGCGGAATGAAAAGCGGCACCTGTCTTTGCGTTTACCCGAGCTGAATAGAGCGGTAACCGAATGGAACTGTGCCCGAATGTACACAGGGACTTATTCAGGAATAGTTGGGGCAAATCATCATTGATGACATAACATAACATAAGTACACCGCCGACCAGAAATACTCATAAGTATTCTTTTCCTTCTGTTTGTCTGGCAGAAATTTCTCTAAGTGATAAGACCGCCAATTGTATTAGCCTAAAATTATTTTAAATGTAATTCTACAGGAATCGTGTGTTAGGACACACGATTCGGTTTTGGTGTACAATTAAGTGTTTATCTATCTATCTAACTATCATACAATCACGCCTTTTCCTGATAGGGTAGGCAGAGGTGTACCAAGGACTAAGTCCCGTAGCAGGTACACTCACATTATGCCAGTATGTTATTGGTCCTATGTAATAGGGGGCAAGCCTATTGCCATCTACCGACTGTCATGGAGATAATTTCTTATGGAAAATCCTATATCTAACACTTTGCCTGACCTGTGGAACGAACAATCTCATGATTGGCAGCCGAGCTTGCGCCCACCGAGGCAGTTGTTATATTTTACATCGCTTTTAAAACATTATTTTTACAAATATTTATTACAAAGGAAGAATGGCAACAATACCAATATCGCATGGTGAGATTTTGAAGTACAACTTTAGTAGAAAAAAATCAAACTTGATTTATTAATATTTAAAATAGGTCAGCGTTAGACCCCAATATCACATGATGGGTATATCTGGTGTATAGGACTCATACCTATACACCAGATACTTATTGTTACTTTTTAGTTTTAAGGTTATTGTTATGTGTAATAATAAAAAGTTTATCTATCTATCTGTCTATACTTGCTTAGAATAACAAACAAACAAGGAATGTTATTTATTATGGAGTTTTCTCGTGACTGACGGAAAAAACTGTACGTTCTAAGACAACCTATTGAGTTTAGGTTTCCTTCTATCTTTCCCCCGTTCCCCCGTTTCCCCCGTTGGCACTAAGTTCATCTCTGTCGAATGAACCAAGCACATTAGCACAATGGGCGCGGCGATTTACTCGGCCGCGTTCGGTCAGCGATTTATTGTCGCAGGTGAAATGTTGGGCGCATCACTCTGTTAGTTCATTACTGGGATTGTATTCCGGCGCAACCATTACATAGTTGACGTGAAAGATTTTATATAGGTTTTTATATTCAACTAGTTCCCCGAGATCTATCCCAAGAAAGGTAGCAGGTACACGCTGGATGAAAGCCGCTTACAACCAATACTAGATGGAATTCTATGGGGGAGGCCTTTGTTCAGCAGTGGACGACTTACGGTTGAGATGATGATACAATATGAATAAGGTAGGCCTCTTTTACAGGGGGCCGCCTGGGGAAGTACCACACCTTTGCCAGTTATTCATCCGCCAAGCAGTAATGTGCAAACGACGCAAATGAAGTGATTAAGATTATTAAGTCACTTAAAAATACACGTGCTGTAGTGTTCGATGACGTATGTACAAAGGTTATCAAAGAATGTATAAAAATATTAGCACCAATTATGTTACAATTAATAAATGTATCCTTCTCTAAAGGTTTGTTTCCTGAGCGGCTAAAGCAGTCTATTGTGAGGCCTCTTCATAAAAAAGATGATAAACGCACAATTGATAATTATCGCCCAATCACACTTGTTCCCATTATGTCAAAAATCTTTGAAAAGGCTATGCATCGTAGATTAAATGATTATTTACATAAATTTAAAGTCATTAGGGAAGAGCAAAATGGATTTCAAAAAGGGAAATCAACTACTCTAGCTGCGTACAATCTAGTAAATAAAATTGTAGAACAAATTGACAAGCGTGTTCCCATATCAGTGCTCTTTTTTGATATGAGCAAAGCCTATGACTATGTTGATCACAATATACTAAAATATAAATGCGAGAAATACGGTATCAGAGGTCCAGTTCTAAATTGGATTTCAAGTTATATTACAGATAGCAAGCAATGTGTAGAAATATCCACTTTAAATGAAAAATTTGTTTCAACGTGCAATAGATCAAGCTATGAAATAAATAATTGTGGTGTGCCGCAAGGGAGTATATTAGGACCATTATTATTTTTGATTTATATTAATGACTTGCCGCTATCGGTAAATCATAAGTGTGTTCTGTTCGCAGATGACGTGTCGGTAGCAGTAACCGATAAAAATGTGACATTAAATGATCATGGACATTCAATTAATTCAACTGCTGACCTAATCGTGAACTGGCTAGAATCCAACAAATTACTTGCCAACTTATCAAAAACTAAATATATTCATTTTCGCAATTACAATAATTTTAATTCTAATAATTACAATTTTAATATAATATGTAAAGGACACAAACTACAGTGTACCAATACTTATAAATTTCTTGGTATAACATTGGATCAACATTGTAACTGGAAGGATCATATTGTGTATGTTTGTTGTAAGCTGAATCGGTTTGTCTTTGCATTGAGACAACTACGGCGCACAGTAAGCCAAAAGGCTGCACTCACTGCGTACCATGGCTATGTGGCTTCGGTACTTAGGTACGGTCTTCTACTCTGGGGTAATTCTACGGATGTAATTAAAGCTTTTGTAGTTCAAAAAAAGTGTATCCGAGCCGTCTGTGGCGCAGGACCGTTAGAGTCGTGTAGGCCGTTCTTTAAACAAGTAAAGATTTTGACACTGACGAATTTGTATATTATGCAGGTTGGAGTTTTTGTAAGAGAGCACCCTGAATTGTTTGAAAAATTTGACGTTAACAGTCATTTTAATTGTCCAAGCAGAGATTCAACCAGATTAAGGATGGTTAGCTGTAAAACAGCCTTATTTCGCAGAAACTGCAGTATAATGGCCATCAAAATCTATAATCATTTACCTAGAGAGATCAGAGAACTGCCTCTTAAACTATTTCGGTATAATTCTTTTTTAATTCTTTTCTTTTTAATTCTTTTTTTTTTTAATTGTTTTTTTTTTTTTTTTTTTTTCACACACGGTCATCTGGTCCCAAACTAGGCTAGAAGCCTGTACTATGGTAACCAGATGACTGATATACATACTTAAATACGCTTATAACACCCAGACACAGATCAAACAGACATGTTCATGCACACAAATGTTTGACCTGGCCGGGGATCGAACCCGGGGCCTGCGGCACAGAAAGCAGAGTTACTACCGTCTGCGCCAACGAGGCTGTCACAAGCTGGCTGTGGTATAAGCTTCGGACATGGTTAATTGACAATTGTTTTTACGACATTATATACTGGAATTACAAAATGAAAATTCTCACGACATAATTATTATATAAAGGTGGTTATTATTATTATTATTGTACGTAATATTATAATTATTTTAATATGACAATATTTGACATGCTTTATTAATTTTGACATATTGTAATATTTTTTTTTTAACTTATGTAATTTTATCGATTAATTTTAATTAAAGTCAATTATTCAATTTTGTATACCAGATCCTGGTGAAACATGTGGACCTCATTTATTATTGCAATGTCACCTTGTATTATGACCATGTTTCTTGCAAATAAATATCATTTCATTTCATTTCATTTCATTTCAAACATTACTGTGTTCCGGTCTGAAGGGCAATGTTACCAGCGAAATTACAGCTTATGACGAGATTCAACAACTCATATCTCACAGTGCCGCACAGAATAGAAGAGAAGACCTTTAAAATACTAGGTGGCACTGCATCTGATATGGGCAATCATGATGCTTACCATCAGGCACCTGAATTGCTCGTCTTGTCACTCACTGTCATAAAAAAAGGGAAGTAAAATTTCGCCCACGAGCGGGATTTGAACCCGCACCGCACCAATCCGCGTAGTGGGCACTCTACCATTTGGGCTACCGTGCTACCGACTAGTACCTCACTAGTCATAGTAATATGTATTTAGTTCATTTTTCAATATGATGGATTATTATAAATTAATTCATAAAATATTAAATAGAGTCTTGAGTGCCTTAGAGCCTTAATAACATTACCTTTTTCACATACCTACCTAATAGGTACTACTATAGTTTCACCTATGTAATTTCTCCGCTTTAAAAAAATCTCATATCGAAATCAACCCTGCTGCCGAATAATTATTTGCTATAGGTACATAGCACATAGCACAGCCCGGCTCTTTCACAAAATAATCAATTCATCATTAGGCGATATTCCAGTGCTGGATATGGACAGGGCCAGACTCGCTTGGCGTGCTGATTTACCTCAAAATCCTTGTGTGCAGAAGCAATGGGACGAGCCCATAAATAATAAAATATTTTCAAATCTACTATGTAATTGTAACGATGTACACATGAGTCTGGCTATTGGCTTAACGCTTTGCCTTCAGCCAATCAAGGTACATTTTTAGATAATTTAAGTTTTTCTATTGCCATAGGTTTGCGCCTGGGTTGCTCGTTGAATGAGCCCCACCACTGCCCTTGTGGAGTTGAAGTGAACAAGTTAGGTCACCATGGGCTTTCTTGTCGTCGTAGTGCGGGCCGCTTGTCGCGACACGCTGCCCTGAATGATATCATCCGTCGAGCGCTCTCCACCGTCAACGTGCCGGCCCTACTGGAGCCGAACGGTATCGCACGTGATGATGGTAGGCGTCCTGATGGAATGTCATTAATTCCGTGGAGTCGTGGGAAGTCGCTGGTATGGGATGCTACTTGCGTCGACACCTTAGCGTCCTCTCACTTGCAGAGATCCTCCAGGGCCGCTGGCGCAGCAGCAGATGATGCGGAATCCATCAAGCGTAAGAAATATGCGTCTCTCAGTGAGGGATGCATATTTGATATTTTTTATTTATAATTTATGTTAAGTTATTAGTTGAATTGTTTTATTTAATTATGTTTTTTATTAGTTAAGTAGGTAATTTGTAACATTGGTCAATAATTGTATAATATAATTAATATACATATTTACATAATTTCAAATAAATAGGTCATTTATTGTTCAGACTCTTTACCGTAATTCAGAAACAAACAAAATGTAATATATTGAAAGACGAACTTCAATTTAAAATCATTTTGCGAAGTTGAGAGCAAACGTGGCCGTTAATCATTTCACTGGCTTTATTCATGCTTCGGAAATGACATCAAAATGGTAGATCCTGCTTCCGCTGCGGATATAAACGATAAGCATTTTACAAACGATATACCTGATTTATCGTACTTACAACGGTTAAATAGCGAATGGGAGTAGAATATTGCTAAAGATATATTTTTAAGTGAGTGCAAAACATTTGACAGCCTCATTGGCTCAGACAGTAGTATTTTTGCTTTCTGTGCCGCACGCCCCGCATTTGATCCCCGGCCAGGTCAAACATTTGTGTGCATGAAAATGTCTGTGTCTGGGTTAACACCCAGACACAGACATTTTCATACACACTTTACATACTTATATATGCTCATAACTGAGCATATATAAGTATGTATATCAGTCATCTGGTTACCATAGTACAGGCTTCTAGCCTAGTTTGGGCCCAGATGACCGTGTGTGGAAGTTGTCCCATAATATATTATAATTTATTTTTTTATTGCTAAAAGTATTACAGTAAGTTTTACCAACAGTTTTAACGAATTTATTACTATTCGTCAGTCAAGTGTAGTTAAATTTAATAAAAAGTTGAATAATTGTAATTAAAGTTGGAGCTTCTGTGATTGGACATTTGTATGATATCAGTCAACGGTGCTATCTTATATTATAGATAACAATGAAAGTTTTTATAATAAGCTAATAAAAAAGCAGCTGATGGAAAATGTATTAAATTTAGAATTAGAAACTCTTTGGAAATCTGTAATGTGTATTAAATTCATATATTATTTGTTTTTACAAATCGGCAGCAATTCTAAAAGTGTCTGTCGAGCGTCAAAATGACTAGAGAAAATTATCCATTTCGACGCTCGACAGACACTTTTAGAATTGCTGCCAATTTGTAAAATCAAATGACATATGACTTCAATTCACATTACAGATTCCCAAACGATTTCTAATTCTAAATTAAAATACATATATCATCGGCTGATTTTCTTACTAGCCTGTTCTAGAAACAATCAGTGTGCCCCTTGTATAACCCCCTTGTTCACCTTTACATTATAATATTATGCTATTATGCTGACAATACAGATAGATAACCGAGATCTGCACAATGGAATATGCTATCACGTTTTAGATAGAACCACCATAATATGCTGCGGGCAGCTGGCAAAATTAATTTGATCGAAATCGTAGTTCTCCAGTGCGTGGCTTTAAGAAACAAACTCCTTAGATCTATACGAGTCCATATTAATTATTAATAAGGTTCCAAGTATATGGTAATGTACTGTGGAAAGGTGGGTACATCTCTGCTCAACCCTTCAGGGAAAAAAGCGTGATGTTATGTTATGTTAAGAATTCTGTATAACTAACAACTTGACTTCTTGGGATTACAGTTAGGTGTTAGTTATTCTTTTCATTATTATTTTCGTTGTAGTACAGTATCGGAGCATTATAAAGTCAATACACACATGAGTGCGCGCTTGACGTTTCGGGTGTCAATACAAGGAAACGCGCCCGTCCCGCACACACTAAGTATAGTGTGTTGTCCGCCATAAAAGGAATGTAACGTCTTCCTGCCCGCGCACGACTCGCGCCCGTGGTTATGAATGTGTGCATTGGGCTTTAGACAAACCGTTCTTATTAATTAACGAATCATCAAAAATTTATTTATGTTTTTATTGTTAATTCCCGTCATGTGGTTCTTACAGTTGTCATAAAATATGCACCAATCCTTTAACTAAAATAGTGTGGTAAAATTATGATTCATGCAATAAAGCACAACGAAAATTCTGTAAAATGTTAACCACAATTAATTACAGTCGAACTGCCGAATTGAGAAACTGATTTATTAAATATTACATTATGAAAACATCGGATCATTTTCAATATTTTTTTTTTATTGAAAATAAGATCCACCTGCTCTTTATATATACATACTATCACGCTTTTTTCCCGAAGGGGTAGGCAGAGGTGTACCCAGGGCTCAGTTCCATAGTAGATACACCCATATTTCGCCAGTATGTAATAGGGGGTGACCCTAATGCCATCTACCGGGCACAGTTCCAGACTCCAGGCTGTCATTGAGATAATTCCCCAACCTGGGGATCAAACCCGGGACCTCATAATCGGCAGTCGAGCTTGCGCCCACTACGCCATCGAGGCAGTTTTTTCTTTTTACATTATGAATAAAATAACAAAAGCACTATAACAGCACATATATTATTATAATAGCCAAGTCACAAGCATGGCTTGCAATAAGGTTTCTTTGAAAATACCTGTCACTTATCTCCGCTTTACCTTATTAATATTCCGACAGCATTGCTCCACATACATTCTAACAATATGACACTCACACACATAGGTACGTTATCTCTATCTAATCGGTTCTTGCGCATTGCCTTCTCCGTTCTCAAATGTTTATGGTCTCAATAAAGGGAACTAGAAGTTTCCATGTCGTTTGAGTCTCTTAGTCCTGGCAATTGTCTTTTATGCACGTCTTTATAGGTTTAATTAAGCGCTATATTGACGCAGGTTGTGGGAAGGGTTTACCACCGCTGTTCTTTTGTCTTACTACCATTTGACTTGTCAAATCGATTATTGGTTTTGTGTGAACATAATAAAATTATTACGCTTTTTAACCGCCTTAAAAAAAGAAGGACGTTCGAAACTCGACTTAATGTTTTTGCAAAGGAAACGGACTCGTTATCCATCCAAGGAAGCTGAGCCCAGAAAACCTTACACTGTTTATCCTCTAATGCCGGGTAGAGAATGTTATTCGCAATAATATTCCCAAACATAGTAGCCATCTTATTATTATCGCCGATTAATTGATAATTTGATTTAAATAAAGTAAGGTTAAATACTAAATTCATTTTTTAATGGCGACGCACATTCTAATTTTAGTAGAACATTTGCTTAGTTCATTTTAATTAATGGCGATACTATAAAGTATTATATACACATATTGGAAAATCTTATTAATAGGCCTATCAAATAAATTCAAAATTATAATTTAAGGTCGATATCCAGAATCCAATAAATCCTTTGTAACGCGACTACGCCGCCTGTTATGAATTGATTTTGATGTTTTCAGGGTTCCGTACCTCAAAAGGAAAAAAGCATTTCCCCGCACATTTCTTTACTTTGCTCAACGAGCTATAAACCTATAGGGTACTTCCCGTCGGTCTAGCATTATGAAATTTGTCGAGTAGTCAGATTTTATGTTACAAGTAAAGGGAAAAATCACAGAGCCATATAATTTTTCAAATAAATAAAATTGTAATTGTAATTGTATGTGTAAATGTTTGTGGCATCTGTTTGGAACCCTACACTAACAATACTTACCAAAGCATGCCTTAACAATTTATTTCTTCCTATTCTCACTTTATTTTACTTTATGAGATTGCTCCATATAATTTTTTTCGAAAGAGATTCGGTTTTTAGATAATATTAAATTTTAACTTACTAGAGTTGTTAAACTTTTTTTTAATATAAACTTTATTATGTCATACTGATTCATCTCTAAAAAAATAGTTTTTCTAAAAAAAGTTTAGTTTGGGGTTGTACACCACCACCAACTTAACTATTCGGGTGGAGAAAATTGGAACTATGGCCTATCAGCTATTTTGAGGACGTCATGGCTAATGGCAATTTCTCCACTAGCGACGCTGTTAGCTGAAGAGATATAAGCTGGTGGGACTAAATTACGAGGCAACTCTAGGCTTCACTTCAAATAATGAAGTTTTCGACAAAGAAGCTTTCCATCAAAATAAGTTTTGTCGCATTCAATGACACGTTCACTGAAGCTGAACAATGAACATTCATTTTAATGTAATAAAGTTTTAACAAGACACTCAACATTGACTTCAAATGACAGCAAAATGTCCAAACTTAAAGTTAAAATAAGATGTCACTCAAATTTCAGTGTTTTTGGAGTTGTGCTTTTATATATAAATAACTTCTTTTACTACTATAGTAAATAAAAGTGTAGTGTGTATAAAAAAAACAAAAGGCACTTACTTGCCTATTATTTCGTGTTTTTTAACATTTTTAAAGGGCTATTCAGAAATATTATGTTAAACACGATAAAATCAATGTCGTGGAATACCGGCTTTGGAATAGTGCTCCACCCTCTCTACCCGTGGTTGCCGTAAGAGTCGGCTGTTAACAGAGGACGGGCAGCAGCATTCTCTGCAAATAACCATCGAACTGCTCTAGACAACCCGCCTGCCAAGCGTGTCGAGATTGGCGAAACCCCATTTTACGAGGGAGGTCTATATTCAGTAGTAAATTACCAACGGATGAGATGATGATGATACTGAAAATCAATGAACAATGCATAGCTCGACCTTTCTTTCGACTTTTTGCGGAACTGGTTGATTGGTACTAGGTACTGGTACTGGTTGGTACTATTACTGGTATTGGTACTGGTTGGTCTACAACATGCCTCCTATATTATTTTTTTGTTATAATTGTAGACGTTCATAGTCTATTAAATAATACTCGAACACTTCAGCATATTTTAAATAATTTATTCCAAGCCAATCTTCAATCTCGCTCTACAATCATCTGTCCCGCTAGCATCCCCCTCCCCCGTGTTGCCATCGCGCCCTCGCACATACCATAGATCTTCTTTTAACCACACGTTGCCATTAATACTTTCCATAATACCACCAAAACGTTCACAGAATCCGTAGCATGCGCGTCACAAAATAACATCAACCCTACACTCGGCCAACCTGACAACGTGTTGTTGATGTTATTTTGTGACGCGCATGCTACTAATTCTGTGAATCTTATTTCTGTGTAGCATGCGCGTCACAAAAAAATAACATCAACCCTACATAATAAAGAAATGAAAAGACTTTTGAACTTGTCAGAAAAAAGTGTTTCAACCACAAGGTGACCGTGACGTTTGGACAACCATTAAGCTAATTGGGCCCTAAAAGCCAGTATAATTTGATGTCTGGTCGTGGAATCAGATATCTTAATGTGATTGACTAGAATTGCTACTTCAAAAATGTATATCGTAGCTTCTAGTGTTTCATATTATACTTATAGATATAGAAATATAATGATAAGTTTACTCTCAATTCTACCTCAGGTAGAATCGATTGGGACTTGGGGTGAATTTATTAATATTTTCAATACGAGTATTATATGTTGGTATATGAGATATCCTGGAATGTCACATAGATTAGATTATATAAGATAACACTTTTTTTGATACCACAATACAGAAAATTAACAAAATGAAACTTTAAAAAAAATAAACGTGAGTAACAATAAATGGCGGTCTTATCGCTCAGAGCGATCTCACATAGTTACATACGAGTAGTTATATTTTTCTGAAAAGCAGCGGCAGCCGCTGAACCAATGAAACTTTCAAACAGAGGAAGACGTGTGTCTCTCTAACATTGCAATTAAAACATAGGTTTTTACGCTGGTTTATTTTTATTACTATTTTTACAATTATATTTATGATAGTGAGCCTAATTTTATTTAGAGAGCGATTAATACTCTGAGTATACTCGTAAGCAGTATGCAGCAGGCATGATTATTGATGATATTTATTTGGAACACAAAATTAATCATTTGGTCATTTTTGGTTATGGCCACTCACGATATAATCTCAGTGTGTGTCAGTCATTCTTCGAGTGTCCGCCGTACACAGTAAAGTAGGACCAACTTTCAAAGTGAGTCACTAATATTAATTTTATGAACGGTCATTGCGCGAAACGCAGCTTTTATATAGATAGGTAATTAAGATAGGTATTTTATTTTGTTAAAACCTAATGTGAAATTTCCCGATTCGTTTATCCAATAAACACTTCGTAACGTTAAAAGGAGACCTTACATTAAGGAACAAGTGTTGTCATAAATTCGATCCTAACCTGTGAATGGTTTATGTGGGTCATTCTCGACCGCAAATTTATAGCAGGTGGCCTTCACGGCCCATAATTACCAGATCATTTGTTAACCCTCAATTGTTACGGCCAGAGGTGCACGTTACTCGTGTAGAATATTTATTTAATAAAGCTTTTTGAATTAATAACAGGAATACATGAATAGCTGATTCGTAAACCTGAAACAGGTGATAAGATGGACGATTATTATCCGGTTTTTGCCACCGGATTGATTTTCTTTCATATTATAATTTTAATTCCGAGTGAAAATATTAGCGGCTTTAGTGTTTAGGGCTGCTTATCAGGTTAACTATCCACAGGCATATATTGTGACCTGTGGACATACTTCCATACCAGTCTACAGTGATCAGTCCATATTATGTGGTCTGTTCGCCTAAATGATGCTGTAGACATATGCAGAAAGTCTCATAATTAATACGGACTTGGCAGAACTAATTATGCTGATTTCAGGTGATCATAGTTTGTTCTCTTATTACGGGAATGCGTAAAAATCTGTGGTTCAAACCTTAAGATTTTCAAAATTTGTATGGTCTCATAATTTTATATCTCATAATCATTAACATACACATGACATTCATAATATGAATGTGTATAGGTATATTAAGGTGCTCCTTCCCCTGGTTTTTTACAGACGAATGCTCGTCAGTCAGAGAGACTGTACTATGTGATGCAACATAGAGTCTGAAATGTTACATTACAGGCGAATGCTCCGGCCATGAAAGCACCTTTAGGGAAATACTAAACCAACACTACGGGTATATGAAATGGAAGCCGAGCCGAGATAATCTCGACCGCAGCGCTTGATTGATGTCACTGCAGGCCGCCAACGAAAATTAAGTGTAACCGAATATTATTTCATAACCATCACACATAGTTAAACACACAAATTTAATGTGATGTAACTTTACCAAAGTGTAGTAAATATTATTTCTCCTTTTTCTAACCGAATACATTGTCCTGTCCTGATAACGTAAAGATGGTGATTGTCATGAGCATTTCTTGGTATCGTACCATTAGTGTGAATGGTACAAAACAGGGAAATGCTCAGTGTCGAAGAGCATTTCCATGTAATGTAACGTTTTTGCGAATGTTCGATGCTCCGCTCGCCGAAGTACTCATGGTGAGTGAGCAAAACATCGAGCGTCGATGTTCCGTTCGATAAATAAAAATATAGATACGTGACACATGACAACGTGAAGCGTTTCGTAACGCACGTTTTGCTATTACAATTTTCTTGACAACGTGGTTATCGTAATGTAAACGCCGAAATATGGAAATTTAATGAGTTGTAAGTGCGCGTTTCCAAATGTGCGATTATCTCATTTTATGTAAACAATGCCTGACAAAAAGAGTTATCAAAACCAACAACGATCGGTTCGCCACGCGGCACCTTCGATCGCGGCAATCTTCGAGTTCGTGCCTCACGTAGTCCGGTCGCAGCTTTAATACTTCCCCAGTTTTTCTAGCAATCATTTCACTCACTCGTCATTAAATTATTTCTCGTCCCGAGGCTGCGAAAGTGGATACACGGTTTTATGAATTTATTCATTCACAATATGAGTGCATTTTCAAAGCGACTCTGTAATATCCGTCACACAGTTTACTTAAGTAAGCCCCAGCTTTGTATGCACCCAGCTCAATAAAATTGCCCACGTATTGTTATATAACAAATATGTGAAATATTTCCATGCGGAATAAGGTAAATCACTTTTAAAGGCGGACTATTGAGTGAACATATTTATGGAAAGCGTTTTTCGATATATAAAGCATAATATTTTTTGTTTTTGGTTTGATATAGAATTGTTATAAACAAAAGCCTATGGGCAACCTGAAAACTGACGATACCGTTGGCTCGATCAGACACATCGATTTGACTCTGGGGTTTCTGGGGTAGGAAAATATACCATGTGGATATACGGTTTATTGATTTTTGTTCCGCAGCCAACTAAAACATTGTGTTTCAAAAACTCACCGTCAACACAGCTTGGTTCACTGAACTCTATTATTAATATACGAATGAGGAAGCTAAATAAACCGACCCGTCCCTCAGGATCGATGCAACTGACAAACGAAAGAATTTGTATAAAAATCGAGATGTAACCGAACTATTCCATTTGTTGACTTTGGACAGTTGTTGTAAACATCAGCAGACAATATCAAACAGAAAGTCGGCTCTAGAAGATTTCTGGTTTTTAAATCCGAATATTTATAGTAGTAGCGTATTTTTTGTGTCGTTGTATGCACGTTTCCTTCTGTATTGTGAACTTATTTAGTGGTGTCAGTGTGTTTGTGTCCGCGTTCTATGATGACATTTATTATTATTGTGGTGGCCCATATACGCGTTTACTATTGTTTTGTGAAGGTTTGAATTTACAATAGGTACTCGTATCTGAACGTTATTTTTGACCAGAATTTTTATTTTTTTTAATAAAACAGAAAGTCAAATAACTCATCGGAAACTTTTTGTTTTAATGTATTCCAAAACCGTAACTTTGTCATTTTGCTTCACACAGCGACTAACGACAGATTTTTATGAAATTCATTGCGAATCCAACTGTAACTGCTAATAAAACTATACTTTTACATTATCTTTATAAGTCCAATTTTTTTATAATATACAACCGCAAGTTTTGTTTTTTTAATAGAAAGATAAACATTTTATTAGTACACCACAAACTAGAAAATCTTAAAACAAACAACAATTAATTATATCCAGTGTAACAATGGGCGGTCTTATCGCTAAGAGTGATCTCTTCCAGACAACTGTGCAGGAAGAGGAGCGAATAGTAATAAACATTTGGTCGGTGGTAGCGAGCCTATTGTTATCTACGGGGCACCGTGCGACGTCCACTTATCTATTTATGTATATATCAGATCTTTCATACTATTTATAAAGGTCTAACCGAGAATTTGTCCAAAATCCATTAGACTTAGCTGGAGCTCCTTTATTCGTCGATAAAAAGCCATTTCGTCCGCCCGATAAATCCAAAACTTCACTCATGAAAAATTGGTCATTTGAAAAAGTTCAATCGCTCGGAAAATATTAAAAACGATCGCTAGGGATAGCCGCTAGCCAATAAATTAACCGTTGATGTCAGGTTCATACAGTGAAGGGGGACAAAGAACATCTCTAATTCGGATTGTCAAAGTCCACTGTAAAGGCAGCGACGGACTGGATTCTCAGAGCAGGTAATCCTGTACCCACACAGAATAATCAAGTTATTCTGTAGGGTTGTCACCGTTTCATAATTTAAAGAAAAATTTAACTCATATTTTTAAAAAATATGACGTAATCATCACCTCATACCGCCGTAGGGTTACTGGCTTTACAATAATGACCCTACCCTCTCTATCCGTGGTTTCCGTAAGAGCCGGCTAAGGTTATCAGATCCAGAGAACGGGCATCAGCGTTCTCCGCGTAAAACCATCAAACTGCGCTCGCCAACCCGCCTGCCAAGCGAGCGAGTATTGGCAAATCACCCGTTAGGGGGAAGGCCTATGACCTGCAGTGGACTTTTAACGGCTGGGATGAGATAATCACCTCATTATCATACGCCGATGAAACCGCACTGTAACTGTGTAACTGTTATGGTTTTCATAAAAATGTAGGAATCCGTACCCTTTCAAACAAAAAATTTTTTTTTAAATCGGTTCACAATTGGCGATACATATCGATGAACATACACAAAAAAAATACATACAGACGAACATACGACTAGAACCTCCTCCTTCTTTGGAAGTTGGTTAACCAGAGATAATACGAGTATGTGTGTTGTTAAAATAAGGTTCTTCGTAAATTAAAACTTATTAAAGAAATCAGGGAATTAATGTTATATAGTAATTACCATTAACATTTCCAAGGTAAAATGAATAATCAATAGTCTATAACCTTCTTTATTTGGCAGCGAGAGCTATAATTTTTATTGGACGTAAACGATTGTTGTTGTTTCCACTTGTTCATTGTTCAATAAAGCATTACCTGTTGCGATTTATTATTCTCGTGTTTATTTGTTCATGAAAATTACCTTTGGAAAGTTCTGTGGAACCTTCCAAAGACGAATGAAGTAAGTATGTAAAAAATGAAGTAAATCAAGTAAGTACCTACTTACCCAGGTATTTACTTGATAACTTTTAGATACCTGTATTCTTTTAATACAACTTTTAATAAGTTTTCTCTGTTGTTTATCACTTAAAAAATTATACTTGTATAGTAATTTCAGAACGTTCTTAATTTTTTTTAACATTGTTTGGTTTTGTATCACGAGAAAAAAAATTGTTGACTATCTTAACCACAACTCAGAAAGCCTTTTCATAACAGATAAAATGTCCAATTTAACACAGTCTAACAGACTTACATCAACAGGCTTTATAAGATCGGGAGTTTTAAAAAGAGTCACATGGGTTTCTCAAAGAGCTTAATGAGTCAGTTAGTGGCTGTATCCATTTGCTTGGAGGCTTTACTTAACTCGAGTTCTTGGTTTTTAAATTTTTAACGGGGTTGAGTTTTAGAATTGTACAAGTCTTCTTTATTTTTTAATAATGCCGTTACAAAGTGATCCTGCTCTGCTTGCACAGTGACCAGGGAAAAGGAAGTCCCAGGGTGTGAGAACGAGACATCAGATATGCAATATCCGGGGGTGATAGAGACAAAAAACGGGGAAAATAAATTATCCCCATACTAGGCGGGCTGGTCACGTGCGTGTAAAAATAGCGAGTTTGAACGCTGTAGGGCCTTAATCAGATGAAATTTTAAAATCAATCAACATAATAATTTGACTCAGTGATTTGTTAAATGATCACTGAGTTCATTAAGATTGTGAGAATTGTCAGCTGGATGTAAGAGCTTTACGAAATGACAACACTTTCAACGCTTTAGTACAAAAGCGTATTCGGAAGTAAATTGGGAACACTTTAATTAAACGACATTATGTTAAATAAATTTTCAATTTGTTAAATTAATAGGTAGAACCTAAACTAGTTTGTATTTAATCACTTCATCATTTATTGGATGGATTTTTGTTACTCTTTCACACCAAAACTACTGAACTAATTAGGCTGAAACTCGGTATGTATGGAATAACACAACAATATGGTACTTTTATACTAATATTCCCACGAGAAAGATGACTACGCAGGGGAAACCGCGGGGCAAAGCTAATAATAACGTTGCTGCAATATGTTTAACTCTATAAAGTAGATATGGTTAAAATATTGCATCATCGTAACCAAGTGGTTATGTTAACAATTATTAAATTTTCTAGTACATTGTGGCTTCTATAAAATTCACTCAGATGATTTCCCGCGAGATTGTGATGGACTCTCATAAAGTATTATTTCATTGTGTTTCACTTTCGCTATCATTGTAATTCAATTTTAGTTAAGATAATATTGCTAACCTAAAAACTGGGCAGTTTATAAAGTAATTTAAAGTTTTAATTTATAATTAGGAAAACGCTAGCTTTGAGTGGCGTCCAATTTACAGCGAAATATCTATATTGCTGGTTGATACGACCTATTCTTAACAAGTATCTCTGTTATTTACTAATAAAATGCAATAAACGCATTTTCACAAGCATGCACACTAGCATGCATCAAAACGAACGCATTTAATAAACCTTGTGGTTTTTGTATCAAATCTACAAAGTTCAGTATAATTTACTTGAGTAGGCAATAAAGATCTCCCTTGCAGCAATCAGACAAATTTATTTACAAATGTGAATGTCTACGACACATGTACATGTAGTAAGCAACAATTTTGACGAACTCGAATAATGTTTTCCTTCTATCGAATTGACTTCGAAATACGTGCTTTTGCACCATCGATTTCACTTAGAGCGCTATCATTTGCCATCTACTGAATCTTCGCGAAGCAAACACGTGACAAGAATACCTATTGAACTCCGGCACCCCAACTTTTTCAATATAAGACTACAACCATTATCTGTTTTTTATTAGTTGGTGTCTCAATGCACGGATTGTTAGGTCTATTGGGACGATAATAATATCAATTTGTCGTCCATGGCCCAGCAGAAATATGTACATCGCCAAATCGCCAACTCGCCAAATGTGTACATAATAATATAATGTACGCTCTCATGCTTTGGAAGGCCGTTGGTTTCGGCCGTCTTTATAGAAGAATTTTTAAGTTATGCAAGAAGCCTTCTGGCGATCTGGAACCACAGACACTGTTGGCCACATGACCGATTCGATAAAAAATACATAAATTAGGTAGGTATCTTTTGTTTCTTGTTCTGATATAAACTCGCCAAACACTGGATTTTATTCCTCAAGGCAAAGCAATACTAGATAAGTTCTTATAAATTCTCATTTTAGTGTCGTCTTAAATTTTATCGTTCTCTTTGTGGACCGACCGATACTAAGTAAAGTTTTATGTCAGACACTTTTTCGGTGTATTGTTGTTCGTATCAAAAGTTGCTCTAATTTTATTACGCCACTGAAAATATTGTTCAAGTTGATGCTTCGTAAAAGTGCCTTCGTAGAATGGCAGTTTGAATGTCTTGGATCCGGGATCAGTACAGAAGTTATAACTGTTGGAGAGATTCTGTTTGTTTGCTTTGATATAAAATGTCTTTACTTTATAAATAATGCTCTATGATATCTATACGAAATAAAAAGTACTCTATGTGTTATTCCAAGATCTAAGCCTACCATTCAGTAGGCTTACATCCTGGAACAACATATACGAGTAGTGTATACATACCATTCAGTCAAAATTTCAGTCAGTCGTTTCAGTAATTCTAGCATGAAAACGAAACAAACATACGCTGGAGCTGAGTTAGAGCACTCGTTTTGTTTACAAAGGCAATTTTTTACATTGTACTGATATTGCAGATTTCCGTATAATATTAGTAAGACTGTCTCGGTGGCGTAGTGGTCGCAAGATGTACTGCCGATCACGTGGTCTCGGGTTCAATCCCCAGGCATAAAGTGTTATTTTCCATTAGGACTTTTCTCAATGGCAGCTTGGAGTCTGGAATTGTGGCCGGTAGATGGCAATAGCTTCGCCCCATATTATATGAGACCTAAAAACAAAAATATGGGCAAAATACGGGTGTACCTACCACTACTACTAGCAAAACAAAAGAGCAAGGCAGAGTAGTACCTCTGCCTACCCCATTGGGAAAAAGGCGTTATTTAAGTTGTGTAAATATTCGATTAAAATGTTTGTAACTCCAATGTTAGGTATATTATTTGATTAAATTATTTTATAACCGAGTATTATTTAACGTTACAATTTTACATAGTCCTATAGCAATTCCAGCGGTAAACAACATTTTTTCAACATGTTTTACGTAATTACACTCCACTCTCCCTAATATATGCATGTAATCCGGATAATGTACGCAATTCATTTCACTCATGCTTGGGACGGTTAACGAGCTTTAATGAAATATTCGACGACACCTAGCTGCGTCGATATTTCATGTCGAGAAAAACGAACGATGGAATAGAAATATCAATGACAAAAAATTCATAAAATATAAAAATTAAAACTGTTTTTAAAGGAAAATACGATGGCAAATACCCAAAGCTCTAATCAGCTTATACCAGTCATCTTTTGACATAATAACCGTAATGTCTCATTAAAATTAAGCTCTATCCAGAAGTCCTTCCCAAATTGTAAAAAATAAAATTGTGTATTTATATTTAGGTCACAGGATTTTTAGCCTTCTTTATTATATTAGCAAGTCTGCAGGAGTACGATTTTTGCTTCACGTCTCAAATTTACAGGCGTCTAATTCTTTACGCACGACATCATTTCAAAAGGGAGACATTTATCATTTTTAACCCTTTTCGCAATTAACCTAATTTAGTAGGAAAATATTTTAAAAAGGGTACTGCAATAAAAATGAAATGTTATCGCGAGCAATCGTGACCTCTATTTGCTTCTTATCTTGTATGTTGTGTCGCTACATATAGCGCTACTGTTCCAATTTTTATAAATGTGTTTTTGGATTTGTTATTACATAATATACGTTACGAGTTTGCACAGGTAGCATAGATAAGTTTATTTTTAGGCGAGGATTTGAAATTTGAACCTATATATTGTTTAAATTTTAACTCATAACGGATAAACAAGGAATAAGAACCATGGAAATTTTGCGAATTTCCACGTGAACGAAGTCGCGGGAATTGTGCTAGTTTTTATATAAAAGCTTTATAGGGTCCCTTATCCAAAGAGTGCCGAAGGAACCCTATTACTAAGCCTTCGCCGTCCGTCCGTCCGTCTGTCAAAGCGCTCTATCTCTTAAACCGTAATAGCTAGACACTTGTAATTTTCACAATATATGTATTTCTATTGCCGCTATAATAACAAATAATAAAAATAAAATAAAATAAATAATTAACGGTGCTCTCCATACAACCAACGTCTTTAATAAATTGTCATATAAGACTTTTACTGCAATAAGAATTAATTCTGATACTAATCAAAATAATAGCAATAAGAATTTTATTTGGTAGGTGAGGGAAGGTGACACCTATAAATATGTGTAGACAATAGGTACATGGCGAGTAGGAAGTAGGAACCCTTTATATGCGAGTCCCATTTGCATTTGATCAGTTTATTAATAGAACATCAAAAAAGCACTTAGTGGATTCCTCATAAAGACGTCCCCATGCCCTTTATTCGTGTAACCTTGTCACAAATTGTCAGACCGGTCACTCTTAATTCGTTTTTTGTCCCTTAGAAATTCAATAGGTGACGAAAATAATGGGAGTTCCATTGAATATGGATATTAAATGACGACACACCCGAAAGGCGGGTCTATGGAATGGTATGACATTTGCATATTGTGAATGTTAGCTACTAGAACGGAATAGAAGTAGTATAGTAATGTTATGAGCTTTATTTAAGTAATTAGGTACGTAAGTACGTTCTATAGGAGGCCACTTGATGACGTAGGCCACGTGAGAAACTTTGCACTACAACTTTCAAAGGTGGAAAAATGTAGTGCAAAGGAACATATTATGCGAGAGAGTGTGATGTTTTCGAAAGCGATGTCAACGATAGAGCGATTTGGAGAAGAAGCGTAAAGAAGTCTGACCCCACCACCATGTGAGATAAATAGCCAAGAATATAGTAAGTACGGTAAATACGTTTCATCGGGGCCTGCCTCGGTGGCATAGTGCTTTGCAAACGGCCGATCTCTGAGTTCGATCCCCAAATCAGAAAAAATATTTTTCTATTACAAAATTTTCAATGACAGCCCGTAGTTTGAAACTGTGCCATAGATGGCAATAGACTCCCCCATATTACTTACCCCTATTAAATGAAACTAAAACCTCTGCCTACCCCTTTGGAAAAGAGGCATTACGATAGTTTATGTAAAAACTAAACTCTATGGTTCACGGTGTCCGAGCTAATCAACTAAGTATAATTTTGCTACAAAGTGTAAATAAACTTAACTGCGTATTCTGCTTTTATAGATGATTAACTTTTATATATACAAAAGCCAAAGGATTATTATATATTAGATTAATATACTACTAATGAATAGGTATTATTGGACAGCCTTGTTGGCTCAGATGGTAGTAACTTTTTGTGCCGCTGGACCCGCGTTCGATCCTCGGCCACGTCAAACATTTGTGTGCATGAACATGTCTGTTTGATATTTGTTTGGGTGTTATAAGCATATACATACATACATACATACATTCACGCCTTATTTCCCGAAGGGGTAGGCAGAGGTGTACCCAGGACTCAGTCCCATAGTAGATACACCCACATTTCGCCAGTATGTTATTGGTCCCATGTAAATATAACCTATTGCCATATACGAGTATATGTATGTATAGCAGTCATCTGGTTACCATAGTACAGGCTTCTAGCCTAGTTTGGGACCAGATGACCGTGTGTAGAAGCTGTTCCATATTATTATTATAATTTAGTAAGTAGATACAAAAAAGCTGCAGTTCTCTAGTATTGGCATTTCCTGTTTACAATAAAGGCACTTGCTTGTTATAATATTAACAAAAATGGTATCATTTATTCAGAATACCTACCAGTGGTTCTGAAAGATCAGTGCCACCACCCGGCCTTACAAGCAAATAAATGTGACCAAACCAACCAAAAATTGTAAAAACTCGTAGTTGCTAAAATTTTCCCCTACAAGTTTCTTGTGCGGTCTTCTTGTAGAGGTTCGAACGCACGTTAGATTCATATTGTTTATTATTGACGTCAATATTATTGACGTGTTTCATATTGTTTATTATTGACGTTTAAAAATTGTCTTTTTGAGACACTAACTTAAATTTTTTTTTTATGTACGAGCAAAAAGTTCGCGGAATGAAAGGGAAGGGGGGTGAATTTAAACATTAAATTATTATTCCTTTTCAATATATTCTCCATTAACCCTAATACACTTTTCAGACCTTTCAAATAATTTGTTTATTCCTTCGAAAAAAAATGATTTGTCAAGGCCTTCAAAATAAGCAGATATTGCCGACTTCACTTCATCGTCATCCGTAAATTTCTTTCCATGAAGCTCTTTTTTCATGTTTGGGAACAAATAATAATCACAAGGGGCCAAATAGGGAGGGTGGTTTAAAGTTTCGAAGCCGCACTTGTGTAAGGCAGCCATCGCAACATGACTCTTGTGAACGGGTGCGTTGTCGTGCAAAAGGTGCACACCTCGAGACCATTTTCCCCTTCTCTTTTCTTTAATTGCTACTTTTAATTTTTTCAGTAGTGTAGCGTAGTACTTCCCCGTGATATTGACACCTTTATCTTTATAATCGATCAATAAAATCCCCTTGGAATCCCAAAAAACTGTAGCCATAATCTTTCCGGCCGATTGTGACACCTTAAACTTCTTGGGCGGTGCTGCGCCTTTTTTGTGCCACTGCATTGACTCCTGCTTCGACTCAGGTTCATAGTGATGAACTCAAGTTTCATCTCCAGTCACAATTTGGTTCAGAAATTCATCCCTGTTTTCACTACACAGCTCCAAAAACTCGCGCGAACACTCGACGCGCTGCTGTTTTTGAAGCGCTGTGAGCATTCTCGGTACCCATCTTTCACTGACCTTAGACATGCCAAGATAGTCATGGAGAATATTCAAAATGGTCGTAGATGATACTCCAGTCATCTCTGCGATTTGTTTCTTCTTTAGGCGTGCATCTTCTAGAACAAGTTTTTCAACTTTTTCAACAATGTCTGAGGACGTTGCTTCAATTGGCCGACCTGAGCGCTGATCGTCTTCAATTGAGTCTCTGCCTTGCTTGAAAAGACTATGCCACTTGTAAATCATTGTTTTTCCAGGGCAGGAGTCCCCGTAAACTGATGACATTTCTTCCATAATGTTCTGAGGCGTTTTCCTTGCTTAGTGAAAAACTTAATCACGGCACGATACTCAATTTTCTCCATAGTTGATATTTTCTACCCGATTGACTTGTTTATCCAGCGATATCTCAAAGGTTTATAAACCGATTGGGCTAAAACTTAGTATTTATAATTGTATAGAGTCAACAAGTAGCGACAGGTAAAAATAATTACCCCCTTCCCTCTCTAAACCCTCCATTCCGCGAACTTTTTGACCTCCCCTCGTAGATGTAAATTAGTAAAGCCTTTGTGTATACTAACAAAATATTTTTTGTAAGAATATTTTATTTGTTTTATAGTAGTTTTATTTTATTTGTTTTGTATAATTATATTCTAATAATGAAAGAGCAGAAAAGTAATGTAAAGGGCTTAGATTCATGACCTTAATGAAAACCGTATAAGTGATATTATACTAGCTGTGCCCCGCAGATTCACCCGTCTTACGTAGGTATCTATTTACCAAACTTCAGCTCAATCGGTTCAGTAGTTTTAACGTGAAAACGGAACAAACATACACTTAAAAAAACAGCGCTAGATGGCACTAGAGTCGAGTTAGAACACGCTAGCGTTTTGTTGACCTGTTACAAGGTAACTTTTGTATATTGCTCTGAGATTTGGGATTTATAATAATAGTAAGATGTACGATATAACGACCCTTATTAGTGGATAAGTACGTAACTTATGTACATAACTTTAATGGCAATAAACTTATTATTAGCTTAACTAACTAACTTACCCCGTTCACGAAACATTACCAACATAAACTAATATACCTATATAGGTATAATATAATAATCATAAACCTACATTTTCCAGATTTCCTAATCCTGGTGAAACATAATATAAATATGCGCAATTCGATGTAGTTAGGTTACTGGCAGAACCATTCTCATTAGAAGGTAGACCACGGTTTTTTAAAATCCTTCCAACTGAATTGGAATGATGGTAATTGGAATTCGGTTAGGTACGTTTATTTTAGAAATTCCGGATCATGTGTGCATTTGATTGGATTGCATACGTGCGTTTGGTAAATTGACATGCGAATCAATATCACATAACTTGATGCCTTTATCCCAAAGGTACCTAGAACTTACAGTTCCTTAGCAGTTACACCCATTTCACCGGTTATTTTAGTCTCTTATAATAGATAGATAGATAGATTAACTCTTTATTATTACACTACAAACATGAAACCTTAAATTTAAATATACAATTATAACAAATAATGTAACAATTGGCGGTCTTATCGCTAAGAGCGATCTCTTCCAGACAACCGTGCAGGGAGAGGAGAGTACAGTAAATCACATTTGGTCGGTAGTGTGACAGAAGAAGTAAAATGGTATTTGTAGGTATATAATATTATATAAGTAGTATAAAAACATAGTATACCTACTTACCTACTTAAACTTAAATTACAATAATACGCAAGTACATACTATATATATTTAATAAATTAATACCTATATAATAGCCGGTGAGTCTAATGGTATAAATCCAATAACACTCTGCTTGACTTGGGGATCGAACCCGGACCTCATGATCCGCAGTAGAGCTTGCGACCACTATGCCATCTGGCGTAGTAGCGAATCGCGGGTAGAGTCCATACTCTA
The DNA here is from genome assembly GCA_947063395.1 of Hemistola chrysoprasaria. Classification (NCBI taxonomy): domain Eukaryota; kingdom Metazoa; phylum Arthropoda; class Insecta; order Lepidoptera; family Geometridae; genus Hemistola; species Hemistola chrysoprasaria. Next base: position 6,563,586 of record OX346720.1, on the reverse strand, counting down.
CCCGCCGAAACAACCCGGCGGCTTTTGTCGGAAACATGGATTCGTATCATATTGCAGACATGATTCTTGTGAAAAGTCAAAGGTGGTCTCCTCTTTCGGCGGCTTATGTGTGTAATCATTTATATCTATTTTTATTAAAAATATTAATTTACAAACGTAATATTATTATCAAAAAATACAATACCTTTATTGTATTTTACAATACCTTTATTGATAACTTTAAGCGTAAGATTCCTTAATCTTACGCTTAAAGTTATCATTAAAAGAAATGTTTCCGCCCGGGATCGAACCGGGGGCCTTCTGCGTGTTAGGCAGATGTGATAACCGCTACACCACGGAAACTTACGTGCATGATCTAAAAGTAAGTATAACAAAGAAGTTGTAGACCAAAATGATTTTGCAAAATTGATAAAACAGGTAGAGGTAATCATAATTATCAATAAATTATAAGACTTTACAACCCAATTTTTATAGAGGTAAATAATTTGATATCAATAATAATTTGATATAAACAGATAACAGCATAACAACTAAAATAACGAGATAATTACCTGAGTAAATATCTCGGTGGCTTAGTGGTCACACGTGCTACTTGAACATGAGGTCCCGGGGTTCGGTTCCCAAGTCAAACAATTGATTTCACAGAATGTTTTGAGATATTTTCATAACTTAGCATTACGACTTTTCCCCTGAAGGGTAAGACACATTGATTTAAAGAAAAGAGAAGCAGATGAGGTACTGGGTTCTCGAAAATGGAAAGCTCAAATTAGGTCCCACTAGGTCCACGTTCATCAGTAGAGTGGGGCCGTACTAGCATATAATATTGTTGTCTCGTTCCCACTTCTGTCTAAGGTACATCTCTCTATCCTAGATATGAATTACATCTGAGCAAATTGCACGTGCCAGTTGTTAAGTAAAAGCGCTGGGAGAATGTTTTTTTTAATGATATTGAGTGACAGGATAAGTAAATCAGGTGCCTAATAGTAAGCATCATAATTACCCATATCAGACACAGTGCGACCCAGTGTTTTAAAATTAAAAAATTCTGCGCGGCACTGCACTGCGCCTGTCACCCTTAGATATTAGACGTCATTCCCAGTAATTTCGCTGGTAACATTGCCTTTCAGTCCGGAACACAGTAATGTTTGCACATTACTTTTTTTTATGATAGTGAGTGACAAGACGAGCAAATCAAGTGCCTGATGGTAAACATCATGATTGCCCATATCAGACACAGTGCCACCCAGTGTTTTAAAATTCATATTCTGCGTGGCACTGCACTGCGCCTGTCACCCTGAGATATGAGTTGTTGAATCTCATCATGCCCAGTAATTTCGCTGGTAACATTGCCCTTCAGTCTGGAACACAGTAATGTTTGCACATTACTGCTTGGCAGATGAATAACTGGCAAAGGTGTGGTACTTCCCCAGGCGGCCCCCTGCACAAGAGACCTACCACTACAAAAATAACCTATCTCCCTTTTTCTTTAAATCAATGGTTAGACACCAGATGAGCAACCATTCATGGAGGTTCACCCTCACTTCGTCATATATGTTTTTAAGTCTATGTAACAGGGGGCGAGCCTATTGCCATCAACCGGACCCAAATCCAGACTCCGGGCTGTGAGAAAATTCCTAATGGATAAATCCAGCTTTTTGTCTGACCTGGGAATCGAACCTAGCCTCATCCTCACTATCACGCAGTCGTACAAAATTAACATTATCACAGATAACGATACTCCAGTTCCTGTTACAAAAATATAATAAACAAATTAAATTTCATTTTTATGCTCCTTAAGCCAGCACCATTATTTTTTACGTTTACGATAACGGCACAAATTTTTCACGGTCTAGCAAAAACGTGAACGGGATTTGAGTCCCGTCGGTCCATAAATTAGATTTATTCCTTGGTTAATGTTCCGCCTAATTATTTAATTTCTTATTGCGAGATGGTGGTCGTATTTTACAAACACGGGTGGATGTTGCAACTTTATCACAATAAATAAATTGATTGCAAATGTTTTAAAAGTGATTCAATACCGACAACTCAACAAACAATACTAGTATTCTATGAAGATTTTATAAAAACATAATTTATTTATTAATAATTCAGCAAACAGCATTTTTTGCTAGTTATCCTGGCTGGTTATTGTCAATTCCTGGCGGGTTGCGAGCAAGATCGGCTAGTTTTTAGGGTTTCGTACCCAAAGGGTGCCGAAGGAACCATATAACCAAAGTTTAACTGCCTATTAGTAGGTCAACTGTGCGTCTGGACGGATCAACAGTGGGGTGCGGTATGGATGAGAGCGGAGCCTCTTCCCGCGACGCCTGAGTTAGTACCGGTCTCCTTCTATTTCACCCCGGTACACCTACGACGCGACAACCGTGTAGGAATTTTGCACTTTTTCAAAGGAGTTAAATTACTAATTGTACTGTGCTATTACAAAGCCTCCGTCGTCCATCCGTTCGTCTGTCTGTCACAGGGCTCTATCTCATAAACCGTAATAGCTAAACACTTGTAATTTTTACTATAGGTATATAATAATAATAATATAATAATAATATGGGACAACTTCCACACACATATGTATTTCTATTGCCGCTATAACAAAAGATAATAAAAATAAAATAAACTTCATAATTAAAGATGCTCTCCATACAACCAAGGTGTTTAATAATTTGTCATATATAAGACTTTTACTACAATAATAATGAATTCTTATATTTATTAGAATAATAGTAATAAGAATTTTATTTGATAAGTAAGGAAAGGTTACACCTATAAATATGTAGGTAATAGGTACATAGTGGGTAGGAACCCTTATATGCAAGCCCTATTCGCATTTCACCTCTTTTTATAAGATCGTTCTAACTTTAAAATTGACATAGTTTGTGTCATAGTTCATATTGTCATGTCATGCTCAAACATTGAATCGAATGAGAAACGAAAAGTGTCGGGGCCGGCAAAAATAACAACCTTGGCAAAATTGTACCCACTCTTTTAAGTTGAGTTGTCTGTATTGAGTTATGGTACTCTATCCGAGTTGTCTCTAACCGGACAGGTAATGTTACCAGCAAAATTACTGGGCATGACGAAATTTAACTACTGATATCTCAGGGTGACAGGCGCAGTGCAGTGCCACGCAGAATTTTTAATTTTAAAACACTGGGTGGCACTGTGTCTGATATGGGCAATCATGATGCTTACCATCAGGCACTTGATTTGCTCGTCTTGTCACTCACTATCATAAAAATAAATAATATAATCTATATACGTAGGGTAAAAAAAAAACACGATTCTCAATTTTCTGGTTAATATACTTTCTACGTCCCAAATACGTCATCGTATTTCTTGCGATGACATTTTATATATGGGCAAGGATTCAAATAATTTATCCACAATACATAGAGACTTGTATTCATAGGATCATACGATAGGGTCCGTGGAGAGATTTATCCGTGAAGGACCAAGTCAGCTGTGGTGGGTCGGTGGGTTAAATCTATAAATCAAGGGCTTAAATGAGCTATGGCATTTTATGGGATTACGTGTTCTATTATCAAGGTAGTGAATAATTATCTTATGATAAGATAATTTGATATTTCGACGTATTTCATATACATTATACCTTCATTAATTTATCTATACTAATATTATAAAGAGAGAATTTCTGTTTTTTTATTTTTTTGTTTGTAACGAATAGGCTCCGAAACTACTAGACCGATTTTAAAAATTCTTTCACTTGTGGATAGCTTAATTCAATGTAACTGACATAGGCTATATGAGATTTTGAAAAATATTAGGGATCCGTAAGAAAACAGCAATATTGTGAACCAAGGTGTCACATATATTCATTAATTTGCGTGCGCTGTGAAATCTATTGATGGTAGAATAAAATAATGTACTAGGGGTTTGTAGTACTTACTAATATCTGCAAAATAGTCCACGGATATTTCATCCATCTTTTTTGGTTTAGTCACAATAATCGAAACAGACATAATATGAATGCGCTGTAATAAGTATTGGAGGTAGAATAAAGTAATGTACTAGGGGTTTGTAGTAATTATCAATACCTATAAAACAGTATACATAGATTATATCCATCTTTTTTGGTTTAGTCACAATAATCGAAACAGTGATTATTTTTCATGCGGTGTGAAAACTATCGGTGGTAGATTAAAGTAATGTACTAGAGGTTTGTATTAATTATCAATTATCAATACCTACAAAACAGTATACATAGATTATATCCATCTTTTTTGGTTTAGTCACAATAATCGAAGCAGTGATTATTTTTCATGCGGTGTGAAAACTATCGGTGGTAGATTAAAGTAATGTACTAAGGGATTGTAGTAATTATCAATACCTACAAAACAGTATACATAGATTATATCCATCTTTTTTGGATTAGTCACAATAATCGAAGCAGTGATTATTTTTCATGCGGTGTGAAAACTATCGGTGGTAGATTAAAGTAATGTACTAAGGGATTGTAGTAATTATCAATACCTACAAAACTGTATACATAGATTATATCCATCTTTTTTTATTAAGTCACAATAATCGAAGCAGTGATTATTTTTCATGCGGTGTGAAAACTATCGGTGGTAGATTAAAGTAATATATGAGGGGATTGTAGTAATTATCAATACCTACAAAACAGTACACATAGATTATATCCATCTTTTTTGGTTTAGTCACAATAATCGAAGCAGTGATTATTTTTCATGCGGTGTGAAAACTATTGGTGGAAGAGTAAAGTAATGTACTAGGGGTTTGTAGTACTTATCAATACCGACAAAACAGTATACATAGATTATATCCATCTTTTTTGGTTTAGTCACAATAATTGAAGTAGTGATTATTTTCATGCGGTGTGAAAACTATTGGTGGTAGAGTAAAGTAATGTACTAGGGGTTTGTAGTACTTATCATTGATATATACTTATTAAGCATTAGCTAAAGTAAAAGTTAACTGGTTTAAATCAGCCTTATTGTAGTACATCTAAACTGTACCTAGCTTTATCTGAAGTTCACAAGTAATTGACCGCAGACTCTTGACAAAGGTACTGTGATAAGGTTAAACGATAGAGCACGTTTGAAACGTCTTCTATTGAAATTTATGACTAAAGGTCAGTCTGCAACGTAGTTTACAATCCTAAAGATTAAAATAAAAGATTCATGAATACTGAACATTTTCTTAAATTTTTTATCAGTTTGTTTTTTTTCTACTTTCACTTTAGAAATTTGTAACCACGATAACAAATAATAACTATTTTGTATAAAAGGTTATTGAACTTTAACAAAATGCATGGATACATTTTTACCTCAAAGACTCAAGTTACTCATAATCGCCATTAAGGTGGTTGCTCGTCCATCAATAATGAAATTTCCCAAATATGGAGAAATATAGAATAATTTTCAAATCAATTGTTTATGTTTGGCTCTTAATCTGGCCATCATTTATGCCAAAATATATTTGGTTTAAGAACACCGTACGGTATTTTTCATATTCACTAAAAGATTAAAATAACTTCGAAATATTTTATTTACGATTTTTATAAATGTAAAACAACCATAAGGTTTTCAACCGCACATATTTTGGCAACAAGAACAAACAATTGAGTGGGAAATTATTCTCTTTAACTCCATATTTGGGAAATTTAATTTTGTATGGAAGGTGGGGGACCTTAAACATTAAATAATACTACACCACGCCCAACTCAAAATTCCTTCAAATATATTCCCTTTCAAATTTGTATGGGCATAGGGATGATAGGTATGAGTAGATAGTAGTAAATTATTGCCTTTACACTCTATACGACATCAGTAAAAAGAAAAAGTGCTAACAATATTATTATAATCCGTTCTATGAGTATCAAAAGTTCCACGAGGACATGGTCGTTATGTTAGACTTTACGACAAAGATTTGTTTGCTTTATTTTGTGTGTCAAACAACCAAAGTACGGTTTATACGGATTTTTGCATGCATAAAACTATTCGAACCACAACGCCAGCCCTCGGTTGAATAGACATGAAGATTACCAAAAGCTCCCATTTTCATAGCCAGTGGTAGTTCAGTTTTTATACACTGTCGAATGAATATTTCAAGAATAATATTTGTTCTAGGAATATGCCTATATAAAACTGTGTTTTAATATTATATATTTTTGAATGAATATTTAATTAAACGTTCTATTAAGTTTCACACATAACACAGCCGCTTAGTAAACTTCTTCTGAAATCTAATTGATAAAATCAAATTGTTATAATGTTTATACTTGTACTTTACACTGGTTTACATTACTGCTCTCCCAGACATGAATTAGAGAAGCTCATGATATTGGGACGCATAGAAGGCAAGCGCGCCATGGGCAGAACTCCAGCCAGATGGTCGGACCTGATGAGGAAGGCGGTTGATGGCAGTCTATACTACGCGGTCCATACAACCAAGGACCGAACACGATGGAAGGAAATAACATGTGGTCGCAATCCTCAGCAGTGAGAGAACGACGAAGAAGAAGAAGACATTACTGCTAGTTTTTATTGTGGCCCTAATAAAACTGTTTTATTTTTATACATAAATACTATTGTTAAGTTATATAACGCCTCATCAACACCTCTTGGCCCTAGCAGATTTTTGTTATGATATAGAGAAGGAATACGAAAAGATTTGCCGAAATTCCTACGGGAACGAAATCGCGGTAGTTACGCTAGTTTTAATATAATTAGTGAATAAAAAAGTTATTTCCATTTTGTTTTGCCAATACCTTCTTGAATAAAACTATACTTAAAATACGTTCAACTCATAAATTATGCAGTCAATGCAAAGCAATTTTGTGGTCGTATCGGTCAAGCGACAAACCGAATATCGTAATCCTCTTGGCATCGTGCCATTGGGTTTGTTATGTACTATGTCTTGTATATAGGATTTTTATTACAAACTTTTATGTAACTTATCAATATAAAAGAATAAAAAACAGTTTTATTAGCGTCGTTACAAAAACTGACAGTGGTGTAAAGCTAGTGTAAAAATATAATAATTTGGTTTTATCGATTTGATCTGATACTGTAAATGGGAGGTGGATATATAAAGTGGAGTTTAAAGTGAAATAAAGCGTGATTTTTATGTTTAATTTAAAATTAGTATCATCATCCAGCCGTTGGAAGTCCACTGCTGAACATAGGTCTCCCCCAAAAGGGGGGTTGTTGCCAATACTCACCACGCTCGGCAGGCGGGTTGGCGAGCGCAGTTTGATGGTTTACGCAGAGGACGCTGCTGCCCGTACTCTGGATCTGTTAACCCTTAGCCGGCTCTTACGGCAACCACGGGGAGAGAGGGTGGAGCACTATTCTAAAGCCGGTAACCCCACGGCTTAAAATTAGTATGTTTAAGATAAAATCTTGTAATTTTTTTACATAAAGAAAGTAGTTATCGCTAACCTTTTTCTCTTCTAAGTTATCATCAAATAATTAACAGATTCAAACGTCAGCCAAATAAAGTTACTTGTAGGTATTTAAATTACTCTACTTATATGTATTCCTTTTGTATGTGATGTGACTACAATGACGTTGAATTGCTTTCTTACTAGACTAATAGATTTCCACGGACTGTGTAAATATGTACCGAACACCTCTATGTAACTTACGTCTAAAGCAAATAAATGAATTCTATTATATACGAGTAAGTTTCAACAGATTTCAAGACTGCCTCGGTGGCGTAGAGGGCGCATGCTCGACTGCCATTCAAGAGGTCCCGGGTTCTATCCCCAGGTCAGGCAGTGTTTAAATATTGGATTTTTTCATTAGGAATTATCTCAATAACTGCCTGGAGTCTGGAACTGTGCCCGGTAGATGGCAATGGGCTCCCCTCCTATTACATCATGGGACCAATAACATACTGGCGAAATGTGGGTGTATCTACTATGGGACTGAGTCCTGGGTACACCTCTGCCTATCTATCCCTTCGGGAAAAAGGCGTGAATGTGTGTTATGTTATGTTAAGTTTCAACACAGTAGGGCCCTTTATTTCTACTCCGAGGTGGAATATCTAAATTGTGCCTAAAAAGCAATCTAGATCTGTTGGAACAAATAATAAAAAGCTTTTAAGCTCTCCAAAGTTATTATCCTATTAGAAATCGGCCTATAAGAATCCTATTATACCAATAAAATGGGTTAAGTTCATTTTAAATATTGGACGCTTGCGAAGCTATTCTTGAGTAGATTGGTATTTTATGGTTCGTGGTTTGAAGATTGAACTGTGAGGTATAATAATTGTGGTTTAATACGTTGTTATTATAATATAGTTTTCAGAATTACGAAAAATAAATAAATAACAAAAACAGCAACTCAGTACAATTATTTCTAATAATTAAAAATGGCACAAAACAAAATAAATTCCGATAAACACCGATTTATCATAATCATAACATATTTCACCGCGCACGCAACAAGATGCGCGCGCATTCATTGGTATAACCATTACATTTACCGCACTTATTACCGGTAGCTGCTCACGCAGGATCAGATGGACATGTAGTCAAGGATATCGTGTTTGGGCTCATTGAAAGAAAGAAAGAGACAAAGAAAAATGCGTTTATTATAGTTCGACACAAAAGAGTAAAAAATAATTGGGGCGCCACTGTCTTTTACAAGAGTGAAAACAATTTCATCAACACATACACTTTAAATAAGTTTCGTTTTTACTCTTTTGTGTCGAACTATACCCAACCATAATAACAAACACGTTATTACATCTGATAGTACATATAGGTATATTGAGACATTGGTTGTGGCAATCAGCTATCAGCGCTCAGCTAACTGTGCACAGCGCTGTTTTTCAGCACGTACCGTCTTATTTAAAGTTATACATTATATTTATCCTGTTACTAAATTATTGTATTATATTATTGAGGTTTACATAAGTACCATTCTTTATAATATACCTTCTTTTATTAACATTTTTTATGATTACCATCAACATTACGATTACATTATGATTAATACATCATCATTATCATCATCATCATCATCATCATCAGCCCATGATCGTCCACTGCTGGACATAGGCCTCTCCTATGGCACGCCACTCAACTCGATCATGTGTTCTCCTTCTCCAACCACTCCCAGCGACCTTGCGTATATCGTCGCTCCATCTAGTAAAGTGTGACCAGGTGATGGATCAAGCAAAAGGATTTCTTTTTTAAATTTCTTAATATACACTTTTATTGAATTACTCATCAGTCATCCAATAGCCTATTTCATAATGGACTCCAGATATATACGTCAAATTAAAAGCTTGTTTTCATATATAAATGAAACCATTATTTCAGTTGCTTCTTAATTAATATTACGCTAAAGAGAAAGTTCATAGATAACCTTACATCCGACACGAGTTAGTTTTCCTTTAAAGCTCACCTGTTGCCTGCTAACCTAACCTAACGCTCATTTCCCCACAATTTTTCAATAAGCTCTGAAACTGTTATGAACTTGAATATTAACTCAAAATAATGCAGACAACTGTATGATAAACGTATACTTAGAAACTATCTCGAAATTTAACCGTATGTTAATCACTACGTATAACAATTAAAAGACATAACTCGCTCGCTCAAACACAATCGACAAAGCATCGCTCTGAGCGATAAGGCCGCCAGTTGTTACTTCTTTCTAGTTTTAAGGTTTTCTTCTTTGTTATATTCTGTTATATTGTGGTAGCAATAAAGAGATTTCATTCATTCATTCATTCATTCATAACATATCATTAAGCCATTTTCCCAAAGGGAACAAAAACTCCCAAAGTCCCAAACTCGAAAAGTACCCTGTGTGTTATCCAAATTTCAGCCTAATCGGTTCGATAGATAGATAGATAAATTCTTTATTATTACACCACATCTTAAAAAACTTAAAACTAAAATGGAACAATAGGAATATGTCTAGTTTAACAATTGGCGGTCAACAATACAATAACAATAGTTTTGGCATAAAAGTAACAAACATGTATCTCCATCAATCCTCACAAACTTTCGCATTTATAATATTAGTAAAATTATTAGGATAGTAGGATTATATTATAGGTAGAACATTTTGTATGCCTAGACATTTTCCTGTCTACATAACCCTTGTAATAGAAATCCAAGTTTCGTATTCACTTTGAAGGTCACAGCAAATTCAGTTATTTTAGTTAATTTACGAAACACTGTAATTGAAATCAAAGGGCTGGTATTCATGTAGTTATTTTGCAAGGCTTGTGTTCAAGTTTCAATACAAAACGAAAAGTCAATACCTGTTGATAGAACAAAACATATTCTTAGCTGCACATCTTTATCAGTAATCAGTACCTAGCCCGGTATACTATAAGCCCATTATAATATAACAAGAGGTGTTCCGCGACTACGTTCACGTGGGGATTTCAGGAATTCCTTTCTTTTTTTTTATGATAGTGAGTGGCAAGACGAGCAAATCAGGTGCCTGATGGTAAGCACCATGATTGCCCATAATATCTTTGAACCCCATATTAGACTTTAAAATTTAAAATTCTCCGCGGCTCTGCACTGCGTCTGTCACCCTGAGATATTAGTTGTTGAAACTCGTAGTAAACCAGTAATTTCGCTGGTAACATTGCCCTTAAGACCGGAACACAGTAAAGTTTGCACATGACTGCCTGGCGGATGAATAACTGGCAAAGGTGTGGTACTTCCCCTAGCGGGCCCCTGCAAATGAGGCCTGCCACTACAAATAAAAATAAGTAAGTAAGAATTTTCTTACTAACTTAATTTTACCTCATTTTACCTACCTCGTTTTGAAAAACTTTGAGCATAAGTTTAGCTTTCTAGGTACAAAGGTTGGGCATTGAAGAGGGAGTGTGTAAGTCAATCAGTCAGGACTTTGAATTCTGACTAATAAAAAAACGTTTGTAACTTTGACTCTGTTTGTAACCTATTCACGCTTATCCCATTTAGATGAAATTTGGTAAAGGGATAGTTTTAGTCCCGGGAAAGGACGTAAGATAGTTTTTATTTCAGAAATTATCTTTTGTATGGAGAATCAATAACCGTTGAACCGATTGAGCTGAAAGTTGGTATTTAGATAGCTTAGACCCTGGAGTAATTGGGTATTTTTTTATTCCGATATCACTACGGGAACGACAAACGAAATCGAAGGCAACAGCTAGTTTTATACATATATCTATATAGAGAAGAAGAAGATTATCATCATATCCTCTAAAATTCTAATAAGTACACCTTCCTTAATTACTAGCCTTGACAGCTTTCTTGCACTTAATATATTATTGAAGGAAACTTTTACATTATACACAAAAGTGAATGTAACATATATGTTTGCTGTAGAATTATCTAAGTTTGCCTGTAGTTTTAACAAGGACTAGTAACAGTTGCTCCGAATTCTGTTAAGCATTACCATTATTATAATATTTCGGGCTTAATTAACGAATAAAGATGTAGCGCTAAAGGGCAATAAAGAGGTTTACCTATACAGTCCACCTATATCTGCATACCAGTCAAGTACCTACACCTTAGCGTTTATGACTAGCTTTAGGTTTAAGAGGGCAAGGTTGAGGATTGGAGCGCGAAGTGGAGCTATCCTATTCGTAAAATTAGGAAGGCTTATTTCATCACAACGTTCTCAGTCTACCATAATAAAGAGGAAACTTTACGTTTTGTCAAAAGATAGCCATTATCATTATCCTTTTAATCACAACAGTTCGAATGCCTACATGGCTTTCAATTTTGTATCTAGTGATGGGCCTCAGATCTGGTGTTATCTACTTTGAATAGGAGGTAGAATTTATCGAAAATCTTGATATTTTCGGTGAGCGGAAGAGCGCTGAAAGCAAAACTGAAAACAAAATTAAACGAAAGGTGTATTTTAAAACATATAGTTTATTAGGAACGAATGAAAATTTTCAGTTATAAAAATACTATTGGTAGGTCTGTCGAGGGCAGTATGTAATCGCATTGAATTTTGGAAAATAATCTGGTTACCTAGAAAAGAAAAGCAAACTTCCCACTGTTTTTATTCATATGCTAGGTATATGAACGAAAACACCGTTTTATTTTTAATAATAAAATGGCCAGACTTATATTCTAACGTAGTAATATATAAATAATTTTTTTTAATTTATTCTTATATTTTAAGTAAATACCCTCAACTCATCTCGAACTGTGTTTGTGATATTCGGCTTTAAAGAAAGCTTCGTAGATATAAAATGGTATGACAGTGTGCTGTGTCACTTCAGCTTAAATGCTAGCATTAATTAATATACTACACGCTATTAAGTTATCACTTGATATTGTACTCGTACCTCAGAATGCGATTGCTCATTATATTGCTTCATGATGCCATGTGCTGCAGAATCTCATAACACCGATTATATAACAACCGCAATCAACGGGTCACTGTGACCATAAGCGGACTTCACCGTCTACTTCTATGTCATACGACCTGTTTGGCTTGACGTAATCCCCTCACACACGCGCCATTTCTTTGATCTCCGCCTAATCCTAGTTTGGCCAAACACGCTCGTATCGTGGATTAACACACGTTTCTGTCCTCTTTTGCTCGAGCTGATTAAGTTGTTCATAATACTGTAACTTTGTCTATTCCAACAGAGTAGAAAACCCTTCCTAAGTTAAAAATAAATTGGCAGAGTTAACGAAATTAATCTAATGTTTCAGAAACGAAACGTGCCTTGGTCAGAATACCATCTCAGATATTTTATGTTGGATATTGGCGGTTGGTGGTTGTCTATTACCATGCGACCGAGTGTAAACGGGACCAGGTGAGAACGGTGCGAAGCCGCGTCATTATGCAGCTATGAAAGAACAAAGAAATATATATATAATATTAATAGTTTTGACTTCAAATAAATATTCTAAATTAAAAAAATGTGAACACTTTTTGCTGCCGCGACGGCGTAATGGTTGTAAGCACTAATACCGATCATTAGGTCCCGGGTTCAATTTCCAGCGTAGGAAAAAAAAAAGGAATTTTCTCAATGACAGCATAAAACTGTGGAGTCTGGATCTGTGCCCGGTAGATGGCAATAGGCTCGCCCCCGATGACATGAGGCCTAAAACATAACTGTCGAAGAATTGGTGTACCTACTATAAGCACAGACTACACATGGGCACATCTACCCCTTTGGGATAAAGGCGTGATGTTATTGAAACACTTATTGCAACCTAATATTATCTACTTATATTATGTACATGATAAAGTAATATCCTATATTAATATGGTCGCTATATTTAAATAATTAACAGAGCCTATAGTTGGTAAAAGTTCATTAAAACTTGCATCAAGTCCCGCGGGTGGAGCTTATTGTGTTAACCGCGAGGACTTGCACTGTGCACTCTGTTAATTAATATTTGAGTGCTATTCGTATTATAAGTAGCTATGCTACTCTTAAGTTGGATATTGGACAATCCTGCTAATATTATTAATGCGAAAGTTTGTGAGGATGGATGGATGGATGTTTGTTACTCTTTCACGCCAAAACTAATGAGAACCGATTGGGTTGAAATTCAGTATGTAGATAAGTTTCTTTTTTTATGATAGTGATTGACAAGACGAGCAAATCAGGTGCCTGATGGTATGGCATCATGATTGCCCATATCAGACACAGTGACACCCAGTGTTATAAAATTCAAAATTCTGCGCGGCACTGCACTGCGCCTGTTACCCTGAGATATTAGTTGTTAAATCTCATCATGCCCAGTAATTTCGCTGGTTACATTGCCCTTCAGACCGGAACACAGTAATGTTTGACATTACTGCTTGGCGGATGAATCACTGGCAAAGGTGTGGTACTTCCCCTGCAAAAGACTACAAAAGTTAGATCCTGGAATAATACATAGATTACTTTATATCCCGATCTTCTTACGGGTACGTAAACTACGCGGGTGAAACGGCGGGGCACAACCAGTATTATAATATAAATTGTGTTTTAGCTAACTGTGCCCCGGCTTTACCCGCGTATTCTGGACCGACTACAGAGTTATTTCAGAGTCTAAACTATCTACAGCCTAAATAGTTTTGGTGTGAAAGAGTAACAAACATCAATCCATCCATCCATCCTAACAAACTTTCGCATTCCTAATATTAGCAGGATAGGATAAAGTAGGAAGTAGGATTTATTTTATTTAACACTCTTGTTGCATTTCAACTCTTCTCATAGGTGAACGTTACACCGTGACTACCTAATCCAATCTACCTTTACTTTCCACCCGAAACAAAACGACAGTAATTGTTTACTGTGTAAACAGTGCAGTGAAGTGGAAAATTGTGTTATTCTTATATTATACATGGCGTGTCTTAAAGCTGCAGTAATAGTGGATGTTAGAACTCTGCGGCACAATAATACTGTTTAAATTTTGCTCAATCTAAAATGTAAGTACCTGCTCACATACCGAAAAGAGACTCTGAGACTGGAATAACGCAGGGTATTTTTCAGTGGGTGAATCCACACTACAATCAGTGTCCAGTGTCACTATTAACATATAGAATATAGAATATAATATAGAATAGAAATATAAATAAAGTTACTACAGCGTTCGGCACTCAAAGTGTTACTAATACAAAATGCTGTAATTTTGTTAATTATGAGATTAATTATTAATTATTTATTTTAAAGCTTTAGTATCGAAAAGAAAACATATAAAATAAATAAAAAAGAAATTATTGTTCAATATGACCACCTTTAGCGCGGATAACAGCATCGAGTCTGACCGAGAAGGCTTCACACGCTGCACGAATGTGGTCTGCTGGTATTTTGTTCCATTCTCGGCGGAGAGCAATCTTTAAGGCGTCGACCGTCACATATTTTTTTGTTGACACTTTGGCTTCTAGAATTGACCATATAGAAAAATCCATTGGGTTTAAGTCCGGGGAATATGGTGGCCATTGTTGCGAAGAAATGAAGCTCGGAACATTTTCTTGTAAAAAAATTTGGGTTTCACGTGCTTTGTGGGATGGTGCCGAGTCTTGTTGAAAGGTCCAATGATTTCTACCAAATTGTTACGTACCCAAGGTAACAAAGCATCGTTTAAAATGTTTTTACGGTAGATCTGCTGGTTTATCTTTACACCCTGGTCAATGAAAACGAGAGGTGAGCGTCCCGTGGCAGTTACCGCAGCCCAAACCATCACAGATGCTGGTGCTTGCTTTCGCAAGGCAATTCGTTGGTCTAAATTGTCATTTGATTTACACTTTAACCATACGCGATCATTTTGTTTGTTCACATATTGCTGAACCGTAAAAATTTTTTCATCGGAAAATACCAAATTTTCAAGCATGCCATGCAAGTGCTTTAAGTTCTTAGCTCTTAGCACAAAAGGCAACTCGTCTAGAGTTGCCTTTTGTGCAAGTGTTAGGTCTTGCACTTTTTGTAATTTGTAGGGCTTCAGTTGAAGTTTATTTTTCAATATGCGTCCTATGCTCCGGGCAGATACATTAAGATTTTTCGCCAATTTAACTGCGCTTTGTCGTGGATTTCGTTCAATTCTAGCCTTTACCTTTCGAACCATTTCTGATGATGTTGCTGTTGTTGGATGTCCACCTCCATGGCGTTTTTTGATGCTACCCGTATCTATGTAACGCGTGATGGTCCGATACACAAACATTTTATTCAAATGTAAATGTCCTAGCTCATTAACGATGACTGACTGCGATTTTCCAGCCAAATACAAAGATTTGACACTGTTTCGTTTGACTTCCATCTGCAAAACTTTATTTAAAAACGACGAAAAATAATAAGCTTTTGTATGTTTATTAACAATACAATAGACTAAGGAATGTGAAAAAATGGGCGCCATACTGTAAACAGTTTAGTTGCAATGGCGTAACGTGAAGTTAGTAACACTTCGAGTGCCGAACCCTGTAGAAGTTTTTTTTTTTTTAGTGCCTTATTTTTTTATTTTGTATTTTATTTGCGACTTTTGACATTTCTAGTATCTAAATATTTTGATTTCTACGATTAAAACAGAATTGCTTTGAAAACCCATACCTGAGAACAACTAAGGAGGAGTTCGAGATCTTACCAAAAAATTAACTCATGAGATCAGTATTGAACACTAACCTGTCTTATCTTAAACTGTTGCACATTCGAATATAACTTTACCTTTACCTAGTATCAAATCAAACATATGCATGTGTTGTGTATGTATTTATATTATATATATAACGTGCTAGTATATAGGGTGCGGTAAGTGATATTCCCAAAATTGCATGAGTGTGAATACAAAGTGCTTGCGTAAATATTTTATTATTGTAAAAACGTGTGCTATCAAAGGGTTGCGGCGTTCATGTCGTTTTCAGTTGAATTTTATTTATTGCAGCATGTTTTTAATGCTTTATGTTAATTTATTTTGGAAATGTTTAATGTATAATTTTTTGATGTAATTTCTTGTTTTAATGCAAGTGAATTAAAATTTTATTAATTTTATTTCATATTCATTATTAATTGTGTTTTATTGTAAATAATTGTCGCATATTGACCAAGTTTAATTTATTTTATACTGCTTGCTGCGATCCACGTTTTGAAATTATTTTTCGTAAGTGCTGGTGTGAAGTGGTAAGAAACATAGCTATACACACATCTTTTAATTTTTTTACACTATTAATTATATTAGCAGAATTTATATTAGGTATGAAAAACAGAAAAGATATAAACTACATTGTACATCTTTTCTGTTTTTTTAGATCCATGTAATAGAACTCTCCGCTCACCTTAATATGAACATTAAAAAAAAAATACTTATAATTAAAATAATACTGTAATCTCGTTAAATATAATTGAATACAATATGAGATATAAAAAGAAATCAAGGAAATCTTATACTCAACGAAATTGCGCCAATAATAAGTTTAATTTGAACCCAAAAATTAGCATCGCAAGTACAAGGTGGTACAAAGTACAATACAAAATGATAAAATACCCTTTAAAATTTATGAAGGTTCCCATTTTCATGTAGAAAATACAATGTAAAATAATACGGGTAAGGTTGAAGTATAAATTAACATGTTCAAGTGTTATCAAAAACGAAAGCAGGTTTGGAATACTGTTACTTCATTATTAATTCGATACGAGGATAAATTTTAAATGTATATAAAGCTTAAGATTTCACAAAGAACGTGTATGAAGGAACGTTATATTCGTAATAATGTTTTTACATAAAATTTAAAAGTGTTGGACTTGTGATAGTTATATTTCTTAACTACGTATATAACAACAGCACGCTTTTTTCCCGAAAGGATAGGCAGACGTGTCCCACGAGGCAGTCCTGTACAGGTAAGATATCCTTACACTTCGACAATTATGTTTCTAAATCCCATGTAATAGGGGGTGAGCCTATTGCTATCTAACGGGCACATATCCTGAATCCAGGCGACCATAGGAAATGGAAAATCCAAAATTTCCCTGAAATGGGAATCGAACCCAGGACCTACCAATATCAGGTTTGAGTGTGTATTATTTGGTGATTTTTTGTTATTTTATGGTTTGTGTATATTGAATGGTTTTTTTTATTTGTATTTGTGACTACCTATATCATCATCATCATCATCATCATTATCGTCTCAGTCATAGGAAGTTCACTGCTGAGTATAGGCCTCCCCCATGGATTTCCATCTAGTCCGGGCTACCTATATAGTCAATTATTAATGTAATTGGTTCCGACCGTTTTAATTGCCACTACATCAACAAAGCCAGCATTTACCAATGAATTAAATAAAATATTAAAATGTTGTTTTTTTATTTGTGTTTGTATATGTTCAAATAGTCATGTGTCACCTTTCAATCAAAATTATTACATAAATATTCTATCAATCAAAACAAACATCTATTTAAACAAAGATAAACCTTACTTTAATTAGTCGCTAGTTGCAAAATAGAAGAGGTAATAACTAAATCAAACATGCCAGTTATTTGTGAAAACAACGATGTGGGTGGGCATGCCTTGCAGGCATTGGTTTAATTTTGGTATATGTTTAATTTTGGGTATAAACAATCTGCTTACTTTAATTACCAGTCCTATGAATAGTTAATTATTAGAACCTTGATCCTGTCTCTTTTTAAAGTTAAAAATAATATTGAAATTCTTCGGAATTTATTAATAAGCGGGAGGCGGAAATAAATGGTCCTGTCAATACGCTGTATACGTATATATATATATATATATATATATATATATATATATATATATTTATATATATATTATATTGGAGTGTTTACATCTGCGTCCAGCTGACATAACATGAGCTGATATAAGCATTGCTATTTCATGGTGGCAATGCCGCCAGCATCTTGGGTACGCTGCCATCTGTCAGTGGTTTAGAGAACTTGGATTTCCTATAGGCTGACATGTCGGCCTGTGGATCTTAGGAGTGTTCTATGGCATAGTGTATTTAGTTACGGTAGATAGTAAGTAGGCAGTTCTATTGTTTAGTCATTTTTCAATAAAAGCACTCGGCCCTGATAAGAATAGCTAAACATGACGTAGATAAAACTAACGTTTAAAAATACCAAAACACTAAATAGTACCAAATTTCAGATAAAATTTATAACAATATAACATGATTTTATTACATACCTATAACACTTCACGCCTTTTTCTTACGGGGTTTTCCCACATTTTTTCAGTGTTTTATTGAATGAATGAATGAATGAATGAATATATTTATTGCATAAAATGTTAAGGTTGTTGTTCACTTGTTATTCACTAACATAAAAAAAAAACGGTTAATATTTTTTTTATGATAGTAACAAGACGAGCAAATCAAATGCCTGATAGTAAGCATCATAATTGCTCATATCAGACACAGTGCCACCCATGGTTTTAAAATTCAAAATTCTGCGCGGCACTGCACTGCGCCTGTCACCCTGAG
Organism: Hemistola chrysoprasaria; assembly: GCA_947063395.1. Taxonomy (NCBI): domain Eukaryota; kingdom Metazoa; phylum Arthropoda; class Insecta; order Lepidoptera; family Geometridae; genus Hemistola; species Hemistola chrysoprasaria. Next base: position 6,544,687 of record OX346720.1, on the reverse strand, counting down.
ATATTAGTTGTTGAATCTCATCATGCCCAGTAATTTCGCTGTTAACATTGCTCTTCATACCGGAACACAGTAATTTTAGCACATTACTGTTTGGCTGATGAATAACTGGCAAAGGTGTGGTACTTCCCCAGGTGGCCCCCTGCTTAAGAGACCTACCACTACAAACCATTGCCATTTCAACTTGCTAATCCTCTCGGCTATGTCAGTAACTCTAGTTCTCTGTCGGATCACCTCATTTCTGATGCGATCCTTCAGAGAAACTCGGAGCATAGCTCGCTCTATAGCTCTCTGAGCGACTTTGAATTTGTGGATTAGTCTTACCGTCAGTGTCCACGTCTCGGCTCCGTATGTCATTACTGGTAGGACGCATTGGTTGAAGAAGACTTTAGGTTGCCAACATACAATGATATTTTTCTGAATTAGATACCAGTTATACAAGTTCCTTATTATTTTTTAATCCAAAATATAAGTACTTTGGACTAATATATAATAAATTTAGGTACGAAGAATTCGTCGGTCACTGTATGGGGAATTTGTCAGTCGCTGGCCTCTTTAATATCTATAAAGTACTGTCAAAATGGCCAACATGCAAGTTATTTTGCGTATCGCGAATAGCGAACTGGCTAAACCAAAATGAAGCATTAATTCGCATTAGCGCTTACTGGAACAGAGCACTCTCACAATTTGCATATCATACTCATTTCAACAGTAATTTGAATAATTGTTTAATGTCATTCGTTGCGGGTGCGTTCGGCTATCTCTGATTTATTGCCGTCCGAGGTTTTAACGAATTCATTTGTTTCAGTGATTTTTAAATTGAAACTTTTTAAGTAATAGTAGGAATTGCCTATACAATCTGGTTTAAGATTATTTTATTTTCTCAAAACAACTTAGTTCACTTACAGAGAAAACTTAAAATAAACATTAATAGGTAATTTAAATTTTTTATATAGGTATTTCGCTAATTTTATACACTCACGACATAAGTGAAAATATATTAAGTATGACATAACTATTAATTGAAAGATTTATCCATAGCAAGGTAAAAGGTAGACCTTATTATTAGTGATGTGAGTAGGTTTAATAAATATAAAATACTTCAACAGACGACACGGTTAAAAATCCGTGTCAAACTCAAACTCAAACAGATTTATTCAAATAGGTCATAATCTGACACTTTTGCACGTCAATAAAGATAAACAGTACTGAGTCTACCGTGCGTTCGGAAAGATACCCCTACAAGAAGAACGCACAAGAAACTTGTAGGGCTTAATTTTTTCAACAGATAGTTTTACAATATTTGGTTTGGTTACATTCGTTTTCTTTAAAGGTGCCGCGAGGCAGCTATGCAGAATTTTCCAGGCATCTTTGTCCTCTATGTACTGGTTGACTTTATAGTAAGCCTTCTTTAGTAAAGTAGATTTTATATAGGTTTTGAATTTACCCTCTGAGAGACCAGTTATCTCTCGTGTCTTAATTATTCTAAAAGTATAATATTATTAAAAAACATAATGTTCACAGATGTAGGTACGTACTACAAAAATGTAAGATTATAATTTTTAATACTGTGTTACTTTCTCTGGATCTGATACTGGGTGTCGATAAAAAAGTATTTTTCTGTTACTATAACTACAGTGTTTATACTATATTATACAATTGAAGTGTAGTTGTAATTTGTTATACATTGTAGAAGTATTAAGTATTGTGTAATATTAATAAAAGCTAACACAGTGATAGACTAAATAACCGATCAATAATAATACATTTCGGCCTTGTGCGTAACAATTGGTTCGTAACTTGTTTCAAAGTAAACATAATTAATTTTTTGGTTCGATACTGGTGTCGACCAAATTAGGTTTTTTTCTGTAGTTATAACAACGGTTTTTATTTCGTAACGGTTATATATCTCTGCGTGATCGAATCAGAAATGAAGAGATCAGAATGTTACCGACATAGCGCAGCGGATTAGCAAGTTGAAGTGGCAATGGGTAGGGTACATAGCACGTAGAACTGATGACCGATGACCAATGGGTTCTCGAATGGAGACCACAGACTGAGAAGCGCAGCGTAGTACGTCCACCCACAAGGTGGTTAGACGATCTGATAAGGACAAGCGCTAAGCGTGGTGGGCGCAAGCTCGACTGCCGATCAGGAGGTCCCGGGTTCGATCACCAGGTCAGACAATGTGTTAAATATTGTATTTTTCCATTAGGAAATATCTCAATAACTGCCTGGAGTCTGGAACTGTGCTCGGTAGATGGCAATAGGATCCTTTACATCGCCTCCTTTACATGGGATCAATAACATACTGCAGGCGAAATGTGGGTGTACCTAGTAACTATGGGACTGATTCCTGGGTATAGCTCTGCCTACCCCTTTAGAATGTTTATCAATATATTATACCATATACCTTTATCAAATATAAGTCAAATAGAGAACGTGATACGATCATCAAAAAATAATACCATAAGTCTATAGTCATAGTTTGAAATAACGTTTAAATAATAATATTTAAACGTAATCTAAAGAAGAATTTTTAATTGATAAGATTTGAATGATAAATTAATAATAATGAATTAAATTCAACTAATAACTATTTGACATACCATATTATTTCATTATTTAATTAAAATGAAATTAACATTATAAATAAAATTACTAATTATTATGTTTAAAGTATCAGTTGCCAGTCTGTTCATTTGCACGCCTCAGTAGGCAAAACATGTTGGTTGCTCTAATAATTTTTAACATATTATATGCATGCTTAACTGTATTGTGTATGTACCCATGTTTTAAGCAAATAAAATTCTTTATCTTTATCTTTAATACATAGTGCGGGATATTTTTGTCCTATAAACCTTCCTAATAAAAACAAAGTCGTCTAGTTCATTCCCACGTTACTACATAATTACTAAACACACTCTAAAAAGGTCACAAGCATTAAAATTAATGACGCACTGACCATTACACTGGTGTCAGTATGAGGGCCTTAATCTACTAACAGCAAGGTCATCGTACCACAGTTCAAAATGCATTCACTCACACATCCGCGCATGTGATTATGTAGCATTGCATTTTTTTACAAGATTTTCAAGACGAGCAAATCAGGTGCCTGACTGATGGTAAGCAACATCATTGCCCATATAAGACACAGTGCCACCCAGTGTTTTAATATTCAAAATGCTGCGTGGCACTGCACAGCGCCTGTCACCCCAAGGTATATGTTGTTGAATCTCGTCAAGCCCAGTAATTTCGTTGGTAACATTGCCCTTCAGACCGGAACACAGTAATGTTTGCACATTACTGCTTGGCGGATGAATAACTGGCAAATGTGTGGTACTTGTGAGGTAGTAACGCACACATTTGTCGCGTGTGTTTAACACATGATATGTTTTCTACGTAGTATTAGAACCGGTAGTTTTATCGCATTAACCAATTTCTTACAGACCATCTGTAAGAAATTGCCTAATATTATCATTAATGTAAAATGATACTATTACCTATCAACGTAGGTACCAAATATCAGCTCAACTACAATGTATTTTGAGGCTTAAAGAGAATTCAGGATAATTTAAGGTCTAACTAAAATATGACAAAATATTTCGTTCAACTATGTTTGCTGTTAGTTTTCTCTGAAATGTATATTTTCAACTAGAGTTCTCGAGGTGTGATTGCAGATTGCAAGCTCTGAGTTTGTCCTGATTTGAATATTCGGTAACTTTGCTCAAAACTACACTCGCATCCGAATTTTGGGAAAACTATTTGTTATAACGTCGACAATTTGTGTTACTGGTGTTTTAAAAAGTACTCGTTGTTACAAAAAGTTGTAGAAATAATTGAAGATACTCGGTAGAAGCTTTCTCTCCAGTTAATGACGCAGTCTGAGGCTTGCTAGACCTTTTTTCCTTGAGTCAAATGATTAACCTGAATATAAAAGGTAAACTCGTAGAATGCCAGATGAGAAACAGCATAATTTTGCTATAACAACCCATTTGGGGAATGGCATTTAAATTATCATAACATAATTCTAGGAAGTTTTTTTCTTATTCTTCTTTATAAGTTTGTGTAATGACAGATGTAAATTATCATATCTGCGATGATATTACTATGCACCGTCGTAAAATATAAGTTTGCTGGAATTTTTAACTTAGATTTCATAGAAGAAAAAATTTTTTTTAAAAATAATGATCACTACTTAAAGCAGATTATAAGAGTAAAGGTTAGATAAAAGACTCGATTAAGTAAAATCATTGACACCTCAAACATAGTCGTCCTATATTATCAGAGGACAATAAAAATGAGATAGAAGACGTGAGAATTGCCATAGAACAGTTAACACGTACAGAGGTACCTGACTTGGGCTAAGAGGTGGATAACGATAGAGTAACAGCATTTTATATAACTGATAACCATGAAATATAAAATTTAAAGGACTAGAGTCAGTAATGTTTAAGAAACTCTAAGAAAAATCTTATCAGATTTTAGATATTTTATGAGTTTGAATAATTTACGTAGAATCTGTGATTTTAAAAAAAAATTATTGGGCAGCCAGAGACTTAGGCATCAGTCACAGTCATACCAACTTAGCACAAGAATAATTACTTTACAAAAGTAGTTTACCTTATTATAAAATCGTTATTATTATAAAAGCAACTTAACATAAGCAGGCCTGGGACACTCCGCTGAAATTAAAAGTAGCCGGAGCGCCCGTCTTGACGGTACAATATCTATGGGCTAGACAGAGAGAAATGAAAGAGAGATACGAGATAAAAAGAAGGCAGCTTGTATGTTAATATAACGATAATTAGTTAGGTGCTGTGCGATCTGAATTGCACTTTTGCGTCGGGGCTAGAGTCGCTATTTATTTAAAAGATTTTGTGGAGTGTCCCTTCTACCCCTTTAGTATTCTGTGATATAAGTAGAGCGCTTTCAATGAACATAGCAATCGAATTAGTCTCGATTCAGTAAAAGTAATGCACGTGTAGTAAATATTTTATAATCAATAATAAACAATACTATAGCCTCTATTCTTACTTCTTAGATAAAGCCAAATATATTATAGTACCATACTCCAAATTATATCTTATTTTTAAGTAAAACAGCTCAGCAATTTATCTTCTGAAGTTGATGGAATTGGGCCTTATTTCGCTCCCCATCTACTCGATCTTTTGTAAGAATCTACCTCACCTTTTATAGCCCTTTATAGGGTGGAATGGGGGGAAATTTCTGTCGATATCTGTAATAGTACCATTCAATACGTAATTGAGGAATATACCTAAGTTGATAATAATGTTCCTGAGTTAATCGGAAAGGCCGCTAGTTGTCGTCTAAAGATAGATCTGTATTCAATGGAGGGTATTTCATTCTATTCTAATAATATTTTGTGTTAACTGAGTGGAATTTAACAAAGCTATGACCAAAAGTTGTTTTTTATATAACAAAAAAATGTCTTAAGGATTACTTCTAATCAATTCATGCAAGTGAAAAGCTCCTAAGAGTCCCATATATAATGCATCTTATTATAGAATACTTAACCCTCACCTGTTAAAAAAATGCTTAAAAACTAATTTTAAAACTAACATTATTTATACATTATACAATCTCAATTATCAATTTGTAAATTCTTCAGCAGAAAGGTTTAGTAATATTTAATATTAATTGTAAATATAATTTAACCCATGTAATAAATACAAAGCCCATTGACAGATCGGCAAATCATACAATGAGCTGCGTAAACTCACATAATATAATTTTACTTACGAAATTCTGAAAACACGTATTCAAACGTGAAACAACGGAAGTTTGCTTCACGCAAGAGATTACCCTTCTCAAAGATGGAAAATGCTAACGTAAGCTAAAATAAATCATCACATGAGATCTTACGAGGACGTAAACAAGGCAGAGTCTGAGCGTAGGCTGTAATAAATGAAATTGTCCACCTAAATGCCAACATGACCTTTAACTTTATAGCATTATTAGCAAGAAGCGAATAAACCTTGTATTTTTGAAAGCTTGTGCTATCAGTTTTTATATTTTCTCGGATAACGAACTTCGTTTGCTTTTGTGAGTTGCTAGTTTCAACAGTTTTTGTTGTATGAGCCCGAATCGAACGGATGCTGAGAGGAAATTGGTGAAAATGGACAGATTGCCAGCAATTTTTGCATTGAAAGTATATAAGCACCTACTGTTTTGTGTATACGTAGTAAATACTTACCTAAATGTTACAAAAGCTTAACTTTGTAAGTACTAAGTACTGATTAGTTGATTGTATTTAGTTGATTGTATTTTTAACCAAAAGAAATATACTTAAAATGATTAAAAATGAAGTCGTCAGAAATTCTTCCATATTAAAAAGGAAATTTTCCTGATCATCCTGTAATGTAAAAAATCTGTTATGCCTACTACTTAATCAAAACGAAATAAAATTCATTAACTGATTCACAATTACAAAGGGAAAGTTCTAAGTACTTTTCCGATACATTCTCGAAGGGGGAAAGTTAAAACAAAGTATCGGGTATTTTCGGAGAATGAAAAGTACTTCATTATACAGAGTTGATGAACGTTATTTTCTCTTCGTTAGGCAAACGTTAATTGGAAGAAAAATACACCTACATTATTCAAAGAAAACGATCTTATTAAAAATATGAAATTGTATGATGACAGCGAGCTCCAATGTTTCCATAAATAGGGACTTGTAAATTAGAATTTGTATGATAAACAGAATAACTTACAATAAATCTCTCACTTTCATGCAAGCCGTTTAAGCTTGTTACGATTAATATGAACATTGAACAGCCCATACAAGATACAAGATCCGTAGGAAAATACATCAAATTACGAAGGAAATATCAGCTTACCGATGACGTAGGACAACGCGGCGTCAACTCACAACTTATCACGCCAATCTCAAATCCATTATCGTAGCTTCAACCGTGACACAAAGTTATGAAATACACAGTAAGCAGAATAAAGAGAATAAACATTTTGATGGCACTGTTCACTGGTGAAGAATAGGTACGATGTTGATAGATTTACGACGTGGGGTGTGGGGTATATCGCGCGCGGGCGGCTCGAGCGAATGTCGGCTTCAAACTGGCAGGGATGCTGCCGGTTGCTACGATACGCCACCCGCCACCCCGACCCCGTGTGCTGGGAACACAGGCCACTCAACCACTAGACTTATGACACAGCTTTACCTCGGGCGAAAACAGTGGAATTACCCTGACAGTGACTTTTGAGATTGGCTAATCGATGTCTATTTCAGCCATTCTAAGAAGTCCGTTAGGCTTGATTGATCGTATTATTTCAACTAATTATAAAACACCTTTTCCTACTCCCGCACCCGCGAAGGTGGGTTTTTTCTAAACAAATTCACTTTCAAATTCAAATTCACGTTAGCCTTCAATTTGATTTTTGTTCTATGGCTGAGTAGATCGCCGCCGCGCCCTAGACGAGTGGCAGTCATGGCAGCCCTGCGAGACCAACCTAGTTTTACGTACAACCGCCTACTGTCTGCGTAATGGGCTCTCAGCAATTTTCTCATAAAATAGGTGCTGATATGCTATTTGTTTTAGTTAAGGCCTCGTTGAAAGGTGCTTAATAGATAACTCTCTTAGAAAACTCAACCTAACGAGACCATCTTAGCTAATACGAGTAACACACGATCTAGAAAGCCCGATGAAATTGGCATATTATGTGTCTGTAGACAATATATTATTTAATCAATGAATCTGATTTAGTAAATAGACATGCTATAAATTATTTGATGGCACACATCGAAATAATCCATGTATGGCCAAATTTATGCGTGTTCTTTGAAGAAATAAACTACATATATATTTTTTATAGTATTTATAATTTTTTTCATTCTTTGGACATAAAAACGAATAGAAATAGATTTACTGAACTAATCGCGTTATGTAGTGATTGAGGGACTTATGAGGCGGTAATCGGAAGCCAATCCGGCTTATTTAAGAAAGTCAACGACGAAATTATTGAACATTAGTTCATTATTCTATCTGTTACTGAATAGTAATATCACCTTAGTTATTTAAAAACCGATCCAAATATGGCTAATAAGTTCTCAATTGATCAGTTATCAAAGTGAAAAACAAATATAAAAATTTACAAAGTCAAATTGCATAGTTAATAAATGATTTTTCTATTGCTTTTTGCTAGCAGCAGTTATATTTTGTGGTTTGGTTTCATATTGTGATATCAATGATCTGCTAAGTAAAAAAATGTTTCATCTAATCTGAATTGTCACTCCATCTGGTTATCTTGGTGTATTTTTCTCTGGTCACGTCCAACTTGTCCGCTCTCAGTTCAGATCATCTGTCTTCCTTACTGGAGCATTATTTACTTTGACACGATTGGTAAGGAATGAGCTTGATAACAACTAGGCTAATATGATTATGTAGACCTATAAAAAGGTCTCAAATTGGTTGGTTATTTAATATGTATGTATGTGGTGCTCTTCTGTCATATAATTAAAAAAAATAACAACTTATTATATAAGATCGCATTTTATCTTTAATATAGTGATCAGCGCTTTAGCAAAATAAACCTATAGATTATACTGTATTTACCGATTGTCTATGTAATGAAAAATTTATTTCAAGAAATTGAAACCTTATACTCGTATACCGAACCTTCCAAATAGTATGAAGGTCCATATGAATTTGATTTGCACATTATACGTATAAATAAAAATTTACATTCATCTTAAAGTTAGAGGGACCTCCTTGTAATAATTATGTACATACTTAATATTGTACTATTCGATAAAATGCATCCATGTTTAATTTTCGTGACTACAACAAGGTTATTAGCTGAGTCAAACAACTCTTTGTCAGCGGAGAAGTAAGTGTATAAGTCTGCACCTTAATTAGAATTTGCCTTAAGACTGCAGCTGAAATACACTAATTAAAAACTTTCATCGTTTCATAATAACATAATTTTACTATGTCTTATAATGATAAAGTTTAGGTAATTTTACGTTAGTACTCAAACAGTTTATTCCAAAATTTATCACTATATATTATAAAATTCTTAATAACTCACTGACTGACACGCAACGCAGAGTCTTAACCACTGATCCGAAAGACTTGAAACTTGAATTATAGATTCTTTTCGTTGTCTGGACGTGTGCTAAGAAAGGATTTTTAAAACTCATATTCTAAGGGGTCCAAAGAGGGTGTCAAAGTTGTGGTGTAAAACTCCCATATTTCATACAATACGAATAAGGAAAGAAAAATTTCACCCACGGGCGGGATTTGAACCACGCACCCTCCGCACCAATCCGCGGTGGGCGCTCTACCACTTGATAACTGCGAGCATATTTCCCATATTTCATAACTGCGAGCAGGCAAAACCGCTAGGCTTACACTAGTCTGTCATATTATTAAAATATCAATGTACTTAATGAAAAAGTTTAGGTACAATATCCATTAGCAGCTATTTTATTGAGAGCAGTTGTTGTTTTAAATCGCCTAGCTAGAAATAAAATATAAGGTTTCTGAATGTGCAAACACGAAGCCTTGTACATTCGTAAAACCTGAATTAATGTTGCACTCATACTCGTAAGTTATGAAATTTTAAAGGTCTAGGTATGGCAGGTTCCTAAGAGTAGTGAAAGCAGGTGAATTAACTGATTCAACGCATCGAAAAATCATCGACGTCATGAGGATCGCAGAACAGACCTGCGATTCGCTCAAAATACGTAAATGGCACAAGAGATACGAAGCTTATTCTGTGCCTCAAATCAAACATGACTCGCGGAAACAAATAGCGTAGATAGTTTCCAAAACTGCTAAGACTGCACCCAGCCACTTCTAGCAAGAACTTGAAACGGCAATCGATGGTGATCAATCAAAATCTCATTTGGTGGCGTCGTTGAGGATCCCACGTTATCCATCTTGTACTCCACATTAGAGCCGCGGCTCAGGTCCGCTAGGCTGTGGCTGTACGTATGTTAATCAAATTAGTTTCACGATCGATCATGATGCTTTACAAATGTTTAACCTTCTGTCGAGTAAGTTGTTGATGTCATAGGCGATTCACACACCGTAGAATCCTATAGAGGATTGTATCGTTTTGTGTTCTTTTGTTTTTTATTCTATAAAGATAAAAGTTGCATTCATGTCTGTGTAGTTTGCGCCACCTACAGAAGCCGACTACACTGCTACAGAAAATTGAACACACTATAATGGTGCGCTGGCCTCTTCTGAAAAATCTTTTTTTTTACTATTACCGTGAAGTTTGTTCGAGATTAGGTGTATTTAAATAATTATAATATGATAATGTCATGGCATTAGATATTCTGGGCACAGTTTTTCCTATCCCTTCGGGAAAAAGCCGTGATTGTATGTTGTTGTTATTGCATTAGACCCAATTTTAACATTGAAGCAAATATGGGTCCTAGCTTTGGAGGAACGAATATAAGGAGCCGACACAAACAATTGCGTGCAAGTGTAGAGACGTTCCCAATAGGTGCTCGATCAGCCATCTTATGCGACAAGTTTCAAGGTAGTAGAACTGTCAAATCCTAGCCATGGCATCCATTTTATGCGACATTATTGTAATTTCACATTGTAATTTTAATTTTAATTTTAATTACACACCCGTTGTTGTAGGTATTTCGCGACGATATCTATGTCTATAGTCCTAACCAGTCGCAACAATCGTCTTGCCTAAAGTGAGGTTACCGCATGACGTAATTCGTCCTATGTCAAATCAAGCGGAAGGAATGCCTCATCAAATGTTGATGTAACAACAAATCAGGTGTAAAAGCTATATCTGGGTCACACACACTATGACTGGACCGTCACACTATGACGTCACTGATGGGGTTAGTGTTCAATCAGCAATCACTTTCGCTTCATCATTATTAATGGAAGGTTGCACTTAAAAAAGGATACAAAATGATGATGAGACTATAATACATATTGATCAGAATTTAAGATTTTTTATAACAGGAAAGAAATTTAACTGAAAACAAAATGTTGTAATGTTAAGTTTTTTAATACCTATAATATAAGGATCTAAACTTACAGTTATGTACTAACTAGTTACGGCCCGCGGTTTCCCCCAGTGAAAAGTTCTCTCTATTTATTTCCAGGGTCTAAGCCTAAGCTTACCTTAAGCTTACCTAGGTACTATCTACATACCAAATTTCAGTCCAATCGGCTGAGTAGATTTGGCGTGAAGCGGTAAAAAGCATACTAACACACACACACACACAAAACACAAAATCTTCGTATTAATTAACCTCCGACTGCAGGCAGGTGAGCTATATGTTTGACTTGTCTATCTATGGTACTATCCTCGCATGGTGCACGAAGTGTACACAACCAAGTTGCCTGGTTTAATTGAATTTCTTGGCGTCGGGATGACGTTGACCGCCCTCTCCATACTTTGACAACAAATTGCTATGCTCTGATCCGATTAACCGGGAGCAGCAGGTAGCCAGCAGTGCATTAATAAGATGTGACGTCATAGTTCTACATACATATCTACTCGTACAAGAAATAACTATACATTTCAGATTTCATGCAGAGTTAGATTATCTTTCGGTACACTAAGTATTAAGGCACGGGTGGAATAAACACTTTGACTTTCTTTACAGCTGACATCTTAACTACATACTAGCGTAATTCACGCGACTTCGATCCCGTGGAAATTTCAGGAGTTCCTTTGTTTTCTACATCATAATGGAAACCTAAGCGCCAAAGGAGTTGTTGGTTTTAGAGCCACGTCGACCTTACGTTATAATTTTGATTTTATTTGATAGGCCTAATAATAAGATTTTTAAATGTGCATATATAATATTTTTAGAATCACCATTAATTATAATTATTTAAGCAAATGTTCTATTGTAGTGAGCCCGGGGAAGTACCACACCTTTGCCAGTTATTCATCATTTTTATGATAGTGAGTGATAAGAAATCAGGTGCCTGATGGTAAGCATCATGATTGCCCATATCAGACACAGTGCCACCCAGTGTTTTAAAATTCAAAATTCTCCGCGGCACTGCACTGCGCCTGTCACCCTGAGATATGAGTTGTTGAATCTCATCATGCCCAGTAAGTTCGCTGGTAACATTGCATTTCATACCGGAACACAGTAATGTTTGCTTGGCGAATGAATAACTGGCAAAGGTGTGGTGCGTCCCCAGGCGGCCCCCTGCAAAAGAGGCCTAACACTACAAATACTTTATAATATGGAGATTAAGTAAGCCTAAAAGTGATTGTAACTACAGGCGGATAGCCGCCATTTTGTTCACACTAAAGGTCTTGACTCACCTAAGCGGGACTGGTAGATAGCGGATATTCTAAGGCATAATATAATATGCTACTTTTATTTTAGAAAATTGGTTCGGGTACCGTATAAAATGAAAAAAAAAGGTCATAAGTAACAGCTATAGTAGTTTTATAATAATCGTAGTTTTCAGAAGTGACCCTAGTTCAACGAAAATCTAGAAAAACATAGTTTTTCTACAAACAACTTAATAGATAATATATTAATTCAACTTCGCGGATTATAATAATAATAATAATAAGTAGATGGTTTCAGAGATGGACCCCGATAGATGCTATACATTACCTTTAGATTAAAAGCTCAAAGAGGCCTCTGCACGTTGGACTTAAAAAAAAATGGTCTCCGTGCACGCCTATCAAAAGACCGGGTATATCCCGTGTTTTCGAGCGACATAATAATAATAATATGGGACAACTTCCACACACGGTCATCTGGTCCGAAACTAGGCTAGAAGCCTGTACTATGGTAACCAGATGACTGATATACATACTTATATAATGCTTATAACACCCAGCCTCGGTGCCTCGGTGGCGTAGAGGGCGCATGCTCGACTGCCAATCAAGATGTCCCGGGTTCGATCCCCAGGTCAGGCAGTGTTAGATATTGGATTTTTCCATTAGGAATTATCTCAATAACTGCCTGGAGTCTGGAACTGTGCCCGGTAGATAGCAATAGGCTCGCCCCCTATTACACGGGACCTATAACTGGCGAAATGTGGGTGTATCTACTATGGGACACCTCTGCCTACCCCTTCGGGAAAAAAGGCGTGAATGTATGTTATGTTTATAACACCCAGAAACAGATCAAACAGACATATTCATGCACACAAATGTTTGACCTGGCCGGGGATCGAACCCGGGGCCTACGGCACAGAAAGCAGAGTCACTACCATCTGTGCCAACCAGGCTGTCGATTAAATAAGCACCTAAAATTTACAGTTTGATAGTTTACAGTAAGTTACAAACAAACAAATACTTTCATTACACTTTCTCTAATTAGCCGGTTGAACAAAATGCAAACAAAAATTCCGACTGTTCCAATATTAGGAATAATATAACGTTAAGTCTTCGTTTATTCTGCGCTATTTGGCTTGATTAATTTGTTTGCTTGATCATTATAGAAGTTTAACAACGATTTGGAGTTAAAGAAATTAAAAAAAAAAAAGAAAAATTTTTTAGCTTTGCAATGTTTAATAATAAGGAAAAAAATAGCAATGTTTTAATCGTAAGTAATTGTTTTAAAAGTATTCCTTAAGAGCGTTTCCTAGTTACTTAAAATTTGACATAATCCTATTAAAAGTTTAACAAATCTATGTTTTTTATACCCGTTTTCTGTAAATATAATTAATCCATTTTATAAATTAATATGTTGATATTTTTAAGAGTGAAGTCAAGTATGTCCCTGTCATAGGTTTAGTTTATCTTATAAACTCTCAGTTCTTTTATATTGAACTACTTACGATCAAAGTTTTACTCGCGTGATAAGACATTCACTACAAAACAATCACGAGTTTATGAGAGGAAATAAAATGATATGGACATAGTTTACTTCATCTTCAAAATATCAGGATATAAATATATCAAGTAAGTTTATAATATTCAGAGGAAACGGGGGAATACAAAACATCGATTTGGTAAATTTTCCACAAGATTGTGTTAAGCAGATAAGAGTCAACTTTCATGTGAAATCATAGTTTACTTTCATTTTCTAACATAGCACACGTAGCCCCTTTCGTAGCGTATGCTACGACGTTCGCTACGCTACGGCGTAGCATATCTACGGCAACTTGCGCACAATAATAATCCGTTTTTATTTATAAAAGAAATAAGTACCCAGCTATGCGGTTTTCACGGCTTAACACATTGAAAGCCACGCGGGTCGCCGTACTGGATTTTCAGTGTTTTAAAGTAGGTTTAGGTTGTCAGGTTGAAGGTTGTAATGTAGGAGGCAGTAGTTCCGTCACGTCGGACTCCTTGGGAAAACCAGCATGGTCAAAACGGACTTTGCAATAGCATCGCCAATCGCCAACATTTTAAACAATATTAATTTGACAGCAGTAATTTCGTAGCTGAAACCTGTCGCGCTGTTGTCGCAAAGTCTGTAATAACCATGCAGTTCCGGTCGAGTACAAATACCTCAGTCTCGTTCATACATTTAAAACTAAAGTCAACAAGCATTACTTGACACTTTTTCTTTATAAGTCTCACATATATTATTGTATATCATATTTATATATTAGAATAGAATAGAATAAATATTATTAATTAAAATATTATGTATGTATATATATACTTATCAATCCCAGAACTATCACTGATATATGACTAATCAATGAACCTAAACCAAGAATATCACTTAAGGCAGAGGCAGAGATTAATCAGAGTAGGGCACTTATCGGCGAGTCCATGCATGAGGCAAATTGGTCACAAGTTCTGAAGACAATTACAATGCAGATTAGGTGGAACTTTGGAAGAGAGCCAACAGTAACGCAGGTTACGGATCGAGATTACGGATCTTTGGGGTCAATGACATGAATAACATTATGCATGTGTAAGTAGCTACCACAGACAATTCAACCATGAGACGACACATAACATAATATAAACCACGTCTTTTCCCCGAAGGGGTAGGCAGAGGTGTACCCAGGACTCAGTCCCATCGTAGGTACACCCACGTTTTGCCAGTCCCATGTAATAGGGGGCGAGCCTACTGCCATCTACCAGGCACAATTCCAGACTCCAGGCATTCATTAAGATAATTCTAAATGGAAAAATCCAATATTTAATACTTTGCCTGACCTGGGGATCGAACCCAGAACCTCCTACTTGCTTGTGAGCTTGCGCCCACTACGCTAAAAGACAATGACCATTTTCAACCAAGATTGTATAGGATGATCTTAAATAGATTAATATTAACTATATAATGCATGTTTGTATGCATATGCTGGCATATACCTATATAATAATAATAGCGGCCCGCCCCGGTTTCGCACGGGTAGCAGAAGTAGGTATAGTGAACGTTTTAACAGGAGTAAATTCGTGATACATTGTATTTTTATAGATATAACCCTAATGGTTTACGCAGCGCACGCAAATTAATGACTATTTCTGTTGCAGTGACCAAACCTTAGCACATGTATAAATTTATCGTGGGCTATTTTGAAGATATAAGTACTACCCTAATACATTATTTCTACCACCAATAGTTTTCATACCGCATAAAAATAATGACTTCTTCGATTATTGTGACTAAACCAAAACAGACGGATATACTGTCCGTGGACTGTTTTGTAGATATAGATAATTACTACAAACCCCTAGTACATTACTTTATTCTACCACCAATAGTTTTCACACTGCATGAAAAATAATGACTGCTTCGATTATTGTGACTAAACCAAAATAGAAGGATATAATGTCCGTTCACTATTTTGTAGATATTGGTAAATACTACCAACCCCTAGTACATTACATTTATCTACCGTATAACCATTGAATCTATGAGTATACCAAAACCGTACCTATTACTAACTTGCTAATTTTTCGTTTGTTCTTGCTAATGCATTCTTGCTAATTATCTTATTATGATAACTAATTATATTATGATTTCAATAATGTAAAGTTTTAAATACTAAAGAGAAATAAAGCTCGAAACAAGGTTCGATAAATATAAACAAGCAAAACAAAAATAAAAAGAGATGATCACATTTCAATACAAACGTACAAACAAAGTAAGACAAATATTAAAAAGACAAAACCTCAGGACGACATGACATCCTTTGACATAATTTGGCATCATGTGAGAGTAAATATTAAGGACTTCTAATTGATAATAATGAAACTGGAACCTTATAACTCTATGTATAGAGTTGAAATTAATGTAATATTTTGGGGGATGGATTGGTAACCATAGCAACAGGTTGTTCCTCCCCTCTTTCTCAAGCTAAGCTTGAGTTATTGCCTACAAGGTTTAATACGAAAGGTTATTCGGTAGTATTTCCTATTATGTGCACGATCACATGGGAAATGGTTGATTCTATGAAATAGTTCGGATACAGACCAAAGTACCGCAAGCCTTTTAATTTGTTAGAAAGTCAAACGTCGAGCATTGGTATAAAGAAAAGGGGAGATGAGGTGCTGGCTCTTCGAAAATAGCAAGCTCAATTTAGGTCACATTAGGTCCACGTACGTCAGTAAAGTAAGGTCGTACGAGCGAATAATATTGTTGTCTCGATCGCACTTCGGTCTTAGGCACGTCTTTATCTTTGTTGTTCACAATATGTCACTGTGCAAACTTCACACTAAGCAAATTGTAGTTAAGTAAGCGCTGCTTTATATCAATGCGTCGAAGTGAGATAATTTCGCTCACTTTCGACATGCAAATCTCGCGTGACTTACTTAGAATCACATAATCTGTGAGTTCAAACAAGATCACAGTTATTATGATCATAACATGCATTACATAGCTAGTTGATTCGTTAATTGATTTCAGATATTGTAAGGCATATTTCAGACCTGGTCAGGATCGCTGCCTTGCGATGGATACGGACGGCGAGCAACCGCGTCGAATGCGTTCTTTCGGGGAGGCCTACGTTCAGCAATGAACGTCGTCTTCCTGCTGATGGTAAAGACTCATCGACCGAGCGAAGCGAGGTCTTAGAGTCGACAAGTGGGAAAAGCCTGCGCTTGTACCAGCTTAAGGGTTGACCTCTGGCATGTAAGTTTGATCGACGATAAATTGAGAACTGTTGATTCGATCTTGATGAAACTTTGCAGACATGTAGTTTAGAATAATAGAATTTTTACTTGAGATAATGAGCAAAATCGGCCGAGGGGTTCCAGATATATAAGAGTTACGAGGTAATTATGAAAGATCTGACGATAATTTCGAAACCGTTAGTCCGATTTTTTTTTTTTTCAAAACTATGAACATTCTTTAGACTTACATAAAAATATCAGCCAAAGTTTGTATGTATGTATGTATGTTTGTCTCACGATAACTCGAAAACTGATGATCCGTTCTTGATGAAACTTTGCAGGCAGGTACTATAAAACAAAAGAATTTTCAAGTTCGAACATGAGCTAAATCGGTCATGGGGTTCTAGAGTTGTAGGGATTACAAGATTTTCAATCTTTTTTGATCATTACTAAGAATCCGGAGAGAAGATCACTCACTACTGAAATTCGAGGCGAGTGCAAGTGCCTGATGGTAAGCATCATGATTGCCCATATCAGACACAGTGCCACCCAGTGTCTTAAAATTTAAAATCCGGCGCGGCACTGCACTACGCCTGTCACCCTGAGATATGAGTTGATGAATCTCGTCCTGCCCAGTAATTTCGCTGGTAACATTGCCCTTTATACCGGAACACAGTAATTTTTGCACATTATTGCTTGGCAGATGAATAACTGGCAAAGGTGTGGTACTTCCCCAGGCAGCCTCCTTCAAAAGAGGCCTACCACTACAACTACACTAAACTTACTGACTAAAGTAAGAGCGTGAAAGGCGGGGCCTAGTACACACCTGCGTAGTAACTATTATCTTATCTGTGTCTGCCTGCGGGTGACTATATAATAGCCCATCAAATCTAAAAAGTCTCGTTTGACAGATTTGGTTTTGTCTTGTTTGAAGGTTTTGAATTTAAATTTGGTGATTTAAAGATATTGTACATCTCGGAATAAATTTCGTAATTCCATGATTTTACGGCAAGGGTTATTGAAGTTGTGTGAGTTACGCCTATGCATAATTATTAAAAGTATAATAGTATGAAACGTCAAACTACTTCTTAGATTTGATGGGCTATATTTTTATAGCTTTATGAGTAAGTATCTACTATTGATTGGCCCCTTTACTTGGATTCACAGCTCGAATACATTCTAGACCAGGAGTTTCTTCACAGAAGTGATAGACCTCACTCATCAAGATCTTTATTTCGGATTACACCTGTCAAACTAAAAAAAGGCTTTATCTCGGAAACTACTCATCTTAGACCAGTAGTTAGGTAACAGAAGTGATAGATCTCATCAAAATCTTTATTTCGGATTACACCTGTCAAACTAAAAACGGCTTTATCTCGGACACTACTCATCTTAGACCAAAAGTTTTATTACAGAAGTGATAGATCTCATCAAGATCAATATTTTAAATTTTTTAGACAAAGCGGTCTACTCGCATGTACTACAATACAAATAAGGAAAGAAAAATCCCGCCCGTGGGTGAAATTTTTCTTTCCTTATTTGTATTGTGTCATCAAGATCATTAATTTAGATGCCAGCTGTCAAAATAAAAATGACTTTATCTCAGAAAATACTCATCTTAGACACTGGTTAACTAAAGAAACTACTGAGTTTCTTTACAGAAGTGATAGATCTTATCAAAATCTTTGTTTCAGATGAGAGCTGTCAAATTTTAAAATGTCAATATCTCGGATGAGTAGTTATACTCATCCTAGACTAGGAGTTTCTTCACAGATGTGATAGATTGGAAACTATTCATTTTCGACCAGTACCTTCTTTACAGAAGTGAATCTCATCAAGATCTTAATTTCGGAATAGAATAGAATAGAATTCATTTATTTCATAAGTTTCGGGTACAATACTTAAAACTATTTTAGTCCAACCTCCACCTGCCTATTCTAGCGTATGAAATTAAATATAATTATGTATAGGTACTAGGTACATTATTTATCTGTGTTCTTATATTCTATACAATATCGTGCCATATTCTGAATAATAATTTAAATTTTAATTGGTCATAATATAATTATTTATTGTTTACAATATATAATCAAAAAATTCATTTAGGCTATAGAAACATTTTTCCGTCAACCACTTCTTCAGATTTCGTTTAAATTGTGTTAATGTCATTTAATGTCATAGTCTTAAATCTATCTGGAATTTTATTAAATATTAATGCTCATAATATAACAATTGTAATTCGGATGATAGCTATCTAAGGAAAAAAGGCGTTATCTCGGTAACTAATCATCCTAGACCAGGAGTTTTAAACAAGGCATAACCAAAACTGTCAAACTGTACTTCTTATATTTGATGGACTACAGTCAAAGGCAGGCTTTTACGAATATTAAAGTTAAAATTGTCATATTTTATCATTAAAATCTCAGTAGCGAGGTCTCAGTTCGCGGCGAACTACTAGTTTTAATTTTAGTTAAGGCGCTATCCAAAGCAATTCCCTCTCGCTCACACGTACCCACGGTTTGGAGGTTCTAGAAAATAACTATACAAAGATTCAGTAATAAATCTACATTAACCCAAACCAGTTTTCAGTGCTTTTTTATTTTTGTAAGATCTTTTTTCTTTATGCATGAAAACTTGTTTGGGTTAAAGTAGATTTATTACTGAATCTTTGTATTGTTATTTTATATAGTTGTCTAGAATCTAGAATCTAGTTGTCTTTATTTTACGTAATTTCATGTAGTCTTTTTTTATCTTCAAAAATATGAGTACGTGTGAGCGAGAGGGCGAATTGCTTTGTACAGAGCCTTAACTTTAAACATATTATTATTATATTAGCCTCGTTTGTCCTGATTTATTAACTAAGGCGTATTTATTGCTTTCGACCCAATGTTCTTTATTAACTAAACATTAAGAGCAATGGTTAAAATAGCAGATCACAGATTTTGTACTCGGAATAGTCCTTACATTAGAAGGTGTCAGGACTAAATTACTTATATTGGTTTGTACTGTGTAAGGTACGCTAGAACTCCGAGGACTTACATACAATACTATCACGCCATTTTGACAATATTTTATTGTTCCCATGTAATAGGGGGCGGCCTATTGCCATTTGCCAGGCACATTTCTAGACTCCGGGCTGTTATAGTGATCTCAGCTGTTGGTAATCCACTACTGAAGATAAGCCTCCCCCATAAAGGGTGATTTTGCCAATACTCGACACTCTTGGCAGGCGGGTTGTCGAGCGCAGTTTGATGGTATTTTGCAGAGGACGCTGCTGCCCATCGTCCGTCCTCTGGGTTTGTTAACCCTTAGCCGGCTCTTACGGCAACCACGGGTAGAGAGGGTCATAGAGATACCTCCTACGAGTAATACAAAAATCCAATGACTGCCTCGGTGGCGTAGAGGGCGCATGCTTGACTGCCAATCAAGAGGTCCCGGGTTCGATCCCAAGGTCAGGCAGTGTTAAATATTGGATTTTTCCATTAGGAATTATCTCAATAGCTGCCTGGAGTCTGGAACTGTGCCCGGTAGATGGCAATAGGCTCGCCCCCTATAACATGGGACCAATAACATACTGGCGAAATGTGGGTGTATCTGCTATGGGACTAAGTCCTGGGTACACCTCTGCCTACCCCTTTGGGAAAAAGGCGTGAATGTATGTATGTATGTACAAAAATCCAATAACAATTTGCCTGAACTGAGGACCGAACCCAGGACCTAATGATCGCATACAATCACGCCTTTTTCTCAATGGGCTAGGCATGCACGATGGGGTAGAGGTGCACTCAGTCACATAGTAGGTAAACCCATATTTGGCCAGTATGTTTATATTTATCACATAAATAATAAGTTCATAAAATTTGGCTAAACGAAACCACCATTATTACCAAAACTATGTTAGCAACATTTTTATTAAAAAAGCGCATCACACAAAAATAATCAAATTTAATTTAATCTTGCTTCCTGGGAAATAGGTTAACCTACTAGAAAGAACGTGTGGAATGTTTCTTTTCGACCTTCCCAAAGTTGAGCGATTCGATCCGCACTGCGGCTACTAATACGAATAGACAGGTAGCTAGTAACTGTAGATAGATCTATTGATCGTGAGAGTCTAGTCATGAAAAACTTGTTGGCTTAGTATCGGTTTATACGGAGAAAACGTCATCAATTTAAAATATGAATAATGCTTTTGTAGCATTGAAGTTTAGTTTTGAAGCATTTTGATATTTATTAAGGCCAACTACATGCTTTGAAATTCGTCAAATTTTTTTTTTTAAATTTTTGGTATAGCGAGTATACCAGTTTTGCCACGCCGTTCTTTTGAAATGATTTTAATATAATATACAATATTATTACTTACAAAAAATTCAAATTATATCTATTTGAACTGTGAACGCCTGGCGTAGATCAGCCCCCGCTCGCAGCACCCGTTCACGAAAAACACATTATGAGAATTAGAAAATGTGCTTATTAGACGTGCTGCTACACACAAGTTAATATTATGTCATGTATATAGTTTGACGTATTGCTACTGAAACGTATCGTCATCTTAGCTTATCAAGAGTGGGTTATTCCAAAAAACTTATGTTAAACACAACTTCGTAACTAAGTACATAATATTCTTCACAAATCAAAATCGAAAGTCTAGTTTAAAACTTTTACCACTTTACCAAAGCAATGTAATAACAAGTGTAAGGTAGATATTGAATACATAATAATTGTTACCTATTAAACGTATATTCGAGCCGTGGGGTTACCGGCTTTAGAATAGTACCTCACCCTCTCTCCCCGTGGTTACCGTGGAGCCGGCTAAGGGCTATAGGATCCAGAGGGCGGGCAGCAGCGTCCTCTGCGTAAAACCATCAAACTGCGCCCGCCAACCCGCCTGCCAAGCGTGGCGAGTATTGGCAACAACCCCCCTTATGGGGGAGGGGAGGCTTATGTTCAGCAGTGGACTTCTAACGGTTGGATGATGATACGTATATTCTATGAGTATTGCTAGTGAGAAAAGAAAATGTAGGCATGACTTTGAACCAAAAGATTCATGAATTATGTTCCTTCTTCCACTATATTTAATTAAATAGAGCTATTTCCCAAATGTTTTAGTCATCGACTTTTATATGTGGCTCGAGCGTCAATTAATTCGCTTTCAAGCTGTATTTTCTGTGGCGCGGCAGAGTTTTTTCATTCAATCAACTTTGAAATATTGAGTGCTGAATCTAATTTCACAAAATGAATTCTGCAGCGCCGTGGTAAGTTTGTAGTCTGAAATCGTGTTTATCGGATTTATCTTCGATTCATTTTTATTCAGTGGCACTGGTCGAGAGTTTTGATTTAGTTTATTTAAGGTATATTTTTGGTAGGTATTGCGTTTTTTTTATTTGTACAATAATCATCTCCAAACGAGACCGTTTGGACCTTTTTTTTACATTATTATTTGCTTTAAATTATGTAGGCGTGGACTAACTTAGACTCTCTAGAGGGAATTCATATTGTAATATGTTATTTATTATTATTATATAAATAAATATACATGATCATACTTATATATATAACAATCGAGATCCATAGTAGCAGAGGACACCTGGTACAGACCATCCCCGCTCGCAGCATCCGTATATTACTTTTTATATGTGTCCAGGCGGTTTCGGCCTCGGCGACTCTGGACTCTCACGTGATGCGGCTACGATCGTGGGCGCGCATGTGGCTGACGTATCCGATTTTTACTCGGGTAGTCCAATGCCATAACCTCTGTTTTACTAATACTGATTTTTAAGCCAAATCTCCTACACGATTTATTAAAATTAGTCATAAGTCATAAGTCATAAGGCCCGCGGGAGAATTACTTTGCAATTACTTCAAAGCGGAGTAAAATTTTATAATAGTCAACAAAATAATAGTTACCTATTATTTTGTTGACACACATTGACATACATACAAAATATCTGTATATATAAAACCCATAGGTCTCTAAAATACTGTTTTCAGTTTTAAATACTTAAGAGACCTATGGGGTTTGAAATATCGAAGACCGCATGATAATTTCACAACTGCTAAAATAATTTATAGTAAACCCGTTCGTTCCATTAACGTCCTTTCAACGTTTAATTGCGGATGGAACGTCTCTGTTGAGGCGATCATTTTTCACTCCTGGGTAATAAATTGTGCAACATGAAAATTGTGAAAAAGATATAAAAATATTGCATATATCTCTTATGATGCGAAATACCTATATTTTGATATTTTTGATGCTTAGATTATTTGACAATAATCACACAGAGACCTATTGGTCTCTGAGCGCTGAGACTATACTCGTATATCGTTTATACTTGTCGAATGTCTGACTGCCTCGGTGGCGTAGTGGGCGCATGCTCGACTGCCAATCAAGAGGTCCCGGGTTCGATCCCCAGGTCAGGCATAGTGTTAAATATTGGATTTTTCCATTAGGAATTATCTCAGTAGCTGCCTGGAGTCTGGAACTGTGCCCGGTATATGGCAATAGGCTCGCCCCCTATTACATGGGACCGATAACATACTGGCGAAATGTGGGTGTATCTACTATGGGACTGAGTCCTGGGTACACCTCTGCCTATTCCTTCGGGAAAAAGGCGTGAATGTATGTATGTATGTTTGTCGAATGTGGCAGCTTAAACTACGTCGATATCGGCATACCCGAGCGTGTCCAACACATTTTTTTACGCACACTGGCATTGTGTTACACAAACTACAATTAAAATATCGCTATATTTTTAAAGATTTTGTTTTTTGGGTTCGCCCCCTATTCCATAGGACCAATAACATATTGGCGAAATGTGGGTGTACCTACTATGGGACTGAGTCCTGGATGCACCTCTGCTTTCTGGAAAAAGGGCGTGATTGATTTTTTTTAATATAAAATAGGCTTAAGTTTGACCTCAATATCGCTTGATGGAAGGCGAAGATGAGGCCTAAGATGGTACACGTTGTATGTCGTTATGTTATGTTTATGTTTATATGTAAATTATATATGCCGGGGCCGGAGGGCGCAGGAGAATCCAAAAACCTCTTCTATGTACTAGGTCTAATAAAAGTCACATTGCGATAATGTGTTAAATCTATCTTATATCTAAATGCGGCGACAACGGTCCGATGTTAGGACCGAAGTGTCTTTGAGGTGCAGGCATAGGGCAGGCGAAAACAGCCTAAAATGCAGCGTTGGCCCTTTGTGACGTCGGTTCGAGGCCAAGAGTAAGCTGGGTGTGATGTCAGCGGGGATAGTAGAGTCGCTGGATGTAACATGTAGTGTGGTATCTGGTCGAATCGCGGGCGAAGATCTGTCATTTATCTAAGGATATATTATGTCTAGAATAGTTAATTTTTTTTAGGTATCGTGGAATCTATACAATTAGTTTAAAAGAAACTTAAACAAATACAAGCCTTATTACTTTTAGCAAAAGTATTAATATTCCACGAATGCAAATTGAATATTGACTCAGATGGTTCCATTAATTAGTTGGTTCTAATAAATTATTCATGGTTGCGTCCGATGCTAACGAGCCATCGAACTCTCAAGAGAGGGCTGTTTAATATTGAAACTACTGTTTTTTTTACTTGGTATTTTTACGGTCCTTTTTAAGAAGCAAACCATAATTAGGAACTCATTCTCCTTGAGGAGTCATTCTAATGATTCAGAATTTAGAAGGTGCCTGTGTCGTGATGTAGGTACTGTGCTTCGGAAGGCACGTGCGACTTAAGACGTTATTGACTTTACCTAAAATTTGCTTATTCGTTTTAAAAATCGGTACTCGTTACGAATATAAACAAAAGAGCGCTAAATATTTATTATTTTTATCACACTACTGACCAAATGTGATTTACGGTACTCTCCTCTCCCAGCACGGTTACCATTATCTGGAAGCGTTCGCGTCTAGTCATAAGACCGCCAATTGTTACACTACTTGTTATGAATTTTTAATTTTAAGGATTATTTTTGTGGTGTACCAATTAAGTGTTTATTTATCTATCTAAAAACCATTACCATGGGTTTATACCGATTCCGATTTTTAGTAATGGGTCGGAACAAATTGAGCAAATTCGGCGGTCGCTTTGTCGTCATAGACGATCGTCATGTCAGATATTATGTCAGAGAACATTTTCTTCTGTACTAATTCTTACTCTTTCCGTATAATACCTAAAATTATAATAAAATATTATAACATTATGCCTTTTTCCCGAAGGGGTAAACTGAGATGTACCCATAATCCAGTCCCATAGTAGGTACTCCCACCCTGCGCCAGTTATGTTTTTGCTCCGTGTAACCATGGGCGAGCCTATTGCCGGCTCGAGCCTATCGGACGCAATTCCACACTCCAGTAACCTTATAAAATAAATAATTTATAATGGGAACAT
The DNA here is from genome assembly GCA_947063395.1 of Hemistola chrysoprasaria. Taxonomy (NCBI): domain Eukaryota; kingdom Metazoa; phylum Arthropoda; class Insecta; order Lepidoptera; family Geometridae; genus Hemistola; species Hemistola chrysoprasaria. Next base: position 6,519,283 of record OX346720.1, on the reverse strand, counting down.
CCTATAACACTTTGCCTGACCTGGGAATCGAATCTAGGATCTGATGATTGAGTATACACCAACACCACTACCGAGGCAGCCAGCGAGGCGAGCTTTTCATAATAAATGCAAAGTTTTAAGATAAAGAACAACGGAAGAAGTTTTTAACTCAGTCAATTTAGTATAGCTCGTTTTTAAGAGAGTCTCTAAAGAACTTTTTCAAATCATTTTAGGCAAAAATACTCCATTTTGAGGCAATTTCTTCATAAACTTACCCGAAATGTAGGTAATAAGCAAACATTTTCCGCGGCCTAACCAAACTTCACCTGTTTAATGATAACATCCAGTCGAATAGAATAATTGAAACCAAACATAATCTCTTATTAAAACAACATTTTAAGAGATTCCAGTGAAATAGTTAAAATAATTTTAGTCCAATGAAGTCTAATGTACTTTATTAATGAAGTAACTTTATGACCATGGCCGTTTTGTATTATTTTACATCGGAATCTATGTGTAAAGATAGTATTTACTTATTATATGCTGGCGGAAACAATAGGATTGTCATGTTGAAATGAATATATTTATTTGCAAGAAATATGATCATAATACAAGATGTCATAGGTCAAAAACCGTTGTTACCAAACTACTGTTAAAACAAGTTGCTATGAAATAGTGTTGCAGAACTATTGATAGTTGCGTCTATCGATATTTGATTGACCTCCAAAATCAGTAACAATATTGATAGGCCTATCTATTATCGCCTGTGAAATGGACCGATCAGATAAAATCAGCCGTAGGCGGCCCACTGCATGAATGTGCCAGAGTGGCTGAAAACAGGTATAGCTATATTATATCGCGGGCGAGCAACATCTGCCCATTAAGCAGAATCTTCATGAAAACCACGACCGTTCTGTCAAGAACGCAATAAAGAAGAACAACTACTGTTATGAATGAAAGTATCGATAATATAAACTTTATACTATCGATACTTTTATTTATACTATAAAGTAACATTAAAATTATATTGAAATCAATACTATCATATTTATTATGTTATATAACGACTTAACTCACGTTTTAAGTCGAAATCGCTCGACCTAGGTTTCGGACAACTCCGGTGTCCTGCATCAGGAGAAAAATGAGTACCACTCACGGTAGTTTTCAAAATCGTATCAATACTATCAATAATATTGCGTAATTTATTATCGATACTGCATCTATTTTTAAGGTTACGATAATATAACGATAAACTATATAGAATATTACTAGGGTAGTACTTATAAGGGAATTTATAACTCTTTTTTTTATTTTTTTTATGAGTGAGTGACAAGACGAGCAAATCAGGTGCCTGATGGTAAGCATCATGATTGCCCATATCAGATATAGTGCCACCCAGTGTTTTAAAATTCATTCTACGCGGCACTGCACTGCGCCTGTCACCCTAAGATATGAGTTGTTGAATCTCATCATGCCCAGTAATTTCGCTGGTAACATTGCCCTTCATACCCGAACACAGTAATGCTTGCACATTACTGCTTGGCGGATGAATAACTGGCAAAGGTGTGGTACTTCCCCAGGCGGCCTCCTGCAAAAGAGGCCTACCACTACAAATACAAACTCATTAAACAATATATTCAATTAGGCATGAAAAGAATTTCAAAATCCCAGAATAAAATACGAATTCCTTTACAAACAGACCAATGCTATAATCTATTTTATAAAGGATGTTCATGTATAAAAACAATTTTTATGAGTTCTGTTTAATAGGTCCGTCTGAAATATCACTACGTACAGCTGTTTGTAACACTGATTTTTATTTTAGTTTTAAATACAATGTAGCTAAATTAACTGTATTTTTAGGCGATCTAGATGTTAATATCTAGATACAAAAATAACTCTAGTTGTCCTTAGTTTTCTTCATCATCATCATCATCATCAGCCGAAGTAGTAGTAGTAGTATTGAATATCGCCTTGATTACTCGTTTGATAGCTTTCCTTGCCCCTTGACGAAGAAGAGTTAGTTTAAACTGCATCAAAACAATCAGGTACGTCGACATAAATGATATGTTCTGGAAATAAGATTAAAGTGGATAAAAAATTAAACTCAAATATCTTACTACAAAAAAGATTAATTAAAATTGGACCAGTAATTTGGGCACTATAGACTCAAAATTAGATCACACAGTCACGTCAATTATTTATTTATCAGAGGAATGATAATAAGGGTTCGGTATTAAAAAGGAATTAACAGGAAAGAGGACCTCTCTGCAGTTTGACACAATCCTATGAAAAATTTGCTAAATCTATAAACCTATTTGATATCTTGGTATTTTAAAGTTGAAGTTGTAGTGAACGTCATAAGAAACGCTAAAGTTTTCAGAAAAATTGATACGAAAAAGCTCCTCTATAATAGTTTAGTCAGAAGCAATCTAGAGTATTGCAGTTCTATTTGGAGGCCTCACTTCACAACACATATGTTTAGATTGGAGCGAATTCAAAAACGATTTCTCTGGCATTTGGCTTACAGCACTGGTATATATAACAGAATTAAATCCTATGATAAACGACTTAAATATTTCCAAATGCCCTCTCTATCAAGCCGTAGAGATGTGTTGGATGTGGTTTTCTCCTATAAGATCCTCAGAAATCACTTGGATTGCCCCGAGCTATTACAGCGTTTTAATTTTGTAGTGCCACGAAAATATCCTCGCAATTCTATCACTCTAAGGTTGTTCGTAAGGCCACTTCACCGTACAAAATTTGGTGGTGATTCAGTTATTCCCAGACTATGCAAACTCACAAATGATTCTGGTCAGGTTTGTGATGTTTTTAACGATACACTGAATAAATTCCGTAATAAAGCTCAAGATTTCTTTTGTGGAGTATTTAAAGGCCAAAATGTCGAGAACTTATCAAACGTTTGACATAATATTATATTAAACAATATCTTATTATAATAAAAATAGTCTATTAGATAATAAAAATATATATTTCATAATATTTTATAATTAAGCATGAGGTGTTCTCCTATAAAGATTGTACATTTAGCATTAAGTTTGAAAAATTTTATTTTAAGCATGAAACAATGTAGCAATCGGTGAAGAACCATATTATAAATAAATAAATAAACGTTCCAATCACGCGAGTATTTTTGGAAGTTCACTATGAAAAAACCAAGAGTTTATAAGAAAAATTAAAATAACTGCAACATGGGTTACTTTACTCTAAAAATATCAGGATATAAACTTATAGAATGGGTTAATTATTTTCGGGGGTAACATGGGAATACTAAACATTGATTTTGTAATTTTTCATAGGATTTTGTCAAATTCACGTACTACGTATGCTCTTAAGAATAGGTTCGTAGTTCCATAATAACAACCCAGTTAGATAGAGGTAAATAATAAAGCTTATAGCTCATTAGAGCCACCCGGCTCCCGACCAGTACTGCCTCGCCTCGTGCGGTTAATATTATAATTTGTACTATGGACATGCTTTTACTACATCGACAATAAAATCCGTAGCGTTACCGGATCGCCTCGCTCGGTATCCATAAAAGTCATTATATAATATAGTCATTTATAGAAAACGAAAAGCGCGCGTGGGTGGGGTGTCAGGTAGTTCTTATGAGCGACAACCTTAATTATTATGACCCCTACATACCTGCTTTTACAAAGAGACAAGTACACATTCAAATAGAACCTTACCGCCGCGAACAGCTCCCGGTTAATATTAGTGAATCCGTCCAAGTTCATGATCGGTGGGTTCTTAGATATTGCGACAAGGAACATTTCCACCTCGCGCTGGGTGCTCCGGTCTATGGCGCCTAAATTTACGTTTAGAAGACGCAGTTGAAATTCTAGACCCACCTAAAAACCAATAGATACATATTATTTTCTAATGGATATATCACTAACTCGACACGGAGGGCTGGACACTCGTGTGTCGTAACAGGAGCACCAACTTAAAATATTTCAGGCTAATCGCGTCTAAAAACTACAAAATTATGGGGTAGCTTTCACCCAATTATGGCCTATACCATGCCATTTCATTACCTAAGCTTTTATATAGGTATAGTTCGTTTTGGCAGAAAGATGTTACACTTCCTTAAAATAAGTGTAAAATAAGTCAAATCAAAATAACTGGACTGGAGAACAAATTGAAGAAGTGTGGTTTTTTTAATAAATTGGGGAGCGTCAGTCGGTTCATTTTTTGATGACATTTGTGCTACCTTGGTTTATGGTCCATACAATAATAAATTTTGTCAAAGATAATAGATGTTAGCAAAATTGTTCCAACAATCGCGTACGAAAACATTTTCTAGGTAAAAGGCCAGTTTTCGATTACCTTTCTAGAAGCGTGATATGCCTCATTGCAAATTATGTACAAAAGTGTCATGCAATAACCCACTATGACGAACAAGCCCAGTTCCTTGTGGCTAAGACCTCTTTCAAGGACTTCTGATAATACTCCATACAAGGAAATTGTCGTGGTGAAGAATATCACCATGCAGTAGATTCCGTACATGTTGGAGTATGCTCTACCTGAAAAGAAAATAAAGGAAAAAATACACTAGCATCTCAGGACTCAGCAGTAGGAAGTCCACTGAACATAAGCCACCCCTATTTTGGGGGGTTTTGCAATACTCGCCACTTGGCTAGCGTTCGATCGTTTTTACGCAGAGGACGCTGCTGCCCGTCATCTGGATCTGATAACTTACGGCAGCCACGGGTAGAGTGATTGGGGTACTATTCAGTTGCTGGCAATCCACGGCTCGTTGAAGAAATAATATAAAATATATTGTAACGTAAACTGTAACATAACATTCCCCAATTACACTAATTGAGTCGATGTTCAACAAAGTTGGTGAGGCTGTGTAAATGTAGCTAAGGGACATGTGTTTTCAACGTTCATGAAAGTAGTATCGGTTCTATATTAAACGCCTTCGGACAACCTAAAACATTGACTGGGGTTATGGAAACACACGCCGAATCGACTACAAAAATTAGAATACTGGAGTGAAGAAAAGTCGTAAAGTAGCAAAAAATCCTAATTCATAATTTATTACTTAAACATCTAATAACAAATGTTTCTATAATATTATATTCGTATCTAGTGTTTTTTATTCAATTACATTACGAATAGGGAAAGCAAAGGAATGAAAACACATATGTTCTGGGAAAATCCTATCCTTACTACATTAGACAATCCCCTATCGTTATTTGCCGCACTTATGTTTGGAGCGTGATTTTTATGAAAATACCCGAACATTTTGCCTTTGGCTTACCATGAACATAGAAGAGAGATAACAGAAGATAAATCTAGATAATGTGTAATAACTTCGCTGTCATAATTATTAACCTTTCATAGTAAACGGTTACGTAACGAGTGATAATGCTCACTTTATTATTATTGTGAACCATTATTTTTTGGTAAAGAGTAAAGATCGGTTTCAATGTGCTTGTCACTCCACATAAACGAAGGCGTATTCTGAAGGTAAAAATACATTGGAAAGGCGTGCACATTTTATTTAAAATAAATTTATTGTAAGACCTTGTGATATAATATTTTTAAGATAAGATTTATAAGACATTACGATATAGACTAAGAGAAACAAAATGGGTACCCTCCACTAATACACAGCTCGTTTTATCTATACCTATAATATAATATGTTTGTAATGATCTCGTATAACGGTGTTTGTGGTCGCACTCCTCCGAAACGGCTTGACCTATTTTTATGAATTTTGTGTCCCTATCCAGAAATAATTTATCAACTGAACAATGTTTGTAGGGTTAGCTAGTTTTATTTATTAAGAATTAGTGTGAAGTCACCAATGTCCCCAACATGTTCTGAAGAATCTCCTCTACTTTACAGCCTCATCCACTATCAGATCTACGTGCTATGTGCCCTGCTCATTGCCAATTCAGTTCCTTAATTCGCTGGGCAATGTCGATAAGTTTCGTTCATCCACGGAGATATCTCATATCTGATTCGATCTCGCAGAGAAATCCCAAGCATAGCCCTCCATTGCTCGTTGCGCAATTCTGAGCTTACTGATAAGGCCCACAGTCAGAGACCACGTTTTTTTTTATGATTGTAACAAGACGAGCAAATCAGGTGCCTGATGGTAAAGCATCATGATTGCCCATATCAGACACAGTGCCACCCAGTGTTTTAAAATTCAAAATTCTGCATGGCACTGCACTGCGCTTGTCACCCCGAGATATTAGTTGATGAAACTCGTCATGCCCAGTAATTTCGCTGGTAACATTGCCTTTCAGACCGGAACACAGTAATGTTTGCACATTACTGCTTGGCGGATGAATAACTGGCAAAGGTACCACACCTTTGCCAGTCTTCCAAGTGGGGAAGTCCCCAGACGGCCCCAAGCAAAAGAAGCTTACCACTACAACGTTTCAGATCCGTAAGTAAGACTTGAGGCACCGAGGTATTTTGCCAACTTATCTTGCCTTTTAAAACACGTTACATGTCCTACTGAAGTTACTATTCACCAAGTCAGATAGGTATCTGATACCAGTGCGGCGTATGGTACAAATTGCTCTCTGTTTATTGTTAACAGTTGGTGTAAATGGATGCTTTGTTTAAGGCTCAGCATAACTTTCTAACGTTTTGTAACGGCTTTTGGAATGGTACGGCGTTTTTGCTAAACACGTTTTGGATACATGCCGATGGGATGTTTTAAGTTTGTTTTGCCGCTAAATGTGTTATGGTGCTGTATATATATATATATATAATATCTTCTCACCTAGTTGCTGCATCATATGCGAAAGATCGACCCAGAGATGGCGGTACTGTGCCAACTTCAAAGCAGGATGTTCAGCTTCCAAAGCTTTGTGCAGGTTCATCGCGAGACCCTTCGACGCGGTGCCAAATGCGTTGCAGTTAATGTACCTGATAATCCATATAATGGAATCTGATTACACTTACATTCATTAGAAAATGTACCTAGATATTATAGTTATGTACGATTATACATATAAAACATAAAACATACATTCACGCCTTTTTTCCCGAAGGGTTAGGCAGAGGTATACCCAGGACTCAGTCCCATACGTAGTAGATACACCCACATTTCGCCAGTATGTTATTGGTCCCATGTAATAGGGGGCGAGCCTATTGCCATCTACCGGGCACAGTTCTAGACTCCAGGCAGTTATTGAGATAATTCCTAATGGAAAAATCCAATATTTAACACTTTGCCTGACCCGGGGATCGAACCCGGGACCTTTTGATTGGCAGTCGAGCATGCGCCCACTACGCCACCGAGGCAATCACGATTATACAATGTGTTACAAATAGGTGTAGTGATACTTAAAAGGGTGCATAAGGTTTAAATGTTTTACCAAAGTGAGCAAAATCCGTCCAGCATTGCTATAATGTGGTAGTAAGCGAATGAATGCCACAGCTCAAAGTCGTCCTGAAGGTAATGCTGGGAGAGAATCACGGCGAAACTCAGGCCCCAGGAAAACACGCACAGGCCCCACGTGAGGATGTACAAGTTTGGAAACACTATTGGTGTTCCTGTTATCTTTAGGTATTTGAGCTGAAAAGGTCTTGGTTTGGTTTTAATAGTTATTTTTTTAATTAAAGTGAAGGAGGTTTAATAATATGTATAGTAAATTAATAATAAAATACATAAGCATTTAAAACTCTGACTCATTGGCGTAGTGGGCGTAAGCTCGACTGCCAATCATGTGGTCCCGGGTTCAATCTGGTGACCCTCAGGTCAGTCAAAGTGTCATTGGATTTTTCCATAAGAAATTATCTCTATGAGAGCCTGGAGTCTGGAACTGTACCCGGTAGATTGCTATAGGCTCGCCCCCTATTACATAGGACTAATAACATACAAATGGCGAAATATGGGTGTACCTACTATGGGACTGAGTCCTGGGTACACCTCTGCCTAGATTCGTTCAAGACCTCTGCCTACCCCTTCGGGAAAAAGGCATGATGATTACACTAATCGTCATACTGTTTTCTTGTTTAATTTTTAGGTTTATTGATTGTGGTGTACCAATAAATTTTTTATCTATGTATTGTAGGTTACGTTTATTTAATTTTTTGAGGGTCATGTCTTATTTACAATGAGTGTCTTATTGTTTGATACCATTTGATAGTGCATAGTTAAGGGTGTTCACACCAGGCCCACATGCGTCCGCATACCGATTAGAGAAGTGTGTGAATAACAATAAATATCTGATTCACTTTTAATCGTTTTAATGGCTCTTATTTACAGTATTTGAGTTCATAGATACTACAACTATAGTTCATAGTACACTATATATTAATTATACATTACTTTTTACCTGATAATGAGTCCACATATTTTTAAATATCGCCACTTGTGGTCCATGACGCCATGATGCAATCGGCAGGAGAAAGTGTGGGATCAAAATACTCAAAAATATAATATTGTAAATGACTTCGTCAAAACGCTTGTTTGAGTTGTTCTGGAAATTCTGGAAGCGTTCCTTGCCAACTGTAACATTTCCATTAAGTGTAATGATAGGTAAATATTTCAATATAGATCATCATTATTTTGTATTTAATGCTATTCAGTAGACGAAAAGACAACGTCGACTTCATAGCTATTTATGCCTGCGAATGGAGTCCTAGGTTAGAATTCCAGCCAGGGCAATTATTTGTGTGATGAGCTACGAGATGAGCTCAACTGCATAATATGATATCGTCTCTTGGATGTGTGCGGTATGTTTTTGTATGCGTCCATGACACCTGTTACATAGGAAATCCAAGTGCAGAGATTATGTGAGTGTGTGTTTCTTTGTTTATTAGTTGTCTCCCGCGGTTTCACCCGCGTAGACATCGTGTCGGTGGAGGGTTAGGAAAAAAGTACTCTATGTGTAATTCCGGGGTCTAAGCTACCTTCATACCAAATTTTAACCCAATCCTCTCACTAGTTTTTGCGTGAAAGAGTAACAAACATCCATAAAAACTTTCGCGCTCATAACATCATTAGTGTGATTTACTGCCTCGGTGGCGTAGTGGGCGCATGCTCGACTGCCAATCAAGAGGTCCCGGGTCCGATCCCCAGGTCAGGCATAGTGTTAAATATTGGATTTTTCCATTAGGAATTATCTCAATAACTGCCTGGAGTCTGGAACTGTGCTCTGTAGATGGCAATAGGCTTGCCCCCTATTACATGGGACCAATAACATACTGGCGAAAAGTGGGTGTATCTATACTATGGGACTGAGTTCTGGGTACACCTCTGCCTACCCCTTCGGGAAAAAGGCGTGAATGTATGTTATGTTATGTGATTTATAATATAAGTGTAATAAAAGTAACTTTTAAATATTAATTGTAATAAAAGCCTCCTCTGCGTAAAATTCACCAAAACGCTCGCCAACCCGCCTGGCAAGCGTGGCGAGTATTGTCAAACCCTTCCCTTTATGGAATAGGCCTTTGTTCAGCTTTGGACTTGCTACGGGTGAGAAGAAGAAGAAGAAAAGTAACTTTTAAATTTATTATCCATCTATTCATACTTCCATCCATCCACGTTCACTTGATTTTAAACGACTACTGCGAAATAATCGACATAGGTGTATCTGAAAAGTCAAACACTTTAGCGTGTATCACCAACGTAATGATAATCTAACGAAGTCCATAATAAATACTTCCATTTCATATATTTTGATTTGTATCAAACCACACATAATTAAAATAATCTCACCTCTCACGACCATTATGCTTTCAAGACCCCAAACAATGTACGCCCAAAATGTAGCCTTGGATATCCAATTGTACGTGGTACGTTTTGTTGTTTGGGCATCTGAAAATGAAGCAATACAACTGAAGAGCTGTGAAATGGAAATGTACAATACTACTCGAAAATAAAGATCTTTAGAAGAAGAAAATAACCTCTTATTTTCTTCTTTTTCCTTTTGTTTGTAATGTGAAGTGCTAAGTTTGAATTGGGAAAATAATAAAGTAAATGGTTTATATAAATAAAAAGGTGGGCAGGTACACAGCAGGTACAGAAATTCAACGTCATTGGATATACGGTAATAAATTGGTTTACGAATAGGACAACACTTTTTTGTTTGGTCAGCGGGGTAAAGATTTTCGAACGTTGCCTTTCTTTAGCACTCAGCTCCATAGTTTCCTTAAATTTTATTTCTGTTTATTTTTTCTTAGACGCATTTTTTTAACAGAACACAGTATGTATTCATTTCTGCTATCTATTTATCTCCCCTAGGAATTGCTGCCCATCTAGCAAATATCTCTCCCTGTAGCAAATATGATTACTTATGTGTGAATCTTACGTAATAATGACTAGTTTATGTAGAGACTAATATATCTATGTATGATGCGTACTTGTAGGCACTCTCATAATTGGCATCACTCCCATGATCTGGAATAGAACCAGCAAACTTTTTGTGGTCAAATAGAAGCTGTCGTGTTGATCCAGAAGAGCGCCATCTTTTTCTGTTATTTGCGGTCCATAGATCTCTTCGGCTTTATAATCTGAATCACAAGAAAGGAGACTCTTAGCTTGACACAATCCTCTGGAAAATTAACCAACCACGTTTTGTATTCCCCTGTTTACTCAGAATATAGTACACCGATTAGATATATTTATATTTTCATATTTTGAAGATGAAACAAACTATTATTATTTTTGTTTATACTAACTTTACTTTTACTTTTTTACTTTTTTTTATACTAACTCTTAATTTTTTTGTAATGTAGTCACGCGAGTAATACTAAGGTTTTTAGAAGTTTAGTATGAAAAAGCTGAGAATTTATTAGATATTTGAACTAAAATGACAGGAACATTGTTTACTTCACTATAAAATACCAGGAATTTATATCCTTTATAAATATAATATTAATTATAGGATGTGAATTATATGTTAATTATATTCGGAGGAAACAGGGGAATTGAAAACATCGGATTTGGTAAATTTTTCATAGAGATATAAGATTGTTTTTACACTTTTTTTTAATATGATTTATAAATTTTGAAAAGTCTCAAAACAAACATTAATCACAAGAAAAATATTAATATACCTATAGTCTATAGGTACCTCATTCCTTTCATTTATAATAACGATAATATTACTTCCAGAAATTGCTTTCGCATCGTTATTGATATAGGAAAGTATCTCGGAAACATTCTGATCAACGACTTCATAAATATCTTTGGGTATTTTACAACAGCAATAAAAGTGTAACGGTTTCTCTGTGTTCATCTAATAATAATATTTTTATATGTAGGTATAACCCTGAACTTTGTTTGTGTTCACATGAAATATGGATATTCCACGATTTTCTTGTGGTAAACAAGAATATGGCATTGTTATTTTGTTACTTTATAGGTGACTAGCTGGGCCCCGCGGTTTCCCTTTCACCCGCGTAGACATCGTTCCCGTAAGAGTATCGGGACAAAGACAGTTTACGTTGAGCTAGTGTCGAAAGTGGTAGTGCAACAAGTGCAACTGGTGCTAATAAAAACAGTGCAAACTATTTACAATATGACGTCCCTGCAGCATACGCCACCTAATAAATTCCCATCCGACAGCGACATACCCGCTACCATGGGGAGTCAAGAAAAAGAAAAATATTACGCAACTAACTCAAGAAAAAGGAAACAAAATTTTGAACAAGATATAATGATTATGATTGAGGAGAAGTTTGATAAGCAAACAACTTTATGGAACGATAAAATTTCCGAATGCTTAAGAAATAATATCACGGCAGCGGTAAGTGCAGCTATACCTAAAGAATTAACTAGCATTGCCTCAACATTATCTTCTATAAACTCCAACGTCGATAAACTCACTGTAGAAAGTACCAACCTGCAGAAATGCGTGGGCGATATTGATAAAGCACTGCAGTTCTCACTTAATAGACAGGATGACTTTGATATTCGACTGAAGAAAATCGAGGAGGATATTGTTGAGGCGAGCACCTCTTCGAACTTGGTCAAATCGTTAGAAGTGAAGATTAATAACATGGAGCAGCAAGCTCGCCAATGTAACATAGAAATTACAAATATTCCCGAGCGCCGTAATGAGAACCTCATAGGTATTGTTGAGAACATGGGCGCTGCGATAAGGTTCCCTGTACGAGCGTCCGACATAGTAACGGCACATCGTGTACCTCATGCGGATCAAAATGACCGGAGGCCAAAAAATATAGTTATTCGATTTACAACAAGAATCATAAGAGACAATGTCATCTCAGCATGCCGCGCCGCTAAGGGCCTGGATACTACAAAATTATCTTTATCCGGTACGCAGACGAAGGTTTATGTAAATGAACATTTGACTCTTCACAATAAACGGCTTTTCCGTCAATGTCGCGAGGCAGCTAAGAAGAATGAATACAGTTATGTGTGGGTGAAGCATGGTACCATCTTAGCCCGTAAAAACGATGGCTCGCCTGCAATCGCAATTAGGTCAATTGAAGATATTGTTAAGAAAATTACGTGATATATTTTAAATTCTTGTAGAACTTGTCTCATAAAATTTTGTAAACTTTATAAAATAATCATTATAATATTAGTTACATTTCAGATAAACCCGTTGGCGATAGGCAATGTAAACAACAATCTTATAGTATACAATATCTTTCTTACAGACAAGAAAATAATCACACTAGGTCGCTTGTTATTTTATATTCGTACAATCATAATGCATAAAACCTGTAAAAACAGATTAGAGGTATATAGACGGACACGAAGTAATAATCAATTATTTTTTTCACATAATAGTACGAACCTTGAATACTACGGTGATAGGGTCGAAGTTCTCAACTTACAATCGATTTTATTAATATTCATGCCTACCCTAATAATGTACTCGTACGACTTATTCTTAACATTATCACAATACTATTTGGTAAAACTTTTTTATAATATTACATTCTGTTATGGATAGATGCAATAACATAACGGTATTTTATCAAAACTGTCGTGGAATAAGGACTAAATTACATACTATTTATATGAACATCTTATCACATAACTATGACCTAATTATTTTGACAGAGACTTGGTTGCATAGTGATATATCAAATGCAGAGTTTATAGATCCAAGATACGATGTGTTTCGTTGTGATCGTGATCGTGTGGGGAGCGGACGCCGTGACGGCGGTGGTGTACTGGTGGCGGTGCGGCGGGAGCTCGGCGGACGGAGGCGAGCTCCGGGATGCCGGCCTGCGTCCCCTACTATCGGTTCTTACTCACCGCTTATAGATCATGTACTCGTTGATATAACTACCTCTAAAGGTTTGTTCTTAGTTAGCGCCGCTTATATCCCACCGGGTATGAATTCTGATATTTATTCTCAACACTTCGATGAATTAACTTCTATTATCCTGTCCCCTCATTTGAGTAAATATATATTGGTCGGCGATTATAATTTGCCTACCCTAGAGTGGCAAAATTATGGTACCTACGTGGAACCATTAATACGTCCTAATTACTGTCTCTCTAACAAGAATCTAATTAATTTCCTAAGTATAACTAGTGGTTCACAAACAAATATATATCAAAATATAGATGGCAGAATATTAGATTTATTTATTAGCAACATATTAAACAGTAAGTCATATCTCACCCCGGTACCTTTAGTTCAACCTGATGATAAACATCCCCCCTTTTACACCATTTTGCCACTAAATGAAAATATTGTTCCCATTGCAACTAAGACCAGAACCGATTTTAATTTTGCAAAAGCTGACTATAATAATATAAACAATGACATAACTCTTATTAACTGGAATGAACTATTCCTTTACAAAAATGCAGAAGAGGCAGTCTCTGTTTTTTATGACAAAATTTATTCTATAATAAAAAAGCATGTACCAATTAAAGTTATTAAATCAACCAAGTATCCTATATGGTTCTCACCTGCGGTTATTCACATATTTAAAAATAAGAAAAATGCATGGATAAAATGGAAAAAGTATAACAATTTGTCAGATTATAAAATATTTGCTTTATTTAGGGACAGATTTCATAGAGAATCGCAATTGTGTTATAAAAAATATATGACGACAGTAGAGAAAAATATAAAGAATAATATTAAATACTTCTGGACTTATATACACAACCTCAAAGGTAAATCTGATATTCCTAATAAAGTTACATATAAAGGATTAACATCGGATAATCCAGTGAATACGTGTAATCTCTTTTCCTCGTTTTTTAAGTCTGTATTCGAGCCATCGTGTGTTGAGAATGATTATGATATAAGTAACATACCAGACACTAATATTAAATCGGATTTAATTATTAGTGACATTGTCATATCAACCGAGGCTGTTACCAAAGAATTACGTGTTTTGGATGCAACTAAAGGATCTGGTATAGATAATATTCCACCATCCTTTCTTAAATCAACTGCTCACACAATAAATATTCCTATTCAATATATTTATAATAAATGTTTACATGAAGGCACTTTCCCAAAAATCTGGAAATCAGCAAGAATAGTCCCAGTGTTTAAGGGAGGTGATAAATGTAATATTGAGAATTATCGACCCATTTCTATATTATCCGCTCTGTCGAAGCTCTTTGAAAGACTAGTGCATAATGATATTTACCCATCTATACATAAATTTATTTTGCCTAATCAACACGGTTTTGTAAAACGTAGATCTACTAATAGTAATTTATTAATATATACCACACATCTTTTCGAAAACATGGACAACAACAAACAAACAGACAGTGTATATACCGACTTTCGGAAAGCATTCGACAGAGTGGATCATAAAATATTACTAGACAAACTTGCCTATAATGGCATACGTGGAAACTTATGGCGCTGGTTTAAATCATATGTAACCAACCGCACCCAAAAGGTTGTAGTAAACGGATTCGAGTCGGAAATAGTACCGGTGAGCTCAGGAGTCCCTCAGGGATCTATCTTGGGCCCACTGCTGTTTGTGATTTTCATAAACGATATTCAGGTTTGCTTCAAATTTTGTAATTTCTTACTGTACGCCGATGATCTCAAGATATATCATACAATTGAAAATTCTGCTGACCACGCAAAATTTCAGAGCGATCTTGACCGCTTTACTAATTACTGTTATGATAACAAATTAAATCTAAGCATTAATAAATGCAAAGCTATTAGTTTTACAAAGAAGAAAAACACACTTAAATTCAGCTATAATTTGTGTGGTGTACCACTTGAAAATGTGGACTGTATAAGAGATTTAGGTATTATGTTCGACAGTAAACTTCATCTAAATATACATATTGATAATATAGTAAATAAGGCCTTTAAAATGTTCGGATTTGTCATGAGAACAACAAAAAAATTTAATAAACCGGCTACTTATTTACATCTTTACAAATCTCTTATACGCTCACAGCTAGAATACGCCGTGTCCGTCTGGAACCCTCATTATGAGAAATATAATAAAGCTATAGAGAGTGTTCAAAAGAAATTCTTACGGAGTATGCATTATAGATGTTACCATAAAAACTTAACACATAAAGAACTCCTCCAAAAATATAAACTATTAAAATTAGAAACTAGGCGAAAATTATTGGAAGCAATGCTATTGTATGACATTTTTCATAATAGATACGATTGTATACCATTGGTAACCAAAATATGTTATAAAGCACCAACTAGAGTGCACTGTCGTAAACCTTGCCAACTGTTTGCTATAACCCGTTGTCGTACCACAGCAGGTAAACGATCTCCACTTTATCGTTTACTTCAATCATATAATAAACACTTCAACTCAGTAGATATAACCGCAACACGACCTAGTACTTATAAACGTAAGATTGTTGAATGTTTATCGTAATACTTATGTATGTATGTATAGGAATTTATGTGTATGTATATGTATGTATGTGTGTATGTATATATATATATATATATATATATATTATAAGCGTTATTTATATACTAATATAATAACTTATAAGCATTTACATATATCAAAAAAAATTTTTTGCTGTATTTCTTATTCTGTATTAGTTAATTAATGCTTTACTTGATGGCTGTCTTGATGGCTGTACCTGCCGACCTAAGAAACCTCAGATATGATCAAAAATGTATTACTTCTCAATATTTTATCATTACAAACATTACAGAGATTTCTATGGTAGGGGACATTGCTTGCTACACGACGCATATTTATTGTATTTAAGCATACCTTGTCTGACTTAGCTTGATTGGTGGGGTTAGGGCAGAGATCGACTTTTTATTTTTATTTATTTTTTGTGTTATATCCTTAGATTGGGTGCATAGTACATAAATGGTACCTATCTTTTCAGGTAATTTAATATTTATTGATAAATTAATAACCCATTTAAAACTTAATTTGTGAAGGTATGGCCGGGGAATAGATCTTTGTTCGGCTAACATTAGTCAGGCTATGTTTGACGAGGTGTAGTTTGGTTTCTACGTATTAGGTATTAGCATTTATAATTTTATAGTACAAGTAATTATTATTATTATTGTAACTGCTACCAACTACACACTATTATTATAGTAACCAGTGGTGAATGTGGTTGGTAACACAGTTGGTAACTACTTCATATAATTCTGTGATTGTTTTGATATGTACTAGTACTGTGTTACTGTTTTTTAACCTAAATAAATAAAAAAAAAAAAAAAAAAATACCATGTGTTATTCCTAGGTCTAAGCTAAATGTGTAGGTAACACCAAAATTTCAAGCCAATCCATTCAATAGTTTTTGCGTGAAAGAGTAACAAACATTCATCCATACATTATATTTTATATCATAATGGATGTACGTATTTATAATGGATTTACGGATGGATGTTTATAAAAACACTGTGAAATAAAAAGTGATAATGAAATAATATTGATTAATAATATTAATAATAATATTTTATTATAATAGCCACCGCTCTCATATTTATATCGTGATGGTCATTAAAAATATTTCAAATGAACTAAAACGCAAAATCTTATATAGATACATAATTACATAATATCCAAAAATCGAAGTAGTCGTTTCTGAGATACATGGTAAATTTATAAATAAGTACTCACAATAAAATTGCTTTTTTAAGGATATACGTACGTACGTAGGATTTAAGTATCTTATACTTATGGCTTTTGTCTAACATAGTTTTAATAATTAATTATGATAGGTAATCTCGGTCCTCGGTGGAGCGCGAGTTGAATTACTGCGCCAAAGTAAGATGATTTCGCGGTCATTTCTTTCGCAAAGTGAGAGTTAGAGTAATGGTACTTACACTCATGATATCTATTATAATATATAATTGATATATTTCAACAAATATCTATCCAAAGACGAATAAGAAAAAATAAATACCTACCTCTTATTTCTTTATCATCCATCTGACCGAACATATCCCGACGACGACTCTTCTCATTTTGATTAGGATTGTATATCTTGAAGTTGTCTTTTGTTTTGTCCATATTGTGTGCTAGTCCAGAGTGGAATGAGCTCGATAAAAGCTTGCTCGGTGAATAGGTGAATGGAATAAGCAATATAATCAATCACCAGACGTCTAAGCGTTTGGTTATGCGGGTTGGAAGCAATGGAGTCGATTTTAGTATTTTTTTGTAAAGTTCTATGTTATGGTCTACCAGTATAAGACTATTCTCAAAATTAAAATTGAGTTTTTTTGTTTCACAACATTTGGACTTAATAAATAATAATAATTTTATATTTCCACCTACATATTATATTAATGTGTGATCAACATGCATCCGGAACTACATATTTTACATGTCTTCTGACACGGGAGCACTCATTTATGAATATACCACAAAAAATAATCAGCAAGTATCCAAAGAACCAGTAAAGACAACGCTGAACTTATCTCACTATTGTTTAAATGTCAAGAAAAACATTTTTCAAAATTAAAAAGAATAACATCAGCTCCATAGTTTCCAAATCCCATGTAGCAAGAACAAGGAATATCCACGACGTCGCGACGGCGCTCAACTGCCATTAATTCATATTTCACACTAATGGTGACTTCGAAAACACTTAACGAGCCCTAAGTGAGATGTGGCGGCCGTGTTCGACCTACGCTTTAATATTAGATGATGCGGTAGCAGGTAACGTTCTATATTTCCTTTAGAATAGTTAAATTTGGAAGACTGTTATTAGACTGAATTGTTAGACTGTTATTAGGAAGAATGCTGTTATGCAACTTCATATTACATTAATGCATTTTCGTGGCAACACTTTTTCTGAATAAACTCGGTCTAATAATACTTTTACGTGCATTCTCACTCATAGTATACTCCTATATTGTATATGTCTTTTATATATGTAAAATGTTACACAAAAAATCGTGTTAAATATTGTAAACTAACATGTTTCCATTTTTTTCCAACTAGATGTCGCTGAAGTTAGACAATAATGTTTTTCCCCTAACGCAGTCTGACTAAGGCCATTAATTAGCTAAAAAACCATGTTAACTCTTAAAATCTACAAAACCAAACTAGTAACATCATCGGTAAACAACATTATTTTACATTAATTCCGCCACAAAAAAAAATCATTAATATGAGATCCGCCTTATTGCATCTGAAATTCATTGTCAAATTAATGGCCATGCGAGTAGCCGTCACGCACACACTGAAGGCTAACCAAAGACATTTTGATCGCAAGGAACCAGGATGAACCTTTAATTTGAACTTAATAGGAACTTTCCGTTTTATATTATAATTCATGAAAGCCGAGTCATTTATATTGACTGGCCTGTGTTTCAATAATTGCAATGAAAACGCAATTAAGGCCTGTTCTCGGTAGCAATAAATAATTTATATTCACTCTGTAATCGAAAACGCTACAATGCAATGACTGCGCTGAAAAACTTTATTAAATCGTGCGCTGACAGGTCGATGTTAATTAAAATGGTCCGATGAAGAGGACGCTCCGTTTGGTACTAATTAAGTAACTAATGTTATTTAATATTTTTATGGACTAAGCGATTTGTTAAGAAAAATTCACTGAAGACGATTTTTGTAGTGGTTTCGATAATTGTAATGATAGGCCTCTTTTGCAGGGGGCCGCCTGGGGAAGTACCACACCTTTGCCAGCTATTCATCCGCCAAGCAGTAATATGTATTTCAGGGTGACAGGCGCAGTGCAGTGCCGCGCAGAATTTTGAATTTTAAAACACTGGTTGAATCTGAGTATTATATAAAAAAGTCCCTTATTATATAAAATACCGAAAGTGTTTTAATAATATTTGTAGGACTAGAAGAATAATAAATTCCCCAGAACCAAATGGCACATAGAGTTCTGTATGCTGTTGGTTAATCAAACAGGTTTGCGTCAATCCGTACTCAATTATCCCTCGTAACGATGCTATAATGACGTCATTGTCATTAGTTTTGTTTGTTTGTTATTAATTATCTTCATAATACAGGCTTGTCGCCACGTTGTGCTGCCAAATTGTCACATTGAAATTGCTTTTAATATTACCCTAGCTTATAGGCATAAGCTATGGTATATAGAGGTCTATATACCAGCACCATATACCTTTATAACTAAAGCCTTTTCTCTGAAATCGTAGGCGAAAACGTATTTTTAAAGAGTTTGTCAAGTAAAAGTTAAATAAAAATTGTTCTATGGCTTCGCAGCAGTGAACGGAAAAAACATGAAAGTATTTCTAGCGCTTGAAAAAGACCTAAACTACCGATTATGCTGCGCATGCCGATTGTGCTGTGAACAGTGAACGGAAAAAACATTTTATTGTTACAAGATTTCATTGTTACCATGGTTACTATGCGTTGCTTAGCAACACAGTAACATTACAGTAACAATGAGATCTTAGCTTATCCAATTAGCGACGAGCGTTGACTACAGGAAGCAATAATTACTTCGGAATGGTTATAAAGAATAAGCTAAGTTGTTCTAAGAAAATAAACGTCGTAGGTCCGTATACTCGTAGTCCATGACATTTGTTCGAGGGAATCTTTCTATGTTTTTTCCGTTCACTGCTTTGCAGCAATGACGTTGAATTGTTTCACTGTCGCTAATCGCAGCTTCGCAGCGAGCTTTGCGTCTTATCTAACACCCGTATTTAGAACAATATTAATGTAAGGTACTGTGATAAGTAAGGAATTTCTCACCGCGTTATAAATGGGCCTTAGGTAAATAATATTATGTAATATATAATAATATAGAAGGACAACTTCCACACACGGTCATCTGGTCCCAAACTAGGCTGTACTATGGTAACCATATGAATGATATACATATATAAGCTTATAATACCCAGACACAGATCAAACAGACATTTTCATGAACATAAATGTTTGAACTGACCGGGGATCGAACCCAGAGCCTGCGGCACAGAAAATAGAGTTACTACCATCTGAGACTCTCAGTGCTCTAATATTTGACAGCCTCGTTGGCTGTCAAATATTAGAGCACTGAATGAATTATCACCTTGAGCACCAAAATCAAGCATGAATTAAGGAAAACCCATATAAAAGTTTCTCGGCGTACTTCTGATACCTAAAGAATTATAATAGTACAGCTTGCGAAAAAAATTAACCGGGGCATAAACTGAAATCTTATTTATAGCTGAAACATGAAAAGTCAAAGGAACTTTACGCTGTGAGTTAAAAATGACAGCAATTCGTATCTAAATTAAAGAAGCTCGAAGAAGACGTCTCAAAGAGTTTTAAGCTCACTACAAAAAAGTAAAACACGCATTTGTAAATGTCGCGAACCTCTGCGTTCTTATCTCTACTCTTTATAACTCTACTGAATTTAGGAACGCGCGAGTTTTCACTCCTTTTAACTTTGTAAATGAATCACTCGACTGCCTCGGTGGCGTAGTAGGCGCATGCTTGACTGCCAATCAAGAGGTCCCGGGTTCAATCCCCAGGTTAGGCAAAGTGTTAAATATTGAATTTTTCCATTAGGAAATTATCTCAATAACTGCCTGGAGTCTGGAACTGTGCCCGGTAGATGGCAATAGGCTCGCCCCCTATTACATGGGACCAATAACATACTGGCGAAATGTGGGTGGGTGTACTATGGGACTTAGTCCTGGGTACACCTCTGCCTACCCCTTCGGGAAAAAGGCGTGAATGTATGTTGTGTTATGTCATGTGAAATGAATCACTTGACTAAGTTTCAGGTTGGAGTAGACTTTAATTTTGAATTCGCACTTTTATAGATAAATAACTTGTTCACAATCTTATCAATAAAATACAAAATATTTGAAAAGCACGTAAAATCCATAACATTTTATAACGCATTTGGAACAAAAGTCAGCTGTTTAAGACACTTCCTTGCATAAATCAGTTCATTCCCGACCCAAAAGCCTCAACTGTGATAAAAGGTTTTTTGAATTCGCTAAAAGCTCGCAAACTTTTAATGTTACTTGTGGATTACGCTAAATTGCCCATGATCAACGTGAACATATAAGCCTTAACAAATACAAATTCTCAAATCGCTAAACAAGATTTTTTCGAAATCGAGACTAACGCGCCCAAGTAACATTGAATTTATGAAATCATAATTTATTGAAAACAGCCCACGTCTGGTTGTAAAAATAAATATCACTTTTGTTCAGAAATCTGCAGAATGTAAACGTACATTACAAGTTTTAGGTAAAAAGAATTTGCGGCCGTATCGGAAAAATGTTTTTGACCTAGATGTTTTGGATACTGAAGACCTTCAACTTGCTTTTATTATTGTTCTCACCTACAACATGTTTGTTGGAAACCTTTTCAGAGTTCCGTACCCAAAGGGTGCCGAAGGAACCTTATTACTTAGCCTCAGCCATCCGTCCGTCCTGGCTGACTGTCACAGGGCTCTATCTCTTAAACCATAATAGCTAACACTACTAACTAATTACAAGTGTCAATTTTCACAATATCTATTCTTTTGCCGCTATAACAACAAATGATAAAAATAAAATAAAGTACATGATTAAATGTACATACAACTAACGTGTTTAATAAATTGTCATATAAGAATTTAATGGCAATAAAAATATTTTTATTTATATATACAAAATTCTTAACTGACATTAGTAATATGTATTTTATTTGGTATGTGACGAAAGATTTTTACCAATAAATAGGTAAAAATAGGTACATGGGTAGAAACACTATATAACATAATATAACCCTACATAACAAAGAGTTGTAGTATACGTGTAAGACGACGCAAAATACCAGGAAATTCGTGAATATATCAAAGAATAGAAAATATGGGACAGAACGTCAATTTTGGCAGAGAACACAAAAAAAAGTAAAAGAAATATTTTCAAAAATGAAAGTTACATACGTGCACCAAAAAGGCTGTCGCCAACAATACGCATGGAGAAATTTCGACCGCCCATACAAATTTGCCAAACTGAATTTTTTTATTTTTTTTTATTTTAGGGAGTGACAAGACGAGCAAATCAGGTGCCTGATGCTAAGCATCATGATTGCCCATATCAGACGCAGTGCCACCCAGTGTTTTAAATTACAAAATTCTACGCGGCACTGCACTGTGCCTGTCACCCTGAGATATGAGTTGTTGAATCTCGTAATGCCCAGTAATTTCACTGGTAAATACTGAATGCTGAACTAAGTATTTTGTATAGGGAAGTGGAAAAATTCTTTCTTTTGAAAATTGTTCAGATTGACGGGCAGATGCACCCCCTCAAGTATTACTACACCTTTTGTAACACGTTGTATATGCGAGTCCCATTTGAATATGACGAGTTTGTTTAATTACCTTTTAAACAGGTACCTAATATTATGTTTAATGAGGTGGCAACATTGCAACCCACCTAAAATCTCTTCTCTATAATAACATACATTCACGCCTTTTTCCCGATGGGGTAGGCAGAGGTGTACCCAGGACTCAGTCCCATAGTAGATACACCCACATTTCGCCAGTATGATAATGTTATTGGTCCCATGTAATAGGTGGCGAGCCTATTGCCATTTTCTTGTAAAAAAATTTGGGTTTCACGTGCTTTGTGGGATGGTGCCGAGTCTTGTTGAAAGGTCCAATGATTTCTACCAAATTGTTTACGTGCCCAAGGTAACAAAGCATCGTTTAAAATGTTTTTACGGTAGATCTGCTGGTTTATCTTTATACCCTGGTCAATGAAAACGAGAGGTGAGCGTCCCGTGGCAGTTACCGCAGCCCAAACCATCACAGATGCTGGTGCTTGCTTTCGCAAGGCAATTCGTTGGTCTAAATTGTCATTTGATTTACACTTTAACCGTACGCGATCATTTTGTTTGCTCACATATTGCTGGACCGTAAAAAATTTTTCATCGGAAAATACCAAATTTTCAAGCATGCCACCAAGTGCTTTAAGTTCTTAGCTCTTTCTAGACGAGTTGCCTTTTGTGCAAGTGTTAGGTCTTGCACTTTTTGTAATTTGTAGAGCTTCAGTTGAAGTTTATTTTTCAATATGCGTCCTATGCTCCGGGCAGATACATTAAGACTTTTCGCCAATTTAACTGCGCTTTGTCGTGGATTTCGTTCAATTCTAGCCTTTACCTTTCGAACCATTTCTGATGATGTTGCTGTTGTTGGATGTCCACTTCCATGGCGTTTTTTGATGCTACCCGTATCATTGTAACGCGTGATGGTCCGATACACAAACATTTTGTTCAAATGTAAATGTCCTAGCTCATTAACGATGACTGACTGCGATTTTCCAGCCAAATACAAAGAAATGACACTGTTTCGTTTGACTTCCATCTGCAAAACTTTTTTTAACAACGACGAAAAATAATAAGCTTTTGTATGTTTATTAACAATACAATAGACTAAGGGCCGGTTTTTTGATCGCTGGAGCAGTGTTTAAATATTCCGACTAACTGTCAAGCTAACTAGGGATCAAAAAACGAATTTTTTCGAAATTTAACAAATTGTCAAGAAATTTAACAACTAGTTGACTTAACCCGCGATCAAAAAACCGGCCCTAAGGAATGTGAAAAAATGGGCGCCATACTGTAAACAGTTTAGTTGCTATGGCAACGTAAAGTTAGTAACACTTCGAGTGCCGAACCCGTAATTATTAGATCAATACCTCATTTTACACTTATGTAAAAAATGTCAACTACTTAAAGTTAAGTGACATTAATATTATAATTATTTCTTTTTTGTGAACATATTCATTTTTTTTGGGATATTTTGGCCATAGAGCTCAAAATAAAATTTAACTTTCCGCAAACCAATTTATTAAGAAATAAGTTTATCCTTATTATACCTATCTTCTATGCGCCTCTAGGCTTTACTTTAGGTATGTGAAATGTAATTTTACCAGTACCTAGGTTTAATGAATACAAAAATCTCATTGGAATTTATGAAATAGATATAATCTGAACATCGTTTACCTCAAACAATGGAAGACAAAGATAGCATACCGAAGATAACAACGGCAGGAGTAGGTCTCGACAACTTTAGAACAATCTGGAACAAACAGAACTTATCCATTACTGTATCGGCTTAATCGATCTTCTATTTTGAGGTACGAGGTTACATTTTAAACCTTAAAATGATACACGTAAAGTTTATACTGAAACGTTGCTACTTGTATAGGGTAAACGTATTTGAGGCACGTATATTTTGTTTAGTTTGTTTGATTATAAGGTTTGTTTTTGATAGTTGTAGGTACCTAATAGTATTTAGTGATGGTATTGTATTGATAATGCTATTATTAGAGCGAAATTACTAGTTATATTGTGGACAAGTCCGGCTGGTATAGATATTCCAAATAATCTAGTAATCACTACAAAAATAATGTTTTCGTAATGTTATTGATATTAAAAACATCCCTTTTTGGTTTGCTATGGTAGGGTAAAAACTAAGTATACATCTTTCCCGAGTGTAGAAATAATGAGTTTGAAACTTTTTTCTTTATACACAATTAGTGGTCTTTGTGATAACCTTCGAGCAACCCGTTCTTCCGCCTGTGTCGTGCACGGTGGCACGGTAATTAGATTATTACCGTGACGGCGGAGGTGGAAGACCGCGTTGCTCAGGGGTGACAACACATGGAATTGACAATTTACCTTTAACTTGACTGCGTCAGCGCCAAAAACGAAAGGTTATGTGTGTATTCTACCTGTTACATGTGTATGAATCCAATTTTATGTCCCCGTAGTGATTAAAGACTGAACCATTTTAATGAGGTTTCTATCAATCTTACCTACGTGTTCAAACTTCGTTTAGACTAGATACTTTTAGATTCAAGGAAAATTATTGATATTTGTCTTAGGTAAAATAAATAAAAAAAAGTGTTCTCAGAGAAAAAAAAAGAAAGAAATGTTAATGAAATAAGCATAAATAATAATACGATTATTATATAGGTATACCTGCTTATGCATACATACATACACACAAAACACATTTTATATAAAAAAGTATATATCTAAGTTAACGCAATCAAAATTGTGGCCACTTTACTGCTTATTTCCATATTTTGCGCAAGGAAATAATAGATGGCGCTGTATGTTTGAGGTTTTTGGAATTGGAAGCGTTTTGTTCATGTATCTAGGTATGGAACCCTCCACAATGCATACATAAATACGTATGCCTTAACAATTTTATTTTAACTTGAATTTATTAATTAAAGTAATTCAAGTAACTTATAAATACTTAGGATTGCTAGTAGACGAGTTTAATAGCTTCCAAGCTGAATAACTTTACATTATATATATATATATATATATATATACCTTACATACTCGTACTTGGAATAATGACAACTATTTTTACTGATGGAAAATTAAATATATTTTAAAACAATTTGCACTAAACCTATTTTTATCTTATCAGCTTTCGTCTGAATTCTACGAAAAAATACTAATATTTGTGTTTTGTGCCAATTCTCCGTTAACCCTTTCCGCCCTTTCACAACTCCCTTGCGGCTGATTGTTGTTCCCAAAAAACGATGTTACTGCGGTTTCGTAATTGAGAATAACTCCGCGAGATTTCTCATAGGAACATTTGTTATCCCTAACCTTATCTGTCTTTGCAGTTTACAAAAGTATAGAGAGATATTTTTGATAAAGCAAGGCTGATTTCCACTGCCTCGGTGGCCTAGTGAGCTATGAGGTCCCGGGTTCGGTTCCTAGGTCAGGCATAGTGTTATTTGGATTATTCCATCAGTGACAGGAGTCTGGAACTGTAGCAACAAGACGCGACGACTATCCCATACCTTAAAGGCGATATCGAGGACCCACAGTTTATTTTACCTTCCGAATATAACATACAATCACGCCTTTTTCTCTAAGGGGTAGGCAGAGGTGTCCCCAGGATTCAATCCCATAGTAGGTACACCTACATTTCCTCAGTATGTTATTGGTCCGTGTAATAATGGGTGAGCCTATTGCTATCTACCGGGCTCAGTTCCGCAGTGAAGCTTGCGCCCACTACGCCACCGAGGCAGTATTCCGAATCATGGCAGCGACCAAATGCATCTTTGCGTTTGGTGATCAGGTTCAAACCCATGGCTCCAGCTTTAAATTCCCGTTAAGAAAAGGATGCAACAATATAATTTGTATATGTAATATGTATCTATCCATAAACCAAGTTTAATCATAATATTGTGGGGCTTCATAATCATTTGCAAGGAAAAAAACGAAGTTGCCAAATCACTATGAATATAAAAAGCTGGTTCGAGAGATGTTTACAGGGTGGTAAGTGCAAGCCATACGTTTGCAGAGCTGACATTATGTCGGTCACTTAAGTTCTATATGACTACTAAGACCTTTACATCTCATTGAATGTTTCAACTCTTTTTTCTAGTTTGTGCATCATTTTCTAAGGACAGTATTTTACAGTTATATATTTATGGAAAACTATCTATGGATCACTATCTATGGAAAAAAGTGGTATTGTAATTATAGTTGGAAAATAACATACATAAATCCCAGGAACCCAGGACTCAGTCCCACGATAGGCACACCCACATTTCGCCAGTATGTCATTGGTCCCATGTAATAGTGGGCTAGCCTATTGCCATCTCCCGGACACAGTTCCAGACTCCAGGCATTTATTGAGATAATGGCTAATGGAAAAATCCCATATTTTTACTTTAATTTACTTTGCCTGACCTGGGGATCAAACCCGGGACCTCATGATCCTTGAAACATAACATTATAAAATATAATATTAAAAGAGTAAACATAAGTAAATCACTGTGACAGTGAAAGTAAACATGTATATGAATAGAAAGAAAATTGTATCGTCAAAAAAAAAAAAACCGAAGTCTTTCCTTTTATCGCGTTATTTCTCACGATAAAATAGATAATTTATTTTAAATATTACCAACGTGTCAGATCCAGTCTATCTGAGTATAACGTTGGTGATTTTCACCGACTGCCGTCTACCATATGACACGGAATGAAAGTATACAACAGCATCCAACAATACAAAACTGTATATATAGGTATATAGGTATTGTTACTTTTTAAAGGCATATCTGTCGGAGAAATGTTTACCCTCACTTTTACCAGGTGCTTCTGTATTAAGCCCGTCACACACGTAGCTATAAGCGTGTGTGGTAGCAAGCAAGGAGACGATGCAATAATATATATTATATAATATAAAAATCTTGTGTCACGATGTATGTTGCCAATAAACTCCAAAACTACTGAACCGATTTCAATCAAATTTCACATGTAGCCGTATTTTGGTCTAACTTACTGGATAGGATAATTATCATCTCAATTATTCGCTTATGTCGTGAATGTAAACGAATAAAATGTAGTCAAGATAGAGGATCGCGAGATTTATTTTTTAAAAAGACAAAAATAGAAAATTATATATTTATTACGTCTGACGATACAGAGAGTTGAGTTAGAACTAACTTAATATTAATCGAATGGTTACAAGAAAGTTTCTTATCGCTACGGTTCTCAAAACAAATGCATCCTGGACCACCGTGCAGCCAGACGCTATCTCAGCAGTTTTACTGCCTACGCATGTACTCGAATGGTGGCGGTCGGGACTCCAGCATGCATGACTCCTCCCTCCGTAAGATCGAAATTATCGCGGGGATTTTCTTGACCTCGATAATTTCGTCTGTAATATTTTAACATAAAATACGCAAAAACTATAACTAAGAGTACATATAAAATCAATGTTCCAATGCTTATCCTTTCCACGTTTATCACACTATCATGCTCACTATATTGGCCAATTACACTTTCACTTTTCCTTAACACACTGGATAGATGCTGCAGGTTTGTCAGGTCCATTCCTCTCAGGTTCACTGGTTCTGCGAGAGGTGCTCTCTCCGGCGGCGCTACGGCGGGAAGGTTTATCAGGGGTACTGCTGGTAAATTCATTTTTCTGGTATTTCCTCGATGTCTTTTCATGGTCATGCCTTTGACTTCAGCTTCGCAATCGTCGTCTGCAGTCACGATGTATGTTCCTCGAAGGTGGTGGTGAGTTACGTCATTTTTGCAATTTTGGGTGAGAAGAAGATCGGATCTGGTGAACACCATCCATCGGTTGCTCTGTATCTTCTCTACTTTTACATCTTCCAGGTCTACTGTGATCGGGTGGCACTGAGTCGTGTCTGCTGCAAAATTGAGCAGGTTGGCGATGCAGGTATCCTTGACCAGAGAGGGTGAGTAATCTTCCTCGCAGAGAAATAAGGACTCTTCTATTTCCTTACAAGGGCGCGAGAGCGACACTGTTTTCGACCTTTTCATAAGCAGATAAGGGAATTTCGGCAGGATAATATGAGTTTGATTAAGGGTGTTTGTGACAGGTAGGGGAAGGACTTTATAGTAAGTATATATATCGTTTTCTACAAGGGGTATGTCCATTACGAAAGTTATTTGATTTTCCTTTGCGTAAGCCTTTAAGTCTATACATTGCTCTAGTTTCAATAAATTTTCTGGGGTTACAGGGAACATGAGCTTATTTTGCTGCTCTATATCCTTAAATATTAATAACAGCTCTTTGGAGTCCAAAACAGATTGATGTAAGATTCCTAGTTTACTAAAAGCTACAGTAGTTTCAACTTCGTCCAATATGGTGTAAAGAGTTTGGAAATTGTGTAGAAATAAGTGATAAGTGTTAGTGATTTTGAGAGCATCTCTGGTTTCATTAGTATTATTCAACTGTTTTCTAATTTCCCAAATTGCTTTATCCAATTGAATGAAATTGTATTTAGTACTATTTGTAATATTCACCAATGACTTCATCATTTCAGCGACCACTGTTACCTTTTCATCTACAGCAATTTGCTTTGATTTTACGCTTTTTATTAGTGCGTCATATTTTATAGCGTCATCATTATCTAAATTTCCCGAAATTAATTTGATTATGGATCCCAAAGGGTTTAGAAGGCCGCGCTTAACTCTGTTTACTGGCATTAGTTGGTTTAATTTTTGCACTGTAATATTCTTAATAAAATCTGTCTGAGTCTTTATGTCATTGATGTCGGGTTTAATTCGATTTTTTCCGAAATAGTTTTCTATATGCTTATTCAAATTTACGTATCTATTCAAATTAAAATCTAAATCGTCTCTAATTAAACTTAAATCTAGAATCTTAATAATAGTCCACTTATCACTAGTCGTGAGGGCTTGACCTTCTTTGATCGGGAAGATTCCGGGGTTATCCCTGATCTGCTGAAGTAGAAGGGCCAGGGCAGCTGACGCCTGCAGCAGGATCAGGGCGCACCTGTGAAGGACGTTTTAGATCCTTAATTGGCGCTTTAGTTTCACGACCTTTTATCTTAATTGGTACTATGTTCCTATCTATTTCTCCTACAACTTCTGCCTTTTGATATCGCGGTTTATCTTTCCCTCTTCTCTCATTTACGCCTTTTACAAATACTGTGTCCCCTTCTTTTACTTTGAATTTCTTTTCTCCTCCAAACTTTTCTTTAATTTTCTCCTTTATGTCTACAGCTTTATCAGTTAGATATTTGTACAAGAATTTAGTGCGATTTTTGTGGTCTTGCACTAATTTTTGTGTAAAATCCTTATTAAATTCGACATTGAATGGGTTTTTAGAATCCGTGTGACCGAATACCACCTCGAAGGGTGTTAGTCCTGTGGTCGTGTGAATCGTCTGGTTATAAGACATAAGCGAGTAAGTCATTACGGACGCTGCATCCGTGAATTTGTGTTCGTACTTGGCTAGCCGATAAATTTCGATAAGGGTTGAATGAAATCGTTCCACGACTCCCATCGAATTTGGGTTATGTGGGGTACCTATGTGTAAGTCAACTTTGTAAAAGCTTAAGGTTTCTTTCAGTAAGATATTGTTAAATTCGGATCCGGAATCAGCACTGATCTTATGTGGCACTCCATATAAAGAGAAATACTTGATGAGAGCTCTAATTATTTCAGGTGTAGTTTTATTATTAATTTCCATCGCCTGTCCGAGTTTGCTGAAAGCGTCAACCAAGGTTAAGTATGATTTTCCTTCAATAGTGAATACGTCTATGAAAATCTCTTGGAAAGGCTTCATTTGTGTTTGTGTGAGCTGTAATTCAGGCTTCAGTGGTTTTCTGTCGTACTTCATGGTTTTGCATCCTTCACAAGCATTTATTATGGTGGCTACAGTTAAATCCATATTATTCCAGTAGAATGTTCGTTTCAAATGCATGATGGTCTCTTTTATTCCTCGATGACAGGTTTTACCAATGTGGTATTTTTTTACTATATCTCTCTGCTCATTCTCGTCTTCAACATATACTACTCTCTGTGTGCATTCAAGAATCTTTACGGTGTCCTTTTTAAATAATGTTATTATTGCGGCTGCAAATTGTTTCCGGTGTCCTTCGTCTTCGAAATAGATAAAATGTTTCACTTTTGGTTTGATGAATTCTTTCAGAAATTGTTTTACTAAATCGGGTCTATCAAGTGGTAGGTGAACTTCCAAAATCTTTTGTTTTGGCCTTGATAAGTCCTTGACGGCCAGTTCTCCTCTAAACCATGTATGTATTAATATTTGGTTGGGCTTAGTGTCAATGGCTTCATTCAAAATAGGAATTCCAGACGAGTCTGTTTCGTAGACAGAGTGTTCAGTTTCTGAGGGCTCAGATGCTGTTATAGTGCTGCTCGTTGGGGATGGAATAGAAAAGGGTGACCTAGGCTCGTGTGGTATTGATAAAGTACTTTCTGATTCAGAAGATATGGTTACTGTGTCTATATTAACTTCCATGGAGTCACAATCTCTTCCTACGGCGTTGACTTTAATTCGTGATAAGGCATCGGCTACACAGTTTTGTTTCCCCTTTTTATATATGATGTCGTAATCAAATTCTGCCAATCGAAGTTTCCATCTGGTTAGCTTACTATTATGCTCCTTCATGTTGTTGAGCCAGGCAAGGGGTCTGTGGTCAGTATATATTGTAAACCGCCTACCATACAGATATGGGCGGAAATGTTTTACGGCCCAAACTATAGCTAGTAACTCCTTTTCTACAGTGCTGTATCTGCTTTCGGCGTCATTCAAGGTGCGACTAGCATACGCTATTGGCTTGTCAGAGCCTATGGGACCTTGGGAGAGTACCGCACCGACCGCGAAGTCAGACGCGTCGGTCGTAAGTACAAATGATTTAGAAAAGTCTGGGAATTGCAATATTGGCGCATTCACCAACAATTCCTTACATCTTTCAAAAGCACCTACAAATTCGTCCGTGAGTTCTATTTTATTGCGCTTTTTTAGACAGTTAGTGAGGGGACGAGTGATTTTGGCAAAGTCCTTGATGAATTTACGATAATATCCCACTAGTCCCAGGAAGCTTTTAATTTGTGTTGTAGTGGTTGGGATCGGAAAGTTCAGGACGGCCTGAATTTTATCGTTGTTAGGTTTAAGTCCCTCTTTCGTTATCATGTGGCCAAGATAGAGTACTTCCTTGCGGAAGAATTCGCACTTGTCCAGCGTCACTTTTAGGTTGGTTTCCCTTAGTCGGTCGAAAACCATACGCAATTTTTCAATATGCTCCTGAAGGCTAGATGAGTACACGATTATATCATCTAAATAGACAAGGCAATGTAGTCCTTGTAAACCCCGAAGCACATTGTCCATCGCACGCTGAAACGTAGCTGGAGCTGTTTTCAGGCCGAAGGGCATGCGGGTGAACTCGTAGTGACCCGCTTGCGTGGAAAACGCTGTCTTGTGTCTGTCTTCTTCTGTCACCTCGATTTGGTGGTAACCACTTGCCAAATCGATAGTACTAAAGTACACCGATTTTCCTAATTTATCAAAAAGGTCTGCGATGTTGGGCAGAGGGTATTTATCGTCCGTAGTTATTTCATTGAGGCGCCTATAATCTATAACCATCCTGTATTTTCTTTCGCCCGAAGCGTCAACCTTTTTGGGTACCAAATGTACTGGAGCGCTCCAAGGCGAGTGTGATTCCCTTATGACGTCATCTTCTAAGAGTTTGGTCACCTGATTTCGAATTTCTTCATTGTAGAGTGGTGGGTGTCTATATGGCCGAATAAATATGGGGTCTTCATTCTTAGTCCGTATTTCATGTTTGACCTTGTTGGTGAACGAGAGCGGTATACCCTCGCAATGGAAAATGTCTCGATATTCGTAGCATAGTTTTTCTATTGCCTCGCGCTCTTCCGTATTGGTATGGTCTAGCCGAAGCTTTTTTAAATTTTCCTTTAGGAGTTGGTCGACCTCACAATTACTTGATGTTGCGTTTATAGTGCATTCCTCCCTTTCATATTTTGTTACCCTTAGTGGCTTAGCAAATGCCATTGATATAGTGTCTTCGGAAGCATTTTGAATTATAGTGTATGCGAATGAGTCCTCGCATGTGACAAGGGCACTTGGCATTCTCACCCCTTGTCCAAAATCAACGAAATCTATGATGGCTTCCCCATTTTTGAGGTCAGTAGGTATTTTGACCCGCGAGTCGGTCCTGCAGGCCTACCATCAACTTATAGGCTAGCAATTCAATTCCGACTCTATTCAATTTAGGTACCTAAAAAATTTCATACCATCAACTCATTAAGCGACGATCGCATTTGAATCGTATTACGTCAGAAAGAATGAACAAAACGTTGTCTCTGATCCAACTTTCCGCCGCCGAGCGAGAAAAAGACAACGCTATATAAAAATCTCGTGATCTCATTCAATGGCCGCTTCGTTTTGAAACGGTATCTTACATAAAAATCGGAAATTACCGGATTTTTTTAGACCCCAATTTTATATTAAGTATTGCGAATAAAATACATTAAATTATTTTATATTTTACAAAATTTTATTTATTTAATATTTTGGGTATAGTGTCTTACCATTAATGCTTGAATTTCCAAGATTATTATACGAAAGCTTAATTAAAATTTTTGAACGAACTAGCCGATGTCATCCTTATTATTCTTTACGAGCGCGGTAGTTTTAAAAGTGGAATTATTAGTTTGTGTTTGGCGTTTGGAACAAAACAAAGTTAGTAAATTTATAATGAGGTGAGCTGTTAGTTTATGTTTTCTATATAATTAAGTGTTTTGGATATTATTTAACGATTCGTAATATCAAACCTCAATAATAATTCCATTTCCAATCAACAGTGTGGAATTCGTGTACCTTTACCTTTCTTAAGTGTTTTTTTTTTGTATACAGTTAACAATCTCGTCAAGTGGTGGCACGAAGGGTTACGTACCACCAGTTAGAAATATTGTGGGAAGCTCTAAACTCTCATCGAGAACATCTTCAAAACAAAAGCATCTTCGTTGATGCACTTCATCAGCTCAAATAATAGTAGTTCGTCAGACATACTATTCAATATTCAAACAACTCTTGCGCACGACGTTAAACTTAGTTGATTAATATCTTAGATATTATTATGTCACAGAGTCACAGCTCTACTTATCGACTTTAGCCTCAATAATGAAAATAGCACACTTACACTTACAGAGATTTAAAAAATACACGGAAATATGTAAAAACGATTCAGTTTGGCGAAACAAAACTAACTTTTATTGAATCGCTAGATTTGACAGTTATGCTATTCAGGTTCAGTCGTAAGGAAGCATCATAGTACGAAAAGAACGAACGAAACTAAGCTTGCCATTCAGTTTAGGTTTTGTTTTGGCGGGAATTTTAAACTGATCGGCTTAACAAGGTCATGGTACGAAAATAGCGACGCAGTTCAGTTTAGGTCCTAAACTGAATTGCTTATCTAGTTGATGGTAAGCCTGCTGGGCTCTAGTAATATTTCGTACGGTGGGTTATATATTATTGGTATACTTGTATAGGGCGTCTGCAGAATTTGATTTTTCATGTCGATTTTAGCTTCTAGCTGTTTCAGCAGGTCACTCCCTATTAGGCCGTCGTAGCGGCTGTCTACGTCGTACACGTAGAATTTGTGTTTCCCTGCGCACTGGAAAGTTTTTAACAGAGGTATACAGATAACCTCGTTGTGTTGGCTGCGGGCGTGAGTGCTTATTACCTCGAAAGGCTCGTAATATTTAAAAGCGGAAAAGTATTCGTCCACCTTTGCAGGACTTATAAAGGACCGCATGCTTCCGGTATCGATCATGAAACGTGATTTAATTTCGGGTATTTCGATATGTGGGAGTTTTAAGACTGAGCTACAATTTAATTCTATTATTTGGGGTGGCAGCTGGAGGCTGTTAAGTGAAAATTTTCCAAGTCATTCATCTCTGAATAACCGTAAGCATCCCCGGGCATGTCATTGAGTTCCGGTACCTCCGTATTGTACATATAGTTTTCGTCGTAATAGGCGGCATCAGCAACGCTCTGCTCAGTGGGTTCTTCTACAAGTTCATTGTTATAGAATACATTCTCTGGGTCCGCCGAAGCAGTTAACATATTTTGCCTCAGCGGTCGGGCTGTTCTCATGGAGACATCCGTGTTTTCTGATGGTTTGGGGCGATTCGCGTTTGGCGGAATACCAAATTTAAATCCATGGCCAAAGGGTTGTTGAGGCAGTACTGGCCTCGCAAAATTTGGGTTTACTGGTGGCCTTGATGCTTGGCCAAAATTGAAATTTGGTCGTGGGGCACTATAGTTTTGAGGTCCGGTATTTTGGTTAAACCTGAAGCCCGTAGGTGGGTTGTTAGTTTGAAAATTGGGCCTAAAACCGGCATGTGGGGTTATATTTTGAGGCTGAAGGCCGAATCTAAAACCTTGGGGTTGTTGCGGTATTCCGAATTTGAAATTTGGGCTAGGCGTCGTGAATTTATTTTGTGTGTTAGATGGAATCCCGAATTTATAACTATTATTAGGGGCTGCATTAAGCGGCAGTGGCGGTTTAGTGGGCGCCGCCGAGGTCTGTCGCTGTTTCTGTTTTGCGTTAAATTGAGTCATGAAATTAACTTCCTCAGTTACTATACTTAATGCGGCCTCTAAGTTAGTGCACCCTTTCAGACGCACGATACGGATCAGATCTTCGGTCAGATTATATAAGAATACGTTAAGTGCCATATTATTATATACTATCATTTTAGCGGCCTTCACTCCCTCGTCGGATAACAAATTGACCTTGGCGAATAAGGTGCTACGCATATGTTGAATTCGGTGACAAAAATCGATATAAGATTCGCCCGAATTTATTTTCATTTGCTCGAGTTCAATCGCGATGCAGTCCTCAGAGCGTGGGTCGCCAAAATGTTGAACCAGTATGTCCCTAAGCGCTACCCATGAGTTTATATCCTCCCGCTCGCTTAATAAAGCAGCGGCTCTACCATGTAACCTACTGGTTATTGCGTGGAATACATATTGCTGCTGTACAGCGTTGCTAGGGGCTCCATACCCGTTATATATATATTCAGATTTCTTTATGAATAAATTTAACAAGTTTTCTTCACCCTCATACTTAGGTATTAGACACAATAGATCCTTAGGTACAATTCTTATGGTTTGTTCCTCCATTTTATTAATTTTACGAATATCCTACTATAACAGACAGTATTACGAGCTTAAAAATTAATATTGAAATTATAACGACGATATCAGTACGTAAGTGAAAATCAAATAACGATTATTTGGTCTAACCAACAGAAATAGATGGAAACGGAAAAGGAAATGCGAAAAGGTTTACTCACATTACGCCCGTCTTCATCCTTCTATTGTAGTTAGTCTTCGTCCTTTAAAACTTCCCGCGTCCAAGTATGACAAATTTATTGGTTTGGTTCGGATTGCCGCGAGCCACAGTCACTGAAGTTAAGTACCGCGACTACTATACGCGCGGATCGCACTTTTATTTCAGTACGACCTTTTGCAAACGTATCCCAGCAATCCTACCGGCTGCGCCAGTCAAGATAGAGGATCGCGAGATTTATTTT
This sequence comes from Hemistola chrysoprasaria, assembly GCA_947063395.1. Lineage (NCBI taxonomy): Eukaryota > Metazoa > Arthropoda > Insecta > Lepidoptera > Geometridae > Hemistola > Hemistola chrysoprasaria. The sequence continues at coordinate 6,483,052 of OX346720.1, read as the reverse complement.
TTAAAAAGACAAAAATAGAAAATTATATATTTATTACGTCTGACGATACAGAGAGTTGAGTTAGAACTAACTTAATATTAATCGAATGGTTACAAGAAAGTTTCTTATCGCTACGGTTCTCAAAACAAATGCATCCTGGACCACCGTGCAGCCAGACGCTATCTCAGCAGTTTTACTGCCTACGCATGTACTCGAATGGTGGCGGTCGGGACTCCAGCATGCATGACTATGTATCAATTAATTGTTTCTTAAGCAAGTGTTTATTTACTGTTTAGTTTTATGAAGTCCTCATAGATGGCGGTGTACGTTGATTCATCGATAAAATTCTTCAATATTGTTTGACATCTAGGTTGCAAATACACCCAATAGATGGCGCTGTGTTCTGTTTCTTTTAGAATATAAATTCTATTACTTTATTTCACGTAATATTTATTTATGCTCACGATATAACCGTATTATTTTAATGTTTTGTGACTGATATTTTTATAATTATACTGCGTATTATGTTACAATATTATTACCATTAATAATAAAAAAAAATTATACTATTTTTGTTAGAGAATTATTAGTCTTGGCGCCAAATTTTTATCAAATTTTCATGATCTGGCCATCAAATTCTATCGAGTCGCCATCTGAATTGAGTACTCCAGTTTTATTTTCAATTTAGCTAATTCGATTTTACCGGAAGGGTTTTATTTCCTCAGTTGCGATTAGAGAAATAAAATATGGCGGTACGAAGTTCGCCGGGTCAGCTAGTAATATATATTTTAGCCTTCATTTCATTGATACAGTAGTTTATATTAATATGCAATAATATATATTACTGCATATGTTGGTGACGTCATAGAAATATATATTATAGCTGCGTGTGCGGTCAGTCGAATATTTGTATAGAAAATATATCGTAATATGCCTTGCTATGATTTATATTAATATATATTATAGCTATGTACGCGTGTGACGGGCTTTAATCTTTAAGCTGTTTGCTAGCAAGTAAACTTGCTAGAAGAATATTATATTATAGTGTTATATTCCAAGATGAAAACATCATAACCCGTTATAAATTCTGAAGTTAAAATATTTTATTTTTGCGATTACGACTCTGAATACGGGTATAAGTGTATAAAAGGTGACGCACGCGCCAAATTCGAGCCGAACGAAACGAATTTAAGAATTCTTCTGTGTCGAATCGTCCGAATCGGACAGGTGTGCGAGGTTTCATAGATTTTCATATATTGTTTGTAGTGGTAGGCCTCTTTGCAGGGGCCGCCTGGGGAAGTACCACACCTTTGCCAGTTATTCATCCGCCAAGCAGTAATGTACAAACATTACTGTGTTCCGGTATGAAGGGCAATGTTACCAGCGAAATTACTGGGCATGATGAGATTCAACAACTCATATCTCAGGGTAACAGGCGCAGTGCAGTGCCGCGCAGAATTTTGAATTTTAAAACATTGGGTGGCACTGTGTCTGATATGGGCAATCATGATGCTTACCATCGAGCACCTGATTTGCTCATCTTGTCACTCACTATCATAAAAAAAAATTCTAAAATAGTTTCGTTTGGCGCGTTCAGCTTAAATGTATGTTTGTTTGGTTGAAAATTAAGTATAGTCCATCTCTCTCTGTCATTTCCTAATTTGCGAAAAGAACTAAAAAGTTTTTAATAATTGGCACGAGTAGGTACATTTTATGTAGTTTGGAATAGTACCTGTGTTTGGAATATTTATGAGAAATGCCATCACTTCAGAAAAAGGTATCTATCTGTGTTTAACAGTACCTAATTTAGATTTTGGAGGAGAGGAATTAAAATTATAACTACTAATAAAATTTGGAGGTGACAGGAATTAATTTTTGGAGGAAACGGAATAAGCCCTTTGTCATCCCAATCTCTTCATCACAAATTACTGAATCAATTTGGCTGAAATTTAGTAAATATAGAATACAGTGAGTAGAGCGATGTAGCTGTGAGACCGATAGGTGCCGCTAGTCCCACTATTTTACTCATATAACGGTCCGAATCGTCTACATTTAACAAGCGCACCTATAACATTCTCATTAAAATGATCCAAATCTCAGTGTGGATATAATTGCATAAAACGTCTGCCAACAAATCAACCTCCCCCACCTAAAACAATTACTCGCCAGAGTTCCCTCGGGAATGTTTAGTTGTTTGGAAACAGACATCTGCTAGCTGAATGTCAATTCCTCGGAATCATCGCTGAGTTGAAGCATTTTACAAGTTTTATTTGGCTCAGTTCAGTAAACTCAATATAGCGCAACAAGCTATGGAGTGGTCTATGCTCGGGATTTCTCTGCGAGATCAAATCAGAAATGAGGAGATCCGTAGACGAACGAAAATTACCGACATAGCCCAGCGGATTAGCAAGTTTAAGTGGCAATGGGCAGGGGACATAGCACGTAGAACTGATGGCCGATGGGGCTGTAAGGTTCTCGAATGGAAACCATGGACTGGCAGGCGCAGCGTAGGACGTCCACCCACAAGGTGGACAGACGATCTATGATAAGGACGGCAGGAGCACGCTGGATGCAGGCCGCTTACAACCGGACTGGGTGGAAATCTAAGGGGAGGCCTATGTTCAGCAGTGGACGTCCTATGGCTGTTGATGATGATGATAAGTTTTATTTAGTTTCAAGTGCCCTCTGTTGCTAATGAACCGCCCTTCTATTGTTAGTGAGATCTTACCAATTGAAATATATTTTCCAGCGTTCGATTGCTTATTACAGAAACAGGTAAAAGTACCTACTCACATAATATTGTTATTATTTGGTATCTCAATTTTGGCACACAGTTGGTCTTATGAGAGAGCCGTAAAGTAAAGCTCTTTAGCGGAATAATGTCAAACTCAAACTCAAACAGATTTATTCAAATAGGTCATAATCTGACACTTATGCACGTCAATGAAGATAAACAGTACTGAGTCGACCGTGCGTTTAGAAAGATACCTCTACAAAGAACGCACAATAAACTTGTAGGGCTTAATCTTTTCAACAGATAGTTTCACAATATTTGGTTTTTTTTTTTTTTTTTTTTTTTTTTTTTTTTTTTTTTTTTTTTTTTATTTGTACATCAAAACATCTCCAAACAAGAGCGTTTGGACCTTTTTTTACATAATTAATTGCATTATTAGGCGTTTTCATTGGACTAACTTAAGACTATCTTGAGGGAGTCCATAGCGTAATATTTTTATTTTATTTACCTATTATTATACATACATATATAAATAAATATATAAATACATTATTTAACATAAATATATAAATACATACTTAATTAATTATAATACTTATACATATATACATATAGATCTATTACACCACAGAACAACTGGCACAGACCAACCCACGCTCGCAGCACCCGTTCACGAGTTGACGCACGTACCAGCGCCGTCCTCCTCAACCATATTAGAGGGAGGAGGGCGGCCCACCACGCGACGCCGCCGCGAGCTTGAGCAGTTTAGTGAGCATGACTGTACCAAATGTTCCCCGGTGCATTACATCTAAAAGAGAAACAAACCTTTTGATACTAATGGCTGAAGTGCAGATTTACCCCGATGGCCGCTGTGATTATTCAAGCTGAAACGCTAGAGCGCTCTCCTCACAATAGCCATATCACGGTGAGACATGGCCATGGCGATATTATGCTCCTGTATCTGCTCAGAAGTAGCTGCCCGCGCCGCTCTCACGAATCGCCCTATCGCGTCGTCATCATTGTCGGTGTAGTAGACACAGATGTTGGTGTGTCGCGACACTGCTACTACCGCGTGCGGGACGCTCTCATGAAGGCGCAGGGGGGACGACTTGGTCTGGATGATATAGACCCGCTCGTAGGTAAGTCCCTGAGCTTCGTGGATTGTTAGGATACGAGACCCTGTACCCGAACCGAACCCTTGGGTGCCGAGGGTTCCCTTTTCTTCTTGAGTGTGCACAAGGTATAAGGTTTTCGGGAGCTCCATAGGGATATTCGCATCCGTATATCTGACCAGCTCAAGGGAACGTACTCTAGATGACGATGAGTACATACCGGAGTAAACTTCTCTTAAGGCGTATGTGACGTCCATAGGGCACCGATGCGTGCAATACAGCTCCTTGCCGATACTGACCGTCTGATGAGGGCGATGATACTTCATCTCAAATAGATTCTCGCGATCAATATACGGCAGTTGGTTTACATCTCCGATGAGAACAACTTCTTCCGTTTGGGACAATCTGGCGGCCAAGATAATAGCTCCAAAGTGGTTCATGAGAGCCTCATCTACCATCAAGCGTCCGCATCTCTGAGGCTCCTTGAAACCGTTTGCAAGGATTGACGCCATAGTCCGCACTCCAATGAAGCCCCTCTTGCCCAATCTGAGTGCTAACTTTGACCTCAAGTCCCTGGCCGCCTCTATGGTCGTTGTCACAAGTACATCATTGTTCTCATCGAAGGTGTCTACCAAGAACGTTGTCTTGCCACATCCGGGAACCCCATTAACCCATGTAAACTTCGGTACCGCCCAATTTTCCCATGCATTCCCAGCGGCAGCATCCCCAGATATGGCGTCCATAATTCCAAGGATTCTGTCGTCGAGCATAATACGAGTACAGTGGGCGGTAACTACGACGGGGTCTTCAGGTGGTGTATAAAACTTCAAATTGCCCGTCCGCCGAGTCTCCTCCTCGTCCAATGCTACAAAACCGCCCGTGGCGTTATAGGCAGCCATATATCTTCCCGACATCGTGCCCTTGATAACACGACATGTGTCATTGTTGTATATGGCCGCTTCGGCTTCCTTGAGCTTGGCGTCTAGCAGTGCCAGATTCAGACGACTCTGGTACGCTGGCTGCAGGATGTTCTTGCACGTGGCCAAGTTTACCTCTCTGGTAGCTCTGATAACGGCCTGAAACTCGAGGAATGCATTGATTGCGTGGTCTCTTGCGCTAGTAGCTTGGATCAGACTCGGTGAGCTGACCTGTCCTCTATCAGCTCTCGATCGAGCAGTCCGCGGTGTTTCTGGCTTACTAGGGGATTTTCTCAGTAACTTCTCAGTGACCGCGGCCTGTCTGACGGATCGTGTGGGTTTAGAAAGTTGTGCCATTAGGGTGTTAAAAATTGTGTGGAGTTGCCTTCTTGTCTCACTCCTCTTTTCCTGGGCAACCAAACTGAGCTGATGTTTTTGCCTCTCTCTGGCATCTGCTATCCTATTTTGCAAGCGTTCTGAGCCGCTTAATGTACTTGAGGTCAAACTGGGGTGGCTGGGGCTTGTCGCTGTTGCTAAGTCGTGTTTGGGGGTTTTGAGGTAACTCAGATTTTCCCCTCTATCCTCATACACAATATTTGGTTTGCTTACATTCGTTTTCTTTGAAGGTGCCGCGAGGCGGCTATGCAGAAGCTTCCAGGCATTTTTTCCTCTATGTACTGGTTGACTTTATAATAAGCCTTCTTTAGTAAAGTAGATTTTATATAGGTTTTGAATTTACCCTCTGAGAGCCCAGTTATCTCTTTTGGGATTTTATTATAGAAACGTACACTATTTCCTTATAATGTTTTTTTATTTGTTTTTGTTTTTTGTTTTGTAATCTAAAATGTAATAATGTTTTTTATTGTAATCGTTGACTTCGTTTGATTTGCTTTCAGTAATCCTTTAAAATTTTTAAGCCACATCCACTTGAAACAGCTTCGGATCGAGCGTCTGTTTCAACCCGAGCCTGCCTCTGGTGGAAACGTGACTTTAGAAATTAAAGCTAGATGTTTCTCTGTACTTATGTTAGTTGTTTCATAAGATTTTTCTCATTATCTAGGTACGTTTTTATTAAAATAGCAACTCAAATTCATATGAGGTCTCTCTTCCAGGCACAATTTGGTTCCGTCATAAAAAGGTTGAATACAAACCAATGAATAATGTATAAGGTTTATGTGGGTTTATACAGTAGGTAAGTAGGTACGGCATAAACGAACTGTGAATTTCGTGAATGGCAAACTCTGGCCTATATTCTGACACTGTTGATGCTTCCAAGGTTTTCTTTTATCAAAGTTTTGCTGAGAAATGGTAATATGGCTACAGGAGAACGAAAAAAATGTAGGAAAGTTTATTATATGCGGCTCAATTTGGTTGATAATGTTGTGTAAGTACATAATATATTTATTAGTGTAGACCAGGTTCAAATTATGATAATACTAGCTGTGCCCCGCGGTTTCACCATTGAAGATATCGTTCCCGTGGGAATATCGCGAACAAAGTATCCAATGTGTTATTATTCCAGTTTCTAAACTACTTAATGTTTAATCCAACTACTATTAAGCTTTTATGATATTTATATATCTACTATTATGATATTTCTTTGTACACTATAAAAATTGGTTGTCTGTAAAGTCGGTTTACTGACGATAGTTGAACGTGACAACGCGCTCACTCAAGTAGGAGAGAGACGGATGTCGAACGCTGCCGAACGCAAAGGCCGATTGTGCTTCTTTGTCGCTCGTTCCGCGCTCTCGCTTGCACTTCAAGCCTTACATGGAACGCCTCAGAGCGAGGTAACGCCGCATGAGTCATGTTTTTTCGTGCGTGCAGCCGGCTCTATCGAATTATAAGACGTTGTCACGTCAATAATTTAGTGCGAATGTGTAGGTAGGTAAGTATAAATAGTGAATATAAAACCCCCTCGACATGGGTCACATTCTGCTGAACAGGCACGTCCGAGTATTAAACGCACGAGCGAACATCTCGCGAACAAAAAGCTTTCATACTTGTCTCATAGAAAATAAGTATGTCTTAGGTACTTTATCAACTTCCTACATAACTCAATAAAGCCTTTCATTACTTGTTAGATGTGAAGAAGAGACCTTTAGGAACTCGTGGAAACAATAATGTATTTACGAGAGAATTCACATGTGCAGGGATGAGCCGCGAGCCGGACATTTATGGGCTAACACCTATACCTACGAATTTGCCTTTACGTATTGACATGGATTCAGGAATAATTCTTCTTTTGAACTCAAGAGGGAGATAGTCCTTTCTTAGCACACGTCCAAACAACGAAATCAACCAACATCCCAAGTTTCAAGTATCTAGGACCACTACTACTTGGTTTGGGCTCTGCGTTGCATGTCAGTCAGTGAGTGATTTAGGATTTTTAGTATATAATGTGATTATACTGTCAATTTTTCTTCTCCGACCTGAATATACTGTATACCTATCTTGCAAAAAAAGTTGGCAACCTTAGCCGCAGCGCTCTCCGGCACCAAGTTTTCCAAATAACTCCATTCATACCTAATACCTACTGACCCACTAAAGCAGGTATGCAAAACTCATATTGTTACGGAGAAAAAAAGGTTACGTACTATTTTCCGAGTTGCCGAACCAAAACAAAATAAAAATTGGAAAAGAGGTAAAAATGCAAGATCATAACCACCTAAGTACACGGATTCCATGTGAAAACCATTTTATTATTACAATGCCATCTTTTGCTTTCCTTGAGAACTATTAAGATAAGATGTTCTGTAGAAGGTTTGCTGTTTGTGTATTAGTTCAAAACATGTATTATAGATGGCGCTAAGTAATAGTTCTGCTACTCCCTGCTAGATGTCGCCATAAATAATCAGTTTTATAAATATAGGCATATTATATAAAATAATAATATTTATTTTTATACCCATGACGCTGCCATAGCTTTGCAAACTGTAAAGAAAACAATAGGGTCGCCACTGTTTGTTCAACATTAAAAATAATCAATAAATCTGGCCTTACATAATATACATAATAAATATAATACCTTTACTTACTTAGTTGTCTACATTATATTTAATATTGTATGTACTTAGGTACTCATAACTTAAAATATTTTATATACTTAGGTAATAATATTTTGTAAAAAAGGTTAACAATAGGTACAGCCTTCTGTCAGCTTGGGTTTGGGTGCATTAAGCCTTGTAAGTCACCGCTGCCAGTGTCGAACTCTGTCACCACGGCCTCTCATGTTTAGAAGTGCTAGCCGGATCTCCCGCCACGCTAGCTTTGACGACATGATCCGCCGGGCTTTTACCAGCGCTAATGTACCAGTTCTCGCACCGAACGGGTTGATGCGTGACGATGGTAGAAGTCCTGACGGTATGACCCTCGTTCCATGGAAGCTCAAGAGGCCGCTAGTGTGGGACGCTACATGCGTTGACTAACTGGCGCCGTCACATATACCGGAGGCACACGACTTTTTAAAGTTTTCGTCGCGCTTGCAGCAAGCTGCCCACTCTCACGCATTAATTGCAATAATTTTACAACCCTGGCAAAAACTGATAAAAAATCAATGATTTTACTTGTTGGTATAACTTGACTTTTTGGGCTCCCTCATGTAAAAGTTCACTTGTACCTAGAGGTAGCTATTCTTTTCTATTCTGTGGTATACCATACCATACCGTGAAATAATGATATTTCTTTAAGGATAGTCCTCTGTAAAAGTTAAAGGGGCCCCTAATGTGCCCATAGGGTCCCATTGGTAAAAAACGGCTCCGGATAGAAATCCGTTCTGTGTCGAAAGGTGAAATGAACCTCATTAGCTACATAATAAATGCAGTCGGTACCTACTGTTCATTCTCCAAGCTTTTTTTTTAAATGAGTACTTCATTTTATATTTTTATGGGTTTTAACGTCTCATGCCATTAATATTTCTTGATAATATTTCGGAAAAATTACATTAGTATTATAGTAGGTTTCAAGTCATCTTGACTTGAGATGACTTGAAACAGACAGCGGGACCATTCTGGTTGGAGAGTAGCAAGGGACAGGATTGGAAGGATTTGGAGGAGGCCTATGCCAAAAGGCACACCGAACTTAGGGACCTCTTGTAACCCTATGTTTAGGAATAAAAGGCTATTATTATTATTATGTCGCTCGAAAACACGGGATATACCCGGTCTTTTGATAGGCGTGCACGGAGACCATTTTTTTTTTAAGTCCAACGTGCAGAGGCCCCTTTGAGCTTTTAATCTAAAGGTAATGTATAGCACCTATCGGGGTCTATCTCTGAAACCATCTACAGTTTTTTTTTAAGATGAGCTCAAAGACAGCTTCCGCTAGGTACAAAGACTATTGTGAATGGATGGAAACTACTTAATTTGGCTATAGGTGTGATTTCTAGATGGATGGTAACCGGGCTATTGCTAGAGACTCCGGCACCTGCCATTTCCGTCTCATGGTGAAATATAACGGCAGGCGATGACTCGCCGCTCACTAAACGGACCCCCCATAAAGGCCGCCCACCACATGGGAATAAGGGCGACGAGAGGGGCAACGTTGGTGTGAACGGCTAAGGGTAAGAGAGGTGTCCCTGGACTTTAAACGGCGATCACTTGCGTTACCCTAAGGTCGCATCACGCTCGCCCACTCGCCACTTACGCTTCACATCCTCCCTCGAGCACGAGGCTCTCGCGACTCCACTCTGGCCGGCCAATGAAGGCAAGACAGAGGTGGGGGACTGTTCCTCGTCAGTGTTCACTCCGGCCGGCCGGTGAAGGCAAGCCGGAGATGAAGAACATAACCCTCCCCCGGGAGCACTCAGGTACGTGGGGTCGCTACTCCCCAACAGCTCGCCATAAGCCGCCCTGCGTATGCTCGCCATAAGCCGCCCTGCGTATTTATTATTATTATTATTATAGTAGGTACTTACCTATTTATAATATTAGTCAAGAAAATTATTTGAATTTTCTATAGGCTGACATGTCGGCCTGTGGATTTCCGAAGTGTTCTATGGCATAGTGTATTTATTTAAGGTAGATAGTTAGTAGGCTCTATTGTTTAGTATTTTTTCAATAAAGCCCTTTATTAGACAAAAAAACATAAAACTCATTATACTTACATACAAACTCGAAATTGAAAATCCGGCTTTTGTTGGTGTATGGTGAGTGGTCCACATGGTGCAGGGTGTGCCCTAAATTTGTTTAGGCAAGTATTGTTTCAGCATAAGGGGGTATCTCGCGGTCAGCTAGGCACATAAACGACAAAAGATGGGATTGATGTTCTAATTAAGCTAATTTAATTATTTAATGTATGAAAACGTGTATATTGATGTATGTAAATAAAGTTTGCGCAAATAAATAATGATTTCTTATTTTACTGCGATTAATTTAAGTCCATTAAGACTTCAACGGGCTCGTATATGGTAAAAATCAATGTCGCAAAAGGCTCACTCACACATTATACAAACTAATTTCTTAGGTTCAAGCCACAGAAATAGGAAATTTTGTTGATTTTCTGTAATGATGTTTAGTCGAGTGGTTCACTAGTTCACGTTAGCGCACTATCAATATTCAATTTCGATACTGGTTTCGAGCCTAGCTGTGGCGCCTATACTTATTGTTCCAGTTTTTAGTAGGTTATATTTTATTTTATTAGGTATTCGATTTACAGTTTTCCAACCACTCCCTGAAAACAATCCCGAACATACTATGGAAATCAAGGAAAACCTTGAATCAGCGAATCAAATGTGTCTTCCAATAAAAAGTACCAGCCCAAAAGAAATTGTGAAAGAAATAAGGAACTTCAAGGATGGTAAAGCACCCGAGTATGACCTTATTGTTGCCACATTACGTAAAACCTGCCTCTTATAGGGGTAATGAAATTAGTTATCATATTTAATGCCAGCTTAAGACTTGAACATTTCCCTGGGCAATGGAAAATTGCACATGTAGTCATGGTACCGAAACCCGGTAAAACCCCACACGAAGCTTCTTCATACAGACCTATCAGCCTGCTACCTGTTATTGGCAAACTACATACATACATTCACGCCTTTTTCCCGAAAGGGTAGGCAGAGGTGTACCCAGGACTCAGTCCCATAGAAGATACACCCACATTTCGCCAGTATGTTATTGGTCCCATGTAATAGGGGGCGAGCCTATTGCCTATTGCCTGCCACCTACCGGTCACAGTTCTAGACTCTAGGCTCTCATAGAGATAATTCGTAATGGAAATCCTAATAACACTGAAATAATAATAATGAAATAAAATTATTAAATAACGGTAGCGTCCATACAAATAACGATATTTATTTCAACGTTTTATATTGTAATATTATAATAATGGATCAACGAAAAATCTTAAAAAATATAGGTAACTAAGTATAATAGCTATAACAACAAATAATAATACCTAAATATATAAATCCAAAATTTACACACAATTTAGGCACAGTTCCAGACTCCAGGCAGTTATTGAGATAATTCCTAATGGAAAATCCAATATTTAACACTGCCTGACCTGGGGATCGAACCCGGGACTTCTTGATTGGCAGTCGAGCATGCGCTCTCTACGTCACAGAGGCAGTAATTGGCAAACTATTTGAGAGGATATTGCTTAACAGGATGAAAGAACATCTAAGTACAGTATTACCGAACCACCAATTTGGATACCGTATAATAGTTGACACCATTAGAAGATTTTTTAGAAGATTTTTTTTTTTTATGATAATGAGTGACAAGACGAGCAAATCAGGTGCCTGATGGTAAGCATCGTGATTGCCCATATCAGACACAGTGCCACCCAGTGTTTTAAAATTCTAAATTCTGCGCGGCACTGCACTGTGCGCCTGTCACCATGAGATATAAGTTGATGAATCTCATCATGCCCAGTAATTTCGCTGGTAACATTGCCCTTCATACCGGAACACAGTAATGTTTGCACATTACTGCTTGGCGGATGAATAACTGGCAAAGGTGTGGTACTTCCCCAGACGGCCCCCTGCTAAAGAGGCCTACCAGTACCCAAGATGCCTTGAAAACAAATTATATTGCTCTGCAGCCTTTTTGGATATCAGCTAAGCATTTGATAAGGTATGGCATGACGGCCTCCTGTTTAAGCTAAAGAAGCATCTCCCGCATTGTCTATTCCGAATACTACCAAGTGAAGTACAGCGATGATTTCTCAGAAGTACACGAAATAAAATCAGGTGATTTTTACAGCTGATATCCCAACAAATGTCCACGACCGCGACATACGCTGATGATACGGCGCTACTGTCGGCTCTTAGCAATCCAGAAACGGCATCATCACAGTTGCAAAACCACCTGACAGAAGTTGAGATGTGGCTGAGGCGTTGGAGAATAAAAGCCAATGAGAGCAAATCGGTACATGTAACATTTACACTTAGGAGAGAAACATGTCCACTGGTAACGCTAAACTGTAAAGCTATCCCTCAAGATAATCACGCAAAATATTTGGGCATGCACCTAGACAGGAAACTCACATGGCTAAAACATATTTGGACAAAGCGCAAACAACTTTATGGAAAACTGCGGTCACTGAACTGGTTATTGGGACGCCAATCACAACTAAATCCTAATAGCAAGATGCTAGAGTACAAAACTACCATAAAGCCAATCTGGACTTACGGAATACAATAACTGTGGGGAACGGCCAGCAACAGTAATATAGATATCCTGGAGAGATTCCAGCTCTGAGAACAATGTTTGGCATCCCTCATTGTATAAGTAATAGGTGCATATACCTCGTCCTAAAAACAGTTCGGCAAGAAATAGCTCAAAACAGCCTGAAATACCAGGAGAAACTGACAATCCATGTAAACCAACTGGCACACGCCCTGAGTAGAGAAGGCGCTCTTCAGCTTACTCGGCTAAAAAGAAGTGACATACCGAGCCTACATAAAAGATTTACCAGTTGACATCAAGAGGGTCGTGTGAAAAGAATTTTCATACAAGTATGGCTCTTGAGGAAAACATAAACTGAGAAATCAAACAAAGAAATGGCTTATTGTTGGAAAACAGATTGCCATGAAGAAGACAATTATAAAAAATAAATTGGTATTCGATTCGATTATGGCGATTATTATTATTCGTATTATTCGCGGCTTTATTATGGCTTTAAAATTATTTTAATAAAATACCATGTTCTGTATTATGATATTCAATTCTATTGTTATAATAATGATATTATTGTAACAGTAATAGAAATATATAAATATATATAATACAATAAATAGATAAGAATTTAATTGACAGTTTTTCACTAGTGAATAATAAAAAATATGTATTTCCTAGTAGGTAATGATAATTGGCAGACTTATTTTTTATTTGCTTTTTAGGATCAGATTTTTTTTGTCAAATTCATATTCTATAATATTATATACTTATACGTCTTGTATGTTTATATTTATTTATATCATAATCCTAGCTATTACCCAAGACTTCGTTCACGTTGAATTTAAGTCCCATTAGAATCTTTATGGGGAATAAAATTGGTTAATTCACATAAGTTGGATTCTCTACCTTTCGTTTTAGTTCGAGAACTGTGATACGAAAGGCAGTCTCTCCTTCTAAATCTTAATTGTTATTTATGTTATCTTATCCAATCATATCCATAATCGGTCCAAACGTTTTAGAGAGAAGTGACAGCAAAAATATTTATTTTATTTATTTGTATATATTCTAATAAGTATTAACTGTTTAGTAGTTAGAATGTCAAAGGATCAAGTAATAACACAGGTAATAATCGAATCAAAATGAGTCGATCGTATTTGACCATGATTTATCGATACTCGATACACGTCTTATATCTCATAACTATATTATGCTGTGATTCTGCCATATTATTCAGCGTTACCATACGAAGAAAACATTTTTCCTTAGTAATCCCCTCTTTTCTTATTTTATTATGTATTCTGAATATATAAATCTGTATATGCAAACAGTTAAAGAATAATAATAAGTGAAAATGAGATTTATCATTGTTATAACAGACAGTTATTCGAAGTAATTGATATATTTTAAACAAGTTATCAGTAGTATGATAAATATTAATTAATTTCTGAATAAATTCGATCGCGAATGGGTAAGGTACTTAGATCAAAAATATGGGTGTCTGAACACCTACAAAAGAGTCAACAGTAAAATGTCACTTCGCTTAGGCTTGGTTTTTTTATCACTGGTTTAGTCGACCAATGGTTAGGTAATTTTTTAGACAATTAGTTAAAATTCGACAAAATTCGTTTTTACTTTTTTTTACTATTTTTTTCCACACGATATAACCATTGGTTAAAAAATTTAACTATAGTTAGTTTGACAAATGGTTAACTTAACCGTAACTAACAATAAAAAAACCGGCCCTTATTAGTCAATAAAGTACCAAAGTAGGTTGGTTTAGTGTCTAATAACTGTACCATAGAAACCATTAACACAAAACTATCTATAATTCCATATGGTGGTGGGGTCCGCCTCTCGGCCAATGCGCGTGCGACGCTGGCGTCCATAATGACATGCGAAATTACCACCCTAGGCTGCAGTGGCAGGCAAATTACTGCAGTTTTACTATATATTGCATATAATGCTGTTTAGTAAAATATGTACTTTCTTGTATTTTTACGCTCGCCCCCTATTACATGGGACCAATAAAATACTGGCGAAATGTGGGTGTATCTACTATGGGACTGAGTCCTGGGTACACCTCTGCCTACCCCTTCAGGAAAAAGGCGTGAATGTATGTTATGTTTTTTTGTATTTTTAACTAGTAAAAGGTATTCACAGTGTTATTTTGAAATCATCAGGCACTTGATTTGCTCGTCTTGTCGCTAACTATCATAATAAAAAAAAAGAAATACCTCCTAACGGTGACAGGAATTTTCTGGATACAAAATATTATCCGATAGGTATCTACTACCAATGAATAATAGTACTACGACGTACCACGAATTGTCCTAATAATTACTGGAATTCGGCCCAAATAGGAAAGTTATAAATATATCCACTTAAATTACAGGACCTACGAGATACGTTAATAAATATTAATATTACGGTTTATGGTCTGTAATCACCAGAGCTCTAAACATCAGGCGACCAAAATAAATGCATAAATAAATAATAATTTAGATATCTAACAATAAATATATGATACTCGTGTTATCTATTGCATGGATGCATACATTTACTTTTAATTGATATAATTTGTTGATTCCGGTGTTCTTGATTTCATACATTCATGTATGAAATTGGCTTGGTAATTGAAGGCGGGGCTCAATGACTACATTGTTGGTAAATTGTAAAATACTTATTACCTCATATTAAGGTTACCTTATCATGCCTGTTTGCTAACAATTTTCTGATATGGGCACCTGATTTGCTCGTCTTGTCACTCACTAGCGTAAAAAAAATTGTACTTACTTAAAATTGATAAGTAAGTAGGTAATATAGGTAATGCTCGTAAACCTACACGTTATAAGTATCTCAAACAAAGACCGGGATCTTTTTACCAACGAGAATTCACAAGTATATTATACAAGCACCTCAGAGTAGTAGATGACTGTTGTCATCTATTGAGTTGAGTCAGTTAGTTAACACTGAACAATTAAAATTGACTAAATAAAAATAATATATAATTAATAAGTACGTCAGCGGATCCCGCAGGATGGGTTCAAGGCGGCCTCGGTTGACGTAAGACCGAAATTAATGTAGTATTAAAACTAATTACCTATCTAATTTTTATTATTACGCCATAGACAATATATATATATCCACTATGACAAGTTCTTTGATAATTATTGCAATTAAATCCACAGAACTTCCTCCATGAGCAATATTAGAAGATAAAGGTGGGTAAATTGTTCCTGCTCCATTTTCGACAGTTCTTTTTGAAATTAATAATATAATAGATGGAGACAATAATCAAAATCTTATATTATTTATTCGTAGGAAAGCCATATCAGGAGCTCCTAATATTAAAAGTATTAAATTATACTAGTTTTGCAATAAGGGCAAACCTACTCCTGTAATGTAACAATCCAAAAATTGCTTCACAACGCAACGCGTACACCTACAACTGACACACTATAATATTTATTAACTTCCCTATGTAGTTCCTGAATCTGAAGACCAGTATATATAACATACAAGCGAAAGCTTGGCCAGGGAAAACAAAAAAGGAAGAGTTTTGGTGCTCGTCACATTATATGGACTATCTGTTTGTAGTAGCGTAAAAAACAGATTTAAAACAACATCGAAGTAATTAGGTATAATTCTTCATCCAATAAAAAAGTGGATGCGCATCATAATAAACCTGTAGTTTTATTACCACACCCAATTTAATTTCAAGGTGTTATTGTAACCGATATTCAAAGGAAAATATATAAAATTTGCATCAATATGTTGCAATATGTTGCATTACTTGTGTCTTCAATAATTTTCGTTGATATTATTCCTGATTTTTCTTGGGATTAACATACATAAGTACGTAGGTACTTACTTTATTATATACAACATAATCATAAACATAAATATACATTCACGCCTTTTTCCCGAAGGGGTAGGCCGAGGTGTACCCAGGACTCAGTCCCATAGTAGATACACCCACATTTCGCCAGTATGTTATTGGTCCCATGTAATAGGGGGCGAGCCTATTGCCATCTACCGGGCACAGATCCAGACTCCAGGCAGTTATTGAGATAATTCCTAATGGAAAAATCCAATATTTAACACTTTGCCTGACCTGGGGATTGAACCCGGGACCTCTTGATTGGCAGTCGAGCATGCGCCCTCTACGCCACCGAGGCAGTGTAATAAATACAACAATTGTAAAAAAAAAATATAATATTACAAAAATTTTTGTTATAAAATTTGGTAATTTATTTTAATTTTATTATAAATATTAATATTATATAAGGTTATTATTATATTAATAAGGTTATTATTATGTTAATAAGGATATTTTTTTTTATATTATTATAAAATAAAATTGGATTATTTATCAAAATTCATCCATCTTCTCCACGAGTTCGAACCACCTAAGCATTCCTTACTCTAAAGAAATAATATAGTTAAGTAATAGCACACCTGAAGAATAGAGCTACCTATATCTAAGGCTCTAAAACTATATAATGAAACCATTATTTGTTATGTCCGCCACTCCATGTAAGTAGCCATTAAGTAGTTCAATATTTATGCACTAATTGTAATTAGTCCATACCTACGCTTTCCTATCATTATTTAGTTCACTAGTCGTCAGTCACCGCCTCAAGCAAATTGCATCGTAATTTAGTACAAATGACATTAATAACAAGTATTGGTCGGAATGTCATTTTGTAAATTACCCCCACGTTTATTATAATATAGTTGGTGTAATTGGACGGGTCACGCAGAGTTAGGAATGCAGGAGTGACGGTCATTAGCTCCGGATGCTATAAGGATAGCTCTGAGGATGAGAGAATAATATTATGAGAGCAAATCTAAAGGAAAAATACTCGGAAAGCGTGTATGTCTACCAGGTATCTACAGAATACCTACTTTTCTAGGCTAGAGTGAATAAGATAGTCCTTGCGGTTTTCCGCAAAGTTGTAATATGAACCCAGGAAAACGTAAAATCGCAGACTTAACCTGACGAAGAATCTGTTGTCATATTAGGAAGACGATTCATTTGTTTTATCTATACACAAGTGGCCCGCCCCGGCTTCGCACGGGAGAAGTAGAAGTGAACGTTTTAACAGGAGTAAATTCGTGATACATTGTATTTTTATAGGTATAACCCTAATGGTTTACGCAGCGCACGCAAATTAATGACTATTTCTGTTACAGTGACCAAACCTTAACAGATGGAAATAATTTCCGAGGCCTATTTTGATGATATATAAGTACTACAAACCCCTAGTACATTATTTCTACCACCATTAATTTTCATACCGCATAAAAATAATGACTTCTTCGATTATTGTGACTAAACCAAAACAGACTGATATAATGTCCGTGGACTAATTTTTGTAGATAGTGATAATTACTACAAACCCCTAGCCCTAGAACATTACTTTATTCTACCATGAATAGTTTTCACCGCATGCATATAATGACTGTTCGATAATTGTGACTAAACCAAAATAGATGAATATAATGTCCGTTGATTATTTTGTAGATATTGGTAAATACTACAAACCCCTAGTACATTACTTTATTCTACCACAAATAGATTTCCCAGCGCATGAAAGTTAATGACTGCTTCGATTATTGTGACTAAACCAAAATAGATGGATATAATTTAATGGTGTGTAATGAATATAATTTTGTACATATTGGTAATTACTGCAAACCCCTAGTACATTACTTTATTCTACCACCAATACTTTTCACAGCGCATGCATATAATGACTGTTTCGATTATTGTGACTAAACCAAAATAGATGGATATAATGTCCGTGGACTATTTTGTAAATATTAGTAAGTACTACAAACCCTAGGGGTTATATTATTTATTACATTATACATACAGTACATTATAATATTCTACCTTTAATAGATTTCACAGCGCACGCAAGTTAATAAATATATTTGGTAATTATGTGACACCTTAGTTCACAATATTGCAGATTTCTTGCGGATCCCTAATATTTTTCAAAACCTCGTAATATAGCCTATGTCACTCACACTGAATTAAGCTCTCCATAAGTAAAAGATTTTTTAAATCGGTCCAGTAGTTTCGGAACCTATTCGTTGCAAATAAAAGACAAAGTTTCTCACTTTATACTATGATATTGGTATTGGTAATAGATTGAATAATCTGGAGATATATACGGATTACGGAAACAGTGAAAACAGTAAGAAGAGCATTCATAATTCGATGTTGTTGCAACCCAGTTTAATAGAGCTATGATAAAGAGAAGCGAAATCATAAGCGACTGCCTCTATGGCGTAGAGGGCGCAAGCTCGATTGCCAATCAAGAGGTCCCGGGTTCGAAAGCCAGGTCAGGCAAAGTGATAAATATAGAATTTTTCCATTAAGAATTATCTCAATAACTGCCTGGAGTCTGGAACTGTGCCCGGTAGATGGCAATAGGCTCGTCCCCTATTACATGGGACCAATATCATACTGGCGAAATGTGGGTGTATCTACTGTGGCACTGAGTCCTGGGTACACCTCTGCCTACCCCTTCGGGAAAAAAGGCGTGAATGTATGTTTTAGTTATGTTTTTTTTGCGTTTTAATTATTTACAGAACGCCATCGTTATGTCTTGCAAGAAAATATTGAAATTTTTCTGTAGCGCCATCTAGTAAGCATTGTTGGAACTAAAATATTCATAAGAAACTTTAAAACTGTATTTTTCCACAAAAGGGCTGAAATTTTTGAAAACGCTGAAACACGTGTTTAATTATTTTCATTTTAGAATGTTTCTACAAAATTTGAAATTAATCGGCTGAAAAATGAAGTCTACTCCATACAAACTTTCAACCCCTATTTAATACACTTAGAGTTAAAATTTTGAAAAATCCTTTCTTATTACTTGTCTAGACTGTAAAAATAATCTATTGTCAAAATTTCATCATCATCGGTCCAGTAGTTTTAGCTCTGGGTTGATGAGTCAGTCAGTCAGTGAATCACTTTCTCTCTTTATATAATAGTATAGATTATATAGATAATTAATTTTATTTATACCAAGCAACAGACGTTACAACATTCTATAAATACAATAAATTGAAAACCTATTTGTAAATAGTTACAAAGTGATTAGCTTCCAATAGAAAAACGAAGGTAACTGCGATTTACTCGCAACAGATAACAGATGTTTAACTTTATCCAAATAAAAAAATCGGTCATTTAATAGATACTTACCGAAACTATCACAGAACAAAAGATTGGATCAAAGAATCAATTTTACTTTCATTAAAAAGGAAGACTCGAAGACAGACTACACGACGCCAACAATCCACAATGAGTTGGATTTCTTAGAACCTCATCATGCATCTTGTTTGAATAAACCGTGGTTCCCATTGTTACCACAATTAGTTCTAGTTTAGTTGATTAATGTATTCCTTTTAATTTATATATAGGTAAGAGAGGTAGACAATTCTAAATAAGTTAAGTCTCCGTTGTAATACTTGTTGATGCGTAATTTGTCACAGGATTATCTGAAATTCATCAAAACGTCTGCAATATCATAGTTTTCAACGGCTCTAAAGATCGATCAACACGTTAGTTCATTTTCATGATACATACATACATACAGTCACGCCTTGTTCCCGTTGGGGTAGGCAGAGACTATTTCTTTCCACTTGCTACGATCCTGACATACAACTTTCGCTTCTTCCACTTTCATCACATTCTTCATGCATGCTCGTCGGTTGTTGGTATTTTTGACCTGGCCTTTCCTTAAGATAACATCAACTTGTTCATGAAAGGTACGCCTAGGTCGACCTCTACCGACTTGACCATTCACACTAGCCTTATAAATCTCCTTTCATTATAAATCATTTTCATGATAATTCATATTATATTATTATTTTTTATTCGCAGGCCATCGGAAAAGTCATATAGGCTTAGAAAATAGATTTCATAAAATAACAGGTTACTACTCTCCAAACTTCGAAGAAAACGTGAGAAATGGCTAATAATCAATAGCAACAACCCTTTTCCTAGAATATTACACCTGCCTTTGCGTACTTATGAGCCTGTATACGTGACACAATGTTTACTCCAAACCTGTTAAGATCTAGGAACCGTAGGGAATCTAATAATCTAGGTCTACTTAAAAAAAACTACGTAGGTACCAAAAATCTATGACCAAGGGTTAGGATATTATTAGAGTAGATGAATGCGTGTGTCAGTCAATGAATTAGTCAGGACTGCAAATTTTTATTATGAATCTATATTATATTCGTTTAGAGAAATAAAACAGTAGATCTCAAAACGATTATCAACATACAACTTTTTATAGGTTTGTATTAGCTACTTATAATTAATACGTAACTAACTAGCTTATAATTACATAACTTATAATTAATACGTAACTCTTTTGCAGGGGGCCGCCTGGGCCGCCTGGAGTACCACACCTTTGCCAGTTATTCATCCGCCAAGCAGTAATGTACAAACATAACTGTGTTCCGGTCTGAAGGGCAATGTAACCAGCGAAATTACTGGACATGATGAGATTTAACAACTCATATCTCAGGGTGACAGGGACAGTGAAGTGCCGCGCAGAATTTTGAATTTTAAAACACTGGGTGGCACTGTGTCTGATATGGGCAATTTTGATGCTTACCATCAGGCACCTGATTTGCTCGTCTTGTCATTCACTGTCATAAAAAAAAGATAATGCTAATACTCTTATTAATTCTGTGCCTAAAAGTCAGGGGGTCAGGGGTTACTATTTACTGCACAAGATTAGGCCTCTCCCGTATCGAATAACGGTTATAATAACTGCGTCCCGCGGTATCACCCGTCACCCGCGTAGTCTTCCCGTAGGAATATTGGGATAAAAAGGACCCTATGTGTTATTCCAGGGTCTAAACTATCAAATTTCAGTAGTTTTGGCGTGAAAGAGTAACAAACATCCAACCATCCAACCTCACAAACTTTCGCATAATAATATATAATATAGGAAGTAGGATTATTAGTAGAATCATAGTAAGATACCTAGTAAGAGGTTGGATAAGATAGTAAGATAAGATAAGTAAGTACTTATTTATTGTTAATATCTGTATTGGCCTTGGCGTCTTTGGAAGACGAGATATAGAAGTATAGAGCATTTAGAACACTGTCCACAGACAATGTGTCGCCTGGGACGATTTAAGGAAACGTAGGTTTGCCCTGAACCTGCACCACCCTCTCGTACTCACTGACTGAATCCGCAGGAACGACATGTCGATATGTGCAGAGCCAGTTTGGTTGCAGGAGACTGCCACTTATTTACAGGTTGTCTACTCATGCCTGACGTAGTCCCATTGCGGGTTTCTTCGAGTTTTCCTTCTCTAGATTTTTTTTATGATAGTGAGTGACACAACTGTGGTACTTCCACAGGCGGTCCCTTGCCAAAGAGGCCTACCACTACCAAAACGTTTCGGACCAACGCTGACTATATTATTATACTCGTATAATATTAGGCTAAGTAGGGGAAATAGTCTCTGCCTACCCCACCGGGAACAAGGCGTGACTGTATATATGCATGTATGTATAAGACTTTACGATGTAGACTAACTTTATCATGTTATCATTATAACATAGTGAAAGAAAAACATCAGTAGCAAAGGTCAAACGATAACATCGAAACTGACCTGTAATGACACTCACCCTATAGCCTGACCTGGCCTTCGTGACACAGTTAATATACCGTGAAATAGTTAAAGCTTTGTGTGTGCGGGATATTTATGTATTATAATACTAGCGGTTACCCTCCGTTTTACCCGCGTGGATACAAATTTGCAATTCCCGCATGTAAATAGTAATTATGGTGTGAATTATAATTTACTGTGTTGTAATTGTATATATAACCATATTTTTTTAATATTTAGATAACGAAAGAGGGTCATGTGTCACGTCTCATTATCTTATTACTTAGTCATTATTTTAGCTCTTGCAAGTATTCAGACAAAATTGAGAGACTTTTTGTTTACGATGATTATACTTATCTACCTATTATGTGCCTATTATTGAGGTATTATTCTTATAATTTAATGCTTTTCCATTCAAAGTGTTACAAAAGGGTGTAGTAATACTTCAGGGGCCCATCTACCTTTAACAACTTCATCATCATCATCATCATCATCTCAGCCGTTGGTAATTCACTACTGAACATAGGCCTCCCACATAAAGGGGGGTTTTGCCAATACTCGACACACTTGGCAGGCGGGTTGTCGAGCGCAGTTTGATTTTTTTTCAGAGGACGCTGCTGCCCGTCCTCTGGATCTGTTAACCCTCAGCCGGCTCTTACGGCAACCACGGGGAGAGAGGGTGGAGTACTATTCTAAAGCCGGTAACTCCATGCCACTTAAATACGAAATTTAATTGCGAAAAAAATTTCGAATTCCCATACAAATTTGCCATCAGCTGATTTTATTTTGTATGTAAAGTCAGAAATTATTTTCGATAATTTTGGAATTCTTTCCTTTGAAAGTTGCTCAGTTTAATGGGTAGATGCACCCCCTTATGTATTAATACACCTATTTTAACGCATTTTGTTGCACCAATTGTTGCACTATATACTGTTTTCTTTAATTTTTAAGATTTATTTATTGATTTGTGGTATACCAATAAAATGTTTATCTATCTATCTATCATTTTTTAATGTGATGAAGCATGACTACCCATTTGTTTTATGGCGACGGTGCGAAAGATAAGCGATGATTCTACGGTCACCATTAATGTTCACGTTGGTTGCCATTGTATTTAGAACAGCCTTGAGATCAGCCTTGTAAGGCTTCTGCTTTGTCTTTAGCATCTAGTGGGCGCGACGCGATGGTTTGATACTTGAAACAGGTATTTAAATTATTCTGTTAATGTATTGTGTACCTACCTAAAATAATACCTAACTGATACAAAAAAAAATTTTGTACTGATCTCCATAAAATAAATACATTCTTTAACATAATATAATGATAAAAATAATAATATGAGACAACTTCCACACACGGTCATCTGGTCCCAAACTAGGCTAGAAGCCTGTACTATGGTAACCAGATGACTGATATACATACTTATATAAGCTTATAACACCCAGACACAGATCAAACAGACATGTTCATGCACACAAATGTTTGAACTGGCCGGGGATCGAACCCGGGCCCCACAGAAAGTAGAGTTACTACCGTCTGAGCCAACGAGGCTGTCATATTTGTTATTTTATTAAAAAATACCATTGAAATAAGAAAAATAAATAGGTAGGTATTTCAGTGAAGTGTATAAATAATTAATAAACTGTTTTTACTAATATTTTATATTTTTATAGACTAAGCGGTCTAATTCGCTGAAAGCATAATATCAAGATCACGCAAGCGAATGATATGGTGTACATTACGACCTGTAGACTAGACGTTGCGTTTTGCGTCGCGTCGACAATCGTCATTATGTTTCAGTTATACCTTTAAGTCTTTAAGTCTGTATCCACGAAAAATTACCTACCTACGTAATTAAATTAATTAAAATCAAATAGTTCGCCCCTTAACGCTCCCAATATACATATATAAGTTATATATATATCAGGATATATAGACGATATTTATATAGTGGTACAAAGAATAAAGAGCGGGATTTATTTACCAGCGAACATGAACAGCGAAGTGGCCGCTGTTGACTAAAGAATATTATTAAAATTAATATAATGTAGTTCGCGGGATCATTTCGATCGGTTAACGTAAGAGCCCACAGAACATTACGTTACGGCTTACCGGTGGTAGAACTGTATTTGATCACAGAATAAACAATAGTACTAACGTAGTTAAAGGCGTGCACCGGGCGCCGATTGATTGACATAAGAATTTCCTCGATGTGAGGGCATTACAAAGTTACAAGATATGTTACAAGTCGTCAGAATATTCGGTATATCAGGACCATCAGAGCACATGCACAATGATTAATTAATACTACTCGATGCGAATATAATGATATTATGAGTAAAGGAACATCGATATGAATCGAGCTAATATTTACGTCGCCGTTGTCGCCTCGATTTGATCGACTTTGTCAACATTGACAATAGAAAAAGAAAAAAATATATATTAGGTAAGTACCTACTTATACATTTGCGCTCTTCTTCTATGTTCCTAGTAGGTATATACAAAGATTAAAACTTATCTTCCTTTGGTTAGGTAGGACCATTGTAAATCTCTGGCTCTCAGTTATCTTCCTGAAAATGTTTGGCACATAAAGCAGCAGATTACTATAAATATAAAACTATAGTTATAGATTAAAAACTATAATAATATCCACTTCGGTCTGTGGACTGAAATAAAATCGAACATGTGCCTATTAGCGTGGGCGCCAGAATGGCATGCCGGTAGTCGGTAGTACCGCGGCGAAAGGCCCAACCGACGCTTCTCGCGGCATTACGCAACATTGATTTAAAACATCTGTGTAAATCGAGACTCACAATAAGACCGGTTTGGGCAACACTATTTTCGCATTTACTATTGTACCGCACCATTAAGATTATAGACGTGTGAGTTAATTTAATACGCCCAAGTTAGTTTTACCGCGATAACAAAAGACGAAGGACGTGCATTTTCCAATTGTTTCATGTTCGAAAGAAACGTTTATAAAGTGAAACGATACTGAATCGAAGTTAGTTTCAATTCGACTGTCTAGTGACTTCTACAGACGCACCTAGCGGTACGCTTTATCCATAGTGGACTGTGATTACGGACAATTTATTTTCTTCATCTGAATCTGTGGTTTATCCGAAACTATACGTTACATTTTCATCACGATTAATCCGATTTTGATTCTCGAACATTTTTTTGGCTGTTGTGAAATCAATATTAGTAAATAAGATTGTTAATAAATTATTCAGTGGAGAAGGAGCACGCTACGCCGCGCCCTCTAATTTTTAATACGTTAATTATAGATACAAAATAGTTATTCATCGTGTTATGACTGAGTGAAGCCGAACTAACAGCAAGTTGTATATTCAATCATAATTTGCAGCATTGTGTTTGAAAGATACAAAAGGTAAATAATTGTAATTTAAGTACTTTGCTCTTTGCATACATAATAGATTTTTTAAATCCTCTAGCCTCTAGTAATATCTGTCTAGTGTGTCTAGTGTGTATATGTGTGGGTGTACGCAAGGTTTTTTTAAAGCTATTAATTTTCATTTATTAATTGACAGCCTCGTTGGCTCAGATGGTAATAACTCTGCTTTCTGGGCCGCAGGCCGCGGGTTCGATCCTCGGCCAGTTCAAACATTTATGAGCATGAACATGTCTGTTTGATCTGTGTCTGAGTGTTGTATTAGTATGTATCTCAGTCATCTGGTTACCATAGTACAGGCTTCTAGCCTAGTTTGGGACCAGATGATCGTGTGTAGAAGTTGTTCCATAATAATATTATATTATTATTATTATGCCACGTCTTCCTCGGTAGCTTAGTGGACGCAAGCTCGACTGCCGATCATGAGGTCCCGAGTTCAATCCCCAGGCAAATTCAGCTACGCAGTATATTTCTATTAGGAATTATCTCAATGACAATGAATAGGTACTGCATTGACAAGTACTAAACTATTTTCAATGACTATGATGACTATGATATGCATGATATGCATGATATGCATGACTATGATATGTATTATTATAGATTATAAACTTACCATAGTCATAAAAAATCATATCCTACTAACAATATAATAAATGCGTAAGTTCTTCGGTGTGTATGTGTGTGTTTGTAACGTCTTCACGCCAAAACTACTGAACCGATTGGGCTGAAATTTGCTATGTAGAGAGCGGTCAAAGCGCGGGGCACATCTAGTAAATAAAAAAATACCTATTTGTAGTACTTTTTGGACATGCTGAAAATATTTATAGACTGAAAAAAATGATCTTGTCTTTTTCCTAACTAAGGCGCGGTGCACACCTAATTGCTCACGCGTACATTTTCGAAGATATTAAAAATACTACATGTAATTCCGTAAAATAAAGACAGCTATAGGAACTAGAAAATAAAAATACAAAGATTTAGAAAAAATCTAAATTATCTAATCTAATTTAAAAAATCTAATTTATTCTAAACGAGTTTTCATGTATAAAACCGGCACAAAGAAAAAAAATCTCATAAAAATAAAAAGGCACTGAAAACTTGTTTGGATTAAATTGGATTTTTTACTGAATCTTTCTTTGTATTGTTATTTCCTAGTTCCTAGTTGTCTTATTTTACGAAATTACCAGTAGTATTTTTTTACGTGTGAGTGAGAGGGCGAATTTGCTTAGCACCGCGCCTTATTGAACACTTTGTAATTTATGCAATGCAAAACGATCTCATTAAAATACTGTGTAATCATTAGTGATTATGTTAATGGGCATTTGATTGACCACGATCTTAAGCATTTACAAGCATGACGTAAAAAAAAAGTGTAGGTAAAGTAGTGAGTATCCGCTCTACGCCAGCGTTTCTTAACCTTTTTCATTTCGCAGACCCCTAGAAAATCAAGCACAATATCAAGGACCCCTTAAATAAAAAACAAAGGTATAAATTTAGGTCAAATTATTTTATACATCCATTAATAACTTACATTTTTAAATAAATTAAAAATATTGTATTAATGTTAAGATTGGTGCTGCTTTTTTGGAACTAAATTAGTAATATTCGGGTTGATGTTTATACTTAGTTGTAATCTCAAATCGGATTCGAATTGTAATCTTATTTGTTTTTTGATGTATACAAGAGCAGAGAATGCCTTTTCACAGAGGTATGTGGATATGAATCCGCTTATTGGTGCACGCTCGCCGTGCTAAGGGTAACGATTACGAGACTTGTTGGTATTTATTTACTAATTCAAATGTTCATATAGATAAGACAGCAGACCCCCGTACACATACTCGCGGACCCCCAGGGGTCCGCGGACCACAGGTTGAGAAATACTGCTCTACGCTCCTAATAATAGTACTTATCTACTTTATATTATGACTTGTTGCGATGGAAGATAAAGTCCGGACTTAGGAAAGTATCTTTTTATTATTAGCAAAGAATAATAACTATTACGTATAAGTAAGTTATTGAGCTATTGTGTTAATGATATTTGTACCTATGCATTGAAGAAGTGAGTGAGATATTTATCATCTTAGATAAGATAATCAGGAAATTAACATAATAATATTCATCCGCTAAACAGTAATGTGCAAACATTACTGTGTTCCGGTCTGAAGGGCAATGTTACCAGCAAAATTACTGGGCATGATGAGATTCAACAACTAATATCTCAGGGTGACAGGCTCAGTGCAGTGCCGCGCAGAATTTTGAATTTTAAATCACTGGGTGGCACTGTGTCTGATATGGGCGATCATCATGCTTACCATCAGGTACCTGATTTGCTCGTCTTGTCACTCACTATCATAAAAAAAAAAATTCGTTATTTTATTTTATTTTATTTTATTTATAGATCTTAGGAGGACCAACAGCAGTTCTTAAATTAATACATTTTCAAATAGCAACAGTAAGCCAATTACAGGTCCCCACGTGTAGCAAACAATATTAAATTATCAATCGTGCGAAACATATATTTAACAAAGTAGTAAGTAAATATTAGCAAGTTATGCCTACCAACACTCAAAACTTAACTACACAATAATCAACCGTTCTATTTTTTATGAGGGCCCTGAAAGAAATCTTTGGTCAAGCGTTGTCTGGCCGTATTAACACTTGTATTAAATAGATCTAGGTCAAACTGTTTATCCAGTTTATTATAAAGTCTGCCTACTCTGCACATATATGAATTTTTCCTATACTTCGTATTCACAGATGGTATATTAATCAATGGATTAAAGCGCATCGGTCTTGCGGGTACGTTAATTGAAAGTTTTTGTAAGAGTTCCGGGCTATCTATCTTGTTTGAAGCTAATTGTAGTAGATAAGTGATGTCAGCAATTTCACGTCTTTTATACAGGGGGAGTAAGTGCATTCTCTTGCATAATTTTATATAGTCAGATGAATTATAAGGAATTTTGAGTCTAAAACAAAGATATCTGATAAACTTCTTCTGGATGCGTTCTATTCTACTTATATATTTATCATACTGCGGATTCCAGATCTGGGACCCATATTCAAGAATACTACGTACAAAAGTACAATATAGAACTTTAAAGGTTTTAGCAGAGGTAAAAGCATTAGAACTCCTCATTACAAATCCCAGAGATTTTGAGGCTTTGGACACAATGCTATTAATATGTTGGTCAAACAACAGCTTAGAATCATGAATAACCCCCAGATCTCGAACCTCTGAATTACTAGTTAGACGTTGACTTTTTAAAAAGTATACGGAAGAGATAGGTGCCTTCTTTCGAGAATATGTGACAACCGAACATTTGGAAGGATTTAGATCCAGTTTATTTAAGTTACAATAATTATCTAATCTATTCAAATCAGTTTGCAGGTTTATAACATCTTGTTTTGAATTAATATAGCTGAAAATTTTCATGTCGTCAGCAAAACATAGTAAGTTAGAGTGAGAAAAACAGGAGGTTATGTCATTTATGAAGATCGTAAAAAGTAAAGGTCCCAACAGTGATCCCTGTGGTATACCGCTAGGGACAGTGACCCAGCTCGACATGTAATTACTTATCACTACAGCCTGCGTTCTCCGGTCTATATACGAAGAAAACCACCGGTGCAGATCACCGCTAATACCTATATTGTGCAGCTTAACCAGAAGGATCTCGTGGTCAATTCTATCAAACGCCTTGCTGTAATCAGTGTAGACTACGTCTACCTGACTGCCAGCATCCATGGCTTCAGTTATGTAATCATTAATAATTAAAAGATTTGATACAGTAGAACGACCGCGCAGAAAGCCGTGCTGAGTATTGTTAAATGAACATCTTATAGATGCGTAAACTTGGTCGTAAACAATTCTTTCAAACACTTTGGCAAGAATGCAAAGCTTCGAGATCGGCCTATAATTAACGACCTCGACTTTCGAGCCCTTCTTATGTATGGGTGTTACAAAAGCAGATTTCCATATTGACGGGACTAAGCAGCACCTTATAGATTTATTAAATAGTAGTGCAATGGGTTTAGCAATAGTTTTAGCACAGTTAATTAGAAAGACAGGACTAACATGATCAGGACCGGCCGACTTGCATGGGTCAAGCTTAGATAACAATAATGATACGATATTAACATCGACATATATTTGAGAAATATCTGATACATCTGAGGTATACGACTGATTAGCTTGAAGTGGTATAGTACCGGATTGAGGCGTAAGGAAAGTAGAATAGAAATAGTTCGAGAATGACTCACATATGTCTTCTCCGGTACTCGCCACCTGGTTCATGTAGTTGACTGAGTTAGGTATACTGTTAGACTTGGACCGTGATTTAATATATGACCAAAAAAATTTTGGATTTAGTTGCAAGGAACTTTCAACGTTATTTAAATAATCCTTATAACACTGCTTTTCTAAAAGTTTAGTTCTTTCTCTTAATAGGATATAACACTGTTTATCAGAATTGTTTTTATATATATTATATTTCTTTAGGTACTTATATTTTTCTTTAAGAGATTTTTTTAAGGCAGGCGAGTACCATCTAGGGAAAGCATCATATTTTATTAGTTTAGTAGGTATATATGTCTTTTTTAAGTTATCAATTGTTAGGTAAAAGAATTTAACAGCATTTTCTAAGTCTAGTGAATTAAATTCCTTTTCCCAGTCAAGCTCACTGATTTTAAAGTTAATTGAGGCGTAGTCACCCTTATTAAATAAATATTTCGTATAAGATTGTGGTATTAAAGATTGAATACTAATAAATTGAATATTAATCAATAGTGCTTTGTGGTAGGGATCAATAGGTACGAGCGGATCATCACACTGCATTACATTCACGTCATCATTACTTAATACCAGGTCTAAGATTTTATCATAATTATTACGAATGCCGTTATATTGGCGCAGTTGGTGAACATCGAGTTCGTCAATTAGCCTCTGCTCATCGTTACTATAGTTATTTGAACTTGCGGGTAGCATATAAGAAAAGTGACTAGTTGCTAACCAAGATATAGAACTTAGGTTAAAGTCACCTATAACCATATATTTATCATTGGGATTGTATAAAATAATTTCTTCTAATTTATTTAGGAAATTATTTAGTTGTTGGGAGAATGAATGCCCTTGATTTTGCTTACATAAGTAAATTACGCATAAATGTATTTTGATATAAAAGTTATTACCTTTCTTAAATGTTAGTGTGATCCATAAATCTTCAGCCGTGGAATGAAATTGAGGTTGTGCAGTAGCCGCAATATCCCTACGTATGGCAACTAAAACACCGCCTCCCCTGCCCTGACCGGTCAACTCAAGATCACGGTCCCGACGCCAAACAATATATCGTTCATCAAACAATTCAGAGCTATGAATGCCGTCCAATAACCACGTCTCCGTCAGTACTATAATATCATATGAACTAGTACATAGGTTCCTATAGAAAATTAATGTTTTAGATCTGAGACCCCGGACATTTTGGTGATATATAATCAAGTTATTTGTTCCAGTATTATCCATTAAAATTAAATCGAGCTGGGTAAAGTATGGACACATAGTTAATTAAATCCGAAGAATGTCTATCACCTTGTTTCAAATTGATTACATAAAAATATAAGCTATAACAATAAACCCAAAAAACCGATGCGTTAAAAACATAACCTATAGTAGTTCTTAAAAACCTAGATAACATTAAATAGATTGATAACGATCTGTGAATGAATTTTATAGGCAAAAGTCGTAGTTTCGAAGAAATATCAATTGCAATAATATTAATACCATGAATGCAATAGAGTAGGCTATAGTCAATAAGTGATTCATTAAGTGTGAGTGAGAGCAGGACAGTATTATGTTTCAATGGCTCATTGAAGGTACGAACTTTATGATTGGTAAACAAGTTACGAGAATAATAACCAACAAGCCTGGCAACGCTCGGCACAGTGATCGTCAACCGAGGGCCCGCATGACATATTAATATGGAATTAGCATTATGCTTCATAGTGCTAATCTCTTCAGATCCCCTTCCGACTTGATGATGATGGCTGGTGATTCTTGACTTTTTCTCATGAAGATCTTGCATCCCTTCACCCAGGTGAACGCAAAATTTCGCTCCTTAGCCAATGCCTTAGCTTTATTAAGCAGCAGCTTATTTTCGAGTGTCAGGTGGTCATTCACGAAGATTCTGGTGTCACCGCGTAGATCCAGATCAGCCGAGATTATGGTGCATTTTCTCGAAGCCGCGACGAAGTCTTCTTTTAAGTACCGGTTGTGCACAGATACAATAATATTTTTGGCGTTTTTGCTGTTGCGCAACGGCACCCTTGCGATATAATTGATTTGCGTCTTCTCCAGAGGGCACTTTATAATATCTCCGATCTTCGAGATTATAGAGAAAAGGTTTTCTCCATTCGATACCGGTACTCCCTTGATCTCAATATTGTTCATGCGCGATCTCTGCTCATAGTCACGGGTAACAGCCTGGAGTTGGTCCACTCGTTGCTGTAGCAAACGCACCTCTTCCTTCGATTCAAGGAGATCTTTAACCTGCGCATCGACACAAGTTACCCTGTCGGCTAGTGAATCCACTGATTGCTGCGCAAATTCAATTGATACCTTCATAGCAGCAACATCGGGTTTTATCTTCTTCAATTCAGCTATATCTGATTTCATACTTTTGAGATCCGCGATATCCGATTGAATGGCTTTCACACTTTTCACCAGCGACGGTAAGGTTGCCATTTGGTCAGTCAGTTGTTTTAGGTTCAAAGCAATACTCTCCATATCAGCTGGTATAGGAGAGTTGGGAGGAGCTGGTTTTGTGCACGATGAAACTTGTAGCGGGCTAGCGTTTCCAGCACTCTTACATGACGCACACTTCCAGGTGTTCCTCCGGTCTCCAAGTTTGCGGTAGCCACCTTCAGTTCACGCTGGCAAGATGGTACTGCGCGAAACAGGTTAACGGCAAGCGAACGCACGGTCCTTTGTCTACGGACGACTCAAAAAGTGTGTAGAAGCGTGCTGTTAAGGCGAGCGTACGCACGAGACTGATTATATTTATAACTGTCCTTTTCCATCCCCAAGTTGTCTGTAAAAGTCTGTAAGTAATGCTTTACGCGATAAAACCGCCAGTTGTTTGCCGTGTCTTTTTTAACATTGTTTCTTTTTGGTATGCAATCAAGTATTCTTCTATTACATTGATATAAAAAAGGGGAGATGAGGTACTGGCTTCTCGAAAATGGAAAGCTCAAATTAGGTCCTAAATTAGGTATCTCGGTTGCACTTCGGTCTTAGGTACGTCTTATTATCTTTATTTTTTTCATTATATTGCGCTGTGCAAACTGCACACTGAGCAAAAAGCACGTGCCAGTTGTTGAGTAAGCGATGGGAGAACGCACTCTATCTCCCCTTTTCTTTAAATCAATGGTCTTTTATAACATTGTTTCTTTTTTGGTATGCAATAAAATATTCTTCTATTCTATAATATTACGATTAGTACTTAGTACTGACACTGACAGGTGATAGGACGTTGGCGTCTCGAATTACTTACCATAAAAGTACCTAAGAATAATATTATTATCATTTGTAGCCTTATACTAGACCGTTAGTACTATTATTTATTCTGTGCTATTAGACATTGGTTAAACCACAGACATCAGAATCCTATAAGTTATAAGTATACCTATTCTTCGTCACTGCGGGACTGCTGGGCCTATACCCAATAGGACATAGGGGAGGCCTATTGCCCAGCAGTTTGCTCCCAGCGGCTGCGATGATGACGAAGATGATTATGTAGTATTATGCATGTATAGGTTGATTTAAGAAAAGAGGACATAAGGTACGTTCTCCCAGCGCTTAAGTACTCAACAACTGGCGCCTGTAATTTGAAGCAACAGAGATAGAAAGACATACCTAAGACTGAAGTGCGACCGAGACGACAATTAACTTTACTGATGTACGTGGACCTAACGGGACCTGATTTGAGCTTTCCATTTTCGTGAAGCCGGTACCTCATCTCCCCTTTTATTAAATCAATGATATAGGTACATAAATCTATAACTGTCAAATCTAAGGCAATCGAGTTTAGATTTTGTGCCGCCATTCAAGTTTTTTGACAGCGATTGTACTTAGTTATGTAAATTAGTGGGACCACTTTTAGCATGGGTAATTATTGGACCATTTAAAATTTTATTAATGGCTCGGACCTTGAATTGAGTCAATTTGATAGAGCACGTGTAGACATTGCTTTTATTATATTTGACATAGATATATAATACATACATACATATTATACAGATATATAATAATTATATAATACTGCCTCGGTGGCGTAGAGGGTGCATGCTCGACTACCAATCAAGAGGTCCCGGATTCGATCCCCAGGTCTGGAAAACTGTACCCGGTAGATGGCGATAGGCTCGCCCCCTATTACATGGGACCAATAACATACTGGCGAAATGTGGGTGTATCTACTATGGGACTGAGTCCTGGGAACACCTCTGCCTACCCCTTCGGGAAAAAGGCGTGAATGTATGTTATGTATGTATGTTATATAATACATTTTATTTGACCATACTCAACACTGTTTCAGAGTAGTACAACAGCTCTGGCATGATATTATTCCGATTTCCAGATTTAATATTATGTAGGTACTTACTTAGGTGTAGAGTGGAGGTAATAAGTACTATAATACTGTTTATTATATGTCTTAAGTCCACTTGCGCGCAAATTTTGTAGTGGTAGGCCTCTTTAGCAGGGGGCCGCCTGGGGAAGTACCATACCTTTACCAGTTATTCATCCGCAAAGCAGTAATATTCAAATATTACTGTGTTCCGGACTGAAGGGCAATGTTACCAGCGAAATTATTGGGCATGATGAGATTCAACAACTAATATCTCAGGGTGACAGTCTTAGTGCAGTGCCGCGCAGAATTTTGAATTTTATAACACTGGGTGGCACTGTGTCTCTTATGGGCAATAATGATGCTTACCATCAGGCATCTGATTTGCTCGTCTTGTCATTCATTATCATAAAAAAAAAAAATTAGGTTTATTTAAATGCCTATATCTCGCACTTTCACCCGCGTAGTCTAAGTTCCTGCGGGAATGTCGGGATAAAAGTACCCTATGCGTTATTTCAGTCTAAGCTAATCTACACACCAAATTGCAGCTCATTCGGTTTTGTAGGTTTATTATGAAAACGGAACAAACATACACACAAAGATACAGCGCTAGAGCTGTTTTTTATGCCATCTAGATGGCGCTGGAGTCAAAAAATATCATAATCATTTATTCGCAGGAATGTAGGTACAAAGGTTCTTAATTTAAAATAGTCCAAATAATAATAATGCCAGTACATTCTACCTCCTAAAAAATAAATAAATAAATTAGTTATATGAAAATTAATTATAAACAAAATTTTAAATCATGCAATCATTAATAAAATCTATAAACCATTGATGTCATAATAGTAGTCGAGTTGGAACACGCTAGCGTTTTGTTTACCTGTCACAGACAGATTTGAGATTAATAATATAAGTATGATACCTAAATGTAGAGTTTACAAACACAGGGTAAGATATTTAAAATTTTATAATATATTATTTTTACCAGTTATTATGCTCCTAAATGTTGATAGCGCAAGATTAATTATTTTTTTAACCCTAAGTTAGTGGTTAACACCGGCTTTGTTACGTTAACTCACGAACATGCAAGTGGCCCTTACCGACATAGCATTTATTTAGCATGGCACGAAAATATCTTTAAGTTTTTCCGATTCGGTCAAGCTGGAACAGAATGCATGTTATATGGAATTCACCATTTCTCTCATAATTGATATAATTAATTTCATATATCTCTACACTACTTGTAGTGGTAGGCCTCTTTTGCAGGAGGCCGCCTGGGGAAGTACCTCACCTTTGCCAGTTATTCATCCGCCAAGCAGTAATGTCCAAACATTACTGTGTTCCGGTATGAAGGGCAATGTTACCAGCGAAATTACTGGGCATGATGAGATTCAACAACTCATATCTCAGAGTGATAGGCGCAGTGCAGTGCCGCGCAGAATTTTGAATTTTAAAATACTGGGTGGCACTGTGTCTGATATGGGCAATTATGATGCTTACCATCAGGCATCTGATGAGCTCGTCTTGTCACTTACTATCATAAAAAAAAAAAAAAACACTCAGAAATGCTACCTAAGTTACGAATAGCTTTGCTGCTGATTTGCATTTGGTTTACAAGATAAAATACAAATGACTCAATTCACTATTATATTGTTATTCATTATTGGTAGTGGTAGGCCTCTTTTGCAGGGGGCCGCTTGGGGAAGTACCACACCTTTGCCAGTTATTCATCCGTCAAGCAGTAATGTGCAAACATTACTATGTTCCGGTCTGAAGGGCAATGTTACCAGCGAAATTACTGGGCATGACGAGGTTCAACAACTTACATTTCAGGGTGACAGGCGCAGTGCAGAGCCGCGCAAGATTTTGAATTTTAAAACACTGGCCCTGTGTCTGATATTTGTATTCATGATGCTTACCATCAGGCACCTTATTTGGTCGTCTTGACACTTACCATTATAAAAAAAAAACAAAAATTCTTAGAGCTACTGGTTTTTGTCCTCAGAGGGGTTTTTAGGTACGTTTGATCAAAACCAGCCTTTTATGATACTTGGCTGTAATCTTCCAGCCTTCAATAAGTAGGTATACAAGTAGGAACTCAGAAGCTGAACTAGCGAAGCAAAATAAATTATCACCTATATGATAATTTAAACCGCTAATATTGGTATGGAATACCACCTGGTCCTTGTGCATTCATATGGGCTAATATACGTAGGTACTTCGCTTATTCTTCGATAACAATAAGTTATATGTACCGATACAATTATCTAAGAGGAATTACTACAACTAAGGAATGCAGTGGCGCTCCTCACATACAAGCCTAAAAGCCTGACTTGTCTAAATAAAATAATTCTTTATCAATAATAGCATTGGATTCGAACTTCGAAATCGTTTTTTCGTAGTGGTAAGCCTCTTTGGCAGGGGGCTGTCTGAGGAAGTACCACATCTAAAGTTATTCATTCGCCAAGCAGTAGTATGTAATGACCGAGAGAAATGTTGACGTACAGAGGAAAGGCACAGAGGGTGCACTGAAAAATTGGCATTTTTCAATAAATCCTGAAATTATGAATTATACGTGAAATTTTATAATTAAAAGAGATTATACTATAGATATATATATATATATATATATATATATATATATATATATAATCAACCTTTCACGGTAAATGTTGGTTCAGTGAGAAGTTAGAACAATTGTTGATCCACCTATTTTACGTGTTTACTCAGCTCTGCGTCGTGCAAACTGATATACTTTGATCCGTCCTTGATGCGCGTGTGACGTCGGTGGATCTGTACTTACAGGTTTTCAACATACTCGTCATCGATTTGACCAACATTTTTTGATCCATCCAACGGTCGAAAAAATCACACTGAATATGATTACTTAGATCCAGAGTATATTTAATTTATATGCGACATTTACATAGATTAAGTGGATCCGGAGCCAAAATTGACGAATAGGTACTCGAACACAAAGCGGCAACGTCGCATTCTTCGTATGACAGAGAACCCAGTATACACTACTTCGTTAGAGTAATAAGGTAAGATATATGCGTTAGCTGCGGCGTTTGAGGATCAAACTTTTATTCCTTCACTCGTGTTTGGCAGATTTTATTGCGTAAAAACGTTTGCGCATGTTTTTGGTATCGTGTTAGTGAATTTGTGTTATTTTGTTTTTTGTCTTAGACCAATCAGAAGATGATGGTGAGTATTTTATTATCCATATGCATTTTGACTATCTATCAATTTGGAAACATGATTTTATGAATGTTTTACATTAATAAATTAATCTGGCCGTATGTGATCCCGGCTCAAATGAATGGGGTAGGGGGGAAGTAGAGACCGCTTCAGTGGAAAAGCACCCCTCATCCATGTTCGATACGTATGGTTATAAATAGGTACCTATTCACATTATGATACCTAAGGACTAACTTAACTACCTACCGGTTTGTAACCTCGGACGAAAAGGAGTTGCAATTATGTTTAGTTATGTGTACATTCTTAATATGCGTTTCAAATAACAATAGGACCAGTAAAGACGCTATCTTTTCACCAATGCTGCCTGCAAGAAGTCAAATCAGAATAATAAAATAGATAACCAATAACTATATGACTGGCCTTTTGGCTCTGTGGTTAGTAGCTCTGATTGCGGATCCTGAGGTAGTGGGTTCGATTTTCAACCAGGACAAACATTTTTGTGACGAACGCGGATGTTTGCTCTGTGTCTTGGCTATGTATTTCTCAGGCCTCCATACCTAGTACAGTAGGTTTTTCCTAGTTTGAGAGTAGGGACTTATGTGCGAAATGTTCAGAACATTTATTTATTTTATTTAAGTACGTAAAAAGACCAAACATCCTTCTGATATTATAAATTAGAAAGTTTGTGAGGATGGATGGATGGATGGATGGATGTTTGTTACTCTTTCACGTCAAAACTGTTGAACCAATTGGGCTGAAATTTGGTATGTAGGGTACCTTTGACCATGGAACCATGACCATGGGCCCATGACATTAGACCATGAGATAATTATTTTCCGATATTCCGACAGGAACGATGTCAACGCGGGTGGGACCGCGAAGTACAGCTTGTACCTACATATTTACAAAAACCAGTGACCCGCCCCGGCTTCGCACGAGTAGCGGGTAGCATATTGTATACCTAGAGAACGATTGAACATGAATAATTTCGTGATACATTGTATTTTTTATTTATACAACCCTATTTTTTACGTAGCCAATGGTGTACTTATGGGACTGAGTCTTGGGAACACCTCTGCCTACCCATATGGGAAAAAGGCGTGTATGTATGTTATGTTGTGATAGAGTGATAAAATCTTAATAACATAACATACAACCACGCCTTTTTCCCGAAGGGGTAGGCAGAGGTGTACCTAGGACTCAGTCCCATAGTAGGTACACCCACATTTCGTCAGTATTTATTAGGCCCATGTAATAGAGGGCGAGCCTTTTGCCATCTACCGGGCACAGTTCCAGACTCCAGGCAGTTATTGACATAATTCCTAATGGAAAAATCCGATATTCAACACTTTGCCTGAACTGGGGATCAAACCCGGGATCTCATGATCGCCAGTGAGGCTTGTGCCCACTACGCCACTGAGGCAGTCCTAATAGATGGATGATATATTATCCGCGGACTACTTTGTAGATATTGATAAGTTCTACAAACCCCTTGTACATTACTTACCTTGTTCTACCACCAATAGTTGTCACAGAGCAATAATTACTGCTTTGATAAGATAACATAATATCAACATATGATCACGCCTTTTTCACGAAGGGGTAGGCTGAGGGGTAGCCCTGGGTACACCTCAAGGCTCAGTCCCATACTAAATACACCCACATTTCACCAGTATGTTATTGGTTCCATGTAATAGGGGCGAGCCTATTGCCATCTACCGGGCACAGTTCCAGATTCCAGGCAGTCATTGAGATAATTACTAATGGAAAAACCAATATTTACCGGGATCTCATGACTGAGAGTCGATCATACGCCCATTACGCCACCGATATAGTCACTGCTTTGATTATTGTGACTAAACCATAATAGATGGATATAATGTCTGCCGACTATTTTTTAGATATTAATAAGTACTACAAACCCATAATACATTATTTTATTCAACCATCAATAGTTTTCATAGCGTACGTAGGTAAATTAATGATTATTTTGCTGTTTTTTACGGATCCCTAATTTTTTGCAATTTCTTTTATAGTCATTGTTACTCACATCTATACTAATATTATAAAGAGAGAAACTTTGTTTTTTTGTTTTTTTGTTTGTAACGAATAGGCTCCGAAACTACTGGACCGATTTTAAAAATTCTTTCACTTATGGATAGCTTAATTCAGTGTGAGTGCCATAAGCTATATGAGATTTTGAAAAAAAATAGGGATCCGTAAGAAAACTGCAATATTGTGAACCAAGGTGTCACATAATATAATTACCATATTCATAAATTTGCGTGCGCTGTGAAATCCATTGATGGTAGAATAATATAATGTAGGGGTTTGTAGTACTTATCAATATCTACAAAATAGTTCACGGAAATTTTATCCATCTATTTTGGTTTAGTCACAATAATCGAAACAGACATTATATGCATACGCTGTGAAAAGTATTGGTGGTAGAATAAAGTAATGTACTAGGGGTTTGTATAGTAATTATCAATACCTACAAAACAGGATACATGGATTTTATCCATCTTTATTGGTTTAGTCATAATAAACGAAACAGTGATTATTTTTCATGCGGTGTGAAAACTATTGGTGGTAGAATAAAGTCATGTACTAAGAATTTGTAGTACTTATCAATACCTACAAAACAGTATACATAGATTATATTCATCTTTTTTGGTTTAGTCACAATAATCGAAACAGTGATTATTTTTCATGCGATGTGAAAACTATTGGTGGTAGAGTAAAGTAATGTACTAGGGGTTTGTAGTACTTATCAATACCTACAAAACAGTATACATAGATTATATCCATCACTCCTGTTAAACGTCCACTATACCTACTTCTACTACCCGTGCGAAGCCGGGGCGGGTCGCTAGTTCATAAATAAAATAATGTTTTAAACAAACAAACATATAGAGAAGCGTGTAATTTGTGCAGTTTCAAGATACTTTAATTCATTAAATATTGAATTTTTTTCATACAAATTTTCAACCCTTATTTTTGCCCTAGGTGTTGAATTTTGATAAACCTTATTAAAAACGGATTTAATTCAATACATTTTTAAATTATTTTTGCTAAGGTAATCTCAAAAATAAAACTCACTATACAATTTTTGCACCCCTATATTTCGCGCATATGGTTGTTTTTAAAGGAACCGTGAAACACGTATGTAATTATTTATTAAAACGAGGCTTCATGTAGAATTTGAAGTAAATCAGCTGAATGTATTTTTATTTTCATCATACATTCATACAAACTTCCAACCCCTATTTAACATACTTAGGGGTGGAATTTTGAAAAATCCCTTCTTGTTACTTGTCTAGGTTAATAAAATAATCTTCTGTCCAAATTTAATCAACATTGGTATGGTAGTGTTGGCCCTGAGTTGATGAATCAGTCTGTGAATCACTATCTCTCTCATTATATAATTCTACTTATAGAAGTATAGATTTCAGAAGTTTTGTTTAGTGACGTCGCAGCATAAGATGGGTCCTATTGTTATTTGAAATGCATAGTAGGTACCGATACTGTATTATGCGGGGTTAATTTTTATCATCCCGAATAATCTCTGACTGCCTCGGTGGCGTAGGGGGCGCATGCTCAACTGCCAATCAAGAGGTCCCGGGTTCGATCCCCAGGTCAGGCAGTGTTAAATATTGGATTTTTCCATTAGGAATTATGTCAATAACTGCCTGGAGTCTGGAACTGTGCCCGGTAGATGGCAATAGGCTCGCCCCCTATTACATGGGACCAATAACATACTGGCAAAATGTGGGTGTATCTACTATGGGACTGAGTCCTGGGTACACCTCTGTCTACCCCTTCGGGAAAAAGGCGTGAATGTATGTTATGTATAATTTTAGAGATTTTCCTACTCATGAAAACAAACAACTTTTATTAGAGAACTAAAGATGAGATCGCGAAAAATTGCATCTGTTCCATTCAAAAGTGCTAAAATATTTAATCAAAACGTACCTATATATAACAGCTGATATTTTTCGCGATTTCAGTTTTGGTCCCACATTATCTGGGGTCAAACTCAAACTCATTTTATCCATAAAAAATAATTACACGTCTTGTTTTATTTTATAGTATTAAAATAATCTTCATTACAATGTCAAAAATGATATTAAAAAAAAAAAGTCTAGTAGAACTAGTATTAAAAGCATTCAAAATGAGTTAATTGATAGGTATTTGTATACCTATCAATTAACAAAGAGAACATCATATACCTATATCCTACGTAATATCCTACTACAGTCCTAAATAACCCTATATTATTAGTTTGGGACATGTCCTGTAGGATTTGATAGAACCAATTTTGATCGTTTTTAGGGTTTCGTACCGCAAAAGGAAAAAACGGAACCCATATAAGATTACTTTTTGTCCGTCTGTCTGTCCGTCCGTCCGTCTGCCTGTCAAGACCCTTTATTTCTTTATTCTTTTATCCACCACCGCCCACCGACCCCACTCTCTCCGCCTCCACCACAAACTCAGCTTGATCCACCTCCTACCCCGTTCTTCCCGCTTCCACTATCTCCGACTTCACCACAAATTCCGCTCCGCCTCCTCCGCTTCCGTTTACGTTACCACCTTCACCACAAACTACGCTGTCTCCGTTCTCAGACTTCTAGAAGTAGAATTATATAATGAGAGAGAGAGAGTGATTCACAGACTGATTCATCAACTCAGGCAAGGGCGTCGCCAGCCGATGATCAAGGGGGGGCTAGACAAGGAATTTTACCCAAATTCACTATAGATATACAAACGGTATTTGCCTGTATACAATTTACAATTACAAATTTCTATGAAACAGAAAAGCCATACAATTTTGTAGATTTTTTTTTTATGAAATAGGGCCCAGATGGTTCTGTATTTATGAATACGTGTCTATATGGTATGGCGGCACTTGAATGTCAACATAGACAATAAAGGCTAAATTTTCTCGATCCTCTAGGGGGGGGGGGGGGGCAGCAGCCCCCCCTGCCCCCCCTTGGCGGTTCCTTGAACTCAGGGCCAACACTACCATACCAATGTTGATTAAATTTGGACAGGAGATTATTTTATTAACCTAGACAAGTAATAAGAAGGGATTTTTCAAAATTCCACCCCTAAGTATGTAAAATAGGGGTTGGAAGTTTGTATGAAAAATAAAAATATATTCAGCTTGAGTGTGTTTTAGCCACACTCGCCAAATTCAAGTTGGTGGATGTCAAATTTGATGGTCTCCGACTACCTATAAGGTGTTTCAAAGTCAGCCGGGACCGATGGCTTAACGTGCTCTCCGAGGCACGGATGAAACTCGTTGTGTAAATAACTGCCACCCATCCAAGTGCCGGCCGTACCTAGTGTCACTTGACCTCGGTTACCGGCTGATACCTACTAGTAGCCGCCATTTGGCCACGAGCGCCTCGACTACATTTCTCACACATACATTCACGTCTTTTTCCCGAAGGGGTAGGTAGAGGTGTACCCAGGACTCAGTCCCATAGTAGATACACCCACATTTA
The DNA here is from genome assembly GCA_947063395.1 of Hemistola chrysoprasaria. NCBI lineage: Eukaryota > Metazoa > Arthropoda > Insecta > Lepidoptera > Geometridae > Hemistola > Hemistola chrysoprasaria. The sequence goes on along the minus strand of OX346720.1, from coordinate 6,440,290 downwards.
TGTTATTGGTTCCATGTTTTTTTTTTTATTATGATAGTGAGTAACAAGACGAGCAAAGAGCACGAGTAAGCATCATGATTGCCCATATCAGACACAGTGCCACCCAGTGTTTTTAAATTCAAAATTCTGCGCGGCACTGCACTGCGCCTGACACCCTGAGATATGAGTTATTGAATCTCATCATGCCCAGTAATTTCGCTGGTAATATTGCCCTTCATACCGGAACACAGTAATGTTTGCACATTACTGCTTGGCGGATGAATAACTGGCAAAGGTGTGGTATTTCCCCAGGCGGCCCCCTGCAAAGGAGGCCTACCTCTACAATTTCAATAATACTATATTATGTACCTATTATGGGTACCTATTTACCTATTACCTATCCTATTGTCATCTACCGGGCACAGTTCCAGACTCCAGGCAGTTATTGACATAATTCATGCATACATACATACATACAGTCACGCCTTGTTCCCGGTGGGGTAGGCAGAGACTATTTCCCTCCACTTGCTACAATCCTGACATACAACTTTCGCTTCGTTCACTGACATAATTCCTAATGAAAAATTCAATATTTAACACTTTGCCTGACCTGGGGATCGAACCCGGGACCTCTTGATTGGCAGTCGAGCATGCGCCCTCTACGCCACCGAGGCAGTACATTTCTGTGTAGTTATTTCTAGTTTATATTTTATTTTCATATGGGCTGGCATTAGTTTTTCCTACAGGGGGTTCTGAAAAGTGAGTACAACCAATATACGAGAATGTTATAAATGTCTTCGTAGTCATACTGATATGACAAATTAGTATGACCACCTGAAATCCGCTATTAGCCGTGGTGTTGTCAAGTTGTTGAATTATCCGTTTAATCGGTAGCTTCATAGCTTGTACACACGAAACGGCAACGTCGCGGCTGCTTTTAGCCAATCCGATCGTTTGCTGTGCTCTGATTGGCTCATTTAAATAAGATCAACATTTACCGTAACCATCGCACGGTGGATTCGTATATCGGATCAACTTCGACGAACGCGAGGAAGCAGTCACGTGAGTGTAGATGTTGATCCGGTTGGAGCCACATTAGTTACTAGAGATGCATATTAGATCAACAAAAGGCGCCGGATCAACATACATTTTTGGATCAACAAAGTGCTCGCGTGAAGTCGCGTGAGATCAACATTTACCGTAAAGAGATCTCTATATATATATATATATATGTATATATATATATATATATATATATATATATATATATATATATATATATATATATATATACACACACTTTAATACTACTATTAATATAATTGTACTCTGCGCTGGCGAAATGCCTGCATTTCTTCGACTAAGTGTCCGTACACCGGCACAATGACCATACCTGTTAATAATAATTTACCTTCTAGTGCAGATAAGTACTTAAACCTTATCTTAACGCAATAACTATAATAAACTTAGTGAAACGTTATCACGTTCTGTTAATAAACAGTCTAGTTTTTAAGTACGTACTAAATGTCGTATAATATAATCTACGTATGTGTGCAACATCATCATCATCATCATCATTTCAGCCATAGGACGTCCACTGCTGAACATAGGCCTCCCCCTTAGATTTCCATCCAGTCCGGTTGTAAGCGGCCTGCATCCAGCGTGCTCCTGCCGTACTTATCAGATCGTCTGTCCACCTTGTGGGAGTTCGTCCTACGCTGCGCTTACCAATCCGTGGTCTCCATTCAAGAACTTTACGGCCCCATCGGCCATTAGTTCTACGTGCTATGTGCCCTGCCCATTGCCACTTCAACTTGCTAATCCGCTGGGCTATGTCGGTAACTTTCGTTCGTCTACGGATCTCCTCATTTCTGACTCGATCTCGCAGAGAAATCCCGAGCATAGCCCTCTCCATAGCTCGTTGTGCTATTTTGAGCTTACTTATAAGGCCCACAGTCAGGGACCACGTCTCAGATCCGTAAGTCATCACTGGTAACACACACTGGTCGAAAACCTTCGACTTGAGGCACTGAGGTATTTTGGACGAGAAGACGCAGCGCAGATTTCCGAACGCTGCCCAGCCTAGTTGGATTCGACGATTGGACCTCTTTCTCGAAGCTGGATCTACCGAGTTGGACTACTTGTCCTAGGTAGACGTACGAGTCAACAGCTTCAAGAATCGCGTTTCCAACCGGTACTGGGGTCGGCGCAACATGGGCATTAGACATCACCTTCGTCTTGTCCATGTTCATTTTAAGGCCGACCCGTTGAGAAACTCGATTGAGGTCTTCGAGCATTATGCTGAGATCTTCCATCGATGATTGATGATCGATGCGCCTGTCACCCTGAGTTATTAGTTGACGAAACTCGTTATGCCCAGTAATTTCGCTGGTAACATTGCCCTTCAGACCGGAACACAGTAATGTTTGCACATTACTGCTTGGCGGATGAATAACTGGCAAAGGTGTGGTACTTACCCAGGCGGCCCCCTGCTAAGGAGGCCTACCACTACAATTTGATTTATTTATGTTGTTATATTTTGAAAATAATATAATTGAACTATGTCTCTGTTATATATATTTGTTTATAAAAACCTGGAGAGGTTATATACAAAAATTAATAACAGGACATATTATTGTATATATACAATTATAGTTCACTTACATAGGTTTCGGCAGACACACCACAGCCGAAACCTACCATATTCCACCTATACAAAAATAAGTACCTAGGTACCTAAGATAATAACATACATTTTTACTAGATGGTAAATTTTTTCTAGTTTTGGAATTCAGATTTAAATTTGCAATCGTAAAAATGCGTGTTTTTCTCCAAGTCTTGTAAGTATAACTACTATTTTCGTAGGATTATAATTCTGTTAGCCGTTGTAACACGCCAGTGCACTCTATTGGTGTCAGCTGGAAGTCATAAAATTTACCGCAACCTCTGACATTTCAAATTGTGCGCGAAATAGTAGTTCCGCTATTTGCCGTCAGATAACGTGACTAGGTACTTTTTGCGCAAAATTATACTCTTTGCTCAAAGATGGCGCTACAAGTACATTAATAGAAAAAATGTTGACTAGATGTCGCTACGTGTATACAATGTTGAAAAAAATATAATATGTAAATGCCTCAGAGTAAGGATACCAAAGAGAAACAGTCGTGCAAAAATCTGTTCCAAGCCGCGAGTCTGGTACCGCCACAATATAGTCTGGTACTATGTGGTTAGTTGCATGGCAACCGTAGGCCGTGCGCGTGATGCCAGTGTTAGGTAAAAAGCTAACCGAATAACAACAGATACGTGCGTGAAAGCGATAGCTTTTTATAATTTAGGCATGTATTTACAATAATTTTAGGAATTTATATATCTATATTTCGTTTTTCTATTTTATTTTAATTTTTTTAACACAATAAAATGGACAACAGCGCCCATAGAAATCTAAATATTAAGCACTAGAACGCGTATGATACGATTACAATTTGCCTACTCATAATATGAGTACTAATTTTTAGTGCATACGTAATTAGTAGCTAGTTTGTTACGAGGGGACAGTTTTTTATGTTTCAAATTTTATTAAAATATGCCGTCTTGCGTGGTTCTCACTTTTAAAAATGTTTTTGGAATGATAAAGAAACAAGATAAGATCACATTTCACGTATTATTAGTACGTGCATATTTTTAACTCCCAGCTAAAGAAGGAAAGGGAGTTGTAAGTTTGACGTGTATGTGCATCCACCTACGGTATCTCCTTAACGAATGGACCTATTTTGGTGCTGTTTCTTTTGTTTGAAAGCTGATGCAATTCTTAGCTATGTTTTATTAATATCGGTTCAGCAGTTAGAAGATTTTCAGCTCGACTCATAGATGATGACTCAAAAATGGTGACCGGGAAATGGAGCACAAAGAAGAGAAAATGAGGAGATTTTTTCTTAAATTACACTTGTTATAATTAATTATTGACCTAATTATCCAATTTGTGACCATCATACACAATAATTAGTCCATTTTGTTGGTATTGCCAATATTAAAATTTAATTTTTCCCACAACTCCGATTGGGAGGATCTGTATTTGTTAAATTTTGTAAACATAATTAATTATTAATTTATATTATGTATACATAATATGTTATTTTATCATGTCAAAAGTGCTAATTAATAATTTTTCTAATAATAAAAAAATTGATTACTAACATCGTCGTTAATCCTCAACAAGCCTGGCTATTCCCGTTCACAGTTCCGTGCATCTCTACGTCCAAAAGTACACATGATATATTTTTAGAGGACTCGGACTTGTAATTTGGCATACCAGTACCAATCATCACTGTGATAACCTAAATGACCGCATCATAATGTACACAGATTAATTACGGCAGGTGTGATGAAAGACAGACGGGAGTGGTTAGATTAGTTTTTCAAAATATATTTTTCAAAAATTCATTTATGCAGGTTTTATTCTTATCGAAATCTCCCGACTTTTATAGTAAATAACTTTAATTAACTTTTATAGAAAATTATTGTTATCTTTCTTAATTTTGGTAAATAAATGTAAAATAAGATTTAATATTTTTTCATACAGCCACTGATAAGTTGACAGACAAGAGTTCATGTGCTTGTAAAATTTCTGTAACATTTTCTCTATTTTAGGATAACTGGTAGAAAATGCTACACTATTAGTTAGTCCTAGCGTTGTGCTGAATTATAAATAAATAAATAAAAGTAAATGCCAAATCCTTCGTGTGACGCTGTTTATTAAATATTATATGTGTTCATCTCTATATTTAAATATAAGCTTATGTAGTAGTGCCAAAAATATGTAGAATAAATTAAATTTTATGACGGCGAGGGTGGCAAGCGTTGAAAAAGAATACTCTTACTTTTTTAGTTCACAGCTTTGATCTTATTGTTTAATAAATATACTACTTAAAATTTAAGACTGCCGATAGAGCAGATTATTCATTGATATTATTATTATAAATAAATAGTTTATGGCGTTCTATGGAGGAGGCCTATGTTCAGCAGTAGACGTCATCCGGCTGATGATGATGAAAATGATGATTATTATTAATATTTATCTAACAAGAGTATTAGTAACTTTTAAAATTTCTAGTATAAAATCATTATTTAGATTTCTATGGTAGCACTTTGTTCGATCGAAAAACTATAAAGTCGATTACATTTTAAATATTTTTGGATAATATTATCCGAACATAAATATATATTTTTTACATAAATTAAGGTTTGGCATTAATTACCTAGTGGATTGAAAACATTTTAAACATTGAATTAAATATTTGTTTATTTTATCTCAATAACGCACTGTGTATTATAATATTATACTTTTTGTTTCTAATTGGTTTACATTGCATAGTCCTCGTTAATGTTACAATTTATGATAACATTTTAATATTTTTATGCATTAAGAGTATAAAAGTAATCATATCACGTAACAATTTAGAATAATATCGTCAAAGACCCTTTCTACGTGCTAGAATCAGGCCCACGAACCTGTACTCACTATTAAACCGAGATTCTATCATGTAACTTATTTTTTTTATAATAATAAGTGACAAGACGAGCAAATCAGGTGCCTGATGGTAAACATCATGATTGCCCATATTAGATACAGTGCCACCCAGTGTTTTAAAATTCAAAATTCTGCGCGGCACTGCACTGCGCCTGTCACCCTGAGATATGAGTTGTTGAATCTCATCATGCCCAGTAATTTCGCTGGTAACATTGCGCTTCAGACCGGAACACAGTAATGTTTGCACATTACTGCTTGGCGGATGAATAACTGGCAAAGGTGTGTACTTCCCCAGGCGGCCCCCTGCTAAAGAGGCCTACCACTACAAAAAATTAATTTATTTGAAAAATTTAAATATTTAAATCACTAAATATTTTAGTGCATATAAGTCTACTCCAATGCTCCAATATTCGCCCGCGTCGCTTAGTGTCAAATTTAACATTGAACTTCATAGGGTGAAAAATAGTTCAATCCAAATTAGGCTATAAAACAATCAAGTAAATAGAGTTAAAATTCAAATAATAGAAATTTAGTAGATGTCAGTAGATGTCAAAGCGCGTAATTGTCAGTGATGGACACCTTTTTGTGAAGCTTGTTCAGAGATTGTTTGTCTGTAGAAGGAAGCGATTCAACGTCATTGGTAAATGCTAATCATTTTATAATATTAATAATTTTACGTCACACTCCTATAATATAATCATAATAATATGTTAACGGGGAACGCCACCTTTTATGAATTTGATACAAGCTTATAAAAACATTACCAAGTTGATGTTTCGTAGGTATAATTCCCCGGTTTCCTTTGAATCTGAATATAATCAATCAACGTATTCCATAAAACATCCTGATAAATCAAATTAGCTCTACTCTTTGTTTTTTTTGTGAACGTCTAATATCCGGTTTTAATCGCGTGATTAGACGTCACTTCTCTTCCTTTACAATAGCTTCTTACCCTTTACACTTTACAAAGCTTAAGTCCGATCTTGCATGGAGTACTGCTGCCATGTTTGGGATGGCTCGGCCAAATACCAGCTCAAGGCTGTGGACTCTATTGAACGTCGTGCTCGAAGGCTCATAGGTGATGAAGGACTAACAGAGTCCAAATTACACAGTCTCGCACATCGATGTTCAGATGCCAGTCTGTGCGTACCTATTTTAAAAAATAGATCACGAAGAATGCGCCACAGAACTGCATGAGCTAATTCTACTATAGCCCTTCTTCTACCGAACCACTAGAAAAACGGAAAATTGTCACCACTATTTGGTGGATTTACCAACATCTCGCACGAAGCGATTTCATAATTTGTCGTGAGAAAATATCATTCCCGACATCCTTTCTCATTTATTACTCTTCTAAGAAACTAATTCGCAAAACTTTATTAAAATATTATAATAATAATTGTCCCAAATCAATTTTCCTGAAGCGCTTACCAACAATAAATAATATCTGACAAATAATAAAGTATGTATGCAAAGTGTAGGGTTCCATACCTTGCTACCAAGAACATACAGCGCCATCTATTAGTTCCTTACGCAAAATATGAAAATATGCAGTAAAATGGCCATGAATTTCAATTGCGTTAACTTAGAAGTATAATTTTTTTACAGCCAGGGATCGCAGATCTGAGTAGTTGATATCAATTCCAACTTGATACCTCCACGCGTTCCTGTAAAAAGTGTCTTCACAGACAGACAGACAGACGGACAACAAAGTGATCCTAAAAGGGTTCCTTTTTTCCTATGTCTCGTCGCATGAAACGCGTGTGCTGTGAATATTACGGAACAGCGCCTCGTACGTAATGTTTAACTTAGCACACTTATATCATAATGTCCTATTTTCAAACATTGTTTAAGACAATAAATTATGTCATACATGGTAATGTCATCTTATTCTTCCTGTGACCACGAGCAGTGCAAACCGTGAGTGCAAAATGCTTTAAACGTTAGGAATACATAATATTAAATACCTACGCGAGAAAATCTGTTAAAAAGGCTGATAATTATTTATAACTTAATTATCAGTTTAATATCAGATAATGATTAGTTAGCCTATTACAGTCTATTTCGACCCCATCAAGAAATACTTTAAGTACCTATCAAATTTATTTTAATATTACGGTCTTATACCGCTCATTGTGCAGGGACCGTTGAAAATTTTATAATAAATAAAATTAAATTTAATGAGCCAATAATAATATTGATTGATAACTCTATTGGTAAAACTAAATTACAGAAAATAACAAGGAAGAAAGCTTAAAACTAGAATGAGTTAGAACTGGCGGCTTTATCGCTCAGAGAGATCTCTTCCAGACCATGCAAAAGAATATTACATTAATATATGCATGAGAATATTATAGTCGAAGATTATAGTCAGATTAAACACAGGGCCTCGTCCATGACCTTGACATAACGCGCCGCGCCTCGTCGCCGTCGCGTCATGACCCGACGTCAGAACTCTACGTGACGTCACACGATGACCGCAATACATAGATACTACTCAGTATGGAAACTTACAACTCTAGAAACTTTTAATTAGTGGATTTCTATATTTCGATGTGAGTGTGCTGAACGATTTATGGTAATTGATATGCAGTTTTTTCCACTGGCCTGTACCTACTAAGAGTAAGGTAAATCCAATATTGGTTATAATATTGCAGTTGCAGTTTCTTCCACTGAGCTGTAATATTAAAGTAATGTTAATAAATTATTATCTACTTTTTAATATTATGAGTAATAAACAAAATTATAATATATGAAAGCCCTAAGTGGATTCCTTGACTTTTTATTAGTAAAAATATTCTCTAAAACACAAGTATTCATAAATTTACTCACACTATAAAAACAGTTATCGAAGTAAATCAAGATCATTAAAGAACATTAAAACCAGATTTTAATTTAATATAAAACGTGTTAAAAAAAAGGTGAAGTGATACTTAATATAGATGCTATCTACCTTTCAACTCAAACAACTTGCAAAAGAAAAAAAAAATTTTTTTTTCTACAAATTTTGCAAATAATTGCTTGCAAATGTAGGCCTTTTAGTTTGATAGGTAGATGCACCCGCCTTAAGTGTTACTACACCTTTTTTAACAAGTTGTGTAAAGGGGAGTTCTTTATTCCAAATTCTATGCATGAATTAATAATAGTAAATCTTTTTTAATGAAATGCATCTATAGATGCGCAACTAAAATTCAAAGAAACTTGAACTGAGCGTAGATTTCCTACTGATTATATTGCGTTGACGTCATATTCTGTTGAACGAGTGAACGTTGTGACGTCACATGGGTATTAATATCGTCCAAGATCAAGTTGGTACCGTCACGATTTCTTCAGAAAGGCTTTAGAAAACCCCCATGGTGTATTGAGAAACGGTTTTGAGTCACGATACTCTATGATCAAGATTATTCATTAAATCCGTCTGGCCCGAGTCTGATATCACGGATTATTCAAATCTTAATACAAACCTGGTTTAAGTTTTAGTAAAAGATATAAAAAAAAAATCTCGAAATTCCCACGGGAACTAAGCCTTAAGATAAGTAGGTTTAAAGGTTTAGGCGCGCTGTGCACTCATACTCGCTCTGGTTGAGTATGGTATGGCGTAGTTCACAAAATGTCCTAAGCAATTTTGACCATTTCGGCCATTTTGGAAACTAATGATTGAAAATCAGTTTCCAAAACATAAAGATTCTTCTTTTATGGAAACCTGGTTACCTACCAAAAGTTTAAAATCTAGATATGAATATAATTATACTAAAACATATTTTTATGATAATATTATTTATTAATGAATTTTATTTATTAATGATTAGATTACATACCTACCTACGATTTTTAAATATTATTATCGAAGCGGTCAAGGTTAAATATGATAAGGTGTCAATGTCCTCTTACATCTACTTAGTTATATTCAATAAACAAGGAAAATAATTCGTAGAACGGCAGTGAACTTGAACGAATGTATCAATACCAACTTTTCTGCTTAATATATTACAATAAAATATCATCGACCATCATCATTATAGCAGCCATAGGACGTCCACTGCTGTACATAGCCTACCTCATAGATTTCCATCCAGTCCGATTGTAAGCGGCCTACACCAGCGTGTTCCTGCCGTCTTTATCAGATCGTCTGTCCACCTTGTGGGTGGATGTCCTACGGTACGCTTTCCAGTCCGTGGTCTCCACTCGAGAACTTTACAGTCCCATTGGTCATCAGTTCTACGTGTGTTATATGCCATGTCATCAGCACGATGAATAGACAATATTATCACCAAATTTCAAAAGAACATTAAACATATTTAACTATATAATATATAAACTCATAAAACACTAAACATATAAAACATAACTCTTGGTCGACAATGGGTGCCCTTATAGCTTTAAGTGATATCTTCAAGGCAGCCAGTCTTTGGACGGAAAGGGGAATGATGGGATGAGTAGGGGCGGATGGGAAAGGGACCGATAACGATTTTTTAAAAATCAACCGATCTTTGCCGCACCCCGCCACGATTTTGTTTTGATACTAAAATTCATGCGCGGAGTATTTTAGGTTGAGTGATCTGTGGTTCTAGTATTCGCAAATATTGTCTCTATGATAATATTATATTAATACTATGAGTTAGTGTCTAATTATCAAAGCACTTGATATGATTGAGGTCGGGAGAAAGGTTCCGCCGAAAATTCACGATCGGAAATTCTTTAACCAGACATTGTTGAAAAATGAATCACTCTTGTTTTAACCTCCACCTATGATATACTATATAGTATTATTGTTACTAATATACTTATTATAATATTTATAAAAAAGACATCGCAAAATGAGAAAAATAAAATGCAGATTTAAAATTATATATTAGTCTCGCATTTGTCGAATGTTATTTTATAAAAAGAAGTATTATATAAATTCTGACTTCCTCATACCTCAACCAATAAAATCAGTAGGTATTTATGATTTGAAAACTTTAATGTTTTTCTGATAAGTAGGTAAGTTTTTATATTAGTCAAAATATCTTGCATTACCTATCCATTATAATTGAAGCGTCTTGTGTCCGGCTGCTCTCCTCTATATGTCGTATTTTTCAAAATTTTGAGAGCATTTTCGATATTTTAATTTTATTTTCCGAATCTATGTTGGAAATGATTCCAAAAGCCATGGGAGTTAAAAACATGGAAAAATTAAGTAAAACTGTGATTTTCTGTCTTCATAATTATGACCGATTAATAAAAGTTTAGTACTTATATTATTTACAAGAATTTGTAAATAAAATTAGTTGATTGATTTGAAAACAGACATTTATTAAACTTTGAGATTATTATTACATAACATAAGAAATAGAAAAAATACTATAATACATTTTTCAATATATACTTAACTAAAATTCAATAAATACATTTAAAATACCTTTCCTTTCAACTGCTTTACCTTTCATGGTTTTCTTACAATTTTAGGAATCCGGGCATAGCGGAACCTTTTTCGTAAGTGTTTAATGCAAAACGTGCCCAACCCGTTAATAATGTGTCCTTTTATCACCATGAGATGATAATGTTCCGGTGAAAAAGCTCGAGCACACTTAAAAACTCATTTAAAAACCACACATTTAATGTATGATGTATATCAACCGAAAATTTTACATAATTGTCTTGATTCTCTACTCCACACCAAGAATGAGGTAGGTCATCAAATAACTCATACAGATTGTCTCCAGCAGTTGCATCAGCGGTAAAAACGTAAAGGAATGTTACATTCGCGAGTATTCTCACGATAACATATTAAAAGTATTTTGTTATGAGAAATGATACAGGCCCTAATTCGCCAAAGAAACTAATTAATACGCATTTTTGTAATATCTTGTGTGCAAAATCATTGACATCATCACATAATTGTTGTTATTATATCATTAGCAATGCAGATAAATCCGTATAGCATGAAACATGGTTTTCCCGCGTCCCACTGACTGATATAACAACGAATATTTCCATAAACCAAGAGTGGAAAATAAAAACGGACGCTTACCAGATTAACTACTTTTTTCGCTGCACTTTTACGGATTGTGTTATGGAATATTTAACTATGCTGACTACCTCTTGCACTTGCAACAACTTTCCGTCACCGAATCCGGATTTGTGACGTTCGTATTCCATTTACGGATTCATGTTTACCCGGACTTTCGGTCAATAATTATTTTGGATATTTAATTACCCTACATGATTATTGAATGTGTTTTGGGTTAAAATCAGTAGTTAACATATTATTAAGAGGTAACGCCGATAATTAGCAATTTACTAAAAGGTAGCGTTACCTCTTAATTAGTATCTAATTAGACCGTTCTTGATTTAATTTAGTAACCATTATATTTGAAGTAATAAGTCAAGTAATAAGTAATTATGACAACCTCTTTGGCTCAGATGGCTGCTTTCTGTGCCGCAGGGCCCAGGTTTGATCCCCGGCCAGATCAAACATTTATGTGCATGAACATGTTTGTTTGATGTGTGTCTGGGTGTTATAAGCGTATATAAGTATGTATATCAGTCATCTGGTTACCATAGTACAGGCTTCTAGCCTAGTTTGGGACCAGATGACCGTGTGTGGAATTTGTCCCATATTATCATCAAGTGTAAATCTGGAAGAAATCGCTTTCGGCGATAAGACCGCCACTTGTACAGCGTGTAATATTCAGAATAAAGCTGTGGCCCGCGATTTCACCCGCGTATTCTTCGTTTTCGTGGGATAGCGGGATAAAGTACTCTCTGTTTTATTTCAGGGTCTATGCTACTAACTATCAACATAACAAATTTCAACGAAACAAACATACACACACAAAAAACAGCACTAGATGGAGCTGGGGTCAAGTTGGAACTCGCTAGCGTTTTGTTTATCTATTGAAAACGTTACTTTTTTAATTGTGCTAAGATTTGAGATTTATTAGTAAGAAGATCCAAATTGTCCACATGATTATTGCATCTTCGAATGCGTTTTAGGTTATAAGCAGTAAATACCATGTAAATAGGTAACGCCACCCATTAGCGATTTGCTATAACGTAGCGTTACCTCTTAATTCGTTTCTAATTAATTCTTGATTAGTATTCTAATAATTAGTCAGCTCGATCCAAATTATTTAATGTAGGTAACCATTATATATTACACTGGTATACCCGTACCTAAGTGTCAATCTGGAAGAAGTCGCTTTAAGCGATAAGACCGCCACTTGTACTAAGCCTAAAATTTATAATATACTAGCTGTGCTCGCGGTTTCACCCGTGTAGTCTCCGTTCACGTGGGAATATCAGAATAAAAATATGGAATAGAAATATTTCGCCGATATCTAGTAGCTCCACGGTAGCTGAATTGGTAGAGTGCCCATCCCGCGGATTGCTGCGGAAGGTACAGGTTTAAGTTCCGCTAGTGGGTGAAGTTTTTCTTCACATAATATTGTATGATTTGAGTATGTAGGTAACTAACTTATTATTGGTGGTATGACATTTCATTCAGGAAAATGTAAGGAGGTTACTCACTATGTTTTAAATCATTTAAGATTAAAACACCTGTGTTACATTACTCATTCTTTAAATTCGCACCTGTTTAGCTTGAAATGATAGAATGATAGATGAATTGAAATGATGACAAAATAGATGTTATGCATGTTCCTTAGGTGATATTTGACGACAGGTTTTCCCGAACACATTCATACATTAAATAATCTGCATGCGATAATTTTTGTAGCCATGCAAACATACTGCTAATTTCTTGGAAGTTCGAACAGCATCGTGAAGTTATTGTCACACAGGTGGGATATGCTTTCATATGATTGTAATTAATTAATTTATTTATAATTTTAATATTTTATTGCCTAATTTTTAATTGTAATTTTAATTTTATTTTATTACATTTTTCTTTTAATTAATTTATTATGGATTTATTTTAATTGTATTATGGTGAACAACCGAAATAAATGGATTATTATTATTAATGAATAATAAAAGTGTAATATTGTATTTTAGTACTAAGTACCAGTTGTTGTACTGTACATTTTTAATCTAATAAAAAATTAAAATAACTTTTAGTAAAAAGCAACCATCGCTTCGAGAGAAATGGACTAGTTATAAACGGTTTACTGTTTATAACTCGTCCATTTCTCTTGATCGAATTACGAAAAATCTTTGCATTCACACAACATACAATCACCGCACCTTTTTCCGAAGGAGTTGGCTGAGATTGTACCCAGAGTCAGATGGTCCCATAATATTAAAATTTTTGCAAGACATGAGGTTGTCAATGTTTATTTATTATTCTTATTTATTATGCGGACGTCCACCCACAAGGTATGGACAGACGATCTGATAAGGACGGCAGGAACATGCTGAAAACGTTCCGCTTACAACCGGACTGGATGGAAATCTATGGTGAGGCCTATGTTCAGCAGTGGACGTCCTATGGCTGAGATGATGATTTATTATTATCATATAATCTATAAAGATTACAAGAATTCGACAATAAATAAAATAATGATTTATATAGCGTATAAACTATTTGATTACTATTTTATCTTAGTCTATACTGTCCCACTGCTGGGCAAAGACCTCTTCCAAATCTTCATATCTCTTTCCTACTCCACCTCAGCTGTTTCAATTAAATTTTTTCAAATAAATTTAAAAATAAACTAAAGGACTAGAAACTAGACATCTTGGTGGCGAGCATTGTCAATATCTCCACTTATGGGAAAGGCCTATGTCTAGCATCAGCCTTTCTACGGCTGAGATGATGATGATGAACTTAATAAAGTTAAAAGCTTTGGTCTCTATTAAAGAGAGCATTGTTTTTTTCGCAGTGTTAGATGCGGTAAGCGGGTCAAAACCTCATGTTTTGAGTGCAAATATGAAAATGAGATCGGGCTGAGTCACACATCGCGATGTAATAATTATTTATCTGCCAGCTGCCAGCGAATGTGAAGGTCGCTTTCACCATATGAATCATTTCCATAGGTGACTTGTCTATATGCAATGTTATGAAATAGAAGTTAGTAAAATATTGACTGCCCGTGCTTAGTTTTTACTAAATATTATCTTGGTCAAGGCCGAAACTGCGATGTGTTGTTATCAACGAAGCGAAGATTCGATTTGTACAATGGACATTATTATAACTTATTTTGATTCTAATTATTATCATTTATTTATGACAACTTTATAAGACTCGTAATTCTGCAAGCAAGCAAAGGAAATGGCCTGGAATTCAAGGAAGTTGGGCCCAGAAAACCTAACACTGTCTATCCCATATTGCCGGGTAGAGAATGTTATTCGCAATAATATTCCCAAACATAGTAGCCCTCTTACTGTCGCCGATTAATTTATAATTTGATTTTAATAAAGTGCGGTTAAGTACTGAAAAAGTTTTTAATGGCGTCGCGCGTTCCTATTTTTGTAGAACATTTGCTTAATTAATATAATATAGTTAATGGTGATCCCTAAATATATTAATTTTATTGCACATTTGAAAATCTTATTATAGGCCTATCAAATAAAACCAAAACTATAACGTAAGGTCGACGTGGCCCTAAAACCAACAACTCCTTTTCAAGCCACACGCATTGTTTTCAAATGCCTGAATGTGGTCTACTATGCAACAGATTTTTTAAATGCATCCGCGTGGGGTGATTCCTGTTTGGTAAACAATATCTCGTTCTACCGGACTTCTTCATAATATCTTTGACCCATATGGAAGGTCGTACCAAAACCAAGAGAAAGAAGGAAATCCTTTTGACGCATTTAACTTTACGCGTTCCGTGAACGCATTTTTTCATTAATTGCCACCACACGAAACTGGAAAACTGCGGGTTCTGCAAACAATACAAGTCAGAGATCAAACTTTAGAAGGGGCGAAATGATGTAGTCTTTAAAATATTTATTGAAAAAATAAAAAGTTTGGACTTTCCCAGGAGGCTGCATCACTTGTGACTAAGATGATGGCTATTTAGTTTAGATCTTTTGAGAGCTTGCGGTTAACAGACACGTAGCAAAATACAGACAAATTATGAGTCAAGTTAAGCAATATAACATATAACATGATTAAATGATAAATGATTACGCCTAAAAATTATATTCTTAAGGCGCCTATAGCAGTCAAATCTTCCATCTCGTTCGCTCGCTCATTTTCTAGTACATAGGCATTGAATTTCCAAAAATAATATGCTGTGTTTCTCAATCATACCATTTATAATATATTCAAGAAAACTTGGTTTGGATATCTTTTAATTTTTATTTTAACAGAATTTTTCTTTTAATGTAACAGAAGATATCGAAAAAAAAAAACAGTTATTTATTTATTTCGATCTTCTCCGTCATATAAATAAGAAAAAAAGCTAAATATTACTTAATACATTCATAATCTGAAGACAAACAAATGCAACGTTTATTGTTTATCCCATTTAGTAATTTTTTATCTTAAATAATATAAATTTCGCGAGTGAGATGGAAGGTTTGGCTGCTAATAGGCGCCTTAAATAAGGATAACTATAACGAATACTCTTTATTTACGGTTGTGTATTATTTTTAACATTAATTTGTAAACAGAAAACCGTCAAATATATTATATAGTACATAAAAAAAATGTTAAGGCATACGAATGTATGCATGGTGTAGGGTTCCTTACATAGATACCTGAATAAAAAACGCTTCCAGTCCAAAACAATCAACTTACTAAGAACATATAGCTAGTTAGTTGCGAAGTACCCTAGAGCTTTTAGCCCGTTGCGTAAAGTATAGAATGGAGTAAAATGGCCACTTTTGATTGCGTTAACTTAGAAGTGTGATTTTTTTACAGACACAAGGGGCTGCAGATCTGAGTAGTTGTTATCAATTTCAACTTGATAACTCCGCGTGTTCCCGTAAAAAAGTGTCTTGACAGACGGACAACAAAGTGATCATGTAAGGGTTTCATTTTTCTTTTTTAGGTACCACGGACCCTAAAAATAGCAAGATTAAAACATAAATTTTGCACCCCCATATTAATACAATACAATATACATATACAATACCCCCCAGGTATTATGGGTTACGTATTATGGGGTCTTGCTACTATACGATTAAACCTTTCCCTGATTATATTACTATATTATATAAACGATAGTTTGGAAATATTCATCATCTAGACTGCAATGTCTCATGTCCGAAGTCCAATCTATTTCCTATGACGCTATAATATGCATTTTTTTTACCTTTGAAGTTTTTAATGTCGTGTGTCAATAGGGGCAGACCCCAGCCCTTATTCCGTGTTTCATTTGAATGTATATGGTCATAATTAAGTCTAAAATGACGGAATTTGAGCCTCGTCGAAAAATAAACGATCGAACTGAATATTATGACGAATCTTTCAGTAACTAAAACAAGTTTTACTACTTGTTAATTATGATCCAATTGTATTAAATAATAAGACCATTGAATTTTAAAGATAATTAACAGAAAATTCTGACTAAGAGAGTCTTATGTTATTTTATTATGCCATAGGTGACAAATTAGCAGACGGTGTGCCTGATGGCTCGCGCCACCTATGGATACCTGTAACACCAGGGGTATTGCCAGTATGTTCCCGGCCCTTCAAGACTCTATTGACCCTCCTTTTGAAGAGCCCCATGTTGGAGCTCAACGGCCTACCTGTTATACTTAATATCGTTTTATGAGTTGTTGTTCTAAAACATTTAACACCTTATTGAATCATAATAATATAAATACATATCGTAAGTGAATACTAAAAAAATGAAGTAATTAAATAATAATACCTATTACTCAATACCAGCCACCTATAACTTTATTTTATTATCTTCGTTGATAAGAAATATGAAATGTGCAACTAAATCATAGTTTTTCTAGAGTTATAAAAACAAGCGATTGTAAAAATAAACAAATTCAACATCATCATTTTAAAGCCAAAGATTTCCATCTAGTCACGTTGTAAGTGCCCTACCTAATGTCACTGCAACTTGCCAATCCACTGGTCTATGTTGGTACGGTTCGTTAGTCAATAGATATCCTCATTTTCTGATTAGATCTCGTATAACGAGCATAGTCGTTTCCACAAAAAAAAGAAACCAATTGGATAAGAAAAAGGCAAATGAAGATTAGTTAGAAAATTCAGACAATCATAGCGTTGTTTTTTTTTATTTCGTAATCATCAGCCCATCCCATCGGCCCATGACTCATGAGTCATTCGCTCCATTTTCGATGACGTCGAGTCAAAGATTTTATAGATAAGCTGGAAATGGTTCATGGGGATTTCAGGCCAGGCTCGTCATGGTTTCATGGAACATAGTAGTACATGTTCCAGTGAATGAATTGGTACGATGACTATTATTTAATTTTACACACTTAACTTCTATTTGGAGATAAGAGTGGATTGTACCATAAACCTGCTGATACCTAATCAGTTATGGACAAGCGAAGTATTCGTTATTTTACATTTCAGAATTTTTGTAATAAAAAAAATGGAATAAAATATAATGTTATATTATAATAATAATAATAATAATAATACGCAGGGCGGCTTATGGCGAGCTGTTGGGGAGTAGCGACCCCACGTACCTGAGTGCTCCCGGGGGAGGGTTATGTTCTTCATCTCCGACTTGCCTTCACCGGCGGCCGGAGTGAACACTGACGAGGAACAGTCCCCCACCTCTGTCTTGCCTTCATTGGCCGGCCAGAGTGGAGTCGCGAGAGCCTCGTGCTCGAGGGAGGATGTGAATCATAAGTGGCGAGTGGGCGAGCGTGATGCGACCTTAGGGTAACGCAAGTGATCGCCGTTTAAAGTCCAGGGACACCTCTCCTACCCTTAGCCTTTCACACCAACGTTGCCCCTCTCGTCGCCCTTATTCTCATGTGGTGGGCGGCCTTTATGGGGGGTCCGTTTAGTGAGCGGCGAGTCATCGCCTGCCGTCATATTTTACCATGAGACGGAAGTGGCAGGTGCCGGAGTCTCTAGCAATAGACCGGTTACCATCCATCTAGAAATCACACCTATAGCCAAATCAAGTAGTTTCCATCCATTCACAATAGTCTTTGTACCTAGCGGAGGCTGTCTTTGAGCTCATCTTAAAAAAAAAACTGTAGATGGTTTCAGAGATAGACCCCGATAGGTGCTATACATTACCTTTAGATTAAAAGCTCAAAGGGGCCTCTGCACGTTGGACTTAAAAATGGTCTCCGTGCACGCCTTTCAAAAGACCGGGTATATCCCGTGTTTTCGAGCGACATAATAATAATAATTCATTTATTTATATTATGATAAAATTTTCTAATATAATATAGGTACCTACATTAATTACAAAAAAATATTTGTAACCTAGAGTCCAATGTATGTCGCTATGGAAGCGTGTTGGTAGGACTGATATTAGAGCCGAAAGGTGATCCAATAACATATAATTCCAGAGCAAATCGACCCGTCAAGTTGGAGCTCGGTAATTTGTTTGCTTTGGCTGTTTTTATTATTATTAACTATTTCTTGTCGTGGTAGGGCCCTTTTGCAAGGGGCCGCCTGGGGAAGTACCATACCTTTGCCACTTATTCATTCGCCAAGCAGTAATGTGCAAATATTACTGTGTTCCGGTCTGAAGGGCAATTTTACCAGCGAAATTACTGGACATGACGAGTTTCAACAACTTATATCTCGTTGCTTATTTATACCGCGCAGAATTTTGAATTTTAAAACACTGAGTGGTACTGAGTGTCTGATATGGGCAATCATGATGCTTACCATCAGGCTGATTCGCTCGTCTTGTTACTCTTTATATATATATATCAAATTTAGGGGACCACAGGCCATTCGACCGAGTAATACAATTTTCAGCTTATTATTATATATAGGTAGGTATGCGTACATAGTTCATGGTTTACAGTACGGATATCACCGTTCCGGATCAATACACAGCCTCAATGACCTGTTCTGACATCATCAGGATTTAGACGAAGGTGACGCCGACTGGACAAAAAGCACTCGTAGTCTAATTACCTAAAAGAACTGGTTAACCATGCATTAACATCTATGTAACACTGACATGCGGGTTTTGCCCAAACTAATAAAACAAATAACTTTATAGAACCAAATACAAAATAGGTAGGTACATTTTATACTAAATACTGAATGTCAGAGAAAATAACAGTAAAGAAACGTCTCTTTATTCTCACTTGCTCAGAAATATAAGCATACAAATTAAATAAATTAATTTGCATTTAAAATCACGGTAACCGAAAATGGCTATTTAATATTGGCTAAAATAAGTCAAAAATTACCGTCCATAATTATTTCAATATTATGTAAAATCCCATGACATAATTATTTAATACTAATTAAGGAACAGTTAACATGAGCAGCTTTATCCAGTGTGGGTCATTTTGCAAAAAGGGACATTCAGCGACTGCGACAACTGCAAAAACTTTAAACGCTTGTTACATTAACCTGTGAAAAAATGCCGTTAAAATACCAACTCACGTCATCCGAGTAAAACAAATGTAAATTATGAAATCATTTTTATGTAAAACACCTTTGTGTTCTTCATATATTATTTCTTTAAAGTGAAATAGTAATTATAGATAAGTCCTGTTCGTGACCCTAATTCCTTAACAAAAGCTAAGCAATATTTTAACTGATAAAAACCTTTTCCATCATCAAATCCTATTCTAATGAGCCTAATTACGATATGTTTGACTATTGGCCCGTCTGAATGATGCTGCAGCATCAGGTCAAGGTCACCAAATCGTTGCAACATTTTTTAAGTGACAGGATACCACATTTAGAATTGATCAGGCTACTGAAAGTAGCTCACATGCTCTTCAGCCGCTAGAAGAATTAGAGCTGCGCTGAGACAAAATTACGTCAGCTTTCAAACAAAATAAAGCCGCCTCAAAATCGGACTTGAATAGTTTTAGAGTACACAGACAGATCCTTTGGTTTTAGCAATCTGCCGTGGAATGAAAAACAACACAAAATGTAAAAAAAAAATTGTTTTAATAATAATCTTTGATCTAGCTCTACCCTAGACATTACCCGCTACGTATGTACGTATAATACGAGAATGTATATCATATCACGTACAGTCGAACATCCTTCGGAAATCTGTACATTGTCCATATCCTTTAAGAGGAACTTGAGAACAATAATACATTTATTTACTAAGAACTGACGTATTTGTAGCACTCGTTTCCGTTATTTAAGATTATGGTGTCATCGATTCTTTTGTCTAGGTTTTATTTTGTATAACGAATTTTGTTAACACAAAATAACATCACGCCTTTTTACAAAGGGGTAGGCAGAGGTGTACCCAGGACCCAGTCCCATAGTAGGTACACCCACACATCGCCTGGGTTTGTATACACGGATAACGTGATCAAATCTGCCAGCAAGCAAGGCAGGGATAATGGCCAGTTGAATTGTATCCACTCATAACGTTACCCGTTTTCACTCAACTTTGTTATGATGGGCAATTCTAATTTCATTTATTATTTCTTGTCTACACCGTAATGAAAAACTGCGCTTTTAAGCTTTATACGTCTAAAGTCTAAGGCATAGGCGTTCAGAAAGATTTTTATTATTTTAAAAAGATTAATTACTACCGGACTGGATGGAGATCTATGGGGGAGGCCTATCTTAAAGCAAGTAATTCGCCGTGGAGTTACCGGCTTTAGAATAGTGCTCGACCCTCCTTACCGTGGTTGCCGTAAGAGCCGGCTAAGGATTAATAGATCCATAGGACGGGCAGCAGCGACCTCTGCAAAAAACCATCGAACTACGCTCGACAACCCGCCTACCAAGCGTGTCGAGTATTGGCAAAACCCCCCTTCATGGGGGAGGCCTATGTTCAGTAGTGGATCACCAACAGCTGAGATGATGATGAAGATGGAAGCAAGTAATAGTAATGTCATTAACTACGTCACGTGAATTTTGGAAATCCTAGAATGTGATGAATGTTATATCTATTATATGAACGAGTGACGCCTGCGGGCCGTAACTGTTTACTTTACTTAATAAGGCGATAAGTTAGATAACCTAAGGTACGCCTTGACGGTGCAAAGTAAAGATCAGCAGCATTATTTTTTACTAGAAGGGCATGTAATGTTACAGTTGGACAACACATCCCAAAAACCTATTTATTACTCATTTGGCACGCAAATAAAAAAATATTTTTTTCTTTCATAGACTTGTGAAAAAAAGGTTTAAATCGGAAATAAAAGTATTGAGCTATAATAAATAGTAAAACTGCATATAATATACGACAAAATACCGTATATATAATATAAACGGCAAAAATAGAAAGGTTTACTTATAACTAATTAATTTACAATTTCATTTGTTCAAGGTACAATTATGAACTTACAGCTAAACCAAAACGCTCTAATGCTATTACATATACTAGGTATTTAAATCAAATATAATATACTTATATGTACATTTGATGAGGTCAACATGTATGTCTCATCTAGAAAAGTATTTATAACTTTTAATCCTACTTTATCTAGATAAGTATAGTTAAATGTAACACATAAAGAATCTGCAGGCAAAATCAATTCTTTTATCATCATCTCAGCTATAGGACGTCCACTGTTGAACATAGGCCTCCCCCATAGATTTCCTTTCAGTCCGGTTGTAAGCGCCAAATCCTTAAACGAATTAGTGGTTAAATCGTCCTAGGCCAAATCCATTCTTTAGTGTAATTTAAACCAAATGTTACTTTCTAATTATAGTTATTTTAGTTTTTGTTGAAGTACCTGTACCTACCTACCTACCTACCAACTAGGAATGAATAACCTTATGTGTGATCGCATGACAAACAAAACGTTAATTTAAAGCGTGTATAATAAAAACAAAAGTCGAGTTCTAGTGAACATATAGCTTTACGTTAGCAAATAGCGAGAGTAACTGCGGATTTGGTTGTAGATTACACGTAAGTATATTAAGGGACAGGTGACGTTGCGTCATATCCGACTCTGACGCCAGACGACCATGTATGGGCGATTCGGACATCGGAAACTATACATTTATAGATATAACACGTATGTTTGATGCTTTGAGAAAGTATAAGTTTATCTGATGGTAAGAGAAAGTGTCGGGGAGTCCTAAAGAGTTCTGGAAGAACGGTGTGAATGAGAAAATGCGTAAAAAAGGAATGAGTGGAGAGATGATAGACAAGAATGGCGGAAGAGGACGTGCTGTGCCGACCCCACCTCGTGGGATAAGAACAGCAAGATGAAAATAATACCGACTTGCTTGCATACCTATAATAGCTATATCTATATTAAATTTTATTGGCCTTAGCGTCTTCGGCAGACAATTCAAAGAGCATTTTTTGTTATTACTATTATAGACCGAATAAAAAAAAATTATATACAGATTTTTTTTATTTTGAATTTGAATATAAATTAATAGTGCACATATAATAATAGTACCTACATATTAATAGGTACCTACATACCTACTTTGATTTCAGTCTATATTCAGATTTTCTGAAAATAAGTTAGGATCCTCTTTTTAAAGTTTTAAAGGTTTTAAGAGGATGCTAACATAGGGGTCATTGTACTCACCATGGAACAAATTGCGAAAAGTAATGAAAAATCGAAGTGACCTCATCGCAGCGGCTTCGCTCTGATTTCATTTTCGTAGTTCCGTAAACGTAGACAATGAAATTAACTTTTTGCTACTTTTTAGGGTTCCGTACATAAAAAAGAAAAAAGGAGCCCTTATAGGATCATTTCCTTGTCCGTCTGTCTGTCTGTCTATGTGTCAGTTCGTACAAGTATATCAAGACCCTTTTTCTCGGGATCGCGTTGAGAGATCAAGTTAAAATAAATTGAGTTCAATAACTTAGGTGTAAGGTTTCTTGCTCCAGTTAAAAATCAAACTTCTAAGTCAACGCAATCAAGAGATATACGGCTATTTAACCGCACACTTCCATACTTTGTGCAACAATACAGGGTACTTCTCTCTGGCTGACATTGGCTCATTCCCAGCGGTCCAAAAATTTGTCGCCAATCAGATACAAACTAGGACGATTTAACCACTGGACGCGAATTGTACATAATGAAGTATGAAAACACGTTCAACCGATTTTTGCGGGGGGAGGAGGATTTCACACATTGCTGACTTTTACGAAGATATACACACACTACCGTAATATTCGTATCCATAATTGCGCGCACACAAAGATTTACCTTTGTGTATTATATTGTTGCACTATTCTCGCATGTAGCATTGTCACTGTCTAAGAGCAAAACAACTGACAATTGCGATTAAAATGACAGAGAGAAAAATTGGGTACTTCCCACTGGATCCCCATCTCCTTGCCCACCACTAGTGACAACTGCAATTTTTATTTCAGAATATGTATTCCACTCGTGACATGTGGGAATTGCCTATCATACATATATTGATTCTTACATCCTCAATTCAACCCTCACCTTATATAAATGTTGAACTTCCAGCTACCGTTAGAATAATTATAAGTAATTTACGCTAGCCATAGAAAAGAATACTAGACGGGGCCTGCTGGTGCATCCATTCATTCTGATTACGATATTATAATAATAGGTATGTGTAATGTACATATTACGGTAGATGTGATTAATTGAAAATTATCAATAATTATCGATCAATAATTATTTTCAATAAAACACATTTACCGTAGCATATAATATATACGTATATATACATATATATACGTACTTGACAAAATATTATAATGATGCAATTAATGACGTTATAATAATATTA
The DNA here is from genome assembly GCA_947063395.1 of Hemistola chrysoprasaria. NCBI lineage: Eukaryota > Metazoa > Arthropoda > Insecta > Lepidoptera > Geometridae > Hemistola > Hemistola chrysoprasaria. The sequence continues at coordinate 6,416,042 of OX346720.1, read as the reverse complement.
TGAATTTATAACGTATAATATTATGTGATTTATGAAACATATTCTAAAAATATTTTTTTATTTTGTCCTACTTGCCACCATTAGTGACCTAGAAAAAAGTCCCAGTGTTGACCAAAAAGGTGTGGACAGCGAGAAGTACCCGTAAAATTATGTCACCTACACTAGTGCTTGACATAGTCGATAAATTGCTATCGAGGACGAATGAAAGAACAACGAGTTTATGATAGTCTGACAATAAATATTCAAATACGATTTTGAAAATACGGTTTTTTTTTTTATATGGGTTGGCCGAGCTGTTGATGAAACCAGATGATAGCTTGTCAGACGCGGATACTATTACTATTTAGTGCTACTATTAAGTTGCTGATAAGCTTATCCCCGCCATTCAGTAGGCTTGATTTTGCCTTTTAGTTAATATTAGGTCCTTACATAGGAAATTGGCATTTTGTACGGGAGGAATATTTTATAGTAAATTTTTTTTTTGTAAATTATATTTAATTAATCAAATTATGCACCGTTGTTATCTATGCATTTTGGCCATCTCATGGGTAGTTCATGAATCCCTTTAGTAAAAAAACCATGGGGGGGGGGTATCAATAAACTCTTTGAAGGCGGTTTGGACTGCCACATCGGAGTTGAATTGTTTTCCTTGTAAGAAGTTGTACAAATACCGGAAAAAATGGTAATCTGTTGTAGCGAGGTCCGGAGAGTACGGTGGATGTCGCAGACATTCCAATTGTAGCTCATCTAACTTAGTGGTTGTTTGTTGTGCAGTGTGTGGTCTTGCGTTGTCGTGAAGCAGCAGTGGCCTAGAGCGTTTGACTAATCTCGGTTGTTTAGCAGCTAGTTCTTCCTTCATGGTTTGCAGTTGCTGATAATAGATATCTGCCGTAATCGTTTGGCCAGATTTTAGAAAGCTGTAGTGAACGACCAAACACGCACAAGTATCTTTTTCTGAGTCAATTTTCGTTTAGGGGAAGATTCGGCTGGGACTCCAGGGTTCAGCCATTGCGACAAGCGCTTCTGATTATCGTACAGTATCCACTTTTCATCACAAGTAATGATTCGATTTAAAATCCCTTCATTATTGTGTCGGTTGAGCTCAATTTATGCTCAATTTATGAGGTACACATCGTTAAATTTTTTTTACTTTCCCGATTTGCTTCGTGTATTAATACAGTTTTATCGATATATGTCATTTATTTTTATCGATATTATTATACCTACCTAAAACATTGTCAAGCCCTAGTAAATTTGACTTTGACGTAAATAATCCAGGTAATTTAGATAGGTGTTTTTTGTTCGTGGTGTATAATACTTCATGACCGTTTATTAAATATAGTCGGATTAAGTTGGATATATTTTTTCAATTAATATTAATTTTTGGTATAAATAGCTGTATTAATAAAGAAAAATTAAACTTACAAGTGAAAAGAAACATTAGTTGCTCGACCACTATAACTTTTACACCATTTAACTGCACGTTTCGTCATTTTTTTAAATATGTTTTTCTCCCGATGGTGTTCGAACGACTGTGACAGTAAAACTACAACGATGTCCGATGTTTCATGGTATTAACCTGCGGGGTATTAGGCGAGAACGGAATGAAGGCGCGTCCAGTGATTAATTCGTTCAAGGATACAAAGCTTTAATTAGGTATACATTTTAATTACCAACCGGTCCAAAATCTTAAAGTACCGTCAACCTAAACAGTCGATAATATAACCATTTTTCATGCAGTTATGGCTAGGTAGGTAGGTATAGGTACATATCCTTATAAACTATCTATATATTTAAAAAAATTCTATTCCAGATCACAATAAACCAGACAAAAATTTATTTAGAACTTATTTCAATGACAGTCTAAAGTCTGGAACTGTGACCAGTAGACGGCAATAGGCTCGCCCCTTAATACATGGGACCAATAACATACTGGTCTACCTACCTTTAGGAAAAAGCCCAATGTCGTGGTTATGTCATGAAATGGGGATTTTTGTGGGGAAAATATTCTATTTTGGTACAAATTTACATAATTAAGTTATTGCAAAATTATAAATCCAAATATAGTAAATTGTTGAATTCATCCTCGTTACAGGTTAATATCTATATTAGTCCATTATAAGTGGGTAATTTTTGAATGGGGAAAACAAGTCGTTATGCCAATTACACTACATTATTAACCGATTACTGAAATTATAAATTGATAAACACTTATGGGATATCGTGGGATTCGTTTATAGCTTGCGATATACCTATAGATATAGATTGGTACAAAAGTTGTAATTTACCGTACACACACACGCACACATTTTATCGATAAATAATATTTATCCTTCCTGTTTGCACCGAGGTACCTAGTACCTAAGTACCTATCCTACATACTTTATTAAAACGTCTAATAAATTAGAATAATCAAGTTAATTAAATAATGGTCTCAACACCAAAATTTAAGAAGACTAAGTAAATGGTCGTATCTAAACGGCCATCACCTACCAACGACGATGGTAGTACGAACAATGTGGAGGTCAGAAGCTGGAAAGGGTACAGCGATGTAAGTACTTGGGGTGTTTTGTTGATGATCAAGCCGATCACAGTGTGAAGGTTCGATGTAGGATCAATCAAGCTAGTGGTGCCTTCACTAGCTTGAAGAGATTCTATGTGACAGGCACTTGAACATAAACTTCGGACTCGTCTTGCACGCTGCTACATTTTCTCCATACTGTAACGTTGTCAAAAAAAAGTGATCGAGTGAGTAAAGGTGAGGCGAGTGTATAAGTGTGAGTAGAAGTAGAACGTTACTATGTGTAAAGATTAAACAAAAACTCGGATAGTGATCAGTCGGCAGGGCCCCTGGACCTTTGGGAGTAAGGGCCGTGCCTTTGATACACCTGGTGCCGGCCTAGTCGGTGGGTAAGGATTGCGAATTAAAAAAGCTTGGCTGATGATTACAATATAAATTTAATTTTCAATAAAACAATGATCGATAACAAAATACTAAGACCGAGGAATCTTAACTTCTTATGCACTAACAAATACCTTAAATTGAAGTTAATGATAAAGGGGTCGCAACGCACGAGGGGCCCCGCCCTAAAGTTACGGGGGCCCGTCCTGTAAATCGGGGCCCAACTATCTAGGAACGCTAGGGCGCTCGGTTTAATATAGATAGCTTGTTTCTAAACAGGGTACGAGCCTAAATGTAGATATTCGGGCCTCGACTACAGGAGCGGTGTACGCCGAGCACAATTCAATATGAAACTTAACGATTAACTAAAGTACTACTAATAACTGTTAAAACCTCGACTCGATCCGTTGCCGGGTAAGCCTGCCGTAGGCTAAGGGAAGGGAAAATAGTGTTTCTATGATCATTAATTTTTTAATAAAACTTGGGTACCGTTAGGATCCTCAAAATGGCGTAATAGAATACCGCGCAATCTCGCGGGGAAGAAAGGTCGGCGGTTGTTCGACCTTCTGTCGACTGGGCTCGCTCGCTACGGTGTCAGGGCGATCGCTGTGGTCTGCAGACGGAGATTTTCTCCTCGGGCTCAGCTCACCGCAATAGGGGTACGGGTAAAACCCGCTGTGAAAAAGAGTAACCTTTTGTCAGCAGCGTTATTTACTCGTTGCCACAAAATTAGCAACGAAAGAAGATATCCGTAGATAATAAGGCGGAGAAAAGCCATACCTTTTTGCGGGTTCTGGAATTCCTGGCGGATAAGTATTTGCAGCCAGATGCAAAGCGGCAGCGCCAGCGAAGAAAAGATGCCGTTCGTTTCATTTTTGAAATCAAAAGTCGCTTGAGGGAAACGGTTTTATCCCCACCGTGGGTCTCACATGTTCCGTTTCACACACTATGCGTACTCCACACAAAACCCTACGATGCTATCAGTATGAATTTCTAATATCTTTACTGAGGTTATAACTTAACTGTAAGAAAAAAATCACAACTTCACGCTCGGTTCCACGCTGTTTGTCACAGCGACTCATAGACTATGTCTACAAGTTGCGCAGATAACATAACTAGTCACCTGTAAGGCTCTGGTCTACACGGTGTAAGTCCTGACGGGTGCGCTTTGTCTATTACGTTTTCTGTGGTGACAGTATTGTTCGTTTGACATTCCCAGCTATTGGAGTGTGACTGTCGTTGTCAGTTCACGCGTTTGTCAAGTGTCAACAGGTAGACTCATTTAGTCGAAAGTATAAAGTATTGTTGCATGATTTAATAATGGCCAATTAAAGTAATATGAAAGAATGTGATTCAGTGCCCGCTATAAAAAAGGTATGTTACAATACTTCTTTATGGCGTCAAAGCTTGGACTTTAACAGAAACTATATGTAAAAAGATCGAAGCTTTCGAAATGTGGGTTTACAGAAGAATGTTAAAGAAATCTTGTAGAGACAAAATACGCAATGAAGTAATGTTGCAACGTATGGGGAAAACGGTTGAAGTTATAAAGACCATAAAAAGAAAGAAGTTAGAATATCTTCGCCAAATAATAAGTAGCTACATACACAGCGTACTACATACATACTGTAGCGTATACAGGAAAAGATACAAGGAGAGAGAAGTCCAGGAAGAAGAAAACATCTTGGCTTAAAAATCTGCGCTAGTGGTATGAAAAGAGCACGCGTTCTCTATTTAGAGCTGTTGTGTCACCATGTTGGTCACCAACCACAGTTAGAAGATGGCAACCAAAGAAGAAGAAGTAAATACGTAAAATAGTTATATGAAGAATTTACTTAGTTACAAAACTTGTTTTTTTATTTATTTCTGTGTTAATTTGGTTTGAATATAATAAATATCCCATCCCAATCGGATAAATCAAATAGTACCTAACACTAACAAGATAAAGACAAAAATGATTCAAGAATCATGCTTAACCCTCAAAGATAGTCTGATTAGGTTGATATATACGAGTAGTATTAAATTATGATAAACGAAAATATACGCCCCTTGTTTACGTTTTCATTGATATAAAATTGTTTGCCAGTACTTACTTTGCTAGTGGGGCGTATATTACGTAGTTTACTAAATTTAGTTTCACTGAAAACTGTACAAATTACAAATCGTATTGTAATGAAGAAAATGTATAGTAGGTTCTTATTGATACTATTTTAAAAAGCGATTTACTTCAGGGGCGGTTGAATAAGTAAGTAGACTTTTAGAGTCAAACAAAAATTCTTGATCTGACCTGATCAAGAATTTTTGTTTTGTATTGGAATTAACCCAAAAATATACTTGGGACCAAAGACGGGTCACGTTATAACACAGCAATAGAAAACTTGGCCTTTACGTAATGTTTTAGCACACGATATTTATTCACATAATTTTACCTCGTATTGTTGTTCTATTTCATAATATTATATAAAGTCAACATTTAAAAGGAGCGACCAATTAAAGTGATTCACTTTTGTTTTATGTCGATGGCTGGGACTCGACTGAAAAGACGCTCATCTCCCAATATAGTTTTATCGGAATTTTGCAAGATTTATTGTAATAAATAAAAAAACATTACGAGGAATAAGATCTTTCTTGTCGTGCATAATAATATAAGAAACGGTTCGATTGGTATCGTTACGAGTATTTTCCTTACAAGTTCAATGCTCGCGAGTCATTGAGCGTAAACTTACTCAAGGTTCGTTCATTGATACGTCAACTTCATTGATGATTTTCGCTTATATGTGAGTGCTTGTTTGTGTAACCTCCGTATGACTACTATTTACATAATATGGTTACTTTGCATTGATTATAATATTATCAGATGTTACAAAAGCATTATAGTTCAATTATTTGGTTGGATTTAAACAGGTTGTCTGGAAAGTTTTCCAGGAGTTTTGAAAATAGGTAATTTGCGATTTGTAGCTTAGCCCTCCTCGTATTTTTGCTAAAAAAGTTGGACGAAAAAACTTTGGAGGTGGTATAGATGATATTCGGAAGGGCATCAAAATATATATATCAATCTGCAAAACTCTCGGAAAACTTTCCAGGTAAAATTTCCATATGAAGGGAGTATTTATTGCCAAAACAGCTAAAACAGTTGGGCGAAAAGACTTTGGAGGTGGTAAAGATGATATTCGGAAAGGCATCAAAATCTATATATCAATCTGCAAAACTCTCGAAAAACTTTCCAGGTAAAATTTTCAAATGATAAATTTAGCATAGAGAAGGACGGGATTATTACCACAGTTCTGAGGTCCAGTCTAAACAACACCAGACCTTAGTAACTTTTAGACTTGGCCTGGTAAAAAAACTCGTTAGAAGAGGTGGCCGCGCCCGCTGCTTTGATCTTTTTCTACTTTGAACAAGAGTTACAGTTTGATTTGAAGAGATTAAAATATTTTTAACACATAAAAAGCTATAAAAATATTTAAACTTTACTTACCATAATAGTAAAAATGTGAGCTTGTGAGGATGGATGGATGGATGGATGTTTGTTACTACTCTTTTATGCCAAAACTATAGTACCAATTGGGCTGAAATTCGGTATGTAGATAGTTTAGACCCTGGAACAACAAATAGCGACCTTTTTATCCCGAAATTCCCACGTGAACAATAACTGCGCGGGTGAAACCGCGGGGCACAGCTAGTACTTAATAATTACATTATGTTATATTGAAACATTTTTTTTAAACACTTGTTACACCTGTCACTAATTAATTAAAAGGAGCTCTTGTTCCTTTTAATACAACAACAGCCTTTTAATGAACAACGGGGAATCTTGTACAAGATCCTTAAAGTCTATCAATCATATAATCAAATAGCTTGGTATCTGCTGATGTATGTCACATGAATCATAATTCGTTATACCTTCATCGCAATAATATCATCATAATATAACTCTCAGGAGATGTAGAGTTGGTGCGTTTACTGATTGTGACAGGGTGGTAAGTAGTTGTTGTTTATGTGGTTATTGGTGTACGCATGTTTGTGACAGGACGTAAAACAATAGCCGGAATAGGAAGCGGCCCAGGCGACGAATGGCAGACATTGCGGACAGACGCACTTAGACTATAGGAATCTTAGGTATTTGTGATCGAGTTCATGAAACATGAAATCTGTAGAAAGTGTACCAACAGTGTGGTAAAACGTATTTTTATCTATTTATTGAAAAAATCATTTCAATTAAAAAAATAGTTTATAAACTAGATGTGCCCCGTAATTTCAGCCGCGCGGGAACAAAGACTTTGTTCCCGTGGGAATATAGAGATAGAAATTATCACCCTATTCCCTTTATGTTTTTCCAGGGTATAAGCTACCTACATACCAAATTTCAACTCTATCGATTCAGTAGTTTTAACAAATAAATGGAACAAATATACACCCAAAAAAAACAGATGGCGCTAGGGTCGAGTTAGAACACGCTAGCATTTGGTTTACCTGTTACAAACGTAAACTTTTTTACATTGTACTGAGATTTGAGATTGTTAATATTATTAGGAGATTCATACTCATTTTTTGATAACAGATCAGTTATAGGTCAGTTTTGCGTTAAATAGACTTCAAATTATATTACTATTAGTATTGTATGACTCTTTTTTTTCATCATAGTAAGTAACAAGACGAGAAAATCAGGTGCCTGATGGTAAGCATCATGATTGCCCATATCAGACACAGTGCCAACTAGTGTTTTAAAATTCAAAAATTTTGCACGGCACTGCACTGCGTCTGTCACCTGTGTGGTGCTTCCCCAGGCGGCCTCCTGCAAAAGAGGCCTACCACTACAATAAATATGTTAATAACACTTCAAATAAGATATTATGAGAGAAAATAGCATACATGAAAACAGATTAATCTGATAATGATAAGTTATTAATAACTCTAATTATTAATTAGAGTTACTGTTGTTTAATGACTATTGATATAAATATTATTATAACGTATCATAATCTAATTTATCATGTTGATTGATCATTAATCATAATTGAATAATGCCGACCAAATAGAAATAATATTATGTACTTATATTATATCTACCAACCAGCCCTGCAGTCTACTGTCCAGTCAAGATCCGTAAACAGGTTCTTGGCACTAGAGGTACAAACTTTTTGTAGATTGATTTTAGTTAATTAAAAATGCAGACAATGCTGTGATCGAGACGGTTATACGCGTAACAATGTGCTCTGATTGTTGGCCCGTCGGAAATCCTGGTTCATAGTCGTTCACATAAAATGGCTGTACCTGATATTAACCTATCCATAAATAATGATAACAGAACGATACCGTAACTACACTGCTCGAGTTAATTCATATGGGTTATGTGTCAGAGTTTTAGGTCGTCAAGATTCCTACAAGGTATCCGACATGACGTAACTGTTCCCCTATATATCTCATAGAAATCAGCCGGGACCTACAGTTTGTCGCGACATCCGAAACACGGTAGCGCCTAGGCGAAAAGTCCACATGTTGAGATTCGATCCAGGGACTCCGGATTTGAAGCCGGGCATATTTACGTTGGGCCGCAGACGCTTCGTTATTAAAAGAGCTATGATTTGATATCGTTGGCTATTTTCGCTAATAATATAACGTTGTATAAAAGTTTGAATATCCCTTAGTTTCTTTTCTTGGTTAAAATTCCGTTCTGCGTCCGAACTCATTAATCCTATACTACCCTAAATGTTATGTATTACGTTATTTACTTTTAATAACGATTATAAATATTATGATGTGGATGTGGAAAAACACTAGTAAAATATTAAAAAAAAAATAACGACAGTTATTGCAAAAACTTGTGCACCTTTTTCATATATTTTTTTATATGTAATCAAGTAGTAAGGCTAGTGTGAATGATCAAGTCGGTAGGGGTCAACCTAGACGTACTTTTCATGAACAAGTTGACGTTGTTCTTAAGAAAGGCCAAGACAAAAGTACCTACAACCGACGAGCAAGAATGAAAAATGTCATGAACGTGAACGAAGCGAAAATTGTATGTCAGGATCGTAGCAAGTGGAGGGAAATAGTCTCTGCCTACCCCACCAGGAACAAGGCGTGACTGTATGTATGTATGTAATCAAAAATTACTCATAGGTAGAAGGAGGTACGAATTGGTACGATACTCCCCATTGTCGTTAGGTATATATCACAGATAAGAAGTGTTTCCGTCTGTTTTGGGTTTTTAATTTACGTTTACAATTTATGATAACATCAATGAGTTGTAAACTGACACTTGATAAATATGAGTCATATTTTTATGAATGATAGAGAATTTATTACAATACAATAGTCTAGAGACCAAAATGAAAACATATAGGTACAGGTTCAACTTAAATTTAAAGTAAATCTTATTATAATTATTATATATCCATTCATAACTTTATAGTAAAAATAGTTTTCATCATCTCAGCCATTAGAACGTCTGCTGAACATAGACCTCCCCCATAGATTTCCATCCAGTCCGGTTGTAAGTGACATACTCTAGCGTGTTCCGGTCATCCTTATCAGATCGTCTGTACACCTTGTGGGCGCACGTCCTACACTGCACTTGCCAGTTTAAATTCCGCAATGTCTTCTCAACCATAATAACTCAGTGTCTCAAGTCGAAAGTCTTCGACCACTGTGTGTTACCAGTGATGACTTACGGATCTGAAACGTGGTTTCCTTCTGTGGGACTTATCAGTAAGCTCAAAATAGCGCAACGAGCTATGGTGAAGGCTATGCTCGGGATTTCTCTGCGAGATTGAATCAAGAATGAGGAGATCCGTAGACGAATTAAAGTTGCCGAGAGGACAAAGCCGAGAGGATTAGCAAGTTGAAGTAGTAATGGGCAGGTTATACGAGTATCTTAGCACGAAGAACTTGGCCGGTGGGACTGTAAAGTTGTCACGGAAAATAGTTTTAATTGCCTCGAAATCTTCTACTAAATATTTTTATAAAAATTTTAAGTAAATGTTTTTTGCTTAGATATGCATGATAAGGTCCCGGCTGTCATTATAGACGGTGACGATCAGAAACCTTCAAATGGCCCAAAAGTCTCTGATTACAATGATCAATTACTATTGACCACATACCAACTCGACAAGATCTTTACGCCTTACAACGCCACTTTCCTACTCTTACTCTTTTATAATTGTGTGAGAGTTTCACATAAATTAATATTAATCTCCGTAATCACTTTTCACCACTTTTCTTATAAGTATTACGAGCTTATGTACAATTTAAGTGGCTTTTTAAAATCCTCCCAGGATTCTAACAGCGTTAAATTGGTAAGTTAAATGTAGCTTTTTGATGGTTTGCAGTATCAATTATTGATATGACCTTCTCTTGTGCCTCATGATCGTGTCTGACTGTATGACAGGTTGTAATTTCGATATCGATGACTATTTTATAATGACCCTTGCAACTTTGTAACTGCCAGTCAATCCTGTATCGTATTAACAAGAAATAAAAGCTATTTCAACAACCTCTTTATGATTATGGCAGTTTAATCACAGCTCTGGGCATATTGGTTATATGCTCAAAAAGATCTAGGTCACGAAAACCATTGCTCGTAGCCCCCAGGCCGAAACATCGAACCTAAATACTAAATTATCGTCAAATGCAGACTAATCATTAGTTAAGCAAAAACTTATTTAAAATATGAAATTGACTGTGCTTTGTTGTATTTTTTATTTAAGTGTATTTTGTTTGCAGGACTGAGGAACGCAGCGAGAGCATCACTCGAACTTCTAGAAGATCGTAAAGTAAGTTCATATTTTTTTTATAATTATATTAAGTATGCATCTTGATAATTATTGGAAAAATGAAATAAATAAATCAATAATGTTAAAACGTAAGGAAATTAGGTATCTGATATTATGTGGTTGGTTGGTAATTTCCCACACTAAAGACTTCAACGTGATTTTTTTTGTTTAACTTTATAATTCCGAACTTTTTAATAATAAGTATGAAACCTCTTTGCTCATTACTTTTTCTTTTACTTCAAAATCTGCGCAGATCATGACAGTGTCATTTTTGTCAATAACACGCGATTCTGTGCGTTTTCAACGCTTTTAGTGAAAATTTGGAATTTAGTTTTTTGATTATTTTTCGTGTTAATCTATTTTTGAGGAAATTGTTTATTGTACTGCGATGGTAAACTATCATGTGTGAATTATATGTGGGCGTGCGAATATTAGATAGGTGTTCGGAACAAGGGATCCTAGTGTTGTCATCATGTTGAACGAATGGTTTCATCGAAGGATACAAGACATATTATTCATTGTAGCAGAAGAAAATATTCAGGTAATATTTACGACTTGAATACTGTAGCGCTTATCCTACTAAATTATTAATGCGAAAGTTTGGGAGGATGGATGGACGTTTGTTAATCTTTCACGCCAAAACTACGGAACCAATTGGGCGGAATTTCGGTATGTAGATTTTAGTTTAGATAGTTTAGAGTAGTTTAGTTAAATAACATAAAGTATACTTTTTATCCCAATATTCCCACGGGAACGATGACTACGCGGGTGAAACCGCGGGGCATAGCTAGTTATAGATAAGTCCCGATAGCTAAACCTACTGGTATTGTACCTTTAAATGCGACCCAGAAGTAAAGACTAACTCAGGATTAGATGATAAAATGTATTCTCAATTTCTAAATCGACTACCCTAGGGATGTGCTTTTAAAGGTCGATCCGATATTCAGGATCGTTATGGACCGTATCGCCTCGATCCAAACCGCGATTCCGAACGCATTCATTTAATCCGTCATTCAAAAGATTACATACGCATTTATAGGTTGTAACCTTACCTTGCCTGCCAAATAAAATTCTTTTTAATATTATTATAATAAACCTTTAATATTTTCTCAATTTTAATTCTCTTATTTGTTTTTATTGCGGCAACAGCAATATTTTGTGAAAATTACAAGTGTCTAGCTATTCCGGGTTTATAAGATAGAGCCCTGTGACAGACAGACGAACGGACAGCAGAGGCTTCGTAATAATATGATTCCTTCGGCACCCTTTGGGTAAGGAACCCTAATCAAAACATCAAACAGGGACATCAAAAAGGCAATAAGGTTGGAAATATATAAAACATGCTCACAATCACAACTGCAATATAAGTCATTAATTGATTTAAAGAAAAGGGGAGACAAGGTACGTTTTCCCAGCGCTTACTCAACAATTGGCACGTGCAATTTGCTCAGTGTGCAGTGTGGAAAGTGCCATATGAAGAACAACAAAGATAGACAGACGTATCTAAGACCGAAGTGCGACCGAGACAATATTAGTCGCTAGAACTACCCCACTGTACTGACGTATGTGGACGTAATGGGCCCTATTTTGACCATTCCATTTTCGAGAAGCCAGTACCTCACCTCCCCTTTTCTTTAAATCAATGTAGTCACCCAATTTTTTAGTTCCAAAAGTATACCGACAATTTTGATGAATCTTGTCACGTATTCTCATGTGCGACCATCTGAAGAAGAACCGTTCGTCTCTCTACACGGTTATAACGAAATCAATTAGCCCTCACTAATTAAAACGTTAACAGCATATTTGTACTGTGCCACTGCAGTTAAATGTATTTCCCGTATTATTGTACCGTTACTGTAATGATGCCACACAAGTAGATGGTAGTTTTCACATAGTCCCCTTGTTTTAAAGCCGTATTCCCACTTGAGGTAGCCCCGAGTCGCGTATCTATCTCGTTTTGAGGCTGCGTAAATGGAGCCAGTGCCGTCGAGTCGAGACCTCGCTCTTTTTTTTTTTAAATGACCTATGCTGTTGGCCTCAGATGGCCTCTACAGCTTTACCGGGCAGTGGTGAGCGCAGGAGGCGCTCGACCCAAAATTTTAAGGGCGACTAGCACAAGGGCACCTAGACGGTACGAACCTCGGATGAGCCGTCGCCAGAATACGTGGGGTCAGACTGCCCTGGCACCCCAGAAGGGCAGTGTCCTAGGGCCCTATCAATAGTTTCATCTGTTTGATTATTTGGAGATAAACTAACCGATCTGAAGGATCTGAGAGATCATCGACCTCGCCGGCGAGGTCGGTGTTGTGATTGTGTAAGTTGGTGGATCTGGTATCCGGCACCAGTATCAAAAACGGAGCGACTGTTGCATATATTGATAGGATTGGGCGAGCCTAGCGCCGCCGATGTGACGGCGGCGATTGAGTCGTCCATCACGTTACGAGGGCGTCTACGGAGGGGAGGTGTTCCAGCTTGAACTATCGAGTAGTTCGAGGCTTGGACTACGAGGAGGGAGCCCTCGCTCGAGCCGCGGCTCTATTTTGTGGACCACGACTTTAAGGCTATGGTAGAGGTCGGAATTAAAACTTAAGCAGGGACATGTTGAGATGCGGTAGGATTGGACAGTTTGTAATAGTAGGCCTCTTTTGCAGGGGCCCGCCTGGGGAAGTACACCTTTGCTAGTTATTCATCCGCCAAGCAGTAATGCTACCAGCGAAATTATGACGAGTTTAAACAACTAATATCTCAGGGTGACGGGCGCAGTGCAGTGCCGCGCACAATATTGAATCTTAAAACACTAGGTGGTACTGTGTCTGATATGGGCAATCAGGATTACCATCAGGCACCTGATTTGCTCGTCTTGTCACCACTCACTATCATAAAAAAAAAGTTCTATGTACGTAAATTCGTTTTGTAAAATATTTAACAGCTATCAAAACGATTGTCAGAACCACGTCGGAGCTTCAGTTCCACAACTTTGGTTGGTCGAGCTAGTGTCTCGTTTTGAGGTTAGGATTATTAAATAGAAAAGGAAGGAAATAAATAGCATTAGTTATTATTACAGATATTATATATTACACGTATGTAATAATTATTCACGCATCTTATATAGTCTTACAAACGAATATATGAGCGCTATGTAACATACATAAAATCACGCCTTTCCCCCGCAGAGTTTGAGAGGTGTACCCAGGATCCAGCTCCACAGCAGGAACATCCACACTTCACATGTTATTGAGAAAACTAGCTATGCCCAGCGGTTTCACCCGCGTAGACATCGTTCCCGTTGGAGGATCGGGAAAAAAGTTCCCAATCTGTTATAACAGAGTCTAAGCTACCTAAGCTACTTAGCAAATTTCATTCCAATAGGTTCAGTAGTTTTTTTGTGAAAGAGTAACAAACATTCATCCATCCATCACATTCACAAATTCACAAACTTTTGCATTTATAACGGAAAAATCCAATAAATTTATCCACGACTTGGATATGGAGCCCAGATGCGCTTTTTTTAGCAAAATTGCTGGAAAACATTTATATGACAATTATTTATGTATCAAATAAGCATTTTAGAAACAAATATAAATCTATACTAATACTAATACTAATAATATAAAGAGAGAATCTTTGTTTTTTTGTTTTTTGTTTGTAACGAATAGGCTCCGAAACTACTGGACCGATTTTAAAAATTCTTTCACTTATGGATAGCTTAATTCAGTGTGAGTGACATAGGCTATATGAGATTTTGAAAAATATTAGGGATCCGTAAGAAAACTGCAATATTGTGAACCAAGGTGTCACATATATTCATTAATTTGCGTGCGCTGTGAAAACTATTGATGGTAGAATAAAATAATGTACTAGGGGTTTGTAGTACTTACTAATATCTACAAAATAGTCCACGGATATTTCATCCATCTTTTTTGGTTTAGTCACAATAATCGAAACAGACATAATATGAATGCGCTGTAATAAGTATTGGAGGTAGAATAAAGTAATGTACTAGGGGTTTGTAGTACTTATCAATACCTACAAAAAAGTATACATAGATTATATCCATCTTTTTTGGTTTAGTCACAATAATCGAAAAAGTGATTATTTTTCATGCGGTGTGAAAACTATTGGTGGTAGAGTAAAGTAATGTACTAGGGGTTTGTAGTAATTATCAATACCTACAAAACAGTATACATAGATTATATCCATCTTTTTTGGTTTAGTCACAATAATCGAAGCAGTGATTATTTTTCATGCGGTGTGAAAACTATTGGTGGTAGATTAAAGTAATGTTCTAGGGGATTGTAGTAATAATCAATACCTACAAAACAGTATACATAGATTATATCCATCTTTTTTGGTTTAGTCACAATAATCGAAGCAGTGATTATTTTACATGCGGTGTGAAAACTATTGGTGGTAGAGTAAAGTAATGTACTAGGGGTTTGTAGTACTTATCAATACCTTCAAAATAGCCCACGATAAATTTATACATGTGTTAAGGTTTGGTCATTGTAATAGAAATAGTCATTAATTTGCGTGCGCTGCGTAAACCATTAGCGTTATATCTATTAAAATACAATGCATCACGAATTTACTCCTGTTAAACGTTCACTATACCTACTTCTGCTACCCGTGCGAAGCCGGGGCGGGCCGCTAGTATATAATATAATAAACAGTTATCTGAGTATTATTGGACACTTCTATGAGTTGTATGCCCTATGATTGCAAAAAGCATCCCTTCCCTCTCCCGTTTTTGCCATCGTAATGACCTTCGATTTTAATTGTACTGTTAATTACAACATAATTTGACGACGTGAAGGTAGAGAGAGTAATGTTTTAATTGTAACCTCTTATCCGCTTAAGTACTTGTTGTTAATTAACAAGATTTAATCATTATCATATTATTAGCTGTTTGAGATGACTGTTCAGTTGTTTATAATCTACAACGTATACAAAATTAGCTTGTTATCTAAGACCTAAATGATAACATAAAAAAATTTAACAAATAGAATTTTTAATAATAATTGTAATTCTTAACAAAATGAAAAGTAGGTGTAGGCAGTAGGCATATTATATTATTGAAGTTTTTAATATATTTAGCACAGCTTAAAAAAAATTTGAAGACATAATGTCCGAGGGGCCAACGCGCCTGCCCACCCAGTCAGCGAAGTAATACCGGCGCAGCTATGTCCCTCCATTGCGGTCGTTGGTGAATACCGCCAATTCCTGCACCATACCTGGTCTTAGCCCAGAAGTCTTATAATCTTCATCAAACACAACACAAAAACAACTCTGCAGTCATAAACATATAGTTGAAATTCCCCTGTCGACCACTACTAATTTTCAGACTGAGAATGATTAAATTGTTTCGGCATGTCAAATCAAACGAAATTATGCTGTTATATCTTGTTTAATAGCGCTCCGGTTATTTTTGTGTCTGGGTTGCCGGCGTGGCCTCCGAGTGAGATTTCTCCCTTACTTGGATTCTTTTAAAAAAAAAAACAGTGCAGACCTTGATCTATGGGAACATTTTACCCTAACCTTAATTAATGCTTATATGTATATAAACACATGCTTAATCTCTACGGAATTCTAATTTGTTAGGGTACTGTAGGCACTTAAAGGGTGCAGAAGGAACCCTATTACTAAGCCTCCACTGTACGTCCGTCCGTCCGTCCGCCCGTCCGTCCGTCCGTCCGCCCGTCCGTCCGTCCGCCTGTCTGTCACAGGACTCTATCTCATATACCGTTATAGCTAGACACTTGTAATTTTCAAAATATATGTAATTCTATAACCGCTACAACAATAAATACTAATAAAAATAAGTTCGTAAATTAAGGTGCTACATATAGCGTGTTTTTTTTTAAATCTCATAAAAAATATAAGACTTTTACTGCAATAACAATAAATTCTGATAATAATTAGATTTTTTTTTTTTTTTAAATGACCTATGCTGTTGGCCTCAGATGGCCTCTACAGCTTTACCGGGCAGTGGAGAGCGCAGGAGGCGCTCGACCCAAAGTTAAAGGGCGACTAGCACAAGGGCACCTAGACGGTACGAACCTCGGCTTGGGCCGTCGCCAGAATACGTGGGGTCAGACTTGCCCTGGCCCCCCAGAAGGGGAGTGTCCTAGGGCCCTATCAATGGTTTGATCTGTTTGATTATTTGGAGAGAAACTAACCGATCTGAAGGATCTGAGAGATCTTCGACCTCGCCGGCGAGGTCGGTGTTGTGATTGTGTGAGTTGGTGGATCTGGTATCCGGCACCAGTACCGAAAACGGAGCGTCTGTTGCGTATATTAGTAGGATTGGGCGAACCTAGCGCCGCCGATGTGACGGCGGCGATAGAGTCGTCCGGGTCGTCCAGGACGTTGCGAGGGCGTCTACGGAGGGGAGATTAGATATTCCTTCCTAATATGAACGTTATTTCCTATTAGATAATAGGAAATAACGTTCATATTAGGAAGGAATTTTTGGATCTGGGCTTTGATGAATCAGTCAGTCACTTATATCCCGTGTGTAAATTGCATGTCTCATTAGTTTAGCATTCATTTTATAGTTTTTATTCATAGTTCCTTATTGGTATGATTTCGTACATGTCGAAAATTTTATACAATCAATAATATTGCTTAATTACATTTTACATTTATTATTATATAGATCTTGATATACGCACTAGCTGTGTCCCGCGACTTTGGTTATAAACAGCCAATTTATGTTAGTGAGGGACAAGACGAGCAAATCAGGTGCCTCATGGTAAGCATCATGATAGCCCATATCAGACACAGTGCCACCCAGTGTTTTAAAATTAAAAATTCTGCCCGGTACTGCACTGCGCCTGTCGCCCTTAGATATTAGTTGATGAATCTCGTCATGTCCAGTAATTTCGCTGGTAACATTGCCCTTCAGACCGAAACACAGTAATGTTTGCACATTACTGCTTGGCGAATGAATGACTGGCAAAGGTATTTGACACAAATTTGGTGGAATTTGACACAATCCTATGAAAAATTTACCAAATCGATGATTGGTGTTCCCCTATTTCCTCCGAATATAATAAACCCATTCTATAAGTTTATATCCTGATATTTTTATAGTAAAGTAACCTGTCACTTTAATTTTTCTTACCTTGGTTTTTTCATAGTGAACTTCCAAAAATCCTAGATTTACTCGCGTGATTGGACGTTCACTACAAAAAATGTAGAGTTTATAAATGAAAATAAAATAATAGGGACATACTTTACTTCAACATTGAAATATCAGGATATAAATAAATCAAATATGTTTACTGTATTCGGAGGGAATACAAAACATCGATAGTGAAAGATGTCGACTGTCGACATGTTGGTTCTCGCACAGAAACGCCGTCAATATAGATATACAAAATATTATTTCAGGGTCTAAGGTCTAATACATAAATGCATAATATGACATCCAGACACAGATCAAACAGATTTTCACACAAATGTTTGACTTGTTTGGGGATCAAACCCGGATCCTGCGGCTCAGAAGGCAGAGTTAATGAACTGATCCATTGGGTCAGTCATTTCGAATTTTTATGTAATATTAGAGAAAACCGGATTCACACTCTACTAAGATAATGAGTGAGTCACTGAGTCATCTGTGTACAACAATTTATAACGCTGGTAACACCGAGTATTACCGCAAGGCCACATATTAGTATGTGATTTTGTTTCCTCCGATAGCTTCCGTTTATAAGGAAGTGGACAATGGAAATAAAGTAAATACAGATAGGTGTAAATGTCCTTACTGCGTACAGAACTTTGAACTGTTGCACAATATCTATTGCGTTTTATAAGATTTTGCCGATCCTTGCTCGTTTCCTAACTCTTTATAAATTCTACGTAGAGTCTTGTCGAGATAAGATGCATATTCCATAGTGTCTAAATTTGCGGATGAGAGTTTGACCGTACTACAATTACGGTCTTAAGGTTTTTTTTTTATGATAGTGAGTGTAAATCAGGTGCCTGATGGTAAGCATCATGATTGCTCATGTCATACACAGTGCATGTGAAAAATGTGAAATCTGAGTGGGAGAAAAGGTTCGACAAAATAAACCCCTTATCGTAGGTGAAAAGCCAGGAATCATGTTTGGTGCGATTTTAACAATCGATATGTTAATGTTAATAGTACGAGTACGTGTTAATGGTCACGTTACAAAATCAGAAATGTACATGAATCATAAGAGTCCTACGCAAAAAGTTAGCAAACACACGAAATTTTTGATGCCCGTCCTATGCCGTAACTGACGATGTTCATTACATCTTGTACTACATGAATGGCCTGAGTTAACTGTAATTTGCCTACGCAGATATAGGTGGGCAGGTAGATTAATTATGAACAGTTTGCTTTTCTTAGATGCTCGGGAAACTCCGCGCCGTATCCTGCAAACAATGACTAATGTTCATCTCAATGGACAACTAAAAATACACGTCCGTTCAAAATAGAGAACACGCTGCCTTCAATTTGACGTCAACGATATACCTACAACCTTGTGTTATGGAATTATCGCTAGGGAATCAAACATTTCAATTCGATAGAAGAAAATATTAATTAGTTTACCAATGAAACGCGCAATGGATATGATTCTTCGTTGCAAATTCGAATTCTTACATAGCAAGAATACTAAGGACGCGATAGGTAACGTAGTATCTTGTTATGGAAATAATGGTCCATTGAGACAGTGGATGTTCGATGACTCACACAATCTAGAGAATTGATTTTATTTTCGGTCAATATGTCATGGTCTGCGAATTGACGTTATAATATTTTCTTTGAAATCGTCATAAATATTATGGAATTCTATTCTAATTTTATACTTATCGAATAAAACTATTTGCTTAAGAAATATACCATTTTGAAACTACCTTCAAAATATTTTTTTTTTACGCAACAGCGGTAAAACAGACGTGGATCTAGATAATAAAATAAATAATAATAAATATAATATGTGCAAAATATATACTCATACAATTATAAAATGATTATAACTTTATCTTTTCGCCATTGCCGTAGTTCCTCAAAAACTGCGAACTGCGTAATTGCGCAGCTCGCTTGCGCCAACTGGTTAAGGAATTTCCAGTTTGATCGAAAGATGCACCGAGTACATTGATCGAGTAATCGATTACGTTACGTTCGATCACTACAAGTGCAATAAATTGACTTGAATGAATGTTGCATTACCTTGTCATCCGTTCCATTAACTTCGATTCCTCTATCCGCGTTGACATTTCGTAATCAAATTAATTTCACCTATCGTACAAGGGTTCGCAGAGAGTTTCAAGAATAATTTCGTGGAAATTGGCATTATGTAATAGGTATACATTATGATTAAAAGTATGCAACCATTTAATATTACACCACGATTTTAAAATATTTGGCCGTAGCGGTAGTCTGTGGAGAGTAGAAATGAAGGTTGGTTAACCACTCAATCTTGGAAAACCCAGTGGAAGTACATGAGTTGTACAGAAGGCAATTTGAAGTGGCATTGATTCGAAATCAATCTTTAAGAACTCAATAGATATGATGTAATTATTGCACGTGAATCAGTACGTCACAAAGGTGCTTTACCTTAGATTAATAAATATATATTCATGTCGTTAATGTCTGCACAATACGTGTATTATTAACAAAAATAAAACCAGTTTGTTACCAACTAATTCTTTATGTTAATAACGTCCTTGAAATCGTTATATTACCTTAACCGTGACATGTCATAACAAGCCGCCGACGTCTTAACTAGCAACACTCTGACCGGAAAGGGGGCGTATTATTGCCCAACATTTATCAAACATCAATGATACGTCTATTCTCGCTGTTTCTAAGCGATTTCACGGCTTTTCTTAGACGACTTTAATTGTGTAGCGTTCAAACTGTTCCAATTGTGTCCTCTCCGTTTATAGAGCCGACAATACAATAGTGAAATTTTTCAAGTCGCACGCTTTTTGTGACGGACCTCCAAAGTGAGCCAAAATCAACTACCGATAAAATAAAAACAAAATGGTGCCCTTAAAATGGGACGATCGGACAAAGGCTGTTTATTGCGTCATATATAACTTAGTGAAAGTTACAGAAGCTTTGTTCTTAATTTGTGTTCGTTAACGGTATAAGATATTAGTTGGTGGAGGGACAAAGGCGGTCCTTGTACAGGAGTCGACTATTTTATAACGCTGTAAAATATTTGCGAAATATTTTGTTGTTTTATGGACTTTGGCTCGGGATGCGTAACAGTTACGCCTTTGAACATTGCAATATTTGGCTTTTGTTTTGCCAAGTTAAACTGTATTTTGGAAATTTTACAAATAAATCGATTTTGAGATGGAAATAGGTGGGTAAATTTGCAATGGCACTGATCATGATGAGTCGTGATATTCATCTCTATTTTACTCGTATAACAATAATTCAAGAAAGCCGTCCAACAAAATGCCACCAGCGAGCAATAAATACTAAGCACTTGAGTTACCAATTGTATGGTTAAATTCCTTACATAAATGAAGACATTATGCGAGGTGTGATCGAGACCGCACAGCAGGTGTCTTTAACCGTTCTCAATAGAATACAATACTAACAGTTCTCTACAATTTAAGGACGGTTGTTAAAGCTCCTAAACTTAAAAGTTGTGAAATGTTAATCTTATATGAGAGCAATTTTGACGATGGCGAATGATTATTTAAAGAAAACAGAAATTATCTTATTTTCAAAATAAACTAATTATAAATTCTATAAAAGTATCAATATCTATGAAATTCAAAATACATACATACATACATACATACATACAGTCACGCCTTGTTCCCGTTGGGGTAGGCAGAGACTATTTCTTTCCACTTGCTACGATCCTGACATACACCTTTCGCTTCTTCCACTTTCATCACATTCTTCATGCATGCTCGTCGGTTGTTGGCCTTTCCGTAAGATAACATCAACTTGATCATGAAAGGTACGCCTAGGTCGACCCCTATCGACTTGACCATTCACACTAGCCTTATAAATCTCCTTTGTCAATCTCTTTTCGTCCATCCTCTCCACATGTCCGAACCATCTAAGCAATCCTTTCTCTATCTTTGTCACTACATCTTCTAACACGCCACAGCGTTCCCTTATCACACTGTTCCTCACTTTGTCCATCAAGGTCACTCCAGTCATACTTCTCAAACTTCTCATTTCCACAGCATTAATCTTACTTTCATGCTTCTTCTGCCAGACCCAACATTCACTACCATACGTAAGTGTGGGGATAAGCACCCCTCTATGCACAGCCAGTCGTGCCTTTTTAGACACTTTCTGACTATTCATAAAAGTATGCAACGCCCCATTCACCTGATTTCCTGCCAAAACTCTGCTTTCAATGTCACAGTCATACTTTCCGTCCCTTGTGAACTTTGAACCCAGATATACAAACTCTTTTACTTGTTCCACTCTTTCTCCATCAATCAGAATCTTGCAAATTGTCATAAATTCTTCTCTTTCATGAAATTCAAAATGGCTTTAAAAATTTGGAAATTTATTATTTTCGTATAATCTTTTAAGATTTACTACTAGTTTTCAAATTGCCAGTGTGATATTATAAAGTTAAATGGCACTGGGTTTTTCAATACAATGACTTGGTATAAAAAATGAATTGTACGGCTACATAAGTAGCGGTAGAATTGAGCGTAGATCACACTTCCAAAACTGACTTGAGTGACGTGAGTGCTAATTAATGAGTGGACTCACTGCTCCATATTTCTCATACAACTTTAAATAAAGCTAGTTTTACTTTGAACTCTGCATTGATAACATCAAACTTGTGTGCACTCCGGTTAAACTAGAGTTACAGATTTGCTGAAGTCACCTTTTGACTCAGACTAAACAAGCCTCTTCAACTCCTACCAAGAGTAAGTTAAATCATTATATTATTATCATCATCAGACGAAATACATCCTCTGCTGATTAAACCTCTTCCTTACAAATCTGAAATGCGCGGTTGTCCGCCGTTTGCAATTATTGCGAGACTTTGAACGAGAGTACTATAGACATTACCCGTATTTACATTGTCAAGTTTAACGTCATGGTTACACATTGCATATAACCCACATATAATTATGTAGAATGTACAACATCCATATCAAGTATGCCGGGCTACATAATCATCTCGGTTCTCAGTAAAATGACTGTAAAAAAACTATCGGTCTCAGGATTTTACCTAATTTGGAAGACATTTGTCCGTCATATTTATAAGAATAATAATGTAAATAAAAATATTTGTGGCTTGTCCAATGTCCAATAGCGGTGTAAGTAAAACCTTGCAATATACCGCATTATGTATAATTAATTGTCATCCTTCTCGTTAGAATATGACGTTAGTTTTCTGTGACGTGACCATATAATATTTTAAGAAATCTTTATTAAAAACAAATTTAATAATGCTTTAGAAATAACCACAAATAATGTGGGACATTATTCACAGACAATAATATTCTGGTTGAAAACTAAATATTATTTATTACCTACTTTAGATTTTACCATTGCTATTATATTTTAGTTATATACGAAAATCTAAATAAACTAAAATCTAATGATAATACACATTAATATTTTGGTTTGACCGAGGATTGAACCTAAGAATACCATCTCAAAAGAAGGGTACATAGGTTGCAACTAATAACGGCTAGTTTAAGAAAAATCTTTTATACTGAAAATGAATATTTAAACTATTTCCAAATATAATATGGCAATAGTAATAAATATTACTATTATTATTCATAGTTGTTATTTATATTTATACTTATTTTCAAGCTATAATTTCAACAGCCGTTACATTGGGTAAGCCCATTTAAGTCAATGTAAACAAATCCCGGGAAGGATATGAGTGAAGTCAAAGATAGTGGTAATCGTGACACTGTGACGTATTAACAATGACAAATAAAACATACATTACACCGATAATAATGGTCGAAGTGCAAATGACGCGAATCCTGTATTTGTATGTGTAACAGTCATTGAATAAACAGAACGCCGTTAATGTGGATAAGATACACAGATGTTAAAGTTAACTCCTGATTAACTCAGATAATTAGTTACAGCAATAGAACTAGATCGTGTAGTTCAGGAATTATTTTACTGTGAAATGCGTCCTTTGTCGTGAAATTTATAATCCAAAGTATCATTTCAAATGCGAAAGGAACTCTCTTACGTCTTCACGCATTTTTAGAAAAGTTAGACTCTTTTAGAAGAGTAAGATGGGAAATGGACATGGTTTTTATAGAACGATGCCTACACAGGTAAATTTGTAGGCATCGTTCCGTTGTTTTCCTGTAGGTAGACTATTTATAGTAAACCTACTATAATAGCCTTCCTACTATAATTTATCTCGCTTGTTCATACGAAAGCAGTACCTAACTCACAGACAAACATGCAACGTCCAGCCTAAACCGCTGATCCTAGAGCATTGAAACTTGGAATATGGGTTGTTTTCGTTATCTGGACGTATACTAAGGATTTTTTAAATTCACATTCTAAGTGATCCAAAAAGGGTGTCAAAGTTTTGGGATACAACTTCCAAAACTGTACATGTTAGAAATGAAACTAACATTTCTGGAATTTAAGGATATTTAAAAGTATGGCTATAGGGATCTTATAGCGGGTGAAGCCGCTGTTTTTACACTAGTATTATGATAAACAAGGTAAAAAATCGCGTGGTACCGCGACGTTTGATACACCTATGTATCACCTTTACAATGTAAACATTTAATTTACCTCTGATGTACGATAATAATAAACATAATCAAAGGTTTTATTTATAGCCTGTATTATTACTAAGCAATCGTATTTTCATAGAATAATTTATTTCTAGGTCTGCGTATTACGTATGATGTAGTTTCAATGGAAATGAGTGCTAATAATATAATGTGTCAATGAAATCTGAACCTCGAAAACATGGAACGCACCCCATAACAATAACAAAAGTGTTGACTTTGTGATTTTGATGTAAATCCGTAAAAAATTGGCATAAACTTTTTACCAAGTTCAAACTCTTTTTGTTTAAACTACCAATCTAAACTATCAATTTAATTCCAAAAAAAACTACAAGTATCATTGAAGAAGCATATACCATAGATATGATAAATATTTACAAATTTTATAATTCAAATATTGAGCCTTCCCTGCCAGACTGCACGTCGACCTCTTATCAGATGTGTGTATCATTCATAAGATTCCTTCTGCCTTTGTTTGTGGGTGTACCGTTATCGGCAGGAAACTCCCTGCTGACACAGCATCGTCGTACAGGTGTCACACCATCCCCGACATTCAGAGAATCGATACTTGACATAACATACCTTCCGGTCCCAAGCACATTTTTGGTGTGGCTGCAAGTCCTAAATCAGGTGAGTAATGAATGCAGCATAGGTACATTTTATGATACTGTATGGGTAGGTTACCATGACAAAGTAATTTATGTACAATATTTGCAACAAGAAGAGTGTATGATTCGTTATTATTATGGGGCTATTGAAAAGAGCTTTACAATATCATCAAAATTAGGTAAACCGAATCTCGCCTTTTAGAATAATTACCTATTGACCTCCTAATACCTAATGACCTATTGAATATTACCTTTTCTAGACCCCCACGATACAGGCAGAGCCTAGTGTGGGGGTTATTAGTAAATTTTACCTATTATACCTCGCACATAGGATCTAAAACTCTTATACTTATTAATTTCGTTAGCATTATTACTTGTTAACAGTTAAACAGTTGTTATTATTACAATATTTGAATTAAGTCTCTGTGCTCCTTTGTGCTAAATAAAATATTTTTCTTTATTTTTTTTTCATTGCAAAATAAACAGAATCTCGCTTGTCCATGCTTCGGATGCATGCGCTATGCTACGGTAACTTTAACTACACGTTTATGCTATTCTTGATTTAAATAAATCATCATCATCTCAGCCGTTGAAAGTCCTCTGCTGCTGCACATAGGCCTTCCCCCACATATTTTCGTCTAGACCGGTTGTAAGCGGCTTGCATCCAGCGTGTATCTGCATTATTTACTAGATCATCTGTCTACCTTGTCCGGACGTCCTGCGCTGCGTTTGCCGGTAAATTAAATAAATAAACTTCATTAAAACAAGTTGAATATTAAGCGACTTTAATAAATATAATTTACTAATATCTAAAGTATAATAACGTAATTATTGCAACAATTTAGCACCAATACCACCTGTTAGGTTCCTACCTGTTCTTATTCATTAACAAACTAATTAACTATTTAAAATAGGCAAATGATGCCGCTACCTAAATTATATTAACGAATACAGTATTAACTCGTGCGGCATTTATTCATTTTATTAATCAAAGGAAGAAGGATAAATTATGTAATTTGTAATTCATTAAATAAGTGCTACCTTGTCTCAACTTGTTATACTTGCTTGTACTTAGCTTTTTATTTGTAGCTTTTAAACACTAATGATATTTCTAGGAACAATAATGATTAGTCCTCATTTGTACAAATTCATTTTAATAATTAACTTTTAAGCACTTTTTTTATACTTGCTAAGACATATTTTACGGTAAGAGCATTTAAGAAAATTAGCATATATACTTGAACTATTGTTTGCCTTGAAAACTTTCAAACCACTTAATGTAGCTTTCCATAACTACGCAAGTTCTTTTTCCATCAAATTATTCCGTCCTTATTTCATTAAATTTTTCCATTGGTTACGGGTGATTTTAATTAATGCCTCAGGTTTTCCCGCTCCGATGAGTAAACCTGACAATGCATTTTAAGAAAGCTTATTTACATTAAACATGAGATCCTGTTTTTCATTTACGTACAACACGAGACCACGAAATTTTTATGAGTAATATTAATAATTTTAACTGAATAGTTAAAATTGTGTTGTCTGAGTTGAAAAAAGTGTTTGAATTAGTGTTTTTCGGAAACAATAATAAATCAAGGCCATGGGAATTTCAACGACCTAATTAAACGATTTCAACGACCAACGACCCTAATTAAAATCTAGGACTCATCTCCCGACTACGTCACTTTATTCCAGGTCGTAATTTTATTCCACGATTCCTTAAACATGAATCACATAACCTTCGTAATCGTTTTACATGTTCCCGTATCAAATTTCAAGAATATTACGTGATAAGTTAAACATTGTGTTTTCATGGGCTCGTGTGAGTAGTTACGGCTATAAATTTTATGATGGGGTATCCCTGAAACAAATTTTGATTCATAATTATAAGCTATCGTAAGATCGTATCTGAGTCAACTAAATTCTTCAGTGACTAACTGTAAAGAGTTACGCGTATAAGATGTGAGTCAGTGACAAAAACTGGAGAAATTGTATGCGATGCCAAACTAAATATTAGACCCGATCACCTCAAGATCATGACTGAAACCTACCTTTATTCATGAATACCTTTGCGATGAGTTTTCGTTTGCAAAAATATTTGATTAGAAAAATATTTTCATTAGTAGATATCAAAATATTAGAATTCATATTATGATAGCTTGTGTAGCTTTTTTGTACATTTCCGCTACTAGAAACTGTATTAATGTTTTTATTAGCGGGTTTTACCCACTGAAAATTACTATACCTGTTCCAGGATCTAAGCTATCTAAAATTCATATTTCATCCCCAACGGTTAAGTAGTTTTGGCGTGTAGGACAAAAAGGACAAAATATAGTCGCACGGATGTATAATGATAAGACCAAGATTGAAAATGATATGAACCTCCATGAACCAATAACAATTTATAACATAATTACATAGTCTGTTAGAAATATTGACGTAATTCGAGATTAAAAATTGATAAACAAACAAAAATATAGCTCAGTACCGAGAGGTAAAACCCAATGAACACAAGTTACTAGTATAACCATAGTATTCCGTGGTATAACGTAAGTTTCATGAATGAACGTTCAGATGTTTATGAATGATGCATAAGAGGAAATTACGGAATAAATACTTCCGGCTTTATGATAATATTAAATTGATTATTTAATGTGGGTTTTATATTATTTTGTGTTCATTTTATGTTTTAATGAATTTGAGTTTGCCTAATTTATTCGAGTGTTTAGAACTAATTATTTGTATAAGATATATTATTATCGTTATATAGATAATATATTATATAGGTTATATTATATTCTACTGATTTTATAGTCTGCATGTCAAACTTTTTACTTTCTCTATTTAACACTCACTTAATAATGACATAATAACGGAGCTTTCAAGCGCTCGATTATAATTACACGCGTTGCAATCCAAAAGCAATAAAGGCAACCCCTATCGGGCGTCGGTGAAAGGACCCCTAGTACATAATGGTACTTACATTTGGGTGGCAACCGGACCCGCCTTCCACCGAGCGCGCTTTCATTGGCTCACGGCGGAGAACCCCACATCGATTCACTGTCGCGCCCCCACTGCCTATAATACACAACACCACGAGGCATGTGCCTTTATCTTACGCGCGGTCACACAAATTCATTTAGTCTCTCACCAAGCCTGACGCGTGATACATCGCGCCAGTTTTGGGGATGCCAGTTGCGATCGACGTTTGTTATGGATCTCAATAGTTTACTCGTCCCAACGTGTGCTATGTACCGGAGCATTGGCACTGTTATAGTTAGAATCAGAATGGAAGTCCAGGATCGGTGTAGAGGACAATCGAGGAGTAGCGTCAAGGGGCCGCTACAGCCTTCCGCTTGTGAACGATGCTTCAGGACTAGATTAATTATAAAAAACAATAGTGACTGTGATAGTGTTGTGGACAAATCCTGGCCGTACAGAGCGAGCGCCGCGCGGAGTAGTAAGCTTTATTTACTTTTTTATATACTAACATAAAATTTATTTATCCTACATAATATTCAATTTTTATTCAATAATATTGCAAAGGATATTCGGGATATGAAATAAATATTATTTTTCGTAATGATTGTTAATTATAATAATTGATCTCAATCTATTTTATATAATATTATTATTTAAAAAAATATTTCCATATTTTTAAATCCTACCAACCCAACAATAAGGATTAGTATCCTTATTGTTAATATATATCTCAAATTCAGTACAATGTATAAAACTAACGTTTTTAACAGGTGAACAAAACTCTTGCGAGTCCTAACTCACTTCCAGCTCCATCTAGCGTGGTTTCGGTTAGATTGATGGATGGATAGATGTTTGTAACTCTTTCACGCCAAAACCACTGAACAGATTGGGCTGAAATTTGGTATGCAAGTAGCTTAGACCCTTTAATAACACATAGGGTACATTTTTCCCTATATTCTCACGGGAACGATGTCTGCGCGGGTGAAACCGCGGGGCACAGCTAGTTTAGTATAAATATAAGTAATATATTTATTAATAATTAAATATTATATTGTAAGTCTTTTAATCATTTAATTACTTTTTTTCGAATTTTATGCTAAATCAAAAAATTGCGAAACTTCATTAACGTGAAGTTTTATAACTTAAAATAACAACTTACCTGAACACTTCAACACTGTTCTGAAATTATTAATAGAAGATATTATAATATGAAATTATTTATGTAAATAAGCTCATAGTTATAGAGCACATTTCCCACAGTTATAATTCTTCTAATATAAGTCAAACAATATCATATTATATCTAATCCCCCCAGATCACAGGGCTAATGTCCCTAACAACAATCTCTTATCACAATAAAATAACGCAAACAGTCTCACCTACGACTATTTATTTATAATCTAAATATCCGGTCAATAATGGCTAAGATAACTTATAATAAACTTAATATTGTAACTTAATATTTATTGCTCTGAGCGATAAGGCCGCCAGTTGTTACTTCTTTCTAGTTTTAAGGTTTTCTTCTTTGTTTTACGCTGTTATATTGTGGTAGCAATAAAGAGTTTTCATTCATTCATATTGTTATCCTGTACTTGAGTATATCGCCAAGACAATATAATCACGCGGAAGCTCGTACATCACTTATTTTTATACATTTTTGTATATTAAGGTCATACCTATAGTGCCGTGGAGTTACCGGCTTTAGAATAATGCTCCACCCTCTCTTCCCGTGGTTGCCGTAAGAACCGGCTAAGGGTTAATAGATCCAGAGGACGGGCAGCAGCGTCCTCTGCAAAAAACCATCGAACTGCGCTCGAAAACTCACCTGCCAAGCGTGTCGAGTATTGGCAAAACCCCCCTTTATGGGGGAGGCCTATGTTCAGTATTGGATTACCAAAGGCTGAGATGATGAAGGGCATATAGCAAATGAAATATCTAAAACCTTGTAAATATATTAATAACAACAACAGTAAATCTTGAAGTTCATTTAATTATAGAAATCAGCATTTACAAAATTTTCATTATAATTATTTTCTAATAATTTTTGTTAGAAGACTGAAAATGTAGCGATTGTAATAATTATACAGGGTGATAGGCATGTGTATGTGATATTTCATTTATACAAATTAGCGTAATCCCAGCGGTATTACCGTGGAAATTTAGGTAATTCCTTTTATATTATTTATCTACATTATAATGGCAAAACTATGGGTGAAATTAGGGGGTTAAAGGATGGAGGCTTGGGCGTTGATGTCTGTGCTAGTTAGTCAATCAGTCCAGATTTAGAATTTTATTTAGAGTAAAGATTAACAATTGGGCTGCTTGGGTGTCTTGATAACCTTATTATTAAATCCAAGCTTGCAAGTTATAGTCTGTTATACCTATAACGAAAAAAATATTTTGCAGCGAACAAAAAAGTTATGAATTAGATAGAGGTAATTGTTGCAACGTAATAAATGCAAGTCATTTAAAGGAATATTTAAAGAAAATTTTCCTATTCCAATCTTACTTTTCTATTGTTTACCCTAAAGCGCATTGTTCTACTAATAAAATATACATATTATGTATTTGTGATAACTTTTTTTTATTAAATACGCCATGTTTTCGATGGGGTAGGCAGAGACTATATCCCTCCACTTGCTACGATCCTTACATATAGCTTTCGTTTCGTCCACTTTCAAGACATTCTGCATACATGCTTGTACGTTGTAGGTACTTACTTTTGACTTGATTTTTCCTTAGAACTCCATCAATTTATTCATGACAAGTACGCCTGGCTTGACCATTCACACTAGCCTTATAAATCTCTTTTGTCAATCTCCTTTCATCCATCCTTTCCACATGTTCGAACCACCTGATTCCTTCTTTATTAGAGATTCATCATTACCATCATCCAGCCGTTGAAAGTCCACTGCTGAACATAAGTCTCCCCCAAAAGGGGGATTGTTGCCAATACTCGCCACGCTTGGCAGGCGGGTTGGCGAGCGCAGTTCTACTCACTAGTGATGGTACTAGTGATGGTTCTACTCAGAGGACGCTGCTGCCCGTCCTCTGGATCTCATAAACCTTAGCCGGCTCTTACGGCAACCACGGGCAGAGAGGGTGGGGTACTATTCTAAGGCCGGTAACCACACGGCAGATTTATTAAAGATTATTCAAAAATAATCATTTGATCCTAGTAAATATTAAATGAATTATGTATCTCCGCTTTTCGCTATGAATGAACTCTTAATTTTCTTATTCAAGCCCATAGAGACCTGGCTAAGTTTCTTACCAAATGAGTGGTTTAAGCGTAACGTGATTAATTACCGTCGTGTAAACGTGTTGGTACCTAGTGTCACCGGCCACCGGACATTTCTGACCATTTAACTGGACAGGTTATGCTGTCTATGGTACGCATTTCGTAATTAGTATTATCCATACCTCACATACTTTAAATATGCATGAGATACGTTTATATTTTAAATAGGTAGGGTCTTTAATGTAATTCACTAATTTAATGTAACACAAAAATTAACTTTGGCAAATATAATTTTATAGGAGAGTTTTCTTTTTGAGTTTTAAAACATACATTCACGCCTTATTCCCGAAGGGGTAGGCAGAAGTATACCCAGGACTCAGTCCCATAGTAGATACACCCAAATTTCGCCAGTATGTTATTGGTACCATGTAATAGAGGGCGAGCCTATTGCCATCTACCGGGCACAGTTCCAGACTCCAGGCAGCTATTGAGATAATTCCTAATGGAAAAATCCAATATTTAACACTTTACCTGACCTGGGGATCGAACCCGGGACCTCTTGATTGGCAGTCGAGCATGCGCCCACTACGCCACCGAGGCAGTCTGACATAAGATTTGAGTTTTTAATCTTTCTGTATTGTATAACAAACGAAAATTATTATGTAGGTACATTATAGGTATTTATATAACATAACATAACATACGTTCACGCCTTTTTCCCGAAGGGGTAGGCAGAGATGTACCCAGGACTCAGTCCCATGTAGATACACCCACATTTCGCCAGTATGTTATTGGTCCCATGTAATAGGGGGCGAGCCTATTGCCATCTACCGGGCACAGTTCCAGACTCCAGGCAGTTATTGAGATAATTCCTAATGGAAAAATCCAATATTTAACACTGCCTGACCTGGGGATCGAACCCGGGACCTCTTGATTGGCAGTCGAGCATGCGCCCTCTACGCCACGGAGGCAGTATTTATATATTAGGTAAATATAGATATAGGTGAAGGTAATATAGGTATATATAATACCTAAACAAAAATATAAAAATATTATATTGATATGGATTTGATTAAGAGTTAATATTATATTTACCTCATAAAAATTAACAAGTTTTATTCATAATCGATTTTAAGTTTTTTTTTGCCGTATTAAAAAATGTTATTAATAAGCTTAATTTATATTTATTAAAAGGACAATTAGTAAAACGTCCAACGATAATTAACTTGTACGAAAATAAATATGAGCGGACGTCGACGCGATGAAATGTTATTGTACAAAGGTAAGGCTTTGTCCTAGGTAAACGACAAACGCCGGCAATACTATCCGACGCGATTATACGCAACGCGAAAATATCAAATAGCCTAAAAAATATTAAAATGTCTTGTTGTCATACGATAAAGACATAAATTAAATAAAAAGTCCTAGATGTGGTGGCAATAATCCGGTATGTTAATAAAATTTGCCTGCTGATGTAATCTCATAATATGTTATTTTATCACGATAGGTTTATTAAAAATAGTCTTAATTCCAATAATTATTGTTGTAGTGCTTATAGAAGTAGTAGAATGTTAGTAAGTGCATACCATAATATCATTTTCATCTGCTTGATATGAAAAATAGTAAAAAAATATCATACTTGTCAGAACATTTATACATATCAGGAGTAGGGGACAATTTACGCATCGCATCGCGTCGCATTGTCGTTTGTTGGTCACCTAAGAGAAAAAATAAGATAATAATTAGGTAAGTAGTTATATAAAATATTAGAGATGGACTTTGATAGGAAAACTACATCCCTTATAACTTGACATTCGGCAAAAATTGGAACTATGCTTGAGATTAACCATCGCAAAGCTCACATAAACATGAGCGCCACATCTGAGTGCTAAGTTAATAATAATATTAGACGGACATGTGAATGTTATACGTAGGATGATCCCCACTTGAAATATCCAGCTAATTAATCCAAAAAGGTATAATAATGATGTATTTATAGTGATTATTATCTCTTACTAAGATATATTTAGATCACCAAGACTTAAGTATTCGACTTACTCGTAAAGCGAGGATATTATAGCAAAGAGTCCCTTTAACTACCGCGGAAATAATAATCAA
The DNA here is from genome assembly GCA_947063395.1 of Hemistola chrysoprasaria. Classification (NCBI taxonomy): domain Eukaryota; kingdom Metazoa; phylum Arthropoda; class Insecta; order Lepidoptera; family Geometridae; genus Hemistola; species Hemistola chrysoprasaria. The sequence continues at coordinate 6,382,670 of OX346720.1, read as the reverse complement.
ATATTTAAATTGAAACCATGTGGCACCACCGATATTATCGTGATTTGCTCGTTTGTGGAAACGGACTCATACATAATCCTTAATAATTTAAGGTTGATAAAACTATAACATTATAATAATATAACAATGACATAAAGATTACCTATTCGTTTTAAAAAATAGGGGTAATTCTCACTAAATTCCAAAATTCTTGTCCTTGGAGTTTAAAAAAAAATCTAAATAGGTTAGAAGAATATTACCACTCCTTAAAATCATATCCTCACTATATTATCCAGCTCCAAATTATAACACATAAATTTATATTATTTACGTTGATTAATTTTAGGGCTTTTCTGTGCACTATGTCACTATTTTTCAATTTAAAATTCATCAGCATCTTAATTAACTTTAAAACTTATAGTGATAAGTCAATCACTAGTTAAGGCTCCGGCTAAATAGAACGCGAGCGAGCGACACGATCATCGTGTGGTCGCGACAAAACGCGGACGCGCGAATGCCAGTTTGGACACCGAAGTCAGTATGTTTGATCGCGGATTCGTACGAGTAAAGTTCACACGAACTGTATAGTCCATCAAATCTAAAAATTACTGCTTGACGTTTCATATTTTCAAACAAGAAATAACTTTGCATAGGCGTAACTCACATAATATCAATAACCTTCGCCTTAAAACTATGGAATTATAAATTTTATCACAATATTATACAATTCTTAATCACTAAATTTAGGTTAAATTCCTCCAAACGGGGAAAAATCTGTCAACGGACTTCTTAGATTTAATGGACTATAATTATTAAGATCGCGTAATTCTACTAGGACGAAGCCTAATGTTAAATTTATTTGTTTCTCGGCGATAAACGAACTCTAACTGAATTTGTATGTTATGTAGAATTTATATCATTGTGGAAAGGGATCTTATGTATAAAATTGAGCACAAACTCAATATAAAAATTAAATTTAAACTCAATATTATTAGTGATTGATGTCTTGAAATTAAACATGTGGATAATAAGTCAAACTTATTATAACCAGTTTATTTATTTGTCTGTATTATGGGCGCGAAAGATATTTTAGCTTATTTCCAGGAAACGCTATTAGGAAAATTATTGCTTGGTTATTATCATGTCATTTCAATAACAACATCAACAAATACAATACCAAATCTTTTTCAAAAAAAATCCTGTAAAAGCTCGACTATTTTCGATTATATTCCGACGTCCTGTAAGACTTTCCGTTGCGTCTAAAGCTCGCGTGTACTCTAGCATGCTACAAAAAGCTGCAATAGCTCAGCTCTATTACGTTCTAAATTAGCCATAGCTAAACCACGTTAACTTGGTTTTTTACATCGTTCACTTATCTATAAGAAAGCTATGTCATAATAATTAAAGCAAAGTTGCAGCGAGCAAGCTCAATGTCATGAACTATGTCCGCGTCATTAGGGCCGCGATCCACTCTCTCATTAGCAACATTTTCACATAAAACGATGTTCGTTTACTCGATGTAAGGCAGCCGCTTCAATTATATACAGTTATTTCAGTGCGAGACACTCCACTCATAATTGCAGTGTTTAGCTGTCACTCATTTAGTGAGAGATGTCGATCCAGCCTTAGACGCGTCTAATTAGACCCTTTTACAACGCACACACACAAAAAATCAAACATGCACACGAATAATGTTTGAAATTACCTACATCTTAGCTGCCGTTACTATACGAGTACCTAACGAGATATTTCCATTTAACACCGGTCCGTAAAAAACAGTTACTAAAAATTTATAATGTCAGTTACTGTTGTTACCTTATTAAAATTAATTCAAGTAAAATTTGCGCTTGTTTCTTTAATTTCTCTCGCAGATGGGTTCGATCGACGATCTTCGTCGCAAAGCTATTACCATTTAGAGCGATTTTCAGTTAATGAAAAGTGTTATCATCGCGTAGCCTGTGATACGCGCCGCCACGCGCGTCTCCGCGCGATAATCGCCCTTATTATGCGCAGTCAAATTTTACGAGCGCATTGGTTGTTAGCCGCTACTAACAAAATGATCGAGAGACTCAAATTAAACCTCTATTATGATGGCTGAACATGGTTCTCCTATGTAACGTCACGCGCACGAGATTAGTTATCCAATTAATGAGCTAGCGCGACAACCCTGTAGCGACGGCGTCGTTCGCTCCCGCAGGGCGACTCCCGTCTTGAAAATAAACAACGCCGAGATTCATAAAAGATACGCCGCCAATAATTTGACGATCGTTCTGTAACGACTCGTGAAGACGGTGAGTGCCCGCAACTGCGATCCCAAATTTTAAACGCATTTATAACAACAATAATCGAAATTTACATAATGATTACGCAGGCGCCTGCGCTGCGTGGACGACGTCCGGTGCGCCGAACGATGGACCGCACTTTTCTCGGTTTTCGAGTCGAAATTCTAGTTAGTGGGTGCGCGATTTCTTTTTAAAAAGGTTAACAAGATGTTCTCATTTCGGTCGTTTTTCGTGCCGTGAGGACCTCTTTTGTGAACGAGCGAGCTGTTAAAAAATAAACGAACTCTTTGTTTCTCGGGTAGTCGGTCCGACCTCCGACGCGGTCCCTACTTTTTTATGCCTCCTTATAACCTGTGTACTACCTACGTGTAGGTATCTACGGTTTTTATGGTCGCTCGGGCAGTTCTTCAATGGGCTAAGGAATTCGATCGAGTCTCATTGTTCATCTTAAATATCTCCACGTAATCGTGGTCGGAGGTATAAGGAGAGTATCAATTACTCGCCGCCCTGCGGAAAAAACGCTCCACTTGTTTTTAATTACGCTTAAGTAAATCCTATTTCAAATCGTAATGACGCCGATGTTTCCGCCGCTAATTATTATAATAATTGACGTGCTAACATTTGCTTGAAAAACATTTGTATGTCCTTCATTAGAGTGAGGAGTTATCAGTCCTTCTATGTTTAATGTCATCTTTGTATGCTGCATGAAAAATAAATAATTCTGGTTTTATTAATCTCGTCCACGATATCTCAAAGAAAATATTTGTCTCACAGTAACTCCACGTCTTTTATGAGTTGACCCGTTGATTTTTTTTCTTGAACTTTCGACGGCGGTCGCGCGGTTGCTTTTGACCGGACCACTAATAAAATGTTACGATCGTGTGTTTAACGCGTTCTCTGTGTGTCGGACCTTCCTTTTGACATGATCGTTATACCCCGGCTCCACCTTTGCGGTCGCCTTTTGTAATCCCATTGTAACAACATTATTATTGTGTCAATTAGAGGGCAATATAGTCTACAACTAAATCGTGGCTAGTTAGAGCGAGGTATTTTTTATGATAGGTAACGATTTGTATACGCTCTTCCAACTAAAAATCTTTTGGTCGATCTTGTCTGTTAACAAAATTAACTTAGTTTAATTAACTTAATTAATAAATGTTTTCATGCTAAAATCTTCAAAAATAATAGAGACAGAAATGGTCTTCAACAAACGATGGAGGTAATCTAAAAGCTCAATCCGTATCGCATTCCGAAACAAAGATATACGACTCTCCTTTTCATTCAGAAATAAGGGGGGCGTGTAATCGGTATCAGTTCACAGGCCCTAGTTAAATAATAAGCGGCGAGGCGCCCTATAACTATAATCTTCTTTTATTTGGACGCCGCCGCGCCTCCGGCGAACCAAACAGCCACAAAACTCACTAACGAGTTGAAAAAAAAAATACACGCACACATTTGCGCTATCGTGCCTGTGCGGTGTATTGATGAATTTGACTTTGGATATCTTTTGACCGTTCCCATAGGATCCGTATCCTTTTGGTCAGTATAAATAGTGATGTGATTAAATATTGATATTTTTTTATTGGGTAAAATATAATATCAGTTTCTAGATTTTTAATATTTTTTTGAGTAATTTAATACAATAAATGAACGCAATACGTGGTATCAACGTGAAACAATATTCGAAACAAAACGGTGCCAAGAATTCTGATTATGCCGAAGAAATCTCAGATTTTCCCTAATCGTTAATGTGTAGTAATTCATAGCAAATATCACGAGAGATTGTATAGTTACTCACAGACAACACTAGTGAGTCACACATTGAGTCAAAATACTTAATGATATAGCCCATATGTGAGTAATGCTGCATGCTTTAGGTTGTTATGTCAATTTTGTTATCACTTACATCATAATGAGAAATAGGTATAGCTCAGATTTGAATAAAACTTGCACTCCTATATTTTTTCTACATTTTATTTATTTTTATTAATTTTTTTATTTATTGATATAAACTTGTGTAATTTTGACTCGCTGAGCTTTCATTTAGAAGCAATTTTCTTTATTACGAGTACAATTAATATATCATAATAGTTCTTTTTTTTATAATATCATCCAAATGACGTCAAAAACATATGTTTTGATGAAATGCAACACAATTAGCGACTTAGCAAGTGTCAGATTACAGTGTTTTGATATTTTCGCAAATGACTGAAATATTTTGTAACGAATTGTGACGTTACCAGTTTTGTAATCCATACATGATTTATCAGTCAATTTTGATGCTATTTTCTATCAACATGTGTTTGGAAAATACATTTTATTCGGAAATTTTCTAAAATATAATGGTGCACATACTCTTGTGTCGACCAATTAGTTCATAATACATTGTGGGAAACTATTAATAATCATAAAAAAACATTAAACTTATCTGGAAATAACTGTCTTCGTCAGTAATGAGTATACCTTACCTTACATTATATTTCCTTCTTTGAGACTTCTAAGAAAGATTTTTTACTAAATAATTATTAAAATTTTATGCTGATTATATTTATAATGCAAGTTTAAATAGGCAGGTGAGTTACAATTAGCGATGTCTCATGTCACAAATCATCAAATAAAAAATATGCCCATCACATATCAAACTATTGCCTTATAAGTGCTTTAACATATTCTGTTATAACGAGTTATTTAAAGTAATTTGACGTTAACTAGCATAAATACCTGTTGCTATATTGACGGTTACTGAATATTAATACCTAATACCAATACCAATATAAAAATATTTTTATTACAATAATTAATTTCACATTATAGTTATTGTCAATTAATTATATATAGTGAAATCTCATTCATTTTATGTTTCATTCACTAATGCAAGAGAAACGTGATTGAAATAGTTTTGTGTCGACACGGTCAAATTAGTTACTACGTATCGAGAGTTTAAAGAATAATATGGTCCAAATGGACTTTAAATATGTCACATTAGTGATTCACGCAGGTTCAGTGGACAATTAGCAAAGGCTGTCCACCTCTGGGCCGCGATGTATTTATTCATCGGATGTGAGTCGATTACCATAATCGATAGCAACGCGCGTGCCGCATACGGAGCAGTGGAGCTCTTACGCGATTCACTTGAATGAGATGCATTTACTCGCAAGATTTATCGATACATTCGCTTAGATTGAGGTTTACCTCATCACTGGGTCTCTGCTATAAACGGATTCTTACGCTATGCAATAAACCTGCTAGGAACTTTTATGTCGAACAAGTAATTCAGTTCTCTAGTAGCATTTACTTATTCTGGAATGGTATTTTTAACCATTATACGAGAGCCGGAGAAAATGTCACAGAAACCGGAAACTATCAGACTTATTAATGTAATAATTCATCAACCAACCACTAAATATTATAAATCTACTAGATATATTACATCATCATCATCATCTCTCATCATCATTTCAAAAGCATGACATTCACTGCTGGACATAGGCCTCCCCCTTAAATTTCTATCTAGTTCGATTGTAATTGGCTTGCATCCAGCGTATTCTTGCAATCTTTATAAGGCTAAATGTAAGATTAATGTTTCAGGATACGTCAACGTCTGTGCAGCCGTGTGCTTGCTCCTCCTCGTCGGTGGTCTATCACCGCAATCGACAGCAGCGCCACATCGGAGTCACACCATGCACCGCCAGCGACGGGCGACCGACGAGAACCATCTGTGGGCCAACCCCTGCGATTATAATGACTCTAATGTGAGTTCAGATAAGGTTCAACTTTGAACGGGGTGTTCAATCACCTTTATTCGTGAAGATGAAGGAAGTCATTTGAAGTTTGAATTATTGTCAATCAATCCAATACCAATTTCATTGACTGCTTATTGAGCTACGTCATCATAGTTCATAATTTAAACACTGCTGGACATAAATATAGATAGATTAGAGATAGATAGAGATAAATAGACCCAGTAGATTGAGCTACATACCTATTACATTTACAATATTATGATCCAAACATTGTGGAAAGTATGATCATGTTATATCATTTAATTTGTTATTTACAGTCAAAATCAACGGTCTCACCGAAAGACTTGAAAAAACATGCGTCTCAGCTAAGCGCGCAAGCATATAACACCTTAACATCAACGGCGAAGTACAAGGATGTATTTGTAAGTACACTTGAGAATTGTTCTATATTAAGGTCTTTCTTCGCTTTCATTGATCGTTTCCACCTAGGTGCTGTATAGGTTATAGTGTTCGCGCACACATCTGTATGCCCGCCGCGTCCCGCTAAATGAACGGACGGAGCTTGCGGTTGACCAATACCAATAGAACCGAAGTCGGTACGAATACCGACAACCGACGTCGACGCATACCATCGCTTATACGCAGATATTGATTTATGAATGAGAGTCTGTGGTACGCTTCCGTCTCTACAGGGGAAGCTAGCCGATGACGTTCTTTAAATTACGCACTTTGACGAATAGGAAGTAGCGGCTAGACCTGAATTCATAATGAACATCTTTGTGTGGTCAAGGCTCATATTATAGATACCTACAACAAAACGTTATGAATGCAAAAAACGTTTTTTCGGTTCAGATCAGATAGCAGTGAAACAGTAACATAACTGATTGTAATTTTACTTTGGTTTCGAATGTTAATATCGAAATGCTGTCGAAATGTGGCGGCGTGTTCACAGCGAATGATTATTGGTCTCTTGAAAATAAATTTGCAAATTCACTTTTGCCAAAATTTCATGCGAAATGTGGCCCATTAGAGATTCAGTGCGTACACGTTTTTGGTGAGGTTTTCTCACTGAGTGCAACGCCGCTTTGCGACAATGCGTCGGTGATGAGATTGCATCGGTAAGCGCCGCGCCGTGCCACCAGATTCGCGTCCCTACGTCGCGTCCGCCCGACCACTTCCTCCCTTCTTACATTGAATACTAATTTGTGTAGAGTACAAAGCTCATGTGAATTTGGGAAAGTTTGCTTTGCATGTACCTATAATAAATAACACGTAACCATACAAATTTATTTTTTTTAAACATCTGTGGTTAAATTCAACCTACATTCGAATAATTCGTAAAACATTCACGGATGGTAAGAAACAACGGCTTAGCATGTCAACAATATTCATTCACACGACGGTTCTATCATTCCAATCCTTGGAATATAATAATTTCCGAATCGGAAGTAAGGTGAGCTGAACAACAAGAAATAATGTGATGTCGATGGCGCGCCTCGAATCATTTATGGACATCTATTCACCAGAAAACTCAACGACAGGTTCACATGATAATTCCTATGGCGTTCATATCGGGGATGGTTGTGAACGCAATAGATCGATTGTTTACTAAACGGTCGATGGTGAGGGAACAAACGGTCGGAGCAGCGATGCCTCGGAGTAGTGTCGATATCGATGAAGTACGGTGGCATTGTAATAGGCTCGACAGTCGTAACGACGGCGACGTCCTGTCCGCTGCCTCCTCGTAAAACGACATTATCGAAGCACAGTAGCCGGAACGAGGTACAGGACGGTGCGCATACGCGGAGAATACTGATTGCGCATTAGTATTGCGCGACACACCTGCTCGACGATTTTTTTCTGTCTCTCCCCTTAATGTCGGTCATTTGTTACTAATATATCATATTTATTGCATTACGCCTAGCCGTGAAACGGGAGCGATGAACCGCCATTGTTACCCATACACAAGGCCGTTTACTCAGTTTAATCTTCGCCTCTCGACATATCGCTCTTTGTGTACTCGTGTGTGTTTTCGTGTATGATCTTGATAGTATTAGTCATGCGGGTCCGGCCGAGATAAAATTCTAAGTTAAATAAATGATAATATACCTCAAATAAATCAGACGGCCACATCTGTCGTCGCGTCGGGCTCGTTCCGTACAAATAATAACTGGCCGCGTTGTACTAAGAACGCAATAACAAATTCAACGAACTCTACCGGTACGGTACTGTGTGACTCGCAACCGGCCACCGTGTGAATGTGTCATAACGCTCATGCTTGCCGACCGAGCCGGTGTCATGTTATAATCGCATCAAATTTTCGACAGCGGAATTCCATTCGCCTTTAAAAACGTCCTCATATAATTTCGAAAGTAATTACAATAAACAAAGCCCATATTCGCGATGTAACCCGATCGGGTTGGACAAAACGCCGCACCCGGCGACTTACGATGCCTCGTATGCATCGCGTACATCTCGCGATAGCTACTCGCATAAACACTGAATTACATAGAGTTACATACAATATGCGACACGTACATAGTACGATAGCGTTGTTCATGGGCGACAGGCTGTCTGCGACCGTTGGGTGCGTACGTGTGCCGTAAATATATCTGTGTGCTGCGTCTGTGTGGGTGCATGTTTATTTGATAAGCTTCCGATGTTCCGAGCTCTAGGCGTTCGGATGCTAACTCGTCAAATCTGCGCTCCACCGACCACCCACGACAACATCGCAAACGCTGAAGTAATCGATTCACGAGATAGTGCATATTGGAATATTTATTACTGCTGCAGCTATTTACTATATTAAATTGAATATTTATTTATGGCATTTTAATATCGGAAATAAGGCAATAAGAACGTCAATCGTACTGTAGGACTAAAATCGACATAATGTGCTCTTGCTGAATCCATTTCAATCTTTAATCTGAAAATATAATCATGTAATTTTAGCCGCTTCAAGAAATTATAGGTAAAATAAAGAAACATCAACGTGGGAGGTGCGTCCAAATGACATAACATACGATCACGCCTTTTTCCCAAAAGGGTAGGCAGAGATGTACCCAGGACTCGGTGCCATAGTAGGCACACCCAAATGTCGCCACTATTTTATTGGCCCCATGTAATAGGGGGTGAGCCTATTGCCACCTACCGGGCACAGTTCCAGACTATAGGCAGTTATGGAAACAATACTTAAAGAAAAAATCAATATTTAACACTTTGTCTGACCTGGGGATCATACCCGGGACGTCCTGATCATCCTGATCGTCAGTCTTGCTTGCGCCCACTACGCCACCGAGGCAGTCAAATAAACAATGAATTAAGGTACAATCAGTGCAATTTTCTCTACATCAACTATTTAATTATGTTGTATTATGACGTTAAAACATGAACTAAAATACACGAAAATACGTAGATTGATAATATAAAGTAGGTAGGGTATATTGGTACCCAGTGAGGTAATGATTCGGACATATACGATGGACCGGACGCACACCTGCATTCGGCAGTGTGAGGCCACAAGGCACATTCCTATTGATATTACTGTCGTGGCATTCTTGATCTCTATACTGTTTCCAGTACTAAAGAACTTTTTGTTTGAGTATCTGTTTCATAGACACCGCTCATCTCGTGTTTTAAAATTCTATCTACTACTCATCATCATGCTACTATAATAATGCTATGAATGTGAATTTTTTTGAGGATGGATGGATGTTTGTTAGTTACTCTTTCACGCAAAAACTACTGAAACGATTGGGCTGAAATTCAGTATGTAGATAATTTAGACCCCGGAATAATACTTAGGATACCTTTTATCCCGATATTCCCACGGGAACGAAGACTACACGGGTGAAACCGTTGGGCACAAGTAGTATACATATAATATTAGTTTGTGTCTCAGTGGCTATTTCAACTATGTAGGTAATATCTAGTTATTATTATACGAAAGTTTATCTAAATATTTTATTTCCAAACCTTTTGAAATGCCCGCACAGCAACATTGATAAACGTCGATAATTTTTTTGCACAATGCAATAATTTAAAGGTTTTTTTGTCACGATTGGTGAGCCTCACTTAATTAAACGTATTGTTAGTGTCCACAAAAGGGACAGTTAAATACCATCTGCTGTTTCTGCCGATTGATTGCAATTCGGACATTCATTTAAACTTTAGCTTTGTATGTTTAAGGACGAATTTTGATTGAGTTAATGCGGTAAAGCATAAAATTTTTATGGTCAAACGATTATTACGTGAAATATCTTGCACTGAAGCGTACCTCCGGTTTCGGTGTCATATTTTATGCGACCTTCGTATTTTGAATCTTGACACTTAGTTTGACTGACCATTTAGACATTGATATTGAAAATTATTTTTAGGGTTCCGCACCTCAAGAGGAAAAAAGGAACCCTTATAATTTTGTTGTCCGTCTGTCTGTCCGTTTGTTAAAACAGTTTTTAACGGGAACGAGGAGGTGGAGTTATCAAGTTGAAATTGATATCAACTACTCACATCTACGGTCCCTCGTGGCTGTAAAAAAAATCGTACGTCTAAGTTAACGGAATCAAAAGTTATGGCCATTTTAATGCATATTGTTATTCTTTGCGCAAGGGACTAAAAGTTCTAGGGTGCTTCTGCCATGTTTGCTGTAGTTAGCAACTAGATTGCGCTGTATATTCTTTGAAAGCGGATTGTTGAAAATATGTTAACAAAATTCAAAAAAATGTTAACAAAGTGAGACCATTATTACCTACCAAAAATCTAGTTTACTTTTATTTGAACTTTTTACGCTAAATACAACGACGCATATTACCTTCAACGGCGCGACAAGACAATTGTAATTGAAATAAGCGTCGCTTGATAATGGAGAGAGATTAATAATCACCAACTCACAATGGCCTCTGAAATAGAACATATTTTATGTGTTAACGGGTCCTGGCAAATTTTCCATCAACCGTACACTTGATTTCTGAGTATTTACACCTAGATGACTTATTCGTGGAGGTGGCTATAATTTCATTTATGAGTCTATCATCTTGTTATTGATATAAATTAGTTCTTGAATTATGTATCCTGTTTCTAATTTTATAACTGTCTATGTTATAATACTTGATTTTAACTACATTCACAATTTAATTCCACTTCTGTTTTCGTCAGAATCTTGCGTCAGTTTCAATTTTAATAAAAAAAATACAGTGATTTTTATACCACTTAGTTATGAATAACATATACCAACTTACAGTTTTTACACTAGTTACTATGAACAGGTACTCTTACAAAGAGTTTTAAGATCGATAACTAGAATGGATCGCAACGCCGTTCCATATTTATACCGTAACGACCAGGAAACGATCATAGTGCCCCTGCCTGCTCTTCCCGTCGACTGTTTTCCAGAAAGCCAATCAACAGTCATTAGCCGGACATCTATTTCAACCTTTCAAAGAAATAAACGGTAGCTGGATTGACTCACTGCTCGATACTGCACTATATTTCTTATGACTATGTGCGCACAACGAATTCTAATCGTTGCGATTTGCGAAATGAGCAGACATTTATAAAATACAAATGTCTTTGCAAAAATATTATTATTTTTTATGTGCGCGATGCAGACTGGTCTCCCTCTACCTCTAGTGTTTTGATTTTATTCAGAGATGAGAAGATTATAATCGCAAAGATTAAAATTTGTAGTGCGCGTATTGATAGCCCAACAGAGTTAAAAGCTTGATCTTTTGGTTAAAGTAATACGAGTAGAAAGGAACTGTATGTACTACTGTCTGATGAAAATAATTGAACCTTGAACTTTAAAACCTAAAATACTATAAGTTTTGTATATTAAATAGCTCAGTGTTGTCAAGTTAAATATCATAGCAATAAAGTAAGCAAGAGTCACCTAAACATATTATATAATTCGTATCTTGGAATTCCATACAAGTAGCATATTATTATCGTCCCATACCGTAAATTAATTGACCCTTGTACAAAATATAAATAACGCCGTCATTAAGTTTTGTTTTCCATTGTTCCAGGCTTTCCAGCTGCACAGTTATAAAAGTTTCGATCAACTACTCCTCGCGTATGTGAACGACGAGTGGTTGAGGAAGTTTCCCTGGTTTAAAGAAGAGGTGCTTCCAAAGGAGAAGGTGATTAACTCGACCGTCTCCGATGAATACATGAATAGACTGATGGTAAGTTATTATGTTATATACAACTTACAATCGTATTATAAATTCAATAGTAATTGTGTGTCTGTGTATGTTTGTCATCTCTTCGCGCAAAAACTATCTATCCGGTTGAGCTGCACGTTTGAATTAAGACAACTTTTATAAGATACCGGAATAACACAAAGCTTATGGTGGCATCATATTGAGTAAAAAATCCACCTACCATCCATACAATATTTCTGAACTAAAAAATATTAATTTGTTAAAAAAATAAGCTGAAAAATAAGTCTAATGGGTTTTTTTTAAATGACCATAAATCATTTTAATTTATTACACACAATAAAATATTCCCTACATAAACTCTCACCATTTCGAATAAACTGAACGCATTGAAATACTAAACATATTATGTGCGTGAGCAAAGTTTTTAGGTAACTGAGGTAACCTTCCTGACATGACCTCATGGCTGCAATTATAGATCACGGATGATAATATCATTTATCATTATTCTTATTGAAAACAATGACCGAAAGGCGGCAAATTCGCTGATGTTCCAAAACGTGCATCCGTATGGTTTTTCAATCAATTTCGTGGAATGGTCGTCGTCGGTGGCTCTTATTGTTGTCCACAATCATACGTGAGAACATAATGGTTTTGCAACGTTGACGATACGATTGATTGAAATTTGAATGATAGCACATTATCACTGCCAATTTAGAAACTGACGAAAAACTTTCATGGAAATGTATCAAAATATAACCAAATTATATTTTATATCAGTTGATGACTTAGAACTGAAAGCACTAAAATTGTCAAATGTTACATCTAGAAGTTTTTTCTGCCGTTTTTCACGGGGGTTAAGTAAAGAACACGTTTACTTAATCACGCAAACTAATGCAAAAATATAAACGTCAGTATAAGAAATGGAAACTGCGTACAAACACAAAACAAGCACACAAATAGATATAATGTATATATAATTAACAAAAAGTTCATGTGTCTCGGCAAAAGAGGGGGTTATGTTTGCAACTCCTGTTCTGAATCCTTTATGTTTCATGAGCCAAGTACCTTATTTGTTGCAATTATCTTACATAGATATGAAATCATTCTTGATCAATTATCGGGTGTTTATCGTGAGCCGGGTCAAGACTAACATTCTCTTAAATACTTCTAACATTATAAATCTCAAATTTCAGTACATTGTAAAAAAATTACGTTGTAAAAAACTTACGTTTTTAACAGGTGAACAAAACGCTCACGAGTTCTAACTCACTTCCAGCGCGATCTAGCGTGGTTTTTTATTTTTTTCACGCCAAAACTACTGAACCGATTGGGCTGAAATTCGGTATATCGGTAGTTTAGACCCTGGAATAATATAAAAAATACTTTTTATCCCGATATTCCCACGGGAACGAAGACTACGCCGGAGAAACCGCGGGGCACAGCTGTAGTAATGTAATTTATTCTAATTTCGGTTGTCTTTTGTTCACAGACTAAGATAAACGATGTATTGCCAGCAATGTACAAGGCCCTGAAGATGATCGTGGCTGGTCTGTATGCCTTCTCGAATGACGGGCTCAATGATAGCGTAATAGCTGATGAAAGTCTAAAGGAGAACATCACTCAATCGATGCACAATTGTAGAGCTGTTCTTTGTTATTTTAACGTGAGTATCTACGATTAAATTTTCCCTTTAATTTGTATACTAAATATGCTTACGTTTGACTTCACCTCACATGAAAGAAATTACTGATGCACTAAAAAATTAAGCACGCATGCCGACAATAAACATATTATTCATTTACTGAACTGATGTTTAAAGAGTCATTTCTCTTTCTTCACAGGATATAATGAAAGCTCGCAACCTTGAAATATTGCCGCTATCAGACTCCGAGGTACCAGACTTCAAGACGGACGCCAAGCTCTCGACCGGTCTCCTTGTATACAGAGACACGATTAACTACTTGGAGTACATAGTACAGGTTTTCAAGAAGTTCTCCGAGACGGAATCCGCATAAGGCGAAAAGGGTTGTGCTTTACTCCGCTAACATTATGAAGAGAAACTGCAAGTCTGTTATAATTTACTCAATCCTTGATGCTTGAGGGTAATACGTTACGTTAGCAAACTCTTCGATCAAGTTGTTAGCTGGAAAACTTCTTTTATTAGAATCGTTTGAGTCTTTGGCTGTTTTAGAGATAAATGTATTAAAATGTATTTGCCATTACATTGCCATTTTGGTCTAGAACGAATGAGTTCCTTTTTATTGTAAATAGTGACGAATTTAAAATGTATTATTTATTGTCAGCTGATTAATTAACATTCTAAATTTCCCGATTATCCTAGTCAAGGTCTTAACTTATTTATTTCTCGCTTAACTCCACCTATGCTCGCTGCAGGCGTCCTCGTCGTCGTAGCGGTGTTAGTTTGAATTTTTTTTATAGTATTATTTAATTGTAGACTTTTTAGTATTAGGCTTCATTCCAACGTTTGGTTGATATTTAAATTGTTGAGTTGGTTAATATCTAGATGTACCAGGAATGTGAATCTTGTTGGTTGGAAAGTACATTAACGTTGTTGGTCTTTAGCAAACTAGCTGTTATCATCATTATTTTTCATCAAAATACAAACTCAAAGATATATTTTTATGTATGTGTTCAGAGTTGTAATTTTTAGACCTCTTGGATAGATTGAACCTGGAATAGCTAGACTTCTAAGACTGACTAAGACTGTACTTGTTCAGGCAGTCAGAATAACCTTTATAAATAATATAGAGGAATAGATTGTTTTGCTAAGGTATTGCGAGGTCGAGGCTGCTACGAATGCTTATAATTTGTACATTCTTATTCCTACTTTCTTTAGTATCACTCGACTATTTGTTAACTATTTATATTAACTGTTACAAAATCCAATGAAATGACTCTAGCTTTAATAGAGCTGTTAATTATATTATTGTAAAATACAGAGCCAGTGTATTTATGACTTAATCATTATTTGTATAGTTCAAATAGCACATATTTATAACTGTGACGAACATTTCGATGTTTGTAAAATTAAATTATTATTAATACTTACTACTTGGTTTTACTTCGCTCCTTTGCATCACAGACGATCCAACTTGAGAGTGTACGCGACCTTATACGAATATGACACAAGCCTATGAAAAATTTATCAAATCGAGGTTTTGTATTCCCCTGTTTCCTCCGAATATTTTATAGTAAAGTAAACCATGTCCCTGCTATTTTAGTTTTTTTATCGATAACTTCATAAAATTCCAGTTTTACTCGCTTGATTGGACGATCACTAAGTACTATAAAAATTAAGAGTTTATAAATGATAGAGACATAGCTTACTTCATCTTCAAAATATCTGGATATCAAATAGGTTTTCTATATTCGGAGGAAACTGGGGAATACAAAACATCGATTTGGTAAATTTTCCATAGGATTGTGTCAAACTGCTAACAGGTCCGGTTTTCTGTTAAAGATGCTGCTTTATTATGATAACGAAATCTCCAATTCCTGGCGGTGTACTTACCCCTTCAAGGCCGGCCAGTGTTTATTGGATTGTTTTACTTCAAATATTATGTCAAAGTTTATGTGCAAATAATGAATCTTATGGGAAACGGAAAGGATTCGGGCCGGTTATTATGAAGTGTTATTACATAACCTTGGCGAAAGCATACATCTCTCGTGTATCATTTTTAAGTTGGATTGTCTGTGTTTTGCATCCAAGAATCGGTTTATTCCAAAAAATATTTTATTTCAATAAAGTCTCCTCAATTCACCTGGGTGATATGACTTAGAGGTGAATAGATTCAACAAAAGTAGTGTTCTCTGTTCACCTACGCACTTGTTCGCCTAGGGGCACACATAATAGGTGACTTTTTTAATTATTAATCTACGAGTACTTGACTAATCTATATCAATGCAACCAAATGAAGGTGGAAGCATTTGCCTACAACGGCACTGTTCGATATTATGAGCATTACTTACTCATTCATTATTATATC
Organism: Hemistola chrysoprasaria; assembly: GCA_947063395.1. NCBI lineage: Eukaryota > Metazoa > Arthropoda > Insecta > Lepidoptera > Geometridae > Hemistola > Hemistola chrysoprasaria. The sequence continues at coordinate 6,366,498 of OX346720.1, read as the reverse complement.
ACAGCAATTACAATAATGTCATAACAATTACAATTCTGTAACTGTAATTTTTATGCACGTGAACGTGATGATAATGCTCAAAATCTAATCTTGGATTTTGGATTGCTACATTGCAATGGAATGCTCCCGGTCTTTATATTTTTTATACCCTATACCAGGTTTTATAAAACGAAAAGTAACACTTCCATACAAACACACACACCAATTTAATAGAGATAATAATAATAGAAGATCAGTCGTAACTTTGCGAGATATTTATAGGATACATGTAAATCGATGTCCTTATTTATAGATGTTGTCTAGTACTCAATTATAGTACAAAATAAGTTCACGATAAGTGATGCATAATTTTTGTCCTAAATATTTATAGATTAAACACCAAAGTCGTGGACACTACACACGCGTGTTATAATTTGAGCGCTAGTTCATGTACCTACCTAATGATTTAGATATCTGTGGCTCTGATTAGTTATATAATATAGCCATTTAACCGCACTTATTCTTACTTTGCGCAACGGACTGAACACCTCTAGAGTACGAGTATTTCTCGTTAGTCTAGTATCATGAAATTTAGCAAGAAGCAAAATCTTATATCTTATATACAAGAAACGGAAGAAATCCCAAAACCGTAAAATAAAAAAAAAACTTGTGATTATTAACATTTTTGCAATAGTTTGCGTCTAGATGTCGCTGCATGTTCTTACAACGCGTTGGCGTTTTATTCAGGTAGGAACCCTACACTTAGCATGTGGCCATACATTATTATGTCCTTGAGTGTATCCTATCATTTATCATTTACCCTGTATAGTTATATTATGGATAAACAATATGTAAGAGTAGTTTTAACTACGTTATACAATTAGACATATTTATTCTACTAATATTATGAATGGGTAAGTTTGTGAAGATGGATTGATGGATTTTTGTTACCCTTTCATGCCAAAACTACCGATTAGGCTGAAATTCGGTATTTAGATAGTTTAGACCCTAGACTGCCTCGGTGGCGTAGTGGGCGCATGCTCGACTGCCAATCAAGAGGTCCCGGGTTCGATCCCCAGGTCAGGCATAGTGCTAAATATTGGATTTTTCCATTAGGAATTATCTCAATAGCTGCCTGGAGTTTGGAACTGTGCCCGGTATATGGCAATAGGCTCGCCCCCTATTACATGGGACCAATAACATACTGGCGAAATGTGGGTGTATCTACTATGGGACTGAGTCCTGGGTACACCTCTGCCTACCCCTTCGGGAAAAAGGCGTGAATGTATGTTATGTTATGTTTTAGACCCTAGAATAAACACATAGGGTATTTTATCCCGATATTCCTACCGAAACAAAGACGGGTGAAACCGCAGGGCACGGCTAATTTTGATATTAAGTTGACATATTAATATATAATAATTAATAGAGACCAACTTTACGTCGTTAGACTTACAAAGAAAATAAAAAGTAGAACCGATGCCCTCAAACGTAATCTTCTTACACCAAAATAAGAAAAAGTCCTTGTCCCCAAGTAACACAAACAAAATGCCACTTATCACCGTGGTCTCATGTATTATAGGTACACATTCCAGCATCATTTCCCATGCGCGTCGCCACTGGAAACAATTTCGTATCTTTACTCAAGGCATTCACGACGCCGGCCCTATTTGCATTGGTGACTTGTAAGTACGACAAATTAGTGCGGTCTATAACGCTAAAAATAATAAAATAGAACAGCATACTCACCCTTAAGACCGTGCAGTAAGATTCAAAATTGATGGGATAATTTAAGGCTGCCGATCATGCGATTTGTCAAACGAAGCCGTATTTGCTTTATATGTTAGTGTGGAAGTAATCCGTCAGGAGCCTATTAGGTGTTAGGTTGGCGGAAGAATCAAAGTTAAGGACCTCCAACAGTTATTATGTCCATTTTAGTCAATATACATACTCTATATAGATATAATATGTATACATATGGGAAGAAAAATTTCACCCACAATCGGGGCTTGAACCTGTTCCTTCCGCACCGATCGGGGTGTAGTTCTCTGCCAAATTTTCTCTACTTAAAACAAATTTATGGGAGAAACGGGTTATTTATTTTTAATATCGACGTTTTGACTGAGTTGCATCAGCCGTGGACAGGAAAAGACTCAATCTTCTCTTCTTCACTTACTCAGTTACTCATTCACTCACTGAGTGACACTCCGTCTTCTCGACCACGGCTGACCACGGCTGATGCAACTCAGTCAGTTTCAGTCGATACATCGAGGTAAAGGAACAACATTAGCGCCATTAAGTCCCGTTTCTTTCATAAAATATATTTTATTGTAAATTTATTGACAGTTTAATGTAAGTCTAGTAGTGGTAGGCCTGTTTTGCAGGGGGCCGTCTGGGGAAATACCACACCTTTGCCAGTTATTCATCCGCCAAGCAGTAATGTGCAAACATTACTGTGTTCCGGTCTGAAGGGCAATGTTATCAGTGAAATTACTGGGCATGACGAGATTCAACAACTCATATCTCAGAGTGACGGGCGCAGTGCAGTGCCGCGCAGAATTTTGAATTTTAAAAGACTGGGTGGCACTGTGTCTGTTATGGGCAATAATGATGCTTACCATCAGGCATTTGATTAGCTCGTCTTCTCACTCACTATCATAAAAAAAAATTGTAAATTTTTTGTAGATACATAATATCTACGTTATAAGAAAAGCAACATTTATCTTCCGAAGTTACCTTTACTAGCAGTGCGTCGCAGTCGCCGCGATTGCGTTAATGAAAAACACATATTTACACAAAAGCTCATTGAGAATGACCTACCACATTGTGTAATGCTGGGTCACATTTTTTTGGATAAAAAATATGTTGGTGAAGCTTGATCCTAGAAAGTCGTCATGGGTTCCGCATTACTTTTCAAAATATTAATACCTTCATTATCCCAGAAAAAAGGCGGACGGATCTTATAAAACAAAAAGTGAAGCACCATAGTAAGCTCGCTAATACAAACATTAAGGCACGCACACATTCACACCATAAAAATGAAATGAAACGAAACGAAACGAAACGAAATGAAATGAAATTAAAAAGCGTCATGACAGACGGATAGATAGACAGACAGACAGACGGACAACAAAGTGATCCTATAAGGGTTCCTTTTTTCCTCTTGAGGTACGAAATCCTAATAACGAGTTATTACTTATTAAAATACCTTACCAATGTACCCTAAAAACACAAAATATTTTCACATTCGTTTAACGATCGTCTGTCGGCGGTCACAATAGCGTTTAGGGCGCACCGAACGCTCATGCGCTCTTTATCTCACTCACGTTCCCTTGTTTTATTTATTAGAAAGATTTATTATTTACCACGGGGCTCGCACACGATGTGTCACGAATCTGGAACGAAAAAACGAGGCTATGGTAATGTGCACCCTTCGCACGTGACAATCTTCCTTTTTTGATCGGCCGAGTTAATTCAGGGCTTTACATTGACTTCCTATGTGGTTTATCAATAAACTATATGTACCTATATTTGATTTGCGGTCGGCAAATATACATAACATACAATCACACTTATTTCCCAAAGGGGTAGGCAGAGATGTACCAAGGACTCAGTCCTGTAGTAGGTGCACCCATATTTCGCCAGTATGTTATTAATCCCATGTAATAAGGGGCGAGCCTATTTCCATCTACCGAGCACAGTTCCAGACTCAAGGCTGTAATAGAGAATAATAAAAAATAAAATAAAATAAAAAGTTGTTTATTGCCTCCGTTGACTAACAGGAAAAAAGAAATAACACCAAGTAAGAAACAATCTAACAAACAATTAAATATTACCAAATACCCGTAACAATCGTGTGTGTCTAAGTACTAAACAATCATCAAAAATAATAATCTTACTTATCTACTAATAGGTATATTATTAACTATCTAACTTTATATAAAAATAAATTCTAACTTAGATAGAGATATATTTCCTATTGGAAAAATCTAATATTTAACACTTTGACCTGGGGATCGAACCCGGGGCCTCATAATGGGCAGTCAAGCTTGCGCTCACTATGCCACCGAGGTAGACTAATACCTACGTTATAGTATAAAATATAATTAATTGACCTTCGGCAATCCAAGACTTTTCTAATGACTGTAAAACTTCTATGTAACATTTTATCTGTTATATCTCAATAACACGACTACCTTCAGGAATTTCCAGTCGTTTAATAGCACAGTATCATGCTAAATAAATCTACGTAACCTATACAAAACCACAGGTCTGCCGTGACCGAGTAAGCAAACAGACACAAAGATGGCCAACAGTCCTTGTTTGAGATTATCTGTGTGTTTTGCGAGCCCTAAAACAAATAGGACACTTGACACGAGCTGGTAAAGTATTGCGAATGTAGCGAAGTGAGTGCAAAATCCAGTTGCTTCAGAAACTTTTGTATTTGCAACCGGAAATATAACGCTCACGATTTTTTTGTCTTTTATGAAGTTTCAAGTGTTTTATTAAAAAAATCATGAGATAGAAATTCTATAAGTACCTATCATAGATCAACGTTCATCAACGTTAATTAACAGTTTTCCTCGGGTAGCAGTGCAAAATGGGAGTAGTACGAAAAGGCCTAACCCTATATTTTCAGATGAACAAACTAGTCTAGATACACTAGATATGGCATAATATTTCCACGGCAACATACAGCTGTAGGCAGCATAGATGCTTGTGTGAAGTGTAAACACATGCATTGAAACCCGTAGACCGTACGCTTGTGCTAAACTTTATGAGTTTTCAGAACTTAGGCGTTTCAGCTGCGCAGTATGCACTACTACATCCGTATAATTTTCCTACTGCGTAGCTAAAACCGCTAACTTGAGAGCGCTCAATTTTGCGCGAGTACGCCACTTAACTTGATACAGCATAAAAGTTGATTTTTCAATGGGAAACAAAATACCCCTTTCAACTTCAATATAATATGTATGTTTAGTGCCTAGTGCATAGTATTTATAATACTATTGGGTGATAACTATTGCTTACGTTAAAATTAGTTAGTCTAGACACTAGACGTACACACTGACACGATATATACAATTTGTTTGTTTGTCCGTAACAGTTTAACTTACGCTTCGTCTCTGCAACGCAGTTCGCATGAGAAATAGCCACAAGATATTATCTATCACATGCGTTTTGAAACTGCGGGTAAACAATAAATAAATCAGTATTTATCCTACGACAATCCAATTTCCTCTTGCAAAAGCTTCGAACACCAGCAGGACATCATAATGTTACTCAAAAATATTATTATCTCTCGAAACAAAAGTCATCTCTCCAAATCCCCAATAAAGAAGTAACAGGACACCAGCAATTAATATAATCAATATCGCAGACAGTTGACAACTCGTGATTTAAGCAATTAGCTTTTCGTCTCCTAAGGTCATACGTGTTCCGTTCAAAGAGATACGACCTCGGTGAAGCTGGTCTTGAAACGGCGTAAGTGTGTACATTTTCCTTATTGACATAAGACCTTTTATCTTCGGTGTGGCGACACCGCTCTCAAAACTATGACAGGAAATGCGGCGCATGCCTTTTCCCAGGAGTTGCCAACATTCTGTTCACTTTTACTTAGAGACATAATTTCTTTTTTATTATGTGTTGATAATGTTTCTCTTTAATGTATGATTGTACGTATAACCTTCTATTATTATTTATATTTAATTTGTACATCATATGTACCACCTGAATACGATCTTGGGGTCAAGAGAAAGAATAATTATCTTCTAGGAAAGCATGCTCCATCTTAGGCCTTATCTTTACTTCCCGTCAGGTGAGATTGAGGTCAAACGCTGACCTAAATATAAAAAAAAATTATGTTGTGGCTGCTTTTGATTGAATAAGCTCCTAAAATTAGTTTTATTGGCCTGAAGGCATCGTTTGCCCTCGCTTCGGGGAGTTATACGTCCCTAAGCCACACTTAAGTGTTTTTTTTATGTATCTTAGACTGTACGGTATTTATTTACGTACTAGAGGCCCATGCGGCCAATGCCTCTGGTACATATAATTTATTTTATGTACTATTGCCTGAAAAAAAAAAAAGAAATTTATTTATTTAGTTTCTTAGTGGTTAGTCCCCCTTATTAACAAAAAACAAATGTTAATGATTAATTGTAACAAAATCTGCACATTTATGTCTCTCATAACCCTTTCATAAAGCTTTACATAACTACCTATGTTTCTAAAGAACGAGAAATAATAACAAACGTTTGACCACCCCTGGCGTGATGCAAAAGCTTTAGCAAACAGTTATTGAACGTAACATGCTGTATTTATGTCCAGGTAGTTCACACCTTAATGTCACACTAATAAACTTATTGAATAATGACTACAAAAAGTAATTAATTTACAATATTATTTAGTTTGTGATAACTCGTGTTTAGTATTTAGTCATTACTTTTCTAACAAGATTTTACATGCTCTTTTAAATTATACAAGGTTATTACAAATTTCAACTTCCCGTACAAAATGGCCCTTATAGTGGTACCTCTAGCAGGAGGCCGCCTGGGGAAGTACCACACCTTTGCCAGTTATTCATCCACCAAGCAGTAATGTGCAAACATTACTGTGTTCCGGTCTGGTGTTACCAGCGAAATTACTGGGCATGACGAGATTTAACAACTACTATCTCAGAGTGACAGGCGCAGTGCAGTGCCGCGCAGAATTTTGAACTTTAAAACACTGGGTGGCACTGTGTCTGATATGGGCAATCATGATGCTTACCATCAGGCACCTGATTTGCACAAAAGAAATGGATCATTTGATCGGAATTTTATTAAATGGCAGTTGAAATATTTTGTGTGAATTTGACAATTCTTTCTTTTGAAATTCGTTCACTTCGAGAAATAGATACACTACTACCTTAAGTTATTATCGCTTCACCTTTTTGGAACACTGCGTATAAAATAATTTAGATACATTAAATTATAGTTTTCTTTAATTCTTAGTCCTTTCAAGATTGCATAGGTAATAAAGTGGAATGAATAATCCAGGTCATGCAGCGTTATCACGGTCATCAACAATTAAACCCACTACAATATGAGGCCGAAACTCCGGAAAGAGTAAAATTCTTTCCAGTCTTCTCAGTTGGCATTCTCACGATTTGAAATAACAATAATCAAGCCCTATGAGTCACCATCCATTTGCCAATACGACAATTGAACACGACTAATGTAGCGTACATTTTACCCGGACATAGGCGGGGATCTAAAATTCCCGGCCGTGTCATGAGTTTACATCCGTAAACCTGTCTTCATGCTAGATGAAGTGTAGCTTTTGGTAATCTAATTTTTATGCCGAACGGAAGTCAACTAAAGATAATGATATAGCTAAAAATCTTTTTCATCATCATCATCATCTCAGCCGTTAGTAATCCACTACTGATCATATGCCTTCCCCATAAAGAGAAGTTTTGCCAATACATGACACGCTTGGCAGGCGAGTTGTCAAGCGCAGTTCGATGGTTTTTTTGCAGAGGACGCTGCTGTCCGTCCTCTGGATCTGTTAACCCTTAGCCGGTTCTTATAGCAACCACGGGTAGAGAGGGTGGAGCATTATTCTGAAGCCAGTAACTCCAAGCCGAACAAAAAAAAACATTTTATTGACAGTAAAATATACATATATAAGACACAAATTCAGAATTATAACGTTAAAATATTCTACTGCCAAAAGGGATAGCCTCAGCTTTGTGCTGCATAGGGGGGCCCTGCGCAGCGCTGGTTTTCAGCCTATCCTACAACTACTAGAACTCTTAAATTACTTAAACAACGTGTTAAAAAAAGTATACTAAAAGGGGTTGAATCTACCTGTCCCTTAACAACTCGCAACAGAAAGAATTGTCAATTGTGCAAAAAATTTCAACTTCCATATAAATTTGTTGATCTGCTGATCCATTTCATATGGGAAGACGAAACATTTTATTTGAGAATTTCGCTTTCTTTTGTTTTTACCTTTTTTTTGTGATAGTGAGTGACAAGACGAGCAAATCAGGTGCCTGATGGTAAGCAACATAATTGCTCATATCAGACACAGTGCCACCACCCCCACGGTAACATTGTAAAGAAGGGTAAGCTATTGTTGTTATTTTAGAGTTTTATGATATGGAAAAATACTTAAGTATTTTTCCATATCATATAGTGTATCATATAATGATAGAGGTGTTCTATTGACTTACAAACTATGTTTCCTCCCATTATGTAGTAGAAACCTACTTTTACATAATTAAATACGTTCTGACTAACCTAAGAAAAATAAATGTTTTCAAGAAACAGCTTTATTCCTTATTTGCTTAGTGTTCCATAGAATACGGGGGACCATATTATATTTGGCAAATGACTAAGACCGGATACGCACTACGTCCGAATCCGTGAAAATATGCTCCAAATTAGTCGTAGAACTATTTGTACGGTAGTCAACGCACTAGATATACGATTGCAGTCATACGATTTCTCTCCACCATCCGTGGATCTCCATTTCGGATACGATATTGACGGACCGAAATAGACATAGTTTTATTTAAATGAACACTCACGCACTGCGTCTGGACCAAGTTCGATCTTAATCTGTGATCGCAGATAGTGCAAAAAGCAATATCCGAATTCGGCCAGTCTTCCGAATAACGGATTCGGATCGGACGAAGTGCGTAACCGCACTAACAAACATCATCATTTAAGAATTTACCTGATCACTCTTAACTCTTATTGTGCCTAGGTTCCGATTCCCCAAGGTTAGTGCCAACAAAAACGACAGCATCCGACAACGAAAGTGATTCACTGAATGAAATGTATGCCGCAAAAAGTTATGACTAATGTTAGCTAATAGGCTCGCCAATAAATGACTATTAAATTGTATGTAGGTACTTAATGTTTTTACATCCAATACATTTACGAAGTAATGGCGCGGCACAAAAAAACGATGGAAGATCCAAGACTGATTTGGTTTTATATCAGTTCACTTGTAAGCTAAATTATATGGATTTATGTTGACTGCCTCGGTGGTGTAGTGATCACAAGCTCAACTGCCGATCAATGAGGTCAAGAGTTCGATCCCCAGGTACTTCATAATCAGTGTTTATTTTTTATGTTGTATTTTGTGTTCGAGTGGGGGGCGGCATACTCAAGACTGATAAAGCCCTATAAATATTTAATAAAGGTTTTTATTTAATCTAAGCCGTTGAAAGTCCACTGCTGAGCATAGGCCTCCCTCATAGCGGGGGGATTTTGCCAATACTCGCCACGTCAGGCAAAGTGTTATTCGATTTTTTTATTAGGAAATATCTCAATTACTGCCTGGATTCTAGAACTGTGTCCGGTAGATGGCAATAGGCTCGCCCCGTATTATATGGTACCAATAACATACTGGCGAAATGTGTGTGTACCTACTATGGGACTGGGTCCTGAGGGTACACCTCTGTCTACCCTCTCGGGAAAAAGGCGTGATTGTACGTTATGTTATGTTATAATGGCTTCAATTGACTAAAAAAATGAGTAGGTCAGCCGATTCCACGCTAGATTCCACGGGATCAGTATGATGTGGCTTTGGTTGACGTAAGAGCATAAAATTCAAACGTCAAGCCGTTTTGGAGATGAATCCAACTGAAAAAACGTTTCTGCCACACATTCCAGATCTAACAGGTTCTTGGTCAGCGCATTCCCATATATTTCCCATGCATTTGCTGAACGCCATGATTCATGTGATATGACTCACAATCACAGTACCTGTTCTTGTAGAGAACAGATGACAATTGGACGATACAATTGAGCAGCAACTGTTGTGACGTCTTGATTCGAAACGTAGCAACCTAACGGTGAACACAGGGATGGGCTGAGAATTTCATCTTAGGGCATTACGAATAAAAAACAACTATAAAAAAGAACTTTAACTTTGCGGAACCAAACCTTAGACCGAGTTAAAAGATCCTACTAATATTAAAAAGGTGATAATTTGTATGGATGGATGGATATTTGTTACTTTTTCACGCCAAAACTACTGAACCCAATGGGCTGAAATTCGGTATGTAATATTTTTAATCCTGATATTGCCACAGGAACAAGGATCACGCTGGTGAAACCGCGAAGTACAGCTGGCTTTTGTTTTTAATTTATTGCTCTCTACAATTTATTATAGATACTTAATATAATAACAAAGTAGTATACCTACATATAGTATACCTATGTGGATCCCATCGGGTGCAGCCAGCGGTTATTATTATTACTTGGTACGGTGGTACGGTCGCTTGCACATCAAAGCGATTCTATCGTGTGGCCTGAATACCTAACCGAGCGGTACGGTGTGGTACCGCCGTAGCATATTCGATCGTCTTTTCGTAGTATTACAAGTTTTTACGTATCTATAGCCCCGATCGCACACCTTAGTCCGGTTCTGTGAAACGTGATTCACAGTATGCAAATACGAGTTTCATTGACTGGTGTTTAATGAATGAGTAGCTCAAGTGTTTGCTCAGTTTTATTGTTATATATAGTTTTACATTTATAAATATGATTGATGGGTTCATTTTCAATATTATTGAAAAGTTTTTGTCAGCTTTTTAACATTTAAACGTGTTAAAATAAATTATATGATTAAATTTTAGGTACAATTTTTATGATATACTGTCATGATATTTTTATGATGCGCCTACTTTTCATACAATCTGAAAAATAGGTAAAGTAAAAAGTAGGGCGAAATTTTAACTTTTTAAAATATTTTTTATATATCATTAACATTTTATACTTATACGTGAACATCAGGTAAGCATCATGATTGCCCATATCAGACACAGTGCCACCCAGTGTTCTAAAATACAAAATTCTGCGCGCCACTGCAATGCGCCTGTCAACCTGAGATATTAGTTGTTGAACCTCATCATGCCCAGTAATTTCGCTGGCAATATTGCCCTTCAGACCGGAACACAGTAATGTTTGCACATTACTGCTTGTCGGGTGAATAACTGGCAATGGTGTGGTACTTCCCCGAGCGGCCCCCTGCAAAAGAGGCCTACACTACAAAAAGCTACCCGTGCAAGACCGGAGGAGAAGTAAATTAAAAAAAATACATAACATAATGTGTGGTCAGTGATATCAAATAGTCAAAAACCGCCATGACACAAGTTCCCATAGAAAGTTTGCCCCAACTCGTTAATTGACGCATAATCTTCACGCGTGTGAATGACACATGTTTTTCTAACCCCTATTTGTTAGGGATTGTTTTGTTAGGCTGCCGTGTTATATTTTTATGTTTGTGTTTATTTGGCGCTTTTGCTTGGTGGTCTATAAATTGGTGTGGTGTAGGATAAATATTGTTTTGTGTGGCGAATCTTTTGCAACACGAGTGGGTTTTTTGTTTTTGCCGGTTAGCTTTTGTATAGCTAAATCATTATTGATAAAACTTTTAATTATAGGATAGAATACTTTTTACGGAGACCAGTTAAAATATATTGTTGTTAATTCGTCATAATAAAATCCTTGTATACCTAGTCTATAGGTGGCTTTTTATTTAAAGCAATCACTTCAAACCAAACAGCCTTTAAATTGAATTGAGCGGATAATCATGAAAATAATTGTTGATCGTAAGTGCGAAAATCATACTTAAATTTGGAAATTTTATACAAAAATAAAAAAATGTACCCATAGAAAAGATCGCCATTTCTTTCACTCATCATCATCATCTAAGCCATAGGACGTCCAATGCTGAACATAGGCCTTCCTAATTGTAAGCGGCCCGCCTCCAGCGTGTTCAAGCCGACCTTATCAGATCGTCTGTCCACCTTGTGGGTGGACGTCCTACGCTGCTGTTGCCAGTCTGTGGTCTCCATTTGAGAACTTTACATTGTTGTTTTAACTTTTTTTTAAATCAATGTTTTTAATTCGACAGCCTCGTTGGCGCAGATGGTAGTAACTCTGCTTTCTGTACTGCGGCACAGAAAGCGGTTCCGGGTTTGATCCCCGCCCAGGCCAAACATTTGTGTGCATGAACATGTCTGTTTGATCTGTGTCTGGGTGTTATAAGCTTATATAAGTATGTATATCAGTCATCTGGTTACCATAGTTAGCTTCTAGCCATTTCATATCATAGTTAGTTTTAGCTTCCAGCCTAGTTTGGGACCAGGTGACCGTGTGTGGAAGTTGTCCCATATTATTATTATTATATTATTATTATAATATCAAGTTCTCTTATTTGTGGAGTACCGGAGTTTATCTATCTATGTAATATATTACTATGGTTAATTCAATAATCTTTAACAAGACGATTTATTTCTAATCTCCTAAAATCGCCGGAAGGTAACCAAATACTTTAACTATAATGTAGCTATTGTTATCCAAAATTCACATCGACAATTTAATGATCTATCGATTTTTACTACGAGTACTAATATCGGGTTACGGGCGAAACCGGCGGCGGACGTTTGTGAATGAAATGATTCCGATAATTATGTAACCTTGTGGTTTTTTTGTTATTTATTTGTTTATTAAAATAATATAAAATATTTATAAACAAAATATTATGAAAGAAATTGTTTTAAAATTAAATAACAAATGTATTACACAAGACGGCTTAATTATGGCCATCGTCGCATATAAGGGGCTTTTATATTAAAGAATATACTACAGCTATATCGGTGTATACATGTACAAATTAAAACACAACCAAAGACACAACTCAAGTAATTGTGTGTAAGTATAGGATATTTAATTATTTATATGAAAACTGATTATAAAGAAAAGCCAAAAAAATAATCGAAATAGTCTATGAAACATTGTAGAAAACTTTCTACAAAGTTTCATATAGGTACATAAATATGATATCATTATCATCATCATCTCAGCCGTTCGTAATCATAAATATGATATATCATTGCCGAAAGCAGCAAGTTTCAAAGCACACACAAAACGCGGTGAAGCACAAGCATTCCCGCGAGAATGTCGCGTATGTCAAATAAAAGAATTCCGGGGCAACAATAACATAGAACATCGGATGCGCCGGCGCCGTCTTGACGACCGGTAACAATGCCCCCAAGAAATATTATAAAACTTATACGTTGCCGACTGTACCCGTATGAACCAGTATCCAATGTTCAAACCTCGGAGCGCTGATATACTCGTATTAATAACTATGTGCCTTATTATGTGTTTGGACAAAGCCTGATCACAGGATCCGTGGATACAAGTTTGAGTCTGCGGTGGATACTAACCCTGTTACAACTACTTACAGGTCCATACTACTTACGTATTTTACAGGTATGTTTACGCCGACGTATGCTGGTTACAATCGCAGTGTTACTTGTATCTTACACACACGCTTGTGTTAGCAAAATCAAGTTTTGACCGCGCGCGGACTGTGATTCAAATTAGTGACTAGTATCTTGATCATCTGCAGATTAGCAGATTATTATTAGATATTAAATAAAATAAATATCTCACTCACAATAATCTAGGCTCTGTCTGTACATATTTCAGTCCAAAAGCAATAATAGCAAAATTTCAGATTCTATCATGATAAACTTCACTTTTCACAAATTTTTATGCAAGCTGAGGGTTAAATCTTGTGGGATTTAATGTACTGTTTATGAAGTACATATGTCAGTTATACGGCTATAGACCTGTACGTGTGAAATCATGGTGACACTGATATAACAAACAAGCAGCAAAAAACACAGGACTTTTTGAGCGCGAGGTTCGAGGCAGATTCTTTATGGTCACTTTTTATAATATTATAATGTGACTTTGTTGTGGAAAACCGATTAATTTCTTAGATATTTTTACCTCTTATATATTTATTATCTGTTTGTTATAATTAATGGTTATGGTAAATAAATAATAGACAATATTTTTTTATATATAAAAAAATATAATGACCAAGATTTTATATGAGCAACATAACATAACATACAATCACGCTTTTCTGCGAAGGGATAGACAGGGGTTTATCTAAGACTCAGTGCCATAGTAGGTACACCTAAATTTCGCCAGTATGTTTTGGTCATATTATGTAATAGCAGGCGAGCCTATTGCCTTCTACCGGGAATAATTCCAGACTCCGGAATGTCATAGGGAAAAATCCAATAGTACTTTGAATAGTACCACACATATACATATGTATATGTGTATATGTATATGTGTATGTTTAGTTGTATATGTGTATATACACATATACAACAAAACAAAACATGAACAATAACAATAAAAATTAGATGATCTTACGTAAAGTCTTCTAAAAAACTAAGCCAAAATTTTGCACTCTGTATTATAATTATAAATCATTATTTCATTGGATATAAAGGTTAAACATAATTAACTTACAATCTATTTAAATGTATATAACCGGACTCTGTCTCTCAAATCCATACAAGACCTTAAACTCATAATATTTAACGATAAACTAATGATTAGTTCTCACAAGAATCATTAATAAACTCGTTAGCAAAAGAGCAAAACCGCGCGGGTCTGGCCACCGTAACAGAAACCTGCCAAAATATCGCGTTAGACAAACCATCCCGAAATTAATTGGACATAATTAATAAAGCGTCTTAAACAAACTCCTCCCAGGACCTGACCGATGTAAGGTTTATTTCTAAATACAAAACAAATTTATCTTTCCACAACTACATTTCAATCCTATTTTCAAGTGTGTTGAAGTTATAATCGTGTATCACGTAAGCAAATGAAAATTTATCATTGTGTGTATCTAAGGCTTTTTTGTTACGGCATTCCGTACAAAACGAGCGTTGTAAAGAGCCTCCGACGATACCACCCATTCATGAGGACAGTGGTGACCTATTGAGATTTTGAGATTGATATGTTAGTGTGGATAAGACAGATATTTTCGTATCAATCAAGTGAAATAAACTGTAAATAGATTTTACGTGATTGTGTTCGTCATTTATGGTATTATTTTTATTTAGAATAATCTTTAATTAAAAAAATTACTTGCAGACGTATATACTCGTATCTACGTTTGGTATTTTGGCCATATTTTTGTTTCGAATTAAGATTGTAGACAAACAACAACTTACCTACCTACAAATACAATTTTACTTCTTCTGTCACACTACCGACCAAATGTGATTTACTGTACTCTCCTCTCCCTGCACGGTTGTCTGGAAGAGATCACTGTTAACGATAAGACCGCCAATTGTTACATTATTTGTTATAATTGTATTTTAAATTTATGGTTTCATGTTTGTAGTGTAATAATAAAGAGTTAATCTATCTATCTATCTTAATATACCAAATGTGAATTTATTGTAAGTACCTATAATCTGAAGACGGTATTAGGTGGGATAGAAAAAAAATTCACCAATGTCCACAGTACTTCAACTCAATTATATTAGTAGAGTGCCCACCACGTGGAATGGTGTGGAAGGCGCGGGTTTTAGTCCTGCTCGTGAGTGAAATTTTTCTTACCATTTTCATGTGGCTTAGCATTAATTACTGTTAAGATTAATTAAAATATTGTTCCTGTATCTTGTGTCTTGTGTACGGTGTTCAATAAAGTGTTTAACTATAAGTATGTATCATGACACATGATTATGATTTTTTTTTATTGATTTGGTATGTGTACGATTTGCCAGTTATTCATCCGCCAAGCAGTAATGTGCAAACATTATTGTGTTCCGGTATGAAGGGCAATGGCCCCAGCGAAATTACTGGGCATGATGAGATTCAACAACTCATATCTCAAGGTGACAGGCGCAGTGCAGTGCCGCGCAGAATTTTGAATTTTAAAACACTGGGTGGCACTGTGCCCATATCAGATATGGGCAATCATGATGCTTACCATCATGCACCTGATTTGCTCGTCTTGTTACTCACTATCATAAAAAAAAAGGCGTATCGTATCCACATTATGGCAACCGTTTTGAAAGCCCACACGCGCGTCACAAGCATCCTCTTGTAAAATCGACTTTGGGATTGTACACTTGGTCCTTTTGTTATATGTCCTTGGACGGACAAATTTACGAGCGGACTGCAACTTGGATAATGACCGT
The DNA here is from genome assembly GCA_947063395.1 of Hemistola chrysoprasaria. Classification (NCBI taxonomy): domain Eukaryota; kingdom Metazoa; phylum Arthropoda; class Insecta; order Lepidoptera; family Geometridae; genus Hemistola; species Hemistola chrysoprasaria. The sequence continues at coordinate 6,350,489 of OX346720.1, read as the reverse complement.
CAGCGAGACTATTAACACCTTGCTCAATGAAGATGTTGCCAATGTACAGGGGCCCTTGTTTCACCTCTATATACCACTTGTTCTCATAATGACAAGGAATTCTGTAAGAGCTCTGTAAAGTCTCTTACTTAAGAAATTACATGAATGAGAGGTGATTTTTCCATACAAACGTGTTTCCTCCCTAGATAACTGCGTCAGAGCAATGGTTGTCAGTGGGCATGTCCCTGTCATTTTCATTTTTCGTATGTACGTATGACCCTTTAAAAACATGAAAAACTGTCCCAGTTTTACTCGCGTAATTAGACGTTCACTAGAAATATATGAAGAGTTAAGGAACAAAAATAAAATAACGGGGACATAGCCTAATGCATCTTCTAATTTTCAAGATATAAATTTATTAATAAAATCAATTATTCTCGGAGGAAACACGGGAATACAAAACATCAATTTCGTAAATTTTCCATAGGATTGTGTCAAACTGCTAAGATGTCCTGTATTCTGTTAACTTTTTATTCGTAGATCTAGAAAATGTGATTTCCCAATTATGGAGAAAGAGAGGATACATTAACACTCAATTATTTGTTGTTGGTTTTTGATCTGACCTTAACTTGCGCCAAAATATATTCGGTTGAAGAAAACTGTATCGTTTTGCATAAAAAACTTAAAGTTTTTAATTTTTTTTTATGTTTTTTGTAAATATGAAAAGGAGAAGATATGGTTTTCATAAATCAAATATATGAGTGGATGCTCTTTTTCTCTATATTTGTGATATTTCATTTTGTATGGAAGATAAACAGCCTTAAGTCTATAATCAACCTTGCAATGGTCACGCAGATGTATTCCTTAATCCAAGTTAGTACGCGAAATCATCACAAAAAACGTTCTAACTTTTAAGAAAATAGTAAGGAGAAATCAACTTTATTACTTTGCCAACATCACATTAAACCTATTTATTATGAAAGAAATTGGTAATTTTTAATGATTTTGTCTGTGATCAATCTTTTTTGCACCAAATTATACCGGTACTTACCACGTCAAAACATTTGGATGTGGCTTATAATAGGTGTGACATGATGTACTATGGTGTTAGTATCCACGACAAACTAAACCATGCAATTAGCAAATAGGAATTTCAGTGACAAAAAACAATTCCCAACACAACCCATCGCCATGACACATGCACAATAAATCCACCATACAAAAACCGTTTATGATTTTTAAAAGATTTCCAACATTCAAAACCGAGATAGTCAGAAAAAATAACAATTTATGGGCACTTCACCCCCGCTGTAACCATTCAAAGCCCAATAATTGTATATTCTTTTACAGTAGTGTGCCGTTTATTTTGTACGGCCGATGAAGGCAGCGCAGAAAAAACGAGCATTCAACCGAAATCACAGGCGCCTCTAATCACCGCTATTGAGATCTATCGAAGGATCAAAGCGCGTGCGACGCCATATCGAAATAACCTCTCCAAATATTGACATAAGGTTCAATTTCCCGGTGTGATTTGTCACGCTTTTTTCCGTCCGAACGGATGCTCGTGTCAAACGCTTTAGTATTTTGAGTTTGTTTTGAAAATTCTTTTATCTGATGAATTCGGTGTTGCTATTGTTGGTTTCGCACGGTTCATCTGCTGCGTCGTGGGGCGAGCTGTCGAGGGCGGTTCGCTTGCTGAAAACGCTTACTGCCAATAATTTAGACGTCAAATAGGAAGGTTTTTGTACGGTGAGGATGACGTGTCGATCGTTTCAGGGTTATTTATGGCTTCGACAGGATATCGCACAATATGCGGAGGCATTCGCGGCCGCTTTGATGCCGACGCGATCGTACTTCTTGGTGGCATTTCCGTTGATGTTACTTAGTTTTTGAAGTTTTACTTTTGCTTGAGTACTCAACATTTCATCAGGGTTTAGGTACAATTAAAATGCTCGACTGCCAATCAAGAGGTCCCGGGTTCGATCCCCAGGTCAGGCAAAGTGTTAAATATTGGATTTTTCCATTAGGAATTATATCAATTGCCTGGAGTCTGGAACTGTGCCCGGTAGATGGCAATAGGCTCGCCCCCTATTACATAGGACCAATAACATACTGGCGAAATGTGGGTGTATCTACTATGGGACTGAGTCCTGGGTACACCTCTGCCTACTTCTTCGGGAAAAAGGCGTGAATGTATGTTATGTTAAAATTATACCAATTTTAAGTGTAATAAATATTCATATAAATATATTTAAAAATTAAGTCTATTTATTGTTATTCATAAACAAGAAAAGGCTTTTTTGAAATAAATTATGAAGTTACCAAACGTATATTCTCGAATCAACCGCGGGCTAATAAAAGACATCAACGCGTCATAAGCGCTACATCAATTTGAAGTTATTCCTTTGCCTACTATAATATATACTGATATACCTTTACTATAAATCCGAAAGTTTGTGAAGATGGATGGATGGATGTTTGTTACTCTTTCACGTCAACTACTAAACCAATTGGGCTAAAATTTGGTATTCAGGTAGCTTAGATCATGAAATAACATATAGGGTAGGTCTTCTTCCCGACATTCTCACGGAAGATGTGTTCTCACGATTTCTGATGCTTGACTGCCAATCAAGAGGTCCCGGGTTCGATCCCCAGGTCAGGCAAAGTGTTAAATATTGGATTTTTCCATTAGGAATTATCTCAATAACTGCCTGGTGTCTGGAACTGTGCCCGGTAGATGGCAATAGGCTCGCCCCCTATTACATGGGACCAATAAAATACTGGCGAAATGTGGGTGTACCTACTATGGGAGTGAGTCCTGGGTAGGTACAACTCTGCTTACCCCTTCGGGAAAAAAGGCGTGAATGTATGTTTATGTTATATTCTCCCGGGAGCGATGTTTACACGCGTGAATCCGCGGGGCACTTCTAGTTATTTATTTTCAAGCAAGTTATATTGAATATGTAACTAAACTATAAATTCTACCAATCTTAAGTATCAAATCTGTTGTATGAATCGGTCACAAGTCACACCTGTCTGCGCGCATGCGTTAAGCAGCTGCGCACGCGCAGTCACAATTCAATGCGCCGAATATCTGCGACCGGTGACGATCGAGATAATGAGATTAAATCTGCGGTGACCATGTGTGCAAGACACATGTGTACGAGGAAAAAAAAATTAATAATATTATAATGTTTACCAATATTACACTATTGACAGCCTCGTTGGCTCAGACGGTAGTTACTCTGCTTTCTGTGCCGCAAGGCCCGGGTTCGATCCCCGACCAGGTCAATCATTTGTCCGCATGAACATGTCTGTTTGATGTGTGTCTGGGTGTTATAAGCGTATATAAGTATGGTTACCATAGGTTACCATAGTACAGGCTTCTAGCTTAGTTTGGGACCAGATGATCGTGTGTGGAAGTTGTCTCATATTATTATTATATTTTTAAGAAAAATATGGTATTTTTATAATATTATGTATAAAAGTGCGAACTCGACAGAAAAGAGTAGAAACGGAACTAATTTAAAGTGTACGTGTTTACTTAAAAGTTTTTCCAATTGATAAATACAGTGGTGCCGCCATAATTCTCTACTCTTTTATGACGAGATCATACCATCACTAATTTATTTCTTTAACTATTTTAAATTTAAGTTAAAAATTCATTTTGTAACCAGTGTACCTGGAGTGTACTGGAAAAAATATTTTAAAAATATGGCAGACCCATATTATAAAACTACAATTAATGAATATTACAAGTTTTACAATAGGCTTAAAAACTAGACAAAATCATATGCAAGATTATTATTATTGTTAATATTGTAAGCATTATTGTTTGTAAAATAAGGATTTTTATATAATATTATGATGATATATTATGTTGTTTTAAATTAATCTGTAGGTAAACAAATGTAATGTAGGTAGGACTGTTGGGGACCGCACTTGTAATTAAACTGTGATACAGCCACCAAAGCCCCCCGTTTGGATAAAATATTAAATACATTCCTAATTATTTGCTTTGATCTTGTTCTTCGGATAGTGATAGATCGGCATATTGCGTCACGCACACTACATCTTGAAATAAAGCTGCCGTACTTTTGAAGCTCTTGTATTTAGGTAACTGGTCGGAGAACGCGCATAGTCTTATCAATAATCTTAAAATATATTTGAAGTTTTAGCAGTCGTTCCGCATAGACCAATAATCATAAAACCACGAAACAAAAGCACATTCTCAAAAGAAAATATCATGTTACCGGATCGATAAAACCCCTGTCCAAACATTTGGTATCATAAAAGCGATTTAAAAATAATATATAGCATAATCAGCACCACACATTTATATTCGAAACGAATACGAGTTATAAAAAGATTATGTGCGTCATTTTAACTTCTTTTGTTGAAAATTAAGCGGCGGCTTGGCTCGAAGACTTGGAAGTTGCGACCCGCGCCGTATCACGTTCTCATATAAACACGTTATAAACTATACCCTTAGAGCATTCAGAACGAGAGTTGTCAACCGTACGAGCCCTCTACCGAAATATATGAAACATTTGGTCATGTTTCACAATTCGTGTGATTGACGGTTTTTTTCTTCATTTATCCAATACATATAAATATGTTTCCTAATTCGTGTGATTTATTTATTTAATACACATAAAAATACATATACATTTTGATCTTGTATCATAAAACTAAACAAGTTTGAATTGGTGCTCACATTCGCTCAGTAAAAGCTTAATTTTGTGCCAAAAGAAAATAGTCAAATTGTTAAGTAAGTCAACTGAAGAGTTTGGTCAACTCACCACTCATAGGTCCAGCTACACGGATGTCGAGTTAGCAATTTACCCAACTGATACAGTGGGATGAAATTGGAGCGGCCTCAGTTGACGTAAGAGCCCTTTCTGCATGTACCTTGTAAATTATAGCTTGATACATGAAAGTAAATTTTCGGTCATATTTTTTTGAATTAGGTACATAAATAGTTTCATATCAGGTAATCTGTAATTCAAATGAATATTCAAATACGCTCTAAGATACTTTATTTACGGAAATAGGGCCAAAAAAAATGATTTTTGTTTAGCTGTCACGTATCAAGCTATATTTTATATGGTATATAGTTTGCGTAAAAATGTGCTGTGCCTTTTCATGTAAATATGTGGCGTACATGCGTTTAACACTTCCAAAGCTTTATGTTCTAAGACTGTAGGTACCTCTAATATATTAAAAGTATTATGTTAGATGTAATTCGTTCGTCAAGCAAGCCTCCGTCATAATGGCTCCATAAAAACGTTCCCGCAACCTTTTTGAACTTGGTTTTGGAGGAATTTTTATACTTTTCCTCGCATCCAGCTTTACTCCACATGCAAGCTAAAGCTTCTATAGTGAATTCCCAGGATATTACATAAACATAAACATACATTCACGCCTTTTTCCCGAAGTGGTAGGCAGAGGTGAACCCAGGACTCAGTCCCATAGTAGATACACCCACATTTCGCCAGTATGTTATTGGTCCCATGTAATAGGGGGCGAGCCTATTGCCATCTACCGGGCACAGTTCCAGACTCCAGGCAGTTATTGAGATAATTCCTAATGGAAAAATCCAATATTTAACACTGCCTGACCTGGGGATCGAACCCGGGACCTCTTGATTGGCAGTCGAGCATGCGCCCTCTACGCCACCGAGGCAGTCAATGTCAAAAAAAGAATGATATTATGTCGCAAATTCGTTGCAAAATTCTTAATCAACATACTCTTTCATGAAATTTCACCTGCTTTGCTCTTTTTGAATAACTCATTAAAATCATTCCAATACGTAAACCTTAATATTACCATATGAAAAGCATCGCCAATAGCCGATTTAGATGCACCATAAAAAAGACATCAATTTATCGAACGAAATCATCCGTCGGTCACAACAGAGAAGCCATTTGAAAGAAATGCATCATAATCTTAAACGCCACTTGTCAAACGTGAGGGCTTATAATATAATGACAATAAAAAGTATTCATTGAGACAATAGTTAGGGTTCGAGCCCACAATATATTTTGACACGGTCCATTTATCAAACGCGATAATAATCAAAGGCTCCACTCACACAGGGGGAAATACTTTATGTTTTAATATTTACTTCAACGTGATAACTATATTCAGACATAGGTTTTTAATTAGTGTTACAACTCAACACATTTTTATAAATTTTTTTTATAGTCAGTGACTAGACGAGCAAATCAGGTGCCTGATGGTAAGCATCATGACTGCCCATATCAGACACAGTGCCACCTAGTTTTTTAAAGTTCAAAATTCTGCGCGGCACCGCACTGCGCCTGTCACCCTGAGATATATGAGTTGTTGAATCTCATCATGTCCAGTAATTTCACTGATAACATTGCCCTTCAGACCGGAACACAGTAATGTTTGCACATTACTGCTTGGCGGATGAATAACTGGCGGTACAGGTACGGTAAAGGTGTGGTACTTCCCCAGGCGGCCCCCTGCAAAAGAGGCCTACCACTATAAACTACTATGATTTATAATCTTATCATATTCTTTAAATTATATTAAAACATCTTACAAATATTATAAATGCGAAAGTTTCTAAGGATGTAAATTAATGAGAGGACAACCGAACCCGCGGGATGAATTCGAGGCGGCCTCGGCTGACATAAGAGCCAATTTTATAGACAATACGAATATGGAAAGAAAAAATCACCCACGGGCGGGATTTGAACCGCGCACCCTCCGCACCATTCCGCGGAGTAGGCACTCTACCACTTGAGCTACCGTGGAGGTACTAGTCGGCGGCGAAATTTTTCTACCCGTTCTACCTAATGTCTATAGGGGCATGTGTTTATCTATAGGTGATGCATTTCGCAATCTACCCACCGACAATAATAACTAATCGTTAAACTTAATCTAACGTTACAATTTTTTTTCTATATTCGTATTGTATTTCAAGCGAGTAGACTGTTTAGTCTATACGATTATAAAAAATACATTTTAAGGATTTTATACGGAGCATTTATCATAATATTTACTGGGACTACCAAATATAACCATAATGTAACCTTTTCATCATTCATAAAAACGGGACACTTGAATTAAACATCCCGTGTATAATCACAACAATTGGCCGAACACTGAACAAATCTCCAACAATGTTAGCCACTACCGTCGACCAATCACAGCTTGCTCAACACGAACCCTTTACACGAGGTCGATTTCCATTTGACTTTACGCCCAGTTATTCGATCTATTATCGTCATATAAACTTGCTTATTTACGACTCCCATATTTCAGCCGCACCCGTTTTTATAGGCAGTAAAGTATGAAATTGCACATTAGTATAGCTTTCACGTACGACTTCATATCGGGGAGGGCATAACTCTAGATTTAATTTTACCGACGTTTTGTGTTGCCGAGATGACTCGGGTGTGATATTTTTATGGATATATATATTATTCTGACGGACCGTGCTTTCGGTTTTATAGTTCGTTGCCACTTTGTGTTACTCCGCTGACAAGTGGGTATGTTCAGATTTTTGCCCGTTGTAAATCTCTTACTTTATTATATTTTTGACAAGGTAATAATATGGAAATATTATTGTGTTGATCTCACTTAGCTTAACTCAGGCTTAATTTGTATTCTTAATAAGTATAACTTACACAAATATTTATCTTAACTAAGGACAATATATGCAAGCTTTGTTTGTGGTTCATTGCCTTCCTGGTTCTAGTCATTTTGTTTTTTCACATAACTCGTCCAGTTATTTAGGTTATCCGACTATCCTTTGTCTTGAAACTAGTTATGTAAAATGACCACCAAATATTGTGTCCACACCACGCGCGATTTGAATAAAGTCGTAAATTAACAAATTGCAGCTTAGTCACGAGATAATTGGTAACTCGGACTAAAAGGACGCCGCTTGTATTTTGTAAAAGGACGTCAGAACTAATGTCTCAATTTCTGGAAGGGACCTACGTGTTGTTAGCAAACACACCGCCCATGCGACCCGAGCTGAGGTAGTGCTTCACGAATTAACTGCAATAAATTAATTACGTGACAACAAAACGGTGAGAAGTTGACGCTGTGGGCGAGAACCGAACGCGAACACAGAGTAGCCCCCCGCTGTTAGAGGACCTCACCGATCGGCTCGACAACCAGACTCCTGTTGCTTTTGTCCTACATACCTTTTCCTCTCTTTCTTCTACCTAATATTCGAAAGAGATGGACGCACGCCGGCGAAGCCTTTGCGCTTCGTACATCATTTTTCACGTCTCATTCAATAAGTTGATGCGCAGTCGTCGAGATAGTGATCGAATTTAAAAATATTTCGATGGGAGAGCGTCACATTCCCAAGGATATGGTGTTACTTTGCGTGCGGAATGCCAACCGTATTGTTGTAGGTAATGAAGGTATACATCTCTATATATAAGGTATACATACGCCAACATAAGCCAACTACGAAGTACAATAATATTTCATAAATTTTAACAGAGGGAGCATCATGCAGGTTTTAGAATTTATTAGGTTTAATTCCGATTTGATATACTAAGTAAACATTTCGACTAAAGATTATCATGAAAACAGGGTTACTGGTAATCTATTAGAATCGTCTCAGGAAGGGTCATTGAACTTAACATTTGAAAAACCTTTCGCAATGGAGATAACGATAAGAAGCTTTTTCTATTTTCTATTAAAAATACTTAATGGGCGACATCAGTAACTCTGTGTATATATGTCATCATGAGCATGGCGGCCTCTTCTTAATCCAGACTTGTATATAGGCCTCTTCTCTGCTCTTCAACTCCTAGCATTCTTTTGCCTGTCTTATTCAATCATGGCCTTCGTGTCTTCGGATGTCATCAACCCATCGTTGTAGTGGTTGACCTCGCCCTCGAGTATCTGCTCTGGGTCTCTATTCAAGGACTTGTCTCATCCATCGGCACGTCTCCATCCTACATATACATACATGTATGTGTGTGTATCATCATAATCATCATCATTGTGTTCAGCCCGTGGGTACCTGCTGCTGGGAATAGGCCTTCCCAAATTTTTTGTCTCTGTTTCGCCGATCTAACCTACATTTGGCTCGCTGTCCTGGGTATAAACTCGCTCCATCGTGCCAATGGTCTGCCGGCACTTCGGTGTCCTTGTCTCAGCCCTCAACCGATCCATCATCAACCTACTCTATCTGGTTCACAGGTTGCCGCTAACAGTACGTAACTGGCGTTCGCTTTCATATGGAGGAACATGGAGTCTTATGAAAATTCTACTCAATTACTAAGGTGGTAACTCTGGTGGGGCAAAATCCACCAGGCTTTTCGAGTAGCGGAATCCGCCCCATCGAGTCAATTTAGTGGGGCATATTCCACTAAAAAATTTAAGCACTCCAACTGAAATTTTTAAATTTGCCCGCCAGTCGGTCGGCTTGGTGAGACAGGGTGGAAGGACAGGGTGGAACAATCCCATCTGCCATCCACCGCCAACGTCTGCGACCTGAATAAACCAAGTGTTTTTTTATTATAGAAAGAAAGAAAGAATTAAAAAAATGCGTTTATTATCCAACTTTAATAACAACACGTAAATTCATCTAGTACTTAATAATATTGAAACAGTGGTTGTGGTAATTGGCTTGTGCTCAGCCTGTCTTGCGTTCAGCTAATCTTGCGCAGCGCTTGTTTTCAGTACGTACCGTCTTATTCAGATTATTACATATTTATCCTTGTGGTATATGCACACCATGCCAAATTACTTAATAATTTTATTATATTAAAGATTTACATAAGTACTTTTCGTTATATAACTTCTTCTATTATAATATTACTTCTCATAGATAGTAATCTCGAAAGTATGTATAACTGTAAAAATCAAGTCATCAATGAATCAACTGTAAGCGATTTCATTTGCATCATTGCACACTTTCTATTCTAACACAGAAGCGTGAAGGCATAACATATCCCGTAATATAATTTAACTACAATAATACCAGCCACCTCTATCTCACCCTTTGTCCACAAATAAAAGGCTCTGGACACTTTGTTTGGTTAACAATTGTAAAAATGATTACACTGTCGGCTACTTTAACGGATTAGTTGTATTGTGCTAACTGAAAATATTATCCGCTGGTCGAAGATACCGAATTATTTCCTCTTGCTACTAAACTTTGTACTTTAAGTTTATGACTGTAAAGCTTCATTTCTAATGACGGAAACTTAGGCAGTATTTTAATTGTGTTGCTGGAGTTTTAACTCTATCCAAAAGCATTTAGGTCAAGTTTAGTTAGAAAAGAATTTTATTTGTTCAAGCAAAATGCAAGTACACAACTAGAAGGAATAGGCCTGAGCAGGTACAGTTACGTCCATTGAGTGTTTAGCAACAGATGTTATCTGTAAAACAATGTTTTCGGTTTAGCAAACTGACAGATTTTGTGGGTTTTATCGGAAGCGATCTGGGGTTAACCTAACACCTATGTTTGAACGTTATCTTGCAGATTACGCGCTCGGTCTCTGCCGGCGCTTTGAAGAGATTTGTCTACGGAGAGGTCTTTTGGCGAAAGGATGTGGTTTTGATGAATGGTTACGCCACAAAAGTGTGTATTTAAGTATTTGGACAAAATTTATTGTTTGCTCATAATATTGGTTGAAGATACGAGAAGAGACACTCTAGCACAAATTTAATTTAAGAACGATATTATGACAATATAAGATATCATAAATATAAGGTAGGTATATAATTACATTCGTTTCAAATATACAAGAAAAAAAAGTTGGTTACTTGAGGGGTTGAGTTTTTTTTTTATGAAAGTGAGTGACAAGACGAGCAAATCAGGTGATTCATTGCCTCATTGCCTCATGATTGCCCATATCAGACTTAGTGACACCCAGTGTTTTAAAATTCAAACTTCTGCGCGGCACTGCACTGCGCCTGTCACCCTGAGATATGAGTTGTTAAATCTCATCATGCCCAGTAATTTCGCTGGTAGAGTTGAAGTGAATTTTTTTATTTATTATTTTATTATTTTATTGGACAACTTCTGAACTTCTGAATTATTACAAATAATTATTCTCTGTTACAAAGGACTAAACAAACAGAGAATATAAACATTCTATTATATAAATTAAAAATGACTAACCACTAACCAATCAGACACAAAAGCCGTAACACAACAATAAAACTACAAATTCTACACTGATAACAATCACCTTATTAGTTAACCGATGACCGAAACCGCAACATCCGTTTAATCTAAATAGGTGCTCAAAACACAACCTAAAGGAACCTAATTAGTGACTCACAAGCTTCGTGTTCCCAGAAATGACCACCTCTGAAAGCTTCAGAAATTCATTCATATCCGGTGGCGCCTTAGCTCAAAGGGCTTATAAAATTAAGCATTTTAGTGTTCTTTTTGATTTGCGATCATAATATTTATTACATAATAATAAATATTATTAAAATCCGAAACTTCTTTGGTTTATTACAAAGTGCGAGGAATATACTTACATGTTTTGTTTCTTACCTTTCTATAAAAAATATTTAATAAGCGCAGGTATATTATTAAAATAATCTGCTATTATATATTTAGTATAAGTTATCATAAAATTGATTTAAATTTTGAACCACACTCGATTGAAAATTTAATAGATACTCGTATATTATGTAATAATATCACCACTTTATAATATTTATACCTAAAAACAATCTAAATTTTACTACAATTGCTAAAATAAAGTTAGAGATAAAAACAATTAATAAACTAGTTATAACATAATATTAAATTATTGTAAGATACTACAGTAATTCATAATAATATTGAAGTTATGCAACTTTCTTTTTAAATTGATGTCAGTGACATCTAGCGTCGAGTAGCAGAACTTTATAAACAAATCGATTTATTGCCTGTATTGATTTACAATAAATATTTCTGGTATAAAACAAAAAATCGCGTTAGAAATATTTAAAAAAAAACATATTTTATCGTATTTCTAAATATTTACCCGATCTCTAAACATTTAAATGTGTAGCTCAGTTTCATTTAGATTTCATAGATGTCGCTACTAAATATAAAATCTACAGCTCACAAATCTAAACTTGGCGATACAGACACGCACGTGTCATTTTGTGAATAAAAATCACTGTTTTTTTGTGAATATTGGATCTTTTAATGTGTAGATTACTTATAAAAATAGCCTCTATTACCTCATTTATTGATATCAATTCCATAACACTATTCAATCCGTCCTAATATATTGTTCGTTTGGGGTAGAGAATTGCTACGTTCTACTATATTAAAAATATTAGACCTGTTTTTGCCGTCCCTATCAGATCGTCTGTCCACCTGGACGTCATACGCTGCGCTTGCCGGTCCGTAACTATAATACGTAAGACGTATATAATATGCTTGCAGTGTACCTACCCAAAATCATCATAAATCATAATTTAAAATGATTCGCCTTGATCTGATTCCAGACACAAGAGTTAATATCCATCAAAAGAATTCCACCGAAACTATTAACATACTCGTATACCCAATATCCTCTGCTAACCTAGACATGTAAAATAAATGTTCACAAAACGTTAACACCGCTCATTTTGTTCCTACAGATCAAAAGATTCACCCGCGTTCTGTCACTTCACCATTAAAAAACATCGTTTATCTTCAATCGGCACCCCGTTACATGTACCATGTGAAGGTTAACACCGATTCATTAAAAAAGGAGGTCTGCGAGACCCCCAAAAGACTGAAATAAAAGCATGAATGTCAAAAAAGGACTACGTTTGGTTACCGAGCGGCGCCTAGCGGGTGCCGCGGCGGCGTCTGTCAATGTACGCCTTTTAGATCCTACGATTTCGTTATTTTTATCGAACGAAAATCATTTAAAATTAAAATAAGGGTCGATCGTTTAAATTCATACAAAACCTCTAAGTACTTAGACAATAATCGATGTATTAGGTACTTAGACAATAATCGATACTTAGGTTGTTACAGTTGGAGTACCTACTGACAATCTAAATTGTTAGGCAGTGTTTTATTCTTAAGTTGAATTTATTATCTGTTAACAAACAGCTTTTAATTGTCAGTGATAAAATATTAAAATTAAAAAAGTGTCAATTCGGACACTTTGTCTGAGTATTTTGTGTCCGAATCGTCAGCAAGCCATGTAATAAGTAGTAGGTACTTGAAGTCCAAAAAAAGATTCAGTGTAGTGATAATTATTTTAACTGGCTTCATTCGACATCACAGATTATCTCTTACTTATTTAATTGTATTAAACTATACGAAATGATATTAAATTTAATGCATTGAATGAAAGAAAAACCATTTTAATCGGAGCTTAAGACGCCTGTAGCAGCCAAACTTACCATCTCGCTCGCGCATTTACTGAAGATAATAAAATCACTAAAATTAAAAAAACACGTTGCGTTTGTTTATCTTTAGGTTAATTAGTTTTTTGTAAATTTTGTTTTTTGTTCTTTTATTTGTTGGAGTAGATCGAAAAAAAAAGGAAATCGCTTTTTTACGATCTCTTCTTGTAAGGTTATAAAAGTGTGTAAGGTAATGTTGTGTGTAAGGTTATAAAAACAAACTTTTTTGTAGTGTATATTAGTATATATACACGTAGTATAATTGAGATACATAACATATTATTATGATTTTTGTAAATTCAATGCCTATGTACTCAAACTTGCAATTGTGCGAATGAGATAGCTGTGGCACTGTTTAAGTTTTTTTTTTTTTTTAATAAATTTATAGGCCTAAAACTTAGGATAAACCTTCATTTATAACATATATTTTTTTCAAAGTCACATTTTTAGTTTAACAGCAGAATACAGAGGATACCGATATGCGATTTTTGAGGGTATATACATCCTTAAAAGTAGTCCAATGTAAAAGTCCTATTGAGATATTCGAACAGATATAAGCCGCGTAGTTTTGTTGCGGTCGGCGCACCTAATTTATACGCGTGGACTTCAACACGATCCTATTGCGTATAACACGAAATAATTGTCTTCGTATGCAAATGTTTTGGATTTCGCTAACTTTTTGGCTGTCAATTAAAGATAAATGAGAAAGGGCAAAGAACATGTCTGTTATAAAGGTGTAATATATATACGTACCGGTATTATGTACAATGGAAAGTAAACAGCAGGTTGCTTAAAGCTGTTTGACCATGATACCGGTACGTTATTGGAACGTTATTGCGAGTGGCAAAAAAAAACTTTATTTTTATGTCAGGTGGCAAACAAGGAGACGGGCCGCCAGCTTGTTTGCCGCCTGTTTGTGAGTTGCTATCGTCGATACCTGTAATACCAGGGGTATTGCCAGAATCTGGCTGACCTTTCAAAACTCTATTCATTCTCCTTGTGTAAGACCCGGCAGAGGGTTATATTCGAAGAGTGGGCAGCAACGCTCTCCGATTCCAAGTATTCCAACTGCGATCATAAAGCCGCCTGCCAAGCGTGGTGATTACGGCAAAATCCCCCCATGTAAATAGTTAATGGCGTTCTATGGGGGAGGCCTATGTTCAGCAGTGGACGTCTTCTGGTGTGTGCTGAGTGGTAGAACAACGATAGCACAGTTGGTGAGAGCACCGCTACGAAAAAGAGCAAAGTTAAAGTCAAAAAGATTTATTCAAATAGGTCACAATCTGACACTTTTGTACGTCAATGAAAATAAACAGTAATGGGTCTACCGTGCGTTCGGAAAGATACCTTTACAAGAAGAACGCACAAGAAACGAGATAGAGAACGGATAGAGTGAGTCGTGGGTTCAAGTCCCGCTCGTGAGTTAAGTTTTCCTTCCGATATTTACAATAATATAACCGTTGTATAGTCAAGATATAAAACAATAAACAGACAATATAATACGATATAGTTTGGAACGGTCTGACCACAGACTGCGATAGGATCTGCGGTCACGTCGCCATGAATGGCTCGATCGAAGATAAATCACTTATGAATGTACCGTCTACAGACCGACGTTTATTTTACACAGAATTAAGTGGTGTGTTTAGGGTTTGATTTGATTTTGATTATTGAGGAAAAGTTTTGATTTTATTTTAATGATGCAGAGTTGCATTGATTTAGGTTTTTTACCATTAAGGAATTGGGAGTATGAGCTTATGTATGCAATACTCGTAAAGAACCTTATTAGTCGTACGCTTCTACTAACATAGTTTTTAGGAATAGTCACTAACATACTATGGATTTTGTAAGGATCTGAAATAAATATTTTATTTCAGAAAAAATTAAAATATTTTATTTTTATTAATAATTATCCTACTGATTTTATAAATTCAAAAGTTTGTGAGGTTGGATGGATGGATGCTTGTTACTCTTTCACGCCAAAAACTTCTGAACCGATTAATTCTGAAATTCTGTATGTAAATAGTTTAGACCTTGGAATAACGCATAGGATATCCCGATATTCCCACGGGAACCAGGACAACGCGGGTAAAAGCGCGGGCACAGCAAGTCTAAGTATATACTTATATTGTAATAATATAATATTATGAATATTATAAACGCTTGTACATTTATACTGGTATAATATACTCAAATGACCAATGAGTATTTTAAGAGGGGTCTCAGTTGACTACTAAAGTTAAGTAATAAATTAATGAGTAGGTTAGGTCATTCCACTGGATGAGATGGGGCCGGCCTCAGTTGACGTACAATCCTAACTATCTTTTTTCAATGTAACTTTTATTTACTTTATTTACTGCTTCTAGTCAAAGTTCTTGTAAATTCTCAGTTATTTTAAAAATAGCTATAAAAATAATTCCAAATAAACATAACCAGTTTTATAATTAATTTAATACAATCATGAAATTCCGAAATAACTATATAATTCGGCTAGAAAAAAATATTTATCGTCAAATACACACAAACGTTTCGTAATTTTACTCCAATTACCATAGTTCAATTCCGTCATATCGCGATCAAACTGCCGTGTTAATAAAGATTAACATTCTTAACATCCATAAAATAAACAATCCTAAATATCTACACAAAGACGCGTAAATCCTACTAATCGTAGGCAAATTCTTTCCATTCTCTCATTTATCTTTCACAGAGGTATTTTATTCTCATTATTGCTATCGGCAGTTATAATAATTTAAACACGTTTGGAATCGCTTTGGAGACATCGTCGGCATTTATAATGGTGTATAAAAAGCGATCATGTACAAAATTGCCAACATTGAGGACCGCAAGAAGGGGACGCGTAAATGAGGAAATAATTGATTCTAATGATGAACACGTCGCCGACTCATCTCGATTTGCACTCGCAGACATTATCACGGTGACAAAAAATGAGAACAGATGATAATTTCAACTTTGTTTATGTGATATTTTATAAAGTATAAAATAAAGCACGTATTATTTATT
This sequence comes from Hemistola chrysoprasaria, assembly GCA_947063395.1. NCBI lineage: Eukaryota > Metazoa > Arthropoda > Insecta > Lepidoptera > Geometridae > Hemistola > Hemistola chrysoprasaria. The sequence goes on along the minus strand of OX346720.1, from coordinate 6,334,124 downwards.
TTTTAAGAGTATAAAAAGCATAAGTACGCAACTAACGCCTTCCATACGACAAAGCTATGTTTTAACAAGAACTATAGGTATTCTTAACGTTTTTTTTTCAACAGTTTTACAAAAGTTGTCGTTGCCTTTAAAAAAATAATTGATATGATAGTTAGACTTAGTTTCCCAACGCTGAGTTGTAATAGTCTATTCTTATGTTAATAAAGAACTTTAAAAATCAAATCAAGCAACGAAGCCCGTAAATCATTTTTAAAGCCCTATAGAAAAGGAGACAGATATACTTTTATAGAACCTTACCCCTAGATAGTAAAAGGATGAGAGTGGTGTTAATTATCAGCTAATACTGCAACTTTACTTTCAAAACTTTATTAATATCACATTATGACACATCTGCCCTTCAGACCTTCATCAAAATCAATTATTAAACCTCACCTTACGTAACTAAAAGCACAATAAAATTCAACTGAAATTACCTTCGTCAATGACAAAAGAATGATCACCATTTCCATCTCAATGGATGGAAATATGAAGGCACCACCACCTACGTACAAAGGTGTGCTACAAATTAGAGCTTAAGGTGCAATTAGGCCGATTACAGGCGAGATCTGAACATCCTGTCTGGAGGACTTCGTGGGCGAGTCTTGAGCTTCATTGTGCACATCAGAATGGGATAAAAATAATAGTTGTCTGACCTAAGTACGTGAGATCTTAAGTGTCTCGTAAGGTGTGAACTCAATTGTGAGATGTCAACATCCTGAAGTATCTTTACTTCAGAATATACGTAAAGCCGTTAAGTACTAGCTTTTGTCATGAATTATTATGTCATAGATGAAGAAAAGATGAAGTATTACTTAAGGTGGTGTGGTGGTGGTTTACGCCGAATTTACCTGATCGGTAAATTTATAAGTCGGAATTTTGTTTGCGATTCTTTCTTTTGCAAGTTGTTCAGTTGTATAGGTTTAGGCATCTCCTTAAGAGTATTATTACCTTTTTGGAATTCCTCTATACAAATCAATACAAAAGGTTAAGTCTGTAATACTTAACGACACATAACTCGACAAGGATTCGATTTGCTTCTTGAACTAGAAGAGTTCATTAATGATTTCATTAAAGACATTTCGAAATCATATTCCTACTTTCTGTTAGTGTCCGGCACAAATATGGAAAGATTAGAAAACAGATAAGCAATGGCTAATTAAGTTCAAGCCTACGCAACCTGTAATCACCTACGACACAATTGAAAACATCAACAACTTTCCTTTATACCGTACTTACATGTAGGTGTCGAAAATGTATCTTAGTGTCCTTCAAAAAGTAGGTAGATGGGTCATTGACCGAATTCGCACCGTCTAATAAATAGAGAGAGTGTGAAAGTGTAAAGAATTAATTAGTATTTGCGTTGCTCTCGAGCGGTCAAAGATTATTTCGGTGATTGATACAGATGACACTTTCCTTATGTTATTTGAATCTATTACAACACCTGCGAGTTTGTTTTTCTTGTGTTAGTAAAATACTTCTAACCGACATGGGCGGATACATACACATTTCTTGGATTAAGAATAATATATTTATTTATTATTTATTTAGCGATAAGGCCGCCCATTGTCAACCAAGAATTAGTTTTATATTATTTTAGTTGAATATGTATTATGTTATTTTGGTGATAATAAAGAGTATTCTATTTTATTATTATATAGATTACTTGCTCTTGCCAGTGACTTTGTTCTCGTGGTATGTTTGGAAATTCCTTGTTTTTTTTTAATAATAATTTTCAGCATAAAGAAAAATTACGTGGTAATGTTCACTTTTCTTGGTTTAGCTATTTGTATAGGTTTACTATGAGTGTGTCAGTCAGTCAGGACTTTGACTTATAATTTATTAAAATGTTTTAATACCTACCTACTTACTGAGTTATCTAAATCTGGTTAAAATAAAAAATTAAATTCTTTGTATTAGTTATTATAATTTGATGACTGGTGAATTAAAATCGTCGATGAGCTAACATAAAAATAATATCATAATATTATTAAAACCAGTTTTGTCTAATCCTATGATACTGGGAACATAGTGAAAATGATATCACTGTATTGGTTTTATAATCAGCAAAAAATAATAAAACTAAATACCTGGGCTTACGATGTATGGGTCAGTAAGTAGATAAGTTCTGTCACGATATCGTAAACCATATTTGAGGTTTCCTGTAAAGCGGAAAATACCGTTCTTATATTTGGAGCTGGCAACTAACGGAGGCCTTCATTCAGAGTATAAATTGCGTTCAAAATGTGTAATAAAGGTATCCCTTTAAAACAGCTACAGTCGGCTAATCTTTGAAGCGCTCGCGCTCGCAAATCAAAATTCATTGTAGCCCGAGAGCAGACACGCGGCTCAGTAAGGTCATTAAATAATACTACGTCAGAACGTAAGGTGCAGTAAGCTTTCGACACTTGCATTGTATCGTACTCCAAATTTTTTTTTAATATTTAAGAAGGTATACCATACCAACAAAATAAAAATAATAGGAATATAATAAATAATAGGATTATTGAATTGATATGTGATTTTTTGTGTAGTTGTTTAATTATATACCATAACATTTGTACGCCTTCTAGGCAAAACATGCGGATGAATACTGATAGCTGTGGATGATCATTTCAATGTAACCATGTTTTTACAAATAAATAAATTTTGATTTGATTTGATTTGATTTTAAAAGTGTAAAGACAGGAAAAGGAGATAAAATAATTTAATGTTTTATAAAATACTAGCGACCCGCCCCGGCTTCGCACGGGTAGCAGAAGTAGGTATAGTGAACGTTTAACTGGAGTAAATTCGTGTTAACATTGTATTTTAATAGATATAACCCTAATGGTTTACGCAGCGCACGCAAATTAATGACTATTTTTGTTACAATGACCAAACCTTAACACATGTATGAATTTATCGTGGGCTATTTTGAATATATTGATAAGTACTACAAACCCCTAGTACATTATTTTACTCTACCACCAATAGTTTTCACACCGTATGAAAAATAATCACTGCTTCGATTATTGTGACTAAACCAAAAAAGATGGATATAATCTATGTATACTGTTTTGTAGGTATTGATAATTACTACAATCCCCTAGTACATTACTTTACTCTACCACCAAAAGTTTTCACACCGCATGAAAAATAATCACTGCTTCCATTATTGTGACTAAACCAAAAAAGATGGATATAATCTATGTATACTGTTTTGTAGGTATTGATAAGTACTACAAACCCCTAGTACATTACTTTACTCTACCACCAATAGTTTTCACACCGCATGAAAAATAATCACTTTTTCGATTATTGTGACTAAACCGAAAAAGATGGATATAATCTATGTACACTGTTTTGTAGGTATTGATAAGTACTACAAATCCTTAGTACATTACTTTACTCTACCACCAATAGTTTTCACACCGCATGAAAAATAATCACTGCTTCGATTATTGTGACTAAACCAAAAAAGATGGATATAATCTATGTATACTGTTTTGTAGGTATTAATAAGTACTACAAACCCCTAGTACATTACTTTACTCTACCACCAATAGTTTTCACACCGCATGAAAAATAATCACTTTTTCGATTATTGTGACTAAACCAAAAAAGATGGATATAATCTATGTATACTGTTTTGTAGGTATTGATAAGTACTACAAATCCTTAGTACATTACTTTACTCTACCACCAATAGTTTTCACACCGCATGAAAAATAATCACTGCTTCGATTATTGTGACTAAACCAAAAAAGATGGATATAATCTATGTATACTGTTTTGTAGGTATTGATAAGTACTACAAACCCCTAGTACATTACTTTACTCTACCACCAATAGTTTTCACACCCCATGAAAAATAATCACTTTTTCGATTATTGTGACTAAACCAAAAAAGATGGATACAATTTATATATACTGTTTTGCAGGTATTGATAAGTACTACAAACCCCTAGTACATTACTTTACTCTACCACCAATAGTTTTCACACCGCATGAAAAATAATCACTTTTTCGATTATTGTGACTAAACCAAAAAAGATGGATATAATCTATGTATACTGTTTTGTAGGTATTGATAAGTAATACAAACCCCTAGTACATTACTTTATTCCATCTCCAATACTTATTACAGCGCATTCATATTATGTCTGTTTCGATTATTGTGACTAAACCAAAATAGATGGATGAAATATCCGTGGACTATTTTGTAGATATTAGTAAGTACTACAAACCCCTAGTACGTTACTTTACTCTACCACCAATAGTTTTCACACCCCATGAAAAATAATCACTTTTTCGATTATTGTGACTAAACCAAAAAAGATGGATACAATCTATATATACTGTTTTGTAGGTATTGATAAGTACTACAAACCCCTAGTACATTACTTTACTCTACCACCAATAGTTTTCACACCGCATGAAAAATAATCACTTTTTCGATTATTGTGACTAAACCAAAAAAGATGGATATAATCTATGTATACTGTTTTGTAGGTATTAATAAGTACTACAAACCCCTAGTACATTACTTTATTCTACCTCCAATACTTATTACAGCGCATTCATATTATGTCTGTTTCGATTATTGTGACTGAACCAAAATAGATGGATGAAATATCCGTGGACTATTTTGTAGATATTAGTAAGTACTACAAACCCCTAGTACATTATTTTATTCTACCATCAAAAGATTTCACAGCGCACGCAAATTAATAAATATATGTGACACCTTGGTTCACAATATTGCAGTTTTCTTACGGATCCCTAATATTTTTCAAAATCTCATATAGCCTATGTCACTCAAACTGAATTAAGCTATCCATAAGTGAAAGAATTTTTAAAATCGGTCCAGTAGTTTCGGAGCCTATTCGTTACAAACAAAAAAACAAAGATTCTCTCTTTATAATATTAGTATAGATGTAAATAATAGATTGTAACAAATGGGGCTACAAAGACACATTGTATACGAGAGTAAATAGAAACCCAGTTATAATGTGTTTTTAGCGCTGTGCTACACTCTAATAGCTAAGTAATAACTCTGTTTCTGTTTAAAAATATCTTATAAAACTACCTCGTATTAGGTACACCGCGGGTCTTTTTAGCCCCTTGTGTAACAATCTACTATTTTATGGAATTAAATTAATAAGTATTTAATTATATTAAATAAGGTAATACTACGAGAAAAAACATTACATAAAAGATTGTTTTTTATCGATACAGACTAGGAATAATGAAAAGTGGTACTCACAGGATTTCTTTTGGAGTGTTTTTCGTTATAACTTTGCTGTTTTTATATTTGGAAAAGTTGAATTACATAAAAATGTGATTCCTGTAATTTGAAGCAGCTGATGTGTGACTATAGAACCCTTAATGTTTTCTCAGCATTTAGAAGTTAGGCCTCCTTCATTTATGTAAATAAAATACGTATCTTACAGAAATTGTCTCTCCACTCTCCTTCTATTTCAGATTACCATCCATTATTTTGCATATTATTGACATTTACTACCTCACCGCTTTATTTATTCACGTCCAGAGTTATTTGGGAAGTATTTTTTTTAACAACATAAAAATGTTTGTAGGAAACAAAACGAGGTACGATATTTATGGTCGGTTCGATTTGTGTCAAACCGAAAATTTATACTGTCCGAAACTGATTTAACTTGGGCCTGTGGCCGACGAAAGCCGTGTTCCTTTGTGGTGAAATCACTCCTGCTTCATATGGGTAAGGCGATAGGATTAGCTGATTGCGAAGATAAAAAAGTGTTAAGTTCGTAAAATTAAACAGTAGAAGGTAAACGATCTGATTTCCGTTGAAAATGGTGATGGTTAGAGATTTGAATCTCATTTGTCGTCGTTAAACCAGACAAGTTGGCTACCATTTAGTTTTTTTATGGTGTTAATGCGATCTTCTTTATTCGCAAAAATTATCCGTTTAAGTAAAATTAATTCTTTGTTTTAAATTAAAAATAATATTAGCCCAGACCTTTTTAAGTTCACACCAAGCTTCGTAAATAACGATTTAATTGAATGGAAACCGAAGCAGTTCGCACTTATTTGTATAATGACACAGTCAATTTCGTGTTCTTAATGAATATTAGGACTTAAGGATACAATGTTGTGTAAAATTTTTACAATTTCATATATATGTCTACTTGTACAATAATTTTAAGCTCTTGCTCGTAAAGAGAAATAATATTTAAATGTTAATCTATTTTCATAAATTATTTCTATTTTAATTTATTATTAATAATATGAAATACGAGCTATTATTAGATATTAGGATATGATTATGTCTAACCTTTCTTTCCTGTTTGTCTCAAAATCTTGAATGGAGTCTCTTTCTCACGAGTTAGTCATGCGACGTTTTATATTATGATTATAGTATAATTTACGACATATGATATAACAGTAATAATATGTTAACACTAATACATTCATGTATAAAGTTTCTCTGGTTACTGCAAATAGATTTAATTGCTAAATTATAGAGTGCATGCATAAAATCTAGTTTAATATAGATAAATAGAGAGTAGTAAGTAATTTTACACTACAGTCATAATATTAATTATAGATGGCATAGATATAACATGAAGTTGTAAACACTTAGAAAAAATAGTATCTAACAGTTACACGTTATTGCTTTCAGACCATCACTGAAAATACATCAGCTAAAAATACCGTGTATAAAAATCACAAAACGAGTTTAAAAATATATAAAAATAAGTTTAAAAACATATCATCGGTAACTAAAACAATTTCACATTATTTCTGCCATAATAAAATAAATTTCTCTAATTATGAGATCCGCCATCTTGCATTTGAAACAAAACTTCAAATCGGGTTGGCCATGCGCATGCATGGAAAGGAAATGGTCTTGAAATCCAAAGAAGCTGGGCCCAGAAAGCCTTACACTTTCTATCCTGTATTGCCGTCTATATCATAGTAGCCCTATTATTATTGTTAATTAACTTATAATTTGATTTGAATAGAGTGAGGTTAAGTAAATATTTTTTATGACGTTCTAATTTTAGTAGAACATTTGCACATATCATTATAATTAATGACGATTCGTAAAATATTATTTATGCACATTTGAAAATCTTAATATTAGGCCTGTCAAATAATGTAAGGTCGACGTGGCCCAAAAACCAACAACTCCTTTGGCAACCAGATAATTTTGTTCGTATATAAACTGCGCTACTTTCTTTTTTTTATTTTATTTATTTATTTATTCAACAGAAATATTTCTTTGTTTAACTGAACAAAATACAGAGACTTACTTACTTTCTTGTATTTAAAATAAACTAATTGCATAATATACTTACCTATTATTATTTGTACTTGTATTATTTGTAAAGCGTATCCTAGCTACAAAAATAAGACCATCGTATCCCAGCGACTGGACACAATCCTATGAAAAAAAAAACTTTTTAAAATATAACATAACATACGTTCACGCCTTTTTCCCGAAGGGGTAGGCAGAGATGTACCCAGTACTCAGTCCCGTGTAGATACACCCACATTTCGCCAGTATGTTATTGGTCCCATGTAATAGGGGGCGAGCCTATTGCCAACTACCGGGCACAGTTCCAGACTCCAGGCAGTTATTGAGATAATTCCTAATGGAAAAATCCAATATTTAACACTGCCTGACCTGAGGATCGAACCCGGGACCTCTTGATTGGCAGTCGAGCATGCGCCCTCTACGCCATGGAGGCAGTCAAAATATATAGAAAATATATAGAAGGGAGTTAAAATAATATGTAGAATTTAAATTTTTTTATCGTTGATTTAATTACATAAGTACCTTTTGACTAGATTTAAAATAATCCTAGGATAGTGTAAAATTCGTAAACCGTGGTATTTAATCTACTTAAAATAACGGTAAGTATAATCATAATCATTTTATTTGCAGAGGAACATAATATGTACAAACAGGTCTTAAATTAATTTTAATTAGCCCAATACATTTTACCTTAAAGGCGTGCAAATTACCATTAAAAATAAAATTTAACTAGATGTATTATTACCTAATTAGGTAATAATACATCTACAATGTCCAAAATAATAAAAATCTAAATTTCCATGCAAAATTATAAAAAAGAAATAATTATTAGATTAAGTAGCTATGTCAAGCAGTCAATCTAAAAATTATATAGTCAAAACGAATGTCAATTGTACTTAAGTTCTATTATTATATATAAGCATTATGTTCCATGATAATCTTATTTATATTATTTCATGAATACTGTGTTTTATCAAGAAGTTGTGTTATAATAGTATAGGTAAAAAAAAATTACCACTCGGAATGGTATATTTTTAAAGATAAGTATGTTATTAGCATGATATAAATAATTTTAACTTCTTCATTGCATATACTGTGTCACTGGTGACATCAGACATCGTTGAAACCTAGCGAAAGTTAATTAGTTAAGTTACTTATTTAACGACGTAAAGATCGTGCAAGTTGTAAGGAAGCTAATTCTGCTGACGGATATCTTTGAATGAAAGTAATATACATACTAATTCATTAATATTATCAATGATTTAGGCAAGATTTTTAGTTTTTTAAACTAACACTGTTGTCTATCACTATTTTAATTTTAAATTATAAAATCCTAAATGACTCACTGACTGACATGCAACGCGGAGCCCAAACTACTGATCCTAGAGACTTGAAATTTGAAATATAGTTTCTTTTCGTTATTTGGACGTGTACTAAGATAGGATTTTTTTTAATTCAGATTTTAAAGGTTCCACAAAGGGCGTCAAAGTTTTGGTATCAAACTCCCATAATTCGTCATTGCGAGCGGGCCACGCCAATGGGCTTACACTAGTTTTGATATAGAATTTTGAAAATGTAGGGGGCGGTTTACATTATATTTCATTACTTTATTTATTTATAAAATTTGACATCCACCGTGCCTTTTTCTCATAATACATCCGCACTTCGCCAGTTGGCCAGTCTTTAGGTCCTATGTAACCTGTTACCACAGAATATAATTATTTATTACATTGAACTTAAAGACATATTATAGGTATAGCCTTAAAGACGAACCCTAGTTTGAGCCTATTGCCGGTCAGAAATCTTGACTCTAGGCTTTTATTGAGAAAATTTCTAAAAATATCCAATAACACATTTCTGTCTGGACTATCCTGGAAATAGAATCCATGAGGTCCTTAAGACCTGAGGGTTGATCAGTCGAGTTTGCGTCCACCACACCAACGAGGCATTAAAGTTGATTTAAAGGAAACATCACGCTGGTCATACAATGTGTGTTGGATCGCTTGTATCGAGAAAACGTCGTATCGCACCCACGCTCCATAAGTAAGGTGAGCATTAAGGTTTAATCGCAATACGGTTCCGCACATATTTTTTATTAGAATGTTTATTAGAATTATGAACTAATAAAAAAGTTCTAAGTTTAAAACAATAATTTATGCCTTAAATGTTATGTAAGTAATCTATACTAATATGTGAAATGTGAAAGTGAGTCTGTCTGTCTGTTACCTCTTCTCGCTTAAACCGCTGAACCGATTTAGATGAAGTTTTGTATAGAGATAGTTTGAGTCCCAGGAAAGTACTTAGTTTTTGTCCCAATATTCCCACTACACGAAGATTACGCGGGTAAAACCGCGGGTCACAGCTAGTATTATTATAAGGAGTACTTACTAAAGAATATATATATATGGGAAGAATTTTCATGAATGTATGTATGCTTGTTGTTAAAAGTTAATTACTCGAATAATCGTACAATTATTATATTCTTTAAACCGTTTTATAAATGTTGTATCGAACCTTTAATTCATCGCCCTCCGACCCGTTAATAATACCGTTAATTATCTTCTCTTTTTTCGATTTTCAAATTTGAATACAGTAACGGTCGCGCCTTTTGTGGAACAATTAAAATGTGACGCATCAAACCGAGTCAACGATACCATCACCCGATGAATCGTTATCGAGTATCGAGAGCAAATCCGTTCGGTTAACGATGTGAAGTTGACCTCAAATCGAGTTAACGATTTGCAAAGTGTCATATACGAGTGCATAAGCCTTTTATGGTTCATCATATTATGTTTATAGATATAATCTCTAAAATTATTTCATGCATTCCGTTTATTCTACTGGATTTAAATTGTTCCAGTTTATATTATAACACCTACGGATCTCTATTTTTTTCTGTACGAGTTTTAACTAGTAATGATTTCATTGAATGGTTTTATGTAAATATGGAATGCATATACTTTATAGATATAATTTAATAGGCTATAATATGCAACACTGTAAATAAGTACTTTTTAATTCCGGATTTGGTATGTACTTCATGTAAAATATTATGTTAATTAGGTACTTGACCCAAGCGCGTTCATCATCCAGTTACCCCTTAAACCATACACACAAATCAAAAATTTCGAACTTGTTATCCAAAGTCTCAACCAAATGAATCATGTCCAAAAAAATGCACCGAAAATCGAACTTCAATTTAGCACGACCCTGTACAAAGAAAGCACTTTTACTTTTTTATTGCGCTTATTTTTCTCACGATGTTGGTAGCCTGAGTCAACGGACATGCAAGCACAAAATACATATTCTGTGATACAAGTATCGTGTGGTGGGCCCTTAATTATGACGTCATGAGCCACACTCGTTGCTGGCCAACCTTTTTCAAAATTCAAATTTAATTTATTCTCTGACATAAGCTTTATGTATTTGCTTATCTTTTCTTCTGTGTTTTATGCCAGCTACATTTGACCATTGTATTGGTGATTTGTTTTTTTGTCATGCAGCGGCCACAGATTGGGTATATTTTTCACAAAATTTTAACATTGTATCGATACTAAGAGCTGTTGTATTCAAGTTATTTAACTTATTTCAAGGAAATAACTTGAAATGGCTGATAATAATAATAATAATAACCCGCTACTGAGTCCGGTTTTGGGTTCAGGTTCAGAATAAACCGATAACTAAAACTCACATCGTCCATCCACACCTATTTGGAACCCTACCTTTATTTATTTATTTAGTGTAATAATATAAACGTATTATAACTTAATTATATAAAAGATAAAACTATAACAACAAAGTAATAATAACAGAAAACATTTATTTTAATTTATTAGTGCGACAGTCGGTTTAAAAGCTCTCTTAGCAAACACAACCAAACTTTCACACGAGATAACTGTAATATTTTGTAGCTGCATTGTGTCTGCACATTTAAAGGCCTTCCAGCTTTATTATAGGCCTCTCCAAAGCATTATAAATATAAATAAATGTCAAATGGAGTTTGCAAACAGTCCGCAAACAGAAGTCGTAAAGTGCTATGACCACTTAATATAAATATGTTCTACAACAATGCAATGCCTGAAAATTGTTGGAATAAGTTGCTCGTTCATATTATATTAATATGTAGGTGAACACTTTGTCACCATAATATGTATGTGTAATAAAATATACAACTTATTATTAACTTATTATCATATGCTAATGCTAATATACCAAAGAATAATAACTATTTTCTAAACAATATCTAATTAATATATTATGCTATCCACTTGTTAAAACACTCATTATGTTATAAAATTAACTGTATGTAATTTTTTAATTTATAATTTAGAGTCAGAAAGAAAAAGAAAGAAAGAAAAATCACTTATTGAGAAACACTTGATACAAAATAGTTTAAGAGTACGACATTATGACATTAACAGAAACAAAGTAAAGTATGTCCCAACACGGCTCCAACTCAGCATGGTGCTGGCTGTGAACAGCCAGCGGAACAGCCAGCGCTGGTCTTCCGTTGGAACCACAAGGTGACGTTACGGACATTCTATAAGTACTTAATAACTTAATAAAACTATGGGAACTAGAAATACACTAACAGATAAAAAAAAACTAAATAAAATGCGTATGCTTATAAATACAATACAATAACCGTACCGTATAAAATACAATAACCGTAATACAATAATAATAATGACATCAATAATAATCAATAGACACTTGACAATCGAGTATTTTAAACAAAAAATAATGTGACCTTGAACGCGACGCGGTCGCATAGCTCTCATTACCGTATCGGACATATTTCGTAATCATGATTATAACTTTTTTTATTTATTTTGCAATTTATTTGAAAATTTGTAATCAATAAGTATTTAGGTAATTTTGTTATAATAATTATTATATAACAAACTATATTAAATAACATGCTATTGTTACAACAATTGTTATAGTTAAATGAATCTGAATCTGAATCTTTGGAGATTTTAATTGTACCACGCATTAATTAGTTTGTATGTTAGAGTCAGGAGCGTCGCAAGTGGAAAGAAATAGTCTCTGCCTACCCCAACGGGAACAAGGCGTGACTGTACGTATGTATGTATAAATTAATTAATTAAACTTGCAATGTTTATATTATTATGTACTAGCTGTGCCCTGCGGTTTCTCTCGCGTAGTCTACGTTCCCGTGGAAATATTTCAAGGTCTAAACTATCTAAGTACATACCCAATTTCAGCCTAATCGGTTCAGTAATTTTGGCGTAAAAGAATAACATTCATCCATCTTCACAAACTTTCCCATTTATAATATTAGTTATTTTATTTATTTTAAGTGGACGTTATGTTATAGGTTAATTCAATATGGCGGACGGCGCAAGATGGTGAACGGCACAAGATGGCGGACTAGTAACTTTTAAATACGGCTTTTAAACATCCATATGGTATATGTAAATAATAAAATGGTTTACTGAGAAGAGCACGAACAATGTTTTTTTTAATTAAATATTAATTTTAAAACTAATAAGTTTAAATTTATATCCGAAGTCTATTATTTTGTTACGGTTGGTTCTTATTACTTCATACATTCATGAAGTTATAAGCCAATTCTTTCATTATCGGAGTAAATTTTATTTCTTTATAGCTTAAAGCGAGACTGTCGTATTCTTTGTACCTATAAGGTGGTCTCTTTTGTCCTGTCGATGGCAATAAAAATCGATATTGTAGCAAAATGTGAGTAATCCAAGTTTATAGCTTCGCGACCACGTAATTTATCTTAATACAAATAAAGGACTCTTCCTGGTTATAAAGCGCGGTGCACACCTAATTCGCCCTCTCACACGTACCCACATTTTTGAAGATATTAAAAATACGATATTTGATTACATAACATAAAGTCTAGGTTATATAAACTAGAAAAAACAATCCAACCTTTAATAAAAATCCAATCCAAACAAGTCTTAGTGCCTTTTTTTTCTGAGATTTTTTCCTCTGTGCTGGTTTTTGTACATGAAAACTTGTTTGGATTAAATTGTTTTTTTTTTACTTAAAGTTTGTATTGTTATTTTCTAGTACCTAGTAGACTTAATTTTACTTAATTACATGTCTTCTTCTTAGTCGTGACCTCATGACTGAGGGACGTGATTATGGTTCGTCAACACCCTTGTCACCATCTCCTTCCAGACATTCCTATCCTGCGCCATCTGTATAGATGCTTGCAGGGTGGCCCCCGTAGCGTCCTGCGTCGTGTGCGTCCATCTTGTAGGAGAGCGCCCTCTGCCTCTCTTACCCTCAACACAGCCAGTGATGATCAGCCTTTCCAGGCTATCTGGGTCTCTCCTGACTGTGTGTCCAAAGAATTTTAGGACCCTCTGCCTACAGATTGTTGAGAGCCGTGCTTTTATCTGTAATTGTCTGAGGATTGACTCGTTTGTGCGACGTTCCGTCCAGGATATTCTCATCATTCTGCGCCAGCACCACATTTCGAACGCGTCAATCCTCTCGCACACGCGGGCTTTTAATGTCCAGGTTTCCGACGAATACATAAAAATGGAGAAAATAAGGGTTTGCATTAGCTTCTTTTTGGTGTTGCGGCTAATGCCCCTGTTTCGCCATATTCTCTCCAATCTTTTTACCGCTGACTTCGACATTTGGGCTCTTCTTACTACCTCCTGCTCGCAGTCACCATCGTCACTAATCTGCGATCCTAAGTACACTAGTTTGTGCACCACCTCTAGATCGCGCAACTCGTAGGTTCGCTGTAGTGTACCCGCTCTATCTACGAACATTAGTTTGGTTTTGGACCTGTTAATGAGAAGTCCATATTCAATACTGATGGTGCTGATTCTGGACAGGAGTTCAGCCAGTTCCGCTTCCGAGGCGCCTATTATTGTAGTATCATCGGCAAAGCGTAGATTACTCAGCAAGTGACCCCCTACGCGAATACCTCCTTCCCAGTTGTCCAAGACCCTTCGCATGATGTGTTCACCGATAAGATTGAACAGTTGAGGTGATAAAATACATCCCTGACGGACTCCTCTTTGTGGATGAAAAGGGTGTGATAAGTCGCCTTCTACTCTGACCCTAGACTTGCTGGTGAGGTACAAGTTCTGCACAAGAAAGGTAAGGTGGTCCGGTATACCCATTTCACTCATCACGCTGAACATCTTTTCCCAGTTGATGCAATCGAATGCTTTGGCGTAGTCAATGAAACATAAAGAAGCGCTGATGTTATGTTCCCTACACTTCTCGATCAGTAGTCTAATGTTCAGGATTTGTTCTCTTGTGCCTCTACCTCTGACAAATCCTGCCTGTTCCTTGGGAATTTGCTGCGTAATATATGCTTCCAGCCTTTTGTTTAGGATTCTCAGAAACACTTTGCTGGCGTGGGAAATGAGCGAAATGGTGCGATAGTTTTCGCATTTGCGCGTTGACCCCTTCTTGAGCAAAAAGGAACCACAATTGACTCAATCCAGTCTGCAGGCCACTGGCCAGATCGCCACACTTTCTGGCATATCGTATGCATGATTGTGATTCCCACTTGGCCCATGTTCTTCAGCATTTGGGCTGTTATTCCGTCGATACCACAAGCTTTGGGTTTAAGTTTGCTGATGGCCTCCTCTACCTCCTGGAGCAGGATGTCTGGTTCCTTATCGATGTAGTCCAACGTGGTTTCTTTATAGTTGTTCTCACTAAACAGTTGTTGACAATATGCTCTCCATCTGTCTAGAACCGCAGTCTTGTCAGACAGCAATATGCCAGCTTCATTTTCAATTGACCAGTGTTTAGGCTTGAATTCCTTTGCTAGACACTTGACGTTACATGTAGTACTTTTTATATCTTTAAAAATGTGGGTACGTGTGAGCGAGAGGGCGATTTAAACCGTCCTTTCAGCATATGTATTTCCTTTCCCTGCATGGAAGAGATCGCTCTTAATAATAAGGCCGCCAGTTGTTACTTCTTTCTAGTTTTAAGTTTTTCTTCATTGTTATTTTCTGTTATATTGTGGTACCAATAAAGGGTTTTCATTCATTCATTCGTTCATGCATTAGATGTGCACCGCACCTTAATGTTACTGTTTTTATTGTGATTTTAATAATATAGATATACCAATAATAACGTGTGAAGTAATATCTATTAATATTTACTCATACTTTAAAAGCTGTACACATTATAATAATAATAATAAAATAAAATAAAATCAATAAATTACACCCTATTAGTTATTAGTGTGTTGTATGTATAGTCTATTTTTCCTTACCAGTTGTAGGAACACAATAACAACAATGGCTTTGACTGATTTATGATATATTTCAATGTGAATTGTGTAAATTTCGAAGCTATCTAATTTTTTTTACACGTACGATTAAGTATTAAGGCTCAGTCCCTTCGGTCCAAAAATTTGTTCCTGATCTGATTGAAAGCTTTAATTAGGTATTATAACAGTTCTGTCGAAAGAATTCTGTCGCGGTGTGATTTGCTTACACGTTCCCCTATGTAAATAAAAACCGGCTATGCAGTCCAATAAGCATAAGCAATATCTAGCTTATTGCGTATCTATCACAATATTATGATATTATATATAATAATAATATATAATATATTGGAAATAATATGTTATTACCAATACCAATACCAATGTCTTTCAAATAGTCATCGGATAAGCAATTCAACGTCATTGCTTCGGATATACAACGTGTAAAAAAAAGTATAGTAATACTTCAGGGGGTGCACCAAACTGAACAACTTTCAAAAGAAAACGAATTTCACAAAAAAGAAAGTGTCTTTTCATACAAAATGGCTCAGCTGATCGGCTTATTCCAATTGAGAGTCGCATATTTTTTTGCGAATCCCGCAATTCTTTCTTATGCAAGTTGTTTTGGTAGACGGGTTGATACTTAACGGACCCATAACATAACATACATTCACGCCTTTTTCCCGAAGGGGTAGGCAGAGGTGTACCCAGGACTCAGACCCATAGTAGATACACCCACATTTCGCCAGTATGTTATTGGTCCCATGTAATAGGTGGCGAGCCTATTGCCATCTACCGGGCACAGTTCCAGACTCCAGGCAGTTATTGAGATAATTCCCAATGGAAAAATCCATTATTTAATACTATGCCTAACCTGGGGATCGAACCCGGGACCACTTGATGGGCAGTCGAGCACGCGCCCACTACGCCACCGAGGCAGTCCCCCTTAATTATAACTACACCTTTTTGTAATAAGTTGTATAGGTATTTAACTCAGTAACAAATATTTACATGCCAGCACATACCCTTTCGCCCGGTAATAAAATGAAGACAATGTGCACACGGGATGAGCATCCCGAGATACGGCGACCCATGGACTGATCCACGTGAGCCGATAGGTCCCGAGATTGTTGATCCTCTCTTGTTTTACTGCCATCTTACTATGGGAAAATATCATATTAATATTATACGTATGAGACATTTTATCAGGTGCTTTCATTGTTTGAACTTTTACATTCTATTTTAGACTTACTGGTTCGATTTTGTTCCATTTGGTTTCAAGTTGAAGCTATGTTATGAGCTTTTAGTGTAAGTGATTTTTAAAGCTACACACATGGGCGAACGCGCCGCACAGAAACACGCCGACCCGAGCACACCATAAGGTAGGCCATAGAGTTGTTGTTATCTTCCATACATGCGACCTGACCCGTCAGACGCCTGACCAGCTGCCCTGTGTGCGCCAACCCTAAGTTACGAAATCTTATGCAG
Source organism: Hemistola chrysoprasaria (assembly GCA_947063395.1). NCBI lineage: Eukaryota > Metazoa > Arthropoda > Insecta > Lepidoptera > Geometridae > Hemistola > Hemistola chrysoprasaria. The sequence goes on along the minus strand of OX346720.1, from coordinate 6,317,073 downwards.
CGGCCACATATTAGGCATATTTGCACCAATGTAACATTGGGCCTTATTGGTATATATTAAAATATATATATTAAAATTCAGTTACAAGGTTTTCCCCTTCAGCATTTCAAGTTAATAAAAAGTTTATAAAAAACTAATTACTTTACTATATCTTTTTAATAAAGATATAAATATTTAACTAACTCAGTACCTCCCAAGATTTAATTTATATCATTCAAATGACAAATGGCTGTTACACACGGAAATAATATACAACCAGGTTTAATAGGTTACTTAAAAGGTTCCACAATTATGGTGATTATTAATACTTACCTACTTTAAGGGGGTCTAGAATGATTTACAATAAAAAAAAGATATATATAACAACTTAATATAGATGTTAAATTAATTCTCAATTATCCTGTTAGAAAAGTTTATTGTAATTATCATATAAAATGTGTCTATTAAATGATATAGATAATAAATTTTATCAAGTTTTCTGAACTTATTAATTATAAGTTCATGTGACTGTTTTTACTTTATTTGTAAGCATTTTTTTTAAATATACCTCCTATACCTTCCTATACCTACCTAAACATTACTGTGTTCCGGTCTTAAGGGGAATGTTACCAGCGAAATTACTGGGCATGACGAGTTTCAACAACTAATAACTCAGGGTGACAGGCGCAGCACAGAATTTTGATTTTTAAAATACTGGGTGGCACTGTGTCTGATATGGGCAATCATGATGCTTATCATCAGGTGCTTTGCTCCTCATATCACTTACTATAATAAAAATAATCATACCGCAAATCGAACGCAGCCCAGTACATTTTTTTTAAAACTACGGCGTAGTAAACGCGCTTTCGTGAAACGCGCATTGTCAGCGATGATGAAAAACGCCCTGTATAAAGCCTCATTGCACACGGTGTTGACAACACCGATGGATCATAGTGTGGTCACGAGGGAAAACTCTAAGCCGTAGATGTTTCCCTAGTCTTTGATGCCCTTAGTGCTTATAATCTAAGGCATTTTTAGGTGAATGTCCTACGCTACGCTTGCCGGTCCGTGGTCTCCATTCGAGGACTTTACAGCCCCATCAGCCACAGTTCTACGTGCTATGTGCCCTGCCCACTGCGACTTCAACTAGCTAATCCACTGGGCTATGTCGTTAACTTTTGTTCTTCTACGGATGTCCTCATTTCTGATTCTTGATTTCTATTTAGACAAATTAAATAATATTGCATCGGAAAATTGAGTCCGATCAAGCTTCTTGTGATCCTAGTTATTATCAACGTTGTTGGAGATAATGTTGCCAGCTTTCAATAAACGCAAAATATTGATCGTGTTGCCAACGCGACGTAGCAAAATATTAATAGAAATATCAAGGTGTACCTTCTCCTGTGAAATAGCAACCGGAAGGGCCGGTGGTAGTACGTGGGCCGCATCCGGCACCCACAAATGCGTTCCTAGATTTTACGTAAACCAGGTGTGCTGACATTAAGATGGTGAAAGATCTCGGAAATATTGCTCTAGCGTTGAAATTTTATGATTATTTGCAAGTTTAATTTCAGAATTTAATACTAATGTTTACAAGTAATTTGATTTAATATTGCTTTCGGTAAATTAAGGTCCTAAATCTTAATGTTATCGCAAAGAAAATCCATATTTTAGATATTGATCCAACATGTTTTGATCAAGTCAAATCCAAGTCCTCTAAACCATTTCCAGATGTTGGTGTATATTGTATATAGGTATATAAAGGTGATGACTTACAATAATTAATGCAGTTTAATTGAGTATTAACCCATCGTATAATATTTTTGATATATTATAGAAAAATATATTCTGTTAAAATAATAATATTGTATTTTGTTGACCTCATAGTCGAAAGCTAGAATTCAAGTCACGATAAGATTCCCGTTCTATAATAGAAACCCCACACGGTGCTTCATTCATGCTGCTGCGCCTTTCATTTTCGTTCCACCACTTTTCTCAATATCCCGTCTCTTCGAAATATGTCTCTATCTTATAAACTGTATGGTTTAATTTGATTCAGCTCTAGAATAAAGTTGTGTCGTTTCGCGTCGTGGGTGTTCCAAGTTGTTTTCAAGGAAACAATCCATATTTCATCGTAAGACGCCTCTGGTATCGCGACACTGTCTCAGTAGGAACAATTACAGAAGGCAAAACCTACTAAAGCTTTGCCACCTGCTCTCACTGCGATATTGTCACTACGGGTAGATGTTTTCTTTAACTGTGTCATTCTAATTAAAACTTTAACACTGACCCATTAGATTTCATATTGCATGTGTTCCGTTCAAGTACGATTTCAAAGGAAATTGAATCATTTTAATGAGCATATGAGTGCTAAGTTTCTTTGACATGTTTAGAAAACCACATTCGATATAGAATAGAGGCCCACGCGTTTTCATTCGTTGAGCGTCTACTGTAACTACTGACATGATTTGTGGAGGCGCCGCGGCTACTGTAAAATGCAGAAGTTAACAATAAAGTACCGACTTTCATTGACAATTATACTATTTACAGTATTTTAGCGCATTGTAGTACGTATATGTATGTGTTTTATTATGTAATAAATTTGTATAATGTTTCTTTAAAATAAACGTCTTTTGTTAGGTTTGGTACTCGTACCTATACTCGTACGTACTCGTACGTATAAGTATACTGATAAGTCATACGATTCCCAAGACATACCGATTGGGCTGAAATTTGGTATGTGTGTAGCTTAGTGAAACCGCGGGGCACATAACATAACATAACATAACATACGTTCACGCCTTTTTTCCCGAAGGGGTAGGCAGAGGTGTACCCAGGACTCAGTCCCATAGTAGATACACCCACATTTCGCCAGTATGTTATTGGTCCCATGTAATAGGGGGCGAGCCTATTGCCATCTACCGGGCACAGTTCCAGACTCCAGGCAGTTATTGAAATAATTCCTAACGGAAAAATCCAATATTTAATACTGCCTGACCTGGGGATCGAACCCATGACCTCTTGATTGGCAGTCGAGCATGCGCCCTTTACGCCACCGAGGCAGTCACAGCTCCGCCGCCGCGGACAGCGCGCTAGCGGCCGCGGGGCACAGCTAGTAGAATATGATATAAACATTTGAAAATATGCATATGCATTACACATTGCATACATAGGTATATATGACAAGTGTCCTATTAAAACATATTTCAAAAATTTCATTTAAACTTTTCGCCGTGGAGTTACCGGCTTTAGAATAGTGCTCCACCCTCTCTACCCGTGGTTGCCGTAAGAGCCGGCTAAGGGTTAACAGATCCAGAGGACGGGCAGCAGCAACCTCTGCAAAAAACCATCGAACTGCACTCGACAACCCGCCTGCCAAGCGTGTCGAGTATTGGCAAAACCCCCCCTTTATGGGGTCGGCCTATGTTCAGTAGTGGATGATGATGATGATGATGATTTAAACTTTTCAGTATTGTTATGCCTTTGATAATTGATACTCGGTATCTTGATGAGCTTAGAGCTTTTAACAGAACTTCAAATTTTCAGATTTTGAAATAAAATAGGCATTATGTTACAAAACTAATTGGTTATCATCAACAAGTTGGTGTTATCTTAAGGAAAGGCCAGGTCAAAAGTACCAACAACCGACGAGCATGCATGAAGAATGTGATGAAAGTGGAAGAAGCGAAAGTTGTATGTCAGGATCGTAGCAAGTGGAAAGAAATAGTCTCTGCCTACCCCAACAGGAACAAGGCGTGACTGTATGTATGTATGTACTAATTATAACGGTAAGTATACAAATAAAATATTTATTCTGTTATAGACCGAATACGCTGCAGCATAATATCTCGCTGCATGACCCGTTACGTTAAGGTCACACAAAGGCATAAGCAATAAATAATTTGGAAATTAGCGACTCTATTCGCTTCAACAATACTGAATGTACTACGTGGGTGTAACATACAAGTAACTCAGCCAACGGGGAACTGAAATTCCTAATTCAATTAACATTTGAACATTACTTAAGTAAAGCATAGTGTAAAGAAACCATGAGAGTCGTTGAATGTTTGAAGAATGCTTGCAGTCTGTCGTGTCGTCCCGTTAGAAATGTCTACTAAGGCGATTACGAGATTATTGTGATGGTTAAATTTTCCACAGAGAAGAATATATGATATATTAAAAAAGTGCTACATAAATTATTCACTTGTTGGGCTTATGTTTTCATCTTTTTATACTGCAAAATGTACTCAATCTTTATCATTTATTGAGCATGCACCTTCAGAAAAAAGGCTGTTAGCTATTTGTAAATAAGGTTTACTTTAAGCATTGTACGACATGTCAATAAGTGAATCGGCCGGTTTGGAGAAACTCAATGAAGTAAAATGTTAAGGCATACGTATGTATGCATAGAGTAAAGTTCCATACCTAGATCATTAGTTCCTTGCGCAACGTATGAAAATAAAATGGCCATAACTTTTGATTGCGTTAACTTAGAAGTATGATTTTTTACAGCCACAAGGGACCGCAGATTTGAATAGTTGATATCAATTTCAACTTGATACCTTCACACGTTCTCGTAAAGTTAAAGCGTCTTGACAGACAGACCGACAGCAAAGTGATCCTATTGGGGTTCCTTTTTTCCTTTTGCATGGTGGGATATTAAAATCTTTAATGTTTTATATGAAGGAAGAGGTAAGTAAAAGTATCTACATAATATTTTACATAAATAAAATTTGGTAACATATCAATAAATATTCATTCTCTGTGAAAATATTTAACTTAATCATGCTTATAAATGTATTTTAATTTTACAAAAGCAAGCAAATCTCTGCAAAAACTGCACGTTGAATTAAACTTATTGTTGGGTAAATCTTCAAAACAATGGTTTTACCTTTACATAGATTTATTTAAGAATGGATGATCCTTCGTTATATTCCTGGCAACGAGTGAAAATCTCATAACTAGAAAATGTCTTAAATGTCGCACTGTCTGTCATTCTACGAAGTGAAATAATAATAAATTTAAAAAATATTTATCACCATATATTGTAAAATCAAATCCTAAATCACTCACTGACTGACATGCAACTCAAAGCCCAAACCGCTGATCCTAGAGACTTGAAACTTGGAATGTAGGTTCTTTTTGTTATCTGGATGTTACGTTTATAAAGGATTTTTTAAAATTCACATTCTAAGGGGTCCAAAAAGAGCGTCAGAGTTTTGGTATAAAACTCCCATATTTCATAATTGCGAGCGGGCAAAGCCGCTGTTCTTACACTAGTTAACTTATAATATTTTATAATTAGTTTTATATCTTGACTCAAGGAAGGTAGAATATAACTATATTATATAATAACCATGTCATGTGCCACAAAAAAATTTTTGAAGTATAAATATTATTAATCGTATTTTAATTCAATGATCGATTGATATTAATAAAATGAATTAATTAGAAAACGCTTTGCCTCTTAAATCATTTAGAGACTACTCTCACCTGAGAACCTGTTTTTTTTAATATGTGAGTCATAAGCGAAAAATGACTCATTCATTAATTAAGTAATATAAAAAAATTAGGGCGTTATCACAACATTAAGACATTTTAATAAATCAATGAGCTATAAACTGTGGTTAAGATAATTTGACATGTTTACAGCACTTTTAGCGTTTTATAAATATTTTTATATAGAAACCATCATTAAAACATTGAAAATTAAAAAGTTTTTATTTAACGTTACGTTTTATTTACGTAACGTAAATTATCGGAACAGTGCCCGGTAGATGACAATAGGTTCGCCCCCTATTACATGGGACCAATAACATACTGGCGAAATGTGGGTGTATCTAGTATCTACTATGGGACTGAGTCCTGGGTACACCTCTGCCTACCCCTTCGGGAAAAAAGGCGTGAATGTATGTTTTTTTAATGTAATTATCGTTTTGAAGCAAATTTACCATGTCATTTAACGTAGACCCATTTTGTCAAACAATATGAACCCATGCAGTGAAAATGCACCTTGTGCCCCCGTGCATAGCATGCGCAGCGGTGAGTTTGAGCCGCTCCATGGATGGAAAGGTACAATTTTTATGACAGAAAAATCCACTAAGAAAGGATTTTTCAAATCGTTTCTCAAAAATCAAAGTTTCAAACATGTTTTAAGTTCTCATCCAGAATGTGAAATCCATGTAAACTTCCTACACAAAGGCGGAGATGTTTCCACGTTAGATTTCAAGTGCAGCGTATAATTTTGGTGCGACGCTATCTCAGATAATCTGAAGAGAAATATTGTCGGTGGTTTAGCCACGGAGGTATATGATGAGAATAAAGGCTTAATAAAACTTATTTTACTTTTAAGAATAAAATTCACCCTCGAACGGGATTTGAATCCGTATCTTCCACACCAATCCGTTTGGTGGGCACTGTACCAATTGGGCTACCGCGGAATTACTAGTCTTCGGAAAAAAATGTATCCCACCTGTGACACCTACAAGGGCGTTGTGTGTTTATCTATAGGTAATGTATTTTAGGTGCGGGATCAAATCGCTTGTGGGTGAAAGTTTCTTCCTATATTAATATTTTATTACAGGCAAATATACTGCTTAGTCCATAAAAAAATATATACAATATCATATTATTTTGCATATATATTATGCCATTATCTTAAGAGCGTACATGGCCTTCTAGGAATTTGACACAATACTATGGAAAATTTACCAAATCTATGATTTATATTCCCGTGTTTCCTCCGAATATAATCAAACCATTCTATAAATTTATATCCTGATATTTTTATAGTGAAGAAACCTATGGCACTGTCATTTTAATTTCTCTTATAAACCCTAGGTTTTTTCATACTGAATTTCCAAATATTTGCAAAAATATGTAGAGTTTATAAACAAAATTAAAAAGATAGGGACATGCTTTACTTCAACTGAAAAATATCAGGATATATCAAATAGGTTCACTGTATTCGGAGGAAACAGGGGAACGCAAAACATCGATATAGTAAATTTTCCATAGAATTGTGTCAAACTGCTAAGAGGTACTGTATCCTGTTAAGATCTCATATTAAACACATAGTTATCGGGTAAACTGTTGGACACATATATAGTAAAATATATGCAAATTTTTCATGATTATTATAGTCTATGAAGCAAATTAATTACTACAAGTTGTTATCCAAACCAATCTATCAACTCTGCACCTGCTACAACAATGTATCACTTTCGATTTATACTACTCGCACCAGCTGACAATAAATCATTCAAAAACGATAAATGGTTGATTGTACTAAGCTGCTTGACTTAATTGCTTGCAATTGACCCTAAAACCTGGTTATGATTAGACATTTAAATATTGAAGGATTTGCTATCCTAGCAAAACCAAATCATATTGAATTTAAAATTCGAAGGTCTTCGACCTGTTTGTTACCAGTGATGACTAGGGATCTGAAAATTGGTATATGACTGTGGGCCTTATCAGTAAGCTCACAATAGCGCAACGAGTTATGGCGAAGGATATGCTCGGGATTTCTCTGTGAGATCGAGTCAGGAATCAGGAGATCCGTAGACGAATGAAAGTTACCGACATAGCCCAGGGGATTAGCAAGTTGAAGTGGCAATGGGTAGTTCACATAGCACGAAGATTTGGTGGCCGATGGGGTTGTATAGTTCTTGAATGGAGACCATGGACGCATACCGCTTACAACCGGACTGAATGGAAATCTTTGGGGGAGGCCTATGTTCAGCAGTGGAAGTACTATCGCTGACATGATTATGATGATGATGATAATTGAATTGAAACGTTCTATGGAATAAAAATATTACGGTTTATATTTCAACGTGCACACAATTAATATTTACAGTAATAAGTATCTTCACCAACTATTAATTTAGTGGATTTTAGTGGTGGTTGGTGGCCACTTGTACAAGCCTAAGTTATTTTTAAATGTAATTCCTGTATTGTTGTGTCCTAGGTATGGTGTACAACAATGTGTTTATCTATCTACATTTATTCCTATGTCAAATTATTTCAAACACATTATTATTATTGTGGGCGTTTCTCTTTAATAACTAGGTACCTAGGTTCTACCTATATTCTAATCATACTTGTAATTACGACTCAACCTTTATGTTCAATTTCATGGGCCATTTAAATTATTCGTATATAATGTATTGCTACGCTAGGTTTTTAATATAAAATAATAATTTTATTAGAAATCTACCATTTTATTAGTGTTTATTATTTATTCGATATTGTAACTTTCTTACATATTCCTCGATAACGTCAGCTTTCAAACAAAAAACCGCATTAAATTGATTCATTCACGATGATTACGTTACCGCAGGCAGACACACTGATTAGTTAAATTTATAACACTCCTCCGTTTCGCGGTCGGGGGTTAAAAACGAGGCTCTATTGTGCAAATGTAGGGTATAGTATTTGATACTTTCTCGTTGTGTCTCGACGCACGATCTACTCTTACTACGATCTACTACTAAGGCTAAGATAACATAACATAGTCACGTTTTTAACATAGTCACGTTTTTTTCCTGAAGGGGTAGGCAGAAGTCCGCCAAGAACTCAGTCCCATAGTAGGCACATCCACATTTCGCCAGTATTTTATTGGTCCTATTTCGTAATTCTTACATAACATAACAAATTTTAATAGAAAAATCTATTAACACTGTCTGATCCAGGGATCTAGAACCTGGGACCTCATGATCGGCGGAAGCACTTGCAAACCACAATCGAGACAGTAATTTTCATATCAAAATATTATGTATTATTACGATTACTGGGCGTGAAGTTACCGGGTTTAGAATAGCTACCCGTGGTTGCCGTAAGAGCCGGCTAAGGGTTAACAGATCCAGAGGACGGGCAGCAGCGTCCTCTGCAAAAAACCATCGAAATGCGCTCGACAACCCGCCTGCCAAGCGTGTCGAGTATTGGCAAAACCCCCCCTTTATGGGGGAGGCCTATGTTCAGTAGTGGATTACCAACGGCTGATGATAATGATGATGATTACAATTACTAAAAATTATGCTAGTATCGCTCCAGAGGCTCAAGATACAAGCCTGGAGCGTGGTTTGGGGCATATACTATTTCATACTAATATTTTATATACTAATATTATCAGATTTATAGTAGATAAGTATCTACAGTGAATATGAAGTATCGTTGTTATAGCATTACTATTTGTGTACAAAATATTATGGCAATAAATAATCTATCGTGAAACTTTCAGTTCTAATATGAATAATGTAATAATCGACGGTAGATCTCATAATTTAACATAATAAATAAATAAATCATAATTTATTTATTATAACTGAAGCTTAATGGTAATACGGTAATGGAATTAATCTAATGCCCATAACTGGTATTCGCAGCATTGAAGGGTACCGATATTTATTAAATTTGTACTTGCCTAAAGCTCCGTATACACTGTTATATAGAAAAATGATTGACTTTTTTATTTATTTCGGTGAAATTCCGGTTATTGCCATACATCAAAAGCTTGAAGTAAGGATACATTTTAATCCTCAGGACATACAAAATATTAAAGTATAGTCAACACAAACAGCCGAAAAAATTACGTAGTACATAGCAACGTATACAATAAAGATAAATAGATACTTACCTAAGTTACCAACCACATTCTTTAGTAAGATTTTTAGTCGCTGCAAGCTGTCATTAATCTTCGATGACTTACTAACCGAGATTGCAGATTACAAAAATCTGCTATAGCTTCAACAACGATGTCGTATTCGGATTCGTATAATATAAAAATATCTTTATGCATTTAATTCAATAGCAAGCACAAGGTAAGGGCTGTTACACACCTTAGCGTTAAAAATGGTTACGTGTGAATTGTGTCGCTGCAGTTACGCTGCTGGTTACGTAGTTGATAGTAGTATCAACTCGTAGGACCGTAGACCACGACAGATCAAGTGTCAGACCGACAGTTCGACTCTGGCATTCGTAAAATTATTTGTTTTTTCTGTCAACTGTGTGTGGTCGCGGTGTGGTTGCGTTGTGGATGCGTTTTGGTCTGTGTTAAAAACGAAATAATTTAGTTATAGAATAATGTATAGGATATGTTAGTCTAGTATTAATTATTCCTAGCGTTGCGTTAAATTATGAATAAATAAATTATGTAAGTAAAGATTAGATTCTGTACCCCGAGCACAAACTTTTGGACAATTGCATACGTATCGAATTCGTATAATCGTGATGTCAAATCCCATATATTTTTAACAGATAACGTTCAAATTCGATACGATTGCGATTGTCCAAAAAACTCGAGCTAGGCCCTCTGACCTCAGCTTAATTGTGATATGAACGTAGCTTAATCTCGCGCGGATTGAAATGGCATTCTAATGACGTCACCAATGATGTAATCCGATACACATCAATCGTAGGTACGTCTGACACTCCGCATTGTTAAATAAACCAATGAAATTATACCTTCGCTTATCTACGGCTTAAATCATCTTTGACAGATAATATAAACAATGCTGTGCACTTGTACTTTGCAATAGAGTTTTATATTGATAGACTAGCTGTGTCCAACGATTTCACCCGCGTAGACTTTATTCCCGTAGGAATATCGGGAGAAAAAGTATCCTATGTGTTATTCCAGGGTCTAAGATACCTACATACCTAATTTCAGCTCAATCGGATAAGTAGTTTTGGCGTGAAAGAGGAACCAATGCTGGCCCCGAGGTTTGTTATGTGTACAAAACAAGTGAAGGTAATGCCTTCTAGAGCATATTTCTAGTCTTTCTACACTTGCAGCAAGTCCAGTATAATAATACCTTAAGGATGCTGTTAGGGCTTCCTCGAGTTTGTAGTGCCTCTAGCATATTCGCCGAGTGCGTAGTTGATGGCTCTAATGCCATCTTGCGCAAACGGTCTTCATCTCTGGGCCATCTCTGGCAATCTCTGGGCAAGTTTTTGGAAGTCCAAACAGCATAATGAAGGTATTGTCAGAAATGTGAAATTGTCCTATTTTGGGCCACTGGATGAGGCTACATGAGGATTTTGCCATTAATGTTTTATTTGATTATTGAAAAATGATAAGTCGTGGTTTGCGGAGTTTCAATAACAACTCCTCAATATTTTCATCTACAATATTATTAGTCTCTGTTCGAAGTCATGACATGTCGTGGGAAAAGACGATCATAAACAATTTGTAATAATATAAAACTGCGCTAAATAACAAAATAAAGTGACCGGTAAGAGCAGGCGAATGCGAGCGGGCGTGCAGCGAACTTGCACGCGCGCGACCACAATCACGGTACGGCCCACACTGCCGACACCCGAGTCCCCCACAAATTATGCTAATGTGTGCAGTGTGCAGTGCGTTCGTATACGCGCACATATTCAGACCGGCAGCGACCAATTTCTATGAAGACAAACTACTGTTCTTAGTGTTCTGTGCTTGAAGTGAGTTAACAAAACTCTTGTTTGTTTTATGCATGGGTGACACTGAACAGTCTAAAACCATAAACCGATGAAAAGTCAAACAATAAAATCCATTGAGTCGACAAAGAAAAGTCCAATATTTGTCTTGTAACTTAAAGTTGACATAATATTTGTGCAGCTAGTTTCAATTGGGAGTACTTATATAACTATATAGGTACAAATCTATGGCATAGATAAGTAAGTACTATAATTGTACTCGGGCACGTTTTTTTTTTTACGTTTAATAATAGATGAGGTATATCCAATGTGTTCTGATTATATTACAAGAGAGAGAGAGTTATCGCAGTTTCTTATGAAAAAATAATAGCTCTGGTTGGCCATATTGCTGTACCAATCGGGCTGAAATTGGGTATTTAGATAGTTAACTATCTAAATACCCAGTTTAGACCCTGGAATAATAATAATAGGGTACTTCTTATCCCGATATTACCGCGGGAACCATAACTACGTGGATGAAACGGCGGGGCCCAGTTAGTCTATAATATCTTTGAGCATACCTATAAAAGATATTATAAGGAAATAGACAGAGAGAGCATTGTACATTATTGTGTTGGCACAAAAATGTAAATACGAGTAAATTAACTAATTTTTGACTAGCTATTCAAACATAAAAATAATAATAATTTAATATGATATTTGTTCATTAATATTAATTCCCGTGCGAATATTCGGATAAAATTCCTATGTGTTATTTATGAGTCCGAACATACCGAATTTCAGCCTAATCGGTTCAGGAGTTTTGGCGTGAAAGAGTATCAAACATCCATCCATCCATTCTTACAACCTTTCGCATTTAAAATATTTGTAAGATTATTGATTATAGGTACCTAAGTATATTTTTGAAGTTGCTTTAGGACATTTTAAGTACCAAGTAGGTACTATACTTTTCTTCTAACATGTAACTATTCGATACCTAAGTAGGGTACGATACAATTACACAGACGGTTATTCCCCGCTTGTCGAACTGGCGCGGATGTTTAAGATAAAAGATACTTATTATAAAAAATAAACAATTACTGCGTTAGTTGGTATTATATATCTAATCCCTGTTCAAAGAATCTGATTGTGGTATTTCTTGAGTGGTGAGACGGGGAACACCTAGGTACTTATTACTTATGTAATATAATTAAGTCGTTAAGATAATAATTGTGTTCTATATCCGGCTGCATGCCACATAAGGGTAAAGCTACTCAAGTTAACGTTTCCTTTTCTACTGATATTATAAATGTGAAAGTTTGTGAGGATGGATGGATGGATGTTTTGTTACACATTCACACCAAAACTACTAAAACAATTGGGTTGAAGTTTGGTGTTTAGCTTTGACCCAGGAATTACACATATGGTACTTTTATCCGGATATTCCCACGGCAACGGATACAACGCGGGTGAAACCCCGCGGTTTCACAGCACAGCTAGTAAATTCATATTATTATTATTTTATGTTTTTTTTTCATTCCCTATATTGTGCCAGTATCTCCCAGTTGTTATTATATGCAGTAAGTTCGCGTCACGGCGAGGTCGACCTCGACGCCTATTTCCGTCACTAGGCACCCACACCTTCTCAACCCTTGCCCATCTCTCCGGGCCCATGCGGCTCACACACAAAGGAGATGAAAGAGGTCTGATCTGTGGGCTCACATGTTCCGCCCAGCCCGATCGCATTTGAATCTCGCTGTTTTGGCTCCTACATCTCCAACACCTGTCATAAAACGTAGTATAGTCTTCTTCACGTTGTTTATTATGTGATAATAACTGATTATAATAAATATTCATCATTATCAGCGAAAAGACGTCCACTGCGTTTCTCGTAGATAAAGATAAAGATAAATTTATTGCCAGCATAGAAAAAAATAATGCAAATCTAAACATTTCACAAAAATTAAATAAAGTTAGATTACTACTATCAATTGGGATATGCTCAGCTTTGTGCTGCACAGGGTGACCCTGTGCAGCGCTGGTTTTCAGCATATCCCATGCTCGAATACAGCAATACATAATACAACACACCACGCTTGGCAGGCAGCTTGGTGATAGGCTTGGCGCGATAGTTGGAATACTTGGAAACGGAGAATGCTGCCCACTCTTCGAATATGTCATTCTGCCGGGTCTCACGACTCACGGTAAAGGGGTGGCTCTATTATATAGCCGGGAACCACACGGCCAATAATAAATATTAGGTCTCGTAATTCAGGTAAATACATCATATAATTTACAATACCCACGTAGCTTTGTTCATGAATGAAAGTCATTTGACAAACTAGCCAGTTCAACTAAATGAAACCGCAGGACCAAGCGTAATGTACGTAATTTATGTTGAAAACAATATTTATGTGTATTTACATAAAGTCTGCGGTGTTTCCGTGAGTATGACCGGCGACAATGTCAGAGATAAGCCCAAATGGTGCGAAAATACCGTTCCCAGGTGTGCTAGCCACGAACCTAGATATCTGAGAGCTTTGACACACGAGCTACATTTTGCTAGTGTTTCTCAACAAGTTATTGACAACTAGCTGCGCCCCGCGGTTTCACCCGCGTTGTCTTCGTTCCCGTGGGAATATCGGGATAAAAAGTATATTATGCTATTCTAGGGTCTAAGCTATCTACATACAAAATTTAACCTCAATCGATTCAGTAATTTTAACGTGGAAACGGAACTACGTATTTGTTCCGTTTCACACTAAAAAGCGGCAAGCCCAGCGCGCTAGATGGCACTGAGCTCGAGTTAGAACGAGCTAGCGTTTTGTTTTACTGTACCTAAGAAAGACAACTTTGACATTGTACCTACTGAGATTTGAGATTGATAATTATCTGTACTATTAGTAGAACTTTTGTGTATAAAGACTAAAATTAATAAGAATCTTCATAGTGGTGACTCGTTCACTATTTTTGCGTTAACGAAACGAAAACATTTTCTATAATCGGTCAACTAGTTGAAAAACTAGATGACGTTTAACTGGTTCGTAGAAACGTTAACTGTTGTATAGAATGAACTGTGCGTTAATTAAATCGGTAGTAACGTTGCGTTGAAAACTAATACGGCAACTTAATGTACTTAGTTATTTGTCTAAACCAACATTATTTTTTTTTAGTTTGAGTGAGCAGTAAATTAGATTTATGAATTTAGACAATAAAATGAACAAATATCCCTTCATACTTTTCCAGGCTCAAGCCTGGCTAGTGTTTCGTTTGCGTATCATTGAACGACATTGTAATAACTGGCTGATAGAATCAACTACGTTTGCCGTAAAAAGAAAACAGTTGACCCGTTAACTGTAGAAAAACTGTTTAAAAAACGGTTCGTTGATTCAACGCCCACCACTAAGATCTTCTTAATTTATATAATACTCGTACTACCTGTGCCTGTTAAAAGACCTTGTACTTTGTATTATTCAAGGGTAGTAAGTAAGTACCTAATTTTAGCCGTATCGGTAATCGGTTGAGTGATTTTGAATTGGTTGCGGGAAGAGGCAATGTATGTTTACACACAGACACTACACATATACACAAAAAGATACCGACGAACTTTCGAATTGATAAAATTAGTAGGGTGACACTTGATGAATGAGTGGTATTTAGAAGATTAGTTTCTCAGAGATTCTGTCAAGAATAATCGCTTGTTTTGACCAAAATATCAAGTTTCGCATTTGCGTACCATCATCATCGTTATTTCATTTAAAAGTCCACTGCTGGACACTGAACATAAGGTGGGTCTAATATATAACATAACGGTGGGCTTTTCCAGTACTCGGTACGCCTGGCAGGCGGTTTGACGAGCGCAGTTAGATGGTTTAAAGTTTAAATTCTTACACGAAACTTAGTGAAAATAAATATGTACCCAATTAAAGTATTGTGTATTAATTTATGTTTTTTTGTAAATATATGGCAATAGGCTCGCCCCCTATTACATGGGACCAATAACATACTGGCGAAATGTGGGTGTATCTACTATGGGACTGAGTCCTGGGTACACCTCTGCCTACCCCTTCGGGAAAAAGGCGTGAATGTATGTTTTTTTTAAATATTGTTCGCTTTATATGTCTGAAGCCAAGTAGAGAAAGGAAGTAAAATAATTTTACGATAATTACCTATATTAGACGTTAGTAGATAGGTAGGTACTCTAAGTTAGTAAGGCATTGGCATATATACTCAGCCTTATACCAAAAACAAGGAGGTATATACTATATAATACCTAATACCTATATATACAATGTATACCTCGTCTGGTATCACTATACATTATAAAATCCTAAATGACTCAATGACTGACATGTGCAACGCAGAGCCCAAACCACTGATCTTAGAGACTTGAAACTTGTAATGTATTTGGTTTCCGTTGTCTGGACGTGTGCCAACCATTCTAAGGACAAAAACAATTTTACTTCTTCTGTCACACTACCGACCAAATGTGATTTACTGTACTCTCCTCTCCCTGCACGGTTGTCTGGAAGAGATCGCTCTTAGCGATAAGACCGCCAATTGTTACATTATTTGTTATAATTGTATTTTAAGTTTCATGTTTGTAGTATAATAATAAAGAGTTAATCTATCTATCTATCTAAGTGGTCCAAAAAGCGGCGTCAAAGTTTTGATATAAAACTCCCATAATTCATAATATCGAGCGAGCAGTGCCGCTGTTTAAATACTAGTTAAACATGCAAATGTTTGTATTAAACACTTATAGTCGGTTATACCTACAACATTATAGAAAGCTGTGGTTTTACAAACAAATAAATAAACTGGCATGTTTAAGCTAGCCATGCAGGTTAGTGTGTAGTTGACAGTTACTGTTGTCTATGCCTATGAACTCTCATACAAATAAACTCGTTAAAATCATTAAAACCAGCCCTATGACGTGGCGAAATTCTGTTGCACCTAGAAGAATATACGCAGCTTTATTCCTATCAAATAGAGACATAATATTATTATACTGACTCGGTGGCGTAGAGGGCGCATGCTCGACTGCAAATCAAGAGGTACCGGGTTCGATCCACAGGTCAGGCAAAGTGTTAAATATTGAATTTTTCCATCAGGAATTATCTCAATAACTGCCTAGAGTCTGGAACTGTGCCCGGTAGATGGCAATAGGCTCGCCCCCTATTACTCGTACATGAGACTAATAACATACTGGCGAAATGTGGGCGTATCTACTATGGGTCTGTGTCCTGGGTACACCTCTGCCTACCCCTTCGGGAAAAAGGCGTGAATGTATGTTATGTTATATTATTATAAAACGCTGTTGTCAGAAAGGGATAAACACAGTTTCACAGCTACGTGAGTACCAAATTTTAACGTGTAACATCGGCGCAATACAACGTGTGACCGACTTGAGTTGACCTCAGTTTATAATAAAGAAGATCATTGGTCTGTACAGGTTTTGTAAGGTATACATAGTACCTACATCCAGCATGACTGCCTCGGTGGCGTAGAGGGCGCATGCTCGACTGCCAATCAAGAGGTCCCGGGTTCGATTCCCAGGTCAGGCAAAGTGTTAAATATTGGATTTTTCCATTAGGAATTATCTCAATAACTGCCTGAAGTCTGGAACTGTGCCCGGTAGATGGCAATAGGCTCGCCTCCTATTACATGGGACCAATAACATACTGGCGAAATGTGGGTGTATCTACTATGGTACTGAGTCCTGGGTACACCTCTGCCTACCCCTTCGGGAAAAAGGCGTGAATGTATGTTATGTTATGTTGTTACATCCTAGCGAGCATGGCCGGCTTAGTTACAAATAAGTAGACCAGTATGCACACTTTATTGTTTGGAAACCCAAGGTAAATAAAAATAAGCCCAAAGAAGTAACCAAAGAAAGTTTTCAAAATATTAATGCTATCCATTGCATTGATCATTACTTGCAGAGTTACACACATCTTTCTTCCAATCGACATTGATAAACTCTTTAATAAACAACAGAATATCAAAGTCGCTACAGATAAAATATTCGTTGTATCATAACATAATCGTTTCTCTCATACAATTGATAAGTATCAATCAATCAACCGAACGAATAGAATCGGTGTTTATACCTAATCGTAAATAGTTCGTTTCGAAGAACTTGGAAGCTCGAGGAACCTGTATTATTTTCACTTTTACCAACTGCCAACAAAAATTTAGTATAATTTATGTGTAGTGTAAATGTAAGGTTAGTATACCAAATGGAAAAATCCATCAATCAATAATCCATCAAAACAAATTTAAATGGGAAACATGAAATAAAAACGTAATATCTCACTTGATTGGAGTCAAATGATTGGGCTACATTACTCCGATGTGACGTCATCCGCCGACCAGACTTGCAGGTGCCGATTCTCATTTACATTCTTGTCACTTCCACACTGCGACCGAAAATTAACGCTAAATTATGAACAACAAAGTACAATTTAGAGTAGCTCTCAGGAATGTTTTAAAGCTTTATGTGGTGAAATAGTGTAAGAGACATTTTGCGTTTGAATTTAAGTAGGTATTTAGGTATGCAATAGACGTGTACTATGGACAACACAACAGACAACTTAGTCTAAAAGACAACCCTTTAGGAGGGGCTTTCACCAAGGTGACCCTGCTTAACCACCGACCCTGCCCCTTTTCGTATCTCATTTGATTCTATGTTTGCACACGACATGACATGAATTATGACGTGTTTGAAGTTTGAAACATTATACTGTTTTTTTTAATAGTTAAATGACCTATGCTGTTCGCCTCAGACGGCCTCTACAGTTTTACCGAACAATAGTGAGCGCAGGGGGCGTTCGACCCAAAGTTTAATAGGGCCTTCTTCCTATAAGATATGTAGGGGGCAGTTGTAAGGTCATGTCGGAAGACTTTTAGGAATCTTGGCAACTTGAAATTGACAGTATGGGTTGTCCACATAACCCATATATGAATTGACTCAGGCAGTGTAATTGGGGTAGCCCGTGACTGACTGTAAGACTATACTTTAGATAATTTAATTTGAACGATCCAGTACAAAACTAGCCGACCTCCCGCTCCCCGTCAGTTATTGGCGACTTTGTTTCATACTTAAAATCATGAATATGTGATCTTTTAGGTTTACTGTCTGTGAACAATCAGACCCATTTACACCACACATTGCACGTTAAAAAGATACCTATTGGCTATTAACCGCCTACGTACACAGAACAATACGGCACATCCCAACTATGTTGTTAAACGGTAAACATATCAATGAGAAATCAATTATGTGATCGATTACATTACGAACATGAGTTACTACTTATCAATACGGTTACTGTATTGTCTGCAAATTCAGAACACGAATAATGAACGAATAGCTCTGTCGGACGTTGTCCTTGTTACTGATGTATCGAAGATATATGGTTATGATATATAATACCTATAGGTATCTTAAATACGAGTATGTAGGGTTGATGTTATTTTGTGACGCGCATGCTACGGATTCTGTGAACGTTTTTAGGGTTTTATGGAAAGTATTAATGGCAACGTGTATTTTAAGGAAGATCTATGGCATGTGCGAGGGCGCAATGACAACACGGGGAGCTGGATGCCAGTGCGACAGATGATTGTAGAGCGAAATTGAAGATGGTGGGCTTGGAATAAATCATTTAAAATATGCTGAAGTGTTCGAGTACTATTTAATGAAAAAGGCACGTCTACAAATATAATATTATCCAGCAAAAAACTATATAAATATCTAATAATACACGTTTTAAATTAAATTAATTTAAAAAGCATTTTATAGTTGTATAACTTCTAGGCATAAAGTTCCTTTTCTCAAATGTTGAACCATATAATCATATAATATATTTGTAACAATATTTTGTGTACATGATTTTATGTTAATAACATAACATACAATCACATCTTTTTCCCGACGGGGTAGGCAGAGGTGTACCCAGGTCTCAGTCCCATTTTATGTTAATAAGTCTCGTGTAATAAGGGCGAGCCTTTTGCCATACACCGAGCGCTAATTCAGACTCCAACCTGTACTGATAAACTACGTGAAAATATCTAACAACACTTTTTATCTGATCCTGGAATCGAACCCAGGACCTCATGCTCATTATATTATATCTACTACTAGTATCCACCCACTCCTGGGCTTTTTTTACGCAACCCTTTCCGGTCCTGTACAAGCCTCATTCAGCAATTTCCAAATGATTTCACGACATCAGCTGACAATCACATCGGGCCGATGGTCCACCTCAGCTTCGTCGCCCTCCTCTCGAGTACCAAACACAGCCTTGGTTCGTTCACCAGTTTTTGTCCCGTCTTCCCTAGTGTCCTCTCGATCTTCACCTTAGCCTGGCTATATGATTACTGGGTATAATCAATTTAAACATATAGGTTAAACATAACTTAGGTACTAGTTGTGTTATAAACCAATACAGCTAGTCTCCTTCTTCTCCTTAGCAATTTTCCAGGTCTGCTTTCCAGCTATTTCTCCTCCACTTCGCTCGGTTGTGTGCACACACACAATATAGCTAGTATGTATCTAAAACATTTTAATAGTCTGATCATATGGGCATAAGGTTTATGTCAAGTTTAGTCAATTTAGATCCAAAATATTTTCTTGTAAAGGTACCAAACACGTGCACACTATCCCAACTTTCGCACATAATAATCATAATATTAAGTATATTAAGTCAGACTTTAATATTGAATTTAAACTATAAAAGTATACACTTACCTTCCAATAATAATTATAACACTACAATTAATATAACACAAAACTAATCTAATACATAACTAAACATTTATTCATACATAGGGTAACCGGTAGTATTGTTAGCACCCCCCCAATCATTGGCACTTTCAACTTTTAATCGTAATATTATAACACAACACGACTGTAGCCATTTCTAATATTTTTTCCTAAATAGTATTTTAAATTTAGCGTCTGCCAAAACCAAATTGTAAGTGACATTGACAGTTAAATTGGCGGGATTTATTTTTTTCATAAATTTGCGTGCCATTGCTGCTGATGATATGAAAAAAGTTTGAGAAGTAGAAAAGAAAACTGCGTTAAAATAATTAAATTTATGCAAGTTTTGTTTAATGTTTGTAATTTTTACGTAAGAGAAGGTGCATAATTTGGGATATTTGTGTAAGATTTGCAATTCAATGATTACTTTGCCAGTTTTTGATATGCCAATAATTGCACTATGAACTCTATGACGGTGTAGTCATTGGCACCTATGCCAATCATTGTACTTTTAAAATGTTTTTTAAAATGCGACTTATTTTGTCTTGAAATTCATTTACATTGTAATGGAATTTATATCGCATGGATTTAACATATATTATCGATCAAATCCAATCATTGGCAGTGCCAATGATTATACCGTGGCATGTGCCAATGATTGTACCTTGGCATAATATTGGCCATTTTTGTGTATTTCTTTCGTTGGAATAGGATTTACTGATAACCAAGGTAAAGTATTTTAGGTAAAAAAGACCGCAAATGCATACGTAAATAATAAATTAATAATTATCAGGGTGGCATGCTTACCTATTTCTGATTAATGTAGGGTTCAATACCGAGCTGAAATAATAAATGATGATTAAATTTAGCTAAGGATCGAAGAACCCACATCCTACATTTAATCGCCGTACCTTTGTTTGCGTACATATCAAAATTTTATTTTTGCTTAGCTCAAAGGCAGACACGGCAGCCATTGCAGACAACCTAGGTATTAGATATTAATTGACACTTCATACCCTTTACCATACCCCATACCCATACCCCTTTTTCCTTTGAGGTATGGAACCTTATACGTAATAAAATGAAACGGGGCCAGGAATTAATGTGATTTTTAAAAGGGTCAACATGGTCGAAGCTAAGCGAAGCCTTACGGTCAAATTTTAATTATACCGTTCGAAAACTGTTGACCCCATACAATGAAAGAGGTCGTGGTCAGTTTATCAACTACCAGCTTACCGTAAAAAAAGCTTTTGTTTTGGATACGGATTAGTAAATTATTACGTCTGGGTAGTGTTTCTCATTACACTTAGACTAGATGATTGTATTGAAATCTGCAATGAGGTGTTTATTTTTATTTCGTGAATTAACTCAGTGTTTTTCTAATCAATGCCTTTCATTTAATACCCGTATTTCGGGGACTTTGAAATACGTAAGTAATCCGCCATTTTGTGGCGGCCGCCATCTTGAATATATAATGATACCAAATATATTCAATTGTATTCTAATTAGAACTAAAAATGTGTACTTAATATCAGATAAATCAGTCAACAGTAAAAATAGGTAAAATTGAATTATTAAGAAACAAACAAAAAGCCACAACAAACAGATCAAGTTTAATAAAACCGTTTAAAATTTTGATTATGATGTTTTAGTTACTATTGAAATCGGTCACGTAAGTTGTTTTTTCGAAATTCCTGGTAGTTTCGGAGAACGCCCTAAATACCCATTTAAATAAAATCATCCTGTATACCATAATAATTGACAAATTCTTAAATCTACAGACATTAATCCAATCAGAGACGAGGAAATAATCAAAATAAAGCAAAAAAAAATTTTTATTAGTGCCAATGATTGTACATTTTTTGAGTGCCAATGATTGTACTTGAGTGCCAATGATTGTACTTTTTGACCACTGCTGCTAAATATGTCGATTTTGAATACATATTAATAATATTCGAACTGGATTTTTTTATTTAATTTATCACCAATAATCAACAAATCAAATGACATGAGTATATTTAACACTATTATCGCATTAGTGAAAATATTGCATATTGAATGTCATCTGTCACCATTAGGTGCCAATGATTGTATAGGTTACCCTATATTGGGATTATCCCAGGCATAAACAATTATAATAGCTTCAAACATAGACGTAAACCGCAAATCAAGAAAATTGCCTGTGTTTAGTTGAAATTTGCATAATCCCACCGCATGTCAATTAAACTAATCTATTAAAAAAATCCAACAACACGTAGCACATATGCCAGCCTACAGAAAATTCAAGTGCTCGAAAGCACTATCATGACAGCGTACCCAAGGTACCGGCGGTACAGCCTCGTTGGATTGCAATTTTTTATTTGCTTGCTTTTACCTGCTACTTATTATGCGAGCATCATAATATATCCAAACGACAAGACTTTGCATAATGGCATATTATCAATTATGATTTCCACAAGCTATTGCTAGTTGTCTGCTTAATTAGATAACACATAAATGTAATTTATTGTAATGTTAATTGTATTCAAAGGGCAAGTGACGCTTTGACATGTGCTAAATGGTGTTGTTAGCCAATAGGCACTCTTGTGTGCAGTCATTTACTATCGTCCACCATTTCATTTCTACTTTAGGCATCCATATGAACGTACATGGCCTTTTAGGAATTTGACACAATCCTATGAAAAATTTACCAAATCGATGTTTTTTATTCCCCTGTTTTCTCCAAATATATACTCATTCTACAAATTTATATTCTGATATTTTAATAGTGAAGTAACCTTTGCCCCTGTCATGTTTTTTCATAGTGAACTTATAAAAATCCCAGTTATACTCGCGTGATTGGACGTTCACTACAGAAAATGTAGAGTTTATAAACAAAAATAAAATTATAGGGACATTCTTTACTTCAACTTTTAAATATCTTTTAAAATAACTTTTAGTTCATACTCGTACACCACATTCAGATTTTTCATTGACTAGATTTATTCTGAATACTACTCAAGCGCACCACGGCAGGCAGTCACGAAAAAAAATCTTTTATGTTGAAGATTAAAGCCAGGGATACACTAAAGGACATTTAATCCCGCAACATGACGCGCAACATTCAATCTGCGTGTTGCTGCAACGTTAAAAAATCCCGCATCAAGTTTCGCAAAATTTTACGTGACACGGTACATGTTGCTTGCTCCCGCTCCGAGAGCGAGCGTTGTCTCTCGGGACATTCACGTAGTTGTCGAGCAACATGTTCGGCAACATGTCGTTCCGTTTATCCCTTAGTGAATCTGTGGCTTTAAGCTTCATTCCACTTTAGTAAACATAATAGCACAATAGCCTATACGACCATAAATACCGTCATTAAGAGAAATAATATCTGGATGCATTCATAAGTGCCTACGTGTGGTATTTATATGTGTACCTCCGAGCATATGTGTGTGTGTGCGTGTAATACATGGACATATGTGTGTATGTACGCATAGTCGCGTAATTTTACCCGTCGGCCACATTTTCCTTTAGTACCCTCTACTAATTGGCGACTCGTGTCTGAGTGGTAAGGATTTTATGGGGGATGTTTATAGAGCTGATATCGTATTATAACACCCAGACACAAATAAACCACACATATTATTTTAAATAACAAAAATAAATTAAATTAGACATAGGAATTAATTAGTTGCGTAATATACGTATTATTATTATAACAAGAATTTTCGAAATCATCCTACCTAGCATGTTTAATGATAGATACACTCAAACTATTAACAAAAGGTCTTTTGTACAATATATTATTAATTGGTCAATATATTATTATTATTAATATAAGAAACATAGATTATAAGTTTAGCTTTCTTAAAAGCAAGCTAAATCTAGAAGAAGGATGGTAGTTCCACTGGTGTTATTAAATTTATTATATCAAAGTATAGTTGTAGTGGTTGTAGAGGCCTCTTTTGCAAAGGGTGCAAATATTACTGTGTTCTGGTCTGAAGGGAAATGTTACCAGCGCAATTACTGGGCATGACGAGATTCAACAACTAATATCTCAGGGTGACAGGTGCAGTGCAGTGCCGCGTAGAATTTTGAATTTTAAAACACTGGGTGGCACTGTGTCTGATATGGGCAATCATGATGCTTACCATCAGGCACCTGATTTGCTCGTCTTCTCACTCACTATAATAAAAAAAAAAAAGAAAAACATAGCCTCCCTGGAGGTTTATTCAGCTCTTAAAAGTTCTCGTAACATCTTAAAGCCCGCAAGAAATGCAATACGAAACGTAACCGACAACTGAGCGGGTACAACTGCGTACCAACATGTAATTTGTCAAGCAATTTCAATAATATGCATAATTATATATCTATTAAAGGTATAAAGTGTTGATATCGGGCTAATGAGGTGAAGTCGGGCTACTGCGATGAGAACGAGATGATTACGCTTTTTGAGGCTGAGTGAAAGTCTTTTAATTATTTTTTACCGGTATCAGAGGGTAGGGGCGGGCCTATAGGACGTAAAAGTTAATCAAAGTGTACATTATAATGCGGAATGGATTCTGAAACTGTGCGCGGTAGAAGGCAATAAGGTCGCCCACTATTACATCGGACCAATAACATACTGGCGAAATGTGGGTGTACCTGCTATGAGACAGAGTCCTGGTACAGCCATTTGGGAAAAGGCATGATTTTATTTGGTAATATTATTATAACAAATCCGTTATTGTAGCATAAAATTATATGTGTGCCTGAATTTATCAATTATTAGAATAATAGAAATAATAATTTCATTTGGTAGGTGAGGACAGGTGACACCTATTATAAATAGGTAGGTAATAGGTATATGAAGGGTAGGAACCTTTCATATGCGAGCTTCATTCGTATTAGACCAGTTTATTGTGAAATTTTGTCGCCAACTATAGTTGCTGGATTCTGCCGGCAGCGTACGAGTACGTGTGTAAAGTTCTTTACATTGGGTAAAACGTAGCTAGTTATTATTTTAAAATATTTAACTATATAAACGATTACGTTACATCGCAGCTGCATTTTTGAAGTAAAAATATTTATTACTACAAACCCCTAGTACATTATATTATTCTACCATCAATGCATTTCACAGCGCACGCAAATTTATGAATATGGTAATTATATTATGTAAGACCTTGGTTCACAATATTGCAGTTTTCTTACGGATCCCTATTTTTTTTCAAAATCTCATATAGCCTATGGCACTCACACTGAATTAAGCTATCCATAAGTGAAAGAATTTTTAAAATCGGTCCAGTAGTTTCGGAGCCTATTCGTTACAAACAAAAAAACAAAAAAACAAAGTTTCTCTCTTTATAATATTAGTATAGATTTGCAAGTAGACTATCCTATAAGTTATAAAAGCTCACTCTATGGCGCGGCAGTAGGGTCCAGTAAAAGGTAACATTAATTACCTATATTATGTGTATAGCGTGGGGAAAGGAAGTGGACTCAACTTGACCTTTATTATTTTTAATGATTTCTTCGGTCATTATGAATTGGTACTGGAATTGTTACTTACCTAATTTTCTCATTGACAAAAATATAAAGGCTGTTCAACCAGATATATAATGACTTTTTCGTTTCTTGACGAGCAAAAATATTTTTAGGCTTATTTATTGATGAAATTAATTTACTTGAATGTGACTTTCCTCTCTGATCATCATCATCATCTCAGCCATAGAACGTCCACTGCTAATCATAGGCCTCCTCCATAGATTTTCATCCAGTTCCGATGAAATCAGACTGCATCCAGCGTGTTCCTGTCGTCCTTATTAGATCGTCTGTTCATCTTGTGGGTGGACGTCCTATGCTGCACTTGCCAGTCCGTGGTCTCCATTCGAGAATTTTATAGCCCCATCGGCCAACAGTTCTTTCAGTTTCCATCAGTTACCAAAACGGTTTTTTTTTCTTTTTTGGGTTGTCGCTCTTTGATAATGATTAAATAAACATTTACGAAACAGTCGAGACCAGAAATTGCATTAAGTCGTAAAAAAAATTTAAATTTAATAGCATAATGTTATGCTCATTACCACCATAGAGCTAAGTAAGCTGTGAAAAATAATCCGACAGGTAAAATTGGTGGATATTATATCGTGGTATACACGATGAAAAACCACCCTAACGCTGGCCGTTAATAATGACATCTTTGAACTACATCTCCTCTACCGTGCATAAAAATGCAAGGCAAAATAATAAAATAAAATGTTTCCCACGTCTGGCATTACAAGCGAAATTCCGTCGAAGCCGATACGTGTTTATGTCGACTCATAATTGACTTGTCGTGTCAAATTACCGTTTATTATTTGTGTTACGATATCGCCACCGAGGCTTGTTATGGCCTGCACTATATTTATGTCATGTCTTTGCTCTTATGAGGATGTTGAACGATAGGTACGGATTAGGGATGTACCTTTATTATAAGTCATAGGAACACTTTCATACTAGATTTCAGATTTATTAAGCTTTTTGAAGGTTCCTCATCACCATCTTCCTGCCCTTATACCACACTAGGTAGGGTCGGCACAGCACCTCATCTTCCGCCATTCCAGTCTATCATCTGTCATCTCTGCACTCACTTCTTTTCACGCATATCCTCATTCACACAGTTCATCTAGGTATTTTTAGGACGTCCCCTCCTTACACAACCACTTACATTCATCTTGACAGGAAAGAGGACCTCTTAGAAGTTTGACACAATCCTATGGAAAATTTACTAAATCGATGTTTTGTATTCCCCTGTGTCCTCCGAATACAGTACACCTATTTGATATATTTATATCCTGATATTCAAAAGTTGAAATAAAGGATGTCTTTATCATTTTATTTTCTTTTACAAACTTATTTTTTTTAGTGAATCACGCGAGTAAAACTGAGATTTTTAGAAGTGCACTATGAAAAAACCAAGGGTTTATAAGAAAAATTGAAATAACAGGGATGTAGGTTATTTCACTATAAAAATATTAGGATATAAATTTTTAGAATAAGTTTATTATATACGACGGAAACGGGAATATAAAACATCGCTTTGGTAAATTTTTCATAGGATTGCGTCAAATTCCTAGAAGGCCATGTATACGCTAGTTCTTTTGACCACATGATTTTCATCCCTTTCCATAACATGTCCTTATCAGGCTTTTTGTAGGTTCCTCATTGATATAATTTTGAAGACTTTCTGTAATTACGTATTTTCGTTGAAAGTATAATGTAGATTAAACATTTAGTCAATATAAAACATACAAAATATGCTACAAAAAGATAAAATAGAAAGAAACATAAACGTTAAAATTGAAAGTTATCAATAAAATTCTAAAAGATTATACGTCCTTGCAGTAGTACCTACTCCTTTATGGTGCAAATCCTTGGAGGAAAAAAGTTTTAAGTGGCTCACCTTCCAACTAATTGTCATGGAAACAAATTATAGTCGTGCCGTTTATTGTGGATTTGTAACGCCTTATGTGAACTTCTTGTCAAGACGATTGGATTTAGAGTTTTCAGGTTTTTCAAGACCTTTAGCATGGTCTAACGACTGTTTACTTACCTTGTGAGGCATAGTAGCGTCCAGATGTACTAGAGGTGACTAGAGATATAATGTTCGGCTCCGCACCGTTCTCACCCGGTCCGTTCTCAATCGATTCGAATAAAGTTTATATTAATATTTTTGTACGAGATTCGAACCCAAGCACCTAAGGGCTCTGATTTCGAAGCTGATCATTCCCAATTTTGGGCCACGGTCACTATAATTTCATATAAATATAACAAAACCACGACACTTTAAACTTCACGCGTAGCGTCCGTGGTCCAGCGGGAATATGCCCGGTTTTAAATCCGGAGTCCCTGGATCGAATCTCACCATGTCGACTTTTCGCCTGGGGGCTACCGTGTTTCGGATGGTACGTTAAACTGTAGGTTTATTTATTTCCGGAGCAGTCGGCAGTCGGCAGTGTAATTGGAGTAACCCGTTCTGTTAGAGTATAAATTCAAATTATAAATTATTATTCACAAATTTCAATCGTCACGACAAAATGTTTATAAAATACTATGTTTATAAAACATAATATGTACAAAGGTAGCGTGTCATTTACCGTGAAACTTAATTGAAGATATATACGAGACGAATCAATAGCCTCTTCCGTTCATCACCGGGACCAATCGATTTGATCGACTATCGAAGACTCACTTTTGTGACGACGATGTCTGCGATTTGATACGTGCGCCTTCGAAAGTCGGAATCCGGGATGAATAATCTGCCTATTGGATGGTGTTATGCAGTTCATATTTTATTTTCACTAAATATATTGTAATAAGTATTTGTGTATAAATATTTGTAAGTATACAAACGTTAATGTGTTCCCTGATCGATTATTCCGCGAGCGGCAAGTCTTTTGTCAGTGAGCGACAAAGCGTCGATTTCCCACGACGCCGCGCCCCAACACGGTGAGTCTCCTAGCGGTAAGCTTTGTTTCGTCGAGACTTGTTATAAAACTTGGTCTGCATTCGTCTAAATGCAACTTGTGTGTTATGCCTTTAATTAAATTTTCTGACGATTTAATGTCCCAAAGCTTTGCGGCAATGAATTGACCAGAATGACATTTATTTATTATCTTTTATTATTGTAATAAACATCAAACCTAATTAGCAGTAAAATTAATTTAAATCTGAAATAGTAATCAAACCCTTAATGATTGCCCTTTGTGGCACTTATTGATACATGAATAATAATTTATTGAATATGTTTAGTTAAAATTAATATTGATACAAATGAAGGCATCTAATTTTATTATCTTGGTTACCTTGGATGGTGTTATACAACACCGGAAAATAAATCATTTCAATGGTATTGAATCACATTGTGAATTGTGACAAGAACTCGGTACTCCGTCATTCACTTTGGGTTTTCCAGCTATTTATACATTTGCAACGGCCTAATCTAACGTATTATAGTAGTTTTAAGTACAAAACCGGACATCCGTTTAAAAACTAATTTTAAAAACCATGTTTGGGGTGTGCACCAACGTAGCAGAAGGTTGTTAACATGCACTACCTTATTCTCGCGGTAAATTGAAACGAAACCATTTAATCAACATCATAATAATCATCAGCCGGAAGACGTCCACTACTGAACATAGGTCTCCCCCATAGAACGCTACTGCGCGGTTGCTTGCGGAGCCTGCGATCCTTACCAGGTCATCGGTCCACTGCGTGAGGGAACAGCCTACGTTTCGTCTTCTGTCCGTGGTCTCCACTCGAGAACCTTTTGTTTCCTAACGGGTATTGGTTCTGCGAGCATGTGGTCTACCCATTTATGATTGCCACTTCAACTTGCATACTCTGCGAGCTAAGTCTAAATGTCCATGTTGCACCTGTACCGGTAATTGTGGGAGGCGATACTCTCGAAGTTGTGGACGAGTAAGTATATATACCTGAGACATACAGTCCAGTTAAGTAGGTCTAACTTCAACAAAGAGGTCACACGACGAATTCAACTCAGATGGACAGCGTTCGGGAAACTGCGTGATATCTTTGCGTACAAAATAACCCAGAATCTGAAGACTAACTCGACCAGTGATGACATACGAGTATATCACCGAAACCTGGTACCTTACTGTTGGCCTCATGAATAAGCTCAGAGTCGCTCATCGAGCTATGGAGGGAGCTTTGCCTGGGGATATCTTTGCGAGATAAAATCCGAAATGAGGAGATCCGCAAATAAAAACGAGAGTTACCGATATTACCATTAAATATTAGTGTAAAAATATATCTCTACAAAAATATATTTCAGTTACTATTGGCTATGACGTCAATATAGGAACGATAGTTATAAATTGTAAGTGTTTTCATAAACAAATTGACCATAATAAAACAACCACAATTTATCAGTAATTTGTCTATTTTTATGCCTATGATGACTGTATATTGTATATTGTACACCAAACTTGTAACTGAGATCTCGTAAGGTGAGTCACTAACAATATTGGAGCAAATTACCATAAAAGGCCATTAACGCCGCAATACCATCAACACGGTATCTTTTCGCACTAAAAACTTTTATATCTCTTTGACGAGCGAAGAAAGCACCTAACAGTTTTAATATGACAAAGGCTTAAAATATCTTTCAGAATGTGCTCGGGATGAGAAATTCACAAGGAATTCATTGATGAGGAAATTGGATTTTGTAATAATATGACTGGTTGCTATTTTTTTTTTTGGCATTATGTGTAACGTGAGTCACCAAATTACGAGATGGTTGAAACTTTTAAATTGCAAACCGGTTAGTACTTATAACGTTATTTAGTAGTTAACTTCTTTGTACAACATTATCATCATCATCAGCCGGCACACGTCCAGTGCTGAACATAGGCCTCCCCCATAGAATGCCATAAATTATTAATATGGGGGGATTTTGCCGTAATCACTATGCTTAGCAGGCGGCTTTGTGATCGCAGTAGTTGGAATACTTGGAAACGGAGAACGCTGCTGCCCACTCTCCGAATCATCATAATCATATCAATTCAGCCGTAGGAAGTCCACTGCTGGACATAGGCTTCCCTCATAAGGTGTCTCAAAATTCGCCACGCTTGTCAGATGGATCGGCGAGTGCAGTTTGATGGTTTTTTCGCAGAGTATGCTGCTGCCCATCCTCTGGATCTCATAACCCTTAGCTGGATCTTACGGCAAACATGGATACAGATCGCATCAAGGTTTAATTGAGCACAGCAAAAGTGGAGGGGGATTTTGCGCAGGTTTATTGGTCTGAATAGTTCTAACAGATCTAAAAATCGATTTCTGCGCAGTCAAGGTCAGCGCTACTAAACCGTGACGCGACCTGTAGGTAGGGTGAATACTATTAGGCAACTATGATATATTACATTCCATAACATATTATAGGTTAAACGAAGTCGGCTGTCAAATGACACCTTAACTTTTACTTATAAACTGATGTGTCGATTGGTTTCGAAAGGAATAGGCATGATACCGTGTCCACAGACATAATGTGTTCTGAGTTCTGATGGTAATTAAGTTGCTGCCCTTTTGATAATCTATCGATACACTAATATACAATGCAAATGAGTTCAAGTACATATAAATCAGTCGGTTGTGATTGAATAATTGTTATAATTGTATTACGTCACCAAATGCAGTTTGATCGTGACTAAAGTCAGGGCCTGTTTGAGTCATTGCACTGCTCTAGGCGTTGTTGTGGGTAATATAAATACATTGCATTTTAAGAAACTAGTAAGGAATTTGATAATGCTTTGAAGTAATTGGAGTAAGTAATTTATAGTTGCCGTAAGAGCCGGCTAAGTGTACTAACCCACCCAATGGGGGAAGCCTATATCCAGCGGTGGCGACTTCTTACAGCTGAGATGAAGATTATAATTAAAAAATTTTTGGTAAATCATTAATTGTGGTAGAAATTCTCAACGTTTTATTAACCTATAAAAATCAAGTAAATCAAAAATTTCATTAATTTCTTTTTTTTATGTCTTTAGTATGTTGTGTCCTCTGTAATATGTACAAAAATATATTTATGTAAATATTATTGTTTAATTTTACTTGCACAGGACTTGATTATTGCTAATTGACTTTGATAAATTTGCAAGGCGTTGACTGAATATAAGTCCGAAAGCGGTTATGAAATATAGGCAACAGGTGTGACGCTATTCCGCCATATGATAAAAAAACGTGTTATTCTGGTTCAAAATTTAAAGTAATTTGATATCATTGACCATTTGGCGTCGGAATGACTGGCCGAGTCGGTTTTTATAACATAAATAAAAAACTATACACGAAAACTAGCGTCTCTTTGAGTCATCAGTATCAATATTTGAGATATAATCGATGCAAAATTTATTGTTATTCAAACATCGTTTTTTATTTTAGTGCTTTGACATATTTATGTTATAAAACTGCCGGTTAAGGATCAAAGACCACCTGGTTTTTCGGATAAAAAATCCTAATACTGACATATTATACAATGTCCAGATATACAGTATGTGCTACTGGAAGAGTCGGATAGCAATTAATTTCTGTAGATCGTAACTCCTTAAGATATTTGTGCCCAGTATTGTAATTTTGTGTAAATAACACGTTTATCTTATCGAATACATTACAAGTTATTGATTGCTTAATAAGCTTTATCATTACTTGTCCTAGTGGGTCATGTTTGTTATTTCCCCACTTTGCACCGCGATTAGCAATAGTAAATCGCTGCTTTTAACATTGGCCAGTTTGCATGTTTTACGTGTTTGCTGGGTGTTTGTGAATGATTTGTCTGTAGTAACTGTTAGTTAATCTGCGGTTTAACAGGCTGTAAAACAAAGTGATGGCCAATAAGACCTAAGAGAACATCTGTGAGTGAAATACCACTGAGCTTTCATTTGTGGCCCGTCGGTATATTATTTTGTGATGCTTTTCGATAGAGCATTTCCTTTGTTACGTGAGAAGATTTGAATATCTTTCTTGTCTTTTTAAAATTTGTTTCGATGTATGGAAAGATTGGGATAAAAATTAGTTTTATGCGTAGAGTCCCAAATAGGTTGACATGTCAGCCTGTGAATTTTCGCACTGTTCTATGGAATAGTTTATATAGCTATAGTAGATAGTAAATAGGTAGACCTATTGCCCTGTAAAAAATCAAATCAATGTAAGTGAGCTTTAAATGCAATTTTTCTAAGATTTTATTAACAAGAATAGAAAATAAGACTAATGCCAATTTAATTATGTAGTCCTAAACTACCATAGATTTAATGTAAGTACGCTCAGCAATGTTTCTGCCTTTGCCGCTTATAATATCGCATGTCTCTGTTTGCTCGAACAATAAAACTATAGAAAGCAAATCTCTTTGAGCTAATGCTAGTGACTTGTGACCAATTTGCGTGCGGTTAACGGTTACTGCGGTAAAATTTATTGTACGTTATTTCACTACAAACAAATTCATTGCAAATTTTTATTTAATAGGGAGTTAGATGGGTTCTTAATTTATTGTCGATCAAACTTACATACGAAAGGTCAACCCTTAAATTGGTACAAGCGTAGGTTTTTCCCATTCGTCAACTAGGACGCTCGGTTTTTCACAAAATTATGTCAGCATTATTAAGAGTATTCTCAGTAGAGTGCGTACTCAATTCTTCCTTTAATAATTAAATGAGTTAACATCAAGCATATATAAGATGAGTAAGTAAGTATATTAGCATGCTCCACTATGTGTCGATAGGGTTAAGGTGGGCCGAGGTATTGTGACCTTTGCTGTTTCACGAGTCACGACTGAGCATGCTGGGCTATGCTTTAGGTACGTAAATACCAAGTACCTATTTGATCTTTTATTACTTCATATTTAGAAGGAACTAACCAGACCCTTTAACCCATATTACCTTTTTGCCAAGAGTTCGGTCATGACGCAAAAGACAATTTCTCTCCACTCGCTACGATCCTGACATTCGACTCTTGTTTCTTCCACTTTCTTCACATTTTTCATCCTTGATCGTCGGTTCTGGGTACTTTTGATCTGGCCTTACCTTAGGACAACATTAACTTGTTCGTGAAAATTCTAGGTCGTTACAAACCCCTACCGACTTGACTCTTCACACTCACGGTAAATCTCCTTTGTCAATCTTCTTTCATCCACCTCTACACATGCCCGAACCATCTAAACATTACTTTCTTTATCTATGTAACTACATCTTCTAACATTCCACAGCGCTCCCTTATCACAATACTTCTCCACACTTTGTCATTAAGGTCACTCCATTCTCAGGTTTCTCATCTCCACAGCATTAATCTTCCTTTCATGCTTTTTCATATACATATAAATGATATACATATCTATGTATATGATGATGTAGCGTCCGTGGTCCAGCGGAAATATGCCCGGCTTCAAATGCGGAGTTTCTGGATCGAATCTCACCATGTGGACTTTTACCTGGGCGCTACCGTGTTTTGGATGGCACGTTAAACTGTAGGCGGCTTCCTATAAGATATGTAGGGGGCAGTCGTTAGGTCATGTTGGCAGCCTTGTAGGAATCTTGGTGACCTGAAACTCTGACAATATGGGTTGTCCACTTAAGCCATATGAATTGACTCGAATTACACTGTAATTGGGGTAACCCGTATCACTATTTTTTTTTTGAGTGTGAGGTTCAGCACTCCTCTATGGATAGTCTGTCGTGTCATTTTAGACATTTTCTGTGTGCTCACTTGCGACTGTAATTATAATTCATCATCATTATTATCACTGTAATATTTTCTTGTACCAACTTTTAACATAAAAGATTCACAAACGCGTATCCTTGAAAAATGGTTTTCAGTTGTATTGTAGACAAAAAATTCCTAGCTAGGTACTCGTATTAGCACAAGGTCATCAATCATATGGCGCTAATGTATTGATTCATATATTGTTCTAAATAAATCACTGTAAGTGGATCGTAATGGTATTGTTTACAAAGGCTAGTCTGAAGAGATATGATAAACATCGCCATTGAACGGGGCAGTGAAAAAATAATCTAACAGAAGGCTAAGAACTATTTCCAGGTGTAAACACACCGGTTATAAAAATGTAACAATTGTGTTATTTGAGAACGTGGTCACTGCCAATGTTTTTAACTACAATGAGGATCACAGTGATTAAAAGTAGTAGCAGTGTTGATGACGTCTAAAACAAGTTTCTTGTGGGTTCTGCTCGGAAATACTATCTTTCTGAATGCATAGTAGCACAAAAAATAATCCTTAAATTAAAAATACATAACAAATAGTGTAACAATTGGCGCTCTTATCGCTAAAAGCGATCTCTTCCAGACAACCGTATATATACCTATTATAATATTATCTACATAATCGGTTACATCTTCATGATCACTTCAGCATAGTAATGCTGAAAGTATTCAGCAATGGAAGTCCTACCACCCCTTTTATTTTAAATGACCTATTATGCTGTTGGCCTTAGATGGCCTCTACAGCTTTACCGGGTATTCAGCTTTACCGGGTCTACCACTCTGAGACATAGGCTTGTCTCATAGATTTCGCTCCAGCCCAATTAGCGGCCTTACTTACAGTGCCATTGGCAATCAGTGACACGCAAGAGCTTTTTAAAAACATATTATAGTTTGAAACGCGAGATAAAACTTTTTGAATAGGTATGTATGCTGTGTTCACAAGGAATAAAATGTATGATAGTTGATTAAAGTAATCACTTCCGTCACATCTACTCACCGTGTTTCCTTTCTCTTTCCTCTGTTCTTTTTAGATTAGCTGTAGCAGGATTTCCTCAAGTAACAGAAATAACTCGTATTATGAATAAAAATAAAAATAAATACCTTTATAT
Source organism: Hemistola chrysoprasaria (assembly GCA_947063395.1). Lineage (NCBI taxonomy): Eukaryota > Metazoa > Arthropoda > Insecta > Lepidoptera > Geometridae > Hemistola > Hemistola chrysoprasaria. The sequence goes on along the minus strand of OX346720.1, from coordinate 6,281,596 downwards.
TACGAGTAATCTTTGTAACAACTCGGTTTTCATTTCTAGGTCCTCTTATCCTGGTCCTAGATTCGAATCCCAGATCAGGATTTTTCCAGTAGGAATTTTGCCATTACAGCCTAAAGTCATAACACTTAATTAAGCAGTATTATAAACCTAAAAGCGTTGACATAACAGGTTTTTTTACAAGAGGGTATTGAATTTTTTTTAGTTTCCAAGCTCATATAATGCTAGGGAATTTTTCTTAATAAACATGAGTCCCGTTACGGTCTCGGCAATCGCACTGCGACTTTTCGCCATGGAATGATTTTTTTATATAAACTAAGGCAAATGCGTTTTACCCTGCTTTGCGTGGCAAATCAAGTCAAGCTGATTGGCATGAGTCAAGTCAAACGCACCTTGTCTTGCGTCGATGTTACACGTATAAGGTTTGCTACTGACGTGCCTATGAACCTGCTTTTATCACTTTCTGACAAATCTTTTCACTCGGTAAGTTATAGACATACATAAGTAGGTACAACAGAATTTCGCAAAGTTTTAGGGATGTTTTAATGAGTACCGATAACGTATCTATTTGTATGAAAGCTCAAGGGTGATATGTGGGTGCTAGCAACATTATAAGAAATATTTTTAGATTTCTTAGTTTCAATAGCACGGCCTGCTATTCATCACAATACTGTTCTCCTCACCTTCTATAAATACATCAATCTTGAAATCTACAAAGAAGACAACATACCTAATTATTTGTATATAGTGTGCATTCAATTCTCTGTAGAAATAGCAATTATGAAGTTGATGATTGACCATTTGATGGAAAGCGCTAGTTTTGTTAGAGCTAATGGGCATGATGTTTAATTTGCACTATTTTTGGTTATAATCAACTATACAAATAATTATTATTAATCAGTTTTTTTTAGTTCGAAGGCACAAACCTCACAGCCAATGATATAATATATAGTATACCCCTCGCGCGCCAATTCGAAATGCAATTGCACCGACAGCGCGGGCATCAGAAATATTTCAGCCAATCACAGATGCGCATGAAACCCCTTTATTGTTTGCTGTTATAGTATTAGATATACAGGTTTATCAAGCAATCAGATCAGCCCTTGTTACCTCGTCGCATGGCCTCTATTTTTTTTATGATATTAAGTGACCAGTTTTTTGTTTTAAAATTCCAAATTCAGCGCGGCACTTACTGTTCTTTGTTCAAGTTAGTAGAAAAGCAAAAACAGTAGTTCTCTATAAATAGAGATCTAGGTATGATTCTACGTCTCGTAAAGTATGTGACACGAAATATTAAACAAATCGCTACAAAAAGGTGTAGTAATATTTAACAGGGTGCATCTCCCCGTCAACCTAAATAACTTGCTAAATAAAGTATTGCGAAGTACGCAAAAAACGTTTTGGCTTTCCATACAAATTCGCTGATCAGCTGATCCATTTTGAGATAATTTTTTTTAAGTTGTTCAGTTTGACGGGGAACTGCACCCATTAAGTATTACTTCACCTTTTTTAATACATTGTATATCAACAAAAAAATACTCACATCAATAACAACAATGCAACCGTTAGTCTAACCTTTGGAACGAATGTACTAAAAATAACATTCTATTGCTGTAAAAGTAACTGAATCTTTTCTTCACCTACAGAACAAAATATAAACAGAAGGCAATGTGCATACGACGGTTAAAAACTCATACAATCATAGATACGCGCACTTTACGTGAGCGAGAAGGTGCTCTAGAACAACGCTTCTCTCTTCTTCTTTAAATGACCTATGCCGTTGGCCTCAGATGGCCTCTAAAGTTTTACCGGGCAGTTGTGAGCGCAGGAAGCGCTTGATCCATAGTTTAAGGGCGACTACACAGGGACGTTGCGAGGGCGTCTACGGGAAATCAGCTTGAACTATCGAGAAGTTCGAGGCTCGGACTACGAGGGGGTTGACTCTGTCTCTCTCAAGTATCTATCTTACTCTCCAATTTAAGGAGAGTAAGCTTGCTTCAAACATCAAAGCAGACGGATTCGGACGGTTCAAGTTGTATTCCTTGTATGTATTGAATGGAAGACAACATACTGACAGAGTGCGCAGGTCGCACACCCAACCCTTACTGCGCCCGACGCCCGCCCACTTATGTGTGATTCAAAGGCGCGCGTGTGTGCGTGCATACGTTTCTAAGCCATTGTATACACATTACTTTCTATTCGTATCTATTTTGTTCCTGCAGATAGAATCGCTCAGTTACAATAGCATCTCTATACACTATAATATAGGTGATTCATGCGCAAAAACAGCAAGTTTATTGATCATGTCAATAGCTTGTTATCATATAACATCCCACAATGTTGTTATTGACGTTGACGTATCCTAATTGGATTGTAAAACATGATAATTAGCCGATAGCCGATTGGTAATTGATTTACCGTTTGGACCAATTTTGCACTACTGTTATTGTTTTATGATAGGAATGATGTATCGTTATTGAATAAAAAAATGATTTATAAGAAATTATAACACGGATCATTTGATGATGTAGATGAAAGAAAAGAGAGTTTAAGTAATTTTGAAGATATATGAATTTGAATTATATTATTCTAATTGGTTGCTTCATAGTTATTGGTCTAAAATTGTAAAAGGCCTAATAAAACGTAAGATATATAAAAGATTCATAATTTATTATGAAAATATTTCAGCTTAAACAAAATAATGACGAGCACTGGAAAAAATCAAGAGTTTAAAAAGAAAACAAAGCGTTTTGGTTGTATTCAAAATGATATATCTATTCAGGACATAAATTAATCGAATAATTTAATTATTTTCCGAGGAAACAGGGAATACAAAACATTGATTTGTTAAATTTCTTCATAGCATTTTGTGAAATTCCTCGTAGGTGGTATTTCCTCCTAATACTCGGCTACAATACACAATATTTAAATTTTGAAATCACTTTATTATTTTGTGAGCATTGTCATTGCAATAAACGACAGTTTAGCACGTGGCTCAAGTTACTTTATAGCCATTCATTTTGTTATGAATGTCTCTCCCACACCTTTGTACGAAAAAGATTTCATCTAAAATCGTGAAATGCTAACCGTTGACATGCTAAATCGATAAATGATTAGAATTCCTTTCCTATTTCGAAACGAATTCTAGTAATAATTTTGGAATCGTTTCACTGCTATATTGAGCTTATCAAAGTGTCCAAACGGAAATATGCGTGAATGAGAAGTGAATGCAGATAGATCAATATTATGAGGTTATCTACTTACACTATAACGATAGACAAGAATGGAAGACGTGCTGCACCAACCTTACCAAGAATGTAGGAAAGGGCAGGAGGATTATGTTAGCAATGTGTTCCAGGACCTTATTTAATATAAAGATAAGAAATATACTAGACGTCCAACGTATGATCGTACACAGAAAACATTATACGTATTCCACTTGCGCCGACTGACTGATTGAAACGGAAGCACAGATTTCAAAATATTATTGATATCTATAATATAACCCACACCCGGTATTTTGCGAACTTGTTGGACACACTACCGTGCGTCTAGATATAAAGAGATTTCATACTTCAGTTCAAGCGAAGTTCTATGAAACAGTCGTAACAGGTAGAAGTGAAGTAGGAAAACCTCATAGAAAGAGCATTTTTGTAATACACCTATAATTTTAATCATCATCATCTCAATTGGAAGTAGAAGAAAGTTCCACAATGATCTTTTATGTTTTAACTGAATCTTTACCGATTTTTCTGGACTAAAATATGACTAATACATAAAAGTGTTCTATGATCACACCTGCATTACCATAATTGTGTTTGATTGAGGTGTACGAACTTAATGAATGGTTATCAGATTGACGTCCGATTGATAAGTGTAACTAATTTCAATTTATTGCTTTGGGCGGTTTTTTATCTTCCGATGTAGCTCGTGGGCGAGCATTTTGGAAGTAGGATAGCTATGTTATTCGACTGTCGACATAGTAACACCAATTTGAAACTTCTGAATGAAACTGTGGAATGCATGTGGAAAGCATAGCCGCCTCGCGGCACCTTCAAAGAAAACGAATGTAACCAAACCAAATATTGTAAAACTATCTGTTGAAAAAATTAAGCCCTACAAGTTTCTTGTGCTTCATTGAATCTTCATTGAAGTGCAAAAGTGTCAGATTATGACCTAAGTATTTAATAAATCTGTTTGAGTTTGAGTTTGAGTTTGAATGATCTTCCTGCTGCTGTCTTCCTGTTGAGCTACTAGGGACTCTAAAAGGGGAGTGAATAGAGTGTTGAATGGTCGGCAACATACTGAGAATACTTCTGGTGTTCCAGGTATATAGGCGGAGGTAACCGCTCACCATCAGGCCGGCCGTCTTCTTGTTGCGACCTATGGCATAAAAATAACTTTTATGTGAAGGACATGCCTGATGTCCTCTGACAAGTTAAACTTTTACTTCATATAGATTACATAAGTGCTAACTCTTTTACATGTAAGCGTATTTTTCATCTTAGGTATCTGTTATTAAATTCTTCGTAGGTATTTGTTACTCGTTACAAGAATAGTCTCAACAAAATGTGTGAGAGAAAAATTATTGTAATGAATATACGAGTAATTTCATTTTAAATTTTTACTGTTTGTTTATCTGTGGAGGTAATGAAAATCAAAATGGGACGAAGAAAGAAAAAAAATATTAATTTATAATTTTGTCATTAACTTTTAAGTATGACGAAATTATAAATTATGCCGAGTACCGAGCTTGTTCTGGCGAAAGAGCTAAAATAAATATACTTTTTATTTGTTTATACAACGTGTTAAAAAAAGGTGCAGTAATACATGAAAGGGTACATCTATTCATCAAACTGAACAACTTTCAAAAGAAAGAATTGCGAAATGCGCAAAAAGGATTTCGACTTCTCATACAACATAGATCAGCTTATCGGCAAATTAGTATGGAGTCGAAATTTCTTTTTTTGCAAATTATAAAATACTTTTTTTTTGCAAGATGTTAAGGTATACGGGTAGATCTATACCGTTAAGTATTACACCCTTTTGTAAAACGTTGTAATACTGCAAATTATACAAGTCAGAACTCAAACTTAAATACCAAAATATTTATTCAAATAGGTCATAATCTGACACTTTTGCACGTCAATGAAGATAAACAGTAATGAGTCTACCGTGCGTTCGGAAAGATACCTCTAGAAGAAGAACGCACAAGAAACTTGTAGGGCTTCATTTTTTCAACAGATAGTTTCACAGTATTTGGTTTGGTTACGTTCGTTTTCTTTGGAGGTGCCGCGAGGCGGCTATGCAGAAGTTTCTAGGCATCTTTGTCCTCTATGTACTGGTTGACTTTATAATAAGCCTGCTTTAATAACGTAGATTTTATATAGGTTTTGAATTTACCCTCTGAGAGCCCAGTTATCTCTTTTGGGATTTTATTATAGAAACGTACCTATACTATTTCTTAAAAATGTCTTTTTATTTTTTTTAGATAATCTAAAGCTAGGTACAGCTTTTTGTCTTTATTCCTAGTATTAAAATTATGGAGGTCACTATTTAATTTTAATTTATGTCAGAAAATCCTGAGTTCATCTTCATCTGTTCATCTTTTCTTAGGACGATAAGATGGTTATCTTATTGTGGACTTTGCTCTATTTACAGCTTTATTAATCCACACCTACTGTGAGCTCTGATTAGTCACTGAATAAACTTCAAAATTGATACCAAATTGTGTACTTCGATAGTGTATTTCAAGGGAAAAATGATTATGAAACCGCAAGCCGTCTGTGCAAATAATTTTATCGAAGTCGGTTGTAACTCTTTGTCACGGTGGCGCCTATAAGTTCAAGTCGGAACTAAATTACGTCATACCAGTCATACCATACTTTGACAAATGATAGAGCGGCCAACTGAAATACAAACCAATAATCTAAGATCATTGATAAGTCTTCGCGCGCGCTCTAACCAGATACCGCACTATCTAAACACAGCAGCTTTGAAAATTCTGGAACATTCAAATTGTAGTGTGCGTAACACAGTGCTAGTGTGCGTAAAACAGTGCTAGTATACTTAAACAAACTTTGCAAGAAGTGATTGTGTAGTAATAGTAGTTTTAATTTCCGCATTTAACAAATATGAGAGTGGTATTTAGTCGGAGCACGGAGACCGGTCAATAGTCTAAACCAATAATTATTTAATAAGAAAAAGTCAATATACCTTATTATATAACATAACATTATTAAACACACATATCCGCTTGAAAATTATTTCGAAGCAATTCATATCCTAAGATGATTTATTTCATCTAATGATAATTTCCATATCGCTCAAAATATTATTATCATAATTTTAATTGAGTCAATATAAATTGAGATCATTATCTTTAACGCTCTATATAAAAGAAGTTAGTAACGTAAAAATGTAAAAGCTAATCTAAAACTAAGTCAAATCACGTCACTAAATTCTATAACTATTTTCGTACCGTTGATTGCGTACATCAATTCATTGAGACTTGTTTACCTATTTGTAATCGGTCAGTGTTATAAATAGACAGTGATACGATTATGCCGTAATGGGTCATAATAATTCTATATTCGTACGATAATTAAGGTAATAATAATAAATTAATTATCATAATAATTGGTTTACCACGCCTCTGGGATAATTTCGGTGATATAATAATGTGACTCATTCATTAAGCGCTGTTAAAAACAGGTAGAAGGTGTTGTGGAAAGAGTTGTTAGTTGTTTCAGTAGTAGTAGGCCTCTTTTGCAGGGGGCCGCCTGGGGAAGTAACACACCTTTGCCAGTTATTCATCCGCCAAGCAGTAATGTGCAAACATTACTGTGTTCCGGTATGAAGGGCAATGTTACCAGCGAAATTACTGGGCATGATGAGATTCAACAACTCATATCTCAGGGTGACAGGCGCAGTGCAGTGCCGCGCAGAATTTTGAATTTTAAAACATTGGGTGGCACTGTGTCTGATATGGGCAATCATGATGCTTACCATCAGGCACCTGATTAGCTCGTCTTGTCACTCACTATAATAATAAAATAAAAAAAAACTACCTTTAAGTCTAAAAGCTCACTGATCACCATATCGTACATCAAAAGGGCGTAAGCTGCAAACAAATTATATTCTTTGTATGAAAAATGTATGAGGCCTTGCCTACTGGCTCGTAAGCTCTCCACCAACATTTTCTCGTTCATATTATGTTATGTTAGTTCCTGCGTATTTCCATTCTGTACAAAGCCAGAACGTAACCATAGGAATCTGTTCGCATAAACATTGTAATGCTATTTTTAAATCTGTGACTACAAATAATACATACATAATTTTGACAGCCTGGTTGGCACTGACAGCCTGGTTGGCACAGATAGTAGTAACTCTGCTTTCTGTGCTGCAGGCCCCGGGTTCGATCCCCGGTCAGGTCAAACATTTGTGTGCATGAACATGTCTGTTTGATCTGTGTCTGGGTGTTATAAGCTTATATAAGTATGTTTATCAGTCATCTGGTTACCATAATACAGGCTTATAGCCTAGTTTGGGACCAAATGACCGTGTGTAGAAGTTGTCCCATATTTGTATATTTATTTATTTTATAATTAGATATGTAAACTATAGAAATAATGATTTAGCCACATCCCGGACATTCGACTCAATTCCCATACAAAAGTCACGGTATAACTACCTACTACACAGACACTGCACACATGGAGTTTTGTACACACGCAAGAGTATGCGTGAGGTGATTTCCCAGCGAAGCTATACTCGTCGAGAGCTCAATCTCGTTCGCGGGGTGAGGAAGGCCTGATTGGTGGGCGGATAACAGTGTTCAATCTATACGTAGTATTATTATCTGTTCTGTGGTTTAGCTATAAAAATAATGGTTTCTATGGCGCATCACCGGTCGCTGTGACGGCCGCGGTTAGCTTGTATGCGTACTAGCACTGTATATTAACAACAAGGAACAAGCTTTATTATTTAGGCCACTACAAATTCAGTATACACGAGTATTTGCGACCTACTCATGTATAGATTGGAAAACCTTGTCAAAAAAGTGTTTTCCAATCTATACCCGAGCACATTCCTATGGTTGCTTTCTGACCTTGTACAGTATGGAAATACGCTCCGTCGCTTGGTTAGATCCGTTCATATTAGGTACGCACCATTATAATGGGCAAACATCTTTAGGAAGCTTAAAATCATTGTTTAAGAATGTAGACCACAGGAAATTACGTCAATCAAAAGTCTGTTCTTTCATGACCTCATAGATTTAGATAAGTGAAACTAACCGCTCTGTAATTGCCGTGTTAAGATGAGCCCAGGAAGTCGATTCAAAACTTTATGATAGTCTATAAATTCTAAGGATATTCAAGTTGCTTCATTATGGATTACTTAACTTATCCTTCTTAATATGATTAACTAATTGCATATAAAAGCAACACCACGGAAAGTAATATGCTTAGTTTTGATGTGTATCAAAAAAGGGTTCATCATTTTAGCCGTGGGTAATCCACTACTGAACATAGGCCTCCCCCATAAAGGGCGGTTTTGCCAATACCCGACACGCGTGGCAGGCGGGTTGTCGAGCGCAGTTCATGGATTTTTGCAAAGGGCGCTGCTGTCCGTCCTCTGGATCTGTAACCGTAGTTGTCTGAACAAAAAAGGGTTGTTTTTATAAAATTATAAAATTAATCTACCATATCAAAATGTACCGTGGGGTTACCGGCTTTAAAATAGTACCTCACCCTCTCTCCCGTGATTGCCGTAAGAGCCGGCTAAGGGCTATCCAGATCTTGAGGACGGGCAGCAGCGTCCTCTGCGTAAGACCATCGAACTGCGCTCGCGAACCCGCCTGATAAGCGTGGCGAGGCAACAACCCCCCTTATGGGGAGGCCTATGTTCAGCAGTGGACTTTCAACAGCTGAATGTTGATGGTGATGATATGAAAATCTGTTTTTTTATTTATTTAAGTGGTTACAAAATTGTTGGTATAACTTTATAAAACTTGTGTAACGAATAGTTTTCATTTATAATATACCCATTTAGTACCTATGTGCAAACTCTTAATACAATGTTATTTACACTATTGATATGTTTAATTTATATTTTTATATATATTTATAAGTGCCACCGTCTTTTTGCTGCAAATGAATCCTCTCTATCTGTTGGTTGTCTGGAAGAAATCGCTAATTAGCGATAAGACCGCTGCTTGTTACATTTGAGTATATGGTTTTTTGTATCCTTTTTGTTATTTCTATAAGTGTAGTGTACAATAAGTATTACTTATCTATCTTATGTATAATAAAAAATGATGTATGTTTTTATGATAATATTTTTTATGATAGTGAATGACAAGACGAGCAAATCAGGTGCCTGATGGTAAGCATCATGATTGCCTATATCAGACCCAGTGCCACCCCAGTGTTTTAAAATTCAAAATTCTACACGACACTGCACTGCGCCTGTCACCCTGAGATTGAAACCTGAGATTGTTGTTGAAACTCGTCATGCCCAGTAATTCCGCTGGTAACATTGCCATGTTTTAGTAGTCGCACTTGCGATTGGATCTTTATTATTCCTACTTTTTTTTTAGTAAATACCATTGTATTTTCCAACCTTGCGATACACGATTTGGGTTTGTCCCAAACATACAGTGCATCATAGGTTAAAGTTAAATCCTTCGTAAGGAATTAGCACTCATTTCTAACTATTTGCAGATCCGTTTCAAAACGTGATGTACTTTATTATATTGAAACGGCTTGTAGATTTAGCTGAGTAACTAGATCAATAGATAATAATTATAATAATGTTGGGAAACCCCAAAACTTCATTTTCCTATAATGTGCATAGGAGCCACGCGATTAATAATGTATACATTCTTACATAATATTATGTGTATTTACAAGTATAGGTACAAGAAATGCTCGTGTAAAACATAAACTTACAATCACGCCTTTTTCCCGAAGGGGCAGGCAGTATATATAATATATAATATATAATATATATAATATATAATATATATAATATGGGACAACTTCCACACACGGTCACGTAGTCCCAAACTAGGCTAGAAGCCTGTACTATGGTAACCAGATGACTGATATACATACTTAAATACGATTATAACACCCAGACACAGATCAAACAGACATGTTCATGCACACAAATGTTTGACCTGGCCGGGGATCGAACCCGGGGCCTGCGGCACAGAAAGCAGAGTTACTACCGTCTGCACCAACGAGGCTGTCAAACACAGAGGCAGTGGTACACCTCTGAGACTGAGTCCCTTATCTAACTAAAGTGCCTTTCAGCTAAAAGGTTATTCCGATAGGTACCTCCTCATAGTAGGTAACACCCATATTTTGCCAGTAGGTATGTTATTGGCCCCATGTAATAGTGGGCGAGCCTATTGCCATCTACCGGGCACAGTTCCAGACTCCAGGCGGATATTGAGATAATTCCTAATGGAAAAATTTAATATTCATCACTTTGCTTGACCTGGGGATCAAACCCGGAATCTTATGATCGGTAGTCGAGCTTGCGCCCACTACGCCTACCGAGGCAGTCTCGGTGTTCGTGTAGATATATACCTAATTAGATAACATTAAATATTATAAACGCCTCGCTTAAATACTACAATATTATATACGCCTCGGTGGCGTAGAGGGCGCATGCTCGACTGCCAATCAAGAGGTCCCGGGTTCAATCCCCAGGTCAGGCAGTGTTAAATATTGGATTTTTCCATTAGGTCTCAATAACTGCCTGGAGTCTGGAACTGTGCCCGGTAGATGGCAATAGGCTCGCCCCCTATTACATGGGACCAATAACATACTGGCGAAATGTGGGTGTACCTACTATGGGACTATGGGACCTCTGCCTACCCCTTCGGGAAAAAGGCGTGAATGTATGTAAATATTATATAGAGTATCAACTGAAATATTATTTTTTATTTATTATATGGTCGTTAATTGCAAATTAAGTATTTTTGCAGCTATTGGGCGCATTGATTTCGTTTATTTAGTTTTTTCATAAAATTTATTCTAGTTCATACATATTAAAAAATAAATTGATCTCTCATCCAAAGAATTCTCATAACACTGTACAAAAAAATTGTTTACTAAACAACTTACTTCAAAATATTATTTTACTCGTGCGGTTAGCAATAAGCGCAAATCGACATCAAACACATATCGCTTATCTTACTTCTACAAATAGTGAAGAATGTTGCAAAAAAGGACATGTTTGTTGTGCTACTCGGTTAAGCGACGGTATTTGTTCAATTTTGGCGTAAACAGGAATAGTTGCGTTGATGTGACGTCAGAAGAAGGAGATATCTACGTCATGCTCGGCCCAAGAGGCCGTGCTATTGCACTGTATTACCGCGGGGTACAGTCCCGGGACAATATTTATTTATGTTTCATGTAACCTATTTAGTTGCATATAATAATCATAATTTACGAAGTCTTTTTTTTTTTAGATAGTGAGTGACAAGACGAGCAAATCAGATGCCTGATGGTAAGCATCATGATTGCCCATATCAGACACAGTGCCACCCAGTGTTTTATAGTCTAATAATAATATGGGAAAAACTTGTAACGTATTTTATCGTAATCACAAGAAGACTAGATGACATTAGTCTCAACCAAAAATTTTTTTTTTATGAGTTTACTATTTATTAACAAATTACCTTACTACCTTAAATTGCTTTACATTAATTAATAAAAAACATAATTAAATAAATAAAATAATTCAACTAAAAACTTAACATAAATTATAAAGAAACTTAAATTATAAATAAAAAATATCATTCAGGTCGCCTCCTGCAGGTAAGGTGCCCAAAAAATCTTCATTACCTATCTGTATGGCCAAACTTATACATTGACCAAGGTTACTACCTACCAGTCTTTTGGTCACCTATGGTTTCAACTAGACGCCTCGATAACTCCCTGAAAAAGGTTTTGGTTTTTGAACCCCATGGCCCCATTGTCTATACCGCAAACGGAGCAATTAATTATAAATAATTAGTAATACTTAATAATTGGTAACAATCTTGAAAGCCTAAGAAAACATTATATTATTTAAATGATCGTTAACGGTGGCAAGCTCGACTGCTGATCATGAGGTCCCGGGTTCGATCCTCAGGTCAGGCAAAGTGTCAAATATTAGCTTTTTCCATTAGGAATTATCTCAATATCCGCCTGAAGCCTGGACGAACTGTGCCCGATAGATGGCAACATGCTCGCCCCCTTTTACATGGGACCATTAATATACCGGCGAAATGTGGGTGTGCCGTGCCTTCTATGGGACTGAGTTCTGCGTAAACCTCTGCCTACCCCTTCGAGAAAAGGCGTGATTGTATGGTATGTGTTATCGTATACAAAATGACAGAAGCAAACCGACCATCTCTAAAAATAAATACAGTGTCATGTATAACTGCTATTATTTACAGTGTAATGAATTAGAAGTAAAACCAACGTTTATCACTAAGACCATTCCAACATTAGTATAACATAGTGTCAACCTAGCTATTTCAAAAGCAGTCAAAAGCACTAACAGTTAAGTTTCACCATGGTTTATTGTTAGGTTCTAGTGTTATTCAAAGCGGGTGTAGACGGAGAGCGCCTACGACCGTCGCGGCTTCGACAATGCATTTTGCGCAACGCAGTAGGACAGATTAGCATCAAATGTGGGCTTGAGATTCACAGCCGGAGAGTTGAATGAAGCCTCATTATTATACATAATAACTGTTTAGTCGTATCACGGCAGCGCCACGCCTTGTATCAAAAACTTACATATATATCAAAACCAAACCATTAATTTATCATTAGGGCTACTTCATTATTATTACCTATTTATTTCAAATTCAATTTCAATCAAAGTCCTTTATTCCATAGATTAAAGGTACATATAGACAGCATTTAATAGGAGGTCCAGCCTAAATTAATCCTTTCAGACGTTGGAAATTGAAAATCTCATCATTCATAAATTAATAACATAACATAACATAACATACATTCACGCCTTTTTCCCGAAGGGGTAGGCAGAGGTGTACCCAGGACTCAGTCCCATAGTAGATACACCCACATTTCGCCAGTATGTTATTGGTCCCATGTAATAGGGGGCGAGCCTATTGCCATATACCGGGCACAGTTCCAGACTCCAGGCAGCTATTGAGATAATTCCTAATGGAAAAATCCAATATTTAGCACTATGCCTGACCTGGGGATCGAACCCGGGACCTCTTGATTGGCAGTCGAGCATCCGCCCACTACGCCACCGAGGCAGTCCCTCTTGATTGGCAGTCTAAATTAATATATTATTATTATTAATCTCAAATTTCAGTACAATGTAAAAAACTTGCATTTTAAGATGGAAACAAAATGTTTGCGAGTTCTAACTCACCTCCAACGCCATATAGGGTACTTTTTTCCCGATATTTCCCACGGGAATGATGTCTACGCAAGTGAAACCGCGGGCACAGCTAGTTACCTATATACTACAATACATTACAATGCATAACTTTAAGTTAGTGTAGTATAATAGTATGTATATTAGTTTGTGTATAATGGTGCTGCATAAGCCATAGCAGCAGTTTATGTAAGAATAGAAAAAAAAAAAACAAAAAAAAACTACAATGCATTATTAATTATTTAAGAATGTCTTAAATATAAGCTTCAAATTAAGTTATGAGAGCTTCGAACCACATTTTCCGCTTCTATCATATTCGCCTACTTAACGTGTAATTCCAAATACATAATAAAAGCCTATGTCGTCTACAAATACCTCTGCAATGACAAATCGATTAATACCTTCATTAAATTAATACCAGTCCGGTAGTGCGTATGTGCCATGCGCTACTGTGGACACATAATAATAATATTAATATACGATAGACCACTAAACTATGACCTTTTCTTACCGTCGTTGCTATAAGTTGACTAAGAAAAATAATAAAATTAACGAGTAGGTAAGCTAATTCAGAGGGATTAGTTCGGGGCGGCCTCAATTGACGTAAGAGCCGCCTGTATCGGCCACTGTTGCACATAAGGGACTAATAGTACCATCGTAGGGCTATTTATTTGTGTTCGAGGGCGTCATTCCGATCTATTATTACACATGGCGACCGGTTGTTTCCGTCGTGTAATGTGCAATTTAGTGGGCGTGGTGTAACGCAGTGAGGGACGGTAGCGCACATCCATCTGCGCTGAGTAATTGTCACTACTGCGACTCAAGGCGATGTATAAAGAACTCTATCGAGCTGGTGTGACACCAAATAATAAACAATAATAATTGTAATTTATACTCTAACAGAACGGCCCCCTTATTACGAACAGCAGTAGAAGTGTGGAAAGCGTTTAATTGCTTAATGTCTGCTGTCAAACGGCATACAAAAAATGACGCAAAATTTACTGCTGTTGTTACACGATTGCATGTTCGTAATACCACCCCGGCCCCCTTATTAAGGACGCAACAGAAGTGTGGAAAGCGTTTAATTGCTTAATGTCTGCTGTCAAAAGGTATACAAAAAATGACGTTTGACAGCAGACTATTAGTAATTTAAACGCTTTCCACACTTCTGTTGCGTCCGTAATAAGGTGGCAGGTTTCCCTTATAACACTACTCAATTCAAACCATTATTGGCTGTGTAGTCGGTGGTCAACCAATAGCACAAATGTCAGTTTCAGGTCGCCATGACTACCCCTACATATCTTATAGGAGACAACTATGACCTAGAGCTAACGTGCCTTCTAAAACACGGTACAGCACCATCATGGCACTTCGAGTTTGATTACGCGTATAGGTTTCAAATGTTTATCTCTTTATACAGAAAAGTACAGCAGCTAAATCGCGGATCGCCGATGTGAAAAGTGAAGCCTTACCTTTAAAATTCATTTTTCGAAGTGAAATATTTAGCCTGTTATAGTTATATATAATTTTTATGTCTATTTTGATCATGAAAATATAAAGGACACACTTTTTAACTCTGAATAGGCTTCGTATCCGCTCTGTACAAATACTATTATCGTCGTCCAAAGTTATAGTCCATTCACTTGAAGAGGAATCGAAAGCTTCACTCACTAGCTCTCATTCAATAAAGTCTCCCATTCAAATAGGAGCCTTTACTGCGGTGCATAAAGTGAATACAATCGCTCACGGAAAGGCTATGAAAATAAATGGACTCTTCTGGTGAAATTGCTCTACGTCTTGTTATGGGTATTTAGTAATTTAGTTTATTTTATTATATTCAGCTATTAGTAAACTATGGTATAATACATAACTACAACTGATATGTGAGGATGATATTCTGTCATTTAACATATGAATTTCAACAAGATCCAACTCTCTACATTTAATGTTATTATTTTTGGGTTTTGAAAAACGTTTGAAAATATAGTACTCGTGAGATTATCAAAAACCATGCATGTATATTAAATAGCTAGTAAATTAATGTCGTTGTTAAAATAATTAAACTTAATTTAAAATTTATAATGTCATATTGCGGTACTTTTTTAGCGCGCAACAACAAATGGTCAAGCTACTCGATATACCACCTACATACTCCTGGATTGATGTATACACCTACATACTCATTTATAGTGATAAAAAACGGAAATTGACTAGGTAAGGTATAAGTTTTGTATCACAATATTAGAACTCGTAAGATTGCATAAACAAATTTTAATACATGGACAATAAACACCTATGTCTATTGTTAACCAAAATATTGAACAAACGGCCGACAACTGCAACACTCCTAAAGACATGATTGTAATATATCAAGTGCAGTTTACGAGCCAATACGATATTCCGTCACCCCACACATAGACATTATTGCTGTACAAGGCAGTAAACGCCAGCCTACTTTATGTGGGTAAATCGATGTAAATCTGTAAGCCGAGTAATAACCGCATGATGGCGATACTGCGTTACTACTTGCGAAATGATTATCCGGGAGGGTTCTTGATTTTAAACTCGGAAATGGCTGACTAAAATATTTATTCTGGAGTACTTACAATGAGTGTTTTCACACAAGGTGATGGTTATTCCAAAATTTTTACTTTTCAAAATGTATTCCCATCACATCCAAAGCCATAATTAGGTATTCTCTGGACAACCAAAATATTGAGGTGATATCTTTCTTTCTTTCATGCGGTGATGTTTTTCGACATTCGCATCGGTAAAGCGGCAGCAACCATGTACGGGAAACTCCGTGCAAGAGTATTCGACAATCACCACCTCACAGCTAAAAGCAAAATTTTGCTGTATCAAACAAGAATCCTCAGCGTACTCTTGTACGGAGCCAAGACCTGAACCTCGTATGCAAAACAAGAACGTCGACTCAACGCCTTCCGCATGCACTGTTTACGCAGTATCCTGGGCAATATATGGAAGGACAGAACCACAAAAGAAGAGGTTCTTTTAAGAGCACAGCTGCCCAGCATGGACGCTCTGCGAGTGTGGGACGATCGCTAGTTGCCCCGCTTAAAGGACTGTGTCAAGTGTGAGTTATCCTCTTCTGGCATGGAACATGGCAATCAGGAAGAGCTCGCGGAAAATAGGATCAAATGACGGAAACTCATACATAACGGTATTGAGCTCAAAGACAGAGCCTGACTTGGCAATCTCTCTGAGAAAAGAGCAAAACAGCACAACCGCTACACAACTTAATCGTTTGCAACACACATCTGCCCCTGGACGATCTTGCCACTCCAGAGTTGGTTTGTTTAGACATCTAAGGAAGTGCTTTATACAACCCACGAACACTGTTTAAATCGTCTGTCGATGATGATGATCTTTTTTTATGATAAAAATATTTTATATTTGACACGAACCCCTTCAGGAGAACGGCCTTTTAGATCAGCTCATTCTTAAGGAGGAATAACATGACTATAACTATAGATTTTGAATTCAAAATATTTTTTTATGAATTTTTAGATTAGATAGGCTTCATTAAAAAAAAAAACAGCTTGTGTTGAAAAACCATAATCATACAATAAATTCTGACATAAATTATATGTGTCTCACTACTCAAATATAATAATGTATGAAGTCATAACTAGTTATCATTGACTCACAAACGGTAGATAAGCACCTAATACGAGTATGTACAAAACAGGATACTTTAAACTTATGAAACCCGGTTTAAAGTATCCTCAGTAAAGTTATTAAAATTCCCCTAAACAACACTAATTGTGAATAACATCAAACTATTGCCTACTATGAAATTTTATTCTACTCTAATTAATTATTATCTAACTACTCTAACTAGAAGTATATTCTTATGTAATTAGCAGGAAGGTGAATTGAAGGTTAACCTCACCCGCTGAGGAAGGAAGAAATTAAGGATTTTCCCTTATCTCCTGTTACGTAAACTCTAATAAAGTCAATGTTTCATTGATTATCTAACTTTAGGTCAATGACAAATTCTCTAATCCGCATTCTCTTACTATATAACCAACCGTTTAAATGCTGAAATACTGAATCACGCAAGTAGGCGAGTCTGACTCGTCATAGCTCACTCATACGTCATTGTTTTTAAAGTTACAAAATGACTCAAAATACTAACCTTCTCTTCTTTTTATCTGATTATCTTTTTTGGTAATGTGATGTAGCTTTACTTTCAAATTGACTAATCTCGCATAATTAGACCATTTGTGTTAAAAGTCTACTAAATATTTAATATATAAAAAATAAAAAATATAAAAAAAATATGTGTGTATATATATATATATATACACATACTATGCTATGAACAATGTATGAGTAATGTATATATATATACATTGTTCATAGCACAGTATGTGGCAATTATAAGGCAGTTTAAGTTTGGTTTAAATTATTTGAAAATCTCCTACTTCTTAAAAATATATCAATAATTATAATAGAAATATAAAATTTAAGATCCAAGTTGTTACTTGAGGAACCTATTTACTGTAACTATTATTTTTTTAGATTCAGTATTATATTATTGCTCTGGGTGTCTCTCAAGACTGAGGATCGTGGACTTCGGTGGATATTGATGGTAGACCTTATGATTAGCCTTATCTGTTTTCGTTCTTCGCGTCTCTGATAACCGAGCAAAGTATGGCTAAATATGGGCCATTACTCTTTTGGACTTTCCTGATTGAGGACCGTCCACTGGCTCGCTTAACTTCCGTGCGCCCAACGACGATCAATTTTCCAAGGCTATGCTTCCAAGGCTATCCATCTCTACATGCGGCCAAAGTAGGCAAGTTACGCTGCTGGCAGGTTATGGAAACGCGGGTTCAGACACTAGGCTGCAAAAAGATCGATGCATTGGTTCGTTTGTATTGTAATAAGTGACTAGTAATGTAAATGTTATTATTTTTAGTTATATTCTACGACGAGTTACGAAAATGTTCATTTTAATATAAAACTCTACTCTTTAGTTTTTTACTGTAACTACTATTTTTACTGTACTAAATTTTACCGATGAAGTGTGAACATCCACAACTCGCCAATAGAGCATTTTCGTGCAAAGTGCTTGAGCGTTATCGGCTATAATATTTGTTAGAACCTATTTGATGATGTAACTATCTGTATGAACGTCATGTGAAAAGCTCCATGTGATTCATTCATGAAATATTGCCTCTCGAAGGCTTCCTTATATAATGATCATGACGGTTCATGACTAATATAACCGTTTGAACTGACTCTATATGGAAATTAGTAAAAGTGATTGTTGACGTAGGTGTTAAATAAATAGTAATGATCTAAGTTTCGAACTCGAATTAGTGACATTCTATTAAAAGTCGAACGCATTTTTTTTATTCAATTACGTCCTGAGAAGACACTTTTGCAAATCAATGCAGCTTATAAGTGAATCTTTTGATCTTTTTTTAACAATTTTCTTATTTTCCTATATAAAATAAATGAATAATATAAAAACATTGTAAAAAATCTAATCCTAGAATGCCGTCTCAATTTAATTTAGGTAAATATAATAATTATTATTAGGCATAATTATTTCACTCGAAAACAATTCTTATACTCGCTTTTTTAATAAGCGTACACGGACACCATTTTTAAGTTCAACTAGGCCCCTTTCAGCTTTTAGTCTAAAAGAATTGGATAGGACCTATCAGGGTCCATCTGTGAAACCATCTATAGAAGAACAACTCAGAGACAACCCCCGCTAGGTGCAAGGACTATTGTGAATGGATGTAAACTACTTGATTTGTCTATAGGTGTGGAAGAGGTGTTCCTGGACCTTAAACCCGTAAGGAACTATTAGTTAATCTATGTTTAAACGGCGATCACTTGCGTGAATATTATATAAGGCATCATTATTATTTATTAGCAGTTGATTAACCATTTGAATATAAAATACAAATTGAATTACATATATGTAAAATAAAAATTACAACCTTACCACTTTTTTAATTTTATTTTTTATGATAGAGTGACAAGACGAGCTAATCAGGTGCTTGATGATAAGCATCATGATTGCGAATATCATAAACCTTACCACTTACTTCATTATAATTAAAACTGGGTATACCTATAGATAATAAAAATGTTCTCCTCATAGCTTTATGAGTCTATTTGATTTATTCTAGGGTCCAATTTCCAACGTATGTTATTCAATATTTTTTTTATGACAGGATAAAGTAAAGGATATAGAAACTTACTTGCACCAATTAATTGGTATAATATATCCTAAATAATATATAATATATCCTAGAAACTGACCGCAAATTAATTCAATCAAATAAATAATACGAAAACGTATTTAAACATATTTAAGAGTTTTAATTATGTCCGCCAAAACAGTGAATAGAACCAGTTTTCTTGTTATAAAACAATTTTACTAATGTTCTTAAATTTATGACCTGCCAGAACATCTATCGGTAGTACATTTTTCTCTGGGAAATACTCATTAAAGTCAAGTAATTCATTAAAATATATAAACATAATATAATTAGGGTTATAGTCTATCCTTTTAAATCCTTCTTTCTGTATGTAAGTGTTCCTATATAATTTAATTGACGTTGAGGATAATATTCTACATATTCCATACCTACTTATGAAAATAAACATTTTAGATACACATTTAAAATTCTCTAAAAATACAAACAACGCTGCCTTATCATGGGGTAGGTTATTGATATCTCTTCACTTTATTAATGAATGAAAAACACCCTTAACTATAAATATACCCTTAACTATAACTTTACTAAAAACTAAATATTCTTGTTCTGGGAGTTTGCAATGGAGTTCCGAAAAGTAACGCCAAATTCAATCAATTACCCTTAACTATTTTAAACAAGTATATTTTAAGGTAAACAGGTATTAGGTAGTTGATAACTATGTCACGATCGATAACATAACATACATTCACGCCTTTTTCCCGAAGGGGTAGGCAGAGGTGTACCCAGGACTCAGTCCCATAGTAGATACACCCACATTTCGCCAGTATGTTATTGGTCCCATGTAATAGGGGGCGAGCCTATTGCCATCTACCGGGCACAGTTCCAGACTCCAGGCAGTTACTGAGATAATTCCTAATGGAAAAATCCAATATTTAACACTTTGCCTGACCTGGGGATTGAACCCGGGACCTCTTGATTGGCAGTCGAGCATGCGCCCACTACGCCACCGAGGCAGTCACGATCGATAAATGTGATAATATGATTATAAACCGTGTAATTTACCGTGAAGTTACCGGCTTTAGAATAGTGCTCCACCCTCTCTACCCGTGGTTGCCGTAAGAGCCGGCTAAGGGTTAACAGATTCAGAGGACGGGCAGCAGCGTCCTCTGCAAAAAACCTTAGAACTGCGCTCGACAACCCGCCTGCCAAGCGTGTCGAGTATTGGCAAAACCCCCCTTTATGGGGGAGGCCTATGTTCAGTAGTGGACTACCAACGGCTGAGATGATGATGATGATGATGATTATAAACCTACTTTACGATTATAAAATAGCATAAGCTAATACACAATCGCTGGCCAAACTATCAATAAATTAAAATTATAGATATTTAAAGAAAAAGGCTAATGTGAATGAACATCCAATTAGGTTCACCTTGCAAATTTGTTTGAGTAGGTCAGCCACTAATCGTGTAAAAACCTGAGTTTTGAAACACTTTATTTTTACACTCATAGAAAAGTAGTAAATATATGACATAGTTTAAATAGTTTGTCCATTTAATCCTACCATGTGTAAACCAAAATTAGCTTTTATGAAATTGTTACATTAATAACATTTGTAGAAATATTTTGCTATATTTCAAAGTTACACAATTATTGGTATATCCATATGCATCTATGATTCAACTGCTGAAAAGTGGCATGTCATTACAAAAGTGGACTTTAAATTTTAGTCATTTTATGAAAGATAATAATAAAACATGATAAGCACGAATTATCAAACAGACGTCATTCTCGTAGCGAGTCCCCAGCTGGCCAATTGCCTACATATTTATAATCGGTCATGTATCAGCTTCGTATTTCGATCACGAATCGATTTACTATATGTAAGTATTATCGAGAACATAAATACTGTTACGTGCACAAATAATATATTTTAACGGTTTTATGTTTGTCTTAAGAACTAAGGGTGTGTACTAAATAACAGCGGTAACAGATAAATTTGAAATAATAAATTTGGCCTAATAAACACAAATTAAACTAAAAACAAATAGGCTAAGCTACATAAAATGGGATGGCGCCCACTGGTCCCCTAATATTCGTCCCCCGGAATAAAAGTTGTAGGTTCGGCCCCTATATAGGTGCCTATTGGTCCTCCGGTAGGAGACCAGTCAATAAACGATTAAAAAAAAAAACATTATCAATAAAATTTCCTAAACTCCTTGCTTTGCAGTAATTTGTGTCTTCTTCTTCGTAGCCTTTCTCCAGTAGACTGCTAGCGTAGGCCTCCTTCAAACTCCTCCATTTTATTCGACTTTGAGCAGTTAGGGTCATGTTGCTGCCCGCTATCTTTTGGATGTCATCCACCTAATTTGTAACCGTCCTACTGGTCTTTGATTCCCCATGGTCTCCACTCCAATTGGAGTAATTTGTGTATATAAATAAAATTCTTCCCGACTCCAGACCCGTGATTACTTTTGTGCATTATAGTACATACGGAGGTCTTACTTTCACAGTACACCCACGCTGTCTAGCCGTATGCCTACACGCGTGATCATGTAATGTGCTTACTGAAGTGTGAACAAAGTACTATGAAGTTAATAAATTGCATATATTGCATATAAGACGATTTCCAGGCACGGTATTTTTTGGTTTCAAACATGTACATTAACCGGTACGCTATAGGGCCATAAGTGGCAAAAAAATATTCTTTGAATAGAAATGTAGACCGTTACGCGAACGTCGTGCGCCCTTCAAGGCGCGTTAGATCTCCGTCAATAATATTTATGGTACTAGCGGTGTGTTATCTCTTTGGCGGTGATACTGATATGGATTATCCATTTGTTGATGTATTTTTGACGATTATCGTATAATTTTTAGCTTTTATTAATTTATTTGCGCTTTAGTTTAACTGTGATGTCGACTTGCTCGCGTATTAGAAAAGAAGTAAAAAAGAAACTGGGCAGACACGTATTAGGGATTCATTCAAGGTGTTTTAAATTGATACTTTTAGGGTTCCGTACCTCAAAAGGAAAAAAGGAACCTTTATAGGATCACTTCGTTGCTTCACTGTCTGTCCGTCTGTGTATCGTCCGTCTGTCAAGACTCAAGACCCTTTTTGGACCCCTGGGAACACGTTAAGGTATCAAGTTAAAATTCATATCAACAACTCAGGACCGTGCCCTTACTGCTGTAAAAAAACCAAACTTCTAAGTCAACGCAATCAAAAGATACAGCCATTTTAACGCACATTTCCAATGCAACGGGCTGAAAACCTCTATAGGGTACCCTTGGCCTACCAAAATGAAAAGCAACAAGTCAGATTTTATAGCTCAAGTGAAGGAAAAAAATCCAAACACCGTATAATTATACAAAAAACATGGGGTTACTAACGTGTTTGCGATATCTAGGTATGGAGCCCCACTAAGCATACTCACCAAGGTAAGCCTTAACAATTTATTTTTTATATTGGCGCAGCTGTGTCCAGTTCATTTGGTAATAATTAAAGTCTGTTGAGACGGGAACACTGTGTCGATACTTTATAATGGGCAAACGTTACGTCTCCGTCCCATGGTCGGAATCCGTTCATATAACATACCATGTGAGCAAACAGCTTATGAGCATAAAGGCACATAGAAATCCTGATAATGACGTTTCAATGACGTCAGATCGGCATGTTCACATAGCCTAACTATATATTATGAAGAATTCGTGTCTCATACACGATGTTACGTGAACCACGCAGATAAGGCTGATTTATGGTTGTATCAAAATATACAAATAAGACTTATTGCCACAGTATTGTAGAAACAATGGGCGGAGCTTATAATATAATCTCTGGTTTCGTATGCGTTAAAACCTCATAGTATCTGTACTATGTAGTAGGATGTACTAAGTGTTAAGCTAAAGTACTAAGCTTGACTAAAAATGTGTCCAGATTATTCGCGGCATACCCTTGTTTGGCACAAGTAATGTAGACACAGCTTAAGTATAAATTGAGAGCTTTCTTGTGACCCTTTAAGATTTAAGTGACGTAAAAAGTTATATTTTGTATCAAATTAATTGACAAGGCCATGAAAGATTGTGCAATCTGAGATGTTAAAAAAATATTTCAATCAACCTATTCAAGCAAAGGCATGTCATCAAATATTCCCAAGGGCCCCCTTTGACATGTTAATCATAAAAGAATTAACAAACTCGTAACAAAATGAAGTGACGACCGTTTTGTCACCTAATATTTGGTGTCAATAAAACCTAAATTAAGCGTAGGTTTCGTCTAGTGGGTGTGATTGTGACCTTGTGTCGAAAGTGAGAACGCCAATCGTAATTCTTTTGTTATCGTTGATGTGGGCCCTTAGATCAATTACTGTCTGATAATGACGTAATATCAAAATAATGTAGCCCCCACTACCTTTCAAGTTCGCTTTATTTCACGCATTCTCAGTCGTTCACTCAGAGCTAAAATCAACGGATATTTTAATGTTTATTTGTTTCTACATTGAAATTATTCCAATAATTGTACTTACCTTGTTCATGAAACAACACGTTAACTTATAAGTGGTATTTTGTAATGCCGTACATACTAAGTATCAATCAATAAATAAATTAAATTATAAATTATTATGAACGCTGTCCACTATCTACAACATTTGCAAAAGTGTGCCAAAAATACGTAAGCTAATTATACAAATTGCATACCAAATATACACAAATTACTACAACCTCACGCACCTACAGAGACTTGGGTTCAAACTTGCACACATAATGATTATAATAATAATTATTACACATCGGTATGCAGAAATTTCCTTCGAGAAGTGAACCTGAAGCTGAGCTTACTTGTACTCGCACAAATTAGACTCCATGTAATGAGCTTAATAATTGTGTAAACGGAATTCACTACTACAAGCCTTATTAGGGTTAAAAATGGCTTGCATATTACCAGTTTGTGATAATGTCAACTGAAGACAAATTAACGGACTAATAAGTAACCGCGTACATATAATTGGAGCCCACCAGTGACTGACCACTGACGAAATATGAAGTCATTTTGACTAATTATATACGTCCTCTACGTCGCAATTTTGAAACACAGTTTTATTGAGCATTGTAAGTGACTGGCCATACTAAGAGCATAGCGCGACGACGGCGGGCGCGAAATTTCTAGTCATATATAAAGTCTATAAAACTTTTTTTTTGAAATTGTCTCTACGGCTTGGGCCGTCGCTAGGATACGTGGGGTCAGACTTGCCCTGGCACCCCAGAAAGGGAGTGTTTTAGGGCCCTATCAATGGATTGATCTGTTTGATTATTTGCAGAGTAAGTAGCCGATCTGAAGGATCTGAGAGATCTTCGATCTCGCCGGCGAGGTCGGTGTTGTGATTATTTGAGTTGGTAGATCTGGTACCCGGCACCAATACCGAAGCGGCGATAGAGTCGTCCGGGTTGTCCAGGACGTTGCGAGGGCGTCTACGGAGGGGAGGAACTATGAAACTGCCTGTGCGTGTCCACACTAAAGTGACTAAGGTGGGCACCTAGCACGATGGGCTCGAGCGAACCAGCAAGAGTATTTTTAAACGTTCCTATCCTCTCGTTGTGACCACACTACGGACCTACGAGTAGGCAACGGTGACCTAACGCGGGAGTAGTGAGAATTTCAAACCCCTTCAGTCTTTTCATTCGCTTTTGTTTTTAAGGAAAATTAAATTCTTCCATGGCTTGCAACACCTGAAATAGGCCAGATTACGCCGGTCGCGCGTAGTGTGGCCACCGCATGCCTCCAACATCGCACCCGCCACAGGCTTCCGTCAAAGGCCGCCGCGCAAGGATTGCAGTATGCAGTATTACGAGCCTCACGTAGATATTTCGTGGGTACTCTTAAGTTAAAATTGTATCGATGGATTCAGTTCAACATCTAGAATGTATCTAGTTGCACTAGTTACCTAATTCACAAACATGCGTTCAGTATGCCATAGACATTAAACATCCCAAATCCTTGCATCGGAAACTTTCTCTCCACCAACACAGGAAACCACTCAAATAGACGACACTTATCTCACTGACAATAAGCAATTTATCATGAGGTTGATTTTAGGCGTTATACTTACCCAGTAACTCGGTGAGAGTAGACTGGCCTTGATACCAATTCGCACCGGCGAATCACTATCGGTGTCATTTTTTCATAGTCTGATATGCAAATGTGTGTACCGCGAAATTTAGAGTACGTCGACCTTGTGTTGCGCCCACAGTGCATGAATCAAAGGATCTAGCGTACGTCTCGTAGCTCCCAATGACCTACTGATTTCCATAGCGCACGTAGGCGGCACTAACGTGGCTAATAGATCTCACGCGCTCGCTAACACGATGTGCAGTCAAATTAAACCGTCGCGTCTGTTTGCTAACAACTTTATAAAAGAGTGTTTTAGCAAATCATTGCGACTGTGAGAGATGACTAAAACGCCATAAATCTTCACTTGGAATGAGATGGGAATCTCTAATGTATAAATGTTTATTGTCGTGTCGTTTGACAATTTTGACTGTAAATACAATAAATGTGATTTATCATCGTTTCGATTTGCCAAACCCATCTCTTCTCATTTTACGTTTTGTTTTCAATGTTGGAATTTCATCTCATCGCATCATTATAAACCATAATAACATTTCTATACAATTCCTACCTACTTATTTTATTAGGTTTTTGAAATACAAAATTATACGTAGGTTTCTGGTTTCTACATTATCCTACTAATATTATAAATGTGAAAGTGTGAGGATGGATGGATGTTTGTTACTTTTTCACGCCAAAACTACAGAACCGATTGAACTGAAATTTGGTATGTAAGTAGCTTAGACCCTGGAGTAACACATAGGGTACTTCATTTTCCGATATTCCCACGGGAACGAAGACTGCGCGTGTGAAACCACGGGGTGCAGCTAGTATACCTATAATTAAGCTGTTTGTCTGCTTCTTTGGGTTCAATCTTCTAACGACCGTGCTGCTAACAAAGTTTGGCAAATGTCATTACGATATGGACCCTCGATATTAAGCTCTAACGGGTGTTCATGTTTTGTTTCGCAGATTCTTAAGCCAAGAATTTCTTCTTCCTCGGCTTCTTTTCCCTTGTCCTTTTCACTGAAGATTGCTTGTACACTTCACTTTTTACCATTGACAATACTCATTATTTTGTAACAAATGCTCTTTTTTTATAATAAGCTGCTTATACAAATTAAATATTTAATTATATACGATCTGGTTGTCTTCTGTAAGATATTTAGGGGACAATCGTTAGGTTAGGTTGTCGCCCAGTCAGAATCTTGGCGACCTGAAACTCGGACGATAATAAGGGTAGGCCACGTAATTCGTATGAATTGAGTCGCGCAATGTTATTGGGGATAAGCCCGATCAGTTAGAGTATCATCATCTCAGCCATAGGACGTCCACTGCTGAACATAGGCCACCCCCATAGATTTCCATTCAGTCCGGTTGCAAGCGGCCCGCCTCCATCGTGTTCCTGCCGTCTTTATCAGATCGTCTGTCCACCTTGCGGGTGCGCTTGCCGGTCCGTGGTCTCCATTCCAGAACTTTGCAGCCCCATCGGCCATCAGTTCTACGTGCCATTGCCACTTCAACTTACTAATCCGCTGGGCTATGTCGATAACTTTCGTTCGTCTACGGATCTCCTCATTTCTGATTCGATCTCGCTGAGAAATTCCGAGCATAGCCCTCTCCATAGCTCGTTGCGCTATTTTGAGCCTGCTGATAAGGCCCACAGTCAGAGACCACGTTTCAGTTAGAGTATAAATTCCAATTATTATTAATATGACAAGGGTCAATGATAGGTCATCGTGACAACTAAGATGACAGCTATGCCAGCCCACAGTGCTGCTCTACACAGGAACTCATGTTTTATTCGGTGCCTTCTAATCGGCGTGACCACTTTGCAATTGTGTTTTCGAAGATCAACAATCAAAGATAAGATATCTTTAATATTAATCAAGCATTCTTTTTTATAATTTTTTGCCGTCTAATTGTGTTGATGAGCTTTTAAAGGAAAATCATAATTAAATTCGACACCTCTGCACTCTGCATCTCCTTACCACCGACGTGCAGTTTTTTCGGCAAGCCGCTAGTGCTCCCTTAGACCATACGCTTTTTTCTTCTTCATAATATAACATAACATACATTCACGCCTTTTTCTAGGCAGAGGTGTACCCAGGACTCAGTCCTATAGTAGATACACCCACATTTCGCCAGTACGAAAATGGTCCCATGTAATAGGGGGCGAGCCTATTGCCATCTTCCGGGCACAGTTCCAGACTCCAGGCAGTTATTGAGATAATTCCTAATGGAAAAATCCAATATTTAACACTGCCTGACCTGGGGATCGAACCCGGGACCTCTTGATTGGCAGTCAAGCATGCGCCCTCTACGCCTCCGAGGCTTTATAATATAGTTAGATTAAAGCTGCTGATTACCTACAACGTAATCAGCAGTTCATATTTTATTCACTTTCGTAGTATAAACAGAATGAATGAACACCATCAAGTATCGAATGATGTCCAATAAAATTTATAAAATATTTTATAATCATATACCTCTTTTGATACCACATATTATCGCACTTTTATTTTTCGAGGCTTACTACATTGATACTAATAAAATGATCAAACTTAAGTGACGTCATTATTTAGCAGTATATGCAGATTTTTGCAATAAAGTGAAAATCCTACCAAATTTGTGCGTGGGAGTGAAGCTATCATATGGCTACATAGTATTAAAACTGTGCGCTTAGATCTTGTAAACAACAGTGATAACGAGAACAGTATCCCGAAGCGAAGCGAGGGTGTGTCGCTTGTTGCTATAATAATTATATTTTAGTATCCGTTTTACTTTGTCTACACATTAGGTCAAAGACTCTTATTTTATATAATAACTCTTATTATTTAAATAAATATATAAATATGTTTATAATTTTTTTTATGCCTTAGATGGCCGCACAAGCGGACGGTGTGCCTGGTAGCTCGCGGTTACCGCCGCCTATAGATACCTGTAACACCAAGGATATTGCCAGTATATTGCCGACTCTTCAAGACTATTCACTCTCATTTACATAAATAAAATATATATGACTAGCTGTGACCCGCGGTTTCACCCGCGTAGTCTTCGTTCCCGTGGGAATATCGGGATAAAAAGTACCCTATGTGTTATTCCAGGGTCTAAGCTACTTACGTACCAAATTTCAGCCCAATCGGTTCAGTAGTTTTGGCGTGAAAGAGTAACAAACATCCATACATACATCCATACTTACAAACTTTCGCCTTTATAATAGTATATATATATATTAGGAATAGGAATTAGGATTAGGATTAGGATTAGGATTAGGATTTGAAACCATCATGTCTGTAAACATTAGGATCACTTTTTACGGAATATTTAACCCGTTTTATTTTAGAGGTCCCGGGTTCGATCCCCAGGTCAGGCAGTGTTTAAATATTAGATTTTTCTATTAGGAATTATCTCAATAACTGCCTGGAGTCTGGAACTGTGTCCGGTAGATGGCAATAGGCTCGCCCCCTATTACATGGGACCAATAACATACTGGCGAAATGTGGGTGTTATGGGACTGAGTCCTGGGTACAACTCTGCCTACCCCTTCGGGAAAAAGGCGTGAATGTATGTTATGTTATGTTTTAACCCGTTTTATTTATTTTATTTTTTTGTGATTTCTTCCGTGATCATGGCGCATGCAACTGCGTCAAAATATTGGACAACTCGCAAAACGTCGAATCATGGTCACCATCCCGTAAAAAGTAATCCTAAGAAATAATATATTATGTTAACAAAAAACAATATTTAATTACAAAGCTTCCTGGACTAAGTTTTACTTTATGTTATTTTATTGAAAAAACAATAATTCAGTGTCAACGTGTCGTTAATATTTGTTGAAATTATTGTATTTTAACTGTTTGAAAGGATTGGTTTAATAGATTTTACCTTTAAATCACATTATGATTTAAACTTAGATCATAATAATTGATGTGTAGGTGTCGGAATGTATACTAGTGATGGGAAATACATATTATTATGAATACTAGAGTAATTCCGTGACTTCGCTTTTTTGTGATTTCGGGAATTGTTTTCTAAAGCTGAACGCACATCTATCCGAGCAGAACGGACCTGTCGAATTGTCCGAATCAGACAGGTGTGTGAGGATTCATAGGATATGAAAGCATGATATGAAGAATATACAGGTTGAACTTAAAATAATTTAATTAATGGTAGACAATGGGAGACTTCATCGCAAAGATAAGTACCTTATTAAGGTGAACGCACATCTATCCAAACCGAACGCGCCGAACGAAACGAATTTTAGAATTCTTTATTTGAATTTCTTTATCAGACAGGTGTGTGAGGTTTCAAAGGATATGAAAGATCACACATCGCGCTCGCTTATTCGGTGCTTTCGGTTTGGTTTGGATAGATGTGCGTTCACCTTAATAAGGTACTTATCTATGCGATGTAGTCTCCCATTGTCTACCATTACTTAAATTATTTCAAATTGAACCTGCATGTTCTTTTTTATTTTGGTCTCAATATGCTCGTATTCTATATTTTTAAAGCCTAAGCGGTTTATTCGAAATACAATATGAATATGGGAAGAAAACTTTTACCCACGAGCTGGATTTGAACCCGCACCTTCCGCACCAATCCGCGTGGTGGGCACAGTACCAATTGAACTACCGTGGAGGTACTAGTCATTGACGAAATTTACCTATAGGCATTAGATAGGTGGGATAGATAAATGTCACCGATGCCTATTCTACATTTTGGGACAAAAAGAAATCTAACAAACCAAAAATCGTACATATCCAGTATATCAGATCGTTCGGTCCAGTGGTTTTTTTTTGTTGTTTGCAATAAAGAATTATTCTATTCTATTCTAAATGATTTTCTCATCTCTAAGTTATCAGTTACGTTAATATATTTGTCATGGCCGATGGTCAACTGACCAGTAACGTTTTCAACTTCAATGCTATTTCTTAATTCCATAACACGAACGGAGTGCTATAAACTTTGATTACTCTCTAATATTAATAGTCCATGTCTTTACGTCATCCTCGCCAACGCTTTTATTCAGCAATAAATAATATTGTTTCATATTAATTGTAGGCAATAATTTACTTTTGTAATTAAATTTTTAATTTCATTAGACATGTCTTTGGTCTAGACGTTTTAGGAGTTACAAGTACATTATTTCATAACTTAAGACCTCGATTGCTTTCATTGACAAAATACGGCGGCCAAATTGCAGCCGGATACGGAGAGTTTTCAAATAAACATACTGAAATTTGTCGTAACTTTCAATCGCTATAAGTATTATGAGTCGGCATCCGAATACCTGTAACGTAACGGAATGACACGATAACTGACCCAAATATGTGCTTCACAATGCTGTCATTAAGTATTATGATCCTTGTCAAGCAGAACGAAAAACAAAAAACACATTATTCTCTCACAGCATATTCATGCATTTTGAGGTATTTAATTATTTTTTATATCAGCAGTTATGCTCCGTTAGGTCGATCGTAAAGTCTTGTAACCTTAATCACTTCCATATTAAACACAAACGCGGACCGCGAACTTAATAGTTCAACTTCATTATTTAGAAAGATGGGCAAATTCTTCCCAATTTAGTATGACACGTCATGAAAAGCACCTTATATACAAGCTGTCATCATAGTTAATGACTTGGCCACACTGGCGCTCAAAATCTTGCAATACCTCCATATCGATTTGTTTACATTTACGACTTAATGTATTAGAATTTCCGTCAAGTTACAAATCGCTTAATTTGAGAGACGTCTCAATTGGTGTCATAAAAATGCAGTATATTCGTACTTTTATTGACCGGTTCGATTACTTTTTCACGCCAAATGTTAACAATGCGTGAAACACTTTATACCGTTTATTAAATTGCAATGAGGTACGGTACATAATATTGGGAGGCATGTGTAATAACCACGGCATAAGCAAGAAAAAAAATATAAACTAATAATTTGGGGAGGTTCTGTATTCTTCCGGTGACATCTCATCCCATTTAGGTTTTTTCCTCACTCATACCATTCCTCGCTCATCCTGCACCAAATATTGATTTTTTTATCCCTCATTCAATGAGCGTTCCTCATTCACCCCAATGTAATAAGTACAAGATGTGTTCAAGTAGTGCCTGCTAATTAGAACATGTTCAGTTTCTTGTCTGCACAATACCTAATTTAATATGTAACATGAAGTAACATCTTCCCCAATCTCAGAAAAATAGATAGAAAATGCATTATGTTAGTCCTAGCGTTGAGCTGATTATAAAATTACTAAATAAATAAGGCATATCGAAACTTGTGAAACAGTAGCCAAACATGATGGATGTATTTTAATTAGATACAAATTTCTCGTTGTTAATTAGCTTCGACTAATATGATCTGAAGCAGTTAAGGTATTATAAATTATATCCGACCTACGCGCACACATAGAGGTAGAAAACAGACAAGTAGGTGAAGACCATTAAGACGATTGATTTAGCACATGTTTTATTCATTTATAGTATCAATGTTACACTAATTTGTCTGAATTTAAAATTGCTGATGATCTAACTATACAAATATGCCTGAAGAAAAGAAATCAGGCAAAGCTCGCGCGTTACGGCGGAAGTCCTGTGTCGGTTTTTAACAGCGATTAAGACTTGTATTGCCAGTGCAGATGGAATTTGAAGTTTGACAACACATTACACGACATACAATCACGTCTTGTTCTCGAAGGGACAGGCAGAGGTGTACCCAGTACTCAGGCCCATAGTAGGTACACCCACATTTCGCCAGTATGTTATTGCTCCCATGTAATAGGGGGCGAGCCTATTGCAATCTACCGGGCATAGACTCGGGCTGTCATACAGATAATTCCTATGAAAAAATCCAATAACACTTTGCCTGACCTGGGGATCGAACTCGGGACCTCATGATCGGCTGTCAAGCTTACGCCCACTACGCCACCGAGGCAGAGTTGAAGTTATTTTAAAAATGGGGTTAAAATGGGTAAACTATTAAAAACAAAAGACTACTCGTACACATCACAATTATTGCATAATCATAAACAAAGCAAATGCATATCCAAGAACTGATTTTCAGATCACAATGGCATTACAAAAGTGATGGAATTTAAAGCCGAGCGGCAATTTCGTTCGAACAGGAAATACAGGTAGAGTGAGTGTGATGCGAACACACTGAGAACAATCATTAGTGTCGTGAGGAGGCTATGTTTTTTGCACACGTTTTATGTAAGATGTGTTTACACTGTACATCATGGACCGAGGACCGAGGGCATTTGGGCCGAGTATTGTCGACAACTTTCAACCATTAAAATGTAATAAGGATGCATTTTGATAAGTTTTTAATGGATTAATAATTATGTTATAAAAATGAGACAACATAATTATTATAATTTAAATATTAGTAATACATATTATATATTATATATATTATAATTTAAATATTAGTATAGTGAAATACTTTGTGACTTAATATAAGGTACTACTAATAACTATACCTAAGTATTTCCGCAAATAAACTATTTGATTGATTGATTGATTAATTTCCATTTAACTTACATATCATAGGTATAGAAAAAATCCAATAACTAGTACATTTGGCATTTGGTTTGTACATTTGGTACATCTTATCGCTTAAAGTGTTATCTAGGATAGGTATAAATTTAGGATGCACTACAACTGCATTTTCCATGGTATATTTATATATAAACTGTGAACAGAGGCGCATGTTTGGGACGTCTCTCTTGGGGGAACTCTCGTAACCTGAGATACAAGGTTGTCCTTAGTACAGGGAACGAGGGCTCTTCCCGTGCGGGACGCGTTTTTCGGGTGCGATACTGCACATACTAAATTGTACTTCTTTACCTATTTTAGTATACCTATTGTAAATCTAGTTCTGTTAATAAACGTTTTTTTTAATTTTATCTTCCGGGCAACTGAATGGTATAAGTAACATAAACATTTTCGGGTCGGCGGTGTACCAACTCGTATTATGAACATTAAAAGGATTTTAATTACATAATACATTATATTATATACTATGTATACTATTATAATACAAAACAATATAATATACTAATACATGTAATTTATTTATTACAAAGTATCAAGTAGTTTTGTTGAGTATATAGGTAGATTTATATGCATATACTAGTGAACGAGACTGACTACAGGATTTCTACAGGTAAGTTCCACAGACGAGCAGCTTGGACACTGAAGGATTTGTCGTAAATGGAAAAAGCATGTGAAGATATTCACAGCAGCAAAGTTTCAGAAGATCTTAGCGAACTACATGAAGGAGCTCAAAAAGTTCTTATTGTTTGGTAGTATTTTTAAAAATGGATTGTATTTACATTTTTTTTCCCCAACGGGTCACACTGTTACTCATTGGCTCCTATTATTTTTTAATCCGTCCCATCCAGTCACACTGAGACGCAAGTGTTACTCGATGGGATTTTTTTTCCCAACGTGTCACAGTGTGGCTCGTTTAGTGTAACTCGTTGGGAACCCACCTTTATGTTAGCCTAATTTCCAAGGTATAGGTAACTGTTGCACACCTAAAACAGGAGAGAAACCAACCCTTTTAAAATAAATTAAGTTGTAGAGCTACATGATTTGATTTCGCCATCCCCTTTTCACCTTCGGACGACGAGATGTACGGATTTTTGCCATCCGTACTTGGTTGAGATTCCTTCGACTCGTACAAAACGGTTTAAATCAACGTTTATTGTTCGAACTACGAAAGAATGGAACACCTTGCCAGCGTCATTATTTCCCAAAAAGTACAATCTTCAGGTCAAAAGATTTTCAAGTCAATAGTGAATCTTCTAGGACGCACGATCCTCGACCGCGTTGTCACTGACCATCAAGTGAGACTGCGGTCGAGTGCTAGATTATTCGGTAACTTAAAAAAAATGCATAAACCTAGTTATTTCATTATAAAGACTCGCGCGACAGTAGTTAATAGAAGAACAAGTGTACATCAAGTAAATTACACCTAAATAATGAGTTCCTATCATTTAAAGAAATAAAAACTTGTCCAATAAAGCGGTACTGCAAACCGATGAAACCACAAAAACATGACACTGATTAATTTGCGTATGGACAAAGACTCATTTGAATACACAAGTGTTCAAACAACTATTATTGTAATCGTTCAGAACCGAGTCGCAGTTACTCTCACACGACCGGAAAAACTGGAAAGCTTTTCTATTAAAGTGTTTTTCTTTGCATTGATTTGAATATGAAGAGATCGCTCTCACGGTTTCCTGACATCCTTGGGAGTTAGTTTCTGCGGAACATCGGAAAATGATCTCAGACGTGTTGAGTTACTAGGTAAGTATAGATTCTTTTCAAGAACAATACATTTACTAATTTGCTTTGTTATTAGTAAATTTATGTTTTCTCATAAAATCACAGCACGTCTTTTTCCCAGAGGGGTAGGCAAAGGTGTACCCAGGACCTAGCTCCATAGTGGGTACACTCACACTTCGCCAGTTGTGTTTTTTTAGTCCCATAAAATAAAGGTCCCATGTAATAAAGCATATTGTTATCTACTGTTACGGAGGTATTTTTCCATACATAATTAAACTCTTTCACGAAAATAATAATCATATGTACTCGTTTTGATTTTATTAAAACGGTCGACTTCCATACAAAAATAAAATACACAGATATGAAGAAATAGGGAAAAATGTTCCACTCAATTGTTTGTGCAGCAAAACATATTTTGTTAAAGAAAACCTTATGGTTTTTTTGATATTTATAAAAAATAATAACATCAACTAAAAACGACTTTTTTATAGTTTTTTAGAAGTTTAATAAATTGCTGTTTTTACGCACAACTAGGAAATTGGAGGTCTTCGAAAATTTAAACTTCACACACTTTAGATTTTAGATCTGAGTCTTGAATCAAATGAAAGAGTATAGTTTAAAAAGGAGTAAAGCAACAGCTAAGAGATAGAAGCACAGGCATTTCCTTTACCTTTGTCTACCTGTTAGTTCTGAGAACAGACCTCCGAAAATCTTATAGTTATATAGTTATATAGTTATCTTATAGTTAGTCATCCGAATATTGATAAATCATAAGGTTAATTGTGGCAGTTCGGTATGCAGGGTCCGCGTGGTCCGCCCGCGAATTCCTTACAAATACTTACCTATGAGGGACCTGATGGAGGGACGATAAGGGCCTACAGTAATTCTGATCTCATGGGTATTATTAGCAGATGAGGTAGGAGTCTGGATATTTAAAAAAAGACTCTGGAGTGCAGTTTTGTAATTCCTAAGACACGTGTAACGTGCGCGCTTTTTAGTCAACACGGTGTGGCTATTTTCTTTAATAATTTATTTATTTATAATTCAGCACAACGCTAGGACTAACTTAATGCTAGAGTAGCATTTTCAGCCAGTTACCCATAAAGCTGTAGAAAGTTTTACAGAAATTGGGAAGTATCAATTTTTATAATTGATTTTTTATGCATTCGGTAATTTAATTAAACATAAAACATGCAATCACGCCTTTTTTATCATAAGAGTAGGCAGTAGGCATGTTATTGGCTCCATGTACTAGAGGGCGAGCATATTGCCATCTACCGGGTACAATAACAGACACCAGCATTAGCCCAATATTTCAATAGACACAGAAAAATTTTTTTTTTTTTCTTAGCAACTCAGTATCGCAACTATCCATTAGCAAAATATGCTACGCAAGTGCTACGTGACGTAGAGTCTGTCGGAAGCATAGCGCGTAATATCTACGTAGCGCTTGTTAAGAGACTATTAATATCTAGCTTCGAGGAATTTGACACAATCCTATGAAAATTTACCAATTCGATGTTTCTTATTCTCTTGTTTCCTTAGAATATTATTTATTAACCCATTCGATTAATTTATATCCCAATATTTTATGATGAAATAAACTTTAATATTTATAATTCTTCTCCTTTCCGTTCGGTTGTTTGGAAGTAATCGCTTTAAGCGATAAGACCGCTACTTGTACTAGCCTAAGACTAACTGTACCTACTTTATTTTCATACTACGTATTATATTCGCTGTAAGGTGTACAATAAAGTGTTATTCTAACTATGTTCTTATCATTTAATTTCTTTTAAATAATTTTTCTTTTCTAGTAAACATTCCGGCGATTTTAGACGTTTACATAATAAATAAGAAAAGAAAATAAAATGACAGAATAATCCTATAAAAATATGTTCCTTCATAGGCATTGCAATTTAAGTTATGACGTCGACAATAATCCGGTTTTTATGGCGTAGGTACTTAACCTTATTTAAATGCATCTTCTATTTGCATAGACAATGGGGTTTTCTCTGATAATGGTGTTCTAAGTAATCGTATGCATCAGGATGTCAAAATAACCCAGTTACCGCTACTAATGAAATAATATGTGCTCACTTAATAATTATACTCATTGAGTGTTCCTCAATAGAAGAAACATTTTTTTATTATTGTCTAAACTTTTTACCATTAGCACAGCCATTAGCGTAGTATTATTATCTGTTCTGTGCCTTTAGATTATATCTTTAGATTGGACGCGTGTTACACCGAACTGAACAATTACTAATATATAGAAGGTAGGTATTAATACAATGGGATTAATTCGCTCTTAGCGATAAGACCGCCAATTGTTACATTATTTGTTATAATTGTATATTTAAATTTAAGGTTTCATGTTTGTAGTGTAATAATAAAGATTTAATCTATCTATCTATCTATCAAAATCGGACGTGGACAGTTTAATTTTCTTAGTTGAAGCTTATCTGAACATATTTATAACACCTTATTTTAGTAGTAAATTTTTGTTTTTTATATATTATTGTATTGGTAGGCCTCTATTGCAGAGGGCCAGTTATTCATCCGCCAAGCAGTATTGTGCAAACATTTTACTGTCTTCCGGTTTGAAGGGCAATGTTACCAGCGTCACCCTGAAATATAAGTTGTTA
Source organism: Hemistola chrysoprasaria (assembly GCA_947063395.1). Taxonomy (NCBI): domain Eukaryota; kingdom Metazoa; phylum Arthropoda; class Insecta; order Lepidoptera; family Geometridae; genus Hemistola; species Hemistola chrysoprasaria. The sequence continues at coordinate 6,243,923 of OX346720.1, read as the reverse complement.
AACTAATATTGAACAGTGCAATGCCGCGCAGAATTTTTAATTTTAAAACACTGGGTGGCACTGTGTCTGATATGGGCAATCATGATGCTACCATCAGGCACTTGATTTGCTCGTCTTGTCACTCACTATCATAAAAAAAAAAGAAAACAGACGAAAATGGCTAAAACTGGAGGAGCCATGGCCAGCAGCCACACATGGGCTAATAAAAATGATGGTGATGATCCCAAAAGAAATGTAATAACTTTTTTGCAAGATAATAATGTGACGGTGTAACAAAGGTCTCACATAATCGAGCCTTTTGTTCACGGCAACTTGCATTGTAGATAATATTACGTATGGGTATCAATTAATGCGGCACTGTCACGAGATCAGACGTTGACATATCTACTGTCGTCAAGTACTAATATTGTATACCTACTTGCATTTTTATTAAACGATTTTTGTTAGCTTTTAACTTGTTTGTTTATTTATTTTTGTTTGCGTTTTTAGTTATTAAAATGTTACCCCTTTTCTGTCGACCCATTGATCTGATATTGAATTAAAAAATATTCAAGTTACTTAATTTTTTTTAAATTTATACTTGATAAATCGGTAGGTACCTACATAATAATTATAATGTTTTTGGATAATAATATGATATAAGGTAGATATATCTATCTATCTATCTATCTATCGATACAAATTTTATTGTACAGCATACACAGGACACATAACGGAACAATTATAATCATCATCATCATCATCATCAGCCGGAAGACGTCCACTACTGAACGTAGGCTTCCCCCATAGAACGCCATAAACTTTTCATATGGGACGATTTTGCTGTATTCACCACGCTTGACACGCGGCTTGGTAATCGCAGTAGTTGGAATACTTGGAAACGGAGAACGCTGCTGCCCACTCTTCGAATCCCTCTGCCGGATCTCACAAGAGGAACAATATTTCAATCAATCTAAGGCTAGTACAAGTGGGAATCTTATCGCTTAAAGCAATTTCTTCCGGCCATAAATGGAAAGCGATAGGTGCCACCTTCTGACAGTTAGACGTTCTTTTCAGCCATCGGAGGGGAATAAAGGTATTATATTATAATATCACATGCTTGCAAATTAATTTTTGTAAGTATTTGCAAGCAGGGAGACGTAGCATAAGACGCCCTATGACCACGTGAAGCGACAATCTCCATGTAGCCTTTTTTTTTTCATTTATTTAAAACATATAAAAACTATAACATTTATATGGTACAACCATTAACCAAGTAGGTTTGAGTTGGTACTCACAATCGCTCATTACTAACTGTGCTACACAGTGACATATGAGTACATAATAAGTAACACGAATTAATTCATTTTAAACTTACTTTACTAGAAAGGGATACTTATTATTTTTTATAATATGGGACAACTTCCACACACGGTCATCTTGTCCCAAACTAGGCTAGAAGCTTGTACTATGGTAACCAGACGACTGATATACACACTTAATATAAGCTTATAACACCCAGACACATCTCTAACAGACATGTTCATGCACACAAATGTTTGACCTGGCCGGGGATTGAACCCGGGCCCTCCGGCACAGAAAGCAGAGTTACTGAGCAAACTAGGCTGTCAAATTGTATCATTTATTATTGCAATAAGTACAACACAACTGATGAAAGTAACCATCTATTACACTGCAAAGTAATTGATTACTTATCTACTAATAAAAACAACTCCAACGACATGCAATCCAAATACTGTGGCGAAGGTAACTACCTACGGCAATAAAAAGCTAGAGGAACTCTTTAACGAATAACATAACATTAACATATTTTCGCACCTTTCTCCCCGAAGGGTTACTGAGGTGAACTCACCCAGTAGTTACCACCCAGTAGCCACACTTGGCCTGATATGTTTAGTTCCATATCATAGGTGGCGAGTATATTGCAATCAACCGGGCACAATTCAATGTCATTGAGCAAAATTCCTAATGGAAAATCCATTACGCTTTTAGCCTGACCAGACAATTGAACACGGGATCACATTTTTTTAATTTTTTTTTATATGTACGTAGCTAAACAGGCGTTTGTCCGCAATCTCACCTGCTGGTAAGTGATGATGCGGCCTAAAGCCTTGGAAGTGGTGCTTGCGAGCTATACGCCAACAAGGCAGTCAATAGGGCTTTTTTCTGAGGAACTGAGTCTAAGTTGTCTACCAATGATAACTCATAAATAAGTAATCTGTACAGATTCCTTATTTATGATCCTTATAGTGTACACTAACGTGAGTATTGTCAATATTTTTCAGCGTCATTATTCACACAGAGAATCAAATTAAATGACAGATTTAAAACTCATTCATAACTGTGTTGCACCTTCTAACTTTAACATTAAATAAAGCTTGACCGACTAAATATCTCTGTTTATACAACAATAGGGTATATGCATGTGTTTTTTTTATATTTTTAATTAATTGTTCACATCGTCATAGCATAGTAAAAAATATAAATTTCATTGGAAATGAAAGAATAAACTTTAAAAAAATAAATTTAAACCGAGTTAAAATTTGAGCTGTTTGAACACCGCCATTTTCGCGCGCTTTGTATGACGTCACATGTTATGCCCGGTGTTTGTTTACTGTAGGTGTTCTAAATACTTTACACAGAATTTCAATTTAATAGCCGTTTAAGCCATGGAAGAAGCTCATAAACGAGTTTATAAGTATTGTCTTGTGCCTATGTGCAAAAATACTATTAGAAGTGCACCTGATAAAGTGTTTTTCCCTGTCCCGAAATAGGGTATATGCATGTGTTTTTTTTATATTATTAATTAATTGTTCACATCGTCATAGCATAGTAAAAAATATAAATTTCATTGGAAATGAAAGAATAAAATTTAAAAAAATAAATTTAAACCGAGTTAAAATTTGAGCTGTTTGAACACCGCCATTTTCGCGCGCTTTGAATGACGTCACATGCTATGCCCGGTGTTTGTTTACTATATAGGTGTTCTAAATACTTTACACAGAATTTCAATTTAATAGCCGTTTAAGCCATGGAAGAAGCTCATAAACAAGTTTATAAGTATTGTCTTGTGCCTATGTGCAAAAATACTATTAGAAGTGCACCTGATAAAGTGTTTTTCTCTGTCCCGAGAGATGCGAAAGTACGACAACAATGGTGTAAGGTTATGAGAAGAACTATGGTATCTCCAACAACTTGATTGCATTGTTGTGAAGATCACTTTAATGTAAGTATATTATATGTATACCTATTTTGATCTCAGTTAATCAGAAATGAGTTTTGGATTGAATATCAAGCAATATCAATACAACCAGTAGATAACTATAAGTAGCTGTGTACATACCATCCTCACCTAGTTTATAAGTCCATTGTTTTCATTTTCAGGTAGAAGAGGATACAGCAAATTATGTTAAATACAATTTAATGAAACACACAGAGGAAAAAGTTACACTGCGGTTAAAAAAAGGAGTTCTGCCTCACATATTCCAGTGTCAAAAACTAAACATGGCCCCAGCAGTTGAGAGACTGGGTGCTACTAGATATAGCGACAAAGATTAGCACTGATAGATGAAGCTCTCTCAGAGTCTGCTGTCAATGATGATTCCTAATCTCACTAGGATGCTAAAATATGTACTAGCTATGGAAAAGGCTGCGGGAAAACGATTTTAAACTATTTTTATTTCATACGCTATACAAATAACACACAAACTTCTATGTTGACATAGCATTTGACGTCACATTTCGCTTCGACCAATGGCGATGCGTTTGGCAATTTTGAATTTCCCTCGCATATTTTTCACTTTTTATTTATTATTTTATGCTAATAAAAAGGAATTAAATGAAAGAATTATGTTTTAGATATAATGTCCGGTCGATATAGATTCGGAAAAAAAATATTTGAACCAAATTTAAACTACACGCATATTCCCTATTATAGGTTATGTTTTGATATTAAGCACTACTCTCTACTTAGCGAGTGTATTTAAGAATAAAAACATACTTATTGTATTATTATGTATCATGTATCTAAACAATTACCTTGCAGCTTTCACTCCTTTGACCTCAGCGGACGTAAAATCTGGATTTGATGCAAAATATGCTGTCATCATGAACGCATCTATTCTCGGCAGATTATCGGATTGTGCTTTTACAAAACCAATTTCAGTCATCATTGTGATGATTCCTAATCTCACTAGGATGCTAAAATATGTACTAGCTATGGAAAAGGCTGCGGGAAAACGATTTTAAACTATTTTTATTTCATACGCTATACAAATAACACACAAACTTCTATGTTGACATAGCATTTGACGTCACATTTCGCTTCGACCAATTGGCGATGCGTTTGGCAATTTTGAATTTCCCTCGCATATTTTTCACTTTTTATTTATTATTTTATGCTAATAAAAAGGAATTAAATGAAAGAATTATGTTTTAGATATAACTTCCGGTCGATATAGATTCGGAAAAAAAAAATTTGAACCAAATTTAAACTACATGCATATTCCCTATTACTTGTTGCACGTTAGTGGTAACATTGTTATTGACGCCATTTTAACAGTTGGTTATGTTACAACGCAGAAAATTGGTATAACCATAAATATAAGGGTAAGCTTTAGTTAATGTTAAAGTTAGCTAGTGAATGTATGTAGCTAAACAGGCGTTTGTCCGCAATCTCATCTGCTGGTAAGTGATGATGCGGCCTAAAGCCTTGGAAGTGGTGCTTGCGAGCTATACGCCAACAAGGCAGTCAATAGGGCTTTTTTCTGAGGAACTGCGTCGGTACTCGGCCTACCCATTCGAGAAAAAGGCGTGATTGTATGTTGAATTAAACATAGCTGACGTAAAATATAAGTATACCTATTCATATAATAAGAATTGACCCAGTGGCTCGGTTAATTATTTAAGTTTCTATAAATAAACCTCAAACATTCCGTGACGGGATGTTACCTTATCTATTCATGGTTCCTTAGAACATGTTATATTTCCTACTCTACAACGTACATATTCTGAATCATTTTCCTACAACTGATGGATTCCAGAGTAACTACACTTATGACGTATGTACCTGAATAATATTATTATAATACATTGTACTGTACCAACGTGATTTTATTTTTTGCTACTATTTTTTTTATTTAAATAGATTAGAAGCTGATTACATAATGTCAAATATTAAACTATTACAAATTATTATGGTAGTTGTTATTAACTTTAGATAGATATTACAAAACTACGTTGGTGCGTAATAGGGCCTCCCCTTTCTCATCCGGTGGGAGCCGTGAGACCCGGCAGAGGGACATATTTGGAGAGTGGGCAGCAGTGCTCTCCGTTAGTGTTCCAACTACTGCTATCACCAAGCGCCTGCCAAGCGTGGTGATTACGGCAAAATCCCCCCATATGAATAGCTTATGGCGTTCTATGGGGGAGGCCTTTATTCAGCGGTGGACGTCTTCCGGCTGATGATGATGATGATGATTATAAGTAGTTCGTTATCTATTTTTTGTTTTTGCAGATATTTTAAATAAATGCTCTTTCTTGTTCCTTTCATGTTTATTATAATAATTCTTTTAAAATAATAAACATCTGCCGATTAAAATCAATAAATTATATTCAAAGACTTTACATTAAACGCATAAAATTCTTTGAAGAAAGGCAATCAACTATCAAATAAATTAACTTTATTTTTTATGATAAAGTAATCAGTGGATTAGTGATACGTAAGTCGTATTATATTATTATATAAGAATTTTGTCATATTTAAAGCCCCAAGAGAGGCAGTTGTCGGCAACACCCCACATGTGCATAATAATCGACCGCATTAAGTTAAACGACGCGTCGGTTACATAATAGGCTAGTAAATTACTTCTCAGCGACCAATCGTCTCGTCTATTTCGGGAATTGGACCGGGAGGCGGTTTCACTCCGAGCCGGGATACACCCCTGAAATTTAATGGTATCTACTCTAACATGGCCGAAACGAAATTTAAAAATAAAACAAGGATGTCAGCAAGGATCAAAATTGCTTTCACTGAAATGTAAGCTTTAAGATTTAAGTTATACGTTTCAAATTAGACTAGATAGATTCGTTGAATTTCATGAAGAACGTCGATAGCAGAGACAGCGTTGTTCTATTTTAGAACTTCATATCGGGGATCGAGAGTCCATATATTCTTAAATCACAGTTCTTTAAGGTACTTGACATAAGTATTTTTAAAGGCATTATGATGTCCACTTGGTCCACTTCCTTTTAAAATATATTATAATATTTCAGGTACCTCAAGGTTATTATTATACTATACTTTATATCATTAGCTTGATCCATTTTGAAATTTATTTAATATGTATATAATTATGTAAATATTAATTTATTAAATATGTATTAATGTATTATTTCGATTTTAGAAATAATCTTTATATTGAATTAAACATTCAGCGCGGTAATGCTGCGAGTGTGATGGGCACCTTTTCTCAGGGAACAGTCAGGGGCGGGTTATTTGATTAATTTGACATGTACATTTATTATGATCTGTATACCTTTTATTGACTATAAATAACAACTAATTATTTGAATTAAACGATATATAAATATTATTATTATGAAAATGAAATAAAGAATATGTATTTCTGAGTAGTATATATATTATACTATAGTTATATGTGTAATATTAGTGTTCACGTTTATGTATGTATATAGGTATATACCAAGTATGTATTTTAGATCTTAATGATTATATATTTATTTATTAAGAAGTGTACTATAGTCTCTGTCACACTACCGACCAAATGTTTATTGCGGTTATCTTCTCTCCCTGGACGGTTGTCTGGAAGAATCGCTCTTAGCTTTAAGACCGCCCATTGTTCCACTACTTATTAAGAATTATTATAAATTTTAAGATTTTCTTCTTAAGTGTTTGTGGTGTATCAATAAAGTATTTATCTATCTATTTATATATCTGAGACAAAACATAATAATATCAAAAACAACCAGCAGGAATAATTACGCAAAGTTACGTCGAAAAGAAGTAGGTAACTAGTTACGTAATATAATTTATACATATTTTTTATCTTTAAAAAAACTAGCGACGCGTGTAAACAAGCGAACGCGTCCTGGAGTAACATTTTCACATACCCCCAGGATCCGGTAAGCCACATGTATTTATTTATCTAAGCGATTGCGTAAGAGCATGCCGGCGCTTACGTAGTGAACGCGCGCGACGTCGTATCCGTGACGTTATGGCGCCTGACGGGCCCTCGAAACTAAACAATCAGTTTTTTGCACCCTGTATTATCACTGGAACGCCGGCCGGCTACATAAAAGCCGTGGAAATCCGTTCAGGACACACATTACACGTAACGCAGCCCACTGAACGCATCCGCGCGCGATCTCGTGTCCTGACTCGATCGACATTAACATTCTAATTGATAACTTGCGGAATACGTACGTGATATTTTTTTTTACAAAACTTGTGTTGTGCCAGTGTTTCATAGACAGCTTTTAGTACTTGGCTCTCTCATACCAAAGATTATTATATAATTAACTGTGATAGTAAAATAAATAAAAATGGAAACGTGCATCTGCAGTTGCAATGGATACTCCTCAAGGACACGACGACCTGTCACATACAGTAAGTACATACATTATTAAATACTAATTCTTAGTAGGTACTGATGACCAACATTTCTCTTGCAAGATAAGAGAACTTATCCTTATCAATGTCAATGAATAATTATTACATCAACAACTTAAACAATTATGATCAAATGATTTGATGAGTAAAACTGATGATCTAATGTTTCTTAAACATTTCTTATCAATGATTTATATCTAGTTTTGTTATTAGGGTACCAATTCAATAACTTATATGAGGTTTAAAATCGTAAATATAATACTATTTGTAACTGTAATTTGTAACTGGAAAATACTCATGCGTACGTTCTGAGTTCATTTAAGGTAAACTTTGACATAATAACAGTACACAATACACAAAAACATGGTTAGGTAAATAGTTCCGCATACCTTATGTAACTACATAATTAAATAACAAATAAATCCGTAAGTATATTATTTTTTATATGCCCATGAAAAGGGAATAAATAAAAAAATCTTATCGACTTTCTTTTTCTTAAATAAAAGGGCAACATTAATTGAAACAAATTGGCAACGATTTTCCAGCTAAATATTACTATCTATCTTAAACTAAAAACATAATATAGATCGTTTATTAATTAGTAGGCTGGACTGGAGCGTTCGCATTATAAAGCTTTCTTATCTGTGGCTTAAGGGGTAAAGTGTGAGTAACAGCACAGCTTTCGCACTGTGATTTATATTGTGGCTCGCAAACAATGCCATTCATAAGTATTGGCAATGTGAACGCGGCCGCAGGTGCGGGGCCTCCAGACCACGGAAGCTACAACTTTACGGTACATTCAAATTAACTGAAACTATGTTACCTGCACCAGGATAACCTAACCCCGACCTCCTCGGCGAAAGCGGAAATTAAATAACTTAATCTCCTGATGCTAGTAATCAATCAAAATTTATAGCAACCTCTCTATATCCAATAATAAGTTTTTACTACTTTTAATTGTACTAGCTACGTAATTCATTTCCTATATGTATAATACACAGCTTTATTATAGTATTATTGAGCATTTAAGCCATGACGAATCGCTCATGTTACGCGTCCATAACTACTTTCTAAGCGAGTGAGTAATGTCAAACTCCGTGACTCGACACCGCTCTTGAAGGTTTTCAGGCTGCCATCGCGGCTGAAATTCGGAAAACCCGTGACTCACCGATGAAACGACGGCCGGAAAAGCCTCCGTTTATCTAATTACAAGCTCATTTCCATACAAAAACGTTAATTGATGAAAGCCATGTCATTATGTCAGTAGAAACGATGGGAACTCCTCACTGAGCATGCAGCAAAAACGCTATTGTGTCGTGCGCGTGCTCTCAACTCGGAGTATCGATAACATAAATCACACTTGTTAGAAAAAACACTCGTTTTGTTACAGATGTAAACAATACTACACTGTTATATCATTGCGCTTCATACTCGACCACCTATTACGATCGAAATATTACTCCAAACAAAAAATACAAAAGCTTCGGTCGGGATGTATTAATCACAGTCATAATAACCCCATATTGACACTATCACTAAGCGGTCGCGCACAATGGCTTACCTTGTTAGCCGCCGGATAAAAAAACGTGTCAATGTAAATACTCGAGATGGACGAACTCGAGCTCGCGGGTCACATACAAACTGTATCCCGACCACACTTCGTTGGAAACATGCAGTAAGCCAACTGATTTGTATGCAAGTGTATTATCAATGACAGAGCCAACTAGGCTCGCGATGCGCTGACCGCACCTAGCAGCGTAGGTGAATATCGTTGTGATCTGTGTCACGAGTCTTTTCCAGACTCCGAACGCTTTTTTAGGTCAGTTTACTTTCATGCTTAGTCCTTGTGCTCGTCTCATATTTATTTTTCGTGCGACGGACTCGGCCGTGTAAAAAAAAGAAAACGAAAGTTGTTTATACTTAAATTAAACGGACACATCTAGGCGGCGATTTGCATAAAGTTGAAATGACTTATTTCCAGTATGATTAATACTGATAATCATGATTTTACTTTTCTTGCGATAGTAAAGGCAACAATAAAGATATTAATTGAGATTATTAATGAATATAAATTAGATCATGATGGATGATTGAATTTTGCCGACAAAAAAATCACATTATGATTACATACATTAATCTAAATTTATCCGCGAATTAATTAAGTAAATTCGCAATGATCACCGATTAGTGATGAGTTAGACACGTGTTAAGAGATTAGTGTTCTCACTCGACGGCTCGGTCTATAGGTAGGTACGTCGCGATAAAAACTTACTATATAGGATAGACTCATCGATGAATCACTGCGAGGTCTCACCGAATATTGTACTTACACAAGATGTGGAAACAGAAGAGAGAGGAGACGAATACTTGTGAAATATTTTAGCCTCTTTTCATAAGATCAGTTTATTTTATTCTCTGAGTTAACAAATAAAAGTACTTAGGTATAATAATATAAAAATTAATAAGAAACAAAGCCGCTACCAACCGGACTAGATGGAAATTTACGGGGGAGGCCTATGTTCAGCATTGGACGTCCTATGGCTGTGATGATGATGATGATGATGATGAAAGAAATAAAACTTTTAATCATACCTATAACACTACAAAGAACAGAGTACAGAGGAGACTTTCAGAGAAATGAGAAAATTTTGACGGATCATTTACCCGACAATATTTATTAGACTTTATTACTTAGGAACATAACAATTAATTACGTAAAAAAAAAAAAATGCTTGAAGTGTGAAACCACCGTCCTTCCAGCATCTTAGTATAATTCTTCTCACCGCATGGTTGCCTGGAAGAGATCCCTCTTAGCAATAAGGCCGCCAATAGTTACACGTTTTCTAGTTTTAATTTTTGATATTGTTTTTTATTTTTTCGTACTAATTATATTACCAATAAAGAGTTTTCTGTAAAGAATATTATGTAAAGAAGGTAATAATTATGACAGGTGAAATCTGTGTGCAATATATTTTCAGTTAACTGAAAAAGAAAAGCTCGCAAGGAAGTCTCCTCGAGGGCTGTGAGCTTTGTTTTCCGGCGGGCGGTAAGGGTTTTCGCATAATGTTCGAGCGGCTATTTCATGTACAGAGCGCAGTTTCGGTGGCCATTCAACGGAGCGAAGGCTGCCCGCGCGCCTGTCTCGCACACTCGTCTCTCACACCACTTCGGTGACACACGTTCCACGATACGATATCATAAATCGAGTGCCAATTCGAAATTCGGGCTAGTGTTTTATAACTACCATCATTAAAGTGTCAAAATAAGTGCGGGCCCTCGCAAGTTATACCGTCAGTGATAGATCTAAGTTTCATCGTTCCGGAACAGTTAAAAATTTTCGGTGACGGATCATAAGTTGTTCGAATGAACATGGACTTGCCTACAGGAGCTACTTCAATGCGTTGTTCATGGATGTCTTTTTAACTGGTGTGTGTGTTTTTTTTAATTCATGAAATATCAGGTATTTTATATCGTGCCTTTAAAATGGAGAAACGCAAGTCGCGGTGATTTGTTAATTGAATGTAAACAAATGCATTCTTTTGTGGGTAAGCGGTGATTTTTTTACATCTACCTGTTTTACTCTCTTGGAACTAAATTTGTGTATCACAAATTTCGTTTTACGACTAGCTTTATATAGCAATAAAATAAGCGATTTGCAAAATATTTGATCAATTTTGATTAGTATTGCACATCTATAAAACTGTACTCGAATAATATAAATATTGGGGTCACGACAATCAAAATAAATGAAAGTATAAACAAATGGCTGTCGTGATGTGGTGTTGCCGAAGCGACGCTTTAATGGAAGACAGAAAAAAATATCTACATAATATCGACTAGTAATGGTCAAAGGATAACTAATTGTCCCACGACAATATTAATAAATGATTACAATATTAATTACCTCTATGGCTTATATAAAAGGAGGGATCAAATATCAAGCCACGATCATTTAAGGAAGTGAGGAGAGGAGAAAGACTCGCACGAGTCATTTCGTGTAGGAATGAACAACATTCTGCTGCCGGCAATCGATCAAAAGGATTTTTCACTGAAAGATGTTATACGATACATGCCGTTTAACTATCCTTATTAGGAACTAAGCTTTTTATGGAACGAACAAATTAGTCAATAAATCATCTCATAACCAATAAAAGAATTTGCATACGTAATAAATCCAGTTTAATGTTGCGAACTGTTGTGTACACAATTATTGAATATCCATTGTTGATTTAGAAGATAAGCGTTATCTTTATTACTCAAGTATTTACAGATACATAAGCGGCTTATTCTAAAAATAGTTAGAATAAATATTTATTCGGAAATTGGCCATTAACATGATGTTGGATATCGGGAAAATCCCTCACGGTGGAAAAACGCATTATGTTCCACTTTAACTTTTCTCGGTAACGATTATATACGATCATTGTTCGCTGTCGTCGCTGATACTGACCACTGACCATGCACAATGTCCACAGGTTACAAAAATACCCAACAAGCCCTTTCGTCGGATCACAAACAATAAAAATTTCACACGTGAGTTTTTTATTCTACGCGCGACACCGTATTATTTAACATAAATGAAATTGTCAATGACTCGAGTTGACCTAATGATTCACTTACCATAAACTTCTGATTATCCACATCTGACGTAATATAAAAGGTGCACTCAGTGTAGTTCAGTGATAATACATCATACATTGTTTGGTCTCGTCGTGATTCTAAAAACCTATACAAGGATATTGACAATATTGACGGATCAGCGCCATTGACTATATATTTACTAGGAAAAATAAATGTAGGTTTGTGTTGCGGTCATAGCGTTAAACAAATTGACGCGGATTTGTATTAAGTAATCGCTTGAAACGTTTGGATGCGTGTGAACCATCGAATTGATTGATGTTTATAATAGTGAATGCTCATTGAAGGAAATCATGTTTAAACGTTCCATTATCGTGTAGGTGGAACGCAAGCGCAGTAAAAGTGCGACAAAAAAGAAACTTTCTACGTTTTAGCACTAGGTGCGGACAATGCAAGCTTTTCAAAGTCGGTGGTGTTCCAGCCCTTTCAAAGTTTGAAAACGTGTCTCGACTGAATTGCGCCTCGCCTTTCAGACATAAAATTTATTTTATGACTTCGGTGCAAGCATCACAAATCGAACTCGGAACTTTTTAAACGAAACCCCTCAAAATATTATTTGTACCATCACGAATTTTAAATTTAATGATTCAATTTTAACATTAAAGTTTAATCAGTTTAATGTTATAAATCACCTCAATTAACTGGCACTATTCGATAACCGACATTCGATTTCAACTTTCAAGTTACCATTTTCGGTTCAAATTACTTTTATTAAACATATTGCATGCAACTCAATCTATCTATGTTAAAACTTTTAATTTTACCAACCTAATTATTATTATCCAAAAAGACTTTTCCCATGGTTCCGTTGGCCAATAGTCGTTAGGAAAGCACTCAGGACGGAATCGTATGATCTTATGCACACGATATACGAGTAGCAACCGACCACGATAATCACGCACCTTATTATTTTTTATGTGACTCCTCGAAACACTTAATAGGAAAGCCGCCGCGTGTGCGTGTTTCATAAATAAAACCTTTAACAGAAACATAACTTTAGAAAATAAAAAAGTTCATAATAATTAACCAAGAATATGTAATCGGCATCATTAGTGTCATCAATTTACACCGTATAAAAATCTTCGTCTAGGACTTTACCGCAAATTATCATCTTTATTACTCATTAAATCAGATTGCAGTACGATAACACAATTGTAAAGATAATTGCATAGTAGTATTGACATTACAAGATTATTTCTATAACCATTCGCTTGTCCGTCAATTCTAAATAGATTTTTTTTGTTTCAGGTTTTCCTAAAAAGCTTTTGGTAGCTACATCCGTAGTGGTGATAATAGCAATGTGTCTCGTGACGGCGGAAGCGCGGACCTTAGACCATAAGATCAGGCACGAGCGGCGGCATGAGCTCGCACAACCCACCAAAGACGTGAAGCCAAGAACGCCTGAGGCTCGGGTCATAGAACACAGGCGGAGGCCTCACAGGAAACAGACGCTCAGTTCTGCGCACACAGCCAAAGACACGGACCCCATGAAGATGCAAAGGAACGCGCAAGCGGAACGATTCAAGAACGCTACCAAGAAGATCATCAAGAAATTAAAAAACACAAGGAGGTTCTTCAATGAAGAACGACGAGTGTTGAACGAGACGAAAGAATACAGGGACGGGATGCCCTCCTGGCTGCCGACGATCAACTTCGTCGATATCCACTTTTACAACTACAGGAGCCCGCGGCGAACGGGTTCCACCGTCACAGAAAAAAAAGTAAGTTTCGACAATAATTTATTAATAACGTAAAGCCATCATCATTACGTATTCTCAGGTGATTCATGATTACCGCGAGTCCATTGGCCCTCTTATTTATTTATCTTTATTTGGCGTTTCGATACATCTAAACTAGTCTATCGACAAGTCAATACAAGTCGATGCCTATCTAAATAGGCTTGTGACTAATCGATTCATTAGTGAATGCACCTTGATTCGGCTGGCTCGTGCACTGAGAGTACTCGCTGTTTTGATGTGAATTTGACCCTCTGACAGTGTAATTATCGCGGTCGATCACTTCTCGTCCGAGGGTGTGGTGTTCCATCCCATCATTCTTTTACCCGTTCAATGTTTTTACGTTATTTTTAATTCATTTTTGCTTTATTTGAGACAAAGAATCACCGCGCACATTAGCCGCGCTCGGGGCTCCTCCGTTGCGACTTAAATGAGGTTTCGTCGAGCTAAATTACACGTGCCCGGCCTTTGTACCACGTTTATTTACTTCACATTGTACTTATGGGCAATAACTAGATGTGCAAGCCCTTAATTTCCAGAGCCGCTTGCGTTTGAAAATCGGTGCAGAATTTTAAGTGTTTTATAAGGCCTCATTACTCTCGGTTAATCGAGAACCAAGATCGCTTCATTTCACTCGCGTCCTTCTATAAATAAACATATGCATTTTAATACTTCAATGCGTCTACTAGAACCGATCAAATTAAAACTATCGATTTCTGCTACACGCGTCTAGACAAAAATGTTTTAAATTAATATCAGGTTTCTCCTCGATTTAATCAAAATATTACGTTCATTTTGCATCATCTCAAAAAAGATAATAGGACCCGCCCACGTGTGATAGCCAGCACAGGGCGAGCCCCGACCGACGGCTCCTGGCATGAGAGTTATATGTATCGATATAAGGAATGGAGCTCAGCGTTTGTTGGGTGCTAGCACTCAGAGGCTTATGGTTAGTCTCTGTGGGAGCAGAGCAAACTAAGGAGCCAGTTAAATGTTTCGAAGAAATTTGCATAGATTGACACCGCGTGATTTCGCCGCGCGCACGCGATCCGGCCCTACCTTTACACGCTTATGTATGTCTTACATTATAGAGAACCGTATTATAATTACAATAATAATCGTATTCAGCTCGCGGCCTGTCAATGCCGCTTCGGTTCGTAAAAATATAAAATAAACACACACCATTTAACGATCTCGAACCAGCTTATTATTTACCGAAGACGCATTGAATCTCGAGACTTTCTATTATGTATTCTCGTTGGTCACCCACTAATTAGTACACAGAGATAATATGAGCCGAGAGTTCGTTCGTATGTGAGCACTCGAACCTACGTATCCTTACACGCGGGGTGTGTATGTATGCGTGTGCCATCGACAAAATCACTTGAGGTCTTACGATGGAGTGGACTAATACCCACGTGGATGAATATTTAATATTTTCAACCTATGTCTCGTCAGTTTGTCAATGTATGGCCACTTAACAAATTCAAATATTTGTCATTGGGCAAAGGAAAGCGTTAGAATTCAAGTGATGTCTTCTTCGCTCCGGCTTTAGTTGACATACGAACAATTTAAAAATTAAATAAAGCTTCAATGAGACGTTAAACCATTATTAGGGCCTTACGAAAGAATAGAGAGGTCACAACCAAGTGTGATTAAAATATTATATTTTAGCAAATAATTATAAAGTGCCGCTGGATTGATCCTGGTTAAACATCTTTTCATATTCGTAGCTTACTCTTACGATGCAAACAGTGTGTAGTGTATAATTATTTATTGCACAATTCAATTACGAAGTTGCATTCACACGTCAATAAAATATCAGTAAGTTAGTCCTGTCCTGTAGCATCGTATTTGAGCAAAGGGCAGAAATTCCACACGTTGTGAAGCCTCCGCTACGACACGCCGCCCCGCGCCGAGCCGCTGTTGTCTCGTAGCAAGAGCTTAGCGGTCTCACTATTTGTACAGTATTTACGATTTAACAAAACAACATGAAATGTTAAAAACACATTATTTGTCCGCGACGAATGTAGACTTACGATTGTGACGCGTCGCGTTTGTCCAGAACACGTCCGTCGCAAAGCTCTCGCCTCTTTAACGAACGTACGACTTATTGTCCGGTTTTGCTAAAATACTCGACCGGCTGTTAAACTGTTAAACACTAGCCCGCTTTATTATCGCTCACGTTAGATATTTCCCCGCGACAATTGTTGGGAAACGCGCCCGCGCCGGTCCTCATGGCTTTATGAGCCGTAAAAACGCCGATAATTTCTTGTTTATTGAACTTCGAACGGCTCGGGCACTATTTGTCGCATACAGCTTTGGAAAATGAAGTCGTATCAGGTTCAGAATGGAGCTAAAATATCATATTCTTTATAGTTATTGGCAATAATCTTTTAAGCGAAAAATTTGTAACAAGCTATTATTTACGCACTTCAGAATTGTAAATGAAAGATTCATTATTTAATACTACAGAACGTTTAAACGTTCGTTAAAATAAAGTACACTTGGAATATTAGCACAAATTAATAAAAATAAACATATCAAATACAACGTAACATGAATGATGGGAATCGACAAAATTACAACTCTGTCTAGACGGTGAATCACAAAGGAAGTTATGGTGAATGGTGACATATGTACGGATCCCATAGCATCCCATTAACAGGTTGCTTCCAGGAATCATGAGCTGGTGTTGGTAGTGACTGTGCTCTTATTACTTCATTCATTAATATTACTAATCATATTTGCCTGTAGTCATTGCCTGTTGACACTACAAGTAGTTACATTTGCTTACATAAATGTTATATGTTATAATGAAGGTTATTATAAATTTAGGTATATTTATTAGCTTTTTAATTGAGATTAATAAAGAATTATTTTATTACGACGTTATTGATGTAAAATTAGTATCATAATGAATGGTTTTATTACTTTGAGGTAATTAATAAGAGAAATAAATTACAATAATCATATATATCTGAAATATACCTCTTCACCTGTACTAATTTGAGTCTCAAAGGCAATTATTAATTTAAAATTATAGAACATAACCATTTACGTTAGGTATAATATTATAATTGTCTTTATGAATTGAATGACGTATAAAATAAATATTTATAATGACTGATATACAATATTAATATATTAGGTATTTTTTAACGTTTATTAAAGCTTTCCTTTTATTTATTTAAACTGCCATATAATTAATTTTAAGTAACTTCTCTGCTTTCCGAGACGCATGTCCAGGTATCGATCCTCGGGCATGTCAAACATTTGTGCTAGAAGACTGTGGGTGGAAGTCGCGCGGATCGATGTAGTAGAATTTGATCCTAATAAACCTAATAAACGCAAAATAGCACGTGAATTATAATCACATCGGGTCCGTGATCATAAATTTAAATCACTATTGTTGTACTTACTAAATTATATAATAAATTATGATCATTCTATTGTCCGGTTCGCAAAATTAATTTTATGATTAACTTTAGAGTTAAAACAAGAAAAACGATAAACTAAAAACTTTAACGAACAAGAATAAGCGATCTGTTTCTTATCGAGGTGAACTAGTCATTTACCAGATAGGTATGTTCTGCTATTCTTGTGTTGTAGGTATCTATTCTAGATGTAGTACGCATCATTGTAGTTAACTATAAAATATATCGTTAGGTATTGTGGTAGGACGGGACCGGTGACACCCGTTATTATGAGCTTGATTATACCAATCGATGTAGTAAACCTACATTTTCTCGACTACAATGTTCTTAACTTTAGTTATTTATCTTACTGATTGGGTTCAGCCGATTGAGTAGAAATTAAATTTGTAAGAACCGGGCATTACACATAGTATTCATTTTAGGGTGTGTTACCGCGGGACGTAGCTAGTCTTACTTTTACCCATACCAATCACTTCAAATAGATTAGATTACTTATGTAAATTTTATATTTAAGTTTATATTTTAAATGAAAATGAATAGTTTATAAAAAATAAAAAGATTTCAATTTGCATTAACAGTTAACTTTGAGTTCTACAAAACTTAGTGAGTAAAGGTTTTAAGCTCATGTTTTGCCAACCAACCAACCAACAAATTATTGCCAACATATTATAATCATTGGAATAGTCATAATGACAGTACAGTCGGTACTTGGTACCAATCACAAATGCCTGCAAACACAGCCTCGACACAAATTCGTCGCGCAGTAAAATAATCGAGCCTGATGTCTGATGTGTTTAATTCATTCTTGAACATATTACAATACTTACTGAAGATAGAATAAATAGTACGATTTTTAAACAATATTATGCGTTTTAAAGACATTTATAGAAATCTGAGCCCCGATTGATGCAACCCACTTGAATCGTTTAGC
Organism: Hemistola chrysoprasaria; assembly: GCA_947063395.1. Taxonomy (NCBI): domain Eukaryota; kingdom Metazoa; phylum Arthropoda; class Insecta; order Lepidoptera; family Geometridae; genus Hemistola; species Hemistola chrysoprasaria. The sequence continues at coordinate 6,225,551 of OX346720.1, read as the reverse complement.
TGTGAAAGTTATATCAATACATGAATGCAAAATGTATTCTTGAGTCATTTATTAAGATGCTATATTACAACATTCTACAGCAATGTAACAAATACCGTCATAACGTCACTCCTTGCATAACCATTAGACTAATGATTTTCTTTAACATCAAAAACACGAAGCCACCTTACAAACAAACTAACGTGCGCTCTGTTTTGTTACAGTTCATGTACCTGATGCCGAAACTTTACAAGTCCCTGGTGGAGTTCCAAGACATCTTCAAACATCTTTACAACGTAGAAGTGGATCTACCCGACGAGCCCTTCTGTAACTACAATAAGACTCGGCACGACCTCATCGAGAAAACCTTATACAGAATGTACAGCACAATCGCGGAGATAAAGGAGAACATGATCGCAGTAAACATGCAGGTGCCTCAGCTCACGCACAGCAGGAATCTCAAGGCACTGGAGGTGAAGGTCGACGCTCCCCAGTGCCTTAAAAACGACTACATTGCGTTCAGGGCGTACGGCAACCTGCTCAACAACTGGTACTCCGAATTCAGATGTCCGCGAGGCAAAAACGTCATCAGAAACAACCCCAAGTGCGCGGCGTACGAAGCCAAGCTTAAAGGGAAGAAGGATACGAGAATACCTAGGGGAAGGAAGCTAGGCTCCAGTTGAGCTTTGCCCTCGAGTTATAACATCGGTATTGTCGCTTTAGCGTTATTTATTGATAGGTATGGCGTATGCTCTCTGTGGCGGCCGCGGCGCGAGGCGCTCGTACCATGTCTCTCACACGTCCACTTTACAGTGAAGCCGATGATTAACATGTTAGCTCACTGAAGACGTACAACGTATATAGGATTGAGATGCGTCGCGTGACCCTGGCCGCCGCTATTTGAAGTGCTTGACGAAACAATGTTTTGTTGAATAAGTATTGGGTACTTTCTCTGTGATATTTAGTATTCTGTAGATAGTAATCATTAATTTATTGATTTTAGCTTATAAGCCTCTCTTTAGTTCCTTTTTCTTCATCTTCATTTTTCCTATCATTTCATCTTGTAGACACCAATTAATTTATTATTTCATGACTATCGTATTTATTAATGTACTTAATTAATTTAATTGCGAATATCTCATTCAGTTGCAGATATCGTTTTGAATCTGATTCATTATTATGTGCGAAGCATTATTAACAAATCATTATTTTAAAAGCTAATGTTTAACTTGCTCGAGTATTATTAGAAAGACGGATGATGTCGTTTTAGCCAAGAAAGACTTGTAGCCTTGTAATGTAATCTAAGTGCTTATTTATATAATTATTTGTAGATAAGTAATGTATTATAGAAAAAGTAAGTGTCGTTAGCTTTTAGTAAATAAATGAACTGATACCATGTGAATATTACCTACTTTACTGTATAGTAGATTGCATAATAACATTATGCAAGTTTTGTTACTACATCTGAAGTATAAGTAAATGATTTTAGAATTAAAATGAAATAAATTGATTCATCAACGATACTATTTCTTTCTTTTGTAGATGTACCTCGATCCTTCATAATTTAACACTATATTTATATAAATGGATAGATAGATAAACGATGGAAAGAAAAATTCACCCACGAGCGGGATTTTCTTTCAATATTCATATTGTATTTCAAGATAGATAAACTCTGTATTATTACACCACATAAATTTCAACTGCCTCGGTGGCGTAGAAGGCGCATGCTCGACTGCCAATCAAGAGGTCCCGGGTTCGATCCCCAGGTCAGGCAGTGTTAAATATTGGATTTTTCCATTAGGAATTATCACAATAACTGCCTGGAGTCTGGAACTGTGCCCGGTAGATGGCAATAGGCTCGCCCCCTATTACATGGGACCAATAACATACTGGCGAAATGTGGGTGTATCTACTATGGGACTGAGTCCTGGGTACACCTCTGCCTACCCCTTAGGGAAAAAGGCGTGAATGTATGTTTATGTTTTTTTTTTTTTTAATTTCAAACTAATTTTACTAATAAAGTAACAATACATATTCATATTATGTCGCATGAAAACTAGGACTTTACCTTACTGGGGGTGGTATTACGAACATGCAATCGCGTAACAACAGCAGTAAATTTTGCTGCCAAACGTCATTTTTTGTATGCCGTTTGACAGACATTAAGCAATTAAACGCTTTCCACACTTCTACTACTGTTCGTAATAAGGGAGAAGGTCTTTTGATAACCGTGCACGGAGACCATTTTTATTAAAGGTTTTATTAAAAACTATTACCTACTAAGTTTTCCTAGTGGATGGTTCTATACCTAGCTAATATTATACCTACTTCTATACAAAATATGGTTTTTTTATGATAGTGAGTGACAAGACGAGCAAATCAGGTACCTGATGGTAAGCATTATGATTGCCCATATCGCTGGTAACATTGCCCTTCAGACCGGAACACAGTAATGTTTGCACATTACTACTTGCCGGATAAATAACTGGCAAAGGTGTGTAACTTCCCCAGGCGGCCTGCTGCAAAAGAGGCCTACCAACACAATACAATATATAAACAACTACAATATGTACTTATCTTTCTAGTATTATTATGATAATATTAATAATAATTTTGTAAAAACCACCCTTTTTGCTTTGTCAAGGTAGGGTAATATGAACAGAGTATCGAATCTACGTAAGTATATGTACCTATTCTAGCTTCCCGTGTGTTACAATAATGAGTTTTCAAACTCATTTTTCTATCACACCTACCTATGAAATAAATATAGAAAGGTATGGAAGACTTTATATCTCGACGCACTCCTGAGGACAAGATTCTTGACAGACAAACAACGAAGGTATCTTTTAAACTAGTATAAGGGTACCTACCAACCTACTACGAATTTAACTCTAAGTTTGCCAAATTATTAATGAAACTTGCGCTGGTCCTTTTATTGAGAAAATAACTAGTTTTTAAAAAGCCTTACACACCTACTTAGTATCTACCTACACTTTCTCTACCTATTTATAATATAAAAAACAAATGTACAGGTAGGAAGACAAGAATTATAGATTTATAATAGACATGTAATCTGCAACACTTAAACAATCATAAATATTATTATTGATATATAAGTAGGTACTGTAAAAATAAGTAAAATAGTTATTTATTAAATATTACATATATATTATAATAATAAAATAATATCTATATAATATTATAATATTAATATATACCATTGATTTAAAGAAAAGGGTAGATGAGGTACTGGCTTCTCGAAAATCTAAAGCTCAAATTAGGTCCCATTAGGTCCACATACATCAGTAAAGTTAATTGTGGTCTCGTTCGCACTTCGTTCAAACGTAAGTCTTTCTATCTTTGTAGTTTCAAATTGCACATGCCAGTTGTAAAGTAAACGCTGAGAGAGTTTATTATATATCTATTTCTATTTCCCCTTTATATCTATTTCCCCTTTTCTTTCAATCAAATGGTATGTACATAATAATAATATTTTATTCTTACTATTTACATATTATTATAAGTCAACTAGCCCAGACACCATAATACACCATAAGATTTTAACGCTATCTAGGTTCCATAAAGCTAACTAAATAGATATTCTACTGGACACTAGATGGCGCACCAAATGTATTAATTTAACGTCATCTATACTCATCGTTGTATACTCAGAGGAGTATACAACTATAAAGACATTCTCAACAAAAATAACGCAGCTGCAGTTATATTTTAAGCGCCATCTAGTTTGCAAATATTTATTTTAAAAGAATTTATGTTCAACAGCAGATGGCTCTGCTAACTTTTTATTTTATTGCCATCTATGATCGAAATATATAATTAAACAGTGATACTTTTTGACACTAGATGGCGTAGCTATGTTTTTAAGAGCAGCTTCGTCGCCAAGATATCTTTACTCTCATTTTGGTAAATAAAAAATTGTAATTATACTTTAACTTGTTGTTACCGAAACAGTATGTAAAATTAAAATTTACCTACTTACCTTTCACATATTATATACAAATGAGTTAGGTGTTACCTCTGTAGTTCATCTGCTGCCAGTAAAGCCACAGAACAAGTAAAGCGCATACACATTAGCGGCTCAATGCGGCGTACGGGATGCGGCTCTCCGCAGTGGGTATAACGAGATGTTCCGTATTAATTAATTAACCCTATGACTTACCTACTTGCTCATCCTGCACTAAATTTTCAGTTAAATGATTAAGCTTGCTTGATTTAGATCTTATTTTGACATTAATGGAATATTTGACCCATGAGCATAATTATTTCTCACTCATCCCAGTGTAACAAGTTAATAAATACTTATTAGTAATAATGTGTTATAAAATGAAACTATAAGAGCTAAATGTACTTTTTATAACCTTTTTAATAATTTACCTATCTATAATTACATAACATAACATACATTCACGCCTTTTTCCCGATGGGGTAGGCAGAGGTGTACCCAGGACTCAGTCCCACAGTAGATACACCCACATTTCGCCAGTATGTTATTGGTCCCACGTAATAGGGGGCGAGCCTATTGCCATCTACCGGGCACAGTTCCAGACTCCAGGCAGTTATTGAGATAATTCCTAATGGAAAAATCCAATATTTAACACTGCCTGACCCGGGGATCGAACCCGGGACCTCCTGATTGGCAGTCGAGCATGCGCCCTCTACGCCACCGAGGCAGTCATCTATAATTATTATTGGTATTAGTTATTGGTCCGATGTAATTATAGATGTAATTAATCTATAATTACATCGGACCAATAACATACCTACTGGCGAAATGTGTGTGCATCTACTATGTATGTATAATTAAAATATAAATGTTCCTACGCAAGGACGCAGCCGACCGACCGCAGGCAGTACTGGAAACGGGCTAGGAACGCTGGGACAAGCCCTAAGGCTGCTCACGTCATGTTCCAGGGTTCCAGTTCTACCTTATAGTTTTTCGACCTTCACTCTGCAACTTCTACTACTTCTACTCCTTCTACTCTACTCTTCTTTCCGCGGCTACCTACCACCTCGAGCTGCAGGCACGCTCGGCCCTACACCGAGTGCGGCACGAACTCCAGAGCAGCCGGTCACCACCAAACCTTCTCAGCGGCTACACCGCGGGCGGCGGCTTACCTACTCACCAAGCCAGTGACCCTTTGACCATTGGGTTACTAGTGTGCGGCAGTGAAAATTTACGGCAATATACCACCTACCCACGAGACTAGTAGTTTTCTTGCTTAGCCGCTAAGAAACTTGGCTTGGGAATTTTGGGTCTACCCAGGACTCAACGCCACACTGCCTACATAAATTTTGTACTTAAATTATGTAAATAATATATTATACAAAGTATCAGGCACACAAGGGGACTTAAAACTTAAGGAGTGCACCTAACCGTCAACCTTAACAAAATGCAACAGATATAATTACGAAATTTGCAAAAAAGAAAATGTTACCCCGCCTTACAAATTTGCCGCTGCTGATTATTTTAATTAATTTTTTTTATTCGAATTCGTGATTCTTTCATTTGAAAGTTGTTCATTTTAAGGGATAGATAAACCCCCTTAAGTATAACTACACACGTAGTTTTCGTATCACGTTGTTTAATTGAGAATTTAAATTGATACATCATTTGAAGGTTTCTTAGGTGCGTGCATAGACGACGTTAATAATTTCCATTAGGTAACTGCTATTTAATGTGATCCTACTTACCGTACTTATGAGTACTACTTATTTTAGCATATGAGGATGAGATATTATACTAGGAGAGGCAATCGGGAGTCGGGTTGGACTCGATCGATAGGTCCGTTTGACTTTGGAAGTGTAGGATTGTTCCCAGAGAACTTCCTAGAAATGCGATAAGTGAGGATAAAAGAGAATAGAATGATAATATCTAGGATGTAATATAAATACGGAACAACATGGAACAACATGGAAGAAACATGGGAGGTATGAAAACATAAAATCAAAATATAACATAACATCACGCCGGGGTAATGTGGAACTCTGCAGAGGGCAAAGGGCAAAAAAAACACATTCCAAAGTCATTAAAGGATACAATACTAATAACATCAGAGGAGCTCCTTCAGCTCAGTAGATATAAAACCTGTGCAGTGACCAAAATTCTTACTGACCACTGCAAGCTGAACTAACATAATATAATATGTTCCTAGGCCACGGAAACGGCTATTCATGTCCTCTGCGAATGCGGGCCACTCATGTTAAAAAGAAGTATCCATTTCGGACGACATGAACAGGGAATTATAATCCATACGGGCTGCCACAATATATTATCAACAATGGTCGTAGCAGCTCAAGGCCCCTATGGATGGCAAACAATAATATATTAATAAGGGCAGTTTATCGAGGTGTTGGGCAGTAGCGACCCCACGGATCCGAGTGCTCCCAGAGGAGGGTACTTCATCTCCGACTTGTCTTGACCGGCCGGCTAGAATGGAGTCGCGAGAGCCTCGTTCTGGAGGGAGGATGTGAAGCATAAGAGGCGAGTAGGCGAGCGTGATACGACCTTCGGGTAACGCAAGTAATTGCCGTTTAAAGTCCAGGGATATCTCTTCTACCCTTAGCCGCTCACATTCAACTCAAACTCAACGTTGCCCCTCTCGTCGCCTTTATTCCTTTATGGAGGGCGACCTTTATTGCCTGCCGTAATATTTCACCATGAGACGATAGTGGCAGATACCAGAGTCTCAAGCTATAGCTCGGTCACTATCCATCTAGAAATAACAGTTACAGCCCAATCAAGTAGTTTTCATGCATTCTCTATAGTGCTTGCACCTAGCGCGGCCCGTCTTTGTGCTCATCTTCTGTTGATGATTTTAGAGATGGACTCCGATAGGTGCTATCCATTACTCAAAGGGGCCTGCACGTTAGACTACAAGTGGTCTCCGTGTACGCCTATCAAAAGACCGGGTAGATAAAGCGTGTTTTCGCTCGACATAATTTTATTTTTATTTATTTTATATAAAACAGTTTACAGCACAAAGAGATACAGCAATAATTTATGATAAGAGTTTAGTTTGGTTTTAATAATAATCAAACCTTTTTCCCGACGAGGTTTACCCAAGACTCAGTCCCATAGTAGGTACACTCAGAATTCGCCAGTATTTTAGTTGTCACATGTAATGGGGGTGAGCCTATTGTCATCTACCGGGCACAGTTCCAGACTCCAGGCTGTCATAGAGATAATATTCTTAAAGGACATTTTAATTATTTATTATTAATTTTATATTTACATTTCGCCTGACGTAGAGACCGAACCCAGGACCTCGTGATCGTGGCAGTAGCGCTTGCGATCACTATGCCACCAAGTCCGCTGTCTCTCCAGCTTATATCACAACATATTATATATTTATCATTCTAGGGAGGTGCGATGTAGGTACGCTAGGTCAGCTAGTAATATAATATTATAGGTATATATAATTCATCGATTCATTGAAAATTTCGTAACTCACACACGCATTGCCAATTGAAATAGAAAAGCGCAATCCGATAAAGATTTTGACAACAAAGCATGCACGATGAGGGCGGTGCGGCATCTTGCGTAGGCGCATAAAGCAATAGAAAGTGTTGTGCCAATGTTTAGTCGATGACTGCAAGCGACGACGGCCGGACGTCTGTATTCTGCACGCAAATGTAACCCGAGCACGCGCGGGTAATAGTTGCGGCAATTCGTGAATTAAAATTCATCGATTTCGATATTCCAGTTCCGATTAACGTGAGCAAAGACAAAATGTGTGCCAGTGCAAGGATTGTTGTTGCGTTTCTTATCATTTCTGCTGCAACAGCTGTTCCTGCGGGCGATGCTAGAAAAGCTGTTATAAATAATGGTAAGAATAAATTTAATAACACAGATAATCGATGTATTAGGAATACATTAAGGTTAAATTAAGAAATATTGCGGTGGGTTTTGAGACTTATATTTTTAAATACCTTTTGTTTATTTTGCTTATTAATTCATAATGTCATAAACTCCTGGGACAATTTACCTTATTAAAATGATACGAAGTAAAGATTTATACCCACCTAATTATACAATAATTAACCGCTCGATCAAAAATTTTAAATACACAAGCTAAAATAATATGATCGAAATTGAATACTTATGTACTCAGATAGAAATTGAATACATGTTAAAGAAATATATTCCAATTGTAACTTAAATTTATAATAAAATTGTTCTTATTTTGACTTAAAAAAAAAAACATACATTTACGCCGTTTTCCCGAAGGGGTAGGCAGAGGTGTACCCAGGACACAGTCACACAGTAGATACACCCACATTTCGCCAGTATATGTTATTGGTACCATGTAATAGAGGGGGCACATGACTCACATGTTTAAAATAGGTAGATATTTGGTTTTATGTAACTGTAAATAGGTAGTGTAAATAGTTCTTCTTGTAGAGGTATCTTTCCGAACGCACGGTAGACTCAGTATTGTTAATCTTCATTGACGTGCAAAAGTGTCAGATTATGACCTATTTGAATAAATCTGTTTGAGTTTGAGTTTGAGTAGGTTCACATAATTTTAGACACATTCACGTAACTCAATCTTCCAACGGTAATTAAGACAATCATAAATGCTGATAAAACACTACTAATAACGACGTAGAGTAACAATAGACGAGAATTATCATATAAATCGCCGGATCTAGCGCTTAAAATCAAGGAAACTCGATTTCGCTGTGAACTATAAAAAAATTACGCAAATAATCGGACAAGCGTTGCAAAACAATAATAAAGAGCTAACAGCAGTTAACAATAATTTCACAGCGGCTAAGTTTGTCTGCACGCCTTTAGTGACAATGACCTGATTTTGGAGACGTTGCGGTGACAGAAAAAGTGGAAGCTGTTTTTAATTAAATCAAAGATCTTGGACACGTTATATTAAAGTAAACAACTAACGTTATATTAAAGTAAAGTAATAACTACTGATTGCCTCTTTAAACAGACAAGTATGAAATTCTGAATTTACTGAAGCAACTGATCCCAGAATGTTCAATTAAAATAGCCTACGAAACTGAATTGGAAAATCCTTAGGATTCCTTAGAAATCAGTCTTTGGGCAATAACTATACCGAATCGTTAAAATCGAGCATCTCGAATCTCAATTTTATGGGTATAGATATCAAATTACAATATCATAAGATGAAATATCACCATTACCATGGAAAATCATATGATTTAAAACGTGCAACACAATATCGTCGCAAACCTTTGTGTATTTTGTTAGTGTCCCACTTCTCTTACAGAATGGTTCGTATTGCAACTCATGTAAGAAATTGGCTTTTTATCTTTTGTTACAAACTTTATTGTTCGCAATTCCTGTTTTAATCTTATTACAGTGGAACGCTAAAGCAAACAACTTTACGCATAGATTTTATATAAAATTCTAACTACTAATTACTCCCACGCGCTTAAAATGATTGAATACGCATCAATTTAGGCAAAACAATCCGTGCGCAGTTCAGCTATTGCTGTTATGTCCAAGGTTTCCCTTCTTCATGCCTAATATTGCCTAATTGTTTCAACCTTCTAAGTAGGACGAGTACAATAGAATCCACGTAAGTACGAACAAATGCTCAGAGCCCAATAGCTTTTTCAACACTATTGTTAAAGTGTCATCGGCATACGGAACCCGCAATTCACTTCCGAGGAACTTTGCCTCATTGTGCAACTTCGTGAGATAGTTAACAGGTCGCTTGCATTTGTTTTTGCAGATCATTCGTTGATGTCTTTACTCATTACCATTTCTAGTGTTCTAACTGAGGAACTGGGACGTTTATAATACGGACGTTCACACAGTTTACATTAATGCCCTCAATCGCAGGTGATGTTTACTTTTAAGTTTTTATTTATCTTAGCTTACTATTACTAGCAGCCGTAATTTTGTTACAAAACTGAGGAAAAGCCAAGTAAGTCAAAAGTACCTACCCACAATAATGTGATGAAAGAAAAAGCGAAATCCATTATCTGAGAAAATGTCGTATGAAGTGGGGAGTAATATTTTTTGCCTACCCCTACGGGAACAAGGCGTGACTGTTTGTTCACCTTTTTATGTTTTTCGATCGAATCAATACAGTTCTATAAAATGGTAAATAATCGAGATTAAGGGCGACCTTACCTGATCTTAGGTATGCCCTAAGTTCGTTACCCCTTACCTTCGGGTCTTGACACGTCCAATATTGACAATGCCCGACGTTTACGGCTTAATGCTGACTCAAAAAAACATTCTCTAAAGAATGCGGAGCGTATAGGGAAAATGTATTCGATTTTATTGAAAGGTTTCTAACCACGGTGTTCTTAAAATGAAATGTTGTCTTTTTTCTACGTTTTATTTGGGTACGCTCATCAAAATAATAATGTACCTAATCATGCTTAATCCTTAATAAATATATTCAGAGAATTTGACCTTCAGGTCGAGGTTAATGTACTAACTTTACTTTAAACTTTACGTTTAATTCATCCGGTTAGTGTCAGAAAATGGTTGTTTTCTTTTTATGTAAGTTTAACCTAGTAATAGAATAACAGGTGTTCTGTTTTCTATCAATAGTTGTATACAAGAATTTCATTCATCGAGATACATCACGTTCTTTGAGTTCATATCTTATCAGCAGTAAATCGACTTCGACAATTAATAAATATTTTGCGCAAGTGGCGAGTAATACTTAGATTGTTAGCAATACGAGTATAATTTGTCATTAAATTCTTTGTAACACCGTTTTATTGCAATCGCGAAGAATGTAGCGATTAAAATCGATTACAATCCCATATTACATCGGGTTATGTCATTTTTGTAATCATTTGCGTAATAACAGTAACTAATCAGTGAATGGTTTTGATGAAATAAATTGAGGATAACTATGATTTTTTTTTGACGAGTTGGTAAACAACTCGACCGCAATTAACTCAACCGCGTCTACCCTCATACAAAGAACAGTATAGGAAGAAAATTGAACCGCTGCTTTCATATATAGGTATTTTGTTTTGTGTTGTGTTTATGTTCTGTGTGATAGATTTTTTCTTTTTCAAAAAAATCCCAAAGAAGGTTTTATGAGTTTAGCCGTCTAAAGGGTCGGTGTGATCTTTTACTAAGCAGCCATACAAGAAAGTATTTTAAGTCTAAATAATTATACTTAAAGTCCTATTATTTTGAGTAAATATTTTTAACTTACAAATTTTTAGTTAATATTACGTGATAAAACACAATAAAATACCAATGTTCATGTCCAAAGTGAGTTGGGTCAATGCCTCGACCACTCAACTCAAGGTGAAGTGAAAGTGAAATCGAAAGTGATACATAAACTGTTTATTGGGAAACTTGTTGACAAAATGCTTTGACTTCATTAAAATTGGGGCAAAATGATTATCCACTCAGAGCCATAGATTTATACCTACTAATGCAGAGTGTAGAGAGAATTCTTCTTCTTCCTGCTCCATTATCAGACCCTAGTCACCATCTATATGTGACATATTAATTGAGATAATTTCAACGAACCAAACACGATATATTTGACTACTGGCCCATCTGAACTTAATGCTACAGCATCAGATCATGGTTACCTAGTCATTGCAATATTGATGAAGATTTTAACAAATTTAGAATCGATCAGATCACTGGACGTTGATATCACTTCAGCCGATAGAAAAGAGCAGATAATCTTCAAACGCTATGATAACATAGCTATGAACACTCACTATCACGTCAGATTTAAACAAAAAAAAACCGTTTAAGAGCACCAATTTAAAAGACATATACACAGACCATAAACTTTTGACACCTCTTCCTTCGGTCTTTATGTTAGTTGTTAGTAAAAATAGAAAATCCAATTTAAAATGTATGTAAAAAAAGATAAACATACACATACCTACCTAATATGAAATAACCCACTTTATACCAATTTAAATGGTGTTGCATTTAATTACCTTTATTAAGTATGTATGACCTTTAAATAAGTGCGTTAGTAAAAAACAAGGTTTAATAAAAATGTTTACATTCTCACGGATATGGAAATCAAAAAAATGTTTGCTATGCGTTAGATCAATATTAAATTAATATTATTTTCCCACAGTTTGTCGGTTTTGTCGGTTTTAATCAACTAGTTAAAGAACAGTTATTTATTTTTATGTCACTAAAGTCATCAATCACAAAGTAATTAAAATATGTGTCCATGGATACACCAGTGGATTCAAGTGGACAAAATAGTGGCCTTGAAAGGAGTCAAATATTTAATGAGCCATTACGATATTTAAAGATGCGTGCCAAATATCACTATCATATTTATTGGCGAAGGTACTTACTATTAAAGGTATATACTATTCACAACGTCACTTAAACCAGCATCGTGCCATTCCAACCACTTTTTTTTCCTCTCCAACCACGTTTTGAAAATCAGCTGATTTTCAAAAAGGACGATGAGGTTTTGTTAGTGCTATATATCCCATTACCCAAATAAGCCTAATAGTTATTAACGTTGCGTCGTGAATAAATCAATATTCAACGTAAGGCCAGATCGAATGTTCATATTTTAGAGCATTAATTTAAGGTATTGTCATAAGTACTAAACATTCTTATGCAAAGGCAATTGTGCAGTTACCTAATAAGATCATTTATCAGATAAAATAACTTATCTATATTATTATAACATAACCGTAATTATTTTGAGTAATATATTTGCGGTGTAAAACCCAGCGGCTCACAATTTCGTTTCTGTGACTATTAAAAACCTTACGTAACTATTAAAGACCCGTTTAGCTTTTTTTAAAATCTTACTAAAATTTACTCATACCTGTTATAATGTGTACCTCCCCTACTTCAAAATTGTGTATTCAAGGAAAGTATTTTTACTAGGAAATGTTTAAAAAAAAAAAATGCCATCTCTTTTTGGGCACCTTAAAATACGAATCCAACATTTTCACAACACAAAGCTTAAAAGCCGGAAAAATGAATGTATATTAAAATATACATTAATTTTTCCGGCTTTTAAGCTTTTACTTAAAATTTTTTTATCCAGCTATGAGACCTCATAAAACATAAACATAAACCTCATTTAACTGTTAATTTTTAAAAATAATCTACAATGCTCAAACCCATGTTTCATTATTTTATTTAAGGAATGTCTATATCAAAATTGAAATTTCTAGCAAGCATAGTTTCGCATATATAGAGTTTTATGCCAAAACTTTGATACCCTTTGTGAACCTCATAGAATGTGATTATTCAAAAATCCTTTTGTAGTACACGTCCAAATTATAAAACGAACCTCCCTTCCAAGTTTTAAATCTCTAGGATGAGCAGTTTAGCTAACTCGGCATTGCATGTCAGTCAGCGAGTAATTAAGCATTTTATAATATTATTTTTGTGATAATTGTAGGTAGGAATTAGATATAATAAATTAGAATAGACTATAGACAGACAAGTTTTGAAACTAGTTCAGTTCGGGTGTCTAATTTGACTATTACTAACAAAGGAGCTCTTTGCAAACCAGTGGCTGTGAAACCGAACACTGAAGGTCAGCGAATGCAATGTACCTACGCTATTTAATAAACATTAACAATATAGTATCATATCGGTTTAAATTGTTGTAAAACACACGGCATTTTTTAATGGAATGCGATCATATTTATATTGCGACATGGTCCTCTTGGTTACAGTTTTCCGAAAGGCATTTTTGCAAGGTATCTACTATAGGACTGAGTCCTGGGTACACCTCTGCCTACCCCTTCGGGAAAAAGGCGTGAATGTATGTTTATGTTTATGTTTTATTTTTGCAAGGGCTTGGTTATGTAAGCGGATTTGCTTCAATATTAAGAGTAATCATTGAATTTATTAAAGTGTGTCTTTATAATTCAACTACGACTACCTTTGTCGAATATTGGAATTTTCTAGAAAAAAACAGCCAGTCTGGATTTATGCCCGGTTGATGGCATTAGGCTCGCCCCCTATTAGTTGGCCTTAAAACATTACACCCAAGGGTGTACTTATGTTTTACTAATGTTATACTCACAGGACTTGTCCAGTGAGTGTACTTTCTATTGGACACCTCTACACCTTCGGGAAGAAAAAGTCGTCATGTTATGTTATCTCCATCCATTGTAATTAAGAATTAATACTTTTTAGAAAAATATTTTGTAAGAAACTATTTTGTGCCTAATATAAAGTGCTTGCCAACTACCGGGCACAGTTAAGTGCCTAATAGTACCCTATTAATAGACATCACAGTTCCCAAACTGAAGCAAAAGTGAGATAATATAAATTACTAGGGACCATATTTTTTCCAAGACCATATTCTATCAAGAGCGTGGAAAAATTGCTAAAGGCCATCCTTAAACCATAAAGTTGCACAAAGTCCTTAATAAAATACAACTGTGAAGTCGAGAGTCTTCCTACATGGGTAGTCGACCTTCTAATAAGAATATATTATTATTACGCCGAGTTACGTTCGTGTAAGATAATAACAATATTATTTATTATTGGTGTCGTTTACATGGCTTCGTAGCTGTTTCAGGCACTCGACATAAAGGTTTTTTATTTCGATCTTTTAGCCAAACAATAAGTTATATAGGCACCAATTCACTTTTTTAATAAAAATCGAAACCCACAACATTTTACGCATGTTTTATTGAGGTAATTTTAGAGCGCATTTTTTAAACAATGGACAAATAAGAAAAGTATTCCATTTTTACGAAAGCGGTACAATCATGTACAAAACGCTTATAAAATCTAAATAATACTGTTAGGCCTACACAGCAATCATATATGATATTTCGATGACAATCAAAGAGATTGCAAGCAAGGTTGTACGGTACCAATTGTTCTTGGCAATGATGTTTTGGGACAATTGAATGGCAACAAATAATTGCCCATTTTCAATTACCTTTAGGTTACCATTGATTTGATTTGGCTAAGCATATAAACAGCGAATAGCAGATCGAACATGGTACGATCGAAACACGAACGTCGCCACCATACCATGTTCGATTGTTTGGCGCACTGTCCGGCGAATATTATTATTATTACTTGGTGCGGTGGTACGGTCGCTTGCACATCAAAGCGGTTCGATCGTGTGGCTTGAACACCGTACCGAACGGTACGGACTTACGGCCGCACCATGTTCCATCGTCTATGTGCACTAAATAAGGATTGTGTTCATGGATATTTGCAGAATCTCATCGAAATTTTGTTGACCCGTTCAAGATCTTCTTTTCTTTGCTGCTTTGTAGATTTATTATTATTGGCAAAAAAAAATATTAACATTCAAAAGTACTTTTCTAAGATCTTTTAATAAAATATTTAAGTTACTTAAGTTAAACTTAAGTTATTTAAGTACAAAAGATAGCAGTAACTCGACCAAGCGGGGTGATGATGACGTCAAATTCGTATATTATGTCCGTAGCGTAATTCATCTCTGATAATATAGGTAGCTGAGAACACATAACAATATCGTACTTAATATTATAATAATTGAGTTGAAAATTAATAATCTATCAAATATAAACAAAAATCAGAGTAAATCAGAAAATATAATGCAATTCTGATTATCGTTATTGACTTGAGGAAACATTTCGGAGAGTGCGCTGCGGAGCTACATGACTTGATTCCGCCATCACCCTTTGACCTTCGGACGACGAGAAGTACGAATTTATGCCACCCTTACATGGTTGAGATTCCGTCGACTCGTACAAAGCGGTTCAAGTCAACATTTATTGTTCGAACTGCCAAGAAATGGAACACCTTGCCAGAGTCGTTGTTTCCCGAAAAGTACAATCTGGAGGTCTTCAAGTCAAGAGTGAATAGGTATCTTCTAGGCAAGCACGCACCATCGTCGACCGCGTCGTCACTTAACATCAGGTGAGACTGCGGACTGTGCTTGGCTATTCAGTAATAAAAATAAAAAAAAAGACTTTGTCCCATCACTGTAGCAAATTGCATGCAATTTTCAGAACACCTCGGTATTTGCATTACGTACTCATTACGTAACGTAACTATAATACGAGTATCTGTGTGTACAGGGCCTAAGGTGACGACTGTGGTACGTCCTATGCTTATAGTACTTAGCGTCACGATTTTTAGTCGGCGTCGCGCAAAATTGTCGGCGTTTATGTTGAAACGCTAGGTTCATTGTGACGAAGAATTGCCAACACCTTCAATTCAACGCTCGAAATGAAATTGAAGAAAATTAAGTTGTATGCAATTTGTTATTACTGTAACGTGTTCTTTCGCTGGACTGGATAATAAGGTTGCTAGTGTGTAAACAGAATTATTTTATTTCAAGTACAAAGTTTCAGGGTTTCTTCTATTAAAAAAATAATACGATTGATGGCGGATCAATCATAATGCGATATATTACGTACGCGAGAGTAGACTAAGTACTTAGTGGCACTGCATTTGACCAAATTCATATGAGTTTGTAATGGTGATTGAATTGAATTGGTAAATGAATTTATACAATGTATTAAAAATGTATATATACGCCCTGTATCTGTATATCTACCCGTTAAACTGAACAACTTAAGGATTTGTGAATTTCGATATACTTTCTTTTGAAAGTTATTTAGTTTGACTGAAAGCTGCAGCCCTTTAAGTATTACTAGACCATTTTGTGACACGTTATTATACTATAATGAGTATAAATAAAACAGCTCCTCACGATTAATTTTCATTACTTTAATTTACATTCAAAATAGTTTTCCATTGTAATTCTACCCGCGTTTGCGAGTTCAAGCCCTCATGCAGCATGCTGTGACCTCTTGCCAAATCCTCGTGGTTATACATAATTCCTATCTCGTATTGTGTTACTATACGCACATAAAATGCTCTTGTAATTGTTATTTGCTAATAGAATTTTGTATAATCCTATGTTTATAGAAGTAATATCGTGTCATCGCTCTATAGTTTTGTAAGCAATTGAGTAGATCTTCTACCTTTTAAATATTCATTAAGGTCGTTCTTGACCGTGAAGAATCAAAGAAGTTTTCATATTCACGAGGACTCAAGGGGGTTGCTTTCTATACAATGTGGAATTACACAATTAAGTATATATATACGAGTATATAACCCAAATGAATTGACTCGAGCAGTGTTATTTGGGTAACCCGTTCTGTTAGAGTATGAATTCAAATTATAAGGTATACCCACACATTTCGACAGTATTTAAACTATATTGTGTGTGTATTGGTCTCATGTAATAGGGAATTAATTAACAATTTAAAAAATAAGATCAAACCTCTGTAACCAAATATGTTTGCCGCGAATATAAAAGGCTAAATAGTTGAATATCTAGACATGATATAATAATAACAAACTAAAAATATAACATAACGAACAATAAGTAGATTTTTTTCTCTCTTTCTGTACAATTGCCTCAGTGGCGTAGAGGGCGCATGCTCGACTGCCAATCAAGAGGTCCCGGGTTCGATCCCCAGGTCAGGCAAAGTGTTAAATATTGGATTTTTCCACTAGGAATTATCTCAATAACTGCCTGGAGTCTGGAACTGTGCCCGGTAGATGGCAATAGGCTCGCCCCCTATTACATGGGACCAATAACATACTTGCGAAATGTGGGTGTATCCATACTATGGGACTGAGTCCTGGGTACACCTCTGCCTACCCCATCGGGAAAAAGGCGTGAATGTATTGTATGTATGTTATGATGCTATATAATTGTGTAATTCCACTTTGTATGAAGAGCGAACCACCATAACCCGACAATAATTGTCCACTAGTGAATATGCGGCTTTATAGAGCTATTAACTCAAGATAATGATTGTCTTAAACAAATCGCGAGGTACCTATTTCACTATTATAATTTTATAGCAGTGAAGCTTATCCTTTACGATGCTATCATTGAGTTATAGCTGCTTATTAAAAACAGGATCGATTAGTGTAACAACCGCTATGATATAACTGTAAATATATTTTATGGTAGATAGCGAACTCAAAACAGCAAACATAGTAATTTATTAGTGCGGAAAAAAATCTTTGAATCATACCGCTGGAGTTTACCGTTCGTAGTTTTTGTATGTAGTTTTGAGCTAGATATTTCAGTGTGAAGTAGGAAGGAATTTTAAGTGTTTATATTAAGTGATATTGCTTCTTTTGTTCGGTATTAACTAAAATTCTTCCGCTAGTTATGTCTATAAAATTATATGTTTTAAAAATTATAATGTTATTATTAAATATGCGCCCTATTCATAGCTTTTAATTAAGCTAAATTTATAATTGACAATTGTAAGATCCGGCAGAGGTAATCGGAGAATGATGAGCAGCAGCGCTCTCCGTTTACAAGTATTCCAACTACTGCGATCGCCAAGCCGCCTGCCAACGTGGTGATTACGGCAAAATCCCCCATATGAATAGTTTTTGGCGTTATATGAGGAAGACGTTTATAAATTTTTCTGAATTTAAAGATTCTGTATAGTAATGATAAGTAATTTATCACATAGTTCTACTTATCAGTCTTTTCTTTCTGTACATAATATAATTCAATAGAATCGATTTTTTTTTTTAATGTAGAATCAATATCAATACAACTTTCAGTTTCCAAATCATATCTCTTATCTCGCAATCCGTGATATTGTTCATTATGAATGTTATCGTAGATTGAAAATTACTCATTGTTTGTATGTATCTCTCGTTCTCTATCTGAAATATTCACCCCTAGAACTACCATCTTAATGTATATGTTTATAGTTTGCAGTAGGTAGGTTAGTCTTAAGAGCATAATATTCAAGTTACAAGAAATTGGACACAATCCCATGAAAAGTCTACCAAAACGTGTTTTGTATTCCCCTAATTCCTCTTAATATAATTAACCGTTTGTATACCCTATATTTTAATGATAAAGTAAACTATGACTATTATTTTATTTTATCTTATAAATAACTATTTATGTTTTTGTAGAGAACGTCTAATCATGCAAGTAAAACTTAAAATTAAGAGATTAAAGTTGCAATATAGGTATCATATTACCTTTTGTTTAAAAAAAAAAGTCTCATCAAGTCAGACTGATACTTGAAATGTGATACGATGAGAAAAACTCCTATATTGCCAAAAAGTTACTTCCATCTAAGACAAAGGAATTCTTTCATCGGATGTTGTAAGCACGCCAAAAATATTTTTACCAGCCCTATTATATAAATCTTCATTTCCATCCTTGACTGTAAAAGCTCGTTGCATATTATGAATTTGCATGCCTTTATGTAAAAACGAGCCTTGGGGGAAAGTGGTCATTGCCTCTCATGGCCTTAACAATGACTTAACTTTTATGAACTTAAAGACATTTTACACAAGATTTAAAGACCGCAATGTGTTATTTATTGCCGAGAACACTGAAGAAGCTCTGACGTATTTATGCATCGATTGCTCAACTATTGTTGAAAAGGCATTACATGCCCACCTAGATACTTTTTTATGCGATAGGTGGCCCGCACAAGCAGACGGTGTGCCTGATGTCTCGCGGTTACCGCCGCCTATGGATACCTGCAGGGGTAATGCCAGTATGTTGCCAACCTTTCAAGACTCTAATAACTCTCCTTTTGAAGATCCTCATGTTGTTGCTCATATATCATAAATATGCCACTATACTTATCTATACATCTAAATCTTTGCTTTGTGGTCAATGTTTTTGTATAAAACATAAAAATATATTATTAAACAAATAAACATACGTTTTATAAACAAACCTATTTATTTAGTTTCATAATAAATTTTCTAAACAAGTTTTCTCCAGGAGAAACCTTTTCGATTTTTCTGAAAATTTAATTTTTTAGTTAAGCCTCCTACCACAAATAATTTTCAGAATAAATAAAAGATAATCGATAAAGTAAGGCTTTACTTATCACGCTAACATGAAATTAAGCCGAAGGCAGGTTCAACCTTCCAAATGTAGCTGACATTGTTATTGAGTATCGATAGCCCTCGAAAAAAACAAGGAATGTCAATAAAATCAAAACCGCGGAGGTCAAGAGCCCATTTTGACTCTGATATGTGGAAGATAGTATATTTTACATGTTTTTGTAAATAAGTTTTGTAACGCATATTAAACATTTAAGTCAGGACTAGGTTTTTGCTGCACATTGTACAAAAAAACTTATGCAACAGTCAATGAACTAGACACTCATTTGTAAGGTTAATCTCTATAATCCACTAATGTTATCCTCGTAAATTATGGGGAAATTTGTATGTATGTTGGTTTTTCTATCAAGCCAAACTTCTCAAACGTTGATGGAGAAAATAATTGGAATGTTTGAGAGATCTTCATAAATAAAGTTGTTATTAGATAAGTTTATCAAACAATACATTTTTATTCATGCATCGATTTGTTTCCAATAAAAATGTTCTTATTCTTATTGCCATTACAACCTCAACAAATTGTGTTAATTATACACTCGAACCCAAATTCATTCTGAGACCGAAATGAATTTATTTGCTAAATGATTTATAACGAAACTCCAAACGTTCCACTCAATTCGATATGTGAAAATAAAATAAACTGTTTTTGTTTCGATACATCTTTTGACGAGATTTAAAAGGTCCCTTTATTTCTGTAAACCTTACCTTTTAAGAGCATCGGCTACTCGCTTACAAATTTTCCTTTGGCGTCAACCTCCGTGGCGTCAAAAATATTAATTCCGTGTGATATAAAGGCTGTTAACATGAAGTGGTGTCGCAATTTATTATCATTGCAATCGCCGCATCAGTGATAAAAATTATGTTTTCTTATTTATATAACTTCCCTCTTTTATTCACACTTTGAGCCGTACGAAGTATCATTATTAAAATTATCTGATTCTGAATATTATCGGGAGTGTTATTTATATATAGGTATATCCTACTTCCTACTAATATTATAAATGCGATGGATGGATTTGTTACTCTTTCACGCCAAGAGTACTGAACCTATTGGGCTGAAATTCGTATAGACCCTGGAACAACACATAGGATCTGCTCACGCGTCTGCGAGTGGCATTTTTGTCTTCAAGACACGTTCTTTTTAAGTCATTTTATAATAAAGGTACGTTTCCGAGACAGACCGGAGCGTTGCCTGCAGTCGCAGTTGATACTATTGAAAACGCGACATTCCGCGGCTGCGACAATTCATTTTGTCCGCCGTACAACAAGGTGTCAAACACGACAGCGACAAACTGCTGATGAAGCTTTTATTTTCATTTTCTGTTATAATTATAACACAGGATGCAAAATTGGCTTCCTACATTGGTTAAAACATTTCTTTACATCGTCTTCCGAAAAATGGTTGGTTTTGTTGGTGTGAACTCTCTGCGGTTCGCGACACTACTGGTGCCGAAGTCGCTGCATCTGCATGCCGCATTGTCGCCGCACTCGGAATCAATTTCATAAAGATTCATAGAACATTGAAACCAGTGGTGTCGCATGTAGTCTGCGGTTGTAGCTTGCGGTCTGCGGTCCGTCTTGGAAACGCACCTTAACATTATAAATATTATAATGTATTATATTTATTAGCTTTTATGAGCCTTACTTTATAAGGAAAGATAAATTAGGCAGGTTTGAAAAAAAATATTACCACGATGATTAATTGTAGTTCAAAGTATACCTACCTAATAGAAAAATAACTTATGTAGCTTTGTGTCTGGTTTTTTATTTGAATTCCGTATTATAGCTAATATTAATTATTAGAAACTTAATTTAAAACGCGAAATAACGTTAGCTTATTATGCCTAATTGACTACACTACATTAATAGGTATTATTACGATTGGCGATGACATAATAAGGTCAACGAACTCCGCAATACATGGAAGAATCACTATAATAAATTTTAAAATCCTAAACGACTCACTGAATGAATTACAACGCAGAGCCCAAACCACTGATCCTAGAGACTTGAAACTTGAAATGTAGGTTGTTTTCGTTGTCAGGACGTGTGCTTAAAAAGTATTTTTGAAAATTCACATTCTAAGGGGTCCAAAAAGGGCGTCAAAGTTTTGGTATAAACCTCCCATATTTTATTTTTGCGAGCGGGTAAAGCAGCTGTTCATACACTAGTAAAAAATAATTAATCATGAATATTCAGTTATACTCGTATGTAATCATGCATCGGACCCACATACATAATACATGAATAACATCCAAAAATAAAAATATTATAATTATTATAGCTATTTGTAATTCGCAAGCTCGACTGTGGATCATTAGGTCCCGGGTTCGATCCCTAGGTCAGGAAAATTGCTAAATATTGGATTTTACCTTAAGAATTATTTCAATAACTGCCTGGAGAATGGAACTGTGCCCGGTAGATTGCATTAAGCTCGCCCCCTATACGCCCTCGCCTACTATTACTACGTACCTATACTATGGAACTGAGTCCTGGGTACACCTCTGCCTACTCCTTCGGGAAAAAGGCGTGATTGTATGTTATGTTAAGTAGTTACATATTTTATGTATTGACATAATGGTATAATAATTGTTATGTCGGCAGGATTTAGATTTTAGTTTTGATATTCTCGTAAAACAAAGGTTGCATGTTAGCAAAGAGCAAGTTCAATAGGTCAACCAAAATTATTGCTTTTGTACATAATATATGGTGTTAAAGTTACATGCAATAAAGCAGTTAATAAATACAGCTAAATTATATTTGTAAGTGAAATCTAAGACTGCCTCGGTGGCGTAGAGGGCGCATGCTCGAATGCCAATCAAGAGGTCTCGGGTTCATGCCCCAGGTCAGGCAGTGTTAAATATTGGATTTTTCCATTAGGAATTATCTCAATAACTGCCTGGAGTCTGGAACTGTGCCCGGTATATGGCAATTTACTGGCTTTAGAGGCTCGCCCCCTATTACATGGGACCAATAACATACTGGCGAAATGTGGGTGTATCTACTATGGGACTGAGTCCTGGGTACACCTCTGCCTACCCCTTCGGGAAAAAGGCGTGAATGTGTGTTATGTTATGAAATCTAAAAAATAATAGTGCTAATTCTAGTAAAGTTTGATTTTTGTCTTCTTTGCCTTATTTACATTTATAGATATCACATGTTTCAAAGACCGATTGTATAAATTACGTTTTATCCTATCCTTCCTACATTTTTTTTAATATTAAACCCCTACTAATATTATAAATGCGAAAGTTTGTAAGGATGAATGAATGGCTGAATGTTTATTACTCTTTCACGCCAAAACTACTGAACTGATTGAGCTGAAATTGGTTATGTAGATATTTAGACCCTGGAATAACACATAAGTAACTTAATATAAAATGCAACGATTTCATACGCTGTAAAACAAAAACAGTCAAGTAATAGTTTACTTGCACGAATGCTATTGCGTGTTAGTACAGATTTCTTTCTGATCGTGAAAACGGGAAAGCGGCTGAGACTAACGTCAGGATGAAACGTAAAATTGATTGTTACTCACATAGGCTCGCTTTATGAACGAGACTCTTGGCACCACAAACCCATTACTTAAATAATCATTTTATCTGACAGGGTTGTTACACCCATAACATTATATGCAGTGACAAGCGCGTACACAATGCTAGCCAACCTTGGACTAATGGCATTTAGTTGGTGTCAATCACTAGTTGAGTTCCACGGTGAGTACAATGCTTTCACTGCATCACCAACTTGGAGCAAATGTTTTGACATTTGTTGTGATTTATTGGGGTCAAGATCGATGTGTGCTTTTTCGATTCGATTGAATCTATATCACAGATCTATATCAAACACTTGGGATCTAATTTAGATATTATATTATGAGGGGTAGTCAGAGGTGTACCCAGAACTCAGTCCCATAGTAGGTACAACCACATTTTGTGAGACGACTAACAAATTACGAATAGTATTTATACTTAGTAGGTAATTAATTTCTACCGTTTTATTTTTATTGCCATTTTCGTAGTTCATTATTACAGCTCACTATCATGTTCCTATTTTTCATTATTCTCAATTCGGTTAGATCAAATATTTGACATTTGTATTGATTTAGGTCAAGATCACGAGTTTAGATATGAACGCTTTGTGCATTGGAGCTAAAACCGTTTTTATGTAAAGGCCTTTGATCTCAGTAACAGTAAGATAAATCTTACTCCAAAACTCCGAAAGGAATTTATTAATTAAACAATGCCAGCGGTATGGTAAACCTGATTACTGTACTCTCCTCTCCCTGCACGGTTGTCTGGAAGAGATGGGTCTTAGCGATAAGACGCAAATTGTTACACTATTTATCATATTGTTATGTTAAATTTTAAGATTAATTAATAATAATAATAATAATATGGAACAACTTCCACACACGGTCACCTGGTCCCAAACTAGGCTAGAAGCCTGTACTATGGTAACCAGATGACTGATATACATACTTATATACGCTTATAACACCCAGACACAGATCAAACAGACATGTTCATGCACACAAATGTTTGGCCGGGGATCGAACCCGCGGCCTGCGGAACAGAAAGCAGAGTTACTACCGTCTGCGCCAACGAGGCTGTCAAATTAATTGCTTTGTGATGAACCAATAAAGTGTTTATCTATCTATGGTATATATCGCTCAATCCAGTATTACTCGTACATACTATTTTAATTACCTTAATTTTTTTTACGTTTGACATTGACCCAGTGGCGCCTATACCCAATATATTTTGGGTTTGATGATATTTGAAACATTTTAATCTGTTTATTGATTTGTTTTCCTTAAATCGAACCTCAATTCTAAAATTGGAGATTATAAGGGCTTTAATTTAATATATCGTCCTTAAAAATACGCAAAAACCACTGTTTACAAAGCATACGATGTTCTAAGCATCGCAAATTATGCGATTGCTTAAACCATTAGCATAAATAATTGCATTCATTTCGTAAAATGGCTCATTACAAAAAAAAAATATCGGCCTTCATCGCGGCGCCGGCACCGGCACCCAATGAAAACGCAATCGTGTTCCAGAATTGATTGAGTATCGATAATGAAAACAGTCGCAGCATGCCCCTCTAGACACCCGTCCACATACGAAGAAACCGTAACTCACGTGAAAGTGAAACATAGCAGTTGCAGGCGAAGTCAAACGTTACGTAACATCACACTGCACAGCGTGGTCGATCCGAGATGCACCGAAAGATTGCTCCATTCAAATCAACCAATTACCTGGAATAGAGTTACCTGTACTTACTACTTACTTATTTTACTCATCACTTTTGCCAACTTACTAACTTACTTAGCTTTGTATGAAATGCACTCTCGAGAAACCGTTTCAAAAGATTTTAGGAGGGAATTACCTTTTAGTAATTTGACACAAACCTATAAAAAGTTACCAATTGACAATATTATATATTCAATATTACCAATTACGTCTTTTTCCTTTAGTTCCTTTAAATATTTGACAAAAACAAGAATGAGACGAATCGTCGAACGAAAAATTAATTAATTTTAAGTTTTAACCCAAGACCCTGTTGTGGGACGAAACGACGAAGGAGCCATCTATGTTTACGTATTGCCCTGTTTCCTCCGATGGAACGTCGGATCGAAACGATCAAACGACCCAGTTTACTCGCGTGATTAGATATTCACCAGAAAGAACTAAAAGTTTTTATAGAAGTTTTTAAAAAATATATGCTCCTATCACCTCTATGACTCTGTGGCGCATCATGAGGTCCCGGGTTCGATCCCCGGGACAGGCAAAGTGCTATTGGATTTTTCCATTAGGAATTATGTCTATGAAAGCCTGGAGTCTGGAACTGTGCGCCTCTTATTACATGGGACCAAATAACATACTGGCGAAATATGACTGTACCTACTATGGAACAGAGTCCTGGGTACATCTCTGCCTAACCCTTCGGGAAAAGTCGTGATTGTATGCGCATATCAGTGTAATTTACCT
The DNA here is from genome assembly GCA_947063395.1 of Hemistola chrysoprasaria. Lineage (NCBI taxonomy): Eukaryota > Metazoa > Arthropoda > Insecta > Lepidoptera > Geometridae > Hemistola > Hemistola chrysoprasaria. Next base: position 6,199,703 of record OX346720.1, on the reverse strand, counting down.
TAAAAATATTATAATTAAAATGTATCTAATGGATTAATTATATTTGGAAGAAACAGGAGAATATGAAACATCGATTAGGTATTTTTAGGATTGTGTCAAATACCTACAAGTTCGTATTAAAAACTTTTTTCAGCGTCAATAATATCACCGACATTGACATAATTTCGGGCCACCTCATAAATCATTGCTCGCTCATTAGCGACGTCAATGTTCAATGTTCACGTTCCATTCGATCGCTATCTAATGCTATTTTTAAACGGTTTACAAAAAATAAGGAAGTAAAAAACCGATTAAAAAGACTTTTACAAATTATAAAACTTGGACAAATTAGGTTAGATTTATCGAGATATCAGCTTTTGTAGTAGAACAATGCGCTGGATGATTTACGTGATGGTATCTCTCGGGGCGCTCGCCGTCTATCTCCATTATTGCTTTACATAATTTAAGTGATTGCTTTTTCTCACAATCTCGTAACAGATTTTCTTCCTAGTTCTCGCATGCTGGATGTTTTGTATGCGCATTTCCGCCAAGTTTTCTATTTTGCCTATCACGGAATATCTAAGTACTAAATTATGTTAATGGTGAATCTGATAAGATTGAATGGTGAATCACAAATTGCATTTCCTGTTTATATGGTAAATTATGACTACATATGGCAATAATGATAATTATGAAAACACAAGTCTTAATATGTGAAAAAATTAAAGGTTATAATGGTTCATTCATTTGTTTATTTTAATCCAATTTCTTTTACCACAGTTTTGTATATTATAAGTACTGACATTATGATGAGCGAAATTCAAATAATTTTCTAGTGAATAAACGTTCACTACTAGGATAAAAAAAATATAATACCTTCATCTTTAAAATATCAGGATAAAAATTAAATTGTATTTAGGTAAATGCGGAGAAAACTCGGGAATAAATATCATCGATTTGGTAAAATTTTCAAAGTATAGTCAAATTCCTACAAAGGAGACCCTTACCTCTTAAACAGCAGACTGCAGTTATTATAGCCCAGGTTACGTTGTGTTTCGCTAGCACTACTGCCGATCATAAGCTCCCGGGTTCGATCCTCAGGTCAAGCAAAACGTTTTATTTAATTTTTCTAAAGACTTTTTCAATGACAGCTTGGGGTCCGGAACTGTGCCCGCTAGATGGCAGGCAATAAGCTCCCCCTATTTTATGGGACTTAGAAAACATAACTGGTGAACTGTAGGTGTACCTACTATGGGACTGGGTACAGCGTATGTTATGTTAAAATATTTCTATTGTTACTCCGTACAATCTAATAAGTATTACTAATGCCCTTGTTTGCTTTATTCGTTAATCAGCTACATCCAATTAGATCACTAAAAATATTTGATAAATTGAGTTGCATCACGAATCTATGAAGTCAATTCCTGAGAGATAACAATCGCCCTTCAATTAAAGTTAGTACTTTATCATTGTTTACGTAAAGTTCATCACGTTTATTCAAATACCTTAAGATGCATTATAATTAAGATATTGGTATGTGAATTTAATTGATTAAATAAATAATCTAGATTGCTCCTACTTTATAATATGAATATGGGAAGAAAAATTTCGCCCACATGCGGGACATGAACCCACACCTTCCGCTACAATCCACTTGGTAGGCAGTCTACCAATTGAGCTACCGTGGAGGTACTATTCATCGGCGAAATTTGGCTATCCCACCTCCATTATTCTTCTCATATTCATATATTGTATTTCATTATATTGTATTTTTTTTTGTAGTGGTAGGCCTCTTTTGCAGGGGGCCGCCTGGGAAGGTACCTAAGATTACTGTGTTCCGGTCTGAAGGGCAATGTTACCAGTGAAATTACTGGGCATGACGAGTTTCAACAACTAAATGCTCAGAGTGACAGGCGCAGTGCAGTGCCGCGCGGAATTTTGGATTTTAAAACACTGGGCGTCACTGTGTCTGATATGGGCAATCATGATGCTTACCATCAGGCACCTGATTTGCTCTCCTTGTTGTTCACTATCATAAAAAAAAAATTCAAGCCAATAGACCGCCTATAACTAAAATATTATTATTCATTGTTTTAAATCATACAATTACCATAAACCATGTCTAAAGATATAACTTATCACTAAATCACTCCACTAGCCATCCATATGGGTTATCTTTATCCAAGCTTCGTAAAGTTTAACAACATGGCAAATTGCGATACAATCGGTTACAGTCTGAAACGGTTGCCTAACCCAACCTAGCTTGTTAATTAAAATAGAAGATAAATCTTTTATCCATTTTTATGCGGATAGTAATGTTGTGTAAGCTAGTTTTGGATCCCAATCAGAGCAATTTTAAAACTCTAGATCTAATATGCCAGATTTATGATAGCAACTTAGTAAAATATTGCTTCCGTGTTTCCGTCTTCAGATTAACATCGGTTTAGATATATGATCAAATCACTCATTAAATTTCTTATATAAATAATTTATTTAAGTTAAGGCATACCTTGTTAACTATACTAAGTAGGGATCCACACCTGAAAAAAATGTTACCTCGTTCTAAAAATATACAGTGTCATCTATTTGCAAACATGTTAAAAATCACAATTTGTTTTGTATAAAATTGAAACGGACGAAAATACATTTTTGAAATTTTTACCTTTACCTAAGATATAGCATCTTCCTTCTTGCCAAATTACATGATGCTAGGACAACGGAAAATACTCTAGAGGCTATTTAGCCCGTTGTGCAAATTAGAAGTATCTTTTTATTGGGTTGACTTATAAGTTTAGAAGTTTGTGTTTTTAGCAGCAAGGGGTCCCTTGCTGCTCAGGTCTACGGTCGTAGACCTGAGTTGTTGATATGAGTTTCAACTTGATTCCTCAACGCGATCCCGAATAAAATGGGTCTTGAGTGTCGGACAGACACAGAGACGGACAAGTAATCTTTAGTCAATCTTATAATGATCCTTTTGGGGTATGGAACCCCTTAAAATAAAGGCACGGTTTAACAAAATATTTGTGTTTCATCAACATCATAATCCCAGTCGTGTAAGGGCTCTGCTAGGCATAAGCCCCTCTCATAGATTGCCATATACTTAGTTCAGTTGTACGCATAGCCTCCAGCAGTCTTTTTTTTTTTAGAAAAAACAATATTAAAAGTGATATGTACTTTCCGGCACCTTGAAATCCCCAAAGGGATTAGAAAACCATAAAATACATAGAGCGACAGTCAATTTTATGGAATTATTGACCAGACATTGTAAAATCAATTTTTCATGACGGATCAGTTCTAATATTACGAAAGTTGTTTGAATTTATCGGTTTGTAAGCGCTGGTGCATTCGCGTTTAAAATTGTATCCAGAATATTTATGCAATTCACTATCAATCAAATGGAAAACATTATTATACAAAGTCTCTATAGAATAGCGATAAGAGACTCACGATCGCTTAATCAATCTGAATATAATTTGGTAATGCTAATATTTCCTACAACGTTTTTAACGACCACGACTTTTGCTGTGTACGACAGTGAAATTATTGACAGCCTCGTTGGTCCAGATGGTAGCTTTGCTTTCTGTGCCTCAGGGCCCGGGTTCGATCCCCGGCCAGGTCAAACATTTGTGTGCATGAACATATCTGTTTGATCTGTGTCTGGGTGTTATAAGCTTATATAAGTATGTATATCAGTCATCTGGTTACCATAGTACAGGCTTCTAGCCTAGTTTGGGACCAGAAAACCGTGTGTGGAAGTTGTCCCATATTATTTATTTATTTATTTATTTCTCACACAAAGTTATAATTATGTGCTTATCTCTAGTTAGACTATTATATAGATTAACTGTTTTGTGTGAGTCTGGTGCCTGAAAAAGGTTTCCAAGGAAAACCTGTGGTACAGGTCGCCAGGCCCCCACTCCGCGGTTCAGTCTTACAATGTCCAATAAGCCTATTAAGTATACTTATATTTATGTTCGTATTTCTAAAGCTATATTAATATATAGCTTTAGAAATCCCATATTATTATTATTATTATATTATTATTATTGTAATATTGTATTGTTTTTAGTTGTAAGATACACCTTTCGAAAATTGTATGAATCTAAAATTATACGTGTAAAATAGTGGACCGTATTAATTGGTTTTACTGAAAAGTGTCATAAGTTTAATTCCAGGGTCTAAGCTATATCCATACCAAATCTCAGCCTTATCGGTTTAGTAGTTTTGGCCTGAAAAAGCCATAAACACACACACACACACACGCATACTGACAAACTTTTTAAATATTGTTTTTTTTTAATGACCTAAGCTATATGGCCTCAGATGGCCTCTACATCTTAACCGGGCAGTGGTGAGAGCAGGAGACGCTCGACCCAAAGTTTAAGTAGGATTAGTCGAATAATATCTTAGATAGTAGGATGTCACCCAATGACCAGTGACGTTGGAAGTTTGAAAGAATATAAGAAATACAATATTATTTGGTTCTTAGCTAGTTTCGGTCGCTTCTCAGCTTTTGTCAGGAACAGGGCATCTGATACTTAGCTCCAAATTATACTTACAAGGTACTTTGGTAGTTAGTAACTAACAAATCCGAAGTATGCGGTCGGTGCATCGTGACAGCTGTGGTGACAGAATTGTTACAACACAAGCTTCACGTAATTAAATCATCCACTCCTTTTGCAATGACCCATGTCAGGTAGGTTCAGATTCAATTTCGAGTTCGCACCGCACAGCCAAAACAGCTAACATTCGATAGCTCATAAAGTTTTGCTCGAGTTATATATACCTAAGTATTTATATTGTGCACGTCGACGCGTATTTCGAGAGAGCGCTTTTGCGGAGCCGTAAAAGCCCGAAAAGCAAGTAATTAATAAAATTTGCACAAACATTAACTTGGAAGCTGCATAAATTATATTTTATTGAAGCAAAACGCCAGTGATGATGATTTTATAGCCACAAATTTAGTTGTAGTATTTTAAGTTCACCTTTACCACAATGAACTCGATAAAAATACATAGGAAACAGACAAAAACGCATTTATGCGGAAACTTGTAATGGGAAATATGTATTAATAAGAGCTATTGTGTGTATTTCTATAACTAGCTTACTCATTCATTTAGAACAATTGCCGAATAGTAATAAATTCTCCTATTTTGCAATCACCTGCTCAAAATATTAGCACAAAATTTGGACATACATCTAACCATTTAAGATAAATTTAATATTCATTATACCTTATCCAAAAATAGCTGATTGCAAATATTTTATCACTTAACTCTTCATGTATTACCAAATTATTTCTATATGGTCTCAGCTCTCTGGTCTACCATTACCTTAATTATGAGCATATTCCTTTTTAAGGGTTGTCATTACCTACTTTTGGTAAGTCGATAGAGATCGCGCAATAACCAACATTAATCTCATTTCAATATTTCTAAACACATCACAAAATAAGCAAATAGGTGCGAAGGTGCGAATAACTAAAAAGAATATGTAAGCTACAAATATGTTAACATTTTGACTTTTCGTCACATTATCATGATAGTAAAGTTTGATCAATATTAGAACAAGGTTGTATTGTTATGTTAACTGTGATAAGGTTCTACTATATGAACGTAATAATTTACTATCTGATGTGTTATCTAATAGTCGTGAGAAAAAACAAGGAGTCATCGACGTAACGCATCTTGCACAGAATATAAAATAGTTTCCCGCACTGTGTATATTCGTAATTACTGATTTTCTAACACTTCTTTTGATACAGCATGTTCAAAAATATCTAGTTCTAAATGGAAACAGTTTTTCATTCCATCAAGCATTGATCTTGCAGTTTTCTCGTGTTGCGTATTAAATAACAACGCATATTATTATACAAGCTTTTAATGACTTGCAATGTTTGTCAATCAATTTCGGGTTAAATGATCCCGGGTTCGATCCCCAGATCAGGCAAAGTGTTAAATATTGTTTTTTTCCATTAGAAATTATCTCTATAACTGCCTGGATTCTGGAACCTGGTGCCCGGTAGATAGCAAAAGACTCGCCCCCTATTACATGGGACTAATAACATGCTGGCAAAATGTCCTACTATGGGACTGAGTCCTAGATCCACCTCTGCCTGCCCTTTCGGGAAAAAGGCGTGACGTACATTTCAAAGAAACTGTTTTAAAATCCAGTTGCAAGATTATTTATTAAAGCTATTATTACACAACACGGTATCAAGACAGTCTTACTAAGACTAGCGTAGTGTAATTAAAGTAAGCTTTTTAGTTTGTCGAGTAAACAAGTAAGACAGTCTTAGTAAGACTGTCTTGATACCGTGTTGTGTAATAGCGGCTTGAGATTAAGTTCATCGATTGAGTTTAAGTTTAGGCGATTATTACACAACACGGTATCAAGACAGTCTTACTAAGACTAGCGTAGTGTAATAAAAGTAAGCTTGTTAATCTGTCTAGTAAACATGTAAGACAGTCTTAGTAAGACTGTCTTGATACCGTGTTGTGTAATGGCTACTTTAGTGTGGGTGGACAATGCATGGCGTGTGTGACATTAATATTTGACATACAAACTTTCGGTTTGGTAACAGATGAGTATAATTACAACGGTGATCAGTGTCATTTTGTAGCAGCCTGTATGTTCCGAGAACGTATATGGGTACTCTTTTACGTGAATGGGTGTTCGATTAGATCTCGATTTCATCTCGCGCTGACCCGATGTGCGTACTCCACCATATTACTTAATCACTTTACTTTAGCGAAACTATTTGAAAGTGATATTTTTTGTATCAACGCATCTTGTGATCTAATCGATTTCCACATCGGTATTGGCTATAACATTCTTACTCTCAGTACTTATTTTTATGATTAGATTGCTTAATATCTATTTTATGTTCTAACAAAGTAAAAATTATATTATTACTTGTATGGTAGATTCATTACTGGTTATTGATATTATTTCATCATCATCATCAGCCGGAAGACGGTTTCCACTACTGAATATAGGCCTCCCTCATATTATAAATTATTTATTTATTTTATTGTCGTTTAAAAATGTCTTTTAAAGACTTATTTAAATAAATTTTCTTTGAGTTTTTTTTTTTCATATCATCATCAATAACAATATCATTCCCAAAGGCAAGCAGAGTCCTAGGTCCTGGGTCCTGGGTACACCCCTGGACCCAGCCCCATAGTAGGTACACTCACACTTTCACCAGATATGTATTGAAGTCCCAAGTAATAGGGGGCGAGACTATATTATCATCTACCGGGCATAGTTCCAAACTTCAGGCTGTTAGTGAGAAAATTACCAATGGAAAAAACAATTATTTTTGCATAAAAATGTATAGAAAACCTCATGACCGGTAGCGACCACTTCACCATCGAAGCAATCTCACTTGTATAAATTATTATAATAATAAATATTAAAATTACCTTCCGTCACGTTACGCATGCATAATAAATAGCAGATATAGTAAATCAATTACCTATTAAACAGGTGTGTTAGGCCTAGCTTTTATCAGGAAGCGGAATAACGTACCTAGGTATAAGCTATAAGAACTTGTTCTAGTAGGGGTGGCATATACCTATTAACTTTAATTTACATACATACATACATACAGTCACGCCTTGTTCCCGTTGGGGTAGGCAGAGACTATTTCTTTCCACGTGCTACGATCCTGACATACAACTTTCGCTTCCTCCACTTTCATCTTCATGCATGCTCGTCGGTTGTTGGTACTTTTGACCTGGCCTTTCCTTAAGATAACGTCAACTTGTTCATGAAAGGTACGCCTAGGTCGACCCCTACCGACTTGACCATTCACACTAGCCTTATAAATCTCCTTTGTCAATCTCCTTTCGTCCATTCTCTCCACATGTCCGAACTATCTAAGCAATCCTTTCTCTATGTCACTACATCTTCTAACACGCCACAGCGTTCCCTTATCACACTGTTCCTCACTTTGTCCATCAAGGTCACTCCAGTCATACTTCTCAAACTGCTCATTTCCACAGCATTAATCTTACTTTCATGCTTCTTCTGCCAGACCCAACATTCACTACCATACGTAAGTGTGGGATAAGCACCCCTCTATGCACAGCCAGTCGTGCCTTTTTAGACACTTTCTGACTGTTCATAAAAGTATGCAACGCCCCGTTCACCTGATTTCCTGCCACAACTCTCCTTTCAATGTCACAGTCATACTTTCCATCCCTTGTGAACTTTGAACCCAGATATACAAACTAAAATAAATGAATAAATTAAAGATAACTTTAATTTATTGGGAAAATTTAAGGGAATTGTGTCGAGTGTCCGAGCTGTGTGACAACATTTAGTAGAACCGACCAATCTCAGCAACTCACATATTATCTCATATTATCGTTTGCTATAATATTGTCGATAGCTCTATGCTAGTATGTTCCAATAGATATTTCGATAACTATGGAAACATATTATCGACTTGTCGATACTAAGTTGGATATTAGCGTGAAATCAAGTGCAATAAACTTCGCAATGTCATCGATCTCAAACGCAAATGTTTACCGTGACGCATTGTCAAGAAACATTGCATAATTATTGCGCACATGGGATCATAATACATAAACGTGACTATTCACGGGCGTTTGGCAATACCAGTAAAATTATTGCTTCCTACATGAACGTTGAATACATCGATGTCACATTCTTGATAGGAATTGTAATCAACTCTGGTTTATTTACATAACATATTGCATTTTTCCCGAAGGGGTAGGCAGAGGTGTAGTCAGTACTCAGTTCCATGGTAGGTACTAGGTACATACAAACTTCGCAAGCACCATTCAAATGATTTATTCATTTAGCATTCCACATCATGAAATTTAAAAGTTACATTGTAGATTTTGGTTTTGTAGAAAAATAACAGATAATATTATAAAATTATATTATGACAATAATAAGGAATATACATAACTTTTTATGGCGATATACTCTTAATTAAGTACCTTGCCTTAATTAAAAATAAAGGAAAGGAATTACATAGTAACACATTAATCTTCTTTGAATCTTCAACTATGTACATTTATGTAAGTTTAGTGTGTATATACGTTATTTATATGTACATAATATATAATGGTAATTTTTCTCATAGTAATTGTTACGCCAGCAATGACTATCAATGTATTTAAATGCAGAAAAATTAAAAGTAGTAGTATTTACCATAGATATCCTAATATCAAAATACTAGAAGTCACATACCCGCATAACCGTGTCGCCGCATCATTTGTAAAAACATTATGTCGTAACAACAAATCATGGTCCAGAATTCTTTGTGTGGCGCTGTTGGTTTCTGCGTTTGAAAATGCCTCTAATATGCGTGTGTAGTCTGTGCAAGTTGAAGTGGAATGTGCAGGCCACATCGTCGCAGGCTCGCGGTGGTTGCAAACGGCGAACAACCACGCAGTGATATTAGTGATATGTAAGAAGCCTATGTTCAGCAGTGGACGTCTTCCGGTTGATGATGAATGATGATGACGATGATGCGTGTGTAGATAGATAGATCGATAGATAGATAATACTTTATTGTAAACCACGCTCACAGAAATAACACAATAAATCTCGGGGAAGAAATATAATATTCCTGTGTCTATGGTACGCCCTACGCCTGATAATCGTGAATCGTGATACACTTAACAAACATTCTGCCTACTTGAGTCGTAAAAGCCAAGTCTAAAGCTGTTAAGTACAGTGTTTTACAACTCTGTCACATATAACAGTTAATCAATCTCCTTAACTTTAAGGCTCTGGTAGTCTGGTAAGTAGCCTCATCGATTTACGACAAAGTGCAAATTTATGTTTGCGTTTAAACGCACATTCCCACAGTGAGGTATGAGTGTGGAACCGAACACGCTACCTATTGTTCTGCCGGTCAAGGACAGTGTTAAACTCTTAACGGTGGAATGCATACGAGTTACTTTCTACGGTTTTATTTGCTTTAAAAATTCTATAGAAATCATTAAGTTTTAACGTGATACATACAAAGGTAAAATAAAATATTGTTGGCTTGACTGGTCGAGTTTTAAAACTCGTCCTAATTGAAAACTCGTCCGGATTGAAAACTTAAAAGTAAAATCATAGGCACTTGACACTGACACGAATTTAGTGTGAAATCTTTGTCTTGAGAATCAGAGTTAAAATAAAACTTATTAACTTGCAAATTAGTGTTAAAAATATAAAATTTACCTAGACTCTATTAAACACAGGTTAAGATTTTAATAAAAATTTTAAGAGTTATTTATTTAACCAAGTGTTAACTGCTAACACTGTGTATTTACGTTTACCTACCAAAATTCAAGTAGGGCTTAGTAGAATAAAACTCCATTAAGTGTATTATTATATTAATTGTTTTTTAACATTTTATTTTATTTTGGTATAATAAAGTACAATTCTATTCTACCTATTATGTTTCTAATTTATTTAATTAACCTTGGCTAACGTATAAGTTTGTCCATATAGATACGTAATGTAGCCAGCTTTTTGAGCACTTTACCTGCAGGGGCGACGTAAATGATATTATTATTTATAATTTAAATTACTTAAGTTGTGGTATAAATTTTGTGTAAATAGTTTAAAATATATGTTGATGAGTACATGTTATCATCCCAAAATAATATGATATATCGGTTATATCACTTTATTTATTTCTTATTTGTTTCAGTATGAAAACTACTCCACTACTCGTATGAGATGTATATCTCTTAGGACCACTTGAATACAAATGAGGGTTAAATAAATAAATTTAGAGTTTTAAACACAGTTGAATACTTAGATAAATGTTAAGGGTTATACTTCTTAATATTGATGGCGCAAGATCAATTATTTATTTAACCCTGTGTTATTTATAACCTAAAAACTTGGACTGCTTCGGTGGCATAGTGGGAATAAGCTCGACTGTTGATGAGGTCCCAGGTTCGATCCCCAGGTCAGGCCAAGTGTTATTGGATTTTTTCATTAGAAATTATCTCAATGACTCTCAATGGCCTGGAGTCTGGAACTGTACCCGATAGATATCAATAGGCTATTATTATTTTTTTATAAGTAGGCTCCTATCCCCCAACAGAATCAGGGATCGTTTCTTCATTCATCCTTTCGTTCACACTTCTTCATCCATCATCTTGCGCTGTCGCGCATTCGTCCATATCTTAGCTTTCACAATCCTCATCCTTTCTAATATGCTATTCTTTGTAATAGGCTATTACTATTTCATGGGACCTATAAAATTGAGCGAATTTTGACTACTCTGGGACTGACACCTTTGCCTATCCCTTCAGGAAAAAGCCGAGATGGTACTTATGTTATATGTAGTTATTAACTCCGCCTTACGGTTACTTACGAACATGCAAATGGGTCTAAATGGTTGAAATGGATTGAGTTTGGAGTGGCTTTATGGTTCTGTAGTCATCCTTGAATTGACTTTACTTATTTACTTACAAACTCTATTGTTAAACTGGGTCGAGGTTTCACTAATTGTTGTGGTTAATCACTGATTATATACGAGTAGTTTACTTAGGCCGGATTTCAAACCAACCGACCGTTTAGCAGCATTTTTGTAGAAGACTGATAAGACTACCTTGGTGGCGTAGTGGCACACCCCGGACACTTGACTCAATTCCATACAAATATCGCGATATAACTACCTACTACATAGACACTGCACACTGAGTTTTGTATAAGCGTAAGAGAGTGCGTGAGGTGATTTCCCAGCAAAGCAGGGCTCGTGGAGAGAGCTCAATCTCACTCGCAGGGTGAGGAAAACCCGATTGGTGGGCGGATGACAGTGTCCATTCTATACATAGTTATCTGTTCTGTGGTAGTAGTTTGAGTTTGAGTGAATTTTCTCAATAACAGGCTAGAGTCTGGAATTGTGCCTGGTTAATAGCAATAGGCTCGCCCCTTATAACATGGAACTTAAAAACATAACTGGCGAAGTGTCGGTGTTCCTACTACGAGTATGTGACTAAGTCCTGGGTACACCTCTATCCCAGCGGCGCAAAAGGCGTGATGTAACTTAGGGTAATTGCAGCTGTTATTTATTTAGTGAACTCCAATTTTAAGGTAAGTTTCCAGTTCTGGACAATAACCTACACATATTATAATTACCCATAAAAAAAAAAAAAAAATTAGTTTTCAAGTAAATTTAACAAAGCATTTAGTTAAGTTAACCACCGTGAATTAGAAAGCTTAGTAATTAGTCCAAGGTTAATGGCCACCGTAAACAAGATAAAAACAGCAAAGTGCCGTGACTGATTCCGAGCACGAGACATTTTGTCATTTTTAAGTGTTTTTATTGTCAAGTGGCACAAAAACAGCGGAACCTGATCAAATTTTAATAATTAAGGTAAAAATAACGTGTGACATTAATAAAATTAACGAAGCTTTAATCATTTTAACTGACTCAAAACGCCTTAGCCTATTTGAGTTATCTATTAAAAATATCTAACCCACTACCTAACTCAAACAGCATTTATCCTTAAAAAAACTAAATTTTATAATGTAATAATATGTTAACGCTTTGGAAAAACAGCATTAAAAAAATCTATGCTTTTAACTCGTATAGTTCGATACCCTTATTGTTCGTCCAAAATGATCCCATATAAAATATCTCTTGTGTCCAATGACGAGTTTTTAGGGAGGTAGACGGGTGACCTTCTAACATTGCAATTGAAAATTTGGGCAGTTATATTTAACAGACAATATTTAATGTAATTTGGCCTATTGTTATATTTTTCAATTGACATTTACATGATTTCATGATGTACTTATCATCGTCATCTCAGTTGTAGGAATTTCACTGCTGAACATAGGCCTCCTTCATAAATATAACATAATATAAAACATAACACACATTCACGCCTTTTTCCCGAAGGGGTAGGCAGAGGTGTACCCAGGACTCAGTCCCATTACTATGGGATGGTCCCATTATTATATGTAGGTGTATCTACTGATACACCTACATTTCGCCAGTATGTTATTGGTCCCATGTAATAGGGGGCGAGCCTATTGCCATCTACCGGGCACAGTTCCAGACTCCAGGCAGTTATTGAAATAATTCCTAATGGAAAAATCCAATATTAACACTATGCCTGACCTGGGGATCGAACCCGGGACCTCTTGATTGGCAGTCGAGCATGCGCCCACTATGCCACCGAGGCTACTGTGTATAACATATATATATCTCACCACTATAACATAATAAAAGTGAAAAGTAATCCCGTGAGACTTATTTTGCTTCCCGGATTGGTTAAAATATTTTCGTAATAAACAAGCTAGGTGATGACTTTTTTGAGCACATATCAAAACACGCGGATACATGCACTCTGCACAACATATCATTTTCAGGCGCGACAGATGACAATAAAGGTAAATGTTGCTAATATAACATCGTTTAGAGGACCAACCAATTAGAGCGAGTCACACGTCTTTTGTTATGTCGATGCTTTCAACCAATGTTTTTATAAAGATCCACAATAATGATTTGCCACGGTAAATAATCTAAGTATAAATTTATCAAATCCTTCGGTTCTTTCTGTCCCGTTATTCTATCAGTAATTCGTTAACAGCGTACGCGGCCTTCTAGGAATTTGACACAATCCTTTGAAAAATTTACCAAATCGGGACGTACATACTTTACTTCATCTTTAAAATATCAGGATATAAATATATCAAATAGTTTACTTTACTGTATTCTGAGGAAACAGGGGAGTACAAAACATCGATTTAGTAAATTTTCCATAGGATTTAGTCAAACTGCTAAGAGGTTCTCTTTCCTGTTTATTTAAAAGTGTTATATTTAACCTCGGATGTGCACACTGCACACACGGTCGGTTTGCCGTAATGGTCACAGGATGTACAATATTTACTTAACTGCTCTTTTCTCATCATAATTATTATTATATATGTATATTCATATAAAACAGGTCTAAAAGAAAACGTTTTACATCTCGCACAGTGTTTCTATATGTACAATACAATATATTATATGATATATTGTAGTGTAGAAAATAATGTTAATATAATATACTGTAAAAGTATAATATATGTAATAAAAACATTATTAATAAAGCCTTTCACACACGTATCTATAATATTATTATATTAATATAAATCATAGCAAAGCATATATTACGATATATTTTCTTAACAAATATTCGACTGACCGCACACGCAGCTCTAATATATTATATATCTATGAAATGAAGACTAAAATATATCAGCGTTGTCTCTGTGTGTGGTAGCTTGCTATTATATTTAATATTATACTTAGGACGATATATTAATATATAATTCTTTTATAGCAACGTGTGTGACGGGCTTAAAAATGTTTTTTACCGAACAAGTCTCTATGAAAATCAAAGCCCTGATTCCTAACCGACTGACTGACACACTCACTCATCAACACCTAGCCCTCACCTTTGGACCTAGAGAGCTGAAATTTTGCACCTAGGTCCCCAGTATGATGTGAGTGATGATGAGAATTCCCGAATTTCACACATCAAAGAGGGCACGGGTCGGGCGCGGTTCCTTGTATCTGACACCCGACCCGTCTCGCGCCCGCTGATGTGTGCATATACCTTTAATGTGGGTTTCAGAAATAAATTGGTAATTTTGAAAACTGATAGTTATGAAAGCCTGAGCGAGCATAATTGATAGTAAAGTGAATTATTACAAACATAGGTCCTATTTCCTAATACCATGGGAACAAACCAACATTACCTCGCAAGAGTTCAGACACTGCCCTGTGAACGATTGTTGTCCAAAACTTAATTATTTTAATAATATACAATGGATTTCAGTATGTGAATTAAGTAAATAAACAAGGTTGTGGGCAATTCCTCATCGTTTCCATTCTTGGGGACGGCATGACGCAAAATACTTGGGGTACCTATTGTATGTAAAATTACTGAAGGACATATCATCGTATCCATAATCCATAGAGATAATATATATTATATTAGTCTTAAGTTTTAGGCTCTGTTATTTAAGATTTTCATGTGAAAAAAATAGAAACCTCAGAACAATAAATATGTTTATTATAAAAAGAAATTGGTTAACTTTAACCAAATTGAGCACAACTATAACCAATTTGTGCTTTGAGATAAAAAGAACATTTAAGAGCACCTTATAAATATCGGTTATTTAAGTAAAAAGAGTTTTAATTTTTTTATACATCAGCTATCTGCCAGTTAAAGTCACATCAAAATTGGTCCAGCCGTTTCAGAAATAAGCAGTAACAATTGGTCCTTTAAGACGTAGTTCCTAACAAACAGACTGACAGGCATATAGACAAATAAAATGATGATGGAAAAATGATGAAAAGATATCCAATATTTTATTATTAATAATAAAGATTATGGTATTATTAACGAACCCTGCATAATGCATCGCTCTATGTGAATTACAATGTATTTAACAAATTACGTACAATGGTGCATTCTGCTATCAGTGAGTGTTCAACAAGCGTGACGTTGCAACGTTGAACGTTTCCAATAAAAAGCTGGCCTTGAAGGTTTCTTCACTGGACTACGACGGTAGCATGATTTACTAAACTATTCACATTATTGATTTGATCCAGATACAGTATACGTGGACTTTCACTATTAATGAGATATTCTGCATCATCATATCTCAGTCGTTGGAAGTGCACTGCTGGACATAATATTCGTCACGCTTGGCAGGCGGGCTGACGAGCTCAGTTAGATAGTTTTTACGCAAAGGAGGATGATGTCCGTCCTCTGGATCCCTAACGAGTATTAATAATTAAACCGGTCAAATGCGAATGGAATTCACGTATGCACTATGTACCTACTCTTCTCACCTACCGAATAAAACCTACTATTATTCTCATTAGAATTTATTCTTATTGCAGTGAAAGTCTTATTTGACATTTTAAACACTAGGTTACTCTCTAAAATATGATCCATATAATGGAGAGCACCTTTAATCGTGAACTTTTTTATTATTTGTTGCTATAGCGAAAATAAGTTAATACCTAATTTTGTGAAAATTATAAGTGTCTAGCTATTACGTTTACGTGTTTATGAGATAGAGCTTTGATACGGACGGACCTTTGGCACCGCCTAAGGGTACGGAACCCTAAAAATAACACCCCTGAAACGTACCATTCCCATTGCAAAATCCATTATCGACTCTATTAATATTCAATTGAGGTCAAAATGTCGTAATAATATAAGTAGGTAGGGCACTCATAAAAATAAATAATGTCCTACTAAAATTGCATAATATTCGATACTCAAAACTCATTAATAATATTTTATTTTCTTAGTCTGTTCTCAAACTGGCTTATTTAAAATACCATATAATATATTACCAACCGACTGTTTTGTTTTAACTTCGTTCGGATTCATTGACTGATTATTATGGTTGCCCGATAACATTCATAATATTTTAAAGTATTTTAACAGGAAAGAGGACCTCTTAGCAGTTTGACACAATCCTAATTTACTAAATCGATGTTTTGTATTCCCCTGTTTCCTCCGAATACAGTAAACTTATTTGATATATTTATATCCTGATATTTTAAAGATGAAGTAAAGTATGTTCTTAAGTATCATTTTATTTTTGTTTATAAACTCTAAATTTTTTGTAGTGAACATCCAATCACGCGAGTAAAACTGAAATTTATGGAAGTTCACTATAAAGAAACCAAGGATTTATAAGAAAAATTAAAATGACTGGTTACTTCACTATAAACATATCAAGATATAAATTCATTAAATGGGTATATAACATTCGAAGGAAACAGGGGAATACTGGGAATACATCGATTTGGTAAATATTTCATAGGATTGTATCAAATTCCTAGAAGGCCCCGTACGCTCGCTCCGGGAATAAATTAAGTAAACGGTATTACTTTTAACGTTTAAGTATTTTAATGAAAATATGCAAATTTTAATGAAGGCATTGAACAATAGGTAAAACAAGATAAAAATATTGCCTGCTAAAAATGAAAGCCCTAGTTTTTCAATCGAAAATTACTCACTATGAAACTATCATTGATGTTGGTTTATCCACGTATTAACACATAATAATAAACCAGATACTAAGCAGCAATCAGTGTTAAACGGTGTTATTATCTGTGATTAAAACAATTATTGCAATAGTTGTTGCAAATTATTATGACTAAGTAGCGGCAGGGGAAGTGAGAAAAGACCATATTAAAACTAAAATAGAACAAAATACGTATATAATGTGTTACAGAAAAGGTTAAATAATAAGAGCGTGCCTCTACTCGTCCATTTAAACAACTTACAAAATAAATAATTGTTAAATTCGCAAATAATCTAGAAAGTCTCTGTTAGCTGAAGTACGAGTTTAAAATTAGCATTAATTTCAACCATTGGGAAAAAAATCCTACTTAGAAAAAGGATTAAACTATCCCGAAATAAATTATCTATCCTGGTCACAGCGCCAACACGGATTTTGTTGAATTGTATAAAATATTTAATATCAACAACTGATTGAAAGCAGTTGTATTTATAAAATATAAAAGCTCCCCATATGGGTACATAATATGTAATATTATGAAATGACTGCCTCGGTGGCGTAGTGGGCGCATGCTCGACTGCCAATCAAGAGGTCCCGGGTTCCATCCCCAGGTCAGGCATAGTGTTAAATATTGGATTTTTCCATTAGGAATTATCTCAATAACTGCCTGGAGTCTGGAACTGTGCCCGGTAGATGGCAATAGGCTCGCCCCCTATTACATGGGACTAATAACATACTGGCGAAATGTGGGTGTATCTACTATGGGACTGAGTCCAGGGTACACCTCTGCCTTCGGGAAAAAGGCGTGAATGTATGTTATGTTATGTAATATTATGAAATGTAACGTTATACTTCTTCATACCTTATGATGCCCTTCTATTTGGTTATTGTACTTTTGTGATTGAGGAAAATAATATTATAATTTAGCTGTTTCTCCTAACTAATTAACTGTACTAAAAATCATGTTTGGTAGTTCATACAATAGGAATAGATGACAATAAATTGAAGATTTTAAAGATTGGTTTTCGTTAAGAATATATTATAAAATTAAAAAAAATGTTAAAAAGAGTTACCAAAGGTTAAAAGAATGATGATACTGCTCATATTACCGCATATTATCTAGATATTGCACACCATCATCGTTTTATGTTTAAACTCTCCGTTTCCATCCCCTGGTTTTCTGTATGAAATTGCTAAATGCGATTAGACCGCCGGTTGTTTACCGTGATAACTATTAATTGTTTTGTAACTTTGATTTTTATTTTATTTCGTTATGCAAAATGAAGTAAAATTGTATTCTCCTATATTATATTCTGCCATGATATCTCGCAAATAATATTAATATTGACTGCCTCGGTGGCGTAGAGGGCGCGTGCTCGACTGCCAGTCAAGAGGTCCCGGGTTCGATCCCCAGGTCAGGCAAAGTGTTAAATATTGGATTCTTCCATGGGGAGTTGTCTCAGTAGCTGCCTGGAGTCTGGAACTGTGCCCGGTGGATGGCAATAGGCTCGCCCCCTATTACATGGGACCAATAACATACTGGCGAAGTGTGGGTGGTATCTGCTATGGGACTGAGTCCTGGGTGCACCTCTGCCTGCCCCTTTGGGAAAAAGGCGTGAACGTATGTTAATATTAATAATATACCTATACAAAAACCATGTTCCGTTCATACCCCATTATCCTCTTCCTCTGTGATTATAGCAGATAAAATTCCTAGCATACTAATACAAGTACGTAATGAATGCCAACATGAATCACGAACCACTAGACAAAGATCTCCGTTAAACCAATACTTGTACTCACAACGGTTAAATTGCGGTATTTCTATGTAATCAAGTCTATAGAATTATTGAGTGACCTAAAGCCATAAATCACATTATAACGGTTATGATAACTGAAAAATATTGTGATGAACTTTAAAGTTACTGTGTTTTTGCCGTTATTATAATTTAATGTTATTCAAAGCTAAAGATTCTTTAAAACGGTAATATTATGAACATGATAAATATCAAACTAGTAGGGAATTCAAGCGCTACCACTATATTGAAAAATGTAACATCTATCAATAGTAATTAGTCATTTATACATACATACATACATACATTCTCGCCTTTTTCCCGAAGGGGTAGGCAGAGGTGTACCCAGGACTCAGTCCCATAGTAGATACACCCACATTTTGCTAGTATGTTATTGGTCCCATGTAATAGGGGGGCGAGCCTATTGCCATCTACCGGGCACAGTTCCAGACTCAAAATCAAAATCAATCAAAATCAAAATAATTTATTTGTGATACACAGGTCATATAGGTAGTTGGAATTAATTGCAGAATTAACTCCAGGCAGCTATTGAGATAATTCCTAAAAGAAAAATCCAATTTATACATACGTAGTATACATATAGTGCCGCGGGGCACAGCCAGTCAATTTATACATAGGTTTTACATAATTTAGATACTAGCTGTGTTATAAAAACAATACAGTTATATCTAAAACATTTTTTGACTGCCTCGGTGGCGTAGAGG
This sequence comes from Hemistola chrysoprasaria, assembly GCA_947063395.1. Lineage (NCBI taxonomy): Eukaryota > Metazoa > Arthropoda > Insecta > Lepidoptera > Geometridae > Hemistola > Hemistola chrysoprasaria. The sequence goes on along the minus strand of OX346720.1, from coordinate 6,180,169 downwards.
GCGTATGCTCGACTGCCAATCGAGTGGTCCCGTGGTGATTTTCCATAAGGAATTTTCTCAATAACTGCCTGGAGTCTGGAACTGTGCCCGGTAGATGGCAATAGGCTCGCCCCCTATTACATGGGACCAATAACATACTGGCGAAATGTGGGTGTATCCACTATGGGACTGAGCCCTGGGTACACCTCTGCCTACCCCTTAGGGGAAAAAGGCGTGAATGTATGTTATGTTATGTTTATTATGACAAAGTTATCCTGTCACCCTATACTAAGGAAGTTAATAAAAATCTTTTTAAACCATGTCACATGAATGCATGACCGACATATTACGCAACTTTTAACGAAGGTTTTAACTTTTAACCTCACTAATCATCGGTAAAGCGCCTCAAGCGAGATTAAAGATTACCTTTATAGGACATTCTGTGCGCGTAAAATCATTACCAGAGAAAGCTTTATTGTGCAATGTGTGACATAATCCCGAGAAATGTGACCGGACTGCAAAAGGATGTAAGACCGTTTCCCTTTATTTGCATATTTGTATTGTTGGTGACCATATAAAATCGTAAAATTTATAATATATCGTGGTATCAGTTCATGTATTTATAAGTGTAAAGATGCAGTTTTAGTATATAAAAATCAGCATTTTTTGCTTATCGCGGTTTTACAGAAGGCCTTGCACTGCTTTTAAAAAAACAACGTGTAGGCGTATTATTATTATAAAAACTCATACATAATGTGGACTGCCTCGGTGGCGTAGAGGGCGCATGCTCAACTGCCAATCAAGAGGTCCCGGATTCGATCCTCAGGTCAGGCAAAGTGTTAAATATTGAATTTTCCATTAGGAATCATCTCAATAACTGCCCGGAGTCTGGAACTGTGCCCGGTAGATGGCAATAGGCTCGCCCCCTATTACATGGGACCAATAACATACTGGCGAAATGTGGGTGTATCTACTATGGGACTGAGTCCTGGGTACACCTCTGCCTACCCCTTCGGGAAAAGGCGTGAATGTATGTATGTATGTTATGTAATTAATGTGTAATTCCTACTTAACGATATTGTAACAGTGGTATTAATAATAAAATAATAGCAATAATAGCAAAGTGGTATTAATAATAAAATAATATAAAATAATGCTAGAGAACAGAAAAAGAATCATTATAATATTTGAGCAGAGTAACTCATTAAAAATAAATATTAGAGTGTAATAATACACTTTCAATAACCTACAAAAGAAACATATCCTTACGGAAATAATAACAGATTTAAAACTACTTATGATTTGATCATAAAACTAACGAACATCATTAAAATATGACAATAAATCATAGTGTACAATAAATATGTAGTCAGTGAGGTATCTATGGTCTGTAGGTCGGAGACAAACCTTAATGGTCGGAAAGGTCATTGCCCCCCCTAACCCACATCTATAGGTACCTACCCGCAGCTGTATCTACCTATACCTCATCATTATGCTAATTGTGAAATGTTACGGTGGAAAATATTGTCGCTCTATAAATACCTAGTAAGGTAAAAAAGGTTAAGTTAAAGTTACAAATAGGATTGGATTTTTGAGGTGAAACACATAGGTCCCTTAGTTTTGTAGTGGTAGGCCTCTTTTGCAGGGGGCCGCCTAGGGAAGTACCACACCTTTGCCAGTTATTCATCCGCCAAGCAGTAATGTGCAAACAACTTTATACATCTTAAATTCATGTTATACTTTTTTTTTATGATAGTGCACGTGCCAAGACGAGCAAATCAAGTGCCTGATGGTAAGCATCATGATTGCCTATATCAGAAACAGTCCCACCCAGTGTTTTAAAATTCAAAATTCTGCGCGGCACTGCACTGCGCCTGTCACCCTGAGATATGAGTTGTTGAATCTCGTCATGCCCAGTATTTTCACTGGTAACATTGCCCTTCAGACGGGATCACAGTAATGTTTGCACATTACTGCTTGGCTCATGAATAACTGGCAAAGGTGTGGTACTTCCAGGCGGCCCCCTGCAAAAGATGCCTACCACTACAAAAACTTATGTTAAGAAGTCTGCCCACTAGAACGGAATTTAAAATAGGAAGGTATTACCTATTCGAGTGCAAATGATGTAATATTAAATTATGCTGTCATTCAGATTCAGGAAGCAACCTTGGTGAGAGTGCGGCGAATAATGTAATAGTTAAGTATAACAATGAATGCGCGAGCAGCTTGCTGCAAGCGTCGGGAAAAATTTCGGCCCACTATCGTGCCGGTAAACCATACCACGAGCGCAGGGTCTCATAGGGGCTGCGAGCGACGCAGGCTCTCCAGAGGTGTCGGTGGGCGCCCTCTGAGACTCGGCCCCCCGTGTGCACTCCACATCCTGCACTATAGGTAAAAGCGGGCCTGCTGCGGATGATACTGTTTTATCTGTCTTTCCAAAAAGATCTTTCGGCCTTTACACAAATAAAATTAGATACAATTGATTGCACCTACCCACCTGTATGTCCTATTAGCTAACGATGTGAACAAAACCGTGTGAAAACAATACAATGCTCATATTGTCATTAACACATCGTCGTACACCGGAACAACTTTACGTCAACTATTTACTGATTTCATTATGTTCGTTAATTAAAGGTTGTTCACACATGCACACGCGCGGTTCGGTCGCGGGTCGGATCTGGTGTCAAATACAAGAAAACTCGCCCGACCCGCGCGCGGTTAGTGTGTTGTCGTTTATAAAAATACAAGGAATACAACTTAGCCGGTACCACGCCCGTGTTGATGTGTAAAAAACCTTTCACATCACATCATATCACAGCGGTCACCGCGGTGCTACAACTTGTCTATATATAATATTATCAATGATAATTGATGAATGATTGGTATTTTATTTAGTATAAGAGTAGATAGATGTTTATCATTCAATTATAGTAGATAATTGAGAAGTCTCCGCGTGTTAGGAAACCTACCAATAATCTAAGATGAGTGACTACTCATCAACGTAACTCAGTAACGATACACATGACTATGTGTATCGTTTTTATAGATCTAATAATCTGCTGAAATCACCTAATATTTCTAGTTTACGCAAACAAAAGCTGATCAATAAAATTGTGACACCACATTTTAAAAACCGCCAGCCTAATGTGAAATGTCATACGAGGGGTCAGGTCGGGTCACCTTATTTATGAGAAGAGATTTCCGTAAATATTTAAATTATCTGCATTTTGCAACGCTATCCTTCAAATCATTAATTATGATGTTAACAAACATCTGTGAAATTTAAAGTAGATGTAGAAAAATGCAATTAATTTATTTGCATATCAAGTAGAATTACAAATATTCTTTAATATAGATGATTTATCGTTGGATTACATGTTGGATGAAACCTCAGTAACGGCAGGTCAAATTGGCAATCTTCTCGTCTAAATACTTCCGACCGCTTTAAGCCTAAAGGCACCAAAAACCTTTACACTTTCTACAATAATATCTCTTATAATCCACAACGATCATAACAATCACGTAACTCGAAGGTACAATTTTCTAACAGGTTTATTGCGGACGGAACTAATTCATACATTTCACCATTTTAATCAAGCAATCAAAAAATTAAAAGTACCACAGAAAAGTTAAAGATCAGTTATGGTGTACGTAATATCTATATCTGGCAAATCAAGCAAGGAAAAAAGCTTCCATGCATGAAATTGCACGCATTTTATGTAGTTTGAAGGAAATCTTAATTGATTGAGTTACTTTGTGTCAGAAAACGCCTGGTTCGCTGTACTGTTCTAAAGTCTACCAATTGATTGGTACTTCCTCTAGACCAGAGGCCCAAAAAATATGTCTGTGAAATTTACGACCACGGCGCTGCTATCGCTCCGTATCGCCACTTTACTTTTATAGATATATAGAGTTAAATATTCCTTAAATCATTTTTTTAGATGCAAAATACCAATGATGTTGATGATGAGGCCTACTTGATTTTCGAAGCCAGTCTTTATTTAACCACACAGTTGGCAATCATAAACATTTATGTGTCTCTCGATAAGTAAACGAAAACATGCTATTAGATGTACCAAGTACAAGACCTGGATACTTGACATTGTTGAGTAATTCTTGCATGTAGGTAGATCACGAGCTAGAACTTGACGATTAAAGGTGTACGCACATCTATCTGCGCTGAATACGCTAAGCGAAATGAATTTTAGAATTCTATATATAAAATCTTCCGAAGCGGACAGGTGTGCGAGGTTTTATAGAATTTCATATAAAGAATTCTAAAATTCATTTCGTTTGGCTCGGATAGATATGCATTTATCATCATCACCATCAGCCGGAAGACGTCCACTGCTGAACATAGATCTCCCTCATAGAACACCATAAAGAACGCCACAAATTTTGCCGTAATCACCACGCTTGGCAGGCGGCTTGGTCATCGCATTAGTTGGAATACTTGTAAACGGAGAGTGCTGCCCACTCTCCGAATATGTCCCTCTGCCGGGTCTCATGGCTCCCACGCGATGAGAAAGGCGTATTATTATATAGCCGGGAATCCGGGAACCACACGGCCAATGTGCGTTCACCTTAATAAAATAGCAGCCTTGCTCTCGATGCACACATTCATGAATAACATTAACGGGTTCGTGGGTTAATCTTTCATCGTATGGCGACTTTTACACGATAGGTTTAGCTGTCAGTTTTGTCACAGACACGGATTGATGGTTAAGCTATCGTGTTATTTGATGATTGACGTCAGTTAAAGAAGAAATTAGTCGTCCGTTACTCAGTATCACTCATAAGATGGTTCTGATTGACGTCTGACCTATCGTCTAATGGACGTCTATTCGTAAAAAGTAAATAAATCAGGAGCTGATAGTCATCATCATCATCAGCCGGAAGACGTCCACTGCTGTAGGCGCCTCCAAATAAACGCCAGAAACTATTCACATAGGAGCTGATAGCATGAAAAATTAATTTGATAACTACTGTGATTTGGCAATTTTACTGCTTTTCAAACTAATATTTAGGTAAATAAATAAACTATAAAATATTGCTCCCGGTATCACAATCTTTTCTCCTTTCTGTACTATACACGATTTATAGTTTGGTTATTATTGAATACTTACCATATTTATATCCATTTAACAAACATTAAAATAATAATAATATTAAAATAAAATAAAACATATTATTATACAATAATATAATATTATGTAATAATATCTAATAATAATAATATCAATATACATATTATTACAAGATATAAAAAAGAGATAGTACTCAAATTATGTAGATCCTCATATTTATTAGCACTTAACTAATTAGTTAATGAGCCCAATTTGTCATGTCATGTTTTTGATAAATGGTACCAATCGCTTTATCTTAGGTAACAAGGAAGTTTACTTGGTGTCTGAAAGAAACTTTCTATTCCTTTATGTCAGTACAAAGTTGCATCTTCAACTTGTGAAATGTTTCGTGACTGCCGATAGAGTTGTGAATCACATAGACTTACGAAATATGACATGTTTTATATCGAACAAACAAAAAAACTCGAAAATATTAAGATCAAAAGCTGCCTGATAGATATTGCCTCGTTATATATTATAGCAGTAAGGAATGGCCCCAGCACCATATATTTTTGTATTTCCATCAATTTTTGCGGGGGATGAGGTTAACAGGTAACAGCACAAATATACATAATCACGCAGAAAAATCAGTAAACCAGTCAGCAGTTGCTGCCCGCCAAGCATAGCACGGGGATAACTAGTATACCCCGTTATGTCTCTCTTTCGCGCCCGAACAATTCATATCTGCTGCTATTCTAACCCCCTGGGACTTCTTTTTCTGTGCTCACTGTCCTACCAGGGCAGGTGAAATAGTTTTTGATAACAAATAATAGGCTATTGGGCAAATTGCCATCATATGGGGAATCCTTATTTTTTTTTATCTTTATACATATAGCACTATAGAAATGTCATTAGCGCTCTGTCTCTCTCTCATATCCATAGGCCTATATATTCAAAGGCCTATATTATATTCCATATTTGCCAGTTATTCATCCGCCAAGCAGTAATGTGCAAACATTACTGTGTTCCGGTATGAAGGTCAATGTTACCAGCGAAATTACTGGGCATGATGAGATTCAACAACTCATATCTCAGGGTGACAGGCGCATTACAGTGCCACGCAGAATTTTGTAGTAAAACACTGGGTGGCACTGTGTCTGATATGGGCAATCATGATGCTTACCATCAGGCACCTGATTAGCTCGTCTTGTCACTCACTATCATAAAAAAAATATATATTACCCCATACTACATAACACTCCAAGAAAATATAATAACAAATTCAGCCCATTGGCATAAAACAGATAATAATCCATTGGTACGAAACGAAAAGGTATTTTTGTAGTTTTCTACTAAAATGTAAAAGTAGCACAATTTTTGTTACCTATCAACTAGTGTAGAAATACTTAATTTAACACACATTCACAATTACATTCGAGTAATGGATTTCCGCAATAATAAGCATAATGTTATGTTTATGTACAGAACTTACGCACAGAGCACTGTACCCATTATACCCTTGCATCATGGGGCCGTAAGCGCCAAAAAAATATTCTTTGTATGGAAAGGAGTAGACCTTGCCCACTAGACCGTTTCGTGACAGTTGCGGCACGTAAATATGGGTCCAGAGTCGGCAAACTCTCGAACATTGGCGCGCGCGGCTGCCGTGGGCCGTGCGTGTCTGTTCGAGCGGCGACGGCTAATGTTCGAGGGTTTCCAGCGCATAGTCTGGACCCGTCTTTAGTTCTCCATCAACAGTTTCTATGAGAACGGAAATAATACGTTATAGTCGGCATGGTATACCGTTCCGTATTCGTCGCCTGATCGGATACGCACATTTTACGTATCGATATAATGGACAAACACCTAATAACGAGTATTATTAAATGACCTCTACAAATACATGAACTCTGTAAACTGGACTGGAATACTGATATCTAATTGAACCTTAGTTAACTTAATTTGATTCATAGATCTATCAGTGAGCTATTATTTTAGTCACGGCATCTGGTATTCGATACAAATGAGTAAAGCCTTGAATAGGCCGCTCTAATGCCCGATACGACGGTCATAAGTACATTAACGATAATATTTAAAGAGCGCCCTAAATTGATATCGTTTATGGTCTTTGTTGTTAGTTGTTAAGCCGCGTATCCACTTGAGGCGTGTGCTCAGCAAGCTTGAACGAATTAAATCGTCCTAGTCAGCAAGGCACGGGCTCTGCAGAATCCTTTTGCGCATTACCCGCGGGTTGCGGCAGCCGCTCATCCCGAAGCTGCCTCTAGTGGATGCGTAGCCTTAAATCGTAATCATTAAAAAAAATGACAATCTTGCTGAAGAATCTGGTATATTACCGTCTGCCCCCACGAATTCTGCCTACACGAGGGCAGAGGGTAACAGCTATTACTCTTGGTGTAAAATCAGTTCTCAATCAGTTCTTTGGTGCTGTGTAGCGTGCGACGTTCTATGGCGTAGACATTTTATTTATCGTTTGTGACTCTATGGTAAAGCTTTGCTTGGAAGCCAATAACACCTATTGTTTATAACGATTACTTGCACCGAGCCATACATTTCGGACATTATCAGTAATCAAGAGGCGTTATAGTTTCTGTCCTTATGGCCATCCCCAATCAAAAAGGACTATCAAAACGACTTTATTTTCTGCTCGAAATATTTTTAAGGCTCATAAAAATTCCCATTTAAATGCCTGGAAATATGTTGGCGCCATCTAAATTATTTTTATTGTGTGCAGTCTTATAATTAGGCACGAGTCCTAAACCCATAACTTTAGGAAAAGGAAGACCCTGGCGTTAAGCGAGATTTAGACCAGTCTCTTAGGATTCCGAAGATAAATGTATACTTATATATTATTATGTGACATTTAAATTGTAACCCAGTAGCTAAATGCATTTTTTAAATTACAAAAACCGCTTATAAATGACTTTTATTTTTACAAAGAAATGAGGGCTAAGCTGGTAACATATTGTAAGATGCCAATGTCTAAAAGAGACGGACATAGGCTGATGATGTTCAAGGAGATAACACCCGTATTCAAGATCAATACTATGATGGCCCGAACGTATAGGGCCGGGAAATAATATGATGCCTGCCGTGACGAAGCCAAACATTTGTGTGCATGAGCATATCTGTTTGATCTGTGTTATAAGCGTATACAAGTTTGGTTATCTGTCTTCTGGTTACCATAGTACAGATTTCTAACCTAGTTTGAGATCAGAAGACCACGTGTGGAAGTTGTCTATACTATACTATATTATTATAACTTAGCATAGTACCTTACATAAATATTGTTCTTGACGTATTCAAGTGACGTATTCAGGTATTGTTCTTGAATCTCTTCAATACCTTAACCGATTTGAATCATAATATTTTTACTATAAAAAATAGTTCAATCTACTTACCTACTCCCATTTTTAAAGAAGATGGGATAAACAGTTCTCGTATTATCGTTAGACAGAAATACTACATACGAAATTCCGAGTTGGCCCTGAAACCTCGCTTTGTCAATTATGTACAGGAGATAATTCGTTGCTCCTTACCCTGTTCATTTGCATTTAATAGGCTTACATCTTAACGTCTTGAGTTGCTGTATAATGACATACCAATTATAAAGTATACGTTATACCACGCGCTTATTATGTAACTAGTTATGTACAGTCGAGTTGACAAGTCGTGAATAGTATTTTTGTTTATCCGCATGACACGAAGGTTTGATATTCATATGGACATTATCGTAGCTTCTATCTGCATGTCAAAACCTTATCCATTACGATATAATGTTGCTACCGCAGTAGCTTTTGTGTTATGTAATATACGAGGTTGGGTTGTGGTTATTGTTTACTTCGTCTTCTTTACTTTTCTTTTTTGTTATTTTAGGCCAGAATTGACTAAGTTTAAACGTCTGTTAAAACGGTCGTTCAGTTTTGGTATTAAGGACTATAAGTAAAAAAAAATTTTTTGAAAATGGTGTAGTGGTACACAATGGCTCATTTTTGAAAAGTACACAGTGATTCATGAGTCAACTGTAAGATTTCGAATAGTTTTGATCACAATAGTAGTAATTGTACCTTGATATGAGAGAAATAGACTAAAATTGTTAATCCAGATACTGAAATGTCTTAGATCTTATTACATTGCCTAAAATTCTAAGCATCGTAGTGATTTGTTTAAAAAACAACTTGTGATTGTGTTCTTTTGGTTTTAGGCTCCTAATTTTCGTTATGCAGTATATAACGAAGATTCGCAAATGTTAAGTTAAAATATAATGTAATAACAACAATGTGTGTACATTCCAGGCTAAACCTAAGACTTTTTTTCCTTTTCGGAAAAAATACCGAGCCACTGTTGCCTCCCTTACCCTACAGGTTTAACTAATAAATTAATTAATTCTTATGATTCTAAATTATCTCTACCAGGCAACCAGCCTTATGACGAATAGATGCATGACCCCATGCTTTGTCGTATAAAATATTAATTTCGTTGAATAAAAAATATTACATTTCTCAAATCAAATGTAAACTATTTAATTAAAGATACCGTAAAGTGTTTCTACAAAATATTTGTTATTCAATTTTGTACTAACAAACTTTTTGACGTAAATCATTGTTTTTTCGTCATTTTATCCTCAAATTCCTACGGAGAATATAGACCTCTGTAAATAAAGAAACAACATATTATACCTAACCATTGAGATTCGAGATATAGTCGTGACAAGAGTCCGCGTGAAAAGGGTAGTGCATTTATACTCTTTTAATTTTGTGATAAACACGATTGGGCGTCGTTAATATATTTTCTTACGTTTTATTTCTTTGTTAAGAATATGTCGTCCTTATAATTTGATATTTATTTCCCATTTAAGTAGGTGCATTTTCTATTTACTTCCTGCGACGATTTATTAATGTTTTGTCTACACGAATCTTTAATGAACCTATGCATATTTATTCTCAAGCCGAAGATTATCCTCTACAGCTTTACATATTTGATTATCAAAGTCAAATTACCAAACCCAAAGCTTTGCATAAACACATGCCACGAGAATAATATGATAAGCTAAGTTCTTCTATGCTCTAGCTATGTTCTATGTATCCTTCTTGTAGATTCGATATTGTAGTGTGCTTGACATAACCTTCACTGCAATAGCTGGGTTTTAATTATTATTTGTGTGTTTTAATTCTGATAGTGTTCTTAGCAAATATAGTTTGTCCTTTATGCAACAGAACACATATAAGCTATTCTACGAAATCTAAAGCATCTTTGGCTAATTTTACTGCAGAAAATACAATCTAAAACTAACATCGCATACTTACGCACAAAGAGCTCGCAAAGTTTAGAACACGTAGTATTACAACATTACACCAGATTTAGCCATATGGTGCATGTCTTAGAGCATAGAGCTCTGGAAATATTAAGTGACACTCAGTAATTATTTTTCTCGGCTAGTTTCCGCGACGGATAAAGAAAGCAGGAAACAGCACACATTTTCACAATCATACACACTAATGCCGAAAATGTTCATATTACAAGTAAAAGCTGCGTTTGTATGCAACTTTTACTTGTAATATGCAAATACAAAAATGTAAAAACAAAACAAGCACAAAAATAAAGATACAAGAACAACGTCGAGGTAAATAATTAAGATGGTTGGGCCGATATCATTTCCCATACAAACTTTGAGGAATCAATGACTATGATAAAAGAGATACAAAATTCGGTAGTTTTTGGTTTTAAGAAACAACCAATTATAAAGTCGCGTTTATCCAGTTATTCTACAAAAAATACCTTTTATAGTTGCAAATAACAAATACCTATTTGCAGTTTTATGGTGGCGGCAACAGGAGAATTCCCCATACAACATACATACATACATTCACGCCTTTTTCCCGAAGGGGTAGGCAGAGGTGTGCCCAGGACTCAGTCCCATAGTAGATACACCCACAAACATACATAACATACATTCACGCCTTTTTCCCGAAGGGGTAGGCAGAGGTGTACCCAGGACTCAGTCCCATAGTAGATACCCCCACATTTCGCCAGTATGTTATAGGTCCTATGTAATAGGGGGCGAGCCTATTGCCATCTACCGGGCACGGCTCCAGACTCCAGGCAGTTATTGAGATAATTCCTAATGAAAAAATCCAATATTTAACACTTTGCCCGACCTGGGAATCGAACCCTTGATTGACAGTCGAGCATGCGCCCTCTACGCCACCGAGGCAGTCACACCCACAAAATAGAGTTATTTTCAAAAATAACTTCAAATTATAAGTATTTTGACTAAAATATAATTAGGGACCTAGATATAGCTCGACAGAAAAGAGTAGAAACGGAACTAATTTAAAGTGTATGTGTTGATTAAACTGTTTTTACTCTTGTAAAAGACAGTAGCGCCCCCATTATTTTCTACTCTTTTGTGTCGAACTATAACTAGTGTCTCAATCCGAATAACGTCATTAAATATGCTTTGATTTCAAATAATATAATTATTACGTTTGTATGGAAGTTCGACGGTCGCCGCCCCGCGTATTTTTTGTAGTACAACTGGATAAATGCCACTTTATAATAAGTTACTTAAAATAAATAACTAATGAAGCAATTATATCTCTTCTATCATCTTCATTGGTTCCTCAATGTTTTTATAGGAAATAAATGATGTCAGCCCAACCACCTTAAGTCCCGTTTTTTGAAAGTTTGTTAATTGTTCATTTTTATTTTTATGATGGTGAGTAACAAGACGAGCAAATCAGGTGCCTGATGGTAAGCATCATGATTGCCCATATGAGACATAGTGCCAGCCAGTGTTTTAATGTAGGAGAGGACCTACGATTGATAACTTCCTGTCTGAATGCTGTAAGCAGCGAGTTGACAAATTCTAGACCGCGCGACGCATGAACAAAATCGATGTCACGCTCTACTTTACTCTCAAGATGAGCAGCGTTTTGTAATACGCTACTTATTGCCAAGTGTGAGAGATATCTAAATACTTAAAATTGTACTACTACTTCACCTGGGTCAGACCAGTAGTATTTGTAGTGGTAGGCCTCTTTTGCAGGGGGCCGCCTAGGGAAGTACCACACCTTTGCCAGTTATTCATCCGCCAAGCAGTAATGTACAAACATTACTGTGTTCCGGTCTGAAGGGCAATGTTACCAACGAAATTACTGGGCATGATGAGATTTAACAACTCATATCTCAGGGTGACAGGCACAGTGCAGTGCCGCGCAGAATTTTGAATTTTAAAACACTGGGTGGCACTGTGTCTGATATGGGTAATCTTTATTTATTTATTTATTTATTTATATCTTGATGCTTACCATCAGGCACCTGATTTGCTCGTCTTGTCACTCACTATCATAAATAAAAATAAGACCCTCTCCCGCCACATACTGCCGAAATTAAAACTGCTGTACTGCTGAAATTATTAAAAAATTATATTTGCTGAAATTATGCTGAAATTATATTTGCGAAAAGTTAGTGAAATTGTCTTAATCCGGCGCTGTGCTTTGTACTCAACCGTTTCCCTGTCACAGTAGATTGTATTTGTAGGTCACATCCTCCCTCGAGCACGAGGCTCTCACGACTCCACTCTGGCCGGCCGGTGAAGGCAAGCCGGAGATGAAGAACATAACCCTCCCTCGGGACTACTTGGGTCCGTCCGGTCGCTACTCCCCAACAGCTTGCAATATTAAGCAGCCCTTATTATTTATTATTAATAACTATCCGCAGACTTTTGACTTCTCATACAAAAAGGATCAACTGATCGGTAATGGAAGTCGAAATATATATTATTACGAATATCGCAATTCTTCCTTTTGCAAGTCGTTGAATTTGACGGATAGATGCACCCCTTTAAGAGCGTACATGGCCTTCTAGGAATTTGACACAATCCTATGAAAAATTTACGAAATCGATGTTTTGTATTCCCGTGTTTCCTCCGAATATAATTAACCCATTCTATAAATTTATATCCTGATGTTTTTATAATGAAATAACCTATGTTCCTGTCATTTTAATTTTTCTTATAAACTCTTGGTTTGTCCATAGTGAACTTCCAAAAATCGCAGTTTTACTCGCGTGATTGGACGTTCACTACAAAAAAATTTAGAGTTTATAATCTATACTATCTATACTTCTATACTAATATTATAAAGAGAGAAACTTTGTTTTTTTGATTTTTTGTTTTTTTGTTTTTTTGTTTGTAACGAATAGGCTCCGAAACTACTGGACCGATTTTAAAAATTCTTTCACTTATGGATAGCTTAATTCAGTGTGAGTGACATAGGCTATATGAAATTTTGAAAAAAAATAGGGATCCGTAAGAAAACTGCAATATTGTGAACCAAGGTGTCACATAATATAATTACCATATTCATAAATTTGCGTGCGCTGTGAAATCCATTGATGGTAGAATAATATAATGTACTAGGGGTTTGTAGTACTTATCAATATCTACAAAATAGTCCACGGAAATTTTATCCATCTATTTTGGTTTAGTCACAATAATCGAAACAGACATTATATGCATGCGCTGTGAAAAGTATTGGTGGTAGAATAAAGTAATGTACTAGGGGTTTGTAGTAATTATCACTGCCTACAAAACAGTGTACATAGATTATATCCATCTTTTTTGGTTTAGTAAAAATAATCGAAGCAGTGATTAATTTTCATGCGGTGTGAAAACTATTGGTGGTAGAGTAAAGAAATGTACTAGGGGTTTGTAGAACTTATCAATACCTACAAAACAGTATAGATAGATTATATCCATCTTTTTTGGTTTAGTCACAATAATCTAAGCAATGATTATTTTTCATGCGGTGTGAAAACTATCGGTGGTAGATAAAAGTAATGCACTTAGAGGTTTGTAGTAATTATCAATATCTACAAAACAGTATACATGGATTATATCCATCTTTTTTGGTTTAGTCACAATAATCGAAGCAGTGATTATTTTTCATGCGGTGTGAAAACTATTGGTGGTAGAGTAAAGTAATGTACTAGGGGTTTGTAGTACTTATCAATATCTTCAAAATAGCCCACGATAAATTTATACATGTGTTAAGGTTTGGTCATTGTAACATAAATAGTAATTAATTTGCGTGCGCTGCGTAAACCATTAGGGTTATATCTATTAAAATACAATGTATCACGAATTTACTCCTGTTAAACGTTCACTATACCTACTTCTGCTACCGTGCGAAGCCGGGGCGGGCCGCTAGTCAAAAATAAAATGATATAATATAGGGACATACTTTACTTCAACTTTAAAATATCAGGATATAAATATATCAAATAGGTTTACTGTATTCGGAGGAAACAGGGAATACAAAACATCAATTTAGTACATTTTCCTTAGGATTGTTTCAAATTGCTAAGAGGTCCTGTATCCCGTTAAGTAAGTACTACACTTTTTTATAGCATATGTATTTCTAATCTTATACTACGACCAGACGATCGTACATAGTCTGGCCGCACCACTGTACTACTTAATCTGTGACCCGAAATTAGTTCGCCACCATGTTCGATCGTCTGGCGCACTATCCGGCGAACATTATTATTATTATTATTTTTATTTTCGGTTTATTCTCTTTTCTCTCTCCTTTTCTGGAGGTAATTTATAGGCACGGGCCGAAGCCAAGTGCTAAGTTAAATTTAAAAATTTCCTAACAATCCTGCATGTATTCAAAATAGTTGCTTTTTGTAGTTGTTTATAAATGTGTTTCTGTAGGTTGAGTGTTTCCAAGCTTATTTGTAGTCTTTGGTATAACACCAGTGGTGGATAATATGATTGGAACTGTTCTTGTGCTACTAATCCTCCATTATTATTATTAAATTGGCTTGCACTTTAAAACGGTCGTGTGGTGTGAACAGTGAACACCCTACCGTACGGTACGTGTCACAGATTAATTATTACAGTAGTATGGCCGTACCATGTTCGATCGTCTATTCGTAGTATTTTGTGGTTTATTATCTAAGCTCCAAGAGTGCGCTGGTTTAGTTTTGATACTCGTTTATAATAAGTACATGATTGTATCGGTATAAACCGGTTATTTTTATGAACTCTCTAGAAGATGTTTTTATTTATTACAGTTATATAATTTATAATTTATTCAAATATCTACTAAAAAAGATTGAATTGCTCATATCTTAGCTATATCTCAGATTTTCATGAGATAAAGCTAAGAATACTTTAGATCAGGTCAGCTTTGAAATAAAAAAACCCTTCCTTTTTCGATCAGGAGTTAAAAATAGAAGTTTCGTAATGCGTTGATCTCTTGTACAGCGCGAAGTTATAGTTTTAGTACTATCCAAGGTTTATAATATATAATAATATATATGTAATGCTAAGTGCAGTGTTGTTTTAATAAATCTCTAATAAAACTTTTACATGTCTTAATTCATTTCTTCATAATAATGTTATAAAGTAGTCATTACATTGTAGACATTAAAATAATAATAATAGCTTACGCGGAAATCTACGTATTCATTCTAACGAGTTCCAAAGGACACATCTCATAATGCGTGGAGGTATTTAACTGTATATTATTCAAGCTATTAGAGTCTTCATGCACTTGTAATAATGACTAAATTACTATAAATATAGAAAATAGACTTGTTCGTAGCTTAGAGCGAGATTAGCAATAAAATTACTGAAAGATATACGATATTGCGATAAAATCCACACATAATATGTGTGATGTATCATTATACATCTCAATTCTCTTGATTCATATGACTATGTATGTACAATTAGCTGCGCAACTTTGTCTTTTGCATGATGCACGATGGGGTTAAAAGTTCTCGAATGCAGACCACTAACTGATGATAGATTTGAGTATTTCCTTGTAATTTACCATTTGTAGAAATAGTACAAACAACAAAACAAGACTATTTTTTTGCAGTTACCATAAATTACAGTATTTCCGTTTGACAGACACTTATATAACCACAAAATGCAACTATCACAATGATTCTGCCCCAAATACCCTGTAGAAGATCATATTTGTCCTACTTTAAATATTGAAATGAGAATTATATAAGATTTTCAATTTGTTTCTAAAATAATCATTTCTAAAAAGATTACCACAGTAATCTTTTTTTTTATTATAGTGAGTACAGATCTGTTCACTCACGAAGGCGCGCCCCTCCAGGGTAAATTTTCGGTGTGCATTAATAAGGTTTGAAATTAAAAATTCAATTTACATTAAAACACTAAACTAACTATTATTAATACAATAATAAAAGTACTAAACACTAAAACTAACTATTGAAAAGAACTTTTTACATTCAAAAGGTGTGGAAGGGCGCGCCTTCGTGAGTGAACAGATCTGTAACAAGACGAGCAAATCAGGTGCCTGATGGTAAGCATCATGATCGCCCATATCAGACACAGTGCCACCCAGTGTTTTAAAATTAAAAAACCTGCGCGGCACTACACTGCGCCTGTCACCCTGTGATATAAGTTGTTGAACCTCGTCATGCCCAGTAATTTCGCTGGTAACATTGCCCTTCAGACCGGAACACAGTAATGTTTACACATTACTGCTTGGCGGATGAATAACTGGCAAAGGTGTGGTACTTCCCCAGGCGGCCTCCTGCAAAAGACGCCTACCACTACAATTAATCGTGTTAAAATAAGAAAAGTATTTAGTTTAAATAAAAACAAATAAATAAATATGATACAACTTCCACACACGGTCACCTGGTCCCAAACTAGGCTAGAAGCCTGTACTATGGTAACCAAATGACTGATATCTTATGTTATATCTTTAAATGAGCAATTCTTGTATATATATAATTGGAATCTCGGAATCGGCTCCAACGATTTTCATAAAATTTAGTATATAGGGGGTTTCGGGGGCGATAAATCGATCTAGCTAGGAATCATTTCTAGAAAATGTGTATTTAAAAAAAAAAAATCATCCAGGTACTACATACTTAAATACGCTTATAACACCCAGACACAGATCAAACAGACATGTTCATGCACACAAATGTTTGACCTGGCCGGGGATCGAACCCGGGGCCTGCGGCACAGAAAGCAGAGTTACTACCGTCTGCGCCAACGAGGCTGTCATATCAAATAAATGATTTACTATCATAGATACGAGTAGAGTCTCAAAGTAATTTAATAAAATAAATACATAAAGCACGTAGGAACTGTTATGGGAACTTTAAGTATGTTCTAAAAATAATTGTAGTAATAACTGCTCAATAGACGTTTCGTGCTGTGGGACATTTTTCTACTTAGAGGGTCTAAGACTTAGACTCTCTAAGTCATTTTACTACTTAGACTCTTAAGTAGAAAAATGACCTCTAGAGAGCTTTTAGAAATTTCGTACATAGTTTTCATGATGGTAGACTAGGAATAAAAATAGAAATTCCCGATATCCACGAGAATAACGCGGGAATAACGCTAGTAACGTATAAAGAGTCTAAATTTAAAAATGCTCAATGTTTTTTAAAATAGACTCTAAACTATCGCTGTTGAGCTTAGCACACTACCTAATTTCACAACACTATTCGCCAGACATAGAAAGTAACAACAAAAACAAACGACGCTCGTTAATTTAAATGTATTCAAAATAACAGAAACACCAGTGGCCGGTGGCTGCAACACAACAATAATAATATGACGTTTACAATATTAAATGTTTATGGCGAAACTATGTAACTTCTGTTTAAATTTAACACTGAAAAAGGTAAATAGAATTATTATTGTTTTCTAAAATTAAGCAATATGTTTGAAAGGATTAATAATTATGCAAGGTTTCAAAAGGGAATAGCAAGGCTAAGGCTGGGTTTTTTGATCACTGGTTAAGTCGACCAATGGTTAAATTTTTTGACTAATAGTTAAAATTCGACAAAATTCGTTTTTTCATCCCTGGTTAACTATTATTTTCCACACGATTTAACCATTGATTAGAAATTTAACTATAGTTAGTTTGACAAATGGTTAACTTAACCGTAACTAACAATCAAAAAAGCCGGCCGGTTTTTTGAAAAAACGAATTTTGTTGAATTTTAACTATTTGTCAAAAAATTTAACTATTGCTCGACTTAACCAGTGATCAAAAAACCCAGCCTTAGTGGATTAATTTTGACTTGCCATGCAAATTTACCGATCAGCTGATCGATTTTGTTTGTGAAGTTGTACTTACTTCATTTAATTTTGCGAATTTCGTTTTTTTTTATTTTCGAAGTTGTTTAGTATGATGGGTAGACGCACCCCCTTAAGAATAACTACACCTTTTTTTAACATCTTGTAAAATAATATTTTTAATAAGCAAGTTGAATAAAACTTACTTATTCATGATTAATCAAAACTCAATGTTGACATGTCATTTAACGATGACGATAATCACTTATTTATTAAGCATTAAACATAATATTAAGAGCTAAATCAGTGGCTTAATGCCCTATTTGTATATCAGCAGTGCACATTAAAATTCTTTGCAATAATTTGATATATACTGACAAGGATGGAAATCATTATAAAACTAAGAAAAATTTGCAGAGTCAAGGTGGTGACATGTCGCGTAAAAATGGACATAATATGACGAAACTGTTTTAAAATATATAATACCTACAAAGATGTTGCATTAAATTGTATTTTGCAAGAATGTTAACCTATCTCTGAGTCATAAAATGAATGTTTTTAATTTGCATCAAATTATGGATAAAACGGCGATCCACGTAATAAGTGACGGTTTCATGGCGAAGTTGGTGGTAACTCTGCCTGCAACGCAATGAGTCCAGGGTTTGAATCCCAGCCGGTGCAAGTATTTGTACGATGAGATCCATTTTTTGTTCTCAGGTCTTGGATGTGTATAGTGAATTATTATATGTGCGTGTTCATGCCACCTGCGACACAGGGAGTCCTAGTGTAGGGATGTGAGTGCGTAAACGTTAGAACGTTAGTATAACAATGACATGAAGACTAAATAAAGATCAGCCATGTTTATCTATTAACACAACAGTGGGCACACTCGCACTTCACCATTTATGTTTTTCTGGTGCCAAGTAATAGGGGGAGAGCCAATTGCCATCTACCGGGAACAGTTCCAGACTCCAGGCAGATCAAATCCCTAATGTAAAAATCCAATAACACTGCGCGACCTGGGGATAGAACCTCGAACCTCATGATCAGCAGTAGAGCTTGCAGACCACTACACCACCGAGTCAGTCAACAATAATAATATAATACACAAGCTCTGACCCGCGGGTTCACCTGCGTAGACATCGTTCCCGTTGAAATATCGGGAAAAAAGGAGCCTATGTGTTATTCCAAGACCTAAACTGTGAATTTCAGCCAATCGGTTCAGTAGTTTTGGCGTGAAAGAGTAACAAACATCCATTTATCGTCACAAACTTCGCAATTATAATATTATTATTAGGATTAGTAAGATAGTAGGAAGTAGGATTGTTGCATTTATTATTAACTATGCACAAAGACTATAAATGAACATAAAAATGTGTTTTATCCATAGGATTCCAAGTTGGTATCGTTCATATGACTTCGTCATAAAATAATAATATATTATAATCTATTAACGCCTTGCAATATGATCTGGTAAACATATTATTAAGAAATATGGAAATATATGCGTATTAGAAATACATTATTTCTTTATATGATTTGTAAGATAATAAATGATACAATAAAAATGTAACAATTGTCTGTACTGCTGGCATTATTTATTATATCATGATTTATGGTATATTAAATCATGGAAGGTTATTTATTATCATAAGAACTATTTGATGTATATATTTATCAATCTTTACGATTAATTAACCATTGTTTTATATATTCCTTACAATTTTATCAATGTTATCTACGTTGTTATCTCGCACCACTTTTGTTTTTTCCCATACATTCAGATTCAGATTCAGATTATATTTATTCAACGATTTCAGGTTACATGATGATATTTTAATAAAATTAAGTCCTGCCGAAATCTATCTTATCAGACATATGAATATAATACAACATCGTAATAATATCTAATATTTAAATTAGATTTATACGTAAAATAAGTTATATTAATGTCAAAAAGTATATTATTATTAAATTAAATGTCATATTATATTTTATAAATATATTTTAAATATTTAAATAAAATTTCATTTAAACTATAAAAACATTTCTCAGCTAACCACCGCGTCAAATTAGTCTTAAATTTACTAAATGTCAAATCTCTGAAACTATTAGGAATTTTGCTATAAATTTTGATACACATTATAAAACTATTATTTGATGTAATTGTCAGTCTTGTCGGTGGTCTATATAAACTATTCTTATATTGAGTACGGATATTAGATATCATTGAGCTGGTTTCTAGAAAAATATTTTTATTGTTGCGTACAAATAAACAGGTATCTAATATATACAGAGAAGTAGTTGTCAATATTTTGTATTTCCTAAAAAAAGGTCTACATGACTCTATTTGTTTTAAGCCGAAAATAGCCCTGATACATCTCTTTCTAGTAAGAAACATTCGTCAATATTAGTGCATCTCCCCCAAATAACAATACCATATCGTAATATTGAGTTTACATGTCCATAATAAACTGTCATTGCTGCTTCCTTAGAAACAGTTTGAGCAATTCGTCTCAGCGGAAAGACAAAACTGTTAAGGCGAGCACATACATAAGCAACATGTTGTTTCCATGAACACAAGCTATATAGATTAAGCCCTAAAAATTTTATTCAAAGTTATCTCGCCACAAAGACAAAAATATGTGTTAAATCGCCACAGGTAGGTAAGTGAGGGCTATTGTTACTTCGCCACACATCTCAAAGTACTATTAGCAAACCAAGTTCTAAAGAATTTTACTCGATCTTATTGCTTCGACAAAAGTATGGTACAAGTTTATGATAGCTCAACTCATGATTAATAGAGTATGAATAATTAGGTTGAAGGAATAATACGTCTATTTCAGTATCTCGCGGTATATGGATTGAAATACATATACCGCGAGATACTGAAATAGACGTATTATTCCTTCAACCTAATTATTCCTGCAAATCAAATTGATCACTCCCATAGAACGCCATAAACTATTCATACGGGGAAGATTTTGCCGTAATCACCACGCTTGGCAGGCGACTTGGTAATCGTAGTAGTTGAAATACTTCGAAACAATAAAAAATATGGTTGTTATATTTCAATATTGTTGTTATGACATAATATTTACGTAGATAGATAATATCTAAATGTATATATTTAGTGGTAATCGATCCTATCAACCTAATATTGGCCCGATAGGTTAATTCTCCAATGTTTAAACATATAAAATTAAAATTCATAATATTATAAGCGGATTTGTACTAAATCCTTTCATTGAATTATTTTTCAAATGTATTCATCGGTCGAAGCAATCAAGCGCGGATTGCATCGACCAATACACACCCTTATTCACTGCAATAACAAACTTTACATGTTATATTAGACTTTCTCTTGACCTATAATAGCACAGTTACAAAACTATTTCATGTATATTTTCTTTAAAATGACATATTTTTAAGTCTTAAAATGGGTCAAAAGTCGCGTACGTCGTCCGATATTCAAACATAACATACATTCACACCTTTTTCCCGAAGGGATAGGCAGAGGTGTACCCAGGACTCAGTCCCATAGTAGATACACCCACATTTCGCCAGTATGTTATTGGTCACATGTAATAGGGGGCGAGCCTATTGCCATCTACCGGGCACAGTTCCAGACTCCAGGCAGTTATTGAGATAATTCCTAATGGAAAAATCCAATATTTAACACTTTGCCTGACCTGGGGATCGAACCCGGGACCTCTTGATTGGCAGTCGAGCATGCGCCCTTTACGCCACCGAGGCAGTCAGTCGCGTCCGATATTCAATGAATATTATTAATATTTGATAAATATACGAATAAAATGTCATAACCAGACGAGTGTTCATAAAATTGAAATGTTAACAGACTATAAAAATTAGAGGAACGGTTTCATAACAATAGATTAATATTTATTAGGTGTTTTATTTCATTTCAATATGTTTTTGTTAAGCTTTTGTAATATCATAGCTTAGATTAATGGAGAGATCATTAAATTATACTAATTACAAAAAGAAAATTGGCCCTAAATTCTGGCTAGATTTGCTGAGATAAAAAAGCCAGAGGAACTTGACTGGGCATATTAACTGAAAATAACGCGCTAAAACATTTTTATTGTCCTTCGATCTCGGCTAAGTTAAATAAGCCGTACCTAGTACACTCAGCCAGAACTGTTTATGCGCGTTTAAGTTCCGTATCTACTGTAAAATATACTTCAGTGTCCTAATGGTGTAACTTACGGAACGGAATAGGTATACAGAACTCAGGGTGACGAGCATTGCTACTAATAAAGTACCTAATACCTACTGTAATTGTAATGAGCCAATGTGGCGAATGTCATGATTTTCTCGATCAGCTGCTTCCTATAGATTAGATATACCTAAATAACCCGAGCCATGCCTTGTAAAGATAAAATATACATTTTCCACTTTGCTCCAAAGCCCTTAATAAGTACCATAAGCGCGTACGGCGTACATCCTGTTAATCTAGTTTGCCGTATATTTCATGCATTGAGTTTCTTTACCAGGAAGTTTGTGGCAAATATAGCTGACCACAAGTCTACACCGGTCATGTGACATTTGTGACATAATAATGTCCAGTTTTCTCCACATCGTACTAATATAATATACTACATTGATAATGTGTTAGATCGTAATTCCTGCTTTAGCTTTCTTGAGAGACCGTGTAGCTATCAGGAAAAGTGATAGATGGGATTTCAACAGTGATAAATAAGAGCAATGAGTTGTAGATAGTATTAGATATATCAATAGGTATAATATGGGCGGACAGTTTGCAACTCTATCTACCAAGGGGAGGCGAACTTATCTCCCTTAATTCTAAATAAATGCCCAAAGATGGTTGAAAATCACAAGTAATGGGACATACGAGTAGCTTTTCATACACAAATATCCATTATACGATGGGTGCCATTAATAATGAGTGATCAGTATCACTGCGACGAGCGAATAATTTCTTTCTTGAACGCATTAGGCTAACCAGCAACTATAGTCGTCACAAAAAGTCGGACAAAAAACCGATAACCGTACTGTTGGTGTAGAGTAGTTCTAGAGCAGCGAATATAAGCTGATGATAGGATTTTTTTATCCTGTAGTTTCATACCCCTTGTAAGGCATCCATTACACGATAGGTTGTGCTGTTAGTTTTGCCACAGCAAAACTATACTATATTCGCTGCTCTAGAATTACCCTACACCAACAGTTGTACGGATATCGGTTATTTTTTTTAAATGACCTATGCTGTTGGCCTCAGATGGCCTCTACAGCTTTACCGGGTAGTGTTGAGCGCAGAAGGCGCACGACCCAAAGTTTAAGGGCGACTAGCACAAGGGCACCTAGACGATACGAACCTCGGCATGGGCCGTCGCCAGAATACGTGGGTTCAGACTTGCCCTGGCACCCCAGAAAGGGAGTGCCCTAGGGCCCTATCAATGATTTGATCTGTTTGATTATTTGGAGAGAAACTAACCGATCTGAAGGATCTCAGAGATCTTCGACCTCGCCGGCGAGGTCGGTATTGTGATTGTGTGAGTTGGTGGATCTGGTATCCGGCACCAGTACCGAAAACGGAGCGAAACCGAAAACGGAGCGAGGTTATCGGTTATTATCAGGGCCGGCTTTACCTATAGTCCAGAGTGTGCCCTCTCAAAGTGCAAGCATACTTTGATGATTTGATCTGTATACACTGTCTACCGACGCATGCTGGCTGGTGGTATCACCCGCGGCACCCGGCGCCCGAGACAGGGCTCGTGTACGCAGCACACGCTGCGCTATAGGTAAAAACAAGCCCTGATAATAACTAATAACCGTTTTATTGGTGTAAAGTAGTTCTGGAGCAGATAAAATAAGTTGATGATATATTTTTTTATCCTGTGGTTTCCTTTAAGGGATAATACGGGCAAGAGCTGGCCCTGGTTATTATTAAAACTGCTATTTAATGTGGTAATGTTACCAGCTCAGATCATACAAACAAGGGTTACCGGAGATACAATGTTACTAAAAACGACAACGACAAAATATATCAACAACAACGTCAGGGGTCATATTGATACCTATATTTTGTATGTACATACTTTTGTACATACTTTACATACTTTTTAGCTTGTATTCCACCATTAAACAGCCAGATAGAGCGGAAAACAGCAATCAGCTGGCAACTGGTGACACATAAGTACTTGTATGAAACCTAACACGTAACTACTACGTAATACGAGAACTTAATGTCTAATGAAACAAGCAATAATCATACCAGCATTCACTATGACTTCTTACGTTACGAATTATACTTAGCTATTTCTCATATTATTGTTATAAAATTGTATGTTATTATTACTAAGTAACCTCAGAGTAAGGATACCAAAGAGAAAAAAGAGTCGTGCAAAAATCTGTTCCAAGCCGCGAGTCTGGTACTAAATCAAAAAATTACCAGACTATGTGGTTAGTTGCATGGCAACCGTAGCCCGTGCGCGTGATGCCAGTGTTAGGTAAAAAGCTAACCGAATAACAACAGATACGTGCGTTAAAGCGATAGCTTTTCATAATTTAGGCATGTATTTACAATAATTTCAGGAATTTATGTATCATCTTTACGTGTTTCTATTTAATTTTAATTTTTTTAACACAATAAAATGAACAACAGCGCTTTGTTCGAATGAAAAACTATGGAGTCGATTACATTTTAAATATTTTTGGATAATATTATCCGAACATAAATATATTTTTTTTACATAAATTAAGGTTTGGCATTAATTACCTAGTGGATTGAAAACATTGAATTAAATATTTGTTTATTTTATCTCAATAACGCACTGTGCATTATAATATTATATCATTTTGTTTCTAATTAATTTACATTGCATAGTCCTCGTTAATTTTACATTTATGATAACATTTTAATATTTTTGTGACTTTCGACTATTTATTAAGAGTATAAAAGTAATCATATCACGTAAAAATTAAGAATAATATCGTCAAAGGCTCTTTCTACGTGCTAGAATCACGCCCACGAACCTATACTCACTATTAAACCGAGATTCTATCATGTAACTTAATTATCTTTACAGACATAAATACATTTTAATTTTAAAACTTTTTGACCCTTTTAAATTTAATTCTTGTAATATATATTTATTAAAGTTAACAAGTATAAGTGTGATTAATTTATTAAAAAAATATAAATATTTAAATAACTAAATATTTTAGTGCATAAGTCTACTCCAATGCTTCTATGTTCGCCCGCGTCGCTTAGTGTCAAATTTAACATTGAACTTCATAGGGTGAAAAATCGTTCAATCCAAATTAGGCTTTAAAACAATCAGGTAAATAGAGTTTAAATTCAAATAATAGAAATTCAGTAGATGTCATAGCGCGTAATTGTCAGTGATGGACACTTTTTTGTGAAGCTTGTTCAGGGATTGTGCGTCTGTAGTAAGAAGCAATTCAACGTCATTGTAACAAAATTTTTTGAAGATTTATCAAGATTGTACTTTTACAGGACTGTACTTACCTACTTATACTTTACGGGACTTTTAACACCTTTAGAACGGTTAGGTACGCACTACGTCCGATTAGAATCCGTTATTTGGAAGACTGAACGAATTCAGATATTGCTTTTCGTACTACCTTCGATCTAAATCCGTGATCACGGACTTAGGTAGATTAGACTCGGTCCGGATGAAGTGCGCGAGTGTTCATACGGGTCCGGCCCGTTGTCACCCAGTCCCGTTTTCACTCGGTCCGTTCTCCGATTCTGTTTAGGTACCTATGATATTATGAACAATTTTGTCCAAAACATTTTATTCATACCTACAAATAAAACTATGGCTACTTCAGTCTGTCAATATCATCTCCGAAATGGAGATACACAGATGACGGAGATAAATCGGATGCCGGAAATCGTATCCAGTGCGTTAACTTCCACACAAATAGTTCTACGACTACTTCGAACCATGCATATTTCAAGAATTAGGATCGGATTCGTTTCGGACGTAGTGCATAACCTCCCTAACACAGTACGCCAGTAGGTAGGTATGACGATGTTGCTACATAGCAGTAGATAATTGAAGCCGTCATACCAAGAGATAAAATTCTTATCGACAGAATCTTAACTTTTAAAACAAAAACTACAGCAAAAATGATTAATGTAATCCGCTTACATTATAGTCAATCAGGAAATATTCTACACAATGCGGTAGCTAATGTCATCCAAAGGACAAGTGTATCATGTTTGTCATGTAAAACAAAACCTACAGAAGTCTTCCATAATTCGTCATATTGCCCGTCACTTCTTCCACACCCACTAGAAATCTAACTTCATTACTAATCTTATTGTTACAAAGTTCCAACTCTCAATCCTAGCACATACCAGTAAATTATGCACATCAAATTATCTAATGATATAACAGTGCTTGTGAGAATGTGGGGTACGGTATACTACATACCTAGATTATATCAAATTGTTCTTTAGACTAGTCTGGTCAAGGTCCTACTAAATAGGCATTAGTAGGTATTGACTGGTTCACCTAGATCATGGTTTCTCAAAGTAGGGTACGCGAACCCTGGTTACTAGGGGTTCGCCGTTCGACGGTAGGGGGTTCGCGACTAGATTGATCCTGAGTCACAATTAAAATTGTCGAATTGTCTAAAATTGTCCAAAATTACTCCCAAAATTAATCCCATCTTTCATTTGCATTGTATTTATTAATAACATTTTATTTGAAAATATTTGAATTTGATATTTGATATTCTTATTTGTTATTCTCATTTATTATTTTTATAGCTCATTTTATTATTTACTTTAGGGGGTTCGCCGTCATCTTGACAATTTAACATGGATTTTTAACGTGTAGCCATAAGTTTATGAAATCTTGACCTAGATCGATTTACTTACGTTTCCAAGCTACATACATTCACAAAATTTAACTTTATTTCCATTGTTGCAGATGAAACGAGAGATCTCAACGCGGAGTCATCAGAGATGATCGAAGAAGCTGTGGCACCACCTCCAGGGCACTATGACGAGCCTGCCACAGCAGCGACAGCGCACACAGAGTCTGAACACTCAATCGAAGTTGTTGGGGACTCACAGAACTTCTTCCCCACGTTCGCAAATCTCTTCGAACCGAGGAATAACAACTTCAGATTATTCAACAACCAGGAAGGAGCGTACAGCCAGCGTCCCAACTCCTACCGATCGTTGCTAAACTACCCTCTCTTTGGAGGCAACAGGAACTTGGATTATTTCGGCAAGCAGAGCACACCCGCAGCCGCGCCGCTCGTCGAAGCCTCCACTAGCGTTCTAGGCTCAGGTAACTTCGGAATCATTCGCGGCGGGACGTTCTTAGCCCAAAATGATGAGGACTCCGATGAATACGACAGCTACAATTCGTATTACAACAACGGCCACGGCAGACCTTCGTTTGACCTGGGATACATCGCCAATCCTCGACCGAATTACAATCAAGATCAATTCGCTAACTTCAGAGACTTTGCGGACATCAACGCGCCAGCCAACTCCGCCTACTCGCATTTCGTAGTCGTGTACGCGAACAAGAACTCCACGATGGATGAAATCAGCGAGGAAACGAGGCGAGTCGTATCCGAGCCTAAGAACATTATTGAGACATTGCAAAGGTTGGATGAAACGACGACGATACCTAAGTTGTCGAAAACCAAAGCGAAGTTGGAGTTGGCGAAACAGAAAATGAATAAAAAGGACCAATGGAAACAGTTGAACTCGAAGTCTTCGTACAGTCAGAAGCACGATCCTGAGGAGCCGCTATTAGCGTTAAGTTAAAGCTAGTGAATACAAAGACTTGAGTTACATAAGTGTGACTGTATTACCATTAGACATAATTTGTGTGACAACGATACTCATGTGTGAGACCACTGTCGAAATTTTAATTATAAGCTTTGTCGTGTACTCGTTATATAGGTGGAAGTGCAAGCGAGATGTATGATAGTATGTTTTGATGACACCTAAATAAATTAATTTTGTAAGAAAATGTTTATTTCTTTAGTGTAAAACCTACCTACTTATATAATGCTTCTCGTTCATCATGCTCAACCCTAACTAGGTAGTGCCTAGGTAGCTTTGGTCTGTGGGCGGCTTAGGTACATAAAAACAACCAGGGTTTAAGGTAAACTTTATGCCGGATCCACACGTTTACCACATGCCACAAACTTCAAATTTCTTCAAACGCTTGGACAAATCGAGCAAGCCAAGCGTTGGTATCCACACGTTTGAGAAAGCGCTAGGGTATTATAGATAAGCAAGCGTGATGGACGTCAAGCTCGAGTTGGCTATAACATTTGATTTAACCTATTTTTATTTAAAAAAAAGAAAAACAAAACGAACGAGACAAGGCACGGAAACAAAGTTTTGAAATATAATTTAAACAGCTTTTTATGGACCATCTTCGCAATGTAATCACTTCTGCACATATACGAGTATAGATAGATAGATAGATTAACACTTTATTGTACACCTTACAGCGAACATAATATTATGTAAATAAAGTAGGTACAGTTAGTCTTAGGCTATTACAAGTGGCGGTCTTATCGCTTAAAGCGATTTCTTCCAGACAACCGAATGCTTCTATTGTATGATCTATTCTGGTTTGAATCAAATTTCGATTTGCCGCCAGTGCGCATGGCATACTACACTTGCTGCAAGCTTCCTTTGATTTGAGCCTTTTGGGCACCAAAAACCGACAACGATCGGATCGGCGACAAATCAAGCCAAACGTTTGGCAAATCAAGCAAACACACCTTCTATAACATTATGCACGTTTGAGTTTGTAGACGCTTGGTGAGATTTGGCAAACATATGGAGCCGGCATTAGAGCTTTTCCGGCTTTTCAAACCACTTTATAGTGAATAGTGCCCTCTCTATCTGCATGAAAACTGTAATATTGGAGGAGAACTCTTATTATGGGCTATGTTATGTGAGGGACAAGATAAAAATGGTTCAGGTTTATATTTTTTTTAAGATAGTGTGTGACAAGACGAGCAAATCAGGTGCCTGATGGTAAGCATCATGATTGCCCATATCAGACACATTGCCACCCAGTGTATTAAAATTCAAAATTCTGCGCGGCACTACACTGCGTCTGTCACCCTGAGATATTAATTAATTAATATTTATGTAGTAGGTATTAGTTTCAAAACCCGCCACAATGGCGCTAGCAGAGGCTTGGCAAATATATAAAATTTAATAAGTAATATTAATACTACAATATTTATTGTATTTTTTTATAAAATAAATAATTTTAAAAAATACTTCAAATTATTTTTGATGCTTGATATTCGCCTTTGTGCTTCTACGCACCATCTAATTTCAACGAATATAAAAAAAACATATATTCGCGGCTTTTTTCCCGAAGGGGTAGGCAGAGGGTGTACCCAGGACTCAGTCCCATAGTAGATACACCAACGAATGTATATAAAGAAAAAGTCCTCCTTACCTAGTTACCTAATGTCCATGTTTCTACTAGAATAAAAGATAACTATAAAAATAATACAAACGTGGTTATTATTGGCGAAATTATAATTAGCGCCATCTGCTGTCGAGTAGCAAATAAACTTCAAACGAGAGTTGTTTGTAGATGTCGCTAGAGTTAATTTAATCTGTGGTCCATTAAGTTATCTTTGGTCATTTACTATTATCTGTGGTAATATACAAATAATATTGCTAGATTTTAAAATTTCCCCCATGAAAATTGGTAAAAAAAAGCAATAAGTTTATTTGGTTGTGAACACAATTTAATAATTTATTCAAAATAAGTTTTTTAGCTACTCTTGGTAGATTTACTTTATATAAGGATCTAAACTTAAGAAATTGGTGTTCACCGATTAACGTTTGCATTAAATAATCATATTTAATATATAATAATAATTGGTGATATCCTAATATTATATTTTTTGTTTATGATTTGAATCCCAATAAAAGCAATAATTGCTGAGCAATTTTAAATAATTTTTTAATGATGCCATGCAACAAAATTTAGTTTTACCATAATAGATGGTAAATTTCAAGTTTTCAGTTTTCAGTTTTGGTTGGCAACACCTGTTTAAAAGTGTACAAGTGTGCTTTACCTTTAGATGCGAAAAAATTATTATGCATTTTCGTTCATATTTATTATGAATTAACAGCTTTATTACCAATTGTGTAATGATTAAGTGTAGTATTTTTCAATAACACTAGTGTTAAGCGTGTGAATGATAATACTATAAGCGTCACAATGTATTCGAGTAAGGATGCCGCAAACCCTGCGTATCCGACGCAATGGGCACTGAATCCTACGGCATATCAGGACGTGGACACTAGTCAGGTGGACTGGGCAGCTCTAGCGCAGCAATGGATCGCTATGAAGGAAGCGGCGGCGGTAATGTCCGCTCCGCCGCCGCCTTCCATCAAGCCCATCGAGGAAGAGGGTGAAGCGCCCATGGAGGTAGAAAACACAGATAATAATGATAGTATAGTGCCCCCCGGAGCGGAGTGGAACTCTGCTACCAACTCTTGGACTGGGGGATGGAACCAATGGGGTAAGTATTCAAACTAATCCCATTATACGTGCATAAAACTGCAAGTAGGTACTTACTAAACTTTTCTGTCCAGTTTAAGAAAGTTGTCACCACATAACTTAAAAATATGTAGTGCATTACAGTACTATAATATTAAAACCTAATCTAGCCAATTTTTATAATAAATATAGATAACACAATGCCTTTTATTTAGTGATGTAATATAAAAAAAAACACATATAATGTTCATTAATGTGCTATAAAACCCCATTTTTATAGAGTTTACAAATGAGCGGTTTTCTTACAAAGTGTCACAATCTAATCAATGAGTAGCTAATATTGCCAAGATTGTTTAGTGAAATTCTAAATTGAATTCAAGGTTAGTTAGTCACTAGTCTCTAAAACACTGAGAATAAGGAAATAGGTTGATCTAAAAATTGTATAGGTACCTATTCTCATGATTTGATGTTGAGTCTCAACATAATAGTATAGGAACAATCTAGCAGTCATCTTCACCTACAGCACACCCTGGACACTCGACTCAATTCCCATACAAAGGTCACAATATAACCTACTACACAGACACTGCACATATGGAGTTTTGTATGTGTGCATGAGGTGATTTCCCAACAAAGCGGGGCTCATGGAGAGTTCAATCTCGCTTGCTGGGTGAGGAAGGTCCGATTGGTGGGCAAATGACAGTGTCCATTCTATATGAAGTATTATTTATCTGTTCTGTGCCTATGGTAAAGTACCCTATTATGAATGTATTGCTCCCAGATAATACAACAAAATGCAAATCATAAATTGAGACCATAATAATCGTAAGGATTATATAGCTTTGAAGAAGACTGAAAATGCCATTTTTTAAACAATCTCTGTTAAGTCCTTATCAGTTTTGATCTATAATTCGTAGATCTATGAATCTATTAGGTAGCATAATGGGTCAGTTGTACCACTTAAAAGAAGTCAGACATAACTCACTCACATAAAATCATAGCCTTTACCATAAAAATACCTGAAGTATATAAAAAACATAGTGTCTAACTTTTAGACACATTTTTTTTTCACTATTCCCCCTCACTCATTCTGACTCAATTCCCGACTGGAATCACATCACATCTGGAAATATACAAAAACCACAAAAACATGGTTAAAACAACTATAGTGACATAATACCATCGGTAACTAATACTATTTTACATATTTTCGACTGTGATAAAAAAATTTTTTCATTAATATTAAATTTGAAATTAAATGCCAAATCAGGTTGGCTACGAAACTATTATTTTCAATATACTTGTGGGTAGGTAAATAATAAATCAGTTTTGCTCAGTATGGTGTATTCTTCAAGAACTATGTTACAGGTCGCGTCACGGTTTAATAGCGCTCGGCAACAGTGGGGCGCAGGTGTTTTGGTGTAAAAAGTCCTAACAGATTCAAAAATCTATATTCATGGTCAGTGCTATTAAACCGTGACGTGACCTGTAATGACCAGTCTACCAATTCTATGCATTAAATGAATTGAAATTGTCAAATCTTATCCTGCCCTTATCTAGGGTGAGGTTGGCACAACACTAAACATTGGCATTAAACTGAACATCTTTGATTCTTGTCTAACGCCTTAGCATATTCTCTTTCACATCATTCATTACATCAGAAATCTTCTTAGGGCTCCTTCCACAATTAAATTAAATTGTCAATTATTATAATACATAATATGTAGGAGGATGGGGTTGGCCAGGCTCTGGTGGGGAGTCAAAGATGGCAGCAGATCCCACACTGACCATGCCACCTGTTGTAGATGGATTCCCTGTACAACCCGACCCAGCTGCTGTGCAAATGCCAGGGTATGTAATATTTCACTCAAATATTATATTAGGGATATTAAAGTCATAGCACACATATGAGAACTCTGAAAAGGATATTCACCATATCAACTCGACCCGTTCAGTATTCTTTGTATGAAACTCCTTACTGCAACACACACTAATAGGAATCATAACATAATCACCTCGCCTCGGGACAAGGTCATGAACTGCAAGCGGTGCGCTTACATATTTCCGTACCCAAACTGAAATCTCATTATTAATTAAACCCTATAGAATAAAGATAGAATTCCTTCCAGAAAGGTTGTCCCAGAGGAGTGACGGAAAGAAAGAAGTGAGGCCTTTGCCCTGCAATCGTACAGTACTTATAATAATGTTGATTTCAATAGCCTCATTGGTCTTGTGGACACAAGCACTACTGCTGAACAGGTGCTGAGTTTCATTACCAGGTCGGGCAAAGTGTTTTTGAATAAATCTTTTAGGAATGTTCTCAATAACAGCCTTGGGTCTGGAATTGTGACCGGTTGATGTCAAAGTGTGGGTGTGTTTATAGATATACCCATAGAACACCTGTCCCTAACTTATCATGGAATGATAAATGAATAAAGTAACATTAACACACTCATACTCCTGTACCAAGATTTCCGGGTACAGGACAGGCTACCACACCACAAACATACAAGACCGAAGAACAAGCATTTGAGCTCATCGCACAAATACTTGCCCTGGCTGGGATTTGAACACAGGACTCATTCCTTGGCAGGCAAGAGTTACTACCAAGTTAACCATGAATTCGCCAGTATCATCATCATCAGTCCACTGCTGAGCATAGGCCTCCTCCATAGAACGCCATAAACTATTCATATGGGGAGGATTTTGCCGTAATCACCATGCTTGGTGAACACAGTAGTTAGAATACTTGGAATCGGAGAGCGCTGCTGCCTACTCTTCGAATATGTCCCTCTGCCGGGTCTTATGGGGTCCCACGGCATGAGAAAGAGGTGGCCCTTTTATATAGCCGGGAACCACACAGCCAATATAATGTCGCCATTATAACGTTATGTACCTTCCAGCTACACGACAGCGCCGGTGCCAACGCCAACGTTCCAGCACGGTTACTGGACGGTGCCGCAGCCTGAGTCGCAAGCCGCCGCCAGCCGGAACAATAGCCGCAATAGAGACAGGCGCTCCAAGAGCAAGAATAGAGAACACAAGTCATCTAGACCTTCCAGATCTACCAGGTATTATCCTACATTTACTATTTTATTTTATTTATTAAGGGCGACCAAAACTAACAAACAAGCATTCACGTCAATTCTAAAGTACCACAACATTCGCGATAAAAGTGATGTGTTGCAGGCACAGACAACTCAATCTAAAGACGACGCGCGAGGGGGACATACTTTCGCCAAAGTTATATTATTATTATATTAAATATATATTTTATATATATGACTGCCTCGGTGGCGTAGAGGGCGCATGCTCGACTGCCAATCAAGAGGTCCCGGGTTCGATCCCCAGGTCAGGCAGTTAAATATTGGATTTTTCTTAGGATTTATCTCAATAACTGCCTGGAGTCTGGAACTGTGCCCGGTAGATGGCAATAGGCTCGCCCCCTATTACATGGGACCAATAACATACTGGCGAAATGTGGGTGTATCTACTATGGGACTGAGTCCTGGGTACACCTCTGCCTACCCCTTCGGGAAAAAGGCGTGAATGTATGTTATGTTATGTTATGTTATATTTTTTTAAATATATATTTTAATATATATATATATTTAATATATTTTTATATATATATTTTATATTTTTATTATATATTTTTTATGATTGTGAGTGGCAAGACGAGCAAATCAAGTGCCATGATTGCCCATATCAGACACAGTGTGGCACTATAGTGTTTTAATATTCAAAATTCTGCGCGGCACTGCACTGTGCCTGTCACCCTAAGACATGAGTTGTTGAATCTCGGCATGCCCAGTAATTTCGCTGGTAACATTGCCCTTCAGACTGGAACACAGTAATGTTTGCACATTACTGGTTGGCGGATGAATAACTGGCAAAGGTGTGGTACTTCCCCAGGCGGCCCCCAGCAAAAGAGTCACACTACAAAAATGTATGTTCTAATGTTCCAGAGAGAAGCCCTCGATTCCGGTTCCGGTACCGGCTCCGGTCCCCGTGCCGGTCCCCGCGCCGCTCCCGCACATCGACGCCGCCAAGCGGAGACAACTGCCCGCATGGATCAGAGAAGGTTAACATACTTACCTTATATTATTATTATATTGCTTATATAATGTGTTGTCGTAAGAACAGTTATAATTATTTTAAAGATTTTACACTTTCTGTAACATTTTCTCTAGTTTTAGGATAACTGGTAGATAATGCTACACTAGCATTGAGTTAGTCCTAGCGTTGTGCTGAATTATAAATAAATAAACACAATAAGTCATCTTCATAGAAATTGGCCGCTGCCGGTTTGAGTGTGTGCGTGCGTACTGGGCGCCGTGTACGCACACACTGCCGCACTTAAGCATAATCTGTGGGGGACTCGGGTGACGGCAGTGAGGGCCGTGCCTCGTGCCGTGACGTCCTCGCGCACGTTCAAGTACGCTGTACGCCCGCTCGCATTTAGTTATTTACATTAAAAATTGTTTTTCTCATAATACGCAAATAATATTTGAACTAGATATAAAAGTGACAACCCTACGCCATGAGTAGGCAATAAACTCGCCGACCTGCCTAAATGAGCTACTGTTCTTAGCGTACAGTGTGCTACAATGAACTAAAAGCAGCAGGAGACTATAACAAGCATCAGCACGTTATATCGTCATTATCAGATGATGATCATCTATATAGTTCGCGCGCGAGCTATGTCATTAAGGACTTGTGCTATTTCATATCTCCTATACCATTTGTTTTTGTTTTCGATTGATTGTATCCTTTATAGAGGACATGAAATAGCACAAGGACGATGACACATAGCTCGCGCGCGGACTATTTACTAGTACATTATTATGTCTCTTGAAAACACTGGCTATAACCGGTCTTTTGATTGGCGTACATGGAGACCATTTTAGTCTAACGTGCGGAGGCCCCTTTGAGCTTTTAATCTAAAGGTAATGTACCTATCGGGGTCGGGAAGATGAGCTCAAAGACAGATCTCGCTAGGTACAAGGACTATTGTGAATGGATGGAAACTACTTGATTGGACTTTAACATAACATAACTTTACCTTTGTCTTATTTTTCATTTTAGGTCTAGAAAAAATGGAACGCGAGAAACAGAAGGCGATAGAGCGAGAAGAAGAACTGAAAGCACGAGAGCTAGCGGAGAAAGAGAAGAAGAGGTTGGAAGAAGAGGAATTGGCGAGGTTGAAAGCGGAAGCCGGTGGGCAGCCTATGTTACCGCCTAAGAGCAAATTCGTAAGTTATCCACAACAAACTGAACCTAATAACTGTGATCATGTTGAAAACTCTTGTAATTTAGTCCATACTTACAACTTAAATTAGCGATACTTAACAACATACAATCACGCCTTTTCCCAAAGAGATAGGCAGAGATGTACCGAGGGCGTAGTCCCATAGGTATAGGTCGACAGAAAAGAGTAGAAAATAATGGGGGCGCCACTGTCTTTTACAACAGTAAAAACATTTGAATCAACACATACACTTTAAATAAGTTCCGTTTCTACTCTTTTCTGTCAAGCTATACACTCACATTTCGCCAGTATGTTACTTGTCCTATGTAGTAGAGGGGGATAAATTGACGTTTAGGCAGGCCCGGGACACTCCACATTAACCTCACACATAGGAATAAGAGATACGCGGTAGGATAGGCGACTTGTAGGTTAGTATAACAATAATAAGTTAGCGGTGTTCGGCCTGAATTGCACTTTATTGCGTCGGAATTAGTCGATATTTATTTTAAATAATTTTGAGAAGTGTCTCTTTTATCTTCAGGATTCTGTGGTTTAGGTTAGGTTAAGTAGTTTATAGTAAATCTAGCGAGATTAAAAGGTAACGATTCGTTTAAGATAGCTCAATGTCCACCTCCAGCCACAAATGAGCAGCATGCTGGCAAAAAGACAATTATACCAAAAATTGTCTTCTCAACAAACGATTTTTCATTGAATATTTTTGTAGCCAGCCAAAAGATAAAAAAAGTGATAAAATTAAAAGTATTTCCAATGATATCCGCTTTTGACTACGATAATATGAGCCACCATGACAGTTTTTATTTCTCAATAGCACCTATGGAGTTTGATGAAAAAAAGTTGGTTTAATGATAATAGTACTCAATTAAAAACTAACAAACGAATAAAACCTTTTTGGTTGAAGTAAAGTATGTTGGAATGGCGGAACATTTTCGATTAGTAACTCCGATAATGCCGTTTTACATTTAATTTTAAGATTTTTTCGGTTACTACTACTTCTGTGGTATATTACCGGTTAACGGGAAACCTGAGTGACGAAGAATTTAAAATTTCGGTTTTTGTAAAAACTATCGCCGTCGCTCTGCTCCTGAAAGTATGAGCTATGAATGTGTGTGTAAGAAGAATATTATTGCGACTTCGCGCGCATATTCATGTCAGTAGTAAAGTTTGTGACGCTTGTATTCAAATAGGTAGGTACTTATCGTAGGTATTATTTTAGACTTTTGTTTTTATTTACATTCTCGTAAAGATGATTGCTTAAATTCATTAGCTACGTCTAGTATGAAATGGACCAGTGGTTGCAGTATTCAGACAGCGTTCACAAAATCGTGTCAACGAATCAACGAATGCGAGTTCGAATCCAGTCCCAGGAGTAATTTTTGGCCGGATATTTTTTTGTTAGGAACTTTTTTCTTCATTATCTGTATTTATATTATTGTGATATTATATAATAAAAAAATAGATACTATAATATATATTTATAGTTTATATGACACCAGTCGCCCAGCGCTTAAAAATTCATATCAATGTGTATATTATCTTCGAAGGTAAGTATTGACTTTTTCAGTTCATCCTGTCAGTCTAGACGTTTGCTGAAAATATAACTTTTCATTGTAATATCTACCTAATAATAGTTCGCCTAAATAATTTTCGACCTGTGCTGTTGTTTACGGACTTGATTCTTTTGCTTAATATTTTAAATTTTTGAGACAATAAAATATTAAGCAAAAAGCAAGTGTTTATCAATTTCGATATGAATTCTAATTGTAACATTAGACTTGTCGGTGGGTAGATTGCGAAATGCATCACCTATAGATAAACACACGCCCCTAGAGCGTTAGGTAGAAGGGATAGAAAAATTTCGCCGACGACTAGTACCTCCACGGTAGCTCGAGTGGTAGAGCGCCCACCACGGATTGGTGCGGACGGTGCGTGGTTCAAATCCCGCCTGGGTGAAATTTTTCTTTCTTTATTCGTATTGATTCTTTTGCTTTAGTACTTACGGTTTTGGCTTGTTTGTATGAATTTCTTTCAGTATTTTGCTCTGAAAATGGGTAAAAGCAAAAGGGGCAGGACGTTTATTTTTGAACGCTCTACGAAAAATACACCATTTACGTATAAAACGGCAAATACATTTTGCGCCTTTGCCATCCGTTTGAGTATAGGTAATACGTACATACTTAATTATTTTGTGTTTTTCATCATGAAATTACGATAAAACGCAATTCAATTTTATTTCTTCAACCTAATGAGTGATGTTAGGGGTGAGCAGTTGATAGACATGTCGACCGCAAAAATTCGATCCGTTCGAACCGTTGATCGCTATCAACTACAAACTTGAAAACCATTTAGGTGGTGTTTGAGCCAATCATAATATGATCATGAGAACCCGGGTTTGATCCACAAGTCAGCCAAAAAGTGTAATTGGATTTTCTATTAGGGGTTTTCTGAATGACAGCTTGGACAGCTCTGAACCCAATAGATGACAATAGGTACGACTTCTACTACAAGTGATTTAAAATATTACTGGCAAAGTGTTAGAAAATTTCACTGAGTCTTCACCCATGAACGCAAATGCCGTAGCTTGCGATAATGCTCTTGAACCATCTCTTTTTTAAAGATGTATCTACTCGTACAAGGCCAATAATGATTATGATGATAAAGTAATACATTTTAATACAATTACATATTAT
Organism: Hemistola chrysoprasaria; assembly: GCA_947063395.1. Classification (NCBI taxonomy): domain Eukaryota; kingdom Metazoa; phylum Arthropoda; class Insecta; order Lepidoptera; family Geometridae; genus Hemistola; species Hemistola chrysoprasaria. The sequence continues at coordinate 6,141,521 of OX346720.1, read as the reverse complement.
ATATTATTTATTAAAAAATTACCTACATAACAGTATAGAAGACAATGAAAGATCACCATAAAAACAAGTGCTATGCACTAGACATCTCAACATTAGGTTCTCCGAAGGTCTAACTGAACGAGAATGGGCCATATGAAGATTGATATTATAGTTGAATTGCATTTAAATCGATATTGTTACATACTATTAGTCTTCTATTTCTTCGTAAGAAGTATTGGTTTAAACTCGTTTTCTATGAACATCACTAGGATTTTTCAAAATACTATGTCTATGAGTCCCTTCCCTAGTTGTATAAGTGTGAGTGGAACCCCCCCTCACCGCCTGCCGCACCCCGTAGAACGCGAAAGGGACAACTGCAGCTCAAAGCGATTATAACTACGAAAAAATGACGAAATCGATGTTTTGTATTCCCGTGTTCCCTCCGAGAATAATAAGTTTTATCCATAAATTTATATCTTGAAAATTAGGAAATGAATTAGGCTATGTCCCTGTTATTTTATTTTTTTTCCTAAACTTTTCATTTTTTTCTAGTGAACGTCTAATTGCGCGAGTAAAACTGGGACAGTTTTTCATGTTTTTAAAGGGTCATATTTCATTTAATAATGAGTTTGTAGAAAAATGAAAATAACAGGGACATGCTCACTGAAGACCTAGATTTTATAAAAAAAAAACCATTGCTCTGACGCAATTATCTAGGGAGGAAACACGGGAATACGTTTGTATGGAAAAATCACCCCTAATGTATCCTCTTAAAGTGTTTTATTAAATTTCATTATTAGTATTCATATACGTCCGTTCGTTCGCTGTGGGGTTACCGGCTTTAGAATGGTGCTCCACCTTCTCTACCCGTGGTTGCCGTAAGAGCCGGCTAAGGGTTAACAGATCCAAAGGACGGGCAGCAGCGTCCTCTGCAAAAAATAAACCATCGAACTGCACTGGAAAACCCGCCTGCCAAGTGTGTCGAGTATTGGCAAAACCCCCCTTTATGGGGGAGGCCTATGTTCAGTAGTGAATTACCAACGGCTGAGATGATGATGATGATGATTCATATACGTCACAAGTCTGTTCACTCGTGGCCGAAGGCTCATAGAAAGAGGACAGAAGCCTTCAAAATCAATGTAATGTTTCCATCAGGAGTCAGACTCGGAGGGTGAAGAAACAGATCGCTCGCCGCCGCCGCCGAGCGTCGCCGACAAGGACTCGTCGCCGACACAACGCTCGCACGACTCTCCCGAACTACACGACGAACCGCCGCAACTGGTCAACAAGACCAAGGAGGAGATCTTGCAGGAAGTGGTATGTTACACCCACAGACTACTCTACCTACACACACAAATACATAATATAATGCACTAGCTGCGGCCCTCTTGGTCTCCGTGGTTGAAGTGGTAGGCCTCTTTAGCAGGGGGCCGCCTGGGGAAGTACCAGTCTTTAGCAAGTTATTCATCCGCCAAGCAGTAATGTGCAAACATTACTGTGTTCCGGTCTGAAGGGCAATGTCACAAGCGAAATTACTGGGCATGACGAGTTTCAACAACTTACCATCAGGCACCTGATTTGCTCGTCTTGTCACTCACTATCATAAAAAAAAGCCCCTTGTGTAACAATCTACTAATCAAACTCTAGGGGATAAAGTAAATTTCTTTGTAATTTTTGTCTGGTGCCAACAAGTTTTTTGGTGTCGCACTTATAGGATATTTTTAAACGATTTAATATTAACCAAAATGTTTTGTATAAATTAATATTTTTGTCATAATCGTAGTGAAAAGTAGAATGTAACATACGACGCCAAAGCCATTATTTTTATTAAAGGCATTATAACTTTATAACACGGTTTCTATTCACTCCCTCGCTGATGCTTAGGAGTAAAACTATCTCGTAAACATTGGGTCTCTTTGTGGCCCCTTGTTACCCCCGGACACTCGACTCAATCCCCTACAAAAGCCACTCTATAACTACCTACTACATGGACACTGCACACATGAAGTTTTTTACACGTGCAAGAGTGTGCGTGAGGTGATTTCCCATAGAAGCGGGGCTCCTGGAGAGCTCAATCTCGCTCGCGGAGTGAGGAAGCCCCGATTGGTGGGCGGATGACTGTCCATTCTATACGTAGTATTATTATCTGTTCTGTGCCCTTGTATATCAATCAACTATTTTTGTGCAGATGTTGTCCGTCCGGCGATCTCTAACAGAGATCCTATTAGAAGTGACCGACCAGGAGATTCATACGGTAACCCAGGAAGAGTTCAACCGATATACCCACGCACAAGGTATTATACACACTATGCTTACCCACACATCGAGAGACTTACAGTGCGCCTATTGACTCTAAACATGTGTTTGTGAATGTGTCACCATTTCGCTAATAAAGTCTCGTTTCAGATGTTCACATGTTAATATTGGTTTTATTTATATGGTAAAAGCGTCGCGACTCAACGCGGTAAAGGCGAGCAAGTCGAGAGCACTCGCTGCTATCACAGGGCTTGGTGAGTTTCGTTCATGTATTGTATGGAAAATATCTCGCAAACAAATTACGTATACAAACTACGATTCGATTTCGACGAACTAACGATAGCGATCTAAATGAATCTGAAATGGAAGGTACGCCGGCGTTAGTGGCCTTTTGAACGATGATTTTAAATTATTAGACGTAAATTACGTTACTCAAACTAAATTTATTTAAATATGTTGTTATCAAAATAGTAATGAATCTCCCATGCGTTCGGAAATATACCTCTACAAGAAGAACGCAGAAGAAACTTTTTCATCTGCAAGTTTTACAATATTTGGTTTGGTTTCATTTGTTTGCTTGTAGGTGCCGGGGGGTGGCTATGCAGAAGTTTCCAGGCATCTTTGTCCTCTATAGATTGGTTAACTTTATAATAAGCCTTTCCTAACAAAGTAGATTTTATACAGGTTTTGAATTTACTCTCTGACCTCTTACTTTCATTAATTTAAGAACCAAAATCTCCAATTAGTAGCGGGTGAAATCGGCTAGTTTTTATTGGATTCAGACTTCAAGTAAAGTTGTCTGTAACAAATAGTTACGTTTTAATTTGAATATTTGGCATTGCAACTTTGTTATTTGGTACGTTCCATTAAGGAAGTCTAAAAATAATATGCGACAAAACGTCTCTACAATTAAAAAACTATGTTTTCGAGTAATATGGCGTTGACCACATTCATTTAGGTCTCTAGTTACTGCGAAACGGCTTGATACAATCTGGTAATATGTGAGTTTGCCAGATATTTTATCGACACAAAGATACATGGTGGTTTTAAAATTTTAAAGATTGAACACACGCCAAATATGTTGACTTTATCAAGAATTCTAGATATTAGAATTATTCATATTTGTATTGTAAAGAACCACCATGTATAAATACCGTGTAAAATTTTTTTCAGCTTGCCAACAAAATTAATAAAATAATTGACAATACTTAAATAAACTGAGGTAAATATTTGCGGAGATTTGGTAAGAAAAAATACTGTAATACTGTAAAATAATTGACTACTGTTATTTATTGTGCTAATGTAAAATTATATAAATAGATTAAAATAATGTCATATAATATTATAGATTTTATATTCAAATTTTTACATTGAAACATAAGTCTAAAACTTGATTATTTGCTTGTATAAATTTCTTTAAAACGGCGATTAAAATTTTTATTCATTTTAAAAATGTTATACTTTAACGTTTATATTTTTTTAATTGTTTTATTATATCTGCTCTAGAATCAGAGACAATTCAACTAAGAAGACATAAAAAAGATCTACCTAAAAATCTTATATATTTTCCCTATCAATATTAAACTCCAAATAAAATAGCCAAAGATGTCAACGGTTTGATTTTAAAAATACAAAGTTTATTGTAAATACGGTAAGATTGCGTCACTTGCGGAGGTGCAATAAAAACGTATTGTTTTATGGGCGCGTTATTTATGATGTAATGTATGTACAGGGTTGGGAGCGTACGAGAGTAGCAGTGAGGAGAGCGACCACGAAGATCAGCCAAATGATATCTCTGATCAACAGTTACAGGTAACTTATCACAGAATAATTAAGGGACACTCATAATCATTTAAATAAATAGCGACTCTAGCTTCGACGCAATAAAGTGCAATTCAGGTCGCACAGCGCCTAACTAATTATAGTTTTATTAATCTACTACAAGCTGCCTCTCTTTTTATCGCGTATCTCTCTATCTATTCTCTCTGTCTAGCCCATAGAAATTTAACGTCAAGAGGGATACCCCAGCTACTTGCACCTTAATACCTCTAATGCGGAGTGTCCCAGGCCTGCTTCTATTGAAATTAATTGTTACAGCATATACATTGTTTAAGTATACTGAGTTCCATACCTAGATACCTGAACATAATGCTACCGCGTTCTAAGAACATACAGCGACATCTAGTTGCAATCATTAAAAATCTCATTTTCTTTGTATCATTATACGGTTTTGGGATTTTCTCCTTTACTTGTGATACAAGATCGTGCTTATTGCCAAAATTCATGATTCTAGGCCAACGGGAAGTACCCTAGAGGTTTTTAGCCCATTGCGCAAAGTATGGAGTGTTAAAATTATAGCAGTATTATAGTATTTTTGGAATATGCATAAAAATTTCGACATCGAATTCTAACGATACTAATTTTGTCCTATTAAAAAAACTTTGCTTTTCATATGAGCGAGCTTGGCTTACTATAATGGTGCTTTTTTTTTATACCACCGCTTTTTTTTCATAGGTTCATGATTCTACCTATAGATATATGCAAGTTCAACTGTGGTTGTACCCCTATTGGTTTTGGTTTCCGTGCACAATGTATGGAAATAAAATATAGAATACAATTGATGGCGATAAAACGCCCGTATCTTTTGATTGCGTTGTTTTTAAAGCCCTAAGCGGAGCCAAACTTCCTCCCGCTCGCACAATTTACATTATTGATGATAAAAAATGAATATACTATAATATATAAATAAAGATGTTTTTAAGTACCTATATATCGTTTTTTTTCTTTCTTTTTTTTATGAACGGAAAAAAAAAGATAACCTTCATTCACGCCTTTTTCCCGAAGGGGTAGGCAGAGGTGTACCCAGGACTCAGTCCCATAGTAGATACACCCACATTTCGCCAGTATGTTATTGGTCCCATGTAATAGGGGGCGAGCCTATTGCCATCTACCGGGCACAGTTCCAGACTCCAGGCAGTTATTGAGATAATTCCCAATGGAAAAATCCAATATTTAATACTATGCCTGACCTGGGGATCGAACCCGGGACCTCTTGATTGGCAGTCGAGCATGCGCCCACTACGCGGAAAAAACCGAAAAGAAATCCGAAAAAAACGGAAATAACAGTTTTTTCTATCCCTTCTGTTAAATTAAAAGATATCAAAACTAAGTTTTCTTGAATTTAATATAAAATTTATAACATGAATGGTATAATTGAGAAACACAACATATGGATATTTGGAATATTAATGCCTATGTATGTCTATGTCTATATATATCTTAACTTACAATGCGCGAGGGAGAGGGAAGTTTAGCTCCTATAAGCGCCTTAAAATTTTCACAGCAGCAAGGGACCGTAAACTTAAGTATTTGGTGACATGAGCCTGCAAACTAAATTGCACATGTTTTACAATGTGCAACCATATTATCGTGTTCTTGTTAGGTGCATGTATTTACTTAACAATATTATTATAATGTATGTATGTTAAGTACTGTTTTGAAAACCTCATAAATTGACTATAAAACCTGGCATTCTTGGTATAATTTAAACATTGCGCGTTCTCGAACAATATTCTTTGAACTGATTACTATGATAATAGTTCAATTTATAATTTATTCAAGCAAGGATAATATAGAGAATAATAAAAATACTATAATGATTATTTTACAAGTAAACTGGCCCGCCTTGGCACTTCGACATAGGAAAACTAGGCTGTCAAACAGGCAGTAAAAAATAATCCTTATGAGTTTTGTCCAATCTTCTCGTAGAGAAATCATCTCCAGTCTGAATGGGCGGTGTAATCATTGAATTTAAAGTTATAAAAGTAAAAAATCTATGCGTTGGCGCGCTTGGCGATCGAAGGTATATTGGACCAATACTTTGCCATTCTCGGTCTCGTAGCGTCCATGTTTCCACGCCGTTCCCCTACTGGGGAACACTAGAGCGCGTATTATCCGGGTCTTCTGTGTCTTGGTGATATTGCGTAATGCCCCTCTTGCACACGTGTTTGTAAAGTTATATTTGTAAATGGATTTGATCCCTACTATTTTCTTGTGCGTTCTTGCGACTCATGTTTTCCCGAACGCACGGTAGATTCATTATCTCGATGACTGACAAAAAAAATATATATATATATATTCTGTTGTCAATATTTAAATAAAATATATTTTTTGAAGCCGTGGGGTTACCGTCTTTAGAATAGTACCTCACCCTCTCTACCCGTGGCTGCCGTAAGAGCCTGCTAAGGGTTATGAGATCCAGAGGACGGGCAACAGTGTCCTTTGCGTAACACTATCAAACTGCGCTCGCCAACCCGCCTGCCAAACGTGGCGAGTATTGGCAACAACCCCCCTTATTGGGGAGGCTTATTTATGTTCAGCAATGGACGTCCAATAGCTGGATGACGACGATGATGAAATAACTTGTACCCAATCCAGTCCGGAACAATTTTTACCATCAACATAGTATGCTATTGTTAAAGGTCAAGAAGCATTGGTTTTTGTTAAAGGTAGCTTAGGTTAGACGGCCCAGGCTTAGGTTTACGTTGTTTCGTTCTTTTCGTTGTCTATTTGTATTGATAAATTATTAAGTTATAGAAATATTGTACCAGGAAATCATAAGGCGTAGAAGGAAGGAGTTTGAACGGACGGCGCTCGACATAGAGGCAGAAGTGCGCCGCGCCGAGGCTAAAGAAGCGGGCGACGATCCTTCCACGCCCACGTCCACTCCTGAACCACCCAGGAGACCTTCTAGTGAGTAACTAACTACTAGGAACTACATCAAATTCATATAATTTAACATAACATAGCATACATTCACGCCTTTTTCCCGAAGGGGTAGGCAGAGGTATACCCAGGACTCAGTCCCATAGTAGATACACCCACATTTCGCCAGTATGTTATTGATCCCATGTAATAATAGGGGGCGAGCCTATTCCCATCTACCGGGCACAGTTCCAGACTCCAGGCAGTTATTGAGATAATTCCTAGTGGAAAAATCCAATATTTTACACCGCCTGACCTGGGGATCGAACCCGGGACCTCTTGAATGGCAGTCGAGCATGCGCCCTCTACGCCACCGACGCAGTCTTGAAATCTGTTGAAACTTACTCGTATATAATAGAATTCGTTTATTTGCTTTAGACGTAGGTTACATGGAGGTGTTCGGTACATATTTACACAGTCCGTGGAAATCTATTAGTCTAGTAAGAAAGCAATTCAACGTCATTGTAGTCACATCACATACAAAAGGAATACATATAAGTAGAGTAATATATATATATACCTACAAGTAACTTTATTTGGCTGACGTTTGAATCTATAAATTATTTGACGATAACTTAGAAGAGAAAAAGGTTAGCGATAACTACTTTCTTTACGTAAAAAAATTACAAGATTTTATCTAAAACATACTAATTTTAAATTAAAGCTAAAAATCACGCTTTATTTCACTTTAAACTCCACTTTATATATCCACCTCCCGATTACAGTATCAGATCAAATCGATAAAACCAAATTATTATAATTTTACACTAGCTTTCAGTTTTTGTAACGACGCTAATAAAACTGTTTTTTATTCTTTTATATTGATAAGTTACATAAAAGTTTGTTATAAAAATCCTATATACAAGACATATAGGATTTTTACAACACTGCCTGACCTGGGAATCGAACCCGGGACCTCTTGATTGGCAGTCGAGCATGCGCCCTCTACGCCACCGAGGCAGTCAGATAATTTATTTATTAAAATGGTTACAATTGAACACCTGTACAAATTTGTAATACTTCCATGACACTTTACAATTCTAAATTTTGATTACTTACTTCTACCATATTAATCAATGCCAGAATGTTAGGTTTTTCAATAGACTTCTATTTTCAATCGACTTCTATATCCGAATTGTTTTAACTTTCGTGACACGAAGAGTTAGGTACTTTGGCAAAGTATAATTCTCTACGGCTAGGTGGAAAAGAGCCGCAAGCTACTTCAAATGACCGAAGCACGACTCAAAACACGTAATTCTCCAGGTACTTCCGTATCCGTATATCTGTCATTTGTTGTAGGGTCGTCAGCCACTCCACCACCTAACTTGGAAAGGGAAACTCCAGAGAAAAAACAACCGGAGCGACGCGTCTCCAAGGACAAGAAAAACAACCACAAAGACAGCGAAGCGGTGCGCAAACTCAACACCATACTCGAGGAGAGAACGAAAAAACTGAAACGGGAACGATCGTCCACGCCCAAATCGCGAACGAACAAAGACAGCTCGTCGAGCGACTCCGACTCCTCCTCAAACTCCGACAGCTCCACGGAATCCGAGCCGAAATCCAAGAAGAAACGGAAACGGCGCAGCTCCAGTTCGGATTCGCAGCGGAGGAAAAAGGAGAAGCGCAAGAAGTCTAGGAGTTCGCGTCGGGACGAGGAGAAGTCGCGGCGGGACGAGGAGAAGTCGCGGTATAGAAAGCGGGAGGAGTACGAGTCGAGGCGGTCGAGGAGTAGGGATAGGTACAAGGAGAAGTATAGACAGTCTCCGGAACGTCGTCGCCGCTCGCGCAGTCGACGGAGGTATGAGTCCAGCTCTACTAGGGACTACGAGCGACGACGACGGTGAACACTCCAGCCAGGTTACACTCGCATCGAAGGTTGTATGTTATTTCTTTATCGACTCGTCATATCATACACTACTATAGACTTTTTACATCTTAGATTATAAATTTCGTACAAACGTTGGACTTAAACCTTTCCCCTATTTCTGTCTCACGAAGTCACTGGAAAAATGCCGTGTTACACGATTAAAGTGTGAATACAAATCGAGGTTAAAAACAATTAAACTAAAACGCATATCTGAAAGTGACATTATTTACCATTAATTGTTCATGCGCGATATGTATTGCATTTCTAATTAAATGTCAAATTCATAGTCATCACGCATACACAGTAAAAATCTTCGGATTTTTTTTTATTTCACACGCATCAATTGAGATAATATCAGAGCAGCGAAAAAAATTCTCCACGAGATCATCACGAGTTTGAGTAAAACGATGATACTGCTCTTGACATTTGACACATTTATGATCTTGTGAATATGAGATTTTAAGTATTAGACTTAAAATTATATTTTATTCTATGATAACAGAATTCTAGTTGTGTCTGAATTCATATTAAAGATCAACCTGTGATAATAAAATCGACTTTATTTTAAACAAAAAGATGTTAGAAATGTATTCTAAATATCAATGAATTCATCTGGGGAGTAAACGCATTTGTTTAAAATAAACTACTCTACTAATAGATAATTATTATCAGTCTTGTCTTATCTAAGAACATGAATAGTGGTGATTCATTTTCAATCAAAGCATTTTATCAAAATACAGTTTTGAAGCAATAAAGAATACATTTCTAGGCATCTGAGTAAAAGCTAGAGTCTGTGATATATTATTTTTATTTTTTTCTCTTTCAGATGGGGACGAGATTAGTGCTTGAGATGTAAATATTAAGTTTTTGTGAATAGTATTCTAGTTTGCGCAGGCATTATTCCAATAAACTTCATAAATTCTGAAGACGTTGTTTCATTGCCTTTTGTTATTTAGATATTTTCAAAGTAGTGTGATAATTTTTGTAGTGGTAAGCCTCTCTTGTAGGGAGCCGCCTGGGGAAGTACCACACCTTTGCCAGTTATTCATCCGCCTAGCAGTAATGTGCAAACATTACTGTGTTCGGTCTGAAGGGCAATGTTACCGTGAATTACTGGGCATGCGAGTTTCAACAACTAATATCAGGGTGACATTTCAGTGCAGTGCCGCGGAGAATTATGAATTTTCAAACACTGGCTGGCACTGTCTGATATGGGCAATCATGATGCTTACCATCAAGCACCTGATTTGCTCGTCTTGTCATTCACAATCTTAAAAAAAATCTAAGATGTATTTATTGTTTCATTATTGCATAGACTTCTTATCTTAATGTTTTATATATTGGGTAAAATTAATACAATACATATTGGAATAATGAATAATTTGTAAAATAAATTGACAAAACTATTAGTCAATTTATTTTAAGTAAAATATAAATTTAACCGAAGGGGTAGGCAGAGGTGTACCCAGGACTCAGATCCATAGTGGGCACACCCACATTTCGCCTTCTCCAGTATGTTAGAGGGGCCAACCTATTGCCAACTACCAGGCACAGTTCCAGACTCCAGGCAGTTATTGAGATAATTCCAAATAAAATCTAATATTTAACATTGCCTGACTTTGGGATCGAACCCGGGACCTCCTGATAGGCAGTCGAGCATGCGCCCACTACGCCACCGAGGCAGTCGAAAAAAATATAAATTTATCAAGTAAATTTTATAAAATACATCGCATAAGTATTTTTATTTTTTATATTGACAGGAATGAATCTTTTGTCTATATAAATAGCTATATTAATTACACATACAAGTGGAAAGAAATAGTTTGCCCCAACGGGAACAAGATGTGACTGTTTATGTATATAATTAATAACACAAACATTATCATCTATACACATAGAACTCATACCAAAGGTTATGTATATAATTAATAACACAAACATTATCATCTATACACACAGAACTCATACCAAAGGTACCTAGAAATGTAAAATCTTGTCGCCACCTCGCTGTCACCTTTCACATATTACTCACAACTACATACACATAATATTATATTCTAACTACAGACAAGACTACGCTCACTGGACGCACATCTACGCGAGCCGAACGCGCCGAAGGGTCGACTTCTTTTTATGAAATCCTACAAAACAACCAAACCTCGCACACCGCGAGGAGGTGCGTGGTTTCATAGGATTTCTATTGGGTCACCAACCAACCAATACTTCGGCGCGTTCGGCTCGGATAGGTGTGTCCACCTTAGGCGTCCCTAGGGCGGGTATGCTTTCGCTACGGTTATGAAATGGCCCCGCCTTTTTTCGTTTCTCATAAGATTCAATATTTTGCGCATGACATGACATGTTTGAAGTCTAAATGATCCAACAAAACTCGCCGACTTCCCCGGCCACATTGCCCACATTGTGATTTGTATGCACATACACCGTGACATAGTTACTATTTTTTGAGCTTGATTAGTTCTTACATACACAAACGTTGCGCGTAGGTGATTAATGAGTCATCAGTGCGGCGACAAGGTCGCGCGGGTATGTAACTTCTATACCTTAATATGAGTTCTGTGTCTATAAATTATCTTTGTATAAATACCAAAGCCACTTTCATACATCAGTGTTTTTCTGAGCGGAATATGATTGTGACCCATAGATATGTAATATTCACTCCTCTTGCGGAAAAGTCCGTTATATTGCGTACCAGATAACTAAAATAACTTTTCAACCTCTACGGGGATAAAGTCAATTTCTTTTTAATTTTTGTCTGTTACAATTTTACAAACAATATTATATATTTTTGGTGTTGCAAAAAATATAGTATATTAGCCAAAATGTTTAGATGAAATTAATAATTTTAATTTTTCACAAACTTTGTGAAAAGTAGAGTATTATAACACACAGTGCTAAAACCCATTATAACTTGGTCTTCACTAAAGCTCTCGAGTAACACTACTATGTATACAATGGGTGTCTTTAGCTTCTGTGTTGTGTCTACTAATAATATACAAGTAAAAATATTGAGGGTGTTTAGCAATAGTACAAATGGGCTACCAAAAACTGGCGCCGTCAAAGTAAATATTAGTTATAACAAAACACCACATAAAAGATTGACTATTATTCTATTGTTACACAATGTTGGCCATATTCATTTTAATAGAAACATCAAAATCATATCCACAATGATTAGAATAGCTTAGATTCCTTAAATAAGCAATGTATTATCACAATTATTATGACAATGATAATAAATAATTAAAACTTGTTAGGCCTTATCTGTCAAATCTAACACAATCATTTACCAAACCTCTGATTAAGTTTATTATATTTGTACAATGCACCTATGAAGTTTTCTATACTTAAACTATGTTTTATTGAAATTTGTATGAACTCTGACAGTCTTATTTGCCACGGCAGTAAACCACGAGTCATACATTTAACACCCGTATATAAAACTATATCTGGATCAGGTATCGAAGGGTACAATGAACTTAGAGCTTCGTCTAATTCTTGTGCTGTGAATTCACTACTTTTACACTTAAAATCAATTTTTTTTTCGGCTATTTCTCTTATACATTGTGCTATTCTCCCACGTCCATCGCTGTGAGTGAAAATATTTACAACAACAGTGTGGGCTTGGATCCCATTTGTATATCCATTTAAATCGGGTTTTCGTGCCCATTTTATACAGCCTGGTATACCTTTTTTGCATCGTTCTACTTCCAAGAATAGTTTCTCCTCGTTTTGTTCCAATTCACCTATAATCATTTAAGCATTTTTTAATTTTTACATGTGAGGGGACAAATAAATAAAATGTTAAATTTGGGGTTGTAACTTGTGACACCAATATAAATGCAGTCAATGATGCAATTCATTTCAAATTGCAAGTATATGAATAGGTAGGATACAATATCCTACTAATATTATAAAAGCAAGTTTGTGAGGATGGATGGATGGATGGATGGATGTTTGATACTCTTTCACACCAAAACTACCAAACCGATTGGACAGAAATTAGGTATATACGTAGCCTTAGACTATAGAATAACACATAGGGTAAACTTTTCCCGATATTCCCACGGGAACGATGTCTACTCAGGTGAAACCGCGGGGCATAGCTAGTATACAGCTGAAATAGTAGGTATGAGTTACCTGTAATATCATGAAAGCTGATGAAGGGTATTCCGGCTACAAGACTCCAAATCACAATTTGGGCGAGATCATCGTACGAATGGTTATCAGTATCGGCGAGGAACACTATATGCTTTAAACTCTTCGTAATCTTCGGGATATGCTCCAGTATCATTTTAATTTCCCTTTTCTTTGATTTCTCTTGTAATAAATTACATTTTTGTAGCGGAAATCGCTGACAAAAATTTTGAACAGCAACAAGTACGTCTAGGGCAAAATGTATGAGGCAGAACAGTAACTGCCTCAAAAGTCTCGACAACATTTTTAGAGCCTTTTATAAACGCTCTTCACTGGAAGGGATAACTTAATTTTATTTAACCATTTTCTAAAATTTACAATCACTGATCACACCGCAAGTAGGTACACTCAACACTCGTCAGCCGCTTTTCCTGACGTTTCTGACAACCAATCACGAGCTTCGGAGTGTCAAAAAAAGTAGACAACATAACAAAACTAACATAAGATGCGTTCAGATTTTTATAAACCTAATAGTTTTAATAAAACCACAGACAATGCAGTACACAGATGTAATAATACGATTTTAGTCGATTATTATTGGTGCATCCCTAAACACGTATGCAATTCTCGATTCCGTATCCTTCCGCCATCTTTGTTTCTTTCGCTTGTCATACCAAACTGATAAGGTTAGAATTTTTCATATTCCAGCAAAAATCTAATTTTTATTTAATATCTCCTGTGTTCATCCATAAATTCTAGTTACAAATATCTTGCTAAAATTTTTTTAGAGGTGTGGTGTAGTTTTGAGTAGATTCGTTAAAATTGTGATGAAATGTTTTAAAAACCGTGTGCCGCGACCACGCTGTAGCTTCTACATATCTACGTTTCTTCTTCCAGAACCCTCAAAATGCAGCTGCATATCAGAGGACAGACAACGCACGTCTTAGACGTAAATGGAGAAGAATCCATTGGTCAAGTTAAGGTAAGACTTCAAGCCAAATGAAGGAAGTTTATCCTGCCAAGGATGTGTATTTCTATCTATCTTTTATTTATTACTAAATGACTACTATATACTCTTATTTTGCCTTCTGCTATTTAGATCTGTTAATCTATTGAAATGAAATAATTGCATATCACTATGTTAAAATAATTATGACTGAGAGGTTATGTTCATGTCAAACTGTGTTGGAGAATTCCATGTTTTGGTTAAAGCTGCTCTAAAACCTAGAATGATTGAATGTTTTATATTCATTATAAATGATATGAATCTTCCTATTATTGTATGTTAATGAGTGCTCAAATTATGTTTGAACGTTTCAGGAACTTCTTCGTTCAGAGATTGGTGGGGAGGATGTGACCCTCTCCTTGTGCGGCGCTCCCCTTGAAGACTCATTCCTAGTGTCTGAGCTGTCATCCACAGAGCTTGACCTCACTGTCCCACTGCTTGGTGGTAAGGTGCACGGATCCCTTGCTCGTGCCGGTAAGTTTTTCTTCATATTGAGTTGATCTTTGGCCACAGACAACTAAAAGACCCCGGTCTCATGAATTTTAGCAAGAAAACAACATTGCAAATACTTGGCAAGGGTGCAGGGGAGTTTCATCATCATCAGCCCAAACACATCCACTGCTGAACATAGGCCTCCCCCATAGAACGCCATAAACTATTCATATGGGGGGACTTTGCTGTAATCACCAAGCCTCCTGTCAAGCGTGGTGAATTTATGATGGAAGGTTGACTAGTTATTATTGGAATGTTAGACTTAAATCCTTAGTTAAACATGTTATGTTAGATGTAAACTTTCAATCAAATGAGAAACCAAAATGGTTGTTGCAAGTGCAGCGTCACTAGTCACTGCATAACCTTGGTGAAAGCATGCATCCATTACAAGCTATCTCTTACTAAAGAAAAGAGGAGTGTTAATAATTTTACATGCATTTGATGCTTATTGAGTCATTGTAAGACTCTTTCAAATGACTTGTTTCAGGTAAGGTCAAAGGTCAGACCCCCAAAGTGGAGAAGCAGCAGAAGAAAAAGAAGAAGACTGGCCGCGCCAAGCGCAGGATCCAATACAACAGGAGGTATGTTATTATTGAAGAATTTGTAATTGATGATCTAATCAAGTTGACATAATATCATTATCTAGATAAGATTATAATTTTAGGCGAGTTTGTTTAGTGACTATATAATAATGTCTAAAACATAATTTTTATCATCATATCAGACTACGTGAAAATCAGTATAATCAAGCTGCATTCAGTGGTTAGTGCCATAAGTAAGTTATTCTAGTATTAAAGCATTCAAACAATATCATAAATAGATTTGATCTACGATGTCGCTTTAATGAATTTCGGTATGAAACCAAATAACCTTAGTGGCAGTTTGTAGAAAGGTCTGCTAGTTTATTGGATTGGTTGAATTTAAACATGCAAGGATTTCCGATCTGCTGGCTATATTGTGTGCAGTAGCCTATATGTCGTGTTCAAATCAAAAACTATTACACATGCAAACTGCTGAAGTAAGGTTTACTACTTTTATTTGGTTAACTGTGTGCTGTACCTGTTAACCTCGAAAAAAAAAAAAATTACATAAATGAATACTGGAAGTATCCAGTACTTCCAGAGAGTAGGGCCATGCGTTAGTGCTATATACTCAAAGGACACATATCTGCTATGCAAACTCATCATTTTTTAATGTTAAGAAGGGAGTTGAACTTCCATACAAAATGAAATTTCCCAAATATGGAGAAATATGGAATAATTTTCCACTCAATTGTTTGTTGTTGGTTTTTGAACTGGCCTTTATTTGCATCAAAATATATTTGGTTGAAGAAAACCTTTCGGTTTTCTCACAGTTATAAAAATTTACAAAAAAATATTGAGGTTATTTTTATGTTTTTTGTAAATATAAAAAACATACTTAAACCAAACATATTTTGGCGCAAATAATGGCCAAATTAATAGCCACCACAAACAATTACGTGGAAATTATTCACTCTTTCTCCATATTTGGGAAATGCATTTTTGGACGAGCTACCGCCTTAATGAGATTACTGTAAAACTATGTATAACAAACATTTTTCTACTTTTCAGATTCGTAAACGTTGTCCAAACCTTCGGCCGTCGTCGCGGACCCAACTCCAACTCGTAGATTAAAACTTTGTAAATAAAAATGCAAATATAACACCTTTTTGCGCAAAAATGTATTTTTCTAAATCATCCAACCCCCTTATTCCTATATCGGGAGGCCTATGTCCAGCAGTGGATTTCCAATGGCTGATAAGATGAGGATGATCCATGAGATTTAATATAAAATTTCGTAGGAAAATCTTAATTGTCTTACATAAAACAGGTGATAAAAAAATCGAGAACCTAGAAAAAAAGGCACTTAGTTTTCTAAAACAAAAAGTGAAATATACTATAGTAAGTTCTCACACTTACTTGTCTGGGTACACTTGCTCGTAGGGATGATGAAGCGGGTACCCGCTTCATCATCCCTACGAGCGTACGCTCGTAGCGCCTCGACTCGTGATATCACGCGCCGTGAAATTCCAAATTCCACCATTCAAGACTCCGCCTCTTTCAAACGGGAATCGAATAAGTACTGAATAACCACTATCAATATAACATAAACATAACATAACATACATTCACGCCTTTTTCCCGAAGGGGTAGGCAGAGGTGTACCCAGGACTCAGTCCCATAGTAGATACACCCACATTTCGCCAGTATGTTATTGGTCCCATGTAATAGGGGGCGAGCCTATTGCCATATACCGGGCACAGTTCCAGACTCCAGGCAGCTATTGAGATAATTCCTAATGGGAAAATCCAATATTTTGCACTATGCCTGACCTAGGGATCGAACCCGGGACCTCTTGATTGGCAGTCGAGCATGTGCCTACTACGCCACCGAGGCAGTCAATACGCCACCGAGGCACTATCAATATGGTGCGTGATATACCAGGTTCACCCTGTGTATTGCACTTTTGAACTTAGTTTTTTTTATACGATAGTAACAAGACGAGCAAATCAGGTGCCTGATGGTAAGCCTCATGAATGCCCATATCGGGCACAGTAGGTACCACCCAGTGATTTAAAATTCAAAATTCTGCGCCGAATTTTTGTAACCGTGGAGATACCAACTGTAGAAAGTTTACCCCATAGCCCCACATACCAATGGTTGCAGTAAGAATCAGCTGAGGGCTACCAGATCTAGAGGACGGGCAGCAGCGTCTTTTGCGTAAAGCCATCGAACTGCTCTCGTCAAGTCCTGCCGACCGTGGCGAGTATTAGCAAACCCTCCTATGGAGAGGCCTATGTCCAGCTGTGGACATCCAATGGCTGAGATGATAAATCTTCTCAATTGTTGAAGGAGATGGTGTCCTGCTTTTTCACTTGCTGAGCAGGTATCCTGTTTATTAGTGCTATTAAGGATCTTATCGGGGAGAAAGACCTCGTCAGCGTTAACGTTAGCGTCCGCAACCTATCTAGAGAAGGAAAACTGAAAACACGAACAAACGCGCTGTGGGGACTACGTCAGGCACGAGTAGTGTACAACCTAAAATAAGGGGCAGTGTCCTGCAACCAAACTGACTCCGCACGTGTTCGATGTTCGATGTTCCTGCGGATTCAGCCAGTGAGGTCGAGAGGGTGGTGTAGGCTCTGTGGCGAGTGTTCTAAATGCTCTATAAATCATACAAAGACGCCAAGTCTAAAGCTAGAACTACATCTAGCACACGTGTGCCATGTACGCCGGATCTGGGCGCGTCGGAGCCCATACATTTTGTATGGCGACTAGCTGTTTAGAGCTACATTACGCACCCGCATTAGACGTGGATCTAATGT
The DNA here is from genome assembly GCA_947063395.1 of Hemistola chrysoprasaria. Classification (NCBI taxonomy): domain Eukaryota; kingdom Metazoa; phylum Arthropoda; class Insecta; order Lepidoptera; family Geometridae; genus Hemistola; species Hemistola chrysoprasaria. The sequence continues at coordinate 6,123,656 of OX346720.1, read as the reverse complement.
AGCTCTAAACAGCTAGTGACCATACAAAATGTATGGGCTCCGACGAGCCCAGATAGGCGTACGTAGCACACGTGTGCCAGATGTAGTTCTAGCTTAATTTAGGTATTATTAAAGAAGGGCCTAATGTAAGGTACCTAAGTGTCACTTAATTCACATTACCTATTAGTCCAATTACTAGTTGGTATGGTTGGCTTTTTCGATTGTAAATGTTGCAACAGTGTAACTGGATGGGAATTTCAAAATAAATGTTGCAATGGGTCGACACAAAACAGTAGAAAATAATGGGGGCGCCACTGTCTTTTACAAGAGTAAAAACAATTTAATCAACACATACACTTTAAATTAGTTCCGTTTCCACTCTTTTCTGTCGAGCTATAACAGTGTGACTCGATGGAAATTTATTTCAAATTTTTGTAGTGGTAGGCCTCTTTTGCAGGGGGCCGCCTGGGGAAGTACCACACCTTTGCCAGTTATTCATCCGCCAAGCAGTAATGTGCAAACATTACTGTGTTCCGGTCTGAAGGGCAATGTACCAGCGAAATTACTGGGCATGATGAGATTCAACAACTCATATCTCAGGGTGATAGGCGCAGTGCAGTGCCGCGCAGAATTCTGAACTTTAAAACACTGGGTGGCACTGTGTCTGATCTGCGCAATCATGATGCTTACCATCAGGCACCTGATTTGCTCACTGCTTGTCACTCACTATCATAAAAAAAAAGTTGCAATGGGTGACTGTGTGACTCCATGGGAACCCAACGTTCAATCACAGAAGCCTGCTGAGTGCCGAGTGCTGAGCTATCGGATCAATCACACTGCGACTTTTCGCTCTAGGGGAACCATGTGTGTTTAAGAGCTCGTGTGTGAGAGCTCTAAGTCAGTATAAATAAAAAAAAACTTTTCATAGAAAACACATTTTTAATAACTTAAAATTATTTTAGTTGGTGTATGCTAAACCAAGTTTCTCGTTACTAAAAAAAATCATCAATAAATCTAGATCAAATGATTAGAGTATAAGGACTCAACACATCTAAGTAATTGCAGGTTCACACGGTTATAGTTGATTAACTGCTACGACGTTCTGAAGGGTCCGGCCGTTATGGTCCCATTCCGGTACGCCCCCGGCCGGGACGCTCCCACATTGAAAAAACTCTATTGTTTTTTTTTTATTCCACGAACAAAAATAAAATTCCATTTCAATTATTTGTTGATGCACAACAAATAAATGTTGATCAACTAAAATCGTACAGTGTGAACCCGCTAGCAGTCGACAACTTTTTACAAGAATCATGTCAGCGACATGCGCCCGCGCATAAGATACTTAATACTTACGATACACGACGCGTCGCCCAGTTTTCTGAGCGAATTAAGTTTCTCTGTTGAGTTTCGAACATTCTTCCATAAGTTATATATTATATGCAATAAATGTATCCAGATAAACTGTATTTTTTTACACCGGCATTATTATAAATCCTGCTGAACCATAACATCTTTATAATTATTATCTATACTTAATAGGTATTCGAGCTTTACTGTTACTGTCATATTAATTCGGTGTTTATGAGATTCTTCTCTCTTTAAGGGTTACTGATATTGATTTAGTGCCGCTAGGTAAAATTCAGGATACTTGAAATATAATAAACTCAGCTTTTAATAAATTAAATCTATAGCTTAAGAGATTACATGGCTTTCTAGCCTATGAAAAATTTACCAAATTGATGTTTTGTATTCCCGTGTTTCCTCCGAATATAATTAACCCATTCTATAAATTTATATCCTGATATTTTTTATAGTGCAATAACCTATGTCCCTGTATTTAATTTAAAAATAAACCCTTGGTTTTTTCATGGTGAACTTCAAAAAATCGCAGTTTTACTCGCGTGATTGGACGTTCACTACAAAAAAATGAGTTCATAAACAAAAATAAAATAATAGGAACATACTTTACTTCAACTTTAAAATATCAGCATATAAATAATAACAAATAATTTTACTGTATTCGGAGGAAACCGGGGAATACAAAACATCGATTTAGTAAATTTTCCATATGATTATGTCAAACTGCTAAGGTCGTGTATCCTGTTAACAATTTTAGTAGGTACTTAGGTACTTAATTATAATTTCAAAAATAAAAGTCGAGATGTTGATATGGATAATATTAAAGTTATGTAATTAAGTTACATCATAACTCTTATCATTGATAATTCATCTCTAATTAAATGGATACCTATTGAAGTACATTAAAGATCTAACACCTGTAATTAAGAACAATACTTATGTAAGGTACTGTACTAAGTAATGCATTTGTCACGGCAGGCAATTAACTGATTCCAATTAGATTTACCAACCGAGCGTTCGATCCATCATAGTATTGTTCTTGAATACCGGTTTTAATTTTGTCTCTAAAGGACCACAGCCGTTACAATCCTATTTTATGTGATCAAACCATTGATTTAAAGAAAATGAGAGATGAGGTACTAGCTTCTCGAAAATGGAAAGCTCAAATTAGGTCCCATTAGGTCAACGTACGTCAGTAAAGTGGGGTTGTACTTGCGACTAATATTGTTATCTCGCTCGCACTTCTGTCTTAGGTACGTCTTTATATCTTTGTTGTTCATTATACTGCACTGTGCAAACTTCACACTGAACAAATTGCACGTGCCAGTTGTTTAACAGGCGCTGGGAGAACGTACCCTTATCTCCCCTTTTCTTTAAATCAATGGATCAAACTTAGTTATAGTTATTTCACTCCACCTTAAGTATTTTGGGCGTTGTTAATAATATTTATAATTGATCGCTACTGACTCTTATAAAATATAAAACATCACTAAGTATATTGATTATGAAACTAGGTATCACTTCAGATTAAGGCACATTCAATACGACTTCACACTAATTCAGTTTTATATACATACTTTGATAAATAAGTACTTATTTATTAATAGATTTTTCAAAAATGTGTAGTGATAGGTAAGTCAACTGAACAAAATAACGTAATAATGTTGTGTACTTAATAGAAAAAAATCTGAGAGAAATTAAACAACTTCCCATAAAATCAGCTACATATTATGAGTAAATCAATATTTTTTAGACTTTTTTTCCGGAAAGGAAACGGGCTTAGAATCCAAGGAAGCTGGGTCCAGAAAACTTTACGCTATCTATTCTTTAATGCCCGGTAGAGAATGCTATTCGCAAAAATATTCGCCAACATAGTAGGTAGCTCTCTATTATTATCGCCGAGTAATTTATTATGTGAGGTCAAGTTCTAGGTATTTTAATAGCGTCGCGCGTTCTAATTTAAGTAGAAACATTTGCTTTATTATAATTAATGGCTATACTAAAAAATATACATTTTTTAAATGAAATCAAATTTATAGTGTAATCTCGACGTGATACATACTAAAACCAACAACTGCTCTGAATTAAGGCGGTGAAGAACGCTTTAAATAGGTATAAGAAAATACTAACATAACATTTTTGCAACACCTCATATTTATATAACTCTAACAAGCTTTAGTTAGGTATATAAAATTAAATAAAAAATTAGTCTTAAATATTATATGCACCACATTTAAGAATATAAAGTTAGGTACAATCAAAACTTTTATCAACTAATTTTAAAGTACATTTTGGCTTTCAGATCTCTCCTATACGATATCGACAAAACTGCAAAATACTCCGCCACACGTACGAAAGCTCGCGGATAAAAAAGAAACTAACGCTAAATTCTTATGAACTGTCACCACTTCTTCATAGAAACTAGCGTCACGCGCGAAACTTAATACGAGACGGCCACTAACATAATATTTCGAGTCTTTGTACTTTACAAACGCCTAAACCTAAATTTAAATGCATTAAACTGACTTGAACCGATCTATTGCAATAGCAACACTCCTTGCAGTTTCGTCCAACTATTGGGAATGTAGTTAATTCTATATTACAATAGTTGCAATTCACAAACGCGCGGATCTTTACATGATGTATTAATGAACTCATTAAACTCATTATATTAACGATAGTATGAGTGATTTTCCAATGTCTACGATTATAGCTCGACAGAAGAGTAGAAAATAATGGGGGCGCCACTGTCTTTACAACAGTAAAAACAATTAAATGAACACATTAAATTAGTTCAACAGTAAAAACAATTGAATCAAAATTGAATTGATTTTAAATTAGTTCCATTTCTACTCTTTTCTGTCGAGCTTGACTATCTAAAGACTACCTATTATTAAGGTAGTGACAGACTGGGACCATCCATAAATTACGTCACACGTTAAGGGGGAGGGAGGGGGTCGACGAAGTGTGTGACAAGGGGCGGGGAGGGGTCTCATATTTTGTGACATCACATTTTTTCAATATCTTTCATCAATATAATATTTTTATTTATGTTTTGTTAATTTTCATGCCTATGTTTAATTTGATGTTGATTTTATTGGAAAAGAATTTAAATGGAAAAAATAATAATTTTGGAACACTACTGTTATAATTTCATAAATTTCTAAACGAAAAATTGCAAAATATGTGACATCACACTAGGTAGGGGGGGTCTCACGAATGTGACCAGCTGTGACAAGGACAGGGGGGTCAAAAAATCATGAAATTCGTGTGACGTAATTTCTGGATGACCCCACTTGAGCTTTTTCGCGAGCAGCGAAAATCCAACATTCGTCGTTTTTCAATTTTATCGAGCGCGACGCTCGATGTTTTGCTCACTTGCCGTGAACATTTCGGCGAGCTGAGCATTGAGCATTCACAAGAATGTTACATTACTTGGATACTGAGCATTTTGTACACTGCAGTGCATGTACCATTCGCACTGCGTGAATGCTCGTACATGCACTAGTCTCTATCACCACCTTTAGGTACCTATTTTCGCGACAACATTACGCTTTGTCAGATATAGCTTGATCAATGACAGCTGAACAAAAATCTATTTTCTCGCCATTTATCCGTAAATTAAGTTCTAAGAGGGTTCTTAATTTATCAATTGAATATTATATTAGCCGATAAGATACCATTTATGTACCAAAAATTTGAGGAAATATGACCAAAAAATTGATTTTTGTTCAGCTGTCATTGATGAAGCTAAATTAGACAAGGTTTAAGTACTTAAAATATGCACAATGATAACTTATTTGCTAAATAGGAAACCGTAAAATATTGTCTTAGATATTAAATACCGTCTTCTATTAAAGTAATATATAAAGTACTTTACTAAATAAGTACCTACTTTTGTTACTAACAATCAAATTTAAAATAATAATTTAGCTATGCGTCGGTACCAAAGTACCTTATAGGTACATATATTTGTATATTAGGTAAATGTTTAAATCCATTGTTTAAATTAATTTTGGACAAAAAAAGGCACCGTGTATATAGTAGGATAATAGGTAGGTACTTAAGTATATACTTAATTTGGTAAGAACAGAAAAAAAGGATGTGTAAGTATACCTACCTACTTACTTATTAAGAGTAAATATACAAATATCGATAAAATAGAAAAATTACATTATATTTACTTATTTTGATTTTAGAAAAACTACTTTTAAATAATATAAAAGTTAAATAGTAATAAGGACTTTATCTTATATGCATTATAAATAATTATAAGTAGGTACCTACTACCTACTTACATAAATTAAATGTTGTATCTGTTACTTAAAACTAATGATAAAAACGTAGCTTAAGTCTTAAACAAATGTAAAAAATATACAATAATTATGCAACTTACAAACCACACGTTTGCACTATCAAAAAAATTTCGTCGCACAATTCATCTAATTTATATGTAACACTGTGTGTCCTACATAAAATTTTGGCACCTGTAAGAACTATATTATCTGTTCATACTTTAGGCGCGGGTCTATGTTCTCTCGCCTTCTCCCATCTGCTGATGCAGTCTACTGGGTAGCACATCAATGCTGAGAATAGAAGGAAGCCACCTGACACGTAGAAAGAGACGTCGTAGCTTTTTGTTAGGTCGTACAATTGGCCTGCAAATTAATACATAACTTGAAATTACATAGAGTCATAGAGGTAGATAGTAGACGCGAAAGTTTGTATGGATGTTAGATGCTCGTTCACGCAAAAACTTCTGAATGGATTGGGTTGGAATTTGGTATGTTAAACTTAGACCTTGAACCCCTAAAAAGAAATTTTTACTTATACTTATACCACGGGAGCGATGTCTAAGCGGTGAAACCGCAGGGCACAGACTTTTATAATTTATCCTACTTACATTTATAATATAAGTAGGATAAATTATAAAAGTCTGTAAAAGGTAAAAAAAGCTTGTGTTCTAACTCGACTCCAGCGCCATCTAGCGCTGTTTTTTGTGCGCATGTTTGTTACCTTTTAACGCTAAAACTACCGAACCGATCGAGCTGAAATTGGGTATGTAGGTAGACCCAGATGAAATAACACAGGAATAACGTCTGGATAAACATATATTCCTTGCCACCTATCTTAGATGTGATATTTTGTGACACTTCTGATTCTATATTATATTTAAATAAGGATAAGGATAATATTTACTATAAGATTTGATAAGACATAATATAAGATTTTAATTAAAATAGATTAATACTTAATTAATTAATAATAACTCTTTATTGGTAGCGCAATAATACAAAAAATAACAAAAAAGAAATTTAATTAATATTATTATATGATTGAATTGTTATAATTATTAGAAAATTAAGTTGATAATATGTATAGGTATAATAGCTAATGCATTCATATTATTACAATATATACAAATACAAATAGAGTACTTTTTATAGCGATTTTAGACTGCCTGGGTGGCGTCGAGGGCGCATGCTCGACTGCCGATCAAGAGGTCCCGGGTTCGATCCCCAGGTCAGGCAAAGTGTTAAATATTGGATTTTTCCATTAGGAATAATCTCAATAACTGCCTGGAGTCTGGAACTGTGCCCGGTAGATGGGAATAGGCTCGCCCCCTATTACATGGGACCAATAACATACTGGCGAAATGTGGGTGTATCAACTATGGGACTGAGTCCTGGGTACACCTCTGCCTACCCCTTCGGGAAAAAGGCGTGAATGTATGTTATGTTGTTGTGTTTATTGCGATATTTTCACGGGAACGAAGGCTATGCTGGTAAAACCGCGGAGTGCAACGATTAGTTAATAAATATGTCACGACATTATGTTGTCGTAAGATAATCTCATATTGTTAACCTAGGTCATTGTAGGTACCTAACATGCGGGCATGCGAAGGTAGGAATTTGGCACTGCGCCTTGCACCTACGTCTACGCACGAGCATAATCTAGTATGTCGCTGGCAGTTAGTCTAGATCAGAAATAGCAGGCGCCGAGCGTTAGGCAACATATTGCGCTAATTACATCAAATTAATAGATAATTACACAGACTTCGATGCTAATGTCTTGTGAAACCATTGAAGGTTTTTTTTTATGATTGTGAGTGGCAAGACGAGCTAATCAGGTGCCTGATGGTAAGCATCATGATTGCCCATATCAGACACAGTGCCACCCAGTGTATTAAAATTCAAAATTGTGCACGGCACTGCGCCTGTCACCCGAGCTGGCTTACTATGGTGTTTCACATTTTGTTTTAGAAGACACCGTCGGCTTTTTTCTAGGTTTATGCCTACTAAGGTAGGAAATTAATTAATAAGGTTGGTGTGTGATCGTGTGATTCCCGGCTATACCTATATACCTAATAAGGCCACTCTTTCTCATCCCGTGGGAGCCGTGAGACCCAGCGCTCTCCGGCACCAAGTATCACAACTACTGCAATCACCAAGCCGCACAACAAGCGTGGTGATTACGGCCCCCATATGAATAGTATGGTGGGGGGCTACGTTAGGCAGTGGACGTCTTCCGGCTGATTATGATGATGATGATGAAGGTTATATTTTTAATGTTTTTATATACTAACCGGCAATGGGAACGCCTAGCAACGCGCCCAATCCTTGGAACAATAGGAAGAGGCCGAAGCAGTTGGTCAGTTTTTCTAATCCAAGGTATTCGACCACCAAAATAGAACGGAGAGATGCGAAGCATGCTGAAAATAAAGAATGCTTCAGGAAAACTGATTGTACACAAACATATACGTAGATACTAATGTATATTTATCTAACGAAATAAATAAAAATTAAGTGTCGGTTATTAATATTAAATTGCTGGTTTTTGAAATGCATATAAAAGTAAATATACGATACGATCTACCAATATATAATTTTTATTTATTTATTTATTTGCAGAATGTATGTTATAAAAGATGTATATGATGATATATATATATAGATGATGATATATAGATGATTATATATAGACGATGTATATATAGATAATAATAAAAATACAATTTAAATAAAATTTGTCTGTCTATTTTGATTGTCTGCCGCTCATCTCCGAAACGTCTGGGCTCTGGACTGGACCGACTTTTATGCAACTTTCACTGGCAGATAGGTAATGTTCGAAGTTACTCAAGCCAGTGATAGGGGTTCTGTATATAAAATTAAAACCCTTACATAAATGAGTTATTAAATATTTTTTAGTTTACAACCGCAATAGGCAAAAATATGTAAAGCATTTTTTTATGACTTAAAGATAATATTAGCATTGCTTATATTTATTACGTAGCACAGCGTATGGGTACGTAGCACAGTCTACAGATTACAGTCTACGAGCGTATCTACAAAATGTATTTTATTATGATGTCTAGAAAAATATTTACCCACTCTTAACATTGTGATGTGAACATGTATGTATGGGCAGACATACAGGAAGATTAATGTTTCATTAGCATATTATAATTTGTTAGCATATTTTGGATTACGTTATAGATACCTAAATTTTAAAATAGTTACAATAACTTACCAACAGCAAATCCAAAAACGCAGCAATAGACGTATTGTGAGTACACATCATAATTCAAGCCGCTCATCATAGTTGCTATTCCTCCCGCTGAAAGAGCGATATTATTCACCCACAGAGGAGATATCTTAGGAACTGAAGATATCGACCCGCACAGGATACGACCGACAATGTTAGCTATTCCAATCGTCGACACGAGCCAATCAGCCGCAGTACTGCTCATTCCGTTCTCGATGCCTCTCTCCTTCAAATACATATACGGAACGAAGAATCCTAACATTGTAAAGAAACCGCTAACGGCCAGGATCACGAAGGTCGGAGATCGGAACAAGCTGACATCCAACATAGTCGCCAGCGCTCGTTTGACGGCTTCGGGACAAAATCGGCATTTGCTAGATTGCTCTTCTTGAGCATCTTCTTTAGTTGGAACGTGTGTCACATGCAAGTGGTAACCAAGAGAAGTTCTCGATGTGTATTGCGGTAATCTGGTCAAACTCGCTCCGAAGAAAATGTCGTCTCTGTAGAAAGGGCGTGCGACTAAATCAGCGTGGGAGCGACGATGGCTGTGATGATTCTGAGTCGGAACGATCTTGAGAGGAGTGCCGATAAGAGGCTCAGTATTGTCGATGTTACTGTTAGAATCGTCCTGTTCGTCTTTTTCCACAACCGGCACGTCGATGAATATAGGTTTGGTTCCGAGGTTGTTCTTGATGGCTCCAGCGTTGGCCGAGGATCGTCGACCGGGATGATTATTGCTGAGGTGCGAGTTACTCCCGCGGAATACTTCTTCAGCGGTCGGATAGCGCGTATTATTAGGGACCCCCATCCACGTGTGCGGGCTCACTTTGTTAGAGAAGCGCATTTCTGGCGGCATGGAGATACCAGAGTCGAGTTTGTTGTGGAGTTTCAACATGGAATTCAGTTTCTCGACGGCTTCTTCGTGACGACGGGCGGTGTCTTCTTCCTCGGGGTTATCGGCCAGGGTAACGCGGACGGGTTGGATCGGACGGAACATAGCGCCAAAAATGCTGCACAAGAGAAGTAGACCTGAAAGAAAAAATGTCTCTTACGATCTGTTCGGAAATAAAATAAAAGTGAACATATACACACTCAGGATTCCCTGTGTCGCACACAACAAACATCCAAGAAAGGAACAAACATTTATTGAGCTCATCACACAAGTGCTTGCCTCGGCTGGGAATTGCACCCGGAACTCCTATAGCTTCACAGGCACTCTCCCTTTTTAAAACTTAGCCTCCTGGATATATTGTCATTATTAATCATCCGCTTAGCTACTGCTTACTGCTCAGTTATTTATCATAATATTGATCGCTCGATTTCGGTCAGGGGCCTCTTTAACATTGCCTAAAAGATTTTTTTCATATCTTCTATTCCTATCTGCAATTTTGTCTAGAAGAATGTACCGACAAATAACTGCAGAGCTAAACAGTGGAGAACAAACCTCCATGGATGAGTATAGTTGACTGCCAGCCATATGCCTTGTTAAACTCTCCAGTAAGGAAGGCGAGTACGAAGGTGCCCACGCCGGAGCCACACAGCGCCAGGCCGGTGGCGAGCGCGCGCCACTTCTCGAAATAAAACCCAACTGTCAGCACCGCTGGCATGTACACCATACAACAGCCGATACCTAGAAGAGGAATGATATTAAAAGGACCACTTTTATTAGATACCTTCTCAAAAAGCATTCAAGGATCAGACTAGGTACTCATAGAAATCTAATTAACAAGGTTATTCGTTTGGTTCTATGTTTACATATAAAGTAGGTAGGTACATCTGTTATCTTAGGTTTGCATATTATAATATGTGTACTCATGTATTAGTGACAGGAAAGGATTTTTATATTATGTAATTACTGACTTTGACATTTCTATTATCTTGTTATTTAGATTAGACTCTGCTTTCTGTGCCACAGCCTCCGGGTTCGATCCCCGGCCAGGTCAAACATTTGTGTGCATCAACATGTCTGATCTGTGTCTGCGTGTTATAAGCTTAAATAAGTATGTATATCCGTCATTTGGTTACCATAGTACAGGCTTCTACTTAGTCTAGTTTGGGACCAGATCACCGTGTGTGGAGTTGTCCCATACTTATTTATTTATTATATTAATATGAATTACGCTAATACAATCTCAGGAATTATCTCAGTGACCGCCTGGTGTCTGGAGCTGTGACCGGTAGATGGAAATAGGCTCGCTCCCATTACATCAGACCAATAAATCACATGTACTGGCGAAATGTTGGTGTGTACCAATAAAAGGTTGCAAGTGGAAGGCGTGCTTAATCTCACTACTCTTGGTATATTTTTCATTTGAACTTAAATACTATATTGTTGCATAATTTTACCTCCAAAAACTCCATAGACTACGTATAAGTAGAGAACATTATTGGCGAAGTAAGATAATCCGAAACAAGTTGCGGCGATGATGCTGCCCATAATGGTCACCACTCGGAACCCATATCTGGTAAAGGAAATATTTCAGATATTATAATTCAAAAAATAATCTACTAAAACTAGTCTTCTAACTACCTTTTTGAGAAAAAGGCGTGATGCTATGTTATGTTAAGATGGATCCTCAGAAAATCCAAGCTAAAAATATATGAAAAATTAAGATCGACGTATTATTAAATTGACTCCAGTCGCAAAAAATGTTGTATAAGTTAATAGAAATAAACTTAATTGTATTTAGTATAATAAATTAAAAACATTATTTTATATTTTACTAGATATCTTACTTGTTAGCGAGGGCAGAAACGAAGGGTCCCGCTAGGAGGTAGAAACCAGATAATAAGGAGTTCACCCATGCTACTTGACCTTTCGTGATCTGAAACAAAAAAACAGACACTTAGGATTCCTTTCATTTTAACACCATACTCCTAATATTTGATTTGGACAATGATGCCCCTTTTATACCCCTTAGATTGTAAATTTTCAAAAAAAAATTCTTAGTACACGTCCGGACATGGAAAAGAACCTACAATCCAAATTTCAAGTCTCTAGGATAGTGGTTTGGCTTACTTTGGTTTGGTTTGCTTTGACTGTCTGACATGCAATACATAGCGTTGCATGCCAGTCAGTAATTAATTTAGGATTTTATAATATAGGTAATATAGTGATTTAAACTTTCTCTTAAAAGTACTTTATCTATTCCAGGATAAGTACCAACATAGCTACCTAATCAGTTAATATAGGTACTTAAATAACATACAAGCTTCCATAAAAACTTTCGAAAGACGGAATAAACAAGGATTAAACTCAGAGAGGTATTGGTACTAAAATAATAAATCAGGTTTTAAATTGTACCCACAAGTAAAATTTCTCCATTATTATATCAAAGGATTGTGTGAATTCAGTGCCATTGTATTAATTTTAAATGAATAAAACAATACATTGTACCCGGTTTAAGGATAATGATCAATTCTCACGCTTTGCTTGCACAACCTTGGTCAGACTTTCCAAATCAAGTTTTATAAATGTTCCAATAAAATATTTCATTGATCATTCTTTGAAAACGTATTGTGTAGGCGTTTAGTGATCAGAAGAGCTCAATTTATTTATTAATATAAGTATTATGTATTAATTAATTTTTTTGGGACTGTGTCCGGGGTACACGTCTGTCTGTCCTCGGGAAAAATGCGTGATTATATTTTATTTTACCCACGCGTACTTTACACTTCACTCTCACATCTTCACATGCTAGGAAAACCAGAAAAGTTTAGCTTCTGTAGCCTAAGTCGGCAGGAAAACTCAGATAAACAAGCCCTCTAAACTCTTAAACTAATTTTTTTGCATGGGACCACACAATTCTAGGAAATTACCTATAAATATAGATAAATATTTTATTTTAAAGGCAGTACATGTTATTTTATTATTTTTCTATTAAATCATTTATAGTGTAACATACATTCATACTCCCACCATTAGTTATTATTCTTTGCTCCCACTTAGTTAATAGCCTAAGTGGTTTATAAATTGCTTTATAACACAAAATTGCTATAAAATATACGACATGGAAGTATATTAGAGGTTTCATTTCCGCAGTATGTAGTGTTCCGATGGATGTCATACTGGCCTTGTTGGTGACACGAGCTCTAACACATATAGTACCTGTTTTAGATTTAAATTAGAAATAAGTATAATATATTATATGCCTAAATATAGTGCGAGAATTAATCTTAGGTAGGTAGAGGAGCATCGTTAGTACTCTTAGATTAGAATCGTGTGACCAAATTATATTCAAACATCTTATTACGAATATTCAAATGTTTCATTCATTCATATGTAGGTTACTTAGACAGGAAGTTTTTACAATGTTACTTATTATTACATTATATACCACTAGGTACATATTTTATCTTTTTTTTATGATAGTGAGTGACAAGACGAGCAAATCAGGTGCCTGATGGTAAGCATCATGATTTCCCACATCAGATATGTCTATCAGGTATGCACCACCCAGTGTTTTAAAATTCAAAATTCTGCGCGGCACTGCACTGCGCCTGTACTTGATATATTAGTTGTTGAAACTCGTCATGCCCAGGAATTTCGTTGGTAACAATACCCTTCAGACCGGAACACAGCAATGTTTGCACAATACTGCTTGGCGTATGAATAACTGGCAAAGGTGTGGTACTTCTCCAGGCGACCCCGTGCAAAAGAGGCCTAAGATACCACTACAAAAGGGTAGGTGCTTGTTTTTGGCTATATAACAGGCGCAGTGCAGTGCCGCGCAGAATGTTGAATTTTAAAACACTGGATGGCACTGTGTCTGATATGGGCACAGTGATGATTACCATCAGGCACCTGATTTGCTCGTCCTAACTAAATATGTATATCATGACTACCTTACATACTTACCTATTAAAACATATAATTTCTTATCGTTCAATAACCTCGTGTTTCACTTTCACATCTCTACCAACTGTGAACTCTATTGTTTTTGCAGAGCGCTATTATTTATAACTGGTGGCATAACATAAAAATAATATGGGACAATGGTACCAAAGAAAGCTATAGAAATATGTGTTATGGTAACCAGATGACTTATGTACATACATACTTATTTATGCTCATACGCACAAATGGTTGACCTCTGTCCGCGGATCGAACATGGTACATAGTATACTTATATTGTTTTAAAGAGGAAATATTCTGTAATAATAACTTGTTTACGTATTATGTACCTTACTCTCAATACAGAGGAGAGGGTCTGAGTGGAAACGCGGCGCACGTAAAACTCCTCTTCACTTGATATCTTCCGACTTCTTCAATAATCATCGCTAATCGTTACTTCAGCAAATTAACACATAATTATTATGTATACTATACCTACTATGTACTATGATATACACTGACATATTCCTCTTGAAATTCTCCGTTTATTGGTAAAACCGTATGAAAATTCAGGACGTTCAGAATCTAGATTTTCGTGGATAGATAGACTCGGTGGGTCTTAACTTTACAATAAGAAGTAAATAGCGATTATACTTTAACGGATATAATTTATAACTTACTAGCTGTGCCCCGCATTTCCACTCACTAAATAGTACCTAATAACATCTTTAAGTAAAAGTACGGAACCTATAGGGCTGAAAAGAGGCTGACCATAAAATGTCTGGGCTATCGGCCTCGAATTAACAGTATTATGAGGTTTTTAATGTTTGTCAAACGTACACACATGCTGAAAAACTTTCGCATACTCGTATATAAAGTAGTATAATTTAGGTTCTACTTGCAATGCCTAACTGTCAGTTGCAAACAATGAACATTGTGTACATTGAGGCTCGAGACATTAACAACATAGTAAATCTAGTACCGTAAGAAATAATACTTATTGCAAAGCCTAGACACGTATCGCCTACCGCAGTTGTTGGGTGACCGGTTAAATGTATAGTATTTACAGAAAATTTCCTAGATAACATTGATTAAGTACTTAGTACATATCTTTTACAGGGGACTGTGGCCCGGTTGCACTCGTTGAAACTACGATGTATAGCTTTCAATGTTGTTCTTATGTGTACGGGTCTACCATAGTTCGAACTACTGTTAAGCGGATACTGCCTCGGTGGCGTAGTGGGCGCATGCTCGACTGCCAATCAAGAGGTCCCGGGTTCGATCTCCAGGTCAGGCATAGTGTTAAATATTGGATTTTTCTATTAGGAATTATCTCAATAACTGCCTGGAGTCTGGAACTGTGCCCGGTAGATGGCAATAGGCTCGCCCCCTATTACATGGGACCCATAACATACTGGCGAAATGTAGGTGTATCTACTATGGGACTGAGTCCTGGGTGGTGTAAAACATACATTCACGCCTTTTTCCCGAAGGGGTAGGCAGAGGAATTTTTCCCGAAGGCAGAGGTACACCTCTGCCTACCCCTTCGGGAAAAAGGCGTGAATGTATGTTTTATGATTTTATGTATGTCTACTGTCTGCGAAGTCAATTCACCCAAATTTATAATGGCTGGAGCACAACTAGCCAAGTCACTGATCAAACCGCTTTACCAGACGGCGAAATGTCGTGTGGTCATTTAGTAAAATTTGATATTGATGAATTTGTGACGTTTGGATAGTTTCGCTTCGCAACAAGTTCCCTATTAATCCTACTAATATTATAAATCTCAAATTTCAGTACAATGTAAAAAACTTACGTTTTAACAGGTGAACAAAACGCTTGCGAGTTCTAGCTCACCTCCAACGCCTTCTAGCGCGGTTTCGGTTAGATGGATGAGGATGGATGCTTGTTACTCTTTCACGGCAAAACTACTGAACAGATTGGGCTGAAATTTGGTATGCAAGTAGCTTAGATCCTGTAATAACACATAGGGTTACTTTTTTCCCGATATTCCTACGGGAACGAAGACTACGCGAGTGAAACCGCGGGGCACAGCTATAGTAATCAATAAACAAGAGAGCGTGTGATATTTTTCATTTAAATATCTTGTGTAACAAATAAAGTAGCAACACTGCCTTATCCGTGTGGTCCTGTTTACGAATCCAAGATGTATAGGTACGAGTTCGCCATTCTTGTTCATGTTTGCTTAACGGGGCATAAACCTCCTAGCTTCTAGTAGCTATTGAATGTTAATGAGGCCCTTTACTGTACTTTACGCGTTTAATGTGTCCAATCATATGTCGGATACTTTTTTTTTATGATGGTTTGTAACAAGACGAGCAAATCAGGTGCCTGATGGTAAGCATCATGATTGCCCACATCAGACACAGTGCCACCCAGTGTTTTAATATTCAAAATTCTGCGTGGCACTGCACTGCGCCTGTCACCCCAAGATATAAGTTGTTGAAACTCGTTATGCCCAGTAATTTCGCTGGTAACATTGCCCTTTAGACCGGAACACATTAAGTACTTAATGTTTGCACATTACTGCTTGGCGGATGAATAACTGGCAAAGGTGTGGTACTTCCCCAGGTGGCCTCCTGCAAAAGAGGTCTACCACTACAAAACTACTTTAAGGACTAAGGTTTCATATGAAACCACTTCCACTATGTAGAAGAAGGAAAAAAATCAGCTCTACCATATATCTATATTTTGTTTCAGCTCAGCAATATTTTGTATGGAAAAGTTGATATTTTTTTATGAGTATAATGGCCCCTTAAAGTCTCCGACACCGATGAACGGAACGGACACCTTATCTAGTGTGAAGTAAGTAAGCTTTCCAATAGAAAATCGTATAAATCATTATTATTAGATATAATTAAAAAGAATTGCTAATTCATAATTCACATTTGTACCAAATTCCGCACAATAATTATTAATAATCCAGACTAAGTATAATAATTACTTACAATAATAATAATTTCCTTCATCGACTGTAAATTATTACGTAAGTTAAATGTGTATTACCGATATAGCTACTTGCTCGTGTATATATATAATATAATATATATTATTATATAGATTATTATATACCTAGTGATCGAAACATGCACCATTGACCCTGCGGACTGTGGTTAGAATTGCAAATTGAGTGGTTACACCTTACAGGAAATGTACTAGTCATCTAAGTAATTTATACATAATCGTTTACTAATGCATAAAATTTTGAGATAACGAGCTGATAAAACGACGGCAGTTACGTTTTAAATCACTCAACACAAAGGTTTGTAATGTGGTTAATAGTAAGTATTTTAAATCTTTCGTATTCACCTTTTAATAAAGCGTCAAATTAAATTGTAGTCAAATTAAAATTTGACAAAATCCTATGATGGAGGAAACAGGGGAATACCTACAGTAAATTATCATCGATTTGGTAAATTTTCCATAGGATTGTGTCTAATTGTTGAGGCGTTTTCCATTAATCATTTCTTTGAGATATAAGTTCGAATTATAAGGAGACGATCGGCTCATTTGTGAGTTTAAAGCATATCCTTCGTTTCAGTGTCTAATTTTTATTTTAAAAAGTAGGTACTTTTTTAAATAAAAATTAGATATATAAAAAAATAGAATAGGTATTCTATTTTTTTATATATCTTTTGTCAAGGATCACTCCATTTATTTAAGTAAAAACAACCTTTTTCCTGCTGATTAAGAAACTAGGTTTTATTCAATTTATCAGCGTTTACTCGCCCATGGGTACAGTAAGTCAACGTTAAACGATAACAATTAATTGCTAGTGATAATATTATTATGCTACTATTTACTTACTCACTTTAACTCTCGCTGTTTAAAATTTTCCGTTGTTTTTATTTTATTTGTTTATAAATATCGTGAAGAATTCATGTGAGATTTGTCGTTAGTAAATGTATAGTGACATCACAAATAGCAGAATGGTATTACGCAATGACGTATGATGAAATAGAAGTGTTTATTGTCGTAGAACTGGCAGAGGTCCAGACCGAGAAGGCGTCGGTGGAACGCATAATATTATTTATTTTTATCTCCCGTTATCGCAGCAACGATGCCGAAGAGCACGAGGTCATGCCAATGTGAGACATGCAGATATAAAATTCGAGAAAAAATTGATAACACATTTATATGATTTTTGCAATAAACAAAAAAAAATCCTACGTCTTTGACTCATGTTCTATTTTTTTAATTTAAATTAATGGACTCGCGATGCGACACGTTTTGCTAAATCAGTATAAGTACCTAAAGGTCCTAATGAATATCAGTCATGGAAAGGTGAACCCAATCAGGGCAATCTATTTTTATAAAATATCGATGAGTTTTATTATATAACAAATGTCTGGACGAATGATTAATTTTCGTTTGATCTGAGATTTCCAATCGCTGACGACTATCATATGTTATAGACTTCGTCTTATTAATTTGACATTTTACAAACAATTATTTTTATAAATTAGGGTTAAACAAATAAATATATGTATATAGTGTTAAAACACCAAGATAGATAGTTTAAATGTTAAATGTTGATGACGCAACATAATTTACTTAATTAACTCTGTGTTACTTGTATAATACCAGCTTAATTATTTTAACCCACAAAAATGGGTCTATAAAACTCGTCAACTTTAAGTATAACTACACCTTTTTTAACACTTTGTTGTAGTGGTAGGCCTCTTTAGCAGGGAGCCGCCTGGGGAAGTACCACACCTTTGCCAGTTATTCATCCGCCAAGCAGTAATGTGCAAACATTACTGTGTTCCGGTCTGAAGGGCAATGTTACCAGCGAAATTACTGGGCATGACGAGATTCAACAACTCATATCTCAGGGTGACAGGCGCAATGCAGTGAAGCGCAGAATTTTGAACTTTAAAACACTGGCTGGCACTGTGTCTGATATGGGCAATCATGATGCTTACCATAAGGCACCTGATTTGCTCGTCTTGTCACTCGCTATCATAAAAAAAAAAAAAAAAAAAAAAAACTTTGTATATATCGCCGTGAAATTTTTAGAACCGTTAGTGTATAATTTGCTTAGTTAGTTTATAATTTCGCTTAGTTTATAACCTAATCTAAACGTCAGTTTATAATGTCACCAGATTAATTATAAACTAATGGTTCTTACAATTTCATGGCGACATATACACGGTGATGATATTGTGTATATATACGTATACACCTATCTATCTGCGTCATATACATACTGGGAGAGAGCTAGTGAAAAGAAAACCTATTTATCTGACTTTTAAGGGGCTTCAATTCAATCAGAATAGCCCTAGTCATCGCTGCATTATGAGTTAGCAGGCAAACTATTGACTACAAATATTTCTTAAATTAGCCGTTCTAAATCGCGAATGTTAAGTATCTAAGTAAATAGGCAGACGTTGTTCGCATTGACTTGTGACAAATGAAAATTGCACCGTGTACAAGTTAAACGCAGTCTCGAGGCCGAGATCGTTCGTTGCCCCCTGGTAATTATGTTGGAACTTTGTCTACATTCGCGAGTAGTGCTGTCCTCGGTTCCGAATCTCGGGGGCTTTCCCAGTCCCAGTTTTTAAGCACTTTGTGAATGACATTATCACACGCTTTGCTGAAACACATATTTTAAAAATAGCTATATTTATAAAAAAAAATCACTAAAGTTGGCCCAATTCAAATAATTAAAACAATGAATAAACGTATAGCATCTGTCTTTACAGTTCTTATTCAATGACAGTAATTAAAATAAGGAATAAGAAAAGTACCTATTTCTTAATTATATGATTATTATTTTAATCAATAACGAATATAATTTCTTGAGTTTATCTTGAAGAATTTGACACATATTATAGCCACTTATGTCATTCAATATATTTTGAATAGCCCAACACTGTTTAAGGGTGACTGCACTACATGCTCGTGGAAAACTTCCAATATTGTTGTAGAACTGGACTCTGCAAGGCTTTACTCTACATTCATCAATATTCGAACAAGTGCGCGGTGTGCGGCCATTAAGTATACTTAGGTAAGCTACTGTACGCACTGTTTTTCTTTGAGATTTTAAAGTTTGGTTGGCAATTTACCTACATAGGTACTTATAGCCTTATATACTTATCGCTACATAGCTACATAGGTACCAATAATTTTGTAACCACTTTAATAAAAAAAAATATATTTTTCATAAGTTATGAAATTAAGTTATTAATTTTGTGGAAAACAACTCTTTTTGGTCTGCCATGTTTGGGTTAAATTAACCACTTCCCTGAGTATATAGGTATATGAGTTTCAAAACTCAATATCGAAGATTTTTTCAAATCATCCCATATTCAGCGTAGAAACCTATAAAAATATAAAGCAATAAATAAAACTCATGGTAAATATAAAATAAACACATAAAACGTGATTATCATTTAATCATACATTCCGCAGGTTCTATATAAACATTATAATCGTTTGCGACAGCATGTACTCGTACGAGAACCTGATACAAAATACCTTATTAATTTGTAAAATGATATCAACCTTAATCCACACAAAATTCACGGGACAAATGAAAAGGCAGCTCTCGGTTACGCACGAGTTAAGTCAAGAGCTATCCAATTCAGATTAAGCTTTAAGCTGTGACGTCACTTAAGCTCGACATGCTATTAACTATATAATTTACACTCAGACGCGACGCCCTGCGCTGCGGTCGTGGAATTTACCGCCACTGCTGTGGTTTAGGGTTGATACGAAAATTTGAAAGCTTATGTTTTTGTGCCTTTTTTCCTGGTTTAGTCATTTTGACAGCAAAATATAATTAACTTTAATGTAAAATTTACCTTATTGTTGAATCGAGATCTAATATGCCGGATAATTTGTAAGCCTGTGTTTTAGAACCTGCATTTTTATGAGTTACGATGAAGCTCCATAATATTATTATCGAAACCTGCATACCTAATTGTTAAAAAATAACAATGTAGCGCTGGATGCGGGTAGGTTAAAAATAGAGAGTTATTAGAAATTAATAAAACAATGAGTGTTCTTCCTTATTGTGTGTAGGTATTCATTATATATTGATATTGAGAGTATAGGTATTTTATATGCCTACACTGTTATAAATATGCAACGATTTTTTTCAAAATTGAGTCTGGGTAAAAAAAAACAAATATATAAAAAAAATAATTTTTATCTGACTGTATCAAACAACTTTTTGTCCGATTTGTATAATATGGGACAACTTCCACACACGGTCATCTGGTCCCAAACTAGGCTAGAAGCCTGTACTGTGGTATCCAGATGACTGATTACTTATAACACCCAGACACAGATCACCCAGACACAGATCAAACAGACATGTTGCACACAAATGTTCGACCTGGCCGGAGATCGAACCCGGGACCTTTGGCACAGAATGCAGAGTTACTACCAACCAACGAGGCCTACGAGGCAGACAGTGGAAAAAATATTAAGTATTTTGTGTGTCAGTAATACACAATAACGTGTACTCGTATTCAAATGAATCTTAAAAAATATTGCTGATAAATACCAACATTTAATTTGTATCTATTTGTCTTAAATGATTCATTATGTTTTTAATTAAAAAAACAATAAACAAATCCATGTTTTGATTTTGTAGCAGCAGCCATGGAATTGGAATCAATCAAATTCATAGAACCTAATCATATTCTCGTTAATTTAAAATAAATAATTGATTAATCAACAATTAATTCATGATTGAGTTATGTCCAGTTAAGGTTGCAATTGATTATTCTATATTTCCAAGCAATGAATGAAAGATTGAATGGATCTACTTAACGTTTTTATTAACCTTGGCCTTAACATTATGGTAATGTTCATGGCAAACAGATGGTGGGTAAGTACCCACTTATTGCAAGAAGGCAAGAACACTATAATTCCCGTGGTTATACCTTAGACCTAAATAAAAAGACGTGTGAGACGCTGTCATTGGTTGGTTCAACTCAATGTTGTCACCCCGACAACATACACATTAATTGACTTCAGTCGCGCGTTAAAATAATATGCCGAGAATGCATGCATGTATCCGCGTGATTCATTTTTGCTTCAGAAAATCACCATGCCTACTTGTCTATCTCAAAAGCTTTTAAATCACTTCGGGAAGAAATACGTCTTACGGGATTACTTTTCACGGGTAAGCATAATGAAGTCACGATAATTTTAAACAAGAAATAGAACAATAGGTAAAATGATATTATTTAATATTATACTTTATTTTTTTAATATATACTCTACTCGACTGCTGATCATGAGGTCCCGGGCCCCGGGTTTGACCCCCAGGTCAGGCAAAGTGTTGTTGGATTTATCCATTAAAAATTATTTCTATAACAGTCACAGTCTGGAGTCTGGAACTGTGCCCGGTAGATGGAAATATGCTCGCCTCCTTATTACATGGAACCAATGACATGCTGGCGAAATGTAGGTGGGACGGAGTCCTGGGTACACCTCTGCCTACATTAGGGAAAAAGGCGTGTTTGTATATTATTATGTTATGTTATGCTAAAAATTAAAGGCCCAAGTTTTTGAATTGCAATGTTAGGTCACCTTTCTACATCTCTATAAAAATCATTGGGTTATATTGTATATACCTACGAATTTTATTACTGTGGAATTAGTGGGATTTACAATAATCATCATCATTGTCATCATCAATTGTATACTTCATTCCATTAAGTTTCATTTTATTTTATATTAGTTTTTAGACGTCCCCTATAATTATTATGGTACTTAGACGACGGGACTTTAGGAGGTGATGTGGACACTGTTCTTGATGACTTAAAAACACTTATTGACGAATTCCGTCAAATTGGTTTGGAACTAAATTTCTCAAAATGCGAACTTTTTGTTTCGAATACCTGTTTGGATAGAGATTTGACACATGCAAAATTCAACCGTTTGGCACCTAACATTAAAGTTGTTGATAAGTGCTCCCTTCGCCTCCTTGGTTCCCCGATTCTCGACGAATCATTCCCATCTTTCGTAGATGAAAAAATTCAAAATTTCAGCTCAGCTTCGGACAGATTACTGAAAATTAATGCCCATATGGCATTCACCATTATCAGATTCTGCTTATTTGTGCCAAAATTTACGTATGCTTTACGATGTTGTCCGTTGTGGAAACACAATGAACTTCTCGTAAGCTTAGACAATGTCATAAAGAATACCCTAATGTCTGTATTAAATTTAAACTTGGATGCCAGGGCTTGGTCTCAAGCCTCCTTACCCGTCAGGTTTGGCCGCAAAATTTCAAGTGTCGCTCTCCCGGCTTTTTTGTCCTCAGTGCACAGTTCGGACAACCTAATTCAAAAAATCCTCGCTCCCTCGCGAGTCCCCTCTTTAGGAGCTTTCGATGTTTCTAATTTGGCTGAGGCAAAGAGTGCTTGGGTTGCGGCTTGCCCCAATACCGATTTACCTAAACTACCATCTTCACAGAGACTGTGGGATGGGCCCCTCTGTGCGTTGGTACGGAATTGTCTCATACAAACGTGCGCCAACTCCACAGACAAGGCCCGACTCCTGGCAGTCTCTGTTAGGGAATCTGGTTTTTGGTTGCAAGCAATCCCATCTTTCAATACTGGCAATCTATTAGATCCATCTGCTTTTCGTGTAGCTGTCAGCTTGCGTTTGGGTGCACCTTGCTATGTAGGTCACCGTTGCCAGTGTGGTACTGCCGTCGACGAACGCGGTCACCACGGTCTCTCATGTTCTCGAAGTGCTGGCCGGATCTCCCGCCACGCTAGCCTTAACGACATCATCCGCCGGGCTTTTACCAGCGCCAATGTACCAGCCGTTCTCGAACCGAACGGTTTGATGCGTGACGATGGTAAAAGACCTGACGGTATGACCCTCGTTCCTTGGAAGCTGGGACGGCCGCTGGTGTGGGACGCTACTTGCGTTGACACACTAGCGCCGTCACATGTACCAGAGACCCAAGGTACGGCTGGTGCGGCGGCGGGTTCTGCCGAGCAACGCAAGCGGGGCAAGTATGCAAACCTCGGTAGCGGTTACATATTTGAACCGTTTGGAGTCGAGACTCTGGGACCGTGGGGGCCGGGAGCTCATCGCATTTTCAAAAATCTATCTGAGCGCTTGGTCGAGGCGACGCGTGATCAAAATGCTGGCGTTTATCTGGCTCAACGTATAAGCATTGCTATTCAACGTGGCAATGCCGCCAGTATCTTGGGTACGCTGCCATCTGACAGTGGTTTAGAGCACTTGGATTTTCTATAGGCTGGCATGTCGGCCTGTGGATTTTCGAAGCGTTCTATGGTATAGTGTATTTAGTTAGGGTAGGTAGTAAGTAGGTAGCTCTATTGTTTAGTCTTTTTTCAATAAAGGCACTCTGCCAAAATAAAAAAATAAAATAATTATATAGGTAAGTTAGTAATGACCTTATCAATTTTGTCTCATCGTCCTTCACATAAAGTCAAGTTCACTATTCAACTTGTTTATAGAGCAGATATTGTTACCAAAATATAAACCCACTTGTTTTTATTTTATGGACTATGAATTGGTAATTTTATTTCTATGATGATTCACCTGCAGACTATATGGAAATTTACGTCTCAGATCTCCTGTCTCATAATGTAATTGGGTATAAGGTACAATTCGAAAGATAATATTATAATAAACATGAACCTATAAAAGAGGTGGACGGAGTCTTTTAAAACGAAACGTGCGCCACCATAGTAAGCCAGCCTGCTAATACAAACATGACGGTACGCCCACATTCACATCCATAAACCTAGAAATAAAGGTGTGAATGTGAGCGTACACAAGCAGCTATGGGTCAGTGGTTACTGATCGAGCTTTTAGTGAAAAAAATCCTTTCCGTCCACTCAATGTCGACTTCCCCAAACAAGTGTGCGAGCTGGCAGTTTTGTGTTATAGACGACTTCTACCGTCTCTTTTTCTAGGTTCATGATAATAAAGACATAGGTACCAAGATGAATAAATATTTTATGAACAAAATCAATGTGGTGGGTAAGTAGTTATTTTTACCGTATCTACACTTACTTATTTAAGTTTTTGTTTATGATTACCGTAGGTATATTTCGTTCTCTCTGCCTTGGTGGCGTAGTGGTACTATTAAAGCGCTAATGAAGTCTCCGGTTCGATTCTTAGGTCAGACAAAAAGTGTTATTGGTATTTTCCATTAGGAATTTTCTCAATGACCGCCTAGAGTCTGGAACCGTACCCGGTAGATGGGGCTCGCCCCCTATTAAGCCTACATGGGAATAAAAAACATAACTGGTGTACCTACTGTGGGACTGAGTCCTGGTACCTCTGCCTATCCCTTCGGGAAAAAGGTGGGTTATAATGTTGTATTTCAAAAAGCTTTTCATTTACATCAACTATTTCTGACTGATTCATAGAATACCCACGCATCGGTTTATTCGTTTCACTCGACTTTTATGTATGTGTTTTATGTGGGGGTGGGGTGGGGGGTGTGTGTATGTGTGTGTGTGAGGTGACTAGTTCATTATTTATTCACCTTCGCGTCGCGTCGTGTCAATCGTAAGTTTGCGGACGTCTCAACTTTCGATACAAAAGTTAAGTAAGTACATACAATTACTATTAGATACTATGCCCGATTCAAAGAATAATAATTATTTATTATTATATATATAATTTATAAAAACTGTAAAAAAGTAGAAATATCCTTAGGTTTGTTTTTAACTAGCATTAAAACCATAAGTACGTTTTTCTTTAACAAAAATATGTTTTCGCGCAAGTGAAGGCTAGATCCAGAGCCAACCACAAACAATTAAGTGGAAAATTATTCTCTACTTCTTCAAATCTGTGTATTTTCATTTTGTATGGGTGACGTTTAACCTTAAGGACAAATTAATTTGAGACTAGAGACACAGATTAAAACTCAACCAGACAGGTCCAATACTAACACGTGCAAAAAAAGTAGTCCAATCTGGTTTCCTTGTAACAAAAATGCAGACTGCAGACACATGTCGAGTTCCGCTTCTTATCTAGATATTCATAGAGATGTCATTTACACTCACTTGCTAATGAGTGGATTCGTTCTCTTACTGACCTACTTTATCTGAACAACCTTGAGAGTACTTACACGTAATTTTTTGTCGAAGATCCCAATACTGCCAACAAATATAACGAGCGAGAATGTAAATGGTCGGATTCCAAGACTGAAACCGGTATTCTGCGTGGAATATTTTCATTTTCTAAGTGCATAGCGCCAGCATATACCCAAGGTATCGACGGTTTTACTGCATCCAATGATTTTAATTATCCGCCATATAAAGTAGCTGGTGAAATTCTTTAGATAATTTAGCTTTTACGACATCTTAACTATCATTAAGGGCCTATCTACATAGAAGAACAGCAATTCTACACTCAGGTTTTGCTCGCGAAGCACATATAAGAAGACCATAATTATAAGGGCCTTGCAACATACCATAATTATAAGGGACGCGTATCATATAGGCTTCCCCTGTTTTCAAGTGATTGTGACAAAAGTTAGTTAAAGTTTGTACCTACTGTACAAAAGTGGCAGATGGGAATAAGCCAATTTATAGGTGTATGCATAAGTAAATCTTAGGAATCTTATTGATAAACATTATGTTAGTAAATTACATATTTAATTAATTTAACAATCTGGATTTGATGCCCGCGTCATTTCATTCGATCAATGTTGAAGTTTTGAAGATTTTAGCAATTAGCATTGATTTAAAGAAAAGGGGAGTTGAGGTACTGAGGGCTTCTTGAAAATGGAAAGCTCAAATTAGGTCCCATTAGGTCCACGTGGCGTGAAACTGTAACAAACATCCATCCATCCGCATCCACCCTCACACACTTTCACATTAATAATATTAGTAGGAAGGATTATTATAGTTGGATAATAAAGCCACAGATTAAATATAGTACCTAATTAATTGTGTTAACGGCGTGTACGGGAAGTTTCTGAGGCCCGAGACAAAAAACGGTAACCCAGATAATGAAATTGCGTCTTTGCAACATCCCAATTCTTGATGACGTCCATACGTTATGCATGCGTCAGTCGTAATTACCTGCTAAGCGGTATTTTCCGTATCGTAAAGAAATCAGTCTGACTTTAACTCGAGATACAATAAAATAATTTTCGGGTGATGTGCTGCTGCCTTATAAAATACCCTAACAAATACGAAATACAATTTGAATATGAACCCGCGCCTTCCTCGCACCAATCCGCGTGGCGGCTCTCTACCAATTGAGCTATCGTACAGATATGAGTCATCGGTGAATTTTTTCTATCCCACCAACCGCCTATAGGAGCGCGTGTATATGGGGCTTGAAACATCTGGTAAAGTGTGGGTATCTTATGTGAATGCGTGTTATATTAGTTATTAAGTAGTTAAGCGTAGTTTTAAAACGGAGGCACGGCCATGACGCAAGACACGGCGAGACTCGAGACGTACGTGAAGCGAGGGTGTGGTCCATGATATGTGTTGCCGCGTGGCTGAGGGCTAAATATAGCCGATAGCCGCACATGAGCCCATGCCGTTCCACTGAGATCTTTCCATTGTCAACTGCTTTTTTTTTTAAATTCTGGACACGGAGCCAACAATCCTATTACATCACTAATATAGAATAGAATAGAATAGAATAGAATAATACTTTATTGCATACCAAAAAAAATAGTTTTACAAAAAGACACAATACAAAGACATGGTAAACAACAGGCGGTCTTATCGCGTATATAAATTTCTTACAGACAACTTGGGGATGGAAAAGGACAGTAATAAATAATAAATAGAAATAAATAATAAATTCAAAAGTTTGAAAAAAAAAAAAAATTGCTGATTATCTATTTGTACCTAGATAGTCTACTAGATAGTCTAGACTCTGGCATAACATATGTCTTTTCCCGATATTCCTTTGGGTACGATGTCCACGTGGATGAAACCGCGGGGCACAACTGGTATATAAATGCGAAAGTTTGTGAGGATGGATGGATGGATGTTTGTTACTCTTTCACGCCAAAGCTACGCCAAACGGTTCAGCGTTTGGGCTGAAATTCGGTATGTAGATATCTATATCTATACTCTATACTAATACTAATACTAATACTAATACTAATACTAATATACTAATACTAATACTAATATACTAATATACTAATAATATTATAAAGAGAGAAACTTTGTTTTTTTGTTTTTTTGTTTTTTTGTTTGTAACGAATAGGCTCCGAAACTACTGGACCGATTTTAAAAATTCTTTCACTTATGGATAGCTTAATTCAGTGTGAGTGCCATAGGCTATATGAGATTTTGAAAAAAAAATGGGGATCCGTAAGAAAACTGCAATATTGTGAACCAAGGTGTTACATAATATAATTACCATATTCATAAATTTGCGTGCGCTGTGAAATGCATTGATGGTAGAATAATATAATGTACTAGGGGTTTGTAGTACTTATCAATACCTACAAAACAGTATACATAGATTATATCCATCTTTTTTGGTTTAGTCACAATAATCGAAAAAGTGATTATTTTCATGCGGTGTGAAAACTATCTGTGGTAGAGTAAAGTAATGTACTAGGGGTTTGTAGTACTTATCAATACCTACAAAACAGTATACATAGATTATATCCATCTTTTTTGGTTTAGTCACAATAATCGAAAAAGTGATTATTTTTCATGCGGTGTGAAAACTATTGGTGGTAGAGTAAAATAATGTACTAGGGGTTTGTAGTACTTATCAATACCTACAAAACAGTATACATAGATTATATCCATCTTTTTTGGTTTAGTCACAATAATCGAAAAAGTGATTATTTTTCATGCGGTGTGAAAACTATTGGTGGTAGAGTAAAGTAATGTACTAGGGGTTTGTAGTACTTATCAATACCTACAAAACAGTATACATAGATTATATCCATCTTTTTTGGTTTAGTCACAATAATCGAAAAAGTGATTATTTTTCATGCGGTGTGAAAACTATTGGTGGTAGAGTAAAGTAATGTACTAGGGGTTTGTAGTACTTATCAATACCTACAAAACAGTATACATAGATTATATCCATCTTTTTTGGTTTAGTCACAATAATCGAAAAAATGATTATTTTTCATGCGGTGTGAAAACTATTGGTGGTAGAGTAAAGTAATGTACTTGGGGTTTGTAGTACTTATCAATACCTACAAAACAGTATACATAGATTCTATCCATCTTTTTTGGTTTAGTCACAATAATTGAAAAAGTGATTATTTTTCATGCGGTGTGAAAACTATTGGTGGTAGAGTAAAGTGATGTACTAGGGGTTTGTAGTACTTATCAATACCTACAAAACAGTATACATAGATTATATCCATCTATTTTGGTTTAGTCACAATAATTGAAGCAGTGATTATTTTTCATGCGGTGTGAAAACTATTGGTGGTAGAGTAAAATAATGTACTAGGGGTTTGTAGTACTTATTAATACCTACAAAACAGTATACATAGATTATATCCATCTTTTTTGGTTTAGTCACAATAATCGAAGCAGTGATTATTTTTCATGCGGTGTGAAAACTATCGGTGGTAGATTAAAGTAATGTACTAGGGGATTGTATTAATTATCAATACCTACAAAACAGTATACATAGATTATATCCATCTTTTCTGGTTTAGTCACAATAATCGAAGCAGTGATTATTTTTCATGTGGTGTGAAAAGTATTGGTGGTAGAATAAAGTAATGTACTAGGGGTTTGTAGTACTCATCAATATCTTCAAAATAGCCCACGATAAATTATAACATGGGTTAAGGTTTGGTCATTGTAACAGAAATAGTCATTAATTTGCGTGCGCTGCGTAAACCATTAGGGTTATATTTATTAAAATACAATGTATCACGAATTTACTCCTGATAAACGTCCACTATACCTACTTCTGCTACCCGTGCGAAGCCGGGGCGGGTCGCTAGTTTTTTATAATACACAATTCCGTTTTTTGCCCACTATACCGGTACGTTATATGATCGTATCCCACCAGAAAATAAATACCTATCAACCCTTCTCATAAAAATTGTTAACAGACAGTTAACGTGTCGTGCACGGCACGCGATTGCCAAGTAACGGTCTAGTGGGCAAGATCTCAAAGATTTTTTACGTTTAAGGCCTTATAAAATTCCTACAATGAGCAAACAGCAGCAACAGTGGCGGATTACAACAATATTTTATTGAATATTATACACTCACGCGAAATTCCTTTTGAATATCTGAACTGATATTTCCTCCGGAAAATATGATGCCGTCGACCAGGAAATTGCACATGAAGGAAGCCGCCACCACCACCCAGCCCCATCCACCGTCGGGAGGCACCACCTGCACAATACCAAAATTACCAATCAGCTTTATATACCAAAAATTTTCTCATTGAGCTCGTGAAGTAATTAAGGCTAGGTGCAAACGAGCCAGTGGTGGCCATCGTGCACCACCGCTTTTTTGTTTATAGATTATGCACTGTTTATAGACTACTTTGTGTAGTTATGTCACTGGACAACATTGGCTTTGATGGCTAGTTCGTTTGCGCCCAGCTAAAGCTATAAAAGATAGCTTACAAGTAAAAAATAAATTTCCTAAAATAGGTTCCTAACATTGCTTACTTCAATGGGTTCCTAATTACAGTTTTAAACAATAATTCTAGACATAAAACTCATACACAAATAAGGTTTAATCTCAACTAAGCTATGTACGTTTAATGTACGGTAAAATAAATAAGTCGTTAAAATTAACTGAATGGTCGAGCATTCTACAGTTAATAACTATAAATCGTATCATTAACTTTTATTAGGAGAAAACTAGAATTTTAATTAATAAATTACAGTAGATTACGATAAACTTGAATATGGTTATTCGAGGATATATTATTATAACTACGTTTATGAATTTTACTCAAACTAAAATGTTAATCAAGATAACAAGTAGTGGACTCTACCTGTTACCTTATACTCTACACTTAGATAATTGATAGGTCTACGCGCGCGCGGAAACCTTTACATTTAATGGTGGCAATAACTAAAAGGTACATTTTAGCAAAAGGTGGGTCGTCAATTAATCCAATAAGTTAGCAGTCGGTTTCATATAACCGACCTTGTCTTAGAATGGACATAAATGTCACGACATGACGTCAAAATCCTTATGATCAATTCGTTCTTGACCCTTTCGATACATAGAAACTATCGATAGGAAGGGGCTAAAACTAATTCATTGATCAGGTTACTTGATTGTTGATTAATTTGATCGGATTCGTTGTCGGCGCATGTTCTACCTTGAAATTGAAAACAGTTTTACTTTTCAGTCATTTATTTTTATCTAAACGGGTATAATATAACAAGAAAAAGGGTAAAATATGAATATATAGGTATCTAATAAACTTTCCAAAAATATCTGTTTGAGTTGCAGTCGTTTCCCAATTGGTATCTCGAATTAAATGCTCGTAGATATAATTTTAAAGAGATAATAAAGCGAAAGCTCCGCACAATACCACAGCCCATAGGACCATATCCACCGCAAATTCAGCTGCCTTCCGGGCAAGTTCTCTCTTCCGCCCCCACATTCTTTGGAAAGTCATTGTGCATAAATATCATGAAATTTATGTAATTTAAAGGAATAGTATTACAGTCATTGTGATCTCAGCGAAGGCTAATGCGATTGAAGCAAGTATACATGTGTTGAAGACATTTTCTGCAATGTTTCGTATCATTCGCTTCCTCTTTATCAGCTTTTCCTCTGCTGTCATTTTTATAAAACTCGAAGATCAGTAAGGTAATGGAATGATTGTAGCGGTCACGATTTAAGGAGCATATTAGGGTTTGTTCATTATGCGGCGTTAGATTTCGATTTGGACATGTCGCAACTACACGTTTCTACACATTCTGATTTTGTTTCGATTTCATCCGTTTGTCCCGCAGTACTTTTTAGTGGTACAGCTTTCGGCAACAAGACCACCTTCTCGAATCCGAGCCACACAGTCGCGATGTGAATGCCGACGATCAACACTATAACTGCATTAAGTAGAATAAGGCGAAATGACATAGCCGATGTATATCGACAATAACACGGTCATCTCGCTGTGTTTGCTCCCCTTTTATTTAAATTTAAAAACTATTGGCCATGATATTCAATTATAATATATTGTTGATTGACACGACATGCCACTTGAGCGCCTTTCACGACGACATGTCTATTTCTGCTCTAATTATTTTCGGTTGACAGTGAGAAAGGAGTATTTTTTGTTGCAATGCAAGTAGGTATATAACACACAATTGGCAGCTAAGTCACTGACTCCTATAATAATGATTTCAATTTATAGGTACTCTTACAGAACAGGTTACCCCAATTTTACTCAACTCAACTCAACTCAAACAGATTTAATCAAATAGGTCATAATCTGACACTTTTGTACGTCAATAAAGATAAACAGTACTGAGTCTACCGTGCGTTCGGAAAGATACCTCTACAAGAAGAACGCACAAGAAACTTGTAGGGCTTAATTTTTTCAACAGATAGTTTCACAATATTTGGTTTGCTTGGTGCCGCAGGTGCCGCGAGGCGGCTATGCAGAAGCTTCCAGGCATCTTTGTCCTCTATGTACTGGTTGACTTTATAATAAGCCTTCTTTAGTAAAGTAGATTTTATATAGGTTTTGAATTTACCCTCTGAGAGCCCAGTAATCCCTTTTGGGATTTTATTATAGAAACGTACACTATTTCCTAAAAATGTCTTTTTATTTGATTTAGATAATCTAAAGCTAGGTACAGATATTTTGTCTTTATTCCTAGTATTAAAATACTACTCGAGCTATTCGTGTCAATTCATATGGGTTATGTGGACAACCCATATTGTCAGAGTTTCAGGTCGCCAAGACTGCCCCCTACATATCTTATAGGCAACTGCCGGGAGCCACACTTTAACGTGCCACCTGAAACACGATGGCGCCCAGGTGAGAAGGCTACATGGTGAGACTCGATCCAGAGACTCCGGATTTTAAGCCGGGCATGTTTCTGCTGGGCCACGGACGCTACATTGATACTATGACAGGGCTGTAATAAACGCGCTCGCGTAGTCTCGCTTGCACCCAATATACTCGTACCTAAACACACAGCCTAAATACAACCTGATCTTTTATTTTTACTATGATTCAAAATGGTAAGAAATACCTTCCTAATGAAATAGTAAACTTTATTCTCCATGATTTTGTTTTAGAAATACACTTACTAAAGCTGCCTCAGGCTCAGTGTCCTCGCTAGGAGAGTCGCTCCTGCCAAGTCCGCTCTCGTCTGAAGACCGCGTCTTGAACGGCCGCTCATCTGTCGCCACTCTCTGCACCATCTTGAACTTGTATCTGTTAACAAAGACAATGTTAAATAAATATTCTTCACTACTCAACTTCAGATGTTGAAACTGAAGCGCTGCTTTAAAACGTGCTGATCAAAACGGTATCTTGATAAGCCAAATTTCTCCCACGTGTTGCTGATCAAGATAACGCTTGATCAGCAAAACATAGGAGGTGGGAAAGTTTCTTAATTTTCCAATGGGAGAAATTCGAATACGTAGAAATTTGGCTTATATAGGTACTTAAAAGTAAACAAATCTGTTGTAAGATAAAACTACTTTTCCCAATATTATGGCGAGTTCACTCCTGTTGGAAGGGGATAATATTAATAATTTGTGGATCATGTAACAGTAACAGTATTTGTACTTCTTTTTTTCACGTGCACAAAAATTTACTTTTTAATACATAGAAATATAATACATATGTAATCTCAGCACGTTGAATTTTCACAAACGCGAGCTTTTGGTTAGTAAACACATATTGTATATTATATTATAATAATAACTATTACATTCTAAAAAAAGGTTTTTTACAATGTTTTTTTATATGAATATTGTAATAAACTTAGTCTAAGATTTTAAATAGAGTATAATGACATATTAGCAAGGTTTTACAATGCATAATTAATTCATAAATACATCAAAATACAATAAAACGATTTACCGTGTCACGTGCTAAAATAATTATTCAGATTGTGAGTATGTGCTCGAATAATATTATTTTGATGTGGTTAGAATGAGGCAGGTCCCGACTTCCGTTTCTATAAGAAACGGTGTGACTAATACGCATTCAAATTCATCTGTTAAACAATACAATAAAATAAACTACAATGAAATCGTTTATAGTTGTATGGTGTATGACGCGTGACGCAAATGTTAAAGAATAACTTTAACATAATAAGTAACATAGTATTACTAACTGTGCCCCACGGTTTCAACCGCGTAGTCTTCGTTCCCGAGATTTGTGTCTATTAGATTAGATTAGATAAAACTTTTATTGATACCACAATACAGAAAATTAACAAAATGAAACTTAAAAAACTAAAACGTGAGTAACAATAATTGGCGGTCTTATCGCTCAGAGCGATCTCTTCCAGATAACCATTCGAAAAGAGGAAAGGCATATATTGGATTGGGTTATTTTGTTGTTGTTATTTTGGGATCTATGATGTCTATCTACATCTAAATTCCAACCAGTTAAGTAGTTTTAATGAATAGGTATAACATAAATAAACATTTAAGAACGAGTATATCATAATATTATATTAATATAGTATGTTATATATGTATAATATGTAATATTAGTTTTATAGTATAATATATTCGTTTTTAGGGTTCCGAACCTCAAAAGGAAAAACGAAGCCTTAATACGATCACTTTGACAGTTTTCCGTCTGTCGGTCTGTATATCTGTCAGTCTTTCAGTCCGTCTCACATTACAAAAAAACAACAAAGTAGGTATTTCCGGTTGGTAAAATGTATATCAAACTTTTGTCAACATTAGTAAGGATGATAGTTATACGTATGAACGTAGTTCACGATCTATAAAGCAGAAGTTCTTTAATAATATACCAAAATAAATAATTTGCATGAAGCATAATATCATAAATAACATGTAAAACAATCCCAACCTGTCAAATTTGTTACAAACCAATTGTAATCACTAACATGTTTGCTGTAGTTTGGAACTAGATGGCGCTGTATGTTTGTAAGGCGGTAGCGTTTTGATTAGTTATCTTGGTATGGAACCCTACACTACGCATACATACGTATCTTTTATTGTCAATAAAGAACTTTGTGTTTGTATTTTGTTTACAATTTATTTTAAGGCCTCTATTGAAATAGGTGAAACATTACAGATATAATAAACAACAGCTACCTACATGCCTTAGAAGGGGCAAGGCTCTTATGAATGAAATAAATTGAAACTGAATTTGCAATTTAAATAATACAATATATTTTATGTAGGTACGTATTATAAAACAAACATAGTGATTTAATAACTATTGTGTGTTCATTGTTGGTGGAGTATTTTTGGAACAATAAATCTTATCAAAAACATTTTCAAGTAAAATGTGTCCATGACGAGACCATTATGGCTCGTACTGTCAAAAAGTTATCAGAACTTATGCAGAGTCAAGTTTCTAAATCTACAAGCCCGAACTATAAACTACACCTTACTCAAAAATCAAGTGGCTTGTACTGTGCTTGCTTTTCTGTCAGTTATACAATAATATGTAATGTATAATAATGTATAATAATAATGTATATGTAATGTAATAACAAAACGGCCAAACCACAAATTTTGTCTTAGATGTAGATTTTGTAGCTTAAATTCGCCATAACATTATTAATCTACTTATTTACTTCGACGATTTGGTTTAGTTGCACTAACCGTTGTCACGAGAATATTGATAACTTTTTAGCATGCTCATAAAATAGAATAGCATAATACTTTATTGCATACCAAAAAAACAATTTTACAAAAAGACACGGTAAACAACAGGCAGTCTTATCGCGTAAAGCAATTTATACTGTCATCTTCGATCATAATATTATATACCTATTCCTGCTCATCAGACTCAGCTATCATATCAGTTGCCCATAAAAAGGTTAAAAATTGTGATAGCTGCTGCAAGTACACCGCACCGCATATTGATATGTCTTACAATGTTAACTGATTAAGTTGTTTCATTTCATTCGATTAGCAGAGTATCAAACAATGATAAACGTGTCTTCACTCCAAGCTCAAGGAAGGTTCAATCTATTTATAGATGAGCACACAGTATGTTGTTGGTACTGTAGCTTATTCTCTGCTACAAGCATGCAGTTTAAGCATACACGTTTATGCTGTTAACTCTTTACTCTCTGTGTTGCCTTCATAATTTACTTTACCAGTAAAAGTAGGTACCTTAGGTTTACTTAATAGCTAGGGGTGCGACCATAGAAAAAGCGACGATTTTTTACCAGACCTACTTATATCTGGAAGACTGGAAAGAGTGAAATCTGCTTATAAGATATTTACATTCAATTATATTAATAAAACTCCTTATTGTGGGCCTTATCAGCAGGCTCAAAATAGCGCAACGAGCTATAGAGACGGCTATGCTCGGAATTTCTCTACGAATCAGAAATGAGGAGATCCGTATAGACGAACGAAAGTTATCGACATAGCCCAGCGGATTAGTAAGTTGAAGTGGCAATGGGCAGTGCACATAGCACGTAGAATTGATGGCCGAAAGTTCTCGAATGGAGACCACGGACCGGCAAGCGCAGCGTAGGACGTCCACCCACAAGGTGGACAGACGATCTGATAAAGACGGCAGGAACACGATGGAGGCGGGCCGCTTACAACCGGACTGAATGGAAATCTATGGGGGAGGCCTATGTTCAGCAGTGGACATCCTGTAGCTGAGATGATGATGATGACGTGCAAAAGTGTCAGATTATGACCTATTTGAATAAATCTGTTTGAGTTTGAGTTTGAGATGATTATAACTCAGTTTAATGCCTATTTTTATACTTATAAACAAAAATTATTCTGTATTATGTGTTTCAGACCTTAAAATATCTATAGGTTCTATATATTTTTAATTTACCTTTACAGTACTTATCCTTTGTAGTTTTAAAACCGAAAATTGGTAATTCACGCTGAATTTTATCAGTAAATAGAAATAGCACTGGCTGTACACTTATTTTTCCTTTTGTCACGTATTATTTCAAAAATTCCCCAACACACGTCTGCGCCATTACGAAACAACATTAATATAATTATTTCTCTGGTTTACAGAATAAAATAAACATCGGTAAACGACCGTGTGACCCGTCTGACATAATAATACAAACTGTGGATATATTATGAATGTTTAATGTTGAAGTAAATAACGACTACCACAAGCACTACGATAACTAGACGATAACAACTTGGTGCCTCAAAATAGGTATAACTAACCATAAGATGAATGAGCGTATAATGCTTTAGAAATATCAACATAACATAATATAGTATTAATTTCTCATGTTCACATTTTCACACCTTATTGTTCAGAGAGAAAATTTGAAAATGTGAATAATTAATTTAATAATAAACTGGTCAAATGCGAATGGGACTCGCATATGAAGGGTTCTTACCCACCATGTACCTACAAGCTACCTGTTTATAAGTGTCACCTTTCCTCACATACCAAAAAAAAAGTATTCTAGTAGTTATTCTAATTAGTTGTTTAAGAATTCATTTATTTCAGTAAAAGTCTTATATGACAATTTACTAAACACGTTGGTTGTATGGAAAGCACGTTTAGTTATGAACTTTATATTATTTTTAATGTTTTTTGTTATAGCGGAGGTAGAAATAAATATATTGTGAAAATTACAAGTGTCTAGCTATTATGGTTTAGGAGATAGAGCCCTGTGACGGACGGACGTACGACGGAGGCTTAGTAATAGGGTTTCTTCGGCACCCTTTGGTACGGAACTCTAAAAATGAGAAGGCTCTGAAGGCGCTCCAAGCTGAAGCTTTTCAAGCTACAGCGCAGGACAGACAAAAGTCGCGTCTTCTTGTATCGGAGGCCAAGACTAATTTTGGCTCGCTACGCCAGTCTAGTTAGTTTTTTAAAATTAAAAAAATTACATTGGCGTTGAGTAAACATAAAATATTAATTATTTAAAAATATAATTAATAAATAGTATTAGAACTAATTACGTAAAAGAAGCATGATACCCTCGTGACTGAGAATTGCCTCAACCAAGTAGGTAAACGTATAATAATAATTACGAAACGAGAAATAGTGTAATGGTTATTTACTTCATTTCATGGTTGAATGATTATCACGCATAGATTTTAGCTCATTACTTGTAAATTAATACCGAGTCAAGTGTTAGTAAAAATAAATGGTTTAATAACAAATGTTTTGGCTTTGTTTCTTTGGTTAATTTTTGACCTTTTTTGCTGTGACATATGCATGTGTTTGGTATAGGTGTATTATAAAGGGACATAATAGGTATTAAAGTATTATTTTGTAATGGTAGGCCTCTTTTGCAGGAGGCCGCCTGGGGAAGTACCACACCTTTGCCAGTTATTCATCCGCCAAGCAGTAATGTGCAAACATTACTGTGTTCCGGTCTGAAGGGCAACGTTACAAGCGAAATTATTGGGCATGAAGAGTTTCAACAACTAATATCTCGGGGTGACAGGTGCAGTGCAGTGCCATGCAGAATTTCGAATATTAAAACACTGGGTGGGACTGTGTCTGATATGAGCAATCATGATGTTTACCATCAGGCACTTGATTTGCTTGTCTTGTTACTCACTATCATAAAAAAAGTAACCTAACATTAGTTTTGATATAGTGTCAAGGATAAAATTGCGGATTTTTGTTCATTGAATATCAAACATAAGTACTTGTTATCTCTTCTTATCATAGAAATGAAAAGCTTGCGATTGTGCTTTCACTGATTTCAGATAACACTTGATAAGATATGCCTTATTGACGTATCTAGAAGCTTCAATACCTATACCGGTTTGTTCAACTGCATCTAATTAATTATTTAAAATGTGTTAGAAAAGGATGTAATAGGTAGGTAGCTATATTTAAAAGTGTCTATGTACAAGATACGAGTTAGTTGTGAGGCACAGTCATCGGTTTCGTAGGTACATGAATTGTATTCACTTCCGAAAATGTATGCACTGAAATATTTTTTACTAGCTGTGCCCCGCGGTTTCACCCGTGTAGTCGTTTCCCTGGGAATATCGGGCTTTGGTTTGGGGTTTTGGTGGTTTTATGGAAAGTATTAATGGCAACGTGTGATTTCACGGAGATCTATGGGATGTGCGAGGGCGCGATGGCAACAGAGGGAGGTGGATGCCAGCGCGACAGATGATTGTAGAGCGAGATTGAAGATGGTGGCCTTGAAATAAATCATGTAAAATATGCTGAAGTGTTCGAGTATTATTTAATGGACAAGGCATGCTTACACTATCTACATACCGAATTTCAGCCCAATAGGTTCAGTAGTAGGATAGGATGACTTAAAAGGTAGGTAGGTAACCTATATTATAGTAAAAAATAGTTCAATCATTGTGGGATCAGGACACAGGGATGTGTGAGACACAATGACACAACGCGGCGGCGTGGACACATAGATTAACACACATCCAAGACCCGAGAACAAACATTTGAGCTCATCACACGAATACTTGCCCCGGCTGGGATTCGAACCCAGGACTCCTTGCTTCGTAGGCAGAGTTACTACCAACTTAGCCATTAAGCTTATTAGCAATAAGACCGCCGCTTGTACATTTTAGTATAGTTTTCTGTATATTTTGTGTTAGTTCTATAAGTATAAGTGTGATGTACAATAAAGTATTATCTATCTATCTATCTATAGGTACTCTTAAACTTTATTACTTAGTAATATAACCCCGCGTTATCGTTATTTATTGAACCTTTTGGCATTATTGCCTTGAATCAATTATTAATGACGCGCGTAATGTGTGTAAAATTATGTTATTTTCCTCTTTGAAATCAATTAGTCGTTTATTATTAACTTACAGATTAAAATATTATTGATAATAAATAGGCCATGACTATATAACTACATAATAATAACATAAAATTTATATTAAATTATTTATGCGTTATAATCTAGTTATTTTAGAACATGCCCGCACGATGTCAATATAATGTGTTCCCAAAAAATAGTTACCGCCCCTCCTGTTCAGTTAACAGTGTCGCTAGTGGGGAAGAATTTGGTCATGACGTTCTTAGTTCCAACTTTCCCCACATGAACATATAAGTTGGTGACATTGCCTTGCTAGTGTAAAATGCACTCTGCCTCCGTTATGATAAAGACTATATTTACAATTGCATAATTGAACAAATAACTCTCATTATATGAGTATAATATAATATTATATCAGCTGTTATGACAACTGGTATCAGAGAGAGTGATGAAATATTAAACATCGCAGTCGTAGTGGGTGTTTTGTTCGCGTGGGGTTATTTAATAGGTGTAAAGCTTATTTCATAATATAACAACCTACATTTTAATTTATTTACCACTGTAGGTATATTAAAGTAATCTCTGAACTTCACTTCAGTGGGAATTGGAAAAAAAAATGGTTTAGGCTTACCCATATCGCGTGGAGTCAATTTGTTTTACCTATATATAATTGGTAATAGGTAGAGGGAGAGATTAACACACAATAATTTGGGTTATTGTTACTTCGTCACAATAACCTGGTGAATTACGAGTACCACACCTTTGCCAGTTATTCATCCGCCAAGCAGTAATGTGCAAACATTACTGTGTTCCGGGTGACAGGCGCAGTGCAGTGCCGAGCAGAATATTGAATTTTAAAAGACTGGGTGGCACTGTGTCTGATATGGGCAATTATGATGCTTACCATCAGGCACCTGATTTGCTCGTCTTGTCATTAGACAAGACGAGCATTTTTTTTAATGATAGTTCATAAAATAAAAAAATAACCCAAACTGAAAACTGAACTGAACTAAAAAAAAATGTTGTTTCGTCATAGGTCTATTTTGGTATTGTTATAACGTCACGTGTTATTTTGAAATATTGTTAGCTTGTTCCGTACAGTCGGTTTCCCCATATGTTTTTCATACTACATTCTACATGCCGATAAGATTAGAGCGTCACTGATAAGTAAGGGATAAATTTTGGATGGGTGGCTTTTAGGGTTAGGGTCCCATTCCATTATAATTAAAAAACTATTATTGCTATTATCTAAACAAAAACAGGTAAATACGTATAACATTATGATCAATCCTTTACAATACGGTCGCGATAGTGAACTTGAGGGCAAGCATACGTGGCGCCACTTTTATCAAAATCTGTAAACATCATTCATATCTACAGAACAAAACAAAACATCACGCATTTGGCCCAGAAAGGTTAAGAGGTGCACTCATTACATAGCAAAAATACCTACACATATAATACTTGCCGCAGTTATGTGTTAAATCCCAAGTCCCATGTGATAGGGGGCGAGAATATTATAGGATTTACTCCATGTATGGCTCTCCAATTAGACTCTTTATCTTCCTAAGATAAATCACAGAATGCTAAAGGGATACAAGGGACACTCCACAAAATCATTTAAATAAATAGCGACTCTAGCTCCGACGCAATAAAGAGCAAAACAAGCCGAACAGCGCTTAACTAATTATCATTATATTGTATTTACATACAAGCTGCCTCTCTTTCTTTCACGTATCTTTTTAAGTATCTGTTCTCTCTGTCGAGCTAATTATTATACCATCGAGACGGGCGGCCCAGCTACTTGTAGCTTCAGCGGAGTGACCCAGGCCTGGATAAATTGTAAAATATTTCACGTTACCTATACCAAGAGTCGAGTACATAATATGTGCTACAACATACATGCCTAATTAAAAAAGTGCTCACTAATAAAAACCTCTCAGTTCTGAGAAGTCGACGTTCGGGGAATAATATGTTTAGTCGCATCTCATCTTTGTAATGACAACAATTTAGAGTTATTAATATTATCATTTCAAGCATAAATTCTCTACATGAAAACATCAGACACAGAATTTTTGCTCTTTCGTGCAAAATTAAATTTTACTTATCTCTTTTATTTATCTATTTATCAAAGGCGACCAACAAATCAGCAACTAAAACATACTCTAGAAAATGTACAAAAATATTAATAATTCAAGAAGCTTATTCTATTGTAGGAAGCCACAACATTCACGGTAAAAATGACGTGTTGAAAAAACAAATTAAAACAAAAGTTATCCTAACTTAAGAGAAAAAAAACAAAAAAGAAAATAAGTCGAAAGAAAAAAAAAATTAAGAAATATATTACAAATTTTTGAGAGAATAAATAAATTGCGATTAAACTTTTTAACTGTTTTAAGGATTTACCAAGCAGATCGATATTAGGAGAGTACTTTGATATACTTGTGCATTTAGGTATACAAGTCTACATTTAACTTATTGTAAAATAATAAATACATAACCAAATGAATAGCCGTACTTACCGAGGTTTATGTGAAAATATTTGTTCGTTTAGAGGACACTGTTATCAACATTTTAGTTAACAATGAGGCCAGTTAATGAGTTATTTAACTCTGTATTGTGACACAAACAATTTAAAAGGCATAAAAATAAACCACTTACCGTTTATTTTCGTTATAATGTATTGCATGGTACCTACTGTAAGCATGCTTACAGTAAGTTAAGTACAAAGTTAAGTACAAAAGTATTTGGTACCTACTGCAGTAGGTACCAAATACTTTTGTACTTAACTAAACATGTGAAAAAATTAGTTTAATAATAGTTTTATTACACAGTTAGATTGTGACATCACACCCCGGGCCCTCGACTCAATTCCCATATAAAAGTCACGATATAACTTCCTACTACACAGACACTGCACACATGGAGTTTTGTACACGCGCAAGAGTGTGCCTGAAGTGATTTCCCAGCGAAGCGGGGCTCGTTGAGAGCTCAATCTTGCTCGCGGGGTGAGGACGGCCCGATTGGTGGGCGGATGACAGTGTACATTCTTTAAGTAGTATTATTATCTGTTCTGTGGTGACATGTCTTTATATATATTTAAATGTAAATTCCCAATGAATATAATATTAAATGACGGTAAAATACCTTTTTGTACAGCAAAAGTGTGCAAATTATATTATAAAGCCGTTGACGTAGTAAGAATATCGATAAAAGACTGTTAAATAATGTACCAACGATTATGTTTATATAATATTGACGTAGTTGTTATGTAGCGACTATGTAAATTTTCAAGTTCTATGTCATTTATTGTTACGTACCTATGCGAAGCAGGTTTGCGGGCGGAGACCTGCAGCCACCATGGCTCTGAACTATTGCAAGATTTTGCCTTTGTTCAATCATCAGTGACGATACAAAGTAAAAACAAATGAACATTAAAAAGTTTTGCTAATTTATCTTTAAAGGTCAACGTTTTATAAACGGGAGCTTGTAATTTGTTAAGGGCGTTCGACTTCTACACAAAATGAAAATACAGAAATATGAAGAAAGAAAGAATAATTTTTCAATTCATTTGTTTGTGGTTGGCTCTAGATTTGGCTTTTATTTGCGGTAAAACATATTTGATTAAAGAAAACCTTAGTTTTTCGTAGAAAAATCTCGTTTTTAGTTTATGTTAATGTTTTTTTTTAATATGAAAAATCAAACGGTTTTCTTTAACCAAATACGTTTTGCCGAAAATAAAGATAAAATTATAGCTTTTTCTTAGTGAATTTTCTAAAATTATATTCGTCTCAGAACACAGTAGGTATACCTAAGTAAACAGAAAATAATAAACACCCGCACAGTTTAAGGGGTCAACTCCTGGCCTACTAAAGAATATAGGTAACTATGACAAAACAAACAAATCATATTAGCTTGACTATAATCCATTTTATAGGCAGATTGTATTAAAACTTTTCATAACATTGTGTAATACCGATCACTAAATCATCAAACTTTTAATGAAAGTTTTATTGATATATCAATATAACTAATTAATTGTATAAATTATATAAAACTAAATTATTTATTAGGTATATATAGGTTCATATCTTGTTATTATATCTATTATGGAATGTTGTCCATAAAACTCAGAAATAGAGAAAACTTGTCTAATGCGTTGTATATCTTGATAAATACGACATAATTCCAGCACGTAAGTTATTAATTGTAGGCACTTAGAGTCTACAGAATAAATCTAATCGTTTTACCGGGAATGTGCACGGAGCGACGCGACTTTCAACCACTTTTCAT
Organism: Hemistola chrysoprasaria; assembly: GCA_947063395.1. Lineage (NCBI taxonomy): Eukaryota > Metazoa > Arthropoda > Insecta > Lepidoptera > Geometridae > Hemistola > Hemistola chrysoprasaria. The sequence continues at coordinate 6,079,794 of OX346720.1, read as the reverse complement.
CCAGCACTGTAGACACAACTAGAGATTTCATAATAACATGTATTTTGTATTATAACCCACCATACCTTATTTTATAGCACTCGATTAATTCCAACTATCGTTTTTAGGGTTTCGTACCCAAACGGTGCCAAGGAACCCTATTACTACTAAGCATTCGTCGTCCGTTAGTCCTTCGGTCACAGAAAATCTCATAAACCGTAATAGCTAGACACTTGTAGTTTTCACAATAAAATATGAATTTCTATTGCTCTTATAACAATAAATAATAAAAATAAAATAAAAGTTTCTCTCCACACAACCAACTTGTTTAATAAGTTGTCATAGAATTTTACTGCAATAAGAATAAAATCTTATACTAGTTAGAATAATAGTAATAGGAATTTTATTTGGTAGCTGAGGAAAGGTGACACCTATTAAAAGGTAGGTAATAGGTAAGTACATGGTGGGTAGGAACCCTTCATATGCGAGTCCCATTTGCATTTGACCAGTTTTTTTACTATTTTGATCGGTTGCCCTACACGCGCGGCCCAATATGCAGAATGCAGAGCTAAGATTTGGTGGAGACACTAAAACCGGATACAAGGTATTTCCCATCTTAATTTGACGAGTAACTCACGAAATCCCCGCTTCGGCTCCCCTACTATAATACAAGCGATAAATATTAGGTACATAATTCCATTTATTACAGTTATGTTTTTATTTTATATAAATAATTTATGTTAAATAAGTTTGAGTATGAACACATATAAGTAAATTATTTGATTTATTTTAATATTTCACTCAATTATATTAATATAATATTTACGGATCAATAAATAAAATAATATCGACTATTATGGTTGTTTTCCATTGCAATTTATGTTTATTATATAACAGACCGACATGTGATCAAATATTTTATTATCACGTAAAATATTTGATCAGATGTCGGTATTTTTTATTATTTGTTTTTTATATGTATAACTAAAACGTATTTTAACATTGAAACTAATTTTATTTTAATCCGGTTGTTATTGCGTTTTCTTAGCTTATTGATCTGTTTTGAATACTTCGTCAATTAAATCAGTACTTTGTTGTTATTGTTTGTTACATCTGATTATAATTATTGTAATACATACGTATGTATACATTGTAACACCAATAATTATTATATATTTTGTTAGTACATAATAAGGTCTATAGTGCTCAAAACTTAAGCAAATGAAGTTGTGAATAAGACTTTTAGATAGATAGATAGATAGATAAACTCTTTATAATACACCGTACAGAGAACATAAAATATTATGAAAAAAAAGGAAGTACTTACAGTTAGTCTTATTAGGCAACAAGTGGCGATCTATTTCTTGCAAACAACCGAACGGAAAAGAGTAGAATTATGAATATTTCAGGTCGGCAGTGTAGTCATTGTTTTTTTAAAAAACACATTGCGCTTATTGTTTTCTTCGGATGCAAAAAAGCAAATAAAATATCTACCTGTTTTTGCAATTACCAAGTTACATGGGCTCGACTCGACATTGGATTTAGAAAATAAATATTTGCAATAAAATATGTAGCTTTAATACACCTATTAGCTAAGTATTACGTAGATATAACCAAATATGTATAAAACCAAACTAGGGTTTTAACTCAATATTAATTTGCAAATACAATTTAGGATCGTAGGCACTCTTTCATACTAAGTACTTATAAGTTGTATTTAAATAGATATTAGCATTTTAGGAAACTCGCACAATATCGCTAATATATCCTCTAACACTATGTATCTTTATGAGATAATCACATACTTACCATATAGGTATATCAAATATATACTGATCACTCTTTATTTATGTTAGCTCAGTCAATTTAAAAATTAGCTAACTTTAGCTATTAAGCTAAAGTAACCATTTATAGGCATGACCACTTATCCCGTAATATAAGTACCGTTTTTTACGCTCTATACAATGTGTGTAAAAGGTATAGCGGTATAGTAATATTTAAGGGGGTACATCTACGCGTCCAACTGAACAACTTTCAAAAGAAAGTATTTCGAGATTCGCGCAACAATTTTTCGACTTTCCATACAAACAGATCGGTTTTGTATGGAAGGTTGACATTTTTTTAAATTTATTACGGTTGGTGGGAAGATGCGTTCAGTTTAGTTAAACATAATAAAAAAACTTTTCTTTACTTTACATACGCTAAAGTTCCAAGATCCTATGTTCAGACTCGCCAAGTTAAGCCGGCCGTAGTATAAGTTCTGTGTTCCGGTCTGAAGGGCAATGTTACCAGTGAAATTACTAGGCAAGACGAGTTTCAATAACTAATATCTCAGGGTGACAGGCGCAGTGCAGTGTCAGAATTTTGAACTTTAATACATTGGGTGGCACTGATCTGTTACGGGCAATCATGATGCTGACCATCAGCCACATCATTTGCTCGTCTTGTCACGCACTATCATAAAAAAAATTGCTAAAGCTATCTCTCACAAAAAATATTCTAATATAGACAATATTCCAAAATACACAGAAATGTGCAAAAACCTGCGAATTAGTAAGTTATTGCTATATAGAACTCTTATAAGCGAGTCAAAACACGTCTACTTTAAATAGCTATTCGTTTCATTTTTCATGGGAATAAATGAATGGTTCGTTTACAATTAATTTATCTTGACTTGGCGCCAAATACTAGGGGTTTATCAAAGAGCCCGATATTTTTTACCTCGACCCATAGACCCTGTACTTCCGAGAACTTCAATGGGATCCGTTTAGGGTAATTTTTTTCGAGCAATATTTCAAACTAGTGAATGAGATAGTTCTAGTATTTTTCCATTCGGAGTATTACAGCGAAATTAATGTTCTGCTAAATAGGTATTTTTTTGATGATTATTAGATTCAGTTAAAAAAAAAAATTGTTAACAAAGCCGATTTTGTAAAAATGGTGCAACGTGTTATAAAATGCTATTGTCAGAGCAAAAAAAACCTAGTAGTATTTATGTTATAAGTAAAGTCACCTTTTTTGTAATGAATGCTTATTGAACAATTAGTAAGCTATACCTATAATATTTAATATTTGGCCGATATTCATGCCTAGAGAAACTTTTAAAACAGCTGTAGGTACTTAATGGTTTGGAAAACCCAATCCTTTATATTATAAACAATTATTTGGCCGGACTCGTTATTTTATTTCTTTAATTGACCATACAATTTAGAATGACGAAGCCATTTTATAAATAAGTATAATAAAATATTAAAAACAGACAACATAATATATAAAATTTTAAATATAATATGAGTAGAGTCGAGTTTCTAGACTATTAAGTAATAATAGAAATAAAACATAACATAACATACGTTCACGCCTTTTTCCCGAAGGGGTAGGCAGAGATGTACCCAGGACTCAGTCCCATGTAGATACACCCACATTTCGCCAGTATGTTATTGGTCCCATGTAATAGGGGGCGAGCCTATTGCCATCTACCGGGCACAGTTCCAGACTCCAGGCAGTTATTGAGATAATTCCTAATGGAAAAATCCAATATTTAACACTGCCTGACCTGGGGAAAGACAACAGACTAATAGAAATAGACTAATAGAAATTAAGTACTTTTTATAACATTACCTATATTGATATTATGTATAGTAATCATCATACTAGCCGTAATTTTACCCATTTTTTTAAGTATTATCCCCGTAGAAATTGTCTGTTTTAAAAGTAATCTATATTTGTCTACATCTGTCGCTATAGACTTGATACATTGGAAAATGTATCAAGTCTCAATAGCGACAGATGATACATTGCATGGGGCGTTTTTCATGAATTTTGGCATACCAAGAAAAGGCTACTACTACTACTACTTCCAGTACTATTTTTTCAGCCAATTTTTGCGGGGGCTGAGGTAAAGAGGTACTGCACACATTTACACAATCACGCAATTAAATGCAGTATACTTTATGTCAGCTGTGAAAAATAGTTTTTGATTTTAGTTTTTTAAGTGAAATTTCTGATAGGTACTTCACAATACTACACAGAGCTAATTAAAGCCATGTAAATATAACTGAGTTCATTAGTCTATGTGTAAAATTCATGTGTGGTCAAGCATTAAAATAGTTCTTAGATGAAGATAAAAGCGCTTTAATGACATCATTGTAGAAGTAAAGTTAATTCTGATTATATAGACATGTCGTCTCGTGATTTGGTGATTCAATATGTGACTAGAGTTAAAGACGTCGAGTTGCGGAAAATTGCCTGCGAATTTGACTTGACTAGAGTTTAAGACTAACACGCAAAAAATTTACTGTGAAAAATCTTAGAATCTAGTTAAAAGATTGCATCGCCAAATAAGTCATGTACAAGTGCATTATAAAATAGGTATTCATGACTTTAATGCAGTGTCTGTATTAGCTTTCCTCTTTTTTATTATTTTGTCATCATAATTGTTTTTATATTTAATTATTTTTTAACATTGTTGTATAATGATAATTAATTTATTTCAGGCAATAACACGTTACAATAACTTATATAAATAACAGAGGCCTATATTAATAAATATTTTACAGACCATATACTATAATATTAGTAAACTATTCTAGGAGATTATTCTTTAACCTCGCCTCCCTATAGCGTCAGAAAACGATGCATTTGGGCCAATACTCTGGAGCCAGGAATGTATCTCTATATTTCACAGGAACCCGGAGAACGATAAAATTAATTATGTTAAAATTAATAAATTATGAGTGTTATCAAGGGGCGGCACTGGACCGAGAAGATTGGAAAGACTTGGGGAAGGCCTTTGCCCAGCCGATAATATTAGCAGATTAGCAGATAATATAAGTATCATGATTTTTTTATATATCCGTGATTTGTTACGGTTCGTCAAAATATATATATATATATATATATATATATATATATATATATATATATATATATACCTACTTATCTAATAGTCTTTTTTAGACATAGATCCCAAGAATTTTGTATATCTATTTGGGTCGGGTTTTTATCTAAATAGTAAACAATCAGTGATACGGTCCGTTAAAATGTATTTTGAAGATTCTTGACGCTTCGCCGGCTATTAACACAACTTAAAATATTTCATAAGTATCAACTTTTTTCGTTTAATTACTCTGAACGAAGAGCAAAAAACAAATCATTTGGTTATTTTGTAGTATTTTTTTTTTTAATTTTTATAGTAAAACATTAATAAAAGAAACATCATAGGCATGTAAATATTTTTTATTTAATTTTTCCTGTTACTGATAAAAACACCACATAACACAAAAAAGTCGCCGGGTCATCACAGATTATCCTGCGGCAGAAGCGCAGGGCGTGCCCATCGCCATGCCAGCCTTAATGATCCGTCGGGCCCTAGCCAGCGCGGGAGCACCGGCTGTTTCAGAACCGACCGGCCTCGCCCGCGACGACGGTAAGAGGCCAGACATCATGACCCTCGTGCTATGGAGGATGGGACAGCCCCTAGCTTGGGACGCGACGTGTGCCGACACTCTGGCGCACCTTCGTGGCACCGCAGTAAAGGCTGGCTCTGCAGCCAATTCGGCTGAGTCCCTCAAGCGGCGCAACTATACTAATATAAATAGTGGATGTATATTTGATCCGTTTGGGGTTGAGACTCTAGGACCCTGGGAGAAAAGCGCCCATAGGGTCTTTAAAGAGTGCAGCCGGAGATTGGTAGAGCTGACACGTGACCAGCTGGCTCATATCTAGCACAGCGGATCAGTATTGTCATACATCGTGGCAATGCTGCCAGCCTTCTGGGCACGCTACCAATCGACGGCGATTTTGGCGAAATATTTTATTTATAGTTTGTTTTTAAGTCTAGTTTTTAATATTTACTTTTAAGGTAGTTCAAAAAAGTTAGTATAACCATAAAAAAATCTTGCCAAGTATAGGGTTAATTTAACCTAACCGCTTTGTCGCCACTACAAACAACTCTGTGGTTTAAAATGTTATGGTTTTTACCTCAGAGAGATCATACAAACAAGTACATTTAAATGAAATGGCTCTCTTAGTACGACATATTCACGATTTTCGTACTCGTACAACAAACACACAACAACTACACAGACTGCTACGTAACACACACTACAAAGTGTGAACGCGCCAAAATACTCAGAATCTATTAAAAAAGCTCATAGTCATATGAGACATAAACCTAAGCTCTACCGATCTGATTTACATTATTAAACAACATGCAATTATTACTAGAAACATGTTTACTTTATAAATCTCGAGGCCAAATTGGCTCCAATATACTTAATATGGATTCCGCTCACGCCAACGATATTTAGTATCAGAACATAAAACCATCTGGCATTATAATTTTTATAGAATACTAGTGGCCCGCCCTGGCTTCGTTCGGGTAGCAGAAAACATAGTTATTCCGCAGACTATTTTGTAGATATTGATAATAACTACAAAACCCTAGTACACTAAGTACTTTATTCTAACACCAATAGTTTTCACAGCGCATGCAAATAATGAGTGTTTCAATTATTGTGACTTAATCAAAATATATGGATCTACAGTCCGCAGACTATTTTGAAGATATTAATAAGTACTATTACAAACCCTTATAGTACATAACTTTATTCTACCACCAATAGTTTTCACAGCGCATGAAAAATAATGACAACTTCGATTATTCTGACTAAAGCAAAACAGATAAATAAAATGTCCGTGGACTATTTTGTAGATATTGATAAGTGATACAAACCCCTAGTACATTATTTTATTTTGCCATCAATAATTTTCAAAACACCCGCAAATTAATGATTATTTTTTGGTAATGATTTGACAATATTGATTAAATATAATAAAATAAAAATATTGAATATTGATGGTTTACAATATTGCAGTTTTCTTACGGATCCCTTTTTTTATTCAAAATTTCATATAACCTATGTTAGTCACACTGAATTAAACTTTCCACAAGTGAAAGAATTTTTTCAATCGTATCGTCCAGTAGTTTCGGAACCTATTCGTTACAAAAAAACAAAAAAACATAGTTTGTCTCTTTATAATTTTAAGTATAGACTATCTGCGCACTGCGGTTTTATCTTGAAAGTCCTTAAATATACCTCAGATACGTAACCCCATTTGTAATTGGATCTTAGCCACCTTAGCCAGTTTAGTAGTTGGGATAAAAAGTAGCTAACACGACATATTAAAACTGTCATTAAAAACGATTACCTATAAATAATATGAGTGGACTTGAAAGTTGAAAGACTCCTTTAGTAGGTTGCAATAAATTAATATCTACTCGCAAGATCATATTAATTAGGATACCACGTGTAAGTATTATAAATTATGTATACTTGCGTATTTTACGCAGTTATTTAGATATTGTTTGTGGTGATAAAAATTTGATTCTAAAATGTTATAGTGCTTTTTCATTGGTATAGTGCTTTTGCAAATGATTGTAGATATGGGTGTCAAATATTATGATCTCTTACTTACTCGTAGCTCTGGTGGGAAAGAAATGTGTCAAACTAAGCTATGATAAGCAGATCATCATATTATCATCATCATCATCATCCCAGCCGTAGGAAATCCACAGTTTATCATAATAGTGTTCCTGCTGTCTTTTAAATCGTCTGTGCACCGTGTGAGTGGACGTTCTACGCTTGCCGGTCCAGGCCCTTGTCCATCAGTTCTACGTGCTATGTGCCCTGCCATTGCCACTTAAACTTGTTAATCCGTTGGGCTATGTCAGTAACTCGCATTAGTCTACGAATCGCCTCATTTCGGTTTCGATTTCGTAGAGAAATTTTGGGCTTAGCCCGCTCGTAGGTTAGCAGATCTTGTTTGAATTAATACATTAGCTGTACCCCGCAGTTTCAGCTGCGTAGTCTTCGTTCCCGTGGGAATATCGGTATAAAAAGTACCCTATATATTATTCCAGGGTCAGATTAGACCTTCGACAGCCCAATCGGTTCAATAGCTTTGGCGTCAAAGAGTAACAAACATCCATATCCATCCATCCATCCTCACAAACTTTCGCATTTATAATATAATTAGGCTCGGTAGTAGGATTAAATTATATCCTTAGCTACATAGTCACAGCTTAGCACATCTCTGGTGGAAGCATCCTAAGTAGGTACGTCAAGGTCATCTTTGCCTAGACAAGTCTGTATCTGTATTATGTTTAAGTGATTTGTATTTATTAAGTCCAGGACTGGTTTTAAGTTGAAATACTACCTATCAAAATTGAGCAACACAACGGCTAAAAATCCCAGTTTTACGCGCGTGATTGGATGTTCACTAGAAAAACGTAAAGAGTTTATAAAATAAATCAGAATCACACGGTCATAATTAATACCTAGTTTGAATACAATGAAAAAAGTGGTATTCAAAATATTCTGGATATCTGATACTATAATATAACTGCTAAATTAAATAATAAACCAATATATGTATGTGTAGCTAAATATAGACAAAAAGGGAAGATCCAAAGACAACCTACTCATTCTTGTTGTCTATACAGAACAATAAATTGCTTTCTGATATGACTTACCTGATAGGTAAACTATTTTCAGAAAAAACAGGGTAGATAGATAATACTTTATTGTACACCACACACAATGAAATAACATTACAGGACACAGAAACTAAACTTAAATGTACAAGCGACGATCTTACCGCTAATAAGTGATTTCTTCCAGACAACAGAGGGCAAGACAAAGATTTTTTTTATAGGATTGTGTCAAATTCCTCTTAGATGGTATTTCCTTTTGAACATTGTATGTTGGTATGTGTATACAAAATATTCATGTCTGTTCAACTCACAACATAATGTCATTGAGAAGTTATTCATGTCTATATAACAAATAAATGAATAATCTGTTTTCTAAATAGCACAAAAATCCCAATATAACATTAGGTATAATAATGAAACACGAAACATTGCATGTGTGTTAAGAATATATTTAATATACGCCTTTTCAGAGTTTATAATTTAAGTAAGTATATTTATATTTTTTAATTTATTTGCTGACGATATTAATTTTTTATGGAGGTGAGTGAAACAAATGTACTGACTTTATTTAAAGTTAATTTTTAAAGTTAATAATAATATTAAAAGTTCGTGGAGCCCTTTCCACGATATAGTGAAGCGGAGTGGCATAACCCTCTTAGTAACCTCTTCACCCCAAAACTACTAAACCTATTAGGCTGTTTGTTTTCAGTAAGGCACATAATAGCTAAGGTCCTGGAATAAATTAGCTTTGGCGTGGAAATATTAATTAACGATTAAACAGTGGACAGATAAAGTTATGGCGCATATTAACGACTTTAAAAGCAATCAGATATTTACCATCAGGATGTGAACGGATTAATTATTTCACATCTGAATAACGGGACTTACCGAGCGCATCGTTGAATTATTTGAATTGAATTCTAATTATTTCAATTCAAATAATTCAACGATCCTCTACATCGGTGGCGTAATGAGCGCAAGCTAGTCGAGCTTAATCCGATCATAAGGTCCCGAGTGCGATCCCCAGTTCAGGCAAAGTATTGGACATAGGATTTTTCCATTAGAAATTATCTCTATGACGTCTGGAGTCCTGGAGTCTGGAACTGAGCCCAGTAGATGGCAATAGGCTTGCCCCCTATTACATAAGACCAATAACACACTGGCGAAATGTGGATGTGCCTACTATGGGACCTGAGACCTGGGTACATCTCTGCCTAGTACTTTGGAAAAAGGCGTGACTGTGTTTTTATACATTATTACTTTCCTCTGTTCCCTATATAAGGTTTTAGGTACACATAATATAGGTAGGTGCATGAATGCCATTTTTATGTTTTAGACCGAGAATTGAATTCTACTCATGGATCAATACTATGTTTCTGTTTAAGCCCAAAAATTATTTTAGTTTACTGATTTACCAATTAAAAATTACCGTTTTTAGATTTTTTTTTATGATAATGAGTGACAAGACGAGCAAATCAAGTGCCTGATGGTAAGCATCATGATTACACATATCAGACACAGTGCAACACAGTGTTTTAAAAATCAAAATTCTGCGCGGCACTGCACTGCGCCTGTCACCCTGAGATATTAGTTGTTGAATCTCATAATGTCAAGTAATTTGACTGGAAATTTTCTAAACGTTAAAAAAATAAAAATATATATGTATAATTGGGAAAATAGTGAACCTACTATTATATCCTTATTGTCCATTTAATGTATTAGTTTTTAAATAAACAGTTATTTTATGTAATCATACTTAAAATATTATGTTCTAGATATTACTAATGATAGGTGATTAAGCCTAATATCTCCAATAAATGTTCGACCAATGTGGTTACACCGGCGCCGGCGTCTCGATTCGTATGTAACATTGAATACCTACCTATTTAGAGTCGATCTCCAAAAGTTAACGAACCCATTATCTTCATTTACTTAGGCGATTAACTATAATGGTTTTTATTTAAAGCAATAGTGTACAACTAACAAGAATGTACGAAGGGTGATCTGATATATAGATCAACAGTCGGACAACGTTTACTATATTTAAGGAACAGGAAAAATTTGTAAATTGTGTTATGTTTTATATGAAAATAAAAGCATTTTTGCGACTTTACCGCAGCAAACAAAGCAAATAGTTTTGAACCACAAATTCAAAATCTCTACAGGAAACTGATAAAAATAATGTTCAGCTTGATGCTTCCAAAACAATGGGGAATGTCTATTTATTTTTGTTTTTTGTAATTTCAAAACCATTTGGAGGAATAAGGTTGCTGATCACTACCCATTACTTAAAAACAGAAAATAATCACGGATTATTATTATTTTCGGCTTTAATTGAATAACCTTCATTTGACCTTAGATGACGTCACACGTAGATTAATGGAAAAACGTGTGAGCCTAAAAAAAAAAAAAAAAAAGTGAAATGTCCTTTTATGTCATTAAGTTGTCAAATGTCGATGTATGTAAACATAACCTATATCTAGCCGACTGCAAAATCTTAGAAAGTTACTGTGATTTTATTGTTTACTGGCAGCTTCTTGTAAAGACCACCACTTTACTAGAGCTGTGACTTGACTGGGCTTGCCCTGACTCTGAATTGACCATATTAACTTGAAAATTTATATAACTTGACACTGGCAATACATTCGTGTGGGTCCATAAAAGAAGAAAAAAAAAAGCAACGAACAGTTTTTTTAGACAAGTGGGGTTATAGGTGTGTGATAATATAATGACATTGACAATCTGAATTTCATTGCCTTTTTTTTTTTCTGTTGAGGCCGCAGTCACCGTCTATAAAGCTTATGATGACGTCATCATCACCAAAAATTCTCAAATTTTTAAAAATGTTTTTAAAAATAACTACGACGAAAATAGCAAAAATATTCAAATTAGTTTCTTATATTGCTCTATATTTTCATTATCTAAAATAAAAATGGAGGTCAAGATAATTTGGACATTATAATAACTCGTATTTTTTACAGGATATTGTTAAAAGTTGACGTCATACGTTGACAAAATTGTTATAAGTATCCACTGGTGCGAAGAAATACAAATAATAAGTATAATAAGCGAATTAAAACGCGTTACGGTTTAATTACGAAACTGCTATTTTTCACACAAATCTAAACTTTCTACTGTTTTGTAATATGAGAATGTGGCTTAGAACATAGGAGTTAACGTTAGGTGGACCAAAAATAGTTGCGCGCGCGCATCCCGCGCGTGTAAAAATAAAGCTAGGACTACACTAGGACTATGAGGTGGATAGTGTCACTCACCCTGTGCACTGTGCACGTGATTGAGATATGAAAGCACACAGGTCACCACCAACTGTCAATATCTTTGATACGAACCTTGACCAATTGAAATTAATCTGGTATGCTCCGTAGCCGGCTTATTAAGTAATAACATCCACGCGTACCACTCACTCCCGCGATTTTATACACAACTGTATGTACTAAACACGTTTGAAGGACTGTACACAAATCCTTCCGCACCTTTATGTCAGGTTTTTATTATTTAATTAAATTCGGTAAATAAATTCGAAATGGTAATTTTAAAATGAGTTAACACGTGCCGTCGCGGCGCCGGTTGAGAGTATACTGAGCGCCGGCGGCCGGCGGCGACCCTCCGCCATGTTAAAAGCACTGCACAGTTAGTTTGATAGTTTGATAAAAAGTATAACCAATATTTCAGCGTAGGCACTGTTTACATGAGACAAGTTGCGGTGAAATTCGCTTGTGTGACCTTGACCTTTATTATCTTAATAATAGGTATGTAGTATGTACGTACATAATATAACATAGCTACATATTTAAAATATTTTATTTTTAAAATGTTAGATTATTTATTTGTATGATACTCTAATATTACGTGTTGTAACGTAGATTATGTGAATGATAATCACGTTTAAAATGCAAAGTAAAATTATTACGAGTTTTACGAGTTCTACATTAAATAGATAAAGTATTTGTACAGACAGCGGTAGTAATGTTTGTCAGGGCGTTGTGTTATCGCAACGGAAGCTGATAACCGTTCAAAATTAAAGGGCAAGCACATGTTACACAAGGATACACTAAATAACCCACATGAGATTGAGTTATAATTTTTTTTTTACTGGTAATTTCGTTGATAACCTACAGACAATTTATTTCTGTACGTTTTAAGTTGAAACTCATATCAACGATTAATGTCTACGGTCCTTTGCTTTTGTAAATCCAATTTCTAAGTTAACGCAATCAAGAGATACAGCTAATTTACCGCACATTTCCATACTTTGCTCAACGGACTCCTCTAGAATAGAATAGAATACTCTTTATTATCACCAAAATAACATAATACATATTAAACTAAAATAATATAAAACTAATTCTTGGTTGACAATGGGCGGCCTTATCGCTTTAAGCGATCTCTTCCAGGCAGTCTGGACGGATAGGGGAAAGATAGGATGAGTAGGGGATGGGACCTCTACCTCTAAGGTACTTCCCGTTGGCCTAGCATCATGAAATTTGGCAAGAATCAAGATCTTATAAGATACGTGCTGATAAATCTAATTGCTTCAGTAATTTGAGCTTGAACAGGTTATTCTACAGAACATAATAATAATTTGATTGATTTTTTAAAGTTCCTTATGACCATAATAATAGTATATTTCTCTAACAACCTAGGTGGCGAAGGCGAAGTCACGCTTGCGCTCCTGCCTTTATTATATTTGTCACACCACTGACCAAATGTGTCTAAGTCCCTAGTACCTGAGCACTCAGTAGGTGTACTGTAGTATCACATATTTAGCTTGTCATGTGTAATTGGAGCAATCAGGTCGCAATAATTCAGAATGCTCAGATGAATCTAATCGTATTCTGAGAATTTTACTAACAACTGTAATTTGACTATGTTTTGTAATTGATCCCATATATCATGTACTTATAACAACTTTGTTAAAGAGTTCACGTGTTTTCATGTACATACGAGTAGGTATCACTTCACAATGTTATAAACGCGAAAGTTTGTATGGATGTTTGTCACTCTTTCACGCAAAAACTACTGAATGAATTGGGTTGAAGTTTGGTACGTAGGCAGTAGGTAGTTTATTGGAATATTCCTTCCCGATATTCCCACGGGAACAATACAATTATTAGTATACTAGTGTACGCACAGCGGCTTTGCTCGGTCGCAATAATGAAATATGAGAGTTTTATACAAAAACTTTGACGCATTTTTTGGACCTCTTAACATGTGAATTTTCAAAAATCTTTTCTTAGCACACCTCTAGACAACAAAAAGAACGTACATTCAAAATTTCAAGTCTTCTAGGATCAGTGGTTTGGGCTCTACGTTGCATTTCAGTCAGTGAGTCATTTAGGATTTTACCTAATAACTAATAATATATAATGATTATCTAAGTTAGTCTATAAGGTGTATAGTTATATGGGCCTCTGATGCTTTAGATTTAAGTTTAATTTAAGTGAGTACTGTATTATTGCCTGAAATAAATGATTTATAGGTATGTATTCTTGAACGAATTAATCATCGTCCTAGTATGTATTGCATCAGCACAGTACGAGTAAAAACAGCACACGACCTTTTGCGTCAATTAGAAGCGGAGCGCGTTGATGTCTTTTGTTTCAAATATTTCAACATAACATAACATACAATCACGCCTTTTCCCAAAGGGGTAGGCAGAGGTGTACATACGACTCAGTCCCATAGTAGATACTTTTTGACCCATACTTTTTGCCAGTATGTTATAGGTCTCATGTAATAGGGGCGAACCTATTGCCGTCTACCGGGCACAGTTCCAGACTTCAGGCAGTTATTGAGATAATTCATTCGGCGGTCAACCACTACGCCACCGAGGCAGTTAATGGAAAATGAAAATTTCACATATTTTGAATAATCAAGGACATGGACTGTCAAAACTTACTAGAAGTTTTTTCCCAATATTAGTCCCCATAGATCTCCTTCGCAGCGGCCTCGTAATTCAAAGGTCTCTTAACTCGTGACTCAATCAATATTCTATGGGCATTACTTACCGTGGCCTCACGAACTGAGCGAACTTAGTGCTAAATACTTAATTATGTACATTTAAGGGCCTGTTTTGTTGGTCAATGTGTGGAATGTTTTCTTCCGTACGCTGTGGCGTCTTTAGAAAGGATTATTATGAATTCTAACAAACCCTACCGCACTACCGCGTAGACAGTATGTTCTAAGAAGGCGGTAGCGTTTTGTTCAGGGATCTATGTATCGAACTCTCCACTGCGCATCGATACGTATGCCTTAAAGATTATTTTTCTTTAAAGCGAGTGTGAATAGTCAAGTCGGTAGGGGTCGATCGGCCCAGTCAAAAGTATCTACAACCGAAATCATGAAACTCGAATAGTAGTAGTAGGAATAGTTTCTGCTACCCCAATGGGAACAAAGCGTGACTGTGTATGTATATATGTATGAATGTATGTATGTATGTATGTAGGTGTGATTCCGTAATACATTGTTTTCATATACAACGTGGTGGAATAATCCGTTTCAAAAAGGTGTACTTAATAATACTTAACTTTTAATCAGTTCAGTAGTTTAGGCATAGATATGTTAAAAGTATACTATAGTATACACTTATAAGTACATACATAATATTATGTAAAATAGATATCAGATTTTACATGTATATTTAGTGGGAAGAACCTGTTGTAAGATAATTATTTAGATTCATAATTACCTATTATCAGCTTGGGGTTTTGTATCTGCGAAAAACGATGACGTCTGTGTTTGAGGAAAATACATAATAGTCCCTCATTTTGTCTGTTCAGTCACAGGTTCAGTTTACAGTGTGGAGGATTAGGTTATGACTTTCTCTCATAATTACGGCAGACAGGCCGTAGTTCCCAAACTGCCCACCTGAATTGCTGAAATTGGTGGCAATAAAGGCATCTATCTAATGGTAAACGCACATTTATCCGAGTCGAACGAAACGAATTTTAGAATTCTTTATATTATAACTGCCTAGGCGTAGTGAGCGCAAGCTCGACTGCCTATCACGAGGTACCGGGTTCGATCCCCAGGTCAGGCAAAGTGGTAAATATTAGATTATTTCTATTAGGAACTATCTCAATAACTGCCTGCAGTCTGGAACTGTGCCCGGTAGATGGCAATAGGCTCGCCCCCTATTACATGGGACCAATAACTTCTTAGGAAAAAACGTGTTTTTCTGTTGTTATTTTATATGAACCTCTCCATACTGTTTATGAACCCGCGACGAAAAGACCTAACTCGAAGGTTGTTCTAAGATTTACGTGCCTGTGTGTCTGTCTGTGGCATCGTAACACCTGAACAAATGCACTGATTTTGATGTGTTTCAAACAAGTAGTGGCAGGCCTCTTTTGCAAGGGGGCCGCCTGGGTAAGTACCACACCTTTGCCAGTTATTCGTCCGCCAAGCAGTAGTGTGCTAACATTACTGTGTTCCGGTATGAAGGGCAATGTTACCAGCGAAATTACTGGGCATGATGAGATTCAACAACTCATATCTCAGGGTGACAGGCGCAGTGCAGTGCCGCGCAAAATTTTGAATTTTAAAACACTGGGTGGCACTGTGTCTCATCATGATCGCCCAATCATGATGCTTACCATCAGGCATCTGATTTGCTCGTCTTGTCACTCACTATCATAAAAAAAAGGTAAAATAACAACTGTCAAATGTTATTTCTTAGATTTGATCGGCTATATAATATATAGGTATGTGTTCATTCCTTAATGTTGGGGATTAAATACGTATCTCCATATATCTACTAAAAACCGATTATGGAAAATAATACAAGTAAAACAATTCGTTTAACAATGCGTCAAAAAACGTCGCGTTACATTTTCTACTTAAATCACAGATAACATAACATCAAAGAGCCCTCTTTCATGTAATTTAGTATGAACACAAAGGTTCCTTTTTTAGAGCCATATGCCAAAGAGCCATGATTTCGATTAAATTTATTAATTTAATATTGCCTTTTTTTGCAATTCTAATATGCCATTTTTTGTTCTTGTACAATGAGCTGAAATGTAGGTTATTATTTTTTTTACTATTTTTATGTTCCGGCATATAAGATAAATCACTTTTCAATACAACAAGAAGAAAAAATTCCCAATTCATGGCGGAATGCGAGGAACGTCTGCTGGTTTAGAACGTTTAGGCTTCAAACATGTCATAAGTTCAATGTCATGTCATATGCAAACATTGAATCTAGCATAAAACGAAAAGAGTCACGGGAAGCCCTTATGCTGTGGCACTGCATAACCTTCGCGAATGCATACATTCCCTAAACAGTCGTACCTTATTTTAAAGTACTTAAACTAAAACGACATTGTTATTGTTTGCGGAAACTTGGAAACAATGTCACGGCAAGGATCGATTGGTATGCACCTCCTGACATTATGTCCCTTGATACTTCCTTCCGAGAACAATGTAGTATTTAGAGAAAACAATTTACTGGCTTGGGAGTACGGAAATCTATAAATAGGTTTTTTTTTATGATAGTGCAAGACGAGCAAATCAGGGACCTGATGGTAAGCATCTGATTGCCCATATCAGACACAATGCCGCCCAGTAGTTTAAAATTCAAAATTCTGCGCGGCGCTGCACAGGCGCAGTGCACCCTGAGATATTAGTTGTTACCATTATCATGCTCAGTAATTTCGCTGGTAACATTGCCCTTCAAAACGGAAAACAGTAATGTTTGCACATTACTGCTTGGCGGATGAATAACCGGCAAAGGTGTGGTACTTCTCCAGGCGGCCCCCTGCAAAAGAGGCCTATCACTACAACCATTACCACCGCCACTACTGACATTGCTGTACTCCAAAATGTCATACTGTTTCCCAATAGAAAATAGACTTCTGAGAACATTATTATGTTCTCAGAAGTTGTGGTCACTCACTGCTACAATTCAGGATATCTATAAAGTTTTGGTTTCTCCGAAGTTTTTTGACGTAGATTGTATAATAAAGGCAATAGGTACCTAATATATTTAACTAGTATTAGAAGTTAGAATCAGTCATTTAATTCCCCATATTTTTTTAAAGTAAATATTAGCAAGACAATTTTCCTGAATTAATTTTCAATCTAACTCTAAATAACAAGAACTAATTGAAGAAAATGCCTAACGTGCAATTATCTGTTAATGAATAGTTCCACAGCCCGACCTTATCAGAGGCGCGGGCGCGGCGCCTTGACCGAATTACCCGGACCGTGGAAAATCTTTTCATAAATAAAATAAACAATAATGCTCTTTAATTATTATATTAATTACGCGTACTACTATTTTACCCACTAAGCACCTTTGTAATATAAACATAACATACATTCACGCCTTTTTCCCGAAGGGGTAGGCAGAGGTGTACCCAGGACTCAGTCCCATAGTAGATACACCCACATTTCGCCAGTATGTTATTGGTCCCATGTAATAGGGGGCGAGCCTATTGCCATATACCGGGCACAGTTCCAGACTCCAGGCAGCTATTGAGATAATTCCTAATGGAAAAATCCAATATTTAGCACTATGCCTGACCTGGGGATCGAACCCGGGACCTCTTGATTGGCAGTCGAGCATCCGCCCACTACGCCACCGAGGCAGTCAGTCTTTGTAATATATAAAGGTATAATGCTCAAACAGGTATTTTCACGCGATGTGCGTAGAGCCTTGAACCCTGCATGCTTCGAATACATAACATACTCATTTGTGACTATTAACTTATTGAGATTCATGATTTTATTAAAAATTTAATTAGTGTTTATACCTCAGAAAAATAATTACCTACTTAAATATAATAATAATATGGGACAACTTGCACACACGGTCATCTAGTCAAACTAGGCTAGAAGCCTGTACTATAAAATAACCAGATGATTGATATGCATACTTATATAAGCTTATGACACCCAGACACAGATCAAACAGACATGTTCATGCACACAAATGTTTGACCTGGCCTGGAAAATACATATTATAGTCGTATATATTATCATAATCATAAGCTTCATAATAACCATTTGAAGTGGCCATAAGAGTTTGACGAAATTTTGCGATCAAGAAGTCGACTACAATAATATAATTATACGAGTACCTATTAGGTAGGAAGGTACCTATGTAAGTAAGGTAGGTATATACATGCGAATTACTGACATACTTCGATCTCTGACTTCGATGTAATTATTTTTATAGCATAATAATTAATAACCACTGCATACCAATTACAAAAGGGCCTTGAGGCATTTTCAATTGTAATAAAATATTTACAGGAATTTAGTCTCATGCAATTTTGTGCATTGTTACATCATCCATACACCGGACGAGCTGGTGTTTGGATATCTGAATGTGTGGTTCATTGCGGTTGAAATACGACCGGCTGTATATGCTAATGAGCCGGAACTCTTCAATGGAAGGTGTGGCTTGTTGATGTTTTCGTCATCACACTAGACACGTGTATATGATACTAAACTATCAATGAACATGGCCGAAATTGGGACTACAAGCACAGCTACAAGTTAGGTTTATATTGTGCTGTCATTAAAATAGCATAGCGCATATACACACTAACGCCCTCTCTCGATCGTAGTCGAGGTTTGCGCGGTGGGTGACGAGTAAAAATTAATTATTATAATAAATTTATGGTTTCAATGGACAGCTTTACTGAACTATCTACGGTTACTCTTAAACTAAATACTTATTATAGACAGGGTTGGGCAGTATTTGAATTATACATACATACATCCTCCTCCTTGAGTCGTGTTCCTCATGTCTGAGGGTCGTACATACATACAGTAAATACAAATATGTATTTTGTTGTATTTGTATTTCAATTACTTCCTTAAAATGTAATTTGTAATTCGTATTTCAAATACCTGACGCAGCGGTATTTTGTAATTAGTATTTCAAATACTTGAGGCTTCAAAAAACATTTTAACATCAACATACATTTAACCTTCATTTAGCGATCGTGAGCGTGAGTGCGAGGCGAGAGTGTAATGATGATAAAGCAGGTGGTTAGAGTTGGCAACACTGCACCTGTTATGTATACTGTTCGCTATGTCTGTACGTCAAAATTGGCCAACAAAACGCAAAAAAATTTACGTCAGATTATCAATTTCAAGCTAAGATGTCAAGTGTTTGTTGTTAGTTTTTTCACGGAATAAATAATATTCTGTTCTGTGTAGAATACTGTTCTGTCTAGATTACTTATTTTGTAATTTCTATTTCGTATTCCAATTAAAAATAGCTAAAATACTGTATTTTGTATTTTATATTTCAAATATCTACTTAAAGATACTTTGTATTTCAATTAAAGCAGCAGGCTCAAAATAACGCAACTACCTATGGAGAGGGCTACGCTCGAGATTTCTCTGCTAGATCGAATCAGAAATTAGGAGATCCGTAGACGAACGAAAGTTACCGCATAGCCCAGTGGATTAGCAAGTTGAAGTGGCCATGGGCAGGGCACATAGCACGTAGAACTGATGGCCGATGGGGCTGTAAAGTTCTCGAATGTAGACCACCAGACCAGACTGGCAAGCGCAGCGTATAGGACGTCAACCCCCATAATAGACAGACGATCTAATAAAGACGGCAGGAACGCAGGATGCAGGCTGCTTACAACAGGACTGGATGGAAATCTAATTGGAAGGCCGATGTTCAGCAGTGGACATCGTATGGCTGAGATGATGATGATAATGATCAACATACTTATATACTGGTAAGTACCTACCACCTTATAATTATGTGGCGCCTCATTCTTACTAATATATTAGGTAGGTACCTAAGTTACTCGTATCAAGAAAACTAAAGGTTGATGAAACTTCGAACTAAGATTGCATCTTGGTATTATTTATACCTTCATAAGCTAACAAGGCAACTTACAGGAAATCACGGTCCAAAAATTCATGGAACACCTAAAAATAACAACTACGAGTTGAATACTGATGGCTTTATGGTTTTTTTTAAACTTTTGGCATTACATTATATAATCAGTTTATTTATAGTTAGTTGGGCCGACATTATTTCCTATACAAACATTGAAAACCCAATGACCAATGAGGTAATTTCTTCATTATTGTTGTATTTTAGTTACAACTAATCACAAAGTGGTATTTATCCAGTTATTTATACTACTTACAAAAATTCAAAAAATATGTTTATAACTGCAAATACCAATGTTTAAAATATTTTCTTGGGAATATTATAATTCCGTTAAGTTACTTGTAGTTTTAAAATGTATCTTTTGTAGTTTAACTGGATAAATAACACTCTTAGAGTAAGAAAGCAATTCAACGTCATTGATGCCACTTTATAATTAGTTATTACTTAAAATAAAACACTCAAAGACTCAAGTTTTGACAAAACAGCTACTTTATAATATAATAGTGTTTAAATAATATATAAGTAGCTATATTATCTATGTATATACCTATATATTGCACATCGCCGTCGTTAAATGTTTACTGTCTTTTTCCATCCCCAGGTTGTCTGTAAGAAATTGCTTTACGCGATAAGACCGCCTGTTGTTTACCGTGTTTTTTGTATTGTCTTTTTGTAAAAAATTTATTTGTTTTGGTATGCAATAAAGTATTATTCTATTCTATTCTAAAATATTACATGAAAATAAATTCAGTTAGGTTAGTAGGTTAGTACGAATAATTTACTAAGTATTATTTTGAATTTTATTGTGACCGTTTCCATTTACTCTGCCTACTGCCTACTGCTATTAGTAGGTTGACCACGATAACGATATTTTCAGCACAAGCGGATACACAAGAGGTGATGTAGGTACACTTTAAAAACATTATTTTGAGAGCGTGCAGTCGGAGGCACAGCCTGAAACGGTTACGGGCATTAGTTACAGTACCTATGGGCATTGTTCCGTGTCTGACAAGGTCGGCTGATGTAACACTCGCGTAGGTTGCACGAGACGCCTCGGTCATTGACCTTGCAGTCACATATCGCGGTACTTAGAAATAATGGACATGTGGACCATTATTTCTAATTACCATATTGACCATAAGATAATGTTCAATCTGCGTTTATTTTATGTCTTATCTACCAATATAATATAAGGTAAGACATACATACATAAAGCATCTAATTATTTAGTTCAGTAACAGTGACTCCGGTACCTCGGTACTCCGTTGTCCATTATAAATTATAAGTATTACAACCGATGTATACATACTTAAGTATGTATAAGTATCAGTTTCATTGGTGTAAGATGAAGGGGGGCGTGTACAGTCCGCACGCAGGCTTTCTTTATATTAAAGAATAAATGTCAAGATGGGAGTCCCACAGGGATCAATTTTGGGTCCTTTCCTGTTTTTGGCTTATATTAACGATTTGCCTTACATGGTCCACGGTCTAGCAGATATCGTTCTATTTGCCGATGATACGTCATTGATTTTTAAATTTGATAGGAAGGATACTTCACTAGTACATGTTAATAATACTTTAGCAAGTATATCCAGATGGTTCACAGCAAACAATCTGTTATTGAATGCGAAAAAGACTAAATGTTTGAAATTTTCGTTGCCTAACGTCAGAAGTATAGAACCAATCATAGTTCTTGACGGTGAAAGACTCAATATTGACAATGCAACTTTGATCCTTGGCATAAATATAGACTCTAAACTGCAATGGAGCACTCATATCACCGAGCTCTCAGGGAAACTAAGCTCTGCAGCTTACGCGGTTTATAAAATTAGGCAACTAACAGATGTAGCCACGGCGAGATTAGTGTACTTTGCATATTTCCATAGCTTGATGTCTTATGGGATTCTGTTGTGGGGGTCAGCCGCAGATATAGAAACTATCTTTATACTACAAAAACGTGCGATTCGTGCCATCTATGAGATGCGTCCACGCGAATCCCTGAGGGAATTATTTAAAGAAATAAACATACTGACCCTACCATCCTTATACATTTATGAGAACATCATGTATGTGCGTAAAAATTTACATAAATTCAAATTAAATAGTGACCTTCATAATTTTAATACTAGGAATAAAGACAAAATAGCTGTACCTAGCTTTAGATTATCTAAAACAAATAAAAAGACATTCTTAGGAAATAGTGTACGTTTCTATAATAAAATCCCCAAAGATATAACTGTGCTCTCAGAGGGTAAATTCAAAACCTATATAAAATCTACTTTACTAAAGAAGGCTTATTATAAAGTCAACCAGTACATAGAGGACAAAGATGCTTGGAAACTTCTGCATAGCCGCCTCGCGGCACCTTCAAAGAAAACGAATGTAAGCAAACCAAATATTGTGAAACTATCTGTTGAAAAAATTAAGCCCTACAAGTTTCTTGTGCGTTCTTCTTATAGAGGTATCTTTCCGAACGCACGGTAGACTCAGTACTGTTTATCTTTATTGACGTACAAAAGTGTCAGATTATGACCTATTTGAATAAAGCTGTTTTGAGTTTGAGTTTGAGTTTGAAAAAATAACAGCTATATATAATTAAATTTTCTTTTTGACAGTACTTATTTGGTTTTGTTTATTTATTTTTAAACGGTTTTATTAGGAAAACTAAACTAATATTAATTTTAGGAAAACTTACAGCTAGTATACAAATAGGAAGAGAAACAGGTACAGAAAGCCAATTACAAGTTTTCACTTATAGTTTTGATTATGATTTTGATTATATGTATTATAAGACTGCCTCGCGGTGGCGTAGTGGGCGCAAGCTCGACTGCCGATCTTATGGTCCCGGTTACGATCCCCAGGCCAGGCAGTGAAATATTGGATTTTTCCATTAAGAATTATCTTCATAACTGGCTGGAGTCTGGAACTGTGCCCGGAAGATCGCAATAGGCTCGCCCCCAATTACTTGGGACTAATGACATACTGGCGAAATGTGGGTGTATCTATTATAATGGGACTGAGTCCTGGGTACACCTCTGCCTATGCCTTCGGGAAAATGGCGTGATTGTATGTTATGTATTATTAAATTGAAAATATTAAGATAAAATAGCACAAAGTACTTCTGAGCTAGGGCACGTTCTACAATAAATATCTACTTCCAAAAAAAATTTTTAGATCGATTTCAGTAGGAATTGGGAGATTGAGCGAGCCAGCAAACACCAGAGATAAGTCCATACATTTTACGGGCAACGACTTTCATCACCTATCAAAAAATCAGTTACAGTGTACCTATAGGTACCTATAGGTACCTATAGGTAAGTGATTTTTTGTCTTATGTATATATATATATATATATATATATATATATATATATATGTATTATACTTATGTCTGTCACTATTAACATAACATACATTCACGCCTTTTTCCCGAAGGGGAAGGCAGAGGTGTACCCAGGAATCAGTCCCATAGTAGATACACCCACATTTCGCCAGTATGTTATTGGTCCCATGTAATAGGTGGCGAGCCTATTGCCATCTACCGGGCACAGTTCCAGACTCCAGGCAGTTATTGAGATAATTCCTAATGGAAAAATCCAATATTTGACACTTTGCCTGACCTGGGGATCGAACCCAGGACCTCTTGATTGGCAGTCGAGCATGCGCCCTCGACGCCACCGAGGCAGTCACTATTGATAAATAAATATCCTGGATAGCAGATAATAAAATCACGGTCACCCTACAAATACGTGATACGTGTCTCTCATACGCTTGTCTCGAATGTTTCGGAAGTGAATAAACCGAGGCAATACTATATACCTACTTATACTATAGGTACCACGAGTTGCAAAAACACGGAGCTTTTGCGGAACTGAAAACAGGAACAAGTTATAACGCGGAATAGTAATCGTGGCCATAAAATCCTTATCGGGCGTAGTTGACGGATTGCTTAGATTGTTACGACTGGTTTTAATTATTAGGTACCTACCTATAGGTAGTTGGTAGGTAAGTAGATAAATAATATGTTAGGTATTTATTGTTTAAACCTACATTGCTGCAAGAATATAGATAGGTACTTATAGCAAAAAGTAAGAACTAAATCGATCGATCAAAGAAGTCTGTCGTTTTACCTACATTCGATACTCGTATTTTGCCTGTGTGGTTCCCGGCTGCCGGCTATAATGAAGTCACCCCTTTCTCACCCCGTAGGAGTGAAACCCAGCAGAGTTACATATCTGGAGATTGGGCAGCAGCGCTCTCCGGCACCAAGTATCGCAATCACCAAGCCACCTGCCAAGCGTGGTGATTACAGCAAAATCCCCCATATGAATAGTTTATCACGTTCTATGGGGGAGGCCTGTGTTCAGCAGTAGATGTCTTCCGGCTGATGATGCTGATGAATACTCGTATACAATGTGTTACAATAAGGACTAAAATAATAATAAGGGACAACTTCCACACACGGTCATCTGGTCCCAAACTAGGCTAGAAGCCTGTACTATGGTAACAAGATGACTGATATACATACTTATATAAGCTTATAACACCCAGACACAGATCAAACAGACATGTTCATGCACACAAATATTTGACCTGGCCGGGGATCGAACCCGGGGCCTACGGCACAGAAAGCAGAGTTACTACCATCTGGGCCAACGAGGCTATCAAGAAGTGTATCTACCCGTTAAACTGAACAACTTTCAAAGGGAATTGTATACCAGTATAAGTGAAGCTCTGTGAACTAATCCCAGGACTCACGTCAATGTGAGACTACCCGCCCGCCAATGACCACACACACTGTGTACACACTAGGCTAGTGTGGGAAGCTCATATCTCATTTTTAAAATACATACATACATTCACGGGAATCAGGAAAAGTAGGGATAATATGTATGAGTTGTATAGTGATAAAGCCCATTCTAATTCAGAATCATTTCATGAGTATGTTAGAAGTTATTCAAAAATTTTTAAAGCAGTTTGCATCCAAGCAAAAGCCATACATATTAGAGACAAAATCCGCAGATCAAGCAATAAAAATAAGGCAGTTTGGAAAACAATAAATGTAGAGACAGGTAAAGATAAACGAAGAGATACTGAATATAAATTATTAATACATAATGAATACATTACAAATGTTGAGGAGGTCGCTAATATTTTTGTTAATTTCTTCTCTAACATAGCCCCTAAAGCGACCAAGTCACTTGATTCATCCCCAGACTTGGCGGATGCTTTTCTTAAAGAAAACTTCCAACGCACCATAGCTAAATTTTCGTTTGAACACATCTCATTAACTGATATCAAAAAGACGTACAAGAGTTTAAATGTTAAAGCTACTGAGGATCTCTGGGGTCTATCTGTAAAAATGTTAGATCCTATAATAAACACAATTGCTCCTTACTTAGCAGACTTGTTCAACCTATGCATAGTTAAAGGCACGTTTCCGGAACTAATGAAAATAATTAAAATCACTCCCATCTTTAAATCGGGAATTAAGACAGATCCCTCCAACTATAGGCCAATCTCTGTTTTGCCAGTATTAAGTAAAATCTTTGAGAAATTGATGCTGAACCAACTGCTGTCACATTTCAATAAAAATAGCATATTACATTTTAACCAGTATGGTTTCACCAAATGTAGATCAACAACCGATGCGGGCTGTCATCTCATGACTCTTGTCTTGGAGGCTTGGGAGCGTTCACAGGATGCCATTGGAGTGTTTTGTGATCTCTCCAAAGCTTTCGACTGTGTAGAACACAGCACGTTACTGCGCAAGTTAGAAGTATATGGAATTCATGGGAATGCCCTGAACTTGGTGGAATCATACTTATCTAGTAGGCAGCAGAAGGTAAGCGTCAATGGTATCACATCTGCTAGTTCTCCTGTCAAAATGGGGGTCCCACAGGGATCAATTTTGGGTCCTTTCCTGTTTCTGGCATATATTAACGATTTGCCTTATATGGTCCAAGGTCTAGCAGATATAGTTCTATTTGCCGATGATACGTCATTGATTTGTAAAGTTGATAGGAAGGATACCTCACTCACACATGTTAATAATACTTTAGCAAGTATATCCAGATGGTTCACAGCAAACAATCTGTTATTGAATGCGAAAAAGACTAAATGTTTGAAATTTTCTTTGCCTAACGTCAGAAGTATAGAACCAAACATAGTTCTTGACGGTGAAAGACTCAATATCGACAATGCAACTTTGTTCCTTGGCATACATATAGACTCTAAACTGCAATGGAGCACTCATATCACCGAGCTCTCAGGGAAACTAAGCTCTGCAGCTTACGCGGTTTACAAAATTAGGCAACTAACGGACATAGCCACGGCGAGATTAGTCTACTTTGCATATTTCCACAGCTTAATGTCATATGGGATTTTGTTGTGGGGGTCAGCTGCAGATATAGAAACCATCTTTATACTACAAAAACGTGCGATTCGTGCCATCTATGAGATGCGTCCACGCGAATCCCTTAGAGAATTATTAAAAGAAATAAACATACTGACCCTACCATCCTTATACATCTATGAGAAAGAACATCATGTATGTGCGTAAAAATTTGCATAAATTCAAATTAAATAGTGACCTCCATAATTTTAATACTAGGAATAAAGACAAAATAGCTATACCTAGCTTTAGATTATCTAAAACAAATAAAAAATCATTCTTAGGAAATAGTGTACGTTTCTATAATAAAATCCCAAAAGAGATAACGGGGCTCTCAGAGGGTAAATTCAAAACCTATATAAAATCTACTTTACTAAAGAATGCTTATTATAATGTAAATCAGTACATAGAGGACAAAGATGCTTGGGAACTGCAGCATAGCCACCACGTGGCACCTTCTAAACAAACGAGTGTAACCAAACCAAATATTGTAAAACATCAGTTGAAAAAATTAAGCCCTACAAGTTTCTTGTGCGTTCTTCTTGTAAAGGTATCTTTCCGAACGCACGGTAGACTCGTTACTGTTTATTTTCATTGACGTACAAAAGTGTCAGATTGTGACCTATTTGAATAAATCTTTTTGACTTTGACTTTGACTTTGACACGCCTGTTTTCCCGAAGGGGTAGGCAGAGGTGTACCCAGGACTCAATCACATAGTAGATACATCCACATTTCGCCACTATGTTATTGGTCTAGGGCGCTATAGGGCGAGCCTGCCATCTATCGGGCACAGTTCCATACTCCAGGCAGTTATTGAGATAATTCCTAATGGAAAAATCCAATATTTAACATTTTGCCTGACCTGGGGATCGAACCCGGGACCTCTTGATTGGCAGTCGAGATTGCGCCCACTACGCCACCGAGGCAGCCCTTTTTTTTGGCGAGTCTTTTTAAAATTCAGTCTAAAAATTATGTACTTACCTCAATGACGTTGTATCCTTACTCTGAGACTTACCTACAATATCGGTTGTAGGTTGCAAAGAAAATGCAAAATCAGTCATTTTCATCATTTATTTATTCATGAATATGTTATTTACAAAAGTTTTCGGTGGACATTCAATAAGCTTTGTAGAATCTGAGCAAGCGAACCGTGCGCTTCACTTTGATAAAGTACTTGGACTTTTAATACAGAAATAAAAAAATAAAGGCTATATACTTAGTAAGAATTAATATACCTATCGCGCGAATTATTTTAAAGCAAAAATACATGAAAATTGCCAATGCAATACCTACATACAAATACTTTGAACCAATACTGAATTAAATAGGTATCAACATCAATATTAGATATAACATAATATACAGATTGAGATAGACAATACTTTAGATTAAAATAATTAATTCCATTCAATATGAGGATAGGACTAAAATTGTCTCAAAAAATAGAGTCATGTTCTAAAAGTTCGCGATCTCCATCCTTACTAATATCTCGTGGGCATTATTTGATTAGGGTTATTGGAATACCATTGAAAGGAATGATTCTATACAAGTAGCATTTAACAACTATATTTCTGATTAGAAATATCCTAAGGAAACTGACTCGGAATCCAAGGAAGTTGGGCCCAGAAAACCTTACACTGACTATCCTATATTGCCGGGTAGAGAATGATATTTGCAAAAATATTTCCAAACATAGTAGCCCTCCTATCATAGCTATTTAATTTATAATTTGATTTGAATAAAATGAGGTTAAGTTCTAGGTATTTTTTTGATCGCGACGCACGGTTGTCTGGAAGAGATCGCTCTTAGCGATAAGACCGCCAATTGTTACATTATTTGTTATAATTGTATATTTAAATTTAAGGTTTCATGTTTGTAGTGTAATAATAAAGAGTTAATCTATCTATCACGTTCTAATTTTAGAAGAACATTTGCTTATTTCACTATAATTAATGGCGATACTAAAAATACTATTTATGCACATTTAAAAATCTTATTATTAGGCCTATCAAATAAAATCAAAATTATAATGCAAGGTCGACGTGGCCCCGAAACAAACTCCTTTTAAACTAAAAAAAAAATTAGGGTATTCGCACATGAATCGGTGCATAGTCGCTCGTAATTTTGTTTTTATATTACTCTTATCAATTAGGTAGGCCCCTCACTGCGCAATTCCATCATGAAGGTTAATTATCAGAGTAACAAAAGTCAAATATGCGATTCTGCGCGATCAAAAAACGCGCAGTGTGCGAATTGTCTAAATCTTTCAAAAGTTTCTTATCATCTCGGTTTTCAAATAACCCTACTCGTTTCAACTGTTTATTCCCCACTCGTTATATTAACTTCCATTACATCGATTATAATTACAACAATTCATCGCCATCTACAGGTAAATATTTCATCTTAAAACATAATAACACTTTTGGTTTTTACATAAAGCTTTATATTCAACAGTAACTTTTCAACTGTCTGTATTCAATTTCTATACAACTGTAAACATTTTATAATAATTAATAATAATTCTTATATTATAGCCATAAAATACGAGCATAAAAAGAAATATATTAATAACGATTCCCATTATTTATTTCATTTATCACTCATTACTTCTAAATCTATGTAATTTTGTTTATCTAAGCTTAAAGCTATAATTAAGCTAAATTATGCATTAAAACCGAAATAATAACGACAAATATATATATCTATGTACACGGCAAGTACATATATGCCTAATATAATAACCTAAGAATAACAAACCGGTTTGGTATCAATCGTGAATATAAAATTGACTGCGTAACATTACCTATATAATCACTCCTATTTACTCGTAATATCTAGCGTTTACTTACATATAGTAATTGTTCAAAGCGATGGCACCCAATATTTAGATATATGAAGAATGTTGATGAAAAACTTAGTAATTTGCTATTGTACTTATAAAGATATAAAGACTGACTTCAACTGACACAATCCAAATGGATATTTTATAAAAGCCGCTTCAAGGCGCGGTGCACACCTTATTCGCCGTCTCGCTCACACTTACCCACATTTTTATGGATATAAAAATACTACATGTAATTACGTAAAATAAAAACGACTAGTAACTAGAAAATAACAATACAAAGTTTCAGTAAAAAATCCAATTTAATGCAAACAAGTTTTCAAGTAAAAAACCTACACAGATAAAAAAATGTCAGAATAAAAAGACATCTGCAAAAATGTGGGTACGTGTGAGCGAGAGGGCGAATTAGGTGTGCACTGCGCCTTAATAAAATTTCCAAATAAACCATAAGCTTTTTATTTAAAGTTAGGCTGAGTATCACCAGGGGGAATACAAAATGTCGATTTGGTTAATTTTCCATAAAAGAATTCTCTAACTGACAAGTGCTTTTAAAATACACTTTAATTAATATATATCTATTGGCACAAAACTGTATATTTTTAATAAAACAAGATGAGTAACAATTTTTAAATCAGAATAGCCTTAATCAATATTCTTCAATAGCCTCGAGTTATAGCGATTTTTGAATTTTTACCATAGTATTTATGTAGGAGAGTTAATTATGTACTAAGGTTTGTATTACAATGTAATACATACAAATCTCCCCCTAACTCACCCAATAAGTACCTATCCTCTTCTAACGGTATTCTCATATAATTGAAAGTCGTCAAACATTAAGAAAACTTCAACAAAATCCAGCATTCGAAAATATTTACACCTAAGTATTTACATTTATTGGAATTACGATTTTGATTGTTAGGCTTGTGAGATTGGTGTTTTATTTGTATTTTTATATTGTCTTAAAATATATAGCACTATAAGGAATGGCTTTACGCTGACGCTACTTTCAGGGCTCATTTTATGGGTTCTGTACGTTCAAAGGAATAAATGAAACCCTTATTGAATCACTTCGTTATCCGACTGTTCGTCAATCAAAACATACGGCCATATTACTTTATGGTACTTCCCGTTGATTCAGAATCATAAAATTGGCAAGAAGCAAGATGTTATATCACAAGTATATATAAATCCCTAAACTGTAAAATTTAACAAAAAAATTGTTGTTATAAGCATGTTATCAGTAGATTGGAACTAAATGACGATGTTCTTAGAACGCGGTAGCATTTTGTTCGGGTATCGAACAAGGTACGGAACCCTACATTTAGTATACTTAGCAAGGTATAGCTGGACATAAGAGTAGAAAATAATGGGGGCGCCACTGTATTTATCAATTGGAAAAACTTAAGTCAACACGTACACTTTAAATTAGTTCCGTTTCTACTCTTTTCTGTCAAGCTATATGCCTTTGCAATTTATTTTTGCCAGTTTTTGCGGAGGGCGAATTAAACAGGTGCATACAGCACACATTTACATATTCACGCAAACAAATGCAGTTAACCTTATGTCATGTTGTGCGTGAAATAGTTTTTGATAACGTAAATGGCCCTATTAACCAGCAGAGAGGAAATCCTTGCGAATACATTTCCATAGCGCTATATAATCAAAGTATATTGTCAATTACTAAAAATGAACGACTCAATATTTTATCATCTTTAGAATTCTGTTTCTAAGTACAAATTATAAGTACAATAATTTAATATATTGCTAACAACTTGTGAAATGAGTATTTCTTCGATCGAATCAGCACCACGACTGTTTATGGCACTTTAAAATAAACCTTATTCCGAGTGTAATTAGTTACAAAATGCAACGCGACGTAACGCTTTATTGCTTGCAGTCAATTCCAGTTTCCTTTTATATTTTTTTTATTTACTTACACTTATTATATTTTAACGCTAATTGAATACGTTAGGCGGTATTTACACGTGAAGTGTAATTGCGATAGTTTTTAGGAAAAAATAAATAATGATATTACTGTACAGTCAGCATCGAAAGTCGATGGACACGTTCAGATTTTCAAAATAGCCATATAAAAAATACCATATTATGCTA
Organism: Hemistola chrysoprasaria; assembly: GCA_947063395.1. Classification (NCBI taxonomy): domain Eukaryota; kingdom Metazoa; phylum Arthropoda; class Insecta; order Lepidoptera; family Geometridae; genus Hemistola; species Hemistola chrysoprasaria. Next base: position 6,048,077 of record OX346720.1, on the reverse strand, counting down.
CTCCTTCTAATATTATAAATGCGAAAGTTTGTGCTTATGGATGGATGTTTGATACTCTTTCACGCCAAAACTACTGAACCAATTGGGCTGAAATTCAGTTTAGGTTCTGGAATAACACGGATACTTTTTTCCCGATATTGCCTTGGGAACGATGTCTACGCGGGTGAAACCGCGGGGCACAGCCAGTACCATATAATTTTAATGTAGTGCTGCTTAGTTAATTTTGAACAAAGTATAATAATGTCTATTCAAAATTAACTGAACACTTCATTAAATTGTTTTTATGTAGTTATTGACTTTTGAAGCTGACCGTACCAACCACACAAATTAAGAATCAAATGTTAGGGGTCCTATACACCACCACTATGATTCTCTCTTACTATCTCTCTCTTACTATATATATTTTGACACGAGAAAGAAAACCACGCCGGTGAAATTGGTGTGAATGGGCCCTAAGATTGGATACATAAAATTTCTAAACAATATATTATTATTTAAACTTTTTTTATATTTATAGGCAATAAATACAAAATTACATATTTTGTGCAACCTTTTATCCATCGCAATTACATTTTCCAAGTGAATACGTAATGGTAACTTTACATAAACTAACGCATTAAAACGATGCATTTATATATTAACATATCTTAATTATTACATTATTTAATCACTCTATACAAATAATGTACGAGAATTAATAATTATTATCTACGAGTTCAAACTCTTTCCTAATCTCCAATGTACATGAGATCGTATTTTTGTTATTATAAAGTTGGAGTCAAGGAAAAAGTTGTAATCTTTTGTGTTGGGCGCGTCTAATAAATTTCTGTATTTTTTAAGCACATTAGGGATGCGCCAATTTTATCTTAACATTGCCGCTACAAAGAATTATATCACTTTTTATGTGTTGTTTTTATATTATTTCAAATATCGTTATGTTCCATTATTTTGACGCTCGAAACACTATTCAATAATTTGAAATAGGCATGATGACACTATAACAGATTAAAAAAATAAATGGTTTTAGTGAAAAATATATATCGAAAGGATTCTAAAAAACGACCCAGTATTATTGAAAACATTGAGATTAATAATATTTTTAATAAAATAAAAGTACAAAAAATTGCAATCGGCCATCTTAACTAAAACGCCAAGCAGAGCGAATGACGTCACGCCTCAGTAAATACTGTTACTGAGAGTATAAACACTTGAAGTAAATATTTACCATATCGCATTAACTTTTGTTGTGTTGTGATCAGTCACTTAATTTGTTATATATTCGTGGCAATCCAGGAATCATCGAAGATGGAACAAGGTTTTATTAAGGCAAAAATAAAATATTTACTTTGCGTGACGTCAGGACCCGACGCCATGACACATACGAGCGTTTTCGCGCTCATTTTAAATTAGAAAGTTAAAAATGCATAAATTTGCGGTAAAACGTAATGGTTTTTTAAAAATAATGTTTTTTTCGGTAATATTAGACGTGTACCTACATTAAGAAACGGGATTTCAAAATCTGTCACAATGCCTATTGTATATCTTCCGAAATGTGCTGAATTATCACATTTTATTGTTGATCTTAATAGGTGCCTCATACGTTTGCGATTTTAGCTCTCTTTGGAACGAAAATGTGACACGGTTGGTTTCTATAAAAATAGGCTTGCGGTATTTAAAGTTCGTTCAACTCAAATGAAAAGGGTCACCATACGTTTTGCGGTGAATTATTAGTATGTATTACCAGGTTTGGGACACACCGCTGAAGCTACATGTAACTGTGGCGTCCGTCTTGACGGTACTATTTCTATGGGCTAGACAGAGAGAAACGCGATTGAAAGAGAGGCAGCTTGTAAATCAATATGGCGATAATTAGTTAGGCGCTGTGCGACCATAATTGCACTTTATTGCGTTTAAACTAGAGTTGCTATTTAATTAAATGATTTTGTGGAGTGTCCCTTCTGTCCACGCGCGCTCTCAGACTAGATACCGCTGGGCCGCTGTCATACTTGTCAAATGCGGCAACTAAAACTAATCCGAAGTCGGCGTACGCGTGCCTGTCCACGAGCACTCCTTGTAAACAGTTTTTTACGCACACTAAATTTGAAAATTGCCGCAATTTTAGATGTGTTGTTTTTAGGTCGTTCGGTACCTGGTGCAGAGCGCGAGCGAAGACTTATCAATGATCTAAGATGTAGTGGTTCATAGTACGCTTTCCCGTTGTTCTGGCGGTGAGTCGGGCGATGCCGCGGTGCGAACGATGGCGGGTGGGTGTGCTAGTCTCGCGCCCATAGTAATTGGCGTGTCATCTTCGTCTTCTTCTTCCTTCTCTTCTAGATCCTCGTCTATTGGGGTCAGGATGTCAGTGGGCGCTGGGATCTCTTCCGGTTTCCTAGGGAAGGGAATATTTTGAAGATACCAATAATTACTTATACCAATAATTTTGTACTTAACAACTTAAAAAAATAAACATATTTAATGGTATTTTTCAATTCTTTAAAAACAACCCTTTTTGGTTTGCCATGGTTAGTATTTCCCGAGTGTTGCCTGTCACAAGTTAAAAACTTCCTTTTTTACACAATTGTTTTTACACCTTTTTTATACAAATATACCTTATAAAATATAGCTTGATACGTGTTGCTCAACAAAACTAAATTTTTTGGTCATACATATTTTCTTAAATTAGGTACGTAAATGGTATCATATCAGGTAATTTATAAATGAAATGATATAATTACCCTCTTAGAAATTTATTTTCGGAAATACGGCCAAAAATTGATTTTTGTTCAGTTGTCAGGTATCATGAACAAGTTGATGTTATCTTAAGGAAAGGCAAGGTCAAAAGTACCAACAACCGACGAGCATGCATGAAGAATGTAATCAAAGTGGAAGAAGCGAAAGTTGTATGTCGGGATCGTAGCAAGTGGAAAGAAATAGTCTCTGCCTACCCCAACGGGAACAAGGCATGACTGTATGTATGTATGTCAGATATCAGCTATATTTTAGAAGGTATTTATTATATTCCATTTCAAATCTCTATCTCTATCATTCTGGGACAATTTGTATTGTGCTGTACTTATAGAGATTAACAGAAAAAAGTAGAACATAATAGGGGCGCCACTAAAAAAAAAAAATTACCAACAATAAAAACAATAGAGACAACACTCACACTTTTATTTAGTTCCGTTTTAGTAGGCAACTAGCCTAGTTTGGGACCAGATGACCGTGTGTGGAATTTGTCCCATATTAAAAACAAAAAAGAAATGATTTTGAGGAGTGTCCCTTCTGTTCCCCCTTAGTATTCTATGGCAAGAGTGAATAATACGACAGATAGAATACCTGCGGAAGTGCGGCGCGGCAAACGACGTGAGAGTGGCGGCCAAGAAGAAAGCAGCGGCCATGTAGAAGGAGGCGTCATAGTTCCCCGTGGCGTCGTACACGGCGCCGGCCAGCGGGGACCCCACTATAGCGGCGGCGCCACGGAACAGTATGAGCAGCCCGAACGCATTGGTCAACTTGTCCAGCCCGAGCAGATCCACCAGGATGATCGACGTCAGGGATATGTAGCCCGCTGAAAACGTTCATACATAATTCTCGTGTCACGATGTTTATGAGCAAACTCACCCAAAACGACCGTTTGACCGATTTTTATGAAATCTTTTGTGTATATTCGGTAGGTCGTAAACCATTTTTATACCCTTAAGTGACTGCCTCGGTGGCGTAGAGGGCGCATGCTCCACTGCCAATCAAGAGGTCCCGGGTTCGATCCCCAGGTCAGGCAGTGTTAAATATTGGGTTTTTCCATTAGGAATTATCTCAATAACTGCCTGGAGTCTGGAACTGTGCCCGGTAGATGGCAATAGGCTCGCCCCCTATTACATTGTCCATTGTCACTTCAACTTGCTAATCCTTTGCGCTATGTCGGTAACTTTCGTACGTCTACGGATCTCCACATTTTTGATTCTATCTCGCAGAGAAATCCCGAGCATAGCTCTCTCCATAGTTTGTTGTGCTACTTTGAGCTTACTAAAAAGTAATAAGGCCCACAGTAATATAAGACCACGTTTCGGAGCCATTATAGCTGCTGGACATTGGCCTCCCCCATAGAGAGGTTATGTCTATTCTCGCCACGCTTGGAAACAAAAACAATATTACAGATTAATTATTATTATCTATCAAATTATGTATAAGAACCATGCCCAAATTCGAGAGATAATACTCACAAATAGCGATGCCAAAGGCAATAGCGATTGCGACGTATGAACCGTAAGAGTAACAGAAAGGTGTTACTCCCACCGCTACCTGCAATTAAAGACAATCACTTTTATATTATATCATATATTTATTAAATTTTGACTGCCTCGGTGGCGTAGAGGGCGCATGCTCGACTGCCAATCAAGAGGTCCCAGGTTTGATCCCCAGGTCAGGCAGTGTTAAATATTGGATTTTTCTATGGTAGTTTCTATCCCAATATTCCCACGGGAACGAAGACTATGTGGGTGAACCCGCGGGGCACAGCTAGTTAGATACTATAACCGGTTTAAAGACCAATGTTACCAGCGAAATTACTGGGCATGACGAGTTTCAACAACTAATATTTCAGCAGGCGCAATGCAGTGCCGCGCAGAATTTAGAATTTTAAAACACTGGGTGGCACTGTGTCTGATATGGGCAATCATGATGCTTACCATCAGGCACTTGATTTGCTCGTCTTGTCACTCAATATCTAAACTTTTGTGTAAATAACCATGTGCAAGATTTTAAGAGGCGATATTTATGCTCCTGACCTGAACAATGAATGTGTCTGTTCCTAACAAATACCTGACTTGCAGAAGAGAAGGCTTTTCGCAGAGCCTCAATGTCGAACGGTGTCTCGCAAAGAGTCACCAATATTGAGAACCCTATTATACATTACATGCATTGTATTTTATCTAATTTTTTTTAATTTCACATATTTTTTTCTTTTATTCTGCTGTTTCATTTAATGTAATAATTGTTTCAATTAGTGTAATTGGTTTAAGCCGTAATAATATAAATAAATGAAGAATCCTTACCGTAGCAATAACAAGACAGATGTTATTGAGCAGCAGAGAGTCCATCCAAGGGAAGTCGGCCACCCAGCCGCACGCTATGCGTCCGATAGTGTTCGTTATACCCACTATCGACAGCAGGAACGACGCCTGAGATTGTTCCACGCCCTGCACAATTACAAATTATCATATTAAGGTTAAACGTCACACGTACCAAATGAAAATACACAGATGTGAAGAAATAGGGAATGATTTTCCACTCGATTGTTTGTGGCTGGCTCTTAATCTGGCCTTTATTTGCGCGAAAACATATTTTCTTAAAGAAAACCTTACAGTTTCTTCGTATTTATGAAAATTGTAAAAAAGTAGTTTTTAGGTTACATAACCTACAAAAACATGGACATCCATGTTTTTTTTAAATAGCAGAAAAACTATACGGTTTTCTTTAAAAAAATATGCACTAGTAGCATGTAGTAGAATAATATAGCATCCCTCCTTTTTCCCAAAAGAGGTGGATCCTGGGGACCCAATTCATACTTCGCCAGTTATGTTTTTTAAGTTCCATGTAATAGGGTGCACAGTTCCCGACTCCAGGCTGTTATGGAAATAATTCTGAATGGAAAAATCCAATAACACTGCCTGACCTCGGAATCGAACCCGAGACCTCTTGATTCCGCATTAGATCTCGCGACCAATACGCCACCGAGGCAGTCAATCAAACCTCAACTAGGCCTGGGACACTCCGCATTAGAAGTATTAAGCTGCAAGTAGCTGAGCGTCCGTCTTGACGGAATAATTTCTATGGGTATTTTATGAAAGAGACGGGACTTAATCGCGCAAAAAACATTTATTATTTACCTCGACGTTTATTGCGCGATTAAATCCCGTCTCTTTCATAGAATATGTGTTCGAATCGCGAAAGTTTAAAAATTACTAATTTCTATGGGGTAGCCTCCGTGGCGTAGAGGGCGCATGCTCGACTGCCAATCAAGAGGTCCCGGGTTCGATCCCCAGGTCAGGCAGTGTTAAATATTGGATTTTTCCATTAGGAATTATCTCAATAATTGCCTGGAGTCTGGAACTGTGCCCGGTAGACGGCAATAGGCTCGCCCCCTATTACATGGGACCAATAACATACTGGCGAAATGTGGGTGTATCTACTATGGGACTGAGTCCTGGGTACACCTCTGCCTACCCCTACGGGAAAAAGGCGTGAATGTTATGAATGTTATGTTATGTTCTATGGGGTAGACAGAGAGAACAGATACAGATATACGCGATAGAAAGAGAGGCAGCTTGTAGATTAATATGACGATAATAAGTAAGGCGCTGCGCGACCTGAATTGCACTTTATTGCGACGGAGCTAGAGTCGCTATTTCTTTAAATAATTTTGAGGAGTCTCTTCTGTCCTTTTTTTTTAATTATTAAAAATGTATACAAAACAGAGTATAATGACAATAAAATATCATGAGTAAAGGTGATTACTAGATTACACTCCTAAATTATGTGCACACAACATGAACACAAAATTAAATCTACTTATATATAAGTATGAAGCAGAGTTACAAAATTGGATTTTATACTTATTTTGTAATAAAAAAAAAAAGTTCATATTATTTATTCCTTAGATAATATGGACAAAATATCACTCTTGAATTTTGGCAGTTTGTTGTTAAAGACATCAACTGAGTCATGATGATGAATAATTATATTAGTATGTATTAGTATTCTGTGAAAATACTCACGTTTTGCTTAGCCGCATCGACTATGTAAACGAAGGGCACATAGAGGCCAGCCATGCCGAATATATTGGACACTCCTATTAACATGAACGCGGGGTCCCGGAGTAATGACACGTCCAACATAGAACCCAGCGCCGACTTGAACGATTCCGGTAGGGTAAAGCACGGGCATAGGGAATATTCTGAAAATGAAATGAAAAATTATATTAATTTATATGTTTTTATGTTTTCTTGCCGTGTTTAACCAACCGCGGAGTCATAGTTAGTTTTTATGAAGGCGGCTGAGACCGGCAATTTTCAATTTGTAGATGATGCCGTTTTATCGTGATACACTCTGATATCAGATATGCTGTAATAATTTTACTTGTAGCTATAACATTAACGAGCAACTCAGGTGCCTGATGGTAAGCATCATGATTGCCCATATCAGACACAGTGCCACCCAGTGTTTTAACATTCAAAATTCTGCGTGGCACTGCACTGCGCCTGTCACCCTGAGATATGAGTTGTTGAATCTCATCATGCCCAGTAATTTATCAGAAAAGATCTGTCTGAGACACTCGCCAAATCCATGGACCTTGTAAGCTGCTTTTCGCGTAGTTTTTCTTTATTATGTAATATGTATAAATAATGTATTATGTATAAAGGAATTCTCGCGGAAACGTGTATTACTTTAGTTTGTCTATAATAGCCAAGTACAATTTTAATTTTCATTGTTTCATTGTTGTCACTCCACGGAAAGTTGACGGGCATTCGCCAACGAAGAGCAACAATCACAGCTTAAAAATATTAAAATACCTTAGAAATTGTATTACTCACGTTCTTGCCTCTCCAGATCTCCAGTTTGCCTGCTCTGTGGCAGACTGAGCACAGAGTTTCTATACCCTTGCAATGACTTTTGGCTCTGATATTGGGGTAGGTTGAGAACAGATCCAGAGTAGAAGATATCCTTCCGGGACATGGGACGAACCATTCGTGACGGCTCTCTAGCGCCGGCGACGGATAGCTTAGAGTTGTACATCTGGCTTTCTGTGTCGCCCTGAAAATGTAACACAACAATATATACATACATACATACAGTCACGCCTTGTTCTCGGTGGGGTAGGCATAGACTATTTCCCTCCACTTGCTACGATCCTGACATACAACTTTCACTTCGTTCACTTTCATTACATTTTTCATACATGCTCGTCGTTTGTAGGTACTTTTGACTTGGCCTTTCCTAAGAACAACGTCAACTTGTTCATGAAAAGTACGCCTAGGTCGACCGCTACCGACTTGACCATTCACACTAGCCTTATAAATCTCTTTTGTTAATCTCCTTTCATCCATCCTCTCCACATGTCCGAACCACCTCAGCATTCCTTTCTCTATCTTTGTCACTACATCTTCTACCACGCCACAGCGTTCCCTTATCGCACTATTCCTCATTTTGTCCATCAAGGTCACTCCAGTCATGCTTCGCAGACTTCTCATCTCCACAGCATTAATCTTACTTTCATTCTTCTTCTGCCAGACCCAACATTCACTACCATACGTAAGTGTAGGGATCAGTACCCCTCTATGGACAGCCAGTCGTGCCTTTTTAGACACTTTCTGACTGTTCATAAAAGTATGCAATATATATATTTATATAATATAATATTAAATTAATCCCTACACACAAACTCTTAAAACCATCTCGATATCGTCAGCTTTACACAAAAATGTTTCAAACAAAAAATAACCGCATTTTCATTCATTTAGGACTTTAGGAGATAAGATGCTAAGATATGTAGGGGGCAGTGGTTAGGTCATATCGGAGGCCTAGTAGGAATCTTGGCTACCTGAAACTCTGACAATATAGGTTTTCCACATAGCCCATATTAATTGATGGACTCGAGCAGTGTAATTGGGGTAACCCGTTCCGTTAGAGTATAAATTCAAATTATTTATTTTATGCCAAAGACAGACACGTCCAACTTATAACTTTTTCGGTCAAGGGTTAAAAATACCCTTTGTTTATTGAATTTAAATGTTAGGCTGAAATCGATCAAACTTATGATATGATTCTTAGGGTATCTTTTCAAACATTTGAGACTTTTACTTTCATTATATAGTCTAACTAGCTGTGCCCCGCGGTTCCACTCGCGTAGTCTTCGTTCCCGTGGGAATATCGAGATTAAAAGTGCCCCATACGGTAGGGTAGGTGCTATTCCAGGGTTTAAACTATGTACATACCGAATTTCAGCTCAAACGGTTCAGTAGTTTTTGCGTGAAAGAGTAACAAACTTTCGCATTTATAATATTAGTAAAATATTATAAATGCGAATATATTCCGCAAGATTTGGAAATGTACACTTTATTTCAGTCTTCAGAGCATAATTCATAATTTCAAAATGAAGACATTCGTTAAAGCGATTCCGGGAATCCGGAACATGTTTTAAAACGGTAACGAATTCTGTTTGGAGTTTCGCCAACCGTTGTTGATTTGGCAAAGAGATGCAAAGTTCAAGGCCCCGCTTTTGTTTATAACAAAGGTTAAATTCGTCGAGAAAATCAATTCGTTCAATAACCTTCGTAAGTATAGCAACTATTGCAACTGCTACAATGAAATTAAGCCATATCAGAAACATTTGCCATACGTACGTTTCAAGTATATAAAAACACAGTACACTAATAACAGTAGTTCATGATCATAGAAATTGGCCACTATTGGTTTGTGTGCGTTCGTATCGCACACATGAGCATAATTTGTGGGGGACTCAGGTGTCGGCAGTGTGGGCCGTGAGTGTGATCGCGCGCATCCGAGTACACGCTGCACGTATTCGTCTGCTCTCACCCTCTCACCAGCATTATTTGATTATTTAGCCCAGTTTTATATTAAAAATTGTTTATCATGACTTCGAACAGAGGCAAACTTAATACGAACTACGCATGCTTATTACGAACAGTAGTAGAAGTGTGTTAAGCGTTTAATTTCTCAATTTCTGCTGTCAAACGGCATACAAAAAATGACGTTTGACAGCAAATTTTACTATTGTTGCTACGCGTCTGTATGTTCGTAATAGGGGCACCGAACTTATCATTCTTTATAATACCTACTGAACGAGAAAAATAAATATTTAAACAAACCTAGTGCTGCCCATAATACGCAAATAATATCTAAAATAAAAGTGACAACCCCAAGCGTCAACGAAAAAGTAGGCTATTAACCCGCCGACCGGCCTTAGACGAAATGTTCTTAGTGACTGTGATGAAAAGCTGGGTTTTTCATTCGTTTAACTTTCATAAGAATACTAGCTCAAAAGTTGCCAGAAGAACTTCGACAATGAAATGAAAGCCTATAAATATTTGCCAAGCGTTTCAGGTTTTTGTTCGGAAAAATCTATTTTTATATTATTTTGCAAAAGCAACTTACGTCGTTTTTATATTGACTATTCATAGAGGTTTTGGACGTCGCTCTGATTGCAGCTAAGGACGGTTTAAATCTGAAAAGAAAGAGGAACTATATGTTACAAACAAATCCATAGATCATGACACCTGGAAACTAGAAGGTATGAATGTGAATTATGAGTGGGATGAAACGTCATAGAGTTATATAACGTCATACAGAACAAACCGGTATATAAAGGTTTTTATGTGATTTTTTGTATATAAGCTTCACCTATGGAATCTTCCAGTAGTTTTCTACTATGGAACCGATTGATAATATTTATAGAGAATTTTCTGCATCTGTAAGCATCTGTACCGCGCTTTATTGAAGATTAATTCAAAACTGAACAGTTTTTTTTTACATTTTGTCAAACGATATATAATTCAATCTTTTATCAATTGAAAATATTGTTTACTGACCATAAAATAAGTAATATTTTTTTTTATAGACTAAGCTATCTTTTCACTTGAAATACACTATGAAGAAAAAAATCACCCACGATGACTAGTAACTTCACGGTAGCTCAATTACACAGGTAGAGTGCCGCCACGCGGTTTGGTGCGAAAGGTGCGGGTTCCTAAAATTTATGGGTAAAGTTTATATTCTCATATCGTAATAATATGTAAAAGGTTTCTTACAAACCGACCCACCACCAATAAGAACATTCTACACATTACTACCTATCGCCTGACCTATCTATATTCTCATATCGTAATAATATGTAAAAGGTTTCTTACAAACCGACCCACCACCAATAAGAACATTCTACACATTACTACCTATCGCCTGACCTATCTCCCGTGCTCTGTTTCCGTTGTCGATCGAAGAACGGCACGGATCCGTTCTTGGGCAGTCCGGGCGCTTGAGCACTGAACGCGGGAGATGACACGTTACGAGACATCGCTGAAGCCGGGTTCACTATCACATTGCCATTCTCGTTCTGAAAATGGAAACAGACACTGGTCAAGATTACTTCCCAATCATTAAGATTTTACATGGCAACACCACTAGTCAAAATACAGGCTAGTGTTCTATAAGTTTGGTCCAGTATATTGCCAGAGATTTTTGGTTTGCTTCGAGGCTAAAAAAATATCGGAATTTCTACTCTGAAATTATTTTTCAGGCAAAAAATCAAACAATTATTAAATAGGGAGATGTTGTTCCCAAGAGAACCAAATCACATGTACTATGATACAATATTATTATGTATAAACTTAGTACTTAGTAAGGCCCATATTATATGTTGAAATTCATCCATGAATGAACCATGATATTAAAACCACATTTAATTATTACCATTCCAAAAGCACCCATACATTACATATATATAAAACCCATAATACATTATCACAATATATTATTATACTTACCAATTTCTAAGTAGATCAAGCTGCCAAGATCAATTATTCGGAAGATCAGTCCTGTTTTTATACAATCAAAAACATAAAGACTGCCTCGGTGCTGATACTGAGAATAATTAAAAAAATAGTCTAAAGCTGTGTCCAGTTCACGAGCGCCGCGCGTAATCGTTCGCACTCTTTAGATGCGGTCTTAAAAACCTACGATCGGTTCACTTTCGAGAGCGGCAATGATCGAGGCATCGTTTGCAGCGCGCACTCCTTAAATTCGATCCTTAAATTCACATCGAAATTGACACAATAACCAACGATATTAATGTTCTAAACTGTACTGCAATCCGTACACCTTACTTTAGTGTAGCTTCGACATCCATGCAGTGTGAACGCGTGGAACGCTGTGTTAATATTACGGGAAAACAAATCGATACACGTCTATGACAAAACTGATCTAACCTTCTTCTTAACATCTCCATCATCAGCGACCTTAGCCTCGGTGATGGTGGGCAGCGTGGGCACGGTGGGCACGCCGGGCATGCTGGGCATAGTGGGCACGCGGGCTAACGCTTCAAGGTTCAACGATGAATGCACGCCCGGGTCTATGTTCAGGGGGGCCTGAAAAAGAAGGACTGTCTTTTTTTAGATTCCGTGAAATTGTAAAACTGTATATTTCACGTCAACTGACTGCTACAATAACAAGTAATGATTATTTTTATTAAACGGCTTCATTATATTGTGATCTAAACTAAAGGCAAACCCCGTCACTCCATACAATCGGTCGCGCGCAATAGCCTACTAGTACTACGTAGAAAACATAACGTGTGTATACGCGTCAATGTGTGCGTAGATACAGGCGTTACTGCCTCGTTGTCTGCCTGGGGCCTGGTCGCAGGCGGGGGGAGGTGAGTTTCGTTTCTTTACATAGTAATAGTACTATTCTTTGCTAAAGGTGTGTGTACCAAATATCAGATCAATTTGCAAAAGGAAAGTGGATCAAGTCAAGCTATATCACCATCATCATCATCTCATCCGTTGAAAGTCCACTGCTGGACGTAATAGTTATTATTCTTTGGCTGGACATAGGTTAGGCCACGGTTGAGCTACAACACGAGGCTCTTCAAAGAAGAGTGAATAGAGTATTAAAGGGTGACCGCTCAACATCAGGCACACCATCTGCTTGCCGGTTGGCGAGCGCAGTTCGATGGTTTTACCCAGAGGATTCTGCTGCCCGTCCTCTAAATCTGTTAACCTTAAGGTTAAACGTCATACAAAATGAAAATACACAGATATTAAGTTATGGGGAATAATTTTCCACTCAATTATTTGTGGTTGGCTCTGAATCTGGCCTTTATTTGCACGAAAACATAATTTGTTAACGAAAACCTAACAGTTTCTTTGTATTTATGAAATTTGTAAAAAAGTAGTTTTTAGGTTACCTATGTTAATGTTTTTTAATTAGCAAAAAAAGCCATACGGTTTTCTTTAACAAAATATGTTTTCGCGCAAATAAAGGGCAGATCCAGAGCCAACCACAAATAATTGAGTGGAAAATTATTCCCTATTTCTTCATATCTTTGTATTTCCATTTTGTATGGACCTTAAGCAGGCTCTTACGGCAACCACATACATGTATAGGTGACGAACTAGTCAACAGCCGGTAGCGCCGCGGCCATTAGCCAAGCTAAATGAAACCGTTTAAAAATAATATTAAATAATGCAATACGTATACCAGAGTCGTAATTTATAATCCGTAGCAACTATTTTCAATACTCGGCGATAAGTCGATAAGTTTCCTTGATGTTGTATATCTCTGCAACTTCCAAGTTCTCGAGAAATCTCTGTAAGAGTTCTCTCACCAAATTATTTTCTGACAAGTTTTTCCTTCTCCAAAACTGACCACCAAATTATACGTCACATTAAAACATACCATACAATGTTTCCATATTATAAACACAATTCCTTAAAATCGTAGACGTTCACAAATAAAGACATGCCACTTTAGAATCATAACGTGCAATGAAATTATGACCCCAGGACAATCTCAATATGGCTATTACCAATTTTGGAATCCACAACCTTACCACCCCGTACCCGCTATTCCGATGTGGGGCTCGACAAAATCGGATGCTCTAATCGCTACATTTGATTAAGGATATTAGAATTCTTTAATATAAAATCGTATGAAACTTCGAACACCTACCAGAGTCGAATCGTCCGAATCGGTGGTGTGCTAAGTTCCCTAGGACTTCATATAAAGAATTCTAAAATTCGTTTCGTTCAACGCGTAGGGCAAGTGTGCGTTCTGCTTTACGAAGATGTTCACATTTTTCGTGCGCAAAGTAAAAAGAGAGAACTGAATTTTCGAAGTGATAGAAGAATATTCTATAGAGTTCTATAGAGAAGTGCATGTTGTTTTTTTTTTTGTTAGCTGATTGTGTCCCACTGCTGGGCAAAGGCCTCCCCCAAGTCCTTCCAATCTTCTCGGTCCAGTGCCACCCTTTGCCAGCCCGCTCGGCATGAGTTAATTTAGTTAATAATTAAGATAAAAAATAGGTCATTTTTTTTTTTTTTTTTTTTTTAATAATGGACAACTTCCACACACGGTCATCTGGTCCCAAACTAGGCTAGAAGCCTGTACTATGGTAACCAGATGACTGATATACATACTTATATACGCTTATAACACCCAGACACAGATCAAACAGACATGTTCATGCACACAAATGTTTGACCTGGCCGGGGATCGAACCCGGGCCCTGCGGCACAGAAAGCAGAGTTACTGCCATCTGGGCCAACGAGGCTGTCAGTTATAAAGTAGGCAATTTTTTTATTTAGATAAAAAGGCACTTCCCCTTTTAAAAACGAGAGCATACGATTTTTGTCGTGCCCGAAATCGAACATTAGAAAGTTAAATGGTTAAAAGTGTTATTGGGATTCTATGACATCAAGCTTACCTTCATTCGTTTCTCCATAGTGCCGTCAGGAAGCTGGACCAAGAAGTACGAGCCACCTATCGAACCTCGCTCCATCTGCAGTCTTTTCTCTTCGGCCATACGTTGCAACAGTGGCTTTTCACCTGATGTCTGAAAAGTACAAACTATATTTAGGGGGTCGTTCTTCCATACAAAATTAAATTTCCCAAATAGAGAATAGAATGGAGAAAGAGAGAATAATTTTTCACAAAATTTTTTTGTTGTCGCTTTTTGATCTGTTTATTTGTGCCAAAATACACATATTTATCTAAGTAAGTTTTTACATATTTATAAAATAAATAAAAAAAACTTACGGTTTTCTTAAACCAAGTATATTTTGGCGCAAATAAAGGGCAGAATAAGACATACAATTGAGTGGAATAATTTTCTTTCTTTCTCCATATTTGGAAAATTTTCATTTTGTATGGAAAATCAACCGCCTTAAGTCAAAATTCAAAGTCAAATATTAATCTTACTAGTAAGATGTGTAAGCCGTGTATCCGCGAACGACCCAAGTTCCATAAAAATAATTTAATACGCAAAACGCACAGATCTTTTGTCCTGTAATAATCGCACATTTATACAAAAATTTTTACATGCCCATTATTATTTATTCTGTGCTCATACTTAGAAATACTAACAGCAATATATTATTTACTCAATATTTTATCCATGTAGTCATAAATTACGCTATTCGAAGACGGTATTTAACGTTTTTGTGTGTTTAGGTTTTAAGGCGCCTATAGGTGCCAAACTTCCCCCTCGCTCGCACATTGCAAGTTAAGGTACATAGGCATTGAATTTCCAAAAATCATGTTGTGTTTCTCAATCATAACATTTATAATATATTCAAAAAAACTTAGTTTTAATATCTTTTAATTTAACAGAAGAGATAGAAAAAAAAACTGTTATTTCCTTTTCGACTCCATCAAATAAAAATTAAAACAACGAAATATGTATACTTAAAAGCATGCATTAATCTAAGATTTTGGAAATTCACATTTCCTGTTTTTTTATCATCAATAATGTAAATTGCGCGAGCGAGATGGTATCTATCTATACCCGTAATTTAAAGAACTTGCATACATTATAAAGACCATTATTTTTGAATTCTTATGTTTTCGCGATTGAACTCATTTATTCATTTAAATGTATTGATCTAAATATTATATTTAGATCAATACATTTTGTTGTATTGTACAAATATTGCATGCCGATGGCCTAATATAGCCTGATCACTATTATACCATGTAAGAACTCTGTACTTGTACGCTACACCAATATTCGAAATAAATGAATTTTGAATATGTATTTGAATTAAAAGTTGTTTTTCAATGAGTATTCCTTCTGCTGAAACATTACTATATATCTTACCTTTGGATACACGAGAGGCCTCATCAGCGCCCCGAACACGGCGCAGTTGAGGATCAACCCGGCAAGCAACAGGTTCGCATTCTGCCACGAGCCGAATTCATTGAGCAATATAGAGGCGAGCGGCGCGAAACTGAAGGTTCCTACGCCTGAACCGCATACTGCGATCCCTGTTGCTAGGGAGCGACGGCTTTCGAAGTAATACCCTACCGCTACTACTGAAGGGAGGTAGATCATGCCGAAGCCAATACCTGGAACAAACGATTTGATGTTTAGTAATTTGCGAGAAGACGAAGCATAGGTCGTCCCCTCACGCGGTGGACCGACGACCTGGTCAGGATCGCAGGCTCGCGGTGGATGCGGACAGTAACCGCCATGAGTGGCGTTCTATGGGGGAGGCCTATGTTCTGGAAGACGTAAAGACGTCTACTGCGTCTTTCGGCTAATGATGATGATGAATTTGCGGGATCAAACTGAATTTTATTTATTCAAGCTCCACTTTTTAAAGTCAACGAAGGCTCGGTGGCGTAGTAATCGCAAGATTCCGATCATGAAGTCCCCAAACCCAAACTTCAAACCCCAGGTCAGGCAAAAAGTTTTTCGATTTTTCCATAAGGAATTATCTCAATGACAGCGTGGAGTAAGGAACTGTGCCCGGTAGATCCCAGACCAAAAACATTACTGGCTAAGTTTAGGAGTTATGCCTCTACCCATTCGAAAAAAGGCGTGATGTTATGTAAACGTCGATGTATCTCTACAGTGCATTCGAAAATATGCGTCTACGAACTAAGCAGAAAAACTTGTGAAGCTTATTTTTTCTATTATTTTCTAGCTTATTTGAAAAAGGAGAATTAGATCAAATTATGTATAAACTTCTATTATATGCTCCTATCATAATTATTGGACTATTTGTCGATTCAATAACTATTGGACCTTTGTCTTCGAGTGATATTGTCATTTGTTATATATATCAACCTATATAAATATTTATTGGGTGTCTGCCTACCTAAAGTTAGTAAACATTAATGTCTGCGGTTCTAGTTTCACTACACAAATTGTATCCATATCCAATTAAACTAAAGTAATTGTAGCAGTCCCTTGGTACACATAAATATCACAATATAGAAGTAAATAGACATAATCTAGTTCTTTTCCAATCATTTGTATGCCAACAAGTGTCTACAGAGAAGACCTGTGATGATTGGCGTGTATTGCCCAATTTGGACCCGAGCCAAATTACCCACGACTTTGACCAATTTGCTTCTTCTCCGGCAAAATAATTTAGCGTCACATAAAATACCGGGAACGCTTACAATCCACGTCCATTGTCCGTCATTTGATATCGAAAATTATGAAGCTCTTTATACCTATCTATTCATTGCGATATCATGTGAATTAACAGATTTCGTCAACAATGTTCACTCAATCAAATCTTGGTACCAAAATATCAAATGTGGGTGTAGATAAGATAGGGCATCTAATTTACATCGCTGTGTTTATCTAGTTCTATTTAGTTGTTATGCCAGATTTAAAGAGATCGATCGCCTACTCTATAAAACTCAATACGTAGTTTCTTGAATTACGAGTTTAAGTATTCTACGATAGACAGTATTAAACAATCAAATTATTGCTACTCAAACTCAAAAATTTTTAGTCAGTTAAGTCAAAATCTGACATTTTTGCACATCAATTAAGATAAACTGTGATGAATCTACCGTGCGATCAGAAAGATGCCTCTACAAAAAGAACGCACGAGAAACTTGTAGGGCTTAATTTTTCAACTGATACCTAGTTTTACAATATTTGGTTTGGTTGCATTCGTTTGTTTGGAAGGTGCCGCGTGGTAGCTATGCAGAAGTTTCCAGGTATCTTTGTTCTGTACGTAATGATTGACTTTATAGTAAGATAATGTCCACGGGCGACACTGATCAATATAAAAGTATGGATTACACAATTTTATTCTAAGGGGCCGCTCGTAAAGTTCGTGCCTGGAAACGGAAAAAATATTTGCATAAAGTACACACAACGATTAGGAATATGATATAGAGTGAGTCAGGGTACGTATGTTGTCGGCCCACAAATCATTATTTGAAACCGCACAAAGGAATATGGATGGGCTGTTGCCAGTCGGCTGGCGCAGAGGTCGTCAGCATCGTGCGTCACTTTCCGGCATATTATAGTCCATATTATCATCAAATTCTCTGCTAATTTACACACAATATTGAACGTATGAAACTGCACGCATTAACATTAGACAAAGAAATGTATCGAATATTTTAACAGGGAAATAGGTAACAGGAACATCGAGAATTGACTGTCTAAACACTGATAATTAAGGCAGTTGCTCTTCCATACAATATGAAATTTCCCAAATAAAACAAAGACAGAGAGAGAAAGAGAGAGCATAATTTTACACTCAATTGTTTGTGGTTGGCTCTTAATCTGGCTTTTATAATATAGCGCCAAAATATATTTGGTTTAAGAAAACCGTATGGTTTTTTTCATATTCACAAAAAGCATTAAAATAACCTTAACATATTTTTTAGCAATATTATTTCTTCTTTTTTCTTCAACCAAATATATATGGCGTAAATAAAGGCCAGATCAAAAAACAACAAAATAACAATTGAGTGGAAAATTATTCTCTTTTTCTCCATAATTGGGAAATTTCATTATGTATGTACAGTCACAGAATGATAGCAAGCAGGACTTTAGTTAAAAGTGCAATATTGAAATTGATAGTTTATACCACATGTGGATATTGCTTAATCTATAAGTCTGCTTAATTGGTTAATCTATCATTCTAAATGCGGCCGACCTTAAACAAAATTTTACGTTGGCATATACAATGGCTTTCTCTCCCATGGGAGCCGTGAGACCCGGCAGAGGATGAATAGTTATATGAATAGTTTATGGTGTTCTATGGGGGAGGCCTATGTTCAGCAGTGGACGTCTTGCGACTGATGATAATGATGAGCAATGGCGGGGCGGGTATTCAGAAGTAAACATCGCAAATAAAATGGGTGATTAAACGGATTCTATAAAAATGGTAGAGCAGATAGTTTTTACTGCGAAAAAGATTTACTGATAAAGATTAAAAGTCTTATAAAACATCAAACGACCACATTTTGCGCAAAACATCATAACATTATAATATAGAGCTAAGTTAACTATAGAGCGAATGACAGAAAGTAACTGGTCTAAAAATACAGGTCATTACGATGGTTCTTAAAATAAAACACGCATGGGATTGAGAAGCTTACACTGTATGAGTCATATATTAGGTACGTATTTACCAGATTAATGAAAAACCACAGAACAGGTAATAATACTAGATTAACGTAAGTTCTAAGAACCAAGACTTTATAATAATTATAATATTGATGTTTACTTGGCTCTACACAAAAGCCGGTTAATTATTTCTATTAGCTTAATAGTAAAGAACTATAAAACTCACCGACTATAATCAATAATAATAAATCTTCATCAGACTTTGTCCGAGTTTTTTCGTTAGGATAATTAGTAGAAAATGCTATTCTAGGATTTGGCTAGTCCTAGCGTAATGCTGAATTATAAATACATAATAAATAGTTTTGACGCTGCAACTGCACAAATGTGAATATATATATATTACTTACCTATAGGTATTGGTTCATACCAATACAAACTGCTGAAATCATATTGTTATCTTATCAGATTTGCCGCAATAGGAGACAGACTATGAGTAATCACAAAAATGTAATTTTCTTTGACATTGTAAGTAACTGAATCCTCTCAATTCACGCGAATGGACCGCGTTTAATTAAATTTGGTCCTTTCAGACGTTCCCAATCTCGCAAGAAATCTACATACATACATACATTCACGCCTTTTTCCCGAAGGGGTAGGCAGAGGTGTACCCAAGACTCAGTCCCATAGTGTAGATACACCCACATTTCGCCAGTATGTTATTGGTCCCATGTAATAGGGGGCGAGCCTATTGCCATCTACCAGGCACAGTTCCAGACAGTTATTGAGATAATTTCTAATGGAAAAATCCAATATTTAAAACACTGCCTGACCTGGGGATCGAACCCGGGACCTCTTGAAGAAATCTACAATTGGCACTAAACGATATTCGAATTATGGTTAACACCAATTAGTAATATAGATCGTAATTAGTACGTTATTACGAATTGTCACTACACAAAATATTCTTGAATTTAGAATGTGTAGAGATTCTACAATTTATTAAAGAAGTTATCGAGTTTTACAGATACATATTTATTTTAAAGATTACACCTACTTAGGGCCGGTTTTTTGATCGCGGGTAATTGTCAAGTTAACAATTTGTTAAACTGACAATGGTTAAGTCCCTAACCAATGGTCAACTCGTGTTTTCGTTTTTTGATACCTTTTTTAACCTTGGCTAGAATTAACCATTGTTAACTATGTGGCCATTGCAATGAGCTACTGATTTACCCATTTTGCAGTCGGGAGATTTTATTTTATATGGCAACTCTTGTAATTTTGACAGATTTAAACGTCAACGATGTCAATAATGTCAAAACCTTTCCGTGTTTTGTGTGAGTTCCTGCGATTTCGCGGTATTTTATAAGCTTTTACAATTTGCAAAGTTTGCAAAGATTTATGATTACGACATAATCGGACATAACCTACTAAAAACACTCATAATAATAAGCCATCAAGCCACAAATTAAGAATTGAATTAAATTGAAGATTATTTTCTATTGTATGTTTATGGTTCGGCAATTCAGCAAAAGTCTGTAATTATTGTGATATAATGGAATCAAACATAGGAAATAAGTAAGTACCTAGATACTATTTTTTAATTCTGACTGACTGCTGACCTAAAGGACGACCTCGGCATGGAGAGAGAACGACCATCTCTATCGGTGCAAAGTTAATTTAATCTCAGCATGTACACCTGCCAACTATGGGTTAATTTATACCAGAAAGTCCTTTGACACCATATGAGTCCAGTATAATGACGCATACCGGGTTCTTATTTGTTATCCCAGATTTTGGATGAGATATGTTTTCTTATGCGGGAATACCTGAGTTCTTCGCAATATTAAGATCTCGAGTAGTGTCAATGCCTCAAAGTAATTGCTGATAATCTCCAGAGTCTCATGTTTAAACACTGGATATTGGTTCACATGGAGAGGAATAGGATAAAGACCAACACAAACAATATCATTTATTACTTTGGGCATAAAACACCCGCACAAAGTAGTTTTTTATATAATTTAATATTAATTTAGATAATACTTAACAAAGTGACATACATTGAGTGAGTGTTGAGTGTGTCATATCAAACTATTTAATGGGTCATGTGTGCCTGCCAATAAATCTATTTTATAAATTCATTTCATGTAAATATACCTATTGTGTTTCAGGGATTGTAATAATTCTAATAATTTTAGCATCGAAGAAAGTTCATAATAAATGATGTACTCAAAAAGACCTCCACATGCTTGAAATGGAATCAAAGGAGCTTGATATAGAATCGAAGAAGCATGAATTGAAATATAAGAAAAGTCAGGAAGGTGTATCATAAGTTATAGTTTATAGAAAAAGCATCATATTATGTTAGAAATAAACAGCCAATAAAACTAAAATAAATTTGTCATATTTTAATTAATCGGTACATTATTATTATCCTATCCTACTTCCTACTATAAATCCCTACTTTATTATTAAATGCGAAAGTTTGTGAGGATGGATTACGGATGGATGTTTGTTACTATTTCACGCCAAAATACTGAACCGATTAGGCTGAAATTCTGTACCTATTACGATAGTTTAAACCCTGAAATATACACAAGTATAATTTTTATTTCGATATTCCCAAGGGAACTAAGACTACGCGGGTGAAACCGCGGCGGGGCACAGCTAGTGTTATGTAGTATATAGGTAAAAGTATTATTATTAGTTAGGTAGGTAAAGTTGAAACCAACAGTAGGTATATAATATGTAGGTATCAATTAGTTCTTGACGATTACTTATGTGGAGTCATAGTTCTGGTTTGTTACCTTTATCATGCTGTACCCCACGGTTTCACCCGCAGTCTTCGTTCCCGTCGGAATATTGGGATAAAAAATAACATATGTGTTTTTCTAGGGTCTAAACTATCTACATACCTACTGAATTTCAGCCCAATCGCTTCAGTAGTTTTAGGTGTGAAAAAGTGACAAACATCCACCCATCCATATTCACCAACTTTCGCATTTATAATATTAGTAGGTTTCACAACACATTTCTTTTGATAGACGCACAATATAGAATAGACGATACCGCTTACGAAAATTTTCATCGTCCGAATACTTTAGCGGAGCTGTAAATTACGTGGCCGGTCTTCTTGAAAAGGTTATAACGTCTGAACATAATTCCTTCGTCTGAGGAGCTATTTCGATTTCCAGTATGTTGATAAATTATGTAAATCCATATCTTTAGTATTAAATACTTTCCAAAACACTCGAATAAAATCAGAAGCAGCTGTAGGTAAGATACGATAAGATTAATAACCATCTGTTTTTGGCGCCAACCAGTCGACGGAGCAGTGGTTAAATATTCTGACTAATGGTTACTTATTTGACCATTTTTCAAGCTAACTAGGGATCAAAAAACGATTTTTTTCGAAATTTAACAAATTGTCAAGAAATTTAACAATTAGTCGACTTAACCCGCGATCAAAAAACCGGCCCTTATTAGACTCGTAGAAGCCAGAGTAGAATAAAAATACAAAACCAAAAAGCGTTATACTTATCGCATATATAACGCTTCGTATATATCGTATATATAACGCATATGAGCAGACTATCAAAATATCAACAATCCAAATAATTATTGTTATAGGTATCGCATTTACCTACCTATATATATTCATAAAAGCAAAAACTTAATTGAGATTATAACCTACCTTACTCAAAGTTTTACAGATCTTGATTTGAACTGGCCTAAGATTATATTTTTATATGCTGAGATATTTATACTACAGGTACATTTATCAGAGGTCTGTTAGATGTTAATAAAAATGTTTATCTATCTACAATCTACATTAATACCAGTGCATATATATCTAAAACAATAACGAAAATGCGAGGTAATCGACGTGAGTCCATAATATTTTAACAATTTTTAGGCCAGCTCTACTACAGACTACAATAAATTGTCCCACAATGTTATCCTCGTTTTAATAGGAAATATATTGGTATAATATCCGCAATATAGAAGTTGTCCCGTGCAGGCGCCTCGATTACGCTGTGCGATACCTACAGGAATTAGGTCAATGTGGGCTGAGCCACTTGTGTAATCAACACGTTTTCATGCACCCATCTAAAGGAACACAAGTTACCCACACGATTGCTTTGTTTCACTAAAGTTATTTGTACCTATATATTATGCATGTAGATGCACTTAATTAAAATAAGTGCCTCTACAGTGATTTCTTTATTATATTTGAAGTTTCACACGCTGTAACAAACCATAATAAGTATGTGTTAATTATTCCAGGATCTAATCGAAGATCGAATCAAGGTAACTGAACAATTTTCAACATCATTTCAACATTCGTTTTCGTAGTTTTAGCGTGACAGAAATTACTCATTTAACATACCTGCGAACTTTTGCATTCATTACCCATTCTACTAATATTATAAATCCGAGCCGGATGGATGGATGAATGTTTGTTACACTTTCACGCAAAAACTACTGAATGGATTGGGTTTAAAATTTGTTATGTACATAGTATAGACCCTGGAATAACACTTAGGGATACTTTTGATTCCGTTATTCCCACGGGAACGATGACTACGCGGGTGAAACCACTGGTCACCAGCCAGTTTATAATATAGGTATAAGTGGGATCAGAGATGTATAAAGTGAAATTTTTGTTTGAAAACGAAATTTTTTTTTTTTTTTTTTATGATAGTGAAGGACAAGACGAGCATATCAGGTGCCTGATGGTAAGCATCATGATTGCCCATATCAGACACAGTGCCACCCAGTGTTTTAAAATTCAAATTCTGTGCGGCACTGCACTGCGTCTGTCACCCTGAGATATGAGTTGCTGAATCTCATCATGCCCTGTAATTTCGCTGGTAACTTTGCCCTTCATACTGGAACACAGTAATGTTGCACATTGCTGCTTGGCGGATGAATAACTGGCAAGGGTGTGGTACTTCCCCAGACGGCCCCCTGCTAAAGAGGCCTACCACTACAAACCAATAAAAAAATAATCAAAATTAAAAATTTCAGGTGAAATCTAACACACTCAAAATAATATTTTGCTGAATAAAAGAAATAGATAAATAGCAGAAGAACATGCAATTAAACAACATACGGCGCCGCGTAGTCTGCAACATCTGGCAAATCGCCAACAATCTACACCTGACCTTCACTCGGCTTCACAAACAGGACCTAGAGTCGCCCTGACTGCTAACTTGTAACCATTCAACTCCCTTTTGTCTGGATGTCTCGAGAACGTCGCGAAGTTGTAAAGAGTATTGTAATTTATTCCCTTGTTGCTACGTCGAACGGCCAGGACTGCCCGGGAGCATCTCTTAATAAGGGACTAGGAGACGCAAACTTGTTTTAAAGACTACAAAAAAGACGACAGGACCATGTGGGAATTCCTGTGAAGAGTTAGTTGAATCATTTTTAATTCAACACGGAAGCATCAAGTATGTCTGTTCGTTCACCCTCGTTTCGGTGAAACGATTACAACCCGGAAGGGGTTGTAATCGTATAAAATGAATATATGTATGTAGTTGGAAAACCCAACCATTTCAGTTTTAATATGTGGCCACAAAGATTTTTTTTATGATAGTAAGTAACAAGACGAGCAAATCAACTGTCTGATAGTAAGCATCATGATTGTTTTTTAAAATTCAAAATTCTGCTCGGCACTGCACTGCGCCTGTCACTCTGAGATATTAGTTGTTAAAACTCGTCATACCCAGTAATTTCGCTGGTAACCTTGCCGTTCGGACGGGAACACAGTAAGGTTTGCATATTACTGCTTGGCGAATAATAGGTAGTTTTATGTATATTTCTATCGTCAAAGCGGCGAAATGCATTCGCTAAGGGAAAGCTCGGTTTTCCACTTGTCGTTGATTGCCAAAAGGGTTTAATAGTCCAAAGTGGGCGGGTACATAAGCCGTTTTGTTTATACAGAGCTTGGCAAATGTCCAATTTCACACGCGGCCCCTACCTCGTCGTTTCCAAGCGTTTTAGAGAACAAAGAACATGCTGGAACGTTTTCATTTGAAGAATTCAAACTTAATTAAAAAGTAGTCCGGAAGCAACAAGACGTTAATTAAATTGTATAGTGGACTCGCTAATACTATCGATTTGTTTAGGAATTTCCCTTGGGGCTCGTAACACTGTGTTTTATTAGAAAAAAGTTGCCTTGAACGAGGCGGTATCTATGGCTCTGTAAGGTTAATTTATAAAAGTACTTAATTCCGCGAGAGAGAATTATATTGATGACTGAAGTGCCAATGCATAGATGAAATAAAAATTTAAAGGTGATAGATAGTTTTTATTATCCTGTAGGCGTAGACTCGAAACGTAGAGGAGAGGGTATCGAAGCTCTACGGCGTAGAGCCTACTCTGAAGTAGGTAAACGGTATACCTAATGTATGAATTGTTTGTACTCGAATATCATGGGGGACGACCTTATTCAAATAAATAATTATACAAGTAAATAAATATTCAAACCGAACAAACAGATATAAAATTGATAAGAAAAATTAAAATACATTGTACAAAAATCCTTTGTTATTTTTAAACAAAGATATAAAAGTAACTTTAGAACAAAAGACACAGTATCAAATGCTAGAATGGACGATTTCCGCAAATCGAACTCAATGAAGGTGCCAAAAATACTAATTACCATCACATCTTCAACTAATTGGCCTGAATTGAGACATCTGTTGTCTCAATTTGGCTTCAATATAGTCACCACATGGATTGAATGCGGCTATAAAATGCTTATGCTATAATAAAATGGTAGTTTATCCTTTAGTTATGTGGTGGCAAGACGAAGGACGGCTGAGCGACGCCGTCGTGGAGCCACAATCGTGCCAATGTGCCAAGGTCGGCGGTGGCATAGATTTACATCACTGATCTCAAACCATGGCTATAATACAACGCGAACGCACTAACTTTTGCTTTTATCTGTACCTAATGGAAGTTTCCATGATTTACGGCATTTTTCAGACTTTTGTGAATATCCAAGGCGTGAGTAAATAGGTGTAGGTACTTAGTAATTTTATTAAATCTCAGCTAAAAACACATTCAACTAAAAAATGTTTTGTATCGTAATGTTGAGGTCATCTTAGCTTGAAGGTGACGCAAAATTGCGGGAAAGTTTGATTAAATTTTCAATACAATACATATTTCCAAGAATTTCAATTACCTCCGTTAAAGATGATGCATTTTCAAAGACATAAAAGGTCTTTGCATAGCCTTAAATAATCAATTTTATAGATTCAAGAAATTATAACTCTACCGTGGTAGGCCTCTTTTGTAGTGGGCCGCCTGGGGAAGTACCACACCTTTGCCAGTTATTCATCCGCCAAGCATATTAATGTGCAAACATTACTGTGTTCCAGTCTGAAGGGCAATATAACCAGCAAAATTACTGGGCATTAAGTTTCTACAACTAATATCTCGGGGTGACAGGCGCAGTGCAGTGCAACGCAGAATTTTAAATATTAAAACACTGGGTGGCACTGTGTCTGATATGGACAATCATGATGCTTACCATCAGGCAACTGATTTGCTCGTCTTGTTACTTACTATCATAAAAAAAAAGTTCACGATGTCAGACCGAAGTACAAGTAAATATTATACACCTACAAGAGTAGAACTTACCTACACTTAGGTACAAAATGCAACAGAGTTTGAAAAGCTATTAGCGATTAGTGAACGTCTAATCAACATACACAGTCCACGCACGTGCGAACATAATGCTTAGCATAGAACACATAAACAAGTAATCTAAGATACAATATAGAAAAATATTCCAATTAGGTACCTACAAAGTTTAATAAATCATTAATCAATTTGTAAACATAAATAAAGGCGACCTTTGCTATTGCACCGGCAGTGACACAAAGACACTTAGTAACACATGATAATAATATTATGATTTAATATTAATTTCACTTAAAAGGTTATCTAAGAATATTATTATTAATTTTCTTGTATAATCCATAAACAATGAGTAATGAGCATAAACTCTACCAACTGAAGCTCGAGATTTCAATATCACGTATACGCGGATCTAAACTCCACATAATAGCAAGATTTTACACCAGTAGGAAAGTATGGTCTATGAGAATCTTAGCTATGTATATAATTATAATAAACACAATGTGTTACAATAAATAGTAATTAATACTTAAGGAGGTGCACCTACCCGTCAACCTAAACCACTTGCACAAAAAAATATTGCGAAATACGCTAAAAATAAAATCCCAATTCTTTCTTTAAAGTTGTTTAGTTTGACCGGTAGATGCATCCCTTTAATTACTATACACACATACACATTGTATAGAAAAAAATCTATTATGATAGAACATTATACTTAGCAGTGGAGTTACCTGCTTTAGAATAGTGCTTTAGAATAATAATAGTACCCGTGGTTGCCGTAAAAGCCGGCTACGGGTTAACAGATCCAGAGGACGGGCAGCAGCGTCCTCTGCAAAAAACCATCGAACTGCGCTCGACGACCCGCCTGCCGCCTGCCAAGCGTATCGAGTATTGGCGAAACCCCCCTTTATGGGGGAGGCCTATATTTAGTAGTGGATTACCAACGGCTGAGATGATAATGGTGATTATACTTAACAGAATCAATGACAAGACAATAAAATCACAATCATTATAATCACGAGCTTTGTTAAAAAGTTAATCGAACCGGCAAGTCCCCTAACATCAGCCGAACGTAGTAGTCGTTCTGTTCACTTTATAATTTAGAAAAACCTTGTACTATTTTGGGAAATTTGCCTAATGTTAAATGTATAAGTTCCATGTTGCGACTCACCTCCAAGCAGGCCGTAAGTAAGCATCATCACAGTAACACTTTTGCTGAAGGTGGAGAGCACGAAGGCTGCGCACGCCACCAGAGAGCCTGCCACGCACACCGCTCGACAGCCGTACTTGTTGCATAGCGCTGATACTACTGGACCTGCCAATTAATAACTACTATAAATAAACTGTCTTCCAGGAACTAGATTGATAATGGATTGAAATAGAAGAATACAACAACACATGTAGATATATACATCAACAAGTGTTTGATTGGCCGTGTAGTTCCTATATAACAGGGAATAAATTCATTTTTCATTCCGTGCGATTCGTAGAGTCGGACATATTCGGAGAGTGGGCAGCAGCGCCCTCCGTTTCCAAGTATTCTCTGCAATCAAGCCTGCCAAGCGTGATAATTACGGCAAAATCCCGTCATATGAATAGTTTATGGTTCCATAAGGGAGGCCCACGTTCAGCAGTGGACTTTTTCCGGCTGATGATGATGATGTGGTTTTGTTGTTGAATGTAAGACTGCAAATATTACAATGAGGCTAGTGGATGGGATGAACTTAATGCACTTATATTTATGGTGTTTATATCATAAAGGAAACTAACCAATATTAAACATGACTAATGCTACAAAGGTCGTGCATTTGACGACTCCTATACCCAATAAAATCCTGAATTAATCGAGGCTATACGTAAACAACAATAAAGATATTTTATGGACAGTTTCATCATTTATTGAAATCATAATAAGGTGGACTTGTTTCCAAAATGAGATGATGTTTTGCATTTCGTAAGTATTATCCTTTTAGGTCATTGACGGGCGATAAGATGTTGCAAGATAACATGGATCATTGATGCAACCGAAGTCCTTTTACAATGCAGGTCATTCTTATAGACGTTATCGAGTGTGACAAAGAATTAGGTCTGCAACCAGCAACTAACAAACAACAATAAGGCTAGATAAGCGTTTCACAACTTGGAGATAAGGTTTCAATAGTGGATTAAAGGAAAAATAATTAAAACAGAGCTCTATAATTCAACTGGTTATAATTATTGCTGAACATCATTTAATTTTATAAGTACAAGAAGAGATACAAACAATTGACGTGACTTAACCATTACTTACGTAGGTCTCAAGTGTTTGCGTCTATGGCAGTTATATCGATAAATTAACCGAACAGATAAAACACCATGTTGATATTATCTACTAGAAATAAATTCTATATATTTACGAGATATAACGTCCTTGCATAGACAGAGTGACAGGACAGAGTTAAAGACAACGATAGCATTAGAAAATACGCTAAGTGGAAAAGAGAGCCGCGATATCAATAAGACCTAAAAGTCTAACAAGTCCTAGCATTTGAGAGGCAGTAATCTAATGATTATGCTAAATGTTGGTAATAATTACATTGACCACCTTGGTATCAAAACCTACATAGCAAACCTGATTACTGGATGTGTCATTTAAATAATAAACACGCGTAATTTAGTCAAAGAATCTATTCCAATAATACTCTTAATTTACCTTATTATGGTGTCATTATTATAAAGATGTTTTATAGCTGTTTTCTATTTAGTTGTTTGTTGATCGAGATTTCTACGAATTCGTCGATTGTAAAAAAAGGTACGATATTACGTCAAGTAACGATGTTGGTTATGCTAACATTTGATTATAACTTTTTTGTCAGGTATCTTTATTGTTTGGGTTCGAACAGTTTCCTTATGTACCTCCCCGTTTAAATTTATTTTTCATTAGTCCCGCGAATTCCTTTCTTATTCCTTGTCTTCATCTATGTCCATTGGTTAGGGCTAGGCGTAATGATGCGATTGTGTCAGTCAGTCATTCAGGACTTTTTATTTATTTTTATGTAATTTTATGTAATATATCTGATATTTCGTAACTTCGCTTATAACTTGGTAAGCTCTTTGTTTTCTTATCAAAAGGCATGAGCACCTCTGTATTAAACAAAATAAATTTAAAACTGTTAGGACTATACCTAGCAATTCTTTATGCAGTTGTGTCTGTGTTTGCTTCTTTTACGAATTTGAGAACATACGTTATGTCATATTTCTAAGAAGCTTCTACAATAAACAAAGACTTTCATATTTATAGCACATTCCTTTATTATCATATCATTTTAGGTCACACTTTAGATAAATTCGTGAGTATGATGAATAAACGTTCGGCGTTAAGGTCAGAGTGTCAGGTCTAACATGATAAGGGACTTTCGCCTTACTTTACAAAATCCTATATATTAGCATAACTATAATGTTAGAGCAAATAAAGTAAACTCATTTTGCATAAGTAACATATAATATTTTAGTTATGAGTACCTATATAATATTATCTTTAGTAATTTATCGAACATTAATTTTAATCATAGATGCAATGATAACGTTATATACTTACAAATATTATATATAGTTCAACATTATTCGATTAATAATTTTGGTGTTTGCGTAAACCAATCAGATTTAAATCAGGTCAATAACAAACTCGTAATAGATAATAATGATTAGATACACTGTAAAGTAAATTATCGAAAAAACTGTTACTAAGGATTAACCGATATTATATACATCTGATTAAATTGACGAATTCGTGATAATTTGCAATCACCAAAAATTACGCCTTTAAGGGCGTATGTGTTTATCTATAGGTGATGTATTTCACATTCTTCTGAATAGCTAATAGACCGCTTACTTAATCTATAAAAATACAAAAATACCATGAAGAAGAAAGTGTTTATCACTTTCGATATGAATTCTAATTGTAACATTAGACAAGTCCGTGGGTAGAATGCGAAGTGTAGAATCACACGCCCCTATAATGGGCGTGTGTTTATCTATACGTTACGTAATTGGGATAGAAAAATTTCGCCGACAACTAGAACCTCCACGGTAGCTCAAGTGGTAGAGAGCCCACCACGCGGAATGGTGCGGAGGGTGCGTGGTTCAAATCCCGCCCGTGGGTGAAATTTTGCTTCCCAATTTCATTTTATACCTATTTCAAGTGAATAGGCCCCTTAGGGTATGAAAATATAAAATATCACCAAAAATAACTCAAGTATGTGGGTATTTTTATTTCTATAGGTGCATAATACCGACGTAGTCTTCGTTTTCAGCTACCAAATTTCTACCAAATTTCAGCTCAATCGCTTCAGGAGTCTTAGCGTGAAAACGGAACCAACATACACACAAAAAACAGCGCTAGATGGCGCTGGGATAAAGTTAGAACACGCTAGCGTTTTGTTAACCTCACAAAGGCAACTTTTTAAATTCTAATGAGATTTGAGATTTTAATACATATATAAGTAGGATAATCTTTACACTTTGCCTTCCTTAGCTTCTGGTAATTTATCCTTGTAACCGTTCTAACTTGATTCTATGTTCATACTACAAAAACAAACATATTAGAAACAAACACTATGATATAACATGGTATGGCCAAAAACGGAACTAAAACTCGGCCACTGTGAAAAACTGCCAAAACGACCTAATAAGTCGACGTTAGCGCCCCAACAACATTCATATAGATAGTAGGCAGGCGTAGTGTAATAACTAATAACACTAATAAGTTATAATGTATGTACACATACTAGACAAGTACATAAAATAAACATAATATTCTTTGTATAAATGCAGTTCAATCTAGAATAACTAATGGTCGTTTGCATGTGACAACGTGACCCGAATCGATAGGAAAAGCGAGTCACGTTTGATGAACGTGCACCCGAAATGGACGGATGCTGGTTCTCATCACAGCTGTTCCGGTAGTACTTAACCATTACTTCATTAAGATAATTAGACGAATTGGGCAAGTGTTTCTAAGATGTTAATGCTATAGAAGTCACACTAACTGGAAATAGTTCAGTATAATATATTATAATAGTTCGCTTTGAGATGTAGATCTCAGAAGGACATATTATCTAATATACAAAAGGACGGGCCGGTTAGCTCAGCCGGTAGTTTTCCTGCCTTCTGAGCCGCAGGTCCCGGATTGGATCCCCGGCCATGTCAAACATTTGTGCGTATGAGCATGACTGGGTGTTTTAAGGGTATATACTTATTATATACCTGAGTTTGTGTATCAGTTTTCTGGTTACCATAGTACAGGCTTTGCCTAGTTTGGGACCAGATGACCGTGTGTGGAAAGTTGTCCATATTAAAAAAAAAACTAAGGAAAGACTATAAAAACGTTCTCACCGACCTCCTCTTCTTAATTCTTATCTATTCCTGGTATGAAAATGGCATAACATGAAGAGGGTATAAGCAGATGTGCTGTAAATAAGAAACTTGTAACGTACCCATTGCAAGATAAACTCCAGACAGAAGACTGCCGACCCACGCGACAGTGCCCTTCCCCTCGCCGAAGTATATGACCAGTTCTGGCAGGAATATGCCGAATGTGTACGCTATGCCGTCAACAATAAGGTTGCACATGAATGAGGCGAATACGACCACCCATCCGTAGCCGCCGTCGGGCGGCGGCGGGATGGCGCTGTAGTCGAAGGCCTCATCGTCGTCATCCGCGGCGCCTTCCGCTGTCAGTCTTGCTGCCTCTTCGCATGATGTCTCACTTTCAGTCTGCAACAATTGAAGGAAAATCTTAGTCTCGAGCATACGTAGAACGTTCTAACCTGAACAAAACTTATGTTTTGTTCAGGGTCATGAATGAGGGAACTTACGTTCCGCAATAACAATTATGTTTTCAAAACGCTGTCTAAAATACTAGATTTATTTAATTCTGTCCAGACATATATATGTACTTAATCGTTATAATGTGGCATCAGCGAATGCGGATATAATATGGATTGAAAGCACGGAGACGCGCGCAGGTCGGACGGTCATTCAATGCAGTTGCAAATTATTGCAATGCAGTCCTGGCATTCTTCTACTTCTAAAGCCTAATAGCGGCGACAGACATAAATTAATATTGGTTCGATATGAATATTCTTATCGAGCGTTTGTAGATATAATGTATCTTGGTACCTATATAATGTATCTTGCTCGGCTCACTGTACTGACTACTGACATCCCAAATATATTCTTATTTGTGCACCTACTTCTTGTTACGTGTTCACATCGAGTGACGGCTCATGTCAGTCGCCACCATAATACCTTGAAGAAAAATACATAACGCAGTTGTATTTTTCTCTACCAAATATTTCATGTAAAATAAGCACCACAGGATGAGAAAATCGGTATTCCATAATTTGCGACCACTGGGATATCTAGCTAATTCAGGATAAACCAGTTTCCTAGCAGAAATATTAATAAAAATAGCGGGGCAAATGGAAAACTAATCGAGACGTGTAGTGTGGGCGATCATAATAGCACGATAAATTTCGCCAAAACAAACAAAAAAGTTTACCTATCAAGGCAACGAGATTGGTGAATGGTGATCTATCAAGGGAAGTCAAGAATTTCGTTGGAAAATGTGAAGTTGGTAAATCTGTTGCAATGTGTATGGAATTCCCCCTCTGCTGACGATAATTTTGGAATATTGGCTTACTACTATATAGCTTTTTATGATACGAATTTGTATATTGGCATTAAAATTAACATCATAATAAATTACAACATACATTCACGCCTTTTTTCCCGAAGGGGTAGGCAGAGGTGTACCCAGGACTCAGTCCCATAGTAGATACACCCACATTTCGCCAGTATGTTATTGGTCCCATGTAATAGGGGGCGAGCCTATTGCCATCTACCGGGCACAGTTCCAGACTCCAGGCAGTTATTGAGATAATTCCTAATGGAAAAATCCAATATTTAACACTTTGCCTGACCTGGGGATCGAACCCGGGACCTCTTGATTGGCAGTCGAGCATGCGCCCTCTACGCCACCGAGGCATCATAATAAATTATCATAAAGTACCTAAGTGACGTCACGATAATTTCGTTGAGCACTTTGTTTTCGTATTTAGCTCAACTTTACTGTTGCCTGTCGTAAAATTACTGTATGTTTCTAATAAAATTTGACGAGAGCCTTTACTTGCGCACCCTCGTTAATTTCCTTTTAGTATTTGATTTACATAACAAACAACCGAATAATATAGGTCATATTGTTAATACTTCCTGATGATTATTTTTCTATTTATAAACAGTGTGACCTATTTCGCATGCAATATTGTATGTTCGATAAGAAATCATATTTTTATATCAGATTTATTATTTGACCATTCCGTTGCTAACCGTACTCAAATTTCCATGGAGCTATATCGACCAAAAACATGATTTTAACTTTTGTTCTGTAGAGCGCATTAAAATTACCCATTTGAAAACAATAGCCGGGGAGCGAAGTGGCACTATCCTACTATCCTATTATATATGCAAATGGCGGAATGCGTGAATGCGTGTGCCATCTATCTCTTCACGCCAAAACTACTAAAAAACTGGGCAGATTTTTGGTGTACATAATTTGTGGATTAGCTCATAGAAAAGGACAGAGTTGGGGATTTTATTTTTATTTATTTATACAGCTCCCGGCTGATAGGATAGTACTTTGACGCGGATACTTTTCAGCGGGTGAAATATGGGGATATTGCCTATTTGTCTCAATAAGGCATAGCTCTAAGGTATAATACATAAATGTTGAATGTTGACCGCTATGACCACTCATGGTCAATGTCAATATCAGAATATGAGAACGAGTATAAATAATTCATAGTCAAACTATACATCGTCTAGGTCACTAACTAATACTAACTATGTACTCGCACGTGTTAAGAATGATAAGCCCCATGGTTTTGTAAGGCACTTTGTCCTCAGTGTGTTTTTATCAGTTTCAGGACAAAGAACCTATATCTAGGTACAATGAAAATAACGTAACATACCATCATGCCTATTCAATTTATTTGTAGTGGTAGACCTCTTTTGCAGGGGGCCGTCTGGGGAAGTACCACACCTTTGCCAGTTATCCGCCATGCAGTAATGTGCAAACTTTACTGTGTTCCGGTCTGAAGGGCAATGTTAACAGCGAAATTACTGGGCTTGACGAGTTTCAACAGCTAATAACTCAGCAGCTCAGCTCGGCGCAGTGCAGTGCCGCGCAGAATTTAGAATTTTAAAACACTGGGTGGCACTGTGTCTGATATGGGCAATCATGATGCTTTACCATCAAAAACCTGATTTGCTCGTCTTGACGACTCACTATCATAAAAAAACGCCTTTGTCCCGAAGAGGTAGGCAGAAGTGTAGTACCTAGAATTCAGTCCCATAGTAGGTACACCCACAATTCGCTAGTATTTTATTGGTCCCATGTAATAGGGGGCGAGCCTTTTGCCATCTACCGGGCACAGTTCCACTCCGGGCTGTCATAGAAATAATTCCTAATGAAAAAATCGTATATCTAACACCTTGCCTGACCTGGGGACCCACTACGCCGCAGAAGCAGAGACAATGAAAATATACCTTCATATAAAATCGTGCTCATTCCGTTTAACGTAAACAATGAGCAAATAAAAGTTACCGGAGAGGCGAAAATGTATAAAAATAAAGCTCCCAAATTGATGACGAACGAAAAGGCAACAAGAAAGTGTAGAGATAATGAACACGGCAATCTTTCCGGTACATTTGTATTTAGTTAAGTCTTTTCAATTCTAGCGTTGTTATGCAAAACACGTGGTAGAGACTGGCTGATTACAAGCAAAAACGTAGTTACAATGACTCATAATAACAGGAATACAAATCGGAGTGAAATCAAGGCGAGATCATCCAAACAATGCGTATTTTGAATTCGGCATTAATTCGAGAGAAGTCTCTGTGCCTATTTTGTTAAAGCCAACGTTGTGAAGTAACAACACTGAAAAGAATCATATTTTTCATACGAAGTAGGCCAAGGTGCTGATAAAATTCTCAATAGTACGCAACTCGATCGAGCAATCAACGCATCAATTCTTCAATAAACAAACAAAACCTTCTCAATTTGTTGCTGCGATTACGACATCGTTTAACAAGACAATATCTACGAAAGTATACCTTATATAGGGAAATAAACTCTAGATATTGTACACATTCAAAGTAACTAACTACAGGTAGGTAATGGTGGGAGGATACACCAACAATGTCCATAATATAATAAGATTAACATGGCGCCTTTTTCCCTAAGGGCAGGCAGAGGTGTACCCAGGAAGCAGTGTCCCATAGTAGGTAGGTACACACACATTTCGCCAGTATGTTATTGGTCCCATGTAATAGGGGGCATGTAATAGCTATTGCCATCTACCGGGCACAGTTGATAATATCCTAATCCTAATCCTAATCCTAATCCTAATATACTATTATAAAGGCGAAAGTTTGTAAGTATGGATGTATGTATGGATGTTTGTTACTCTTTCACGCCAAAACTACTGAACCGATTGGGCTGAAATTTGGTACGTAAGTAGCTTAGACCCTGGAATAACACATAGGGTACTTTTTATCCCGATATTCCCACGGGAACGAAGACTACGCGGGTGAAACCGCGGGTCACAGCTAGTTGGAAAATAAATCTAAACGGTGCGAATTGCTTTTAATCTATCAGACATT
Source organism: Hemistola chrysoprasaria (assembly GCA_947063395.1). Taxonomy (NCBI): domain Eukaryota; kingdom Metazoa; phylum Arthropoda; class Insecta; order Lepidoptera; family Geometridae; genus Hemistola; species Hemistola chrysoprasaria. The sequence continues at coordinate 6,011,611 of OX346720.1, read as the reverse complement.
AGGTGCTTAGTACTTACCGATCAAAATTAATATTTACCGATTAAAATTAATATTTAAATTACTCGTTATTGTATATCCTAATCCTAATCCTAATTCCTAATATACTATTATAAAGGCGAAAGTTTGTAAGTATGGATGTATGTATGGATGTTTGTTACTCTTTCACGCCAAAACTACTGAACCGATTGGGCTGAAATTTGGTACGTAAGTAGCTTAGACCCTGGAATAACACATAGGTTTTTATCCCGATATTCCCACGGGAACGAAGACTACGCGGGTGAAACCGCGGGTCACAGCTAGTAAGTTAATAATAGTTACTATTATGCGTTGTGATAATAGGTAGCTGAATAACGATGTAAGTATTGAGTATTGTTTGTTATATAGTAGGTGCTCGACCTTGTTCATGTTTGTGCCACAGACCAGCATGGCATAATGATTTATTTCGTCAACAAACGCCATAAAACACTTCCTAATGCCTTACGTACCTGCACATACTAAATTCTAATCCAAATTCACATAAGTAATTCGACTCTTAAGAATATATTCTATTAGACTATTATGTATAGGTAGGTATATCGAGATCGAGACCAAATAAAGACAATGATTTATTATATTATATAACCAAAAAATGCTTTGAAGGAGACCAACATAATTACTTGACATTATAAATCTCTTTCTGTACAATTGAACTAACTTCCATTATGGGATGACTATAAATTGTAACCCAATGTATTTACATTTGACATTACCTAGAAAATATTTAATGTCATTCAATCATACACACACCTACAACCGCACACATATCGCATTTATTAATAAGAAATTACTTCATTTAGTTACCTACTCTTGATTCCAGTAAATAGAGGCGGAAAATTAGAACGCACAAGGAAGCCTTTGCGACCTTAAGAGTAAATATGTCCTCAAGTAAACTGTAAATTGTTAGAAACAAAGAATTTCATGCAATTAGAATTCATGCGTCAAAAGATTCCGCGTTGTTCAAGTGCTTATAGATGAACAAAATGCATTTATTATAATTTATGGATTCCGTATTTTATACCCACTCGTCAGTTATTATAATAATTATTACCACCATAATATACCTAGCTGGTACATTCAGCATCAAAAGTAGATGATCACGGTCAGTTATATCATAATAGCTGAACACCATATTAATCTTCTGTTAATTTTTAAAATTAATGACGTTCATTGAAATTTAACTGAACACTACATAAAGAAATCATTATACGAGTAATAATATTATAGTGTTCAACCATTTTGAAAAACTGAATAATGTGGTCGTCGACTTTTGATGCTGACTGTAATAGAGACTATTCGAAATATTCGATCAATAGCATCGATCCACGTCTATTGATTGTGGTAGACGTCCATTGGTATGGCAACAGCTTACGATCGACTTCGACTGATCCAGCCGCGCTGGCACAGTGACCAAGGGAAACAAAGTCCCAGGGGATTAGAAAGAGACCGCAGATATGCATTCTTCGGCCGCGAAAGAAAGGAGAAACGGGGAAAGCTAGTTACCTATCTTCTGGTCATGTACCCATTCAATCTTCGATCAATCGGTGTGGTGTATTTTTCAGCAAATAAAACTTGCTTGAAGTAAATCATTAGTGAATAAATTCACTCCAAAAAGCAATTTTTATAATACTTACTAATAATAAGTTTCAGTGGAAATTAACTTTTCTTAGCATAATAAATTGTTACAGCTATAGGTATGTGATGATACTAACGCCAAGGAGTGCTAAACAAAGACGCGAGAGTGTATTGAACTGTGAACTTCAATAAACGCTGACTCAAAAGGAAGGTGGATATAATTTTGTATCCTAACACGCAAAATGATTTCTACAAAAATAAATATTTATGTAAGGAGTAGGTATCTAAAAATACAAAAAATAATCAGGTAACTTTAAGTAACACACGTTCAAGTTCTAAAACCATCATCAACACACGAAAGCTTTTTGAGACAAAGGTAAGCGATGTCAAACAAAAATCTCAAGGAATTCCGATTTGCACAGTGTACTCGTAGGTACATAGAAATCAGGTCAAGTCAGGGACCGGATGACGTAAACTTTTGTTTGGAAACGTTCACGGATGTTCCACTATGGATCTTACCTATAGCTTTTGTCCGTAAAAATAAAATTGTGAAATGATAAATATTCGTGAAGTTGAAAGTGAAAAAACATGGATAATCTTCGAATAAAGATGTCAATTTATTACTTGAAGTAAAAAATTGAATGGTGTAACAGAGATAGGTAGTAGAGCTTAAAAAATAACGAAATATTTCAAGGAATAACTTTCTTTGTAATGTAGACCAAGACAAGGAAGCTGAGAGATCTAGCGAATCATTCCGATGAAACGTGGTTAGGTCAAACGCACGTGACGCCTATTGGCATTAATTGATGCCGCACGCCAGAGCTCTGAGTGTCGCAGGACACTTCCTCTGAACGCACCTCAGCAACACACAAAGATGTCACGAGCCTCAATGATAGAATTGAAATTGAATTATGATAGAATTGAAATTGAAAAATAGAATTATAAATTCTATTTTACTATGATAAGTAAGTATCTATATCATTATGAATAACCTCATAAATTATCTCGTGATTAGGTATGTGAGCGAGATTTTTTGACAATCGCAATCGTATCGAATTCGAACGTTCAATTAAAAGATGTATGGAAAATGACAACGACGATACAAATTAGAATAAGTACGTATGCATTCGAATACGTATGTAGCTTACGAATAGCAAACGGAAATTATTTGAAAGTAAGATTTTACACTTTAATCCAAAATACTATCTAAATATAAGTAAATGAAAAGTAAGAAATAGCTATCAGATAAATCGCATATGTATTGCCGCATCGTAGAAGATATACTTATATATATATATATACAATGTGTTAGTTTACCAGTGTCGGAGACTTTAATGGCGTATAATACAGTAAATTTTATCGACAAAACACACTTTTTTTTTTTTTATTTATCGTCAGAACGAAACGGCAGCCATTTTGATTTTATGTTATCAAAAATCTATCTCTTTTACTATTTTAACCATAACTTTCTTTGTAGATATCCTAAAAACTTAAATAAAGTCTCGTTTGCTAGCCAATAGTGTAAGGAATAAACGCCTAGCAAACATGTAAACATTTTCTTATTGTTAAAGCACGAAAAAAAAATACTAAATGTAAAAAAGTAAGTTTTTTTATACTCTTTTTTTTAAATTATTATAATTTTCTTAAAATCTAGACTGTCAAACCATTTTTTTTTTTATTTTAAAAGATAGTGTAGGATGTAAGCTCCCAAAAAGCTACACTTTCTATGCTCTAACTGCAATAGTTTATAAATTAGGACAATTTGAATAGGACCCTACAAAATGCACAATGAAAATACTCAACCAAATTTTGAGAAATTCCAAGGACGGGACTTAGACAATAGCATTCTTTGCAACCGCTGATAACAACAGAACGGTGGACATTTTGTGCAGTGGCTTTAAATTATTTATTTTACGAAATAAATTTAAATTGTTATACTGGGTCTCTTTCACCATCCTCGAGTAAAGTGCCGAGTAAGCTACTCGTCTATTAAAGTGGCGAGTAAGGCGCAGTGCCAATTTCATAATGTCCGAGTAATGCTACTCGGCACATAAACGGGCCCATAACTTACTTGACACATCATCCACCCAATAACGAGTTTATTTGCCGAGTAAGACCTTGCTGTCAAATGTCAAAACGAATTGCTGTTAAAACGCGTCTATTTATTTTTTATTAAAAAATACTGAATTAAAGATTGTAATTACAAAAAATGGATTTATTCGATTTAATTGATGACCAGTTAGATGAAATAGAAAGTTTTCCGACACGAAGAATTCCAAGACCTCGTGTATTTAGGACTCGTGTTAATTACTTCATAGACCTCGACGAACAAGATTTTTTTGTTAGATTTCGGCTATCTAAAACCGCTGCTATCCAAGTCCATGAAAAGGTAAAGAATAAAATAAGGACTAAAACGCTAAGGTTGGTGAATTTTTTGATAAATTTTTGAAAGTTCTTTTGTACCTAACCTACAACATACGATCTCTAATGCAAGAGATTGTTCACCTATTAAAAAAATGTGAAAGGTTTTTACAATTTCAGGAATCGAGCTGTTCCTTCAGAAATGCGGCTGCTATTAGCTTTAAGATATTTAGCTACGGGATCATTCTTAAGAACTGCATCTGATTTCTCTGGTGTCAGTCCATCAACAGCATGTCGTATCGTCAAAAAAGTAACTGAAGCTATTGCGTCACTGAGCCAAGACATCATCAAGTTCCCTGATAACTTAGAACAGATAAAACAGGGGTTTTATAACATAGCAAAATTTCCCAGAGTCATTGGGGCCATCGACTGCACACATGTGAATATAAAGTCTCCAGGTTAGTTTTATTTTATTTTGAAGTCCAGGACTACTAAGTCCTAGGTGTACTAACACCTACTACTACACCTACGAGTTTCAGAAGAAGCACTTGTTTAATCGATTCATTCAGTCATTGGTAATTCAATGTTGCATGCCTAGGAACACCTACAATGTTAAAATATAACATACACTCACGCCTTTTTCCCGAAGGGGTAGGCAGAGGTGTACCCAGGTGTACTCAATCCCATAGTAGATACATCCACATTTCGCCAGTATGTTATTGGTCCCATGTATTAGGGGGCGAGCCTATTGCCATCTACTGAGCACAGTTCCAGACTCCAGGCAGTTATTGAGATAATTCGTAATGGAAAAATCCAATATTTAACACTGCCTGACCTGGGAATCAAACCCGGGACTCTTGATTGGCAGTTGAGCATGCGCCCTCTACGCCACCGAGGCAGTTAAAAAATCGTTTTCATTATATTATTATAGACTCCATTGTTCTTACTTCATTTCTAAGCTTTGTTTTTCATGTTTCTCTACTTATTTTTTTCAGGAGGAGACATAGCAGAAAACTTTAGAAACAGAAAATCTAATTTCTCGTTCAACGTTCAAGTTGTATGTGATAGCAAATTAAAATGTATGAATATTGTAGCAAGATGGCCAGGGTCAGCTCATGATCAAACAATATTCAATAATAGTGCGTTAAAACAAAAGTTTGAAAGTGGTCAGTTTGGAAACGGCATACTACTTGGAGATAGTGGTTATGAATCTAAAAACTATCTTTTTACGCCAATTTCGAACCCAACCACCCCTGTCGAAAATTTATATAACGAGTCGCAAATCAGGACAAGAAACACCATTGAGAGATGTTTTGGTGTGTGCAAGAACAGATTTCCCGTGCTAAGGCGACAAATTACCCTGACATTAGGTCGAGTCCAATCAATCATTGTTGCCTGCTTTGTTCTGCACAACATTGCAATTGACTTCAATGATATGAACTTTGGAGAAAATGACAATAGGAATGAATACACAAACAGTAAATGAGGAAATAGTGGCACAAAGAATCAATCATGCAAACAGTAATGCGACAAACATAATGTTGCAAGAATATTTTTTACCTCTTTTAAATAGGTCATCCAACTAATGATATTAGGTACTCGTATTTACTTGTTGTGGGAAACAAATATCTCTTTAGATCACACAATCACAAGGTTTCTCACTGCCTGCCAAGAATGGATGATAATATAATGGGATGGGTCCCTGCGTAACATTTTTTTATGATAGAGAGTGACAAGATGAGCAAATCAGGTGCCTGATGGTAAGCATCATGATTGCCCATATCAGGCGCAGTGCCACCCAGTGTTTTAAAATTTATTATATTTTGTTTTTTATTTTATTAAAATTCTGCACGGCATTGCACTGCGCCTGTAACCCTGAGATATTAGTTGTTGAAACCCGTCATGCCCAGTAATTTCGCTGGTAACATTGCCCTTCAGACCAGAACAGTAATGTTTGCACATTACTGCTTGGTGGATGAATAACTGGCAAAGGTGTGACACCTGTCACAACTCTTCACCGGCACGAAGATATCATTGAATGCTATGGATGTTCAGTGTCATATTAAATAAAGTCATAAAGCATTAAGACAACAAATGTTTATTACATTATAACTTGGACAATTAACAATATAGTGGATAATAAATTTATGAATTCAATTGTTTTTTCAAAATTTGTAGTTTTAATGTATACTCCTCTTCCTTCCACGCACGCTCTTTTTCTTTAAACTCTGCCTCCTTTTTTTTTTCAATCATCTCCATTTCAACTATTTGTTTTTGTAGGTTTACTAACTCCAATCTTCGTTGAGTGAATTCATCGATGGGTTTCTTATGAACACCAGCTGTAAAGAATAATATATAAGGCTATATAGTAGTAGTAAGCTAATAACTCACACTTCCCAAGGAATATTATTAATTAAGCCCAATGGTTAAAACTAATTTTCCAATATAAAATTCAGACGTTCAGTAAAAAAACTAAGTAGGCACTCGGATAATCTGAAACTTTAAAACAGTAGCTACATTATTATGAAAATCTACAAACAAATCAATCTCTTACCAACTAGAGCAGCATGCTTCCTGTTTTTTAAATTTTTTCTGCTAGTGCAATCCCACTTTGTAGAGGTGGGCGTTTTCGTCATATTATTTGGAGTGGAATTTATTTCTATTCCTGTAAAAACAATGAAGGTACAGACAGATACTAATATACTAGTAAAAGCTGGGCAATCATCATCATAATCATCATCTCAGCCATAGGACGTCCACTGCTGAACATAGGCCTCCCCCATAGATTTCCATCTAGTTCAATTCTAAGCGGCCTGCATCCAGCATGTTCCTGCCCTGTCGTTCTTATCAGTATTTTGGTGTTATACAAAGCTAGCCATAACATTAACTAAATAAGAAATTGAATAGGTTGCATTATTTTACCATAATCACTGACTGTGCCATTTGTAGCTCCAATTTTTGCACTTTCCATAGAATTAGGCAAAAGATCTTCATTCATGGGAAATTGCTTGGTTGCTTTAGAATCACCTGTAGAAAAGTTTTGCAATCAACAGAGGCATTTTCGCAATTCTTAGACCTAGATAGGGGTTAGATTTAAACTTTTTAAATATTAACTATGTTTTTAAACCAGTTTTTAGGCTAACTATCTTTGTTGCTTCATTTATACCTATATTTGAACAAAAAATAACTTATGAGTTATTTACTGAAGTGTAAACTAAATGTATCTTATGTGACTTTAATTGACCTAAAGTAGATACATGGATTGACTGTCTATCAAGCAGTAAAAGCGACCAATCATACAATTGATTACTTAAAAAAAATCTTACCATAAATACAGGCCGTCTCGTTTGTAGCAACAATGCTTATAGTATCCGTAGAATCATATGGCTTTAAGGTTTTAGTAATATTTGCCTTGTTCTCTTTGGAATCTTCTGTTAGGAAAAAAAAATTACACTTTATTTTTTTGTGTTACAACTTACACACAAATGGCACTACAAGGCTTTCATCAATTACTCAGATTATGTAATAATTTACCTATATTAATACTCCTGAGTTCTATCTCAGTGTCCACAACCGTCTGAGGTATTTCAATAAACTCCTCCATGGAGATTTCACCGAGGTAGTCTAAAATTTAAAATAGATTTCAAATGAATATCATAGTAAAATAAAGTGCAATAATATGACTATGATGTAGACTTAAACTAGAAGTACTTTGATATAGCTTAGGTTACCTTGTGTTTGGGGTATAACATCAGAGTCTGTAACACTTTCCATTCCATCGGCACTTAATTTCATAAGACTTTTTATTTGTTCCTCAGTGGTGTCTAAAGGAGGAGCAGTATTGATTCCTCCACCAGTACGGTAGAGTTCAGATCTGATGGCAGCCGACTTTTTGCGCACTAACCGTTTTAAACACTCATATTTTATTCTGAGGGTCTTGCTGCTCCTCGGTGCTCCTCCAGATCGCGCATTGAACTCCGTTTCCATGCTCTGCCATACCAATTCTTTTTGTTTCCATGTACTAGCATCGCTTTGCTTATTTTCTATACTATCTTTGTGTTTAAACACGAGTGACACTAAAAGATCCCTCTCCCTTAAACTGAAGTTAGCACTTCTTTCCCTTTTTATTTTGTTCATGTTCGAATCGAAATAAAATTGCACGACCAGCTTAATCCCACAAAAATTAAAATATTTCGTCAAATAAATTCAATTCTTAAATTTGTGGTTTGTGAAAGTGCATAAATCACCACAACTTTGCAAATATACCACATCAAATTTTGACGTTTGACAGTAATGACATTGACAATTGTATGAATATTGAATGTTTTCATTCATTCATTCCCTTACCCGCCGAGTTACTACTTGGAAGTTCGTTTTCGTTTGTGAAAGCAACAAAAATTACTCGGGACTTCTACTCACCGATTAGCACTACTCGGAAAGTAGTTACTCGGAACTTTACTCGAGGATGGTGAAAGAGACCCTTATTAATCTCTTATTTTATTTACTTTCCACTTTTGTTTGCACCTCTAACCTCAGTACAATTAATATTTTGTAGCATAAAGTGTAGCTTTTTGGGAGCTTACATCCTACACTATCTTTTAAAATCATAAAAAAAATGGTTTGACAGTCTAGATTTTAAGAAAATTATAATAATTTATTTAAGTTTTTAGGATATCTACCTACAAAGAAAGTTATGGTTAAAATAGTAAAAGAGATAGATTTTTGATAACATAAAATCAAAATGGCTGCCGTTTCGTTCTGACGATCAATAAAAAAAAAAAGTGTGTTTTGTCGATGAAATTTACTGTATTATACGCCATTAAAGTCTCCGACACTGGTAAACTAACACATTGTATATATATGTATACAATATTTTGAATTTTCATGCCATGTGAATCTGGTCAATAAAATAAAATCGATTGGATAATAATATATTATATCAATAAAGATACTTACCGCAACCATTTTATTGGTTTATTAATGATAATGAACACTTGGGCTAGAATAACGGGCACTTTAGTTGCAAAATCAACCAACAATGACAAGTTGATAACACGGGCCCCGGCCCGAACAGTAGGTAGGTGATTCGATATAATATCATATCCTAATCGATAATTATGCAGATAATTACTTGAAAATAGAGTAAGGAGTTTATGAAATTATCGCCAGAAATTCCAACGCTTTTTATGGCAAGCTTAGCCAAGGCTACGATGATGATGGATTGAACAAGTGCACTATACCTACCTAGTTAATAAATTGTGAATTGTCTTACAGATGTTAGAAATAATGTTCATGAGCTTGGAAATCTCAAAATATGACAGAATAAAGACAGAATAGAGTATTCAAGGGATTTGTTCCTGCAACGGATAGAACGTACCAATTATGTCAATTAGGTATAAGTATGTAATTAGTAATATATAATATACTATCATACTTATATATTGTTGGAACAGATTTTTAGAAGACCTTAAACATACCTACGGTCTACGGTACACCAAAAAACAAATTGTAATACGTTACCTTAATGAAAACGCGTAGATTTAAGAGCAACTTTTTCGTTGGGACTTCTTGATTCACATAAGTAACAATTGCAAATTGTAATTTCCTAGTAATAAAACGTTATCATTTAAAGGCTCCAACTAGATCAATGGATAGCCCAGATTTACGAGTAGATATATTATAAATATTAAACACTCGTCTGATTTAAATAATCAATTATCGATTATTATGTATAAATACAAAACATACTTAGGTACCTAATAGAATATATTTTAGACAGTTATATGATTATTATTATTGTCTTATCGATATCGGATAATTTATCAGGAGCAGGGATTATTTGATTATTTTTAGTATTATGCCAAATTATACCTACGCACTTTTCCCTAACAACAGTGATTGGCGTTAAGTATTAAAATGTTAAGGTTTGATTCATCCCTTGGAATCTGTTCTACTTTTTCTCTGTTAGCTGGATGCAGTGTTTTCTTTAGAAAAAACCTATTCATGTTGGTAGATAAGAAACGGCGGAAACATCTTTAATAGATCTATTTTTATCTCACATAAGCAAATGTTTATCACGGTAAACTCCATAATAAACCCCAGATAATTATCAGCTTATGTAGATAGCATTTCTAATACGACTCATGTTTATTATGTCGCAGACAAAGTAAATGTGGGTGAATAATATTATTTGTGACCTTTTATTTAAATCCAATAAGATGAACTATAATCTTCGGGTACTTATTAAGCTTTCGAAATTTTACACGATTAGGAAATACCTTCTGTCTACTGTAACGTTTTTGCTTTTATCAAATATCATTAAAATCTCATTTTTAATTCAAACAGACACTTTTCATAGAGTAAAATAGTAAATATACTGGTAGAATAGGTAGGAAGTAGTATAGGTAGGTTACCTACAGAATACAGATCAGAGAATACAAAATAGAGTAGTTATTAGAGAGGACAGAGACCTTACAATAGGTACTTAGGGTATACTAGAGATATCGTCGCTAGGTATTTTCCACTTAAAATGTTTATTGTTTAATTTAATTACTATCGTGTATCCATTATCCACTAATCCAATATTTAATAACGACTTCACATTATATCGCAGTGTTTGTATCAAACAAACATTTTGACATTTTAAAATACAACTAATTTATTACGAGAACATTTCTGATGCGTCTATAGAGATAAAAGCCAAAAGGGCATCTGCCTCTTGGTTATGTGATAGCTGCTTACTACTTACCTATCTATTATATTATAAAAAAAGTGGATTACATCAATAATGACAAGAACGCTCTTTACTTCTCTACCTAATTGCATTGTGAACTGTTTAGGCAGATTTTTATTAATTATTTTATCTTTGTTGACATTTACTAATTCTTACGAGAACATTAAAGATATTCTTCCACATTTTACCACCATAGTAGCACCATTGTCAACTGTCAACAAAACATTATTTCAATTATTATTATTATTGTCAAGACCAGCAGAAATTTCGCAAACGCAAAAGGAGACCCCATGTCCAATTTTGTACATTTTTATAACTTTGTAAAATACCACATTTTACAGACTTTCTCCAACGCGAAAATAAATTATGTTTATTAAAGCAACAACGAAGTGGTAATTTAGCACTTTCGGGTAAATGAAATATCATTCTTACACTAAATTACCCATGACTGATATTGACTTTGACAATGGCCTTTCTTGTGCCATGTGCTGTGCCCTATTTCAAGGCTTACATGGAAACCTTCACAATTTGTCTCAAGGTTTCCATATAAGACATAGAAAAATAAGCTTTATCAAAACGCTTCATGGATTGCTATTAAATTGATATAAGAATCTTCTATATTTAGCCGATTGGAGTATATAAGGTATAATCGATTCCTTCGTAGCGTAACCACAGAATAAATAATAGGCGTAACGTAGCCATGAGAAATTGAAGGGGTTTCTGTTTTTTCAGGATTTCATTCAGCAATTTTGTCTAGATAATGCTACTTTACTAATATTATCAATCTCAATCTCAGTACAATATAAAAAAGTAACCTTTGTAACAAGTAAACAAAACGCTAGGTGTTCTAACTCGATCCCAGCGCGACTATTTTTGTGTGTATGTTTATTCCGTTTTCATGCCAAAACTACTGAACCAATCGGGCTGAAATTCAGTATGTAGCTAGTTTAGACCCTGGAATAAGACATTATTTCGATATTCCTACGGGAACGAAGACTACGTGGGTGAATACGCGAGGCACAACTAATATTAAATCATTAAGAAAATGCAACAATCCTAATATCCTAATCCTAATCCTAATACTATTATAAAGGCGAAAGTTTGTAAGTATGGATGTATGTATGGATGTTTGTTAATCTTTCACGCCAAAACTCCTGAACCGATTGGGCTGAAATTTGGTACGTAAGTAGCTTAGACCCTGGAATAACACATAGGGTACTTTTTATCCCGATATTCCCACGGGAACGAAGACTACGCGGGTGAAACCGCGGGTCACAGCTAGTACTATTATAAAGGCGAAAGTTTGTAAGTATGGATGTATGTATGGATGTTTGTTACTCTTTCACGCCAAAACTACTGAACCGATTGGGCTGAAATTTGGTACGTAAGTAGCTTAGACCCTGGAATAACACATAGGGTACTTTTTATCCCGATATTCCCACGGGAACGAAGACTACGCGGGTGAAACCGCGGGTCACAGCTAGTATTATCTAAGCTTAGGTACAAAAGATATCCACCGCGGCAGAGATAAACATGTTTGCTGATAATATTGTGCGATAATATATCATTTTCACTTTATTCAAGGTTAGAGTTGCGACAGTTTCAAATTCTAATTCAAAATTTCTTTATTGGAACAAAATGGACATAAAACTATGAACGTAACGATGATGCCTGCGAAAGTTTGGATAAACTGTGTTGCAGACACCAACGCCCTCGGTCCTTAACAGCTATACAATTCGTTCCAGATAATAATAAACTAGATAATAATAAGAACTACTAGATAATAAATATCCGTTACAGATAATTTGCCTCATTTTGACAAAGAAATGTCGATGAAATTTCTTCAGGATTATAATATATGTCCTCTAAATAAAGGATCAAGGAGACCCTTATTTTAATATAATGTAGGCCTACGGCCTATCTAGCTATTGTAGGAGAGAGTAAATAGGTTCATTTCGAGGTCAAACTGCAATTGGAAAATTAATCTAAAAAGAATTCATTACTACTAAGTAGGTACTCAACTACTACCTACCTAACCTATACTTAGTATCGGTAAGTAACAGATAAATTCTAGAGCATAATTTTCAAGACACACATAACTTAAACTGGTACAGTACCTAGGTAAGGTAATATACCTTACCCATTCCTATTCAAGTTCAGTTACTTATATTAAGACAACATTTGAATAAACAACATAATTTCAAAACAACAGTAGGTAGGTAATGACACCATTTACAATAATTAGCAGGCGGCGATGAGTGTCCAACCATTGATAAAAGTGTGACCGCATAGCGTTTGTGCCAATTTACTTGTTGGTAGGTAACATGCCTAATGATGATGGGCGTATGAATACGCTGGACTCTGGACGCGTATCCAGGCTAATGCGTACTACTTTGGGTAGGACTTATGTAAATAACTATTAGTTAATCTGTTATCTTGCTTTAGATATAGCGAGATAATTAGCAATTATCTAATGACATATTATAAGAATAAAATGATATAGCTCGACAGAAAAGAGTAGAAACGGAACTAATTAAAAGTGGTACGTGTTGACTTAAAAGTTTTTCTAATTGATAGTGGCGCCCCCATTATTTTCTACTCTTTTATGTCGAGCTATACTAGTGTAAGCACAGCGGTTTGTCCGCTCGCAATAATGAAATATGGGAGTTATGTATACCAAAAATTTGACGCCCAGTTCACCTGAATAACTAAATAAATGGACCACATACACATTATCATTTCAGATATGTATATTATTATACTAGCTGTGCCCCGCGGTTTCACCCGCGTATACATCGTTCCCGTGGGAATATCGGGGAAAAAAATTACCCTATGTGCTATTTAAAAGGTCTAAGCTACTTACATACCAAATTTCTACTCAATCCATTCAGTAGTTTTAGCGTGAAAGAGTAACAAACATCCATCCATCCTCACAAACTTTCGCATTTATAATATTATTAGGAAGTATGTGTAAACGTGCCTTTTCCATTAAATAATACTCGAACACTTCAGCATATTTTACATGATTTATTTCAAGCCCACCATCTTCAATCTCGCTCTACAATCCTCTGTCGCGCTGGCATCCACCTCCCTGTGTTGCCATCGCGCCCTCGCACATCCCATAGATCTCCGTGAAATCACACGTTGCTATTAATACTTTCCATAAAACCACCAAAACGTTCTCAGAATCCGTAGCATGCGCGTCACAAAATAAAATCAACCCTACATATGGATAATAGGATTTATTAATTATGATCTAAGTTAGCACTTTGCCATAGACTTATGTACACAGTAGACACAAGATTGATTAAGGCCAAACAAGGAAAGACAATGAGGCCATAATGTTAGTCTGACATTGACAATGTGCGTATTCAATCAAGATAAATTGGGATGTTAGCAAATCATCATAATACCTATATATTATAGGTAACTAATATAGGAACCTTCAGCATTAGGTACCTACTTAATAGGTAGGTGTATGTATAGAGTAATATTTTATTATCTAATATTATTTATCTACTTCTAAGTTTAGCATGCACTGTTCAGCTATTTTGAAAATCTGGGTGTGTTCATCGAATTTTGATGTGACTGTACATATAAAAATAATATAATAATAATAATAATATGGGACAAATTCCACACACGGTCATCTGGTCCCAAACTAGGCTAGAAGCCTGTACTATGGTAACCAGAAGACTGATACTTATATACATACTTATATAAGCTTATAACACAGATCAAACAGACATCAAACAGACACGGTAGACTCAGTACTGTTTATCTTCATTGACGTACAAAAGTGTCAGATTATGACCTATTTGAATAAAGCTGTTTTGAGTTTGAGTTTGAGTTTGACATGTACATCACACAAATGGTTGATCTATCCGGGGAACGAACTGGGGCCCTGCGGCACAGAAAGAAGAGTTGGTAGTAACTCTGCTCTCTGTCTGAGCCAACGAGGCTAAGTTATAACTTTAACTTATAACTTTCAATGCAAAGGAATTGTAATTATCCATTTAGTGAGGATGAAATTCCTCCTGCAATTGAAGTTATAAGCTCTAGGCACAGTTGTTTTTAATTTATTTGGCAGTTTCAACTACATGATGTCACATCCTCATTATACTCCAATGGTATTTTCGGACTAATGTGGTAGGAATTATTACAATAGGTAATAATAATATGAGTTAACTTCCACAACAAGGTATTGGTCCCAATCTAGGGTAGAGGCACAGAATAATAAATAATACTAAATATAGAATTGACACTCATCTGCCCACCAATCGGGCTTTCCTCACCCCGCCAGCGAGATTGAGATCTCGAGCCCTGGTTCTATGGGAAATCAGCTCACGCAAACTCTTGCATGTGTACAAAACTCAAGTCTGTCTGTCAAGTCTCTGTCGGTGTAG
Organism: Hemistola chrysoprasaria; assembly: GCA_947063395.1. Lineage (NCBI taxonomy): Eukaryota > Metazoa > Arthropoda > Insecta > Lepidoptera > Geometridae > Hemistola > Hemistola chrysoprasaria. The sequence continues at coordinate 5,996,500 of OX346720.1, read as the reverse complement.
TAGGTAGTATAGAGCGGCTTTTACATGGAATTGAGTCGTGTCCAGGGTGTGCTAGAGGCCTAATCGTAACCAGATGACTGATAACTTATAAAGTATTACAAAAGGGTATACCTAAGGAGAGGCATCTACTCTTCACACTGGTTAACATGCTGAAGAAAAAATTGAAAAATTCGCAAAAAAAATATGGACTCCATACAAAAAATATTATAATTTTATTTTATATATTTTTATTCATTTTATTTTGCATTTTTTGTTTGTTAATTTGTATTGTAATTTAATTCAATTTAGTAAGTATTTTAGTATTTTTATATTGTGAACTGATCTATGATCCTTGTTGGTCGAAATAAACGATTATTAATAATAATAATAAATTCTATATGTAGTTTCCATCCATTCACAATAGTCCTTGTACCTAGCGGAGGCTGTCTTTGAGCTCATTTAAAAAAAATACTGTAGATGGTTTCAGAGATAGACCCCGATAGGTGCTATACATTACCTTTAGATTAAAAGCTCAAAGGGGCCTCTACACATTGGACTTAAAAAAAATGGTCTCCGTGCACGCCTATCAAAAGACAGGGTATATCCCGTGTTTTCGAGCGACATAATAATAATACAAAATGGATCAGCTGATCGGCGAATTTGTTGTGAAAGTGGAAATGGTTTTTTGTGAATTTCCAAATTATTTCTTTAGGTCAGGGTAGATCTTCCTCCATAGTTATTACTAAGTACACCCTTTTTTAACATAATATATAAAATTACATTTGTAATACTTATATAACACCCAGACACAGATCAAACAGACATGTTTATGCACAGAATTTTTTACCTGGCCGGGATTCAAATCTGGGGCCTGCAGCACAGAAAGCAGAGTTACTACCATCTGAGCCAAAACAAGGCTATAATAAAATTATATTAAGAGTAAAATGCCAAGATTACTTCAGAGTAACATTGAGTGTATGATAGGCATAGTTTGTAATTTTGTCTAGGAGCTGCTGTGATCTGGCAGAACCTAACCATATTCGTTAAGGTTCCATTAGTTTGTTTACAGATATAATAATAAATAAGTATACTGAAGTAGCAATAATTCCTTTTACATTTATAGTTACATACCTATTTATAGTTATATAGGTACACCTGATTCAAAATATACTGCAATTTAATCATGCCTACTTATTTATAAACTTATAAATATTGAATGGCGAAACGACATTCTAATACACAGGTACAGCCTCGTTGGCTCAGATGGTAGTAACTCTGCTTTCTGTGCCGCAGGCCCCGGGTTCGATCCCCGGCCAGGTCAAACATTTGTGTGCATGAACATGTCTGTTTGATCTGTGTCTGGGTGTTATAAGCTTATATAAGTATGTATATCAGTCATCTGGTTACCATAGTACAGGCTTCTAGCCTAGTTTGGGACCAGATGACCGTGTGTGGAAGTTGTCCCATATTATTATATTATTATTATTAATAGGTACTAGGTAACAGGCATAGCTGTTATAGAAACCATGAAATCTCAAAGGTAACCTCAAACAGATCTAATTATAGTTGAATTAGACAAACGCCCTTGGTAATGTTGCGTCTAAATCTATAAAATAACACAGATTTAACAGTATCTTACCCTTGAAAATGTTCTCAGCCTGTTGTTAATTCGAGGATTTGATGGCACATTATTTAGGGATACCTTCGACATTATTCTTACGAAGTTCGACAAACGAAACAGAAAATAGATTATATTATAGTCACCGATGCTGGCACTGTTGAATGTTTAATTAAAAATCACGGCAAGTTCAAGGAAAAACAAATTAAAAATTACAGACACTGCCTTTAACACAAAAACAACCGATCCGAGACTTCTGACAGCCAAAATTAAAATATACACTGGGTCTAATCGCCGTATAACCCCATTTTAATCAATTTATAAACAAATCTAATTATTAACACAAACAAAAATAATGACTATAAAATTTGTTGTAAATAATAAAAAATATCTTCGCGTTTTATGTCTAATTTTGACAGCTGGTGCTGCTGTGACGTTTCGTTATTCGTTACACAGAAAATACAGAAGGCCCACGGGTTCTTACGCAAATGAACCGTTCCGAACGCCGTCAAGCCGACAACTGTCAAATGAAATGATCACTAATCGCTTCGCTACTCGTGCGCGCCAATGCTAACATTACGGCGCGGCGCGAAAATAAATTAAATTCTGACGCGCCTTACATACCCCATCCCAGTTTATTCCGATAATTTACCATATAAGAATTACACACTTACACACCTAAACACACCCCATGAATCGCTGCGACCATTGATGAATCCAAGTTTTAATACTATTTGTAGCTGTCGCAGTAGCTCACTACGAGCGCTCTGATTGCCTAAATTTTAAAGGGCTTCCCAGACCGGGCTGTCCCACGCACATTCACTGATAAAATTTTTATAAATTTTCGCTGTCAAAATTCTAAAGGCCAAAAAGTATATTATTAAAAGGGAAAGGGAAAAATGGGAAGTGTCTGTTTGTAACCTTAAAATTTTAGGATTTTACTAAATGCAAATGACTAAAAACAAAACCTAGGTACTAAAAACAAAAATACAATTTAATTAGTTATTTTATTAATAATTAGTACCTATTGTTTCTTAGGTATACTATTGATATTTTGTTACCGCTAATATCCAATACAGCTGGACCGATTTTGATGGAACTTTCACTTCCAGATAGCTGATGTTACATGCGTCATAATTCATAATTCTAAGTTCCATAGCTATACTTTTTTTATGCACATTATCACATAATCTATATGAATTGAGTCTAGCAGTGTAATATTGGGGTAACCCGTTTTGTTAGAGCATAAACTCAAATTATTTTAGAAAAAGATTTAGGTTATATAAAAAGATTTATTCGGACTCGTCTTTCGTAAAAAACGGCTGGACCTCGTAAAACAAGATTTAAATTAGATTGTCCGTTTTGAGAAACTCGTTCACAAAAGTTTTTAAAAATTATAAATGAAAGAATTTAAAAATTCACGAAAACATGTCAACTTCCCTTACCCACGTATTTACGTATAATAACATACATATCAATTTACCATTAGGTACTGATCAGCTGAGCCATATTGCATAGAAAGTCGTTTTTATCGCGAAGCTTGCAATTCTTTCCTATGCAAAAGGTTTAGTTTAACGTATAGAAAAGACCCCCTTGAGTATTTTTACAACTTTTTGTCATTGCAATTTTATTTTTTTTATAATAAAAGGAACGAAGAATACCTATGACTTACTAGGTGTCCCTGGTAAGTGGTAAGTAAAACCTTCTAGGTCCCCTTCGATAAACAGATTGCATCGCGTGATATTGTGCTTTAGATAGGTACAATCAGATTGCCATTGCCTAGTCTGGTGCTGTCTGGTGATATTCACATTTCGATGAAGAAAAAAAGGTAAACGATCAATTACTGAAACGTAGGCACTCACAAGCGAACGTTCTGTGGGGTTGGGTCTGATGCGGGGTTCTTGTTCCTCTTCGTCTCTGGACTCGGTGGTGGCGGACTGCCCCATCGCTGGTCCGTTGGTGTATGGTACCCGGGCCGAGTGCGGCCGGTCTAGCGGCGGGCCGGGCGGCCGCGTGCCTGCCGCGCGTTCACTGCCGCTACAGACACATACATATACGGGTAGAACGACCGCCACCGCGCCGCCGCGCCGACAGAACACATTATGCTAGAGTTAAGCTGCAAGCTTCATCGATATTTAAACACCTGAACTTTTCTCAAGAGCAATACCTTTAATCATTTTAATGACTCTAAAATACAAGGCATAAGCTAAACTAGTACTTACCTAGGTAAATCAGTGAGCTAGCTAATTCAGTGACCTATTGTAATTATTATGGAGAGATGAATAATAACTCCTCAAATGTTCAAACCGGTACTTACAATAAACTCATACTCGTTACTCATTGTACTTACCTACTTAGGTAAGTAGGTACATATTATTATTATTATTATATTTATTATATAGGTACCTACATTAGATTAATAAAAAATATACTTAATAGGTCTAAAAAAAACGTTTTTTTTAACTGCCTCGGTGGCGTAGTGGGCTCATGAGGTCCCGGGTTCGATCCCCAGGTCAGGCAGTGTTATTTGGATTTTTCCATTAGGAATTATCCCTGTGGCAGCTTGGAGTCTGGAACTGTGTCCCCGTAGATGGCAATAGGCTCGCGCCCTAGTACATGGGAATGTTAACATACTGGCGAAATGTGGGTGAACCTACAACGGGACTGAGTCCTGGGCCTCTGCCTACCCCTTCGGGAAAAAAGCGTGATTGTAGAGTCTGGCTCATGAAAGTAGAGACTATAGCGACTGAAATAGCGCGGCAAATCTAAATCGAATAAACTTGCATTTATGATAATATTGATTTGCATTTATTAATCCAATCTTGCAATCCAATCTAAGTAATTGATTTTTTAATTAATAATAAATTTGGTATTTCTTTAAATTTGCCGCGCTATTTCAGTGTCTACTTTCATGAACCAGACTCTATGTTATTTATTATGTACCAATGTTATTTATTTTAATATTTGTTCAGTCGATATTCGATAACATTACGGGACAAGCCTTCTAGCCATGCTCCCGCGGTCGATATAGCGAGCGCAAACCCGTACAGAGCAGCTCAACAGGGTCCTCTGTTGGGACCCGGGAATACTCGGGAAATAGGTTTGGACTATAGACCCCATCTAAATGAATAATTTTGTGCCTTTGTCTTAGAAACTTGTAACATTTTTTTAGATACAAATATTTAAATTGTGACTAGCGCCATCTCGTATCGAATAGCTAAACTTATGCAGTTAGTGCCACCTAGTGTTTCGTGATTATAAACCTCTTTTATGATTCAGATTACAAATGATTACTAGTTCAATATGTAATTGACAGAGAGCACTATACTAAATATTTCATATTATCACGCTACAGCCGTGAAACGTTCTAAATAAACATGATTGCACTGTGCACTGTGCTCAGGAAAGCAATTCAACGTCATTAGCCGGGTACCCACCTAGCGCACAGGCTCGCGCGGCAGCCTCGGTGTCCAGATCGCGAGCGATGGCTCCCGAGGCAGCCTCAGTAGTTTTGTTCAATTTACACGAGGAAGCCTCGCGAGGCAGGCTGAGCCATCATAAGTCCGCGAGTATTCGAAATGGACAGTCGTGTATTTTCAGCTGCAGCTATTTTCCTAGCTGCTTATTGTTTAAAGAAACGAAAACAGTCACGTATGAAGAAAAAACCTAGACGCTTCTGGATTAGAAAAATTTATGAGCGTCGCCACCAATATGGAAATAGATTACTTGGAGATTTAATATATTATGATCAGACTGTAAATAATTTTACACGAATGTCCTTACAAGACTTCGAAAATTTGTGCTCATTGTTGTCTGATAAAATCAAAAAGTGCGATACAAAATATAGAGAGGCAATCACTGTGAAAGAACGAGTTTTAATAACTTTAAGATTTTTAGCAACCGGAGATTCCTATAGCAGCTTGCAATATTTATTTCGAGTGTCGAAGCAGAGTATCTCAAGAATAGTTCCTGAAGTTTGTGACGCGATTATTGAGGCCTTAAGTGATTATGTAAAGGTAAATAAAAATTATTTGACAAATTTAAAAATCAATTGTTTATTAATTACAATTCAGTGTTAGTTTTCGTAGCGGTATGTGATGCTGATGATGAAGTGCCAGATGAGTCCATTGTAGAGGAATTGCTGTATTGCTGTGTATAGTATCCTGTATTAATTTGTTGTTGTGTGTATTTCCCTATATCTGCTTCAAAAATTATATTATTGATAGCGTTCTTAACATACGCTAATGTGTGCGGATCATATTTTCTGAGCTCGTTGGCTATGTGTCTTCCAAATGAAGAGTATGGATCGGTGATGTCGGTCGAAGACTTTTGCAAGAATTCAAGGGCTTCTGCAAGCATGATATCTGCCGAATCTTCCTGTGGCTGCGTTTTCTTCGGATTATTTCGTTTTTTTTTACGAGCATGTTCTGACGGTGGAGGCATGCTAGCTTCAGAGTCTTTTTGTTGTTGTGGTGGCGCTTCCTCGATGCTAGCCTCTGGCAATTGCGACTGAGTCGGAGCGTTTTCAGTCTCTATGTGTCTCTCTGCGTCAGAAGTTTGTGAATATTCCGGTATCGCCTCCTGAAAACATAATTTTAATTAATAGATCTATTTGTGGTGCAGTGTGTATGTCTATATAATAATTCAAGCAGGATTCTCCATTGCTTGAACGTCTTCGGACTAAAAGTATTTGGCCCCTAATATCACCACCAAAAGGGGCCAAATACGGAGTGGTGTATACTACCTAATACAACCACTCATAGGGGCCAAATACTTTAGTCTGAATACTTTCAAACAGCGGAGGGTCCTGTCATGCTGAGTACCTACTCTATAGTTTATTTTTTTTACAGATTCCATCTACAGATGAAGAGTGGCTTGCTATATCAAAAGAATTTGAAAAAAAATGGAATTTTCCCCACGCTATTGGAGCGATGGATGGAAAACATGTTATGTTGCAGGCACCGATTAACAGTGGGACTGATTATGATAATTACAAACAATTTCCAAGCATCGTGCTTTTTGGATTAGTTGATGCTAGCTACAATTTTTTGTATGTAAATGTTGGTAGCAAAGGGCGAATCTCTGATGGTGGTGTTTTCAAAAACACAACGTTGTATAAAAAGCTAGAAAAGAAAGAATTGAACGTGCCTAAAGAGAAGATATTGGAAATACCATATGTAAAAAAAGTTCCTTATTTTATTTTATCCGATAAAGCCTTTGCACTCAACGAATACACCATGAAACCATGTGAGGGCAACCCAGAAAATGGTTCTAAAGAAAGAATATTTAATTATCGCCTTAGCCGAGCTCGACGTGTCGTTGAGAATGCATTTGGTATATTAAGTGCCATATTTCGCGTTTTTAGAAAACCTATCTTACTAGAGCCAAATAAAGCAACGAAGGTCGTCTTAGCAGCTATATATTTGTACAACTACATCCGGAAAAATACTTCAACTAATCTTATTTCACCGGAGTTGTATGACAGAGAACTTGATGGCGTACTGATTCCTGGCCAATGGAGAAATGAAATAAATGAAGTTACATTTACACCAATTGCAGCGATTCCAAGGCGTAGTTCTAATAACGCAAAAGAAATACGGTTGCACTTGGCAGAACATTTTATAACTAATGGTTCTATACCATATCAAAATCATTATGCATAGGTAGTTAAAAATTCTTACATTGGGCATCGTTTCCTGAGTGTCACCAGTTTCATTTTTATCTTTAAGAAAATTGAAATAAGGATATCCAAACCACTTTGAATTGTAAACATCTGCAGCGCCTGAAACAGAACAAAAATAAAAATTATTTTTCCATATTTAATAGTAGTTTATGCAACTGTCATAGGTATAATGAAGGGTATTAAAACACGAGTGTGATTTTATGAAACGAGCGCAGCGAGTTTCATAATAGTAACGAGTTTCATAATAGTAACTATAACAGTAGTAATTATAAGTCAAGTATTGGAAACATAAAGAGAATGTTACAACATTAGTGTAGATAAAATATTTTAAATAATTTAAAAACGTAATTTTGTATTTTCAATTTAGTTGGTATATTAAGTAATAATTTTATCAAATAATTTGTAAGTTCATATTTTTAAGTATAAAAATGCATAAGTACCTGAACCTGTTATGCGGCTTTTTTTCTCCCTGCTTTTCTCTCGACGATAAGAACCACACAAAGAGTCCATTTTTTTTTTCAGTTCCTTGACAGAGATATTCATTTTAGCAGATATTTGCCGCCAACTGTCTTCCCGCTGATTTTTGTTTAAATATTTTGGATCTTTGTTGTCCCAAAGCGATTTGTACTTGCTGTACTCTTGTATTAAACGAATGGACTCCTCGTGACTGCCCATGATATCTATATTATAGATAGAGACAAACACGGCAGGAGACAAAACTTGAAATAGCTTCGCGCGCGAGCCAAAACACGACCGTTCCCACCTAACGCACAGCGCTCACTGAGGCTTCTTTGAGCGCGTCAAGTTTACCGACAACAGATGGCTCGGGGCCGAGCCGTGCTCGGGCGAGCGAACGCGCGCCCGGGGCCGCCCGAGGCACGTCCACATCAGCCGAGGCATTGGCTCGCGAGGCTGCCGCGCGAGCCTGTGCGCTAGGTGGGTACCCGGCTATTGACTGTGCACAATTAATTTGCATTTGTACGCTAATTTTACACAATATTTTTCAAAATTATGGATATCTTACCATGATTTTTACAACAAACAAGTTAAAAAGTGGTTTATTAATGGATTTTTTCGCATTTTAGAATATAAGTATTATAATGTATAAAGTACCTACTTTATTTAACCTGGCTACCCGCGTGGTTGTAACAAAATTATCGAGGCGGTTATTTATTTATTTATAACGTTACAAATGACTCCGTGTCACAATAATTATTGACCCAGATCATAAATTTATTGAAAAAATAAAAGGTTTCTGAGAAAACGTCTGTGTATAGGTACTATGTATAAGTATCTATTAATATAATATGTTATTTTCACTAAGCGATCCTAAGCTTCAAGTTAACCAGCCTTGTGATAGTAATTTACATACATAGTACATAGTCACGCCTTGTTCCCGTTGGGGTAGTTGTTTATGATTATAGTAATTGCAGACAATGTCTACGTATGTTTTATTATTTTATCCTCTCCCTATTTTAATAGTATAATTTTTTTTTATATATTTCATCTCAATCAGCTTTTGACCTCAATCTCACCTCATGGGAAGTGAAGATGAGGCCTAAGATGGAGCACGTTTCCTAGAATAATAGTTATTAAAACTGTAGTTTTGTTACATTGTAATGGTAGGCCTCTTTTGCAGGGGGCCCCCTGGGGAAGTACCATATACCTTTGCCAAGTTATTCATCCGGCAAGTAGTAATGTGCAAACATTACTGAGGTCTGAAGGACAATGTTACCAGCGACATTACTGATTATGACGAGTTTCAACAACTAATATCTCAGGGTGACAGGCGCAGTGCAGTCTCGCGCAGAATTTTGAATTTTAAAACACTGGGTAGCACTGTGTCTGATATGGGCAATTATGATGCTTACTATCAGGCACTTGATTTGCTCGTCTTGTTACTCGCTATCATAAAAAAAACATTTGTCAGCTACCTATATAAAACTAAAGCTATATATATAGGAATGGAATAACTTACTATATGGCTGTAAATAAGCATCATTTGCAGATTACATAACATTTGGCTGTAATAAGATCGCGAATAATGTCACTTTTGCCTCCTCTCTACCCTAGTTATATTACTTATTATAACATGTTGGTATACCTATAGATACATACTGAAATATATTATTATTATTAATAGCTATTATTGTAGTTTGTGTTTATTAGTATTAATTTAGTAAATTTAAGTCATATTTATTATTTCTGTCACACCACTGACCAAATGTGATTTACGGTACTCTCCTCTCCCTGCACGGTTGTCTGGAAGATATCGCTCTTAGCGATAAGACCGCCAATTGTTGCACTATATACTGTTTACTTTAATTTTTAAGATTTATTGTTTTTGTGGTGTACCAATAAAGTGTTTATCTATCTATCTATCTATCTATCTGAACTCAGGTCACATACACATTCAGTAGGTACCCAAGTAGTTATACCTATTGGAAAATAATTAATTAGGCTATTTCTTTGTTTAATGAATGTTTTATGTATGATCCAGTTAGTCCATTATCCTTAGTCCATTAGGCATCGTCCTTGGACAATATATATTTACTTAGATACTTATATACCTAACAGTATATAGATATATGCAATGGTGGACACAGGTTACTGTGTGTTAACACTCGTTGACAAGTAATCAATTAAATTAATTGAATTGAATGTCCAATACTTATTGATTGCATTGTGTTTAGGTACTCCACAATAATATTAATTTGTTATGTCAAGCCTTGGATAATCCATAGGCAACACGTAGTTATGTTCTGACTTCTGACCTTCATACAACTTTAACATTCGATGGCAATCGCTAAATAACGAATAAAGGTTTTAAAAATTAAAAGACCTAAGCCAGCTGGAGACATGGCAGACGAAAAAGAAGATGATAATAATATAACCGTAGAGAATAACAATAAAATAAGTGACATAGTTTCAACGCTAAAATGGGTGTTAATGTTCGAATACTGCGTCGGTATCTTCAGAATTACATACAAGAATGGTGTGCTAATCCCTCCCAATTGGGTTAAAAAGGCATATGTAATGTGTTTGGTCGTTGTCTACGTCGGGTTGTTCATCGCCTTTATGGACCTACCAACTGTAGCAGATGGACACAAGGATATCGTCGATGTGATCGATCAAATACCGTCCTTGGTCATTTTGTTTCAGTACATTACCAATTGTATCACAACTAACTTTCTATTCAACAAATCCAATGTGACAATGTTCTACATGCTCGCCGATCTCGACAATCGACTCATTACGACCGGCACCGAAGAGTTTTACCAAAAAGCTCGTGTCAAAGCTACGAGATTCGTTATAGTGGTCGGTTTGTCTTACATCATTATATCCACGACCGTTTTACTGACTGAGGGTGATATAGACGTTGATATAATAATTTTTCTTCCGCTTTATCTGATTCAGAACATTGAAATAATTATGTTTTGTTTATGCATCGAGACGATAAAAACTAGACTCGATATCATTAATGGTTACATAGCAAAGTTCCTCGATGAAAAAGATAGCAACAGAAGTTCTATTTTCACAGTCTGCGAGAGCAAAGACATCGTTAAAGAAAAGTTTAATATGATCGGACGCCCATCAGAGACCAACGTGAAGATACGTGACTTAGCCATCATATACGATACCATTGGCACTGTTTGCTCCTTGACAAATAGCATCTTTAACCTACAGATTTTCATGACTCTCGTTTCTACGTTTATCTACATACTTATAACGATTTGGACGTCAATTTATGTCTATCGAACGCCTGAAGATAATTCTGGAGCATTAATTACCATTACAATCCGATGTTTCGCGACGTTGGTGATCGTTGCAATTATGTGTTTCGTTTGTGAGAGATTGCGTTTGACACGAAACTCTACTAAGATCCTTATAAATCAGATCATCATGGACTACAATCTGCCGAAAGTTATGAGGGTTCAGGCGAAGGCGTTCATGGAACTGATCGAAGCTTGGCCGCTGCGCATCTTGATCTACGATATGTTCTATGTAGATATTACTTTGATGTTGAAATTTATCAGTGTTTCTACTACTTATTTGATTGTTATTATTCAAATATCTCATTTTACTTAAATATTTAGCTGCTTGGTTTGGTTTGCCATTAGTGTTTTAGTTGTGTGTTGCCATTGATTAAAACTCGTGTGTCTATTAGATTTTTTATTTTAAACTACGTTCCTATTAAAAATGACGTCGTAGTTGCAAGTCTTCTACAGCCGATCTTGAGGTCCAGAGTTCGATCCTCAGGTCAGGTACCATTATCAGTATTATTAGATTTTTCCATTACGAATTATCTCAATGACAGCCTGGAGTCTGGAACTGTGCCCGGCAGATGACTTTAAGCTTGCCCTATGGGATCAAAAAACATAACAGGCGAAGTGTGGGTGTACCTACTATGGGACTGGGTCCAAGGTACACCTCTGCCTACCCGTTGGGGAAAAAGGCGCGTTGATATCTTATGTCTATTAAAATCCAATTGGAACAGCTGTAAAGTAATCTAGAGGTAGAACTTTTACAAGTTGTTTTAAGTTTTTCATAACACAGTTCACTCCATAGTCTACCATCGGCGTTCCGAACTCTTCAGCTATCATTCTCCAGTTATTGTTCATGAAATCAAGTATTGCGTTATCTGGAAGAAAACCAACCAAATGTGATTAAGTTTGTAAAAGGAAGGCTACTTTTTCCATTCATTCTGTGGGTGCATTGACTCACTTATTTCAGGGTTTCCTTTGAAGAGATTAGTCATGTTGTAAGAAACCTTGCCGTCGTAGTTATGAGTTATGTTGTAACTTCTAATTTCCAAGTATTTTTGGCCATCGTCTCCAATTTTGGATCCAAGGTTGAGAGCGCTGTTAATCCTCAGATTATCTGCGCAACATAAAATATAAATTGAAAAATTAAAGAAGATAAAAACAACGCGATTTTGTTTACCGATTTTAACAAAATACACACACTTTAGCATTATTAAATAGGTAAGAACTTAGGCAAGTCTTTATGGGATAAAATTTTGTTCCATGCATGGTTTTTTCCCAGTTGACGGATGACCGTTTCAGATAACAGTAGTCGCATGACTTCCGGCTGTTGTTTCTCCTTATCTTATGGAAGTAGGTATATTATGCTTTGTTATAACAGCATAATAATTTTATATTATAATATTAATGTTACATTAACAGCCTTTTTAATCATACAATCATGCATTTTCCCGAAAAGGTAGGCAGAGGTGAACCCAGAACTCAGTCCCGAGCTTGCGCCACTGGTAATCAATACCAAAGCTTTTCAATCAAGTCATAACTTTTGTTATATATTTACTTTAACCTTCCCGGCCCACTATCTAACCACTACCGGAGCACACGAGTAGGCTTACCTCTCAGTCACTCTACCCATTCAGACTCCATAGTCAATAGTCATAACTATTATAAGAAATTCATAAGATAGTAATATTATAGTAAATATTTACTATCCGTAATCTGTACCTACAATTTTAATTTCAGATTTATAATAGGTCCTTACATATGAAATTAGCGTTTTGTCGTACTGACCACTTTGATCTGAAATATCTTCTCTTGGGTTAAGAATTCCAAATTCATATTTATGAATTCATTTAGCTGGTACATTTGAGTTTTGAAAACAGTCATTCATTTGTTTTTTCCTCATTTTTTTTCTTTGGCGTCGATTATTACCGCACAATGTAAGACATCAAATATCAGTATATTTCCGAGTACGAGTTCTACCGTGGCACCAGTGCTGCAGAAACAGCTTGAAAAATGAATGATGTGTACGGCGCTGGTGTTGCAAAAGAAAGCACGGTACGTTTTTGGTTTCAATGTTTTCGTTCTGGACATTGCGACTTTCAGAACCAACCTCGTAGACGGCGGGAGACCAAAGTGGAAAATGAAGAATTAAAGGCTATAATGGAAGCGGATCCATCACAAAGCACTTCAGAGATAGCTGAAGGCTTCGGGGTAAGTGATAAAACTATATTAATCCACATGAAGCAAATCGGGAAAGTAAAAAAACTTGAACGATGGGTACCTCATGAATTGAGAGCATCGAACTTGCAAACACGCGACGACTGCTGTGTTACTTTGCTCAACGGTCACAATAATGAAGGGATTTTAAATCGAATCATTACTTGTGAAAAGTGGATACTGTACGATAATCGGAAGCGCTTGTCGCAATGGCTGAACCCTGGAGACCCAGCCAAATCCTGCCCTAAACGAAAATTGACTCAGAAAAAGTTACTTGTGAGTGTTTGGTGGACTAGCGCCGGTGTCGTTCACTACAGCTCCCTAAAATCTGGCCAAACGATTACGGCAGATATCTATTGTCAGCAACTGCAAACCATGAAGGAAGAACTAGTGCTAAACAACCGAGATTGGTCAGTCCCTCTAGGCCACTGCTGCTTCACGACAACGCAAGACCACACACTGCACAACAAACAACCACTAAGTTAGATTAGCTACAATTGGAATGTCTGACTTCGTACATACTCCCCGGACCTTGCTTCAACAGATTACCATTTCTTCCGGAATTTGGACAACTTCTTACAAAGAAATAAATTCAACTACGAGGCAGTCCAAACCGCCTTCAAAGAGTTTATTGATTCTCGCCCCTATGGTTTTTTTAGTAAAGGGACCAATGAAGTACCTATGAGATGGCAAAAGTGCATACTTAGATAACAACGGTGCATATTTTGATAATGAAATATATTTTACAAAAAAAATTGACTTTATATTCCTCTCGTACAAAACTCCAATTTCATATGTAAGGACCATAATATGTATTTATTGATTTGTTCTAGATAATATACAGAATTGTACCTTTATTGATGTAATGTACTTTTTCGATATGCTTCATGATTTACCACTTCATGAGAAGCCGACCGGTCAAGGTAATAATTACCTTGTTATTTAGATATTTATGGTAATATTTACTTAGTTATTAATACTTACGACATTTGATAGTAGAGTCCCCAACACCATCAATAGGGAACAGGAGCATTCTTCCCTTTGACCTGTATTTTCCTCTGATAACCAAATTGCAATGGTATTGAGCTTCCAATATATTCCCTTCAAGTCTGTGAAATACATGGATACAAAAATAACCATTATGTTTGTTAGTACAAACATAATGGTTATTTTTGTACTAGTATTCTGTATCTACTTTTGCTTGATTCGTTTGTATACTTTTGATTTCTACTATATGTTCGCGCCACTACATGTCAATTATTATTTATTTTCTAAGTACCCTTATATCCCAAAGGCTACCCTCATTTTTTTTTCTTCGCTACACCGCACCGCATCGGCCCGTAACGTCAAACGGGCCAATAGTCTGGTTCTACACGCCGTACGCAACTCCCAAACTCCCTGGAGCATCCTTAACCGACTCTCGCGCCGCGCCCCTATACGCGTAAGAAGTGCTAAGTGCTGCTGGTCACAAGAAGGATTACTTCGAGGATACTGTGCCCGTTAACATCTTGGAGGAATGACAAGTGCGTGAACCAACAATGTCCAAATGTGTTTAGTCCATTGAACCACCCTCTTGCCTATGGAATAATCGCATATATAATACCCACTGACCTACTGTTTATACTGCTCAGCCGACAGTGGCCCCCACACTATACCTATATGTGAAGAGTAGGAAACATAATATGTATTAGGTATACTCATCATAAGTCCACAGCTGAACATAGGACTTCCATCCGAACACCATGTTATATTAGTACCGGTAGATTATATTTATTGTCTAGTTAATCTAAGTAGAGGAATACAGGTTTTTCCAATGGCCTACATTTCAAATGCAGAGAGAAAAACGGTAATTGACCCAAGACATTACGGTCATTGTGGTACAGGGTAGAGCAAGAGTCGCGTCAAGAACTCTCGCTCTGGCCTGTACGAAATGCTATGGCCGTTTTTTCTCTCTGAAACAGCACTCGCCTATACAAAATATCAAGGTAGCTATTACCAAGCTGTTGTAATAAGCCACACATACCACTTAATTAAATATTTTGATAAATGTAACGCGTAATTCCCAGGCTATCTGAATATCCTCTAACTCCTCTGGATTTTGATGTAAGTAGTAGGTTCACCATCGGTTAGAAAAGTTTTGGAGAAGTGAAAAATTAATTACACTCGAGCAAAGCCGCAATGGGTCTTCTTGTATTTAATATAATTTAAATAAAAATAAATTATAGTTAAATCTCTCACTTTGCATGATCCACGATACAGTTCCGAAGTCCTTTAGCACGTCCATTGACAAAATGAATAACCATATCTCCAGGCATGGCCATGTCTAATTTGTCAATGTAATAAGGATCGAGAGTCTCCAAGCCATATTCAGGGAACCCTCGGACGAAGTTCGGTATAGCAGATTGGATTGTTTTTGTTATACATTCGGATGATAGGTCTTGACATGGCCTTTGATCTAAAATGAAAATTACCATGGAATTGGATAAAATAACCTTTTAATTTTTCGGAATTATACACAAAGTTACATAGTAGAAACGAAAACAACACAGTTTATTACTTATTGTGCCTACCTCATAGATGTCATTTCTATTTTAAATTGTAGTTCATTTCTAAAATAAATAATTTTTATCTCTTATTCTATAATTGACAGCCTGGTGGGCACAGATGGTAGTAACTCTGCTTTTTGTTCCGTAGGCTTCGGATTCGATCCCCGGCCAGGTCAAACATTTGTGTGCATGTACATGTCTCTTTGATCTGTGTCTGGGTGTTATAAGCGTATATAAGTATGTATATCAGTCACATGCGTAGTGAGCGCAAGCTTTACTACCGATCATGAGGTCCCGGGTTCGATCCCCAGGTCAGGCAAAGTAATTAAATATTGGATTTTCCCATTAGGAATGATCTCAATAACTGCCTGGAGTCTGGAATTGTTCCCGGTAGATGGCAATTGGTTCGCCCCCTATTACATGGGACTAATAACATACTGGCGAAATGTGGGTGTACCTATTATGGGAATGAGTCCTGGGTACACCTCTGCCTACCCCTTCGGGAAAAAGCCGTGGTTTTATGTTTTTATATCAGTCATCTCGTTACCATAGTACAAGCTTCTAGCCTAATTTGGGACCAGATGACCGTATGTTGTCTCATATTATTAATATAATTCAAGTAAATAATAAGTGAAGCGAATGTGCGTCCGCATGCTGGTGTGGGACAGAGTGGGAAATACCTTTGATTAATTTTCTCTATGCTACGAGTATGTTACTAAAAGAAAATTTTAAACTTATTATAATATATATCTATCCACTAACATGCATCGGTACATCGAGGACTGCCTCGGCGGCGTAGTGGTTGCAAGCTCTACTGCCGTTCATGAAGTCGGATTCGATCCCCAGGTCAGGCAAAGTGTTATTGGATTTTTCCATTGGAATTATCACAATGACAGACTGGAGTCAGGAACTGTGCCAGGTAGATAGCAATAGGCTCGCCACCTAATTACATGGGATCAATAACATACTGGCTAGAGGTGGGTGTACCTTCTATGTGACTGAGTTTAGGTCCTCTGCCTACCTCTTTGGGCAAGATTGTATGTTACCTATCTACTTACATAAACTTGCTGAAGAGTCCAATGAAAATATTATCACTAATAACACCAATGGATTCCCCAAATAATTTGCTGCTGTCATCTTCGAGACAACTGTTTTAATTAACTTTGTTATTTTTTAATATTCTTCTGTCCACGCGACCTCTTTACAACATAATAACTCCAGGTCATTAAAAACAGCGTTCTTATTTGCTTTGTTAGGCCCAAATTAGAAAATGACGTCATGATCAAAGACAAATGTTATTTTAATTACATTTCTTTAGATTACATTAGCTAAGTATAATATTTTGACGTATTTGGATTTAACTATGACCGTCGTTCGTCGTTCTATATGATATACCAATAATAAAACAATATATTTAATTGTAGTTCATTATGCTTACGTATTTATTTAACTATCGAAGCATATCACAGGTTTTATGAGGCACCTCAAGCACTGAGCCAAATTATTATGTCACGTTTTGTGTCAAAAATTATGATAACTAATATTATACGAGTATAAAACTTTACAAAGTACAGTATCGTTACTAATCATAAAATGTATCTATGTGTACGTCTGATTATTTTCTTCTTTAAATCTTTTATCAATATCGATTTCTTCGTCGTCGTCGGGTTTACGATGATTATCATCAGGAAAGATGCTGGCGAGAACGTCCGGTGGTATGGTGAAGTTGAGGCCATTGGGATAAGGAGTTACTGTCTGCTTGTCTACAGTCGAGGAGGTCGATGATGGGACACTGGTGTCGGAACACGCAGATGTTGCTTTAATTTCTACGTCTGAAACCACATTATTATCAATTTTGAGTTTCTAATTATCATGTTATGTTATACTGATATAGGCATTATGACGGTTTCTAAAAATAAAATTATCGCTTAAAACTGAAACCTGAATTAATTGATTATTACATTTACTCATATTCTCACATTTGTTCCTGACCCTACTTAACTATTATTTTATGATAAGGCTATACGTGCCCCGTGGTTTTTTCCGCTAACAAATACCTACATTAAGTATAATAATGTGTTAGTACCCAAGCTGCAATACCAAATGAAGAACTAATCGTTTAAAAATAGTTTGAGCGGGAGATGTCATCCAATGTATACATCCAATCAAACTTTCTTGATAATTTTACATAACATTAATACAATCACGCCCTTGTCCCGAAGGGGTATATTTCCAGACTCCAGGCAGTCATAAGATAATTCCGAATGAAAAAATCCAATATTTAACACTTCACCTGGCCTGGGGATCGAACCCAGGACCTCACGATCGGCAGTCGAGCCCACTATGCCACCGAGGCAATTCAATGATTTTATTACTGAATTTTTAATATTTGAGTTTTGAAAACTTTTACTTACCAACTCCACATTGTCTTGCACATATCAAATGACCAGTGTTTTTATAAGTGACATTGTCAGTCCCACAAATCGGCTCATACTTCAGATTGACGGAGCATTGTTTGATGCACTCTTGTGTTATTAAAGGAGAAGGTATCGAAGGGTCTGTGGGCCTCACCAGTGGAGCCACATTCGATCCTGCATCACGACATGCGGACATGCTTTGCAATCCAACCTCTGAAAACATTAAAGTATTCGATTAATAAGTCTATCTCATTCCTTGGTTGAACATGAACATGGACTCTGCTTAGTTAAAGAAGACTACGTGGAAGACATCCCATATTATCGATGTTCCAAAAGGAATGCGGGAATTAACTTAATTTTAATTTAACATAACATACATTCACGCCTTTTTCCCGAAGGGGTAGGCAGAGGTATACCCAGGACTCAGTCCCATAGTAGGCACACCCACATTTTGCCAGTATGTTATTGGTCCCATGTAATAGGGGGCGAGCTTATTGCCATCTACCGGGCACAGTTCCAGACTCCAGGCAGTTATTGAGATAATTCCTAATGGAAAAATCCAATATTTAACACTGCCTGACCTGGGGATCGAACCCGGGACCTTTTGATTGGCAGTCGAGCATGCGCCCTCTACGCCACCGAGGCAGTCACTTTACTTTAACACAGTAATTTTAATTTAGCCTATAAAAAACACTACGTTTTAATATTTCGGTGGAGGATAAGAACGTGTCGTGATGTGGTCATAGTTTTTATATAAAATATATTTAAATTTATTATAATGTTTTATCTGTTGTAAGCGTTATCATTAACGTTGAGTATTATATCAACAAAATAACGTCATTATTAATCATCAAATGAAACATAATATTAAATACATTCTTAAATAAATCAGTAGATCTACTACTCCTTTCTTGAAATTATAGTCTCTATGTGGTATGAATATGAACTTGTTTCGACCGCTGTATACACAACCTTTTCGAATAGATTTTGATAGGTCGTTTACATGGTTATGAGAATCACTAAACTGGGTAACTAATATATTATGCATAGTAAATATTGGTAACTAATATATTATGCATAGTAAATATTAAAGACCGCTGTAATCATTGGACGCAATCCAAAACATGGTAATGAAGAATTTGTATACTTACCGATTCCGCATCGTCTAGCACAGTTTAGCTTATCGAGATTCTGGTAAGTGATATTATCTGATCCACAGACAGGGCTGAATGCCATAGAAGCGGGACATGCTTCAAGACAAGTTTGGACGAAACTCGGAGTAGTCACTGTAACAGTACTATCTGTAGAAGGTGGGTTAGTAAATGTTGGACATTGGCAGTTGGTGTATATGTTGGTTGGTATGTTTGATGAACACGGCGCGAACTTTTTCACTTTCACATCTGAAAAACAAAGATTTTATATAATAATATATTAGAGTCAAAGGGATGATAAAATAATAAATTTATTGTTTAATAGTTTTAAACTGTAGTCGTACATCTGTCGAAATCTGTCGCATAAACATTTATTACGACAAAATACTTTAAACACTGACTAGCCTTTCATTAGTCTGTACTTACCAAATGATGTCATGTTACTAGTGACGTAATAAGTTAAAAATGTTTTGAAAGAAATTAAAAATGAAATCAATGTAAATTGAGACTCACTTATGCCACAATACTGAGAGCACAGCAATCTTCCAGGGTTCGAATAAGTAATCCCATCGGTCCCACATACAGGGTTGTATTCGGAAGAAAGAGGACATAACTGCGTACAAGCCATTACTTCTTCTACGCTAGGTCTCTTTGTGTTAGTATTGGTATTACAACCAATACTGTTTCCTTGATTATCATTGTCCTTGTTTCCTTTATTTGTGCTTTCACTACTCGAATTTTCATTGATCCTATGATTTTCAACATTTTCGTCATATTCTTTGTTGTCTGTATTTCCGTTGTTATTATTGTCTAGGTTCCCACTGTTTCCATTATTTCCGCTATTCTGTCCATTACCGTTAAAGTAAGATTCAGATGTAGTGCTAGTGGTAGTATGCCTAGTAGTAGTAGTGGGAGTAGTTGTAGAAGGTGTGGTAGCCGGGGAAGTAGTTATTGGGTTTGGAATAGTAACGAAACAAGAAGTTAAACGACTCAGCTGAACACCTAAAACCAGAAGAAAGCATATTTATTAAAATCATTGTAACGTAAGGTAAATAAATCCACGGTCTCAAGCATTCTATACGTCATTTGACCAAAAGGTGCATTCGCGGAAAGACAGTGTAGTTTAAATATTAACCGGTTTTAAAATACAGAGGCTCCCTTGAGACGAAATGACCGCAAAGGTTTCCAAACCACAAAAATTTTTATTAAGTTACTCATAGAGTCTGAAACTGAAATCCTGCATAAAATTTAGTGGAAACTAATAATTTTAAAATTTTTAACTATCTTCCCAACCTATTTTGGTATTGTAGTCCATGGACTCCTTTGGAATCTATTTTTTATTTGTTACTAGGGTGATGATGAAATGTTATAGAATCAAATTAATGTTAAAGATAGGTAGAAGAAATACTTGAAAATCTTTCATATATACCACACATTGAACCACACAATTTCGACTAAATGCAAATATCTGCTATCTTTAACATCAAAATAAATTACATCTCTTCAAAAATCGTAAAGCAATTGTGTTTCGAAAAATAAGGAAAACAAGACTATTATACTATAATTATATATAAATTGTTTTAATCAAAGTAATGATAGGTATATCAAACGAGATCTAACAGTTACAGATAGTTTCGTTACAGATTACCTTCTCGCTCCATCCGTTCAGCTCTGTGATATCATTATTAGCCTTGTCATCCGATTGGCATATGTATGTGAATGTCAACTCAATAGATTTGATTAACAACCGCGACCGAAAAATTGAATTAAATTTAAAATTTTGTACTCTACTATCCTAAATCTATGCTCTCACCCTCTTATTAATAAACGTTGACTAAATTTACTCCGAAGATTAAATCAATAATGAGGAGTTTCTTATGGAAACTTCTGGTAGGATTAAGATTGTAATAGTATAGCTCGACATAAAAGAGTAGAAAATTATGGGGGCGCCACTGTCTTTTACAACATTAAAAACAATTGTTTCAAAACAAACACTTTAAATTAGTTCCATTTCTACTCTTTTCTGTCGAGCATATACGGGTTTCCCCAATAGCACTGCTCGAGTTAAAACATTATGGCTTGTTTGGTCAGTTGAAATCTTGGCATGACCTATCTACCCAGTGCAGTGGGAACTGGGTAGACATAATATTTTAGACAGCCTCGTTGCCTCAGTTTGTAGTAACTCTGCTTTCTGTGCCGCAGGGCCCGGATTCGATCCCCGGCCAGGTCAAACATTTGTGTGCATGAACATGTCTGGTTGATCTGTGTCTGGGTGTTATACGCTTATATAAAAGTATGTATATCAGTCATCTGGTTACCATAGTACAGGCTTCTAGCCTAGTTTGGGACCAGATGACCGTTTGTGGAAGTTGTCCCATATTATTATTATTAATATTAACACAACATACATGTTATAGAGAAATGTCAAACTTTACTGTTGAACTGTAGGTTACGGTTTAACATTCTTTTTCACGTTGAATAAAAGTTTATAATAAGTTAGCAAGAACTTACGAACTCCACAGTTTTGCGCACACTCCAATCTTCCACGATTCTGGTACGTCACATTGTCAGTGCCACAAACGGGATTGTATTCTGAAGTAACAGGACATGATCTAATACAAGATGCTGTCAGTTCGGAGGCACTCAAAGATTTTTCTGTAGTAGTTTGTCTTCTCGTCGTTGTAGTAAAAGGCAGCATCCAGTTTGGTACTAGATAATTGTTGGACCCTGAAGAATATTTTGTCCTGTAAAAAATATGGTTTTGGTTTTTCTGTTGAACTCATCTTATTACTGAATTTATACATAACTGTATTACCTATATAAGTTTCCATAATAATAGATATTAGTATTATTATACTAGTATTAGTTACATCCCGATTACTAGTATCATTGTGCATTCGTATATGTGTATGTGTTTTCAAACTCTGCTGAAAGTAGTTCTTAGTTCCGAAACAATTAGGAAAGACACATACATAGTACATACATCAGTCCCGCCCTGTTCCGGTTGGGGCAGGCAGAGACTATTTCTCTCCACTTGCTACGATCCTGACATACGTTCGCTTCTTTTACTTTCATCATATTCTTCATACATGCTCGTCGGTTTTGGATACCTAGCTACTTTTGACCTGGCCTTTCCTTAATTATAATTCCTCCTCCCTGCTTATATGTATAATAAATGCTAAAGTTTGTAAGGATGAATAGATTACCTTGTCGCTTCATCTCCACTGCTTTCTTCATACATGTCTTCATTAGAACCGTACGGCTGATACGCTGGTGGGTCAGGCAGTTGCATTGGATCCAAGTTCCTCTGCTCTGTTTGGTAATTGTTAAGGAATAGTTCGCTATAATCGTCGTGTCTTCTTATATTATGACGATTATGATAGCCATATCCAACCGTCAGGTGGCACAGGGGTGCGATTACTGTGGGTGGTATATTTTTTATTAGAAACAATAAACAAGATAAAACTAACAAGATATTTAATATGAAATTCGAGTGAATTAGTCAATGTCAATCAAACGCTGAGTCTATAAAAATATAAAATTATAACAAGTTAACAAGGAATTATTTATCTATTTATAAGTAAATATAGGACGTCCACTGCTGAACATAGGCCTCCTCCATAGATTTCCAGTTCGGTTGAAAGGGGCTTGCATCCAGCGCCATGGGTACCTTTGCACCGGGTATAATTCGGGATGGGTTATTTAGTTGAGTTTGTAAACAGTATTATTCAATAAATATATAATGATTAATTACCAGATAAAATATAGAGTGTGTCGCGTATAATAAACGTAAAAAACAATATACCTATTTAACTCTTAAGTCATGGATTTTTTCGATATTATTATAATAATAATAATTAATCATCCAATGATTAATTATAACGATTCACAGAAACACACTTCTTAAGAATGGTTAAAGTACCTACATAATATTTATATTACGTATACCCAATTTTATAAGATCTTTAATAAAAGCACATTATCCATAATATTATTGAATATCATCACTTAGATACCGCCAAAAGTCCCAAACAAACCTTGACTTGTTTTCCTTATTATGTAAAGTTGTAAAGGCAGACGCTTGCAAACTTGTATGGCTTGTATGGCCACATTTATTGATTGCTATAAGTATCTATTTATACGTTTAGTATAAGTATATAACGAATACATTTTATATTAAAATTAAAAACTAATAAACATATTATTACAATAATACAAAGTTGAAAGTTCAAATAAATGTAGAGGTAGAATATGTAGGTGTGCCAACAATATCTAAGATTACCCTATTTTAAACATAATAAATAACAAGTTCTACTTATTTTTAAAGAAAAATTTTTTTACAAAAAAAAATTACAAAAAATTATCATTTATCTGTACAAAGTAAACAAATCTCAATTATTGAGTGTTATCCACTCACATAAAGTAATATAAAACGTTATTTACCTAAGAAAATTATGCACTTCATCTCGGAACGTAGTGACACATCCGAAAAACCACACACATGAAACACCAAACCCGTCCGAGGCCAACCTCTGTTTCTCAATGACTACTATTATATACAAGAGTTCATGATATTGAACTGAGGTCCCCTCCACCCCTCCCTCTTTGTTTCCTCTTGAAAGTGACTCATTTTTACGAAGTTATTTGTTATTGAACTCAACTATGCCTTATCTATGACCTCTGCCTCTCACGGATAATTGATAATGGGTAGGTATGGATGAGTATATCCTATAATCTCGGGATAAGAGTAGGGTATATAATAATACCTACCTTTTACACAAGTCCGTTCCATCCCTAAGTAGAAGAAGACATCTTATTTGATTTTGTTTTTAACATAACATAACATACATTCACGCCTTTTTTCCCGTAGGGGTAGGCAGAGGTGTACCCAGGACTCAGTGTCATAGTAGATACACCCATACATTTCGCCAGTATGTTATTGGTCCCATGTTATAGGGGGCGAGCCTATTGCCATCTACCGGGCACAGTTCCAGACTCCAGGCAGTTATTGAGATAATTCCTAATGGAAAAATCCAATATTTAACACTTTGCCTGACCTGGGGATCGAACCCGGGACCTCTTGATTGGCAGTCGAGCATGTTTGCTTTTAAATATAAATATAAGTACCTGGATGACCGAGCTTTGCTCGGTATTATTTTTTTTTTTTAAATAAAATGACATTTTTTAAATATCATTCCTAGCTAGATCGATTTATCGCTCCCGAAACCCCCTATATACTAAATTTTATGAAAATCGTTGGAGCCGATTCCGAGTAAGATGGAGCCGATAGTAAAGGATACGATTAATCACGACCTTCATCCGTCTGTTTAATTGATAAAGTATTTTAAATTAAATGTAGTTTTATAAAAATACACGCAATTGACTAAAAATACTTACTGACTAAAAGAAAGAATTTCGAAATTCGCCAAAAAAATTTCGATCGGCAAATTTGTAGGGAGAGTCGAAATTTTTTTATTGCTAATTTCGCAATCCTTTCTTTTACGAGTGGTTTCGGTTAACAGGTAGATGTACCCCCTTAAGAATTACTACACACTTTTGTTACACGTTGTATATTCTATAGGCTTCATACTTTCTGCCTGAAACTTTACTTTATACTGCCTGGAGTCTGGAACTGTGCCCGGTAGAGGGCAATAGGCTCGCCCCCTATTACATGGGACCAATAACATAGCTACTGGCGAAATGTGGGTGTATCTACTATGGGACTGAGTCCCGGGTACACCTCTGCCTACCCCTTCGGGAAAAAGGCGTGAATGTATGTAATATTATGTCATACTTTCAGCTGTGCTTTCAGTTGATAATATATTTATATAAAAATGTGGATCGAGGTTGTTCCTAATAGGATTTTAGACTTTTATCATGATTTTGAAACTGATATTCAACCTTTTATTGATAGTTTTTTAAAGTACTGCTAGGTGCTTTCTAAAGACCTGTGTATTTACGGATAGCTACAAGGTTTTGCAAAATCCCACGTCTAGAGGGGAAACCCCTCATGCTCAAGCCTCAATACCTATACCTAAAGTATGTTGTGTGAATCCTATCTGTAAAACAGGATGTCTCTCTCTGGATTTACCAATAAAGAAGTAGGTACATTCTGGTGTACATTCTGGTAATAATACTAAAGTATAAAATTATTATTTAACTAATCCTATCCTATCCTACTTCCTACTAATATTATACATGCGAACGTTTATAAGAATATGGATGGGTGGATTAATGGATAGATGTTTGTTACTTTTACAAAACTACTGAAAGGATTAGGCTGAAATTCTGTATGTATATATATATGTATATAAGTTATTTCCGTGCCATGCAAAGCGGGCTGAACTATTTTTGTAAGGAATTGGGATGATACTCTCTTGTTATATCATCATCATCTCAGCCGTTGGTAATCCACTACTGGACATAGAGCTCCCCCATAAAGAGATAAGATAGAGAGTAGGAGGCAGTCGTTAGGTCATGTCGGAGGCCTTGTAGGAATCTTGGCGACCTGAAACTGACAATATGGGTTGTCCACATAACCCATATGAATTGACTCGAGCAGTGTTATTGGGGTAACCCGTTCTGTTAGAGTATAAGTTCAAATTATTATTATTATAAAAGGGGGGTTTGCCAATACTTGACACGCTTGGCAGGCGGGTTGTCGAGCGCAGTTCAATGGTTTTTTGCAGAGGACGCTGCTGCCCATCCTCTGGATCTGTTAACTCTTAGCCGGCTCTTACGGCAACCACGGGTAGAGAGGGTGGAGCATTATTCTAAAGCCGGTAACTCCACGGCTCTTGTTAATATATATTAGGAACTTATTTGTTAATGTTATCATATAATTTATAAAATATTGCGCTTGAGACTACATTTTAAGACACACATGGAGGCCCGTTTTTTGCTATACCTAATATTATACTCGTACATGACATATGTAGGTACCTACAGGATGTGAAAAGCGGTTTTAATAAGTAATTAATATTCATATTTAAAAACCTTTCGTATGATGCAATAAATAATTTTAATTTTGATAGACGGGTGGATTGTTTTTTGATCAATCTTCTCTGTAAACCGTATATCATTTTATGTATACGACAGAACACTACTGTAATTATTATTCCTCAAAAAACTGTAATTCCTACCTCAACAGGACCTCTCAGCAGTTTGACACAATTCTACGGAAAATTTACCAAAACCAATATTTTGCATTCCTCTGTTTCCTCCGAATATAGGAAATATTTATTATTCTTATATATTGAAGTTTTTTTTTTTTTTTATGCGATGAGCGGCATACAAGCGGACGGCCTGCCTGATGAAAAGCAGTTACCGTCGCCTATTGACACCTGCAACACCAGGAGTGATGTCAGTGCGCTGCCGACCCTTAAAGAGTCCATAAATACCCATCCATTAAAGATAAAAGTAAACTATGTCCATATCCTTTTATTAATGTTCAACTTAGCGATGTCATCTTTAATTGATCGTGGAGTTTCCAAGTTCCGATATAAACTCGTCTCCCATGTTTATATGGGAGACAGGTTCGAGAGCAAAACACCAACCTTCTAGTTTTCTAAGGACTCGTCTACAATTTGTTTGTGTTGTGCTTGTCATTCAACCCTTTGTTATAGAATAACTAGTTACAGAGGTGAGTCAACAATCACTACGCTTTATTTTATTTAAAAATAACTGTAACTAACCATTTGAATATTTCTTTAAAAGCTATGGTATATATATATATATAGAATACTGTAGCTATATATAGCTACAGTATTCTTAAGCCCCAAGACAGAATACCCAAAATATTTATTATAATACGGTTATGGTTAAAGGATAATCATATTTTATAGTCATGTCAATTATGCTGTCATTATATTAGCTCCATAAAGTTCAAAGATGCTTCACCCAATCGCAAAAAATTGAGGTGTTTAATGTTCAATTCATCTGAGGTCAATGCATCCTCTACGTAAAGCTGAGAATTTAAAATTGTTAAATACAAGTTTTTTTATGATAGAGCGTGATTAGACGAGCAAATCAGGTGCCTGATGGTAAGCATCATGATTGCCCATATCAGACACAGTACCACCCAGTGTTTTAAAATTCAAAATTCTGCGCAGCACCGCACTGCGCCGGTCACCCTGAGATATTAGTTGTTGAAACTTCGCTGGTAAAATTGCCCTTCAGACCGGAACACAGTAATATTTGCACATTACTGCTTGGTGGATGAATAACTGGCTAAAGTGTGGTACTTCCCCAGGCGGTCCCCTGCAAAAGAGGTCTACCACTACAATATAGTTTAATATAGGTATAATGTGTTGCTATTTATTATTAACTAGCTGTGCCCTGCGGTTTAATCTGCGTAGTCATCGTTCCCGTGGGAATATTGAATGAAAAGTACCCTATGTGTTATACATCATCATCTCAGCCATAGGACGTCCACTGCTGAACATAGGCCTCCCCCATAGATTTCCATCCAGTCCGGTTGTAAGTGGCCTGCATCCAGCGTGTTCCCGCCGTCCTTATCAGATCATCTGTCCACCTTGTGGATGGACGCCCTACGCTGCGCTTGCCATTCCGTGGTCTCCATTCGAGAACTTTACAGTCCCATCGGCCATCAGTTCTTCGTGCTATGTGCCCTGCCCGCATTGACACTTCAATTTGCTAATCCTCTGGGTTAGGTCGGTAACTTTCGTTCGTCTACGGATCTCCTCATTCCTGTTTCGATCTCGCAGAGAAATATAATACCATACGAGTATATGTGTTATTCCAGGTTTTAAATTATGTACACATCAATGGCTTCAGTAGTTTCCTTAATTGTATAAATCCGTCCTCTGCAGTCGGGTGATAATGATTTGCGCAAGTGCATTATTACCTACCGAACGAAAAAGCACTAATATAGATCGCTAATATATAGGTAGGTGTTTCAAGAGATCTACGTTCTTTTCGCTCGCACCCGATACGATCATAGTCGTAGCAGGTCAACGATATATTTTATTAACATCTTTAGAAACTACCTGATATATATGCCCCCGCAGACTAGGCCACCAGATGCGTACACCGAACGCGGCTACAAGTGGTAAGTGGCTGTAGTCAAATCACTATATGCCGTTATAATCTATAGAACGAAACTGTTACTCGGTCGACTGTATATAGGTAGTATTTAAAAAGTAGGTATATAGGCAGTAAGATCGTAGATAGTATCGATAGTATGCACTAGCTAGATTATTATATAACAAAAGTATGAAAATATCTTTTTTATTTTATTTCTACACACCGTAAGCGTCCTTTCAGACCTAGGACGATTTAACCACTTCGTTCAAGTTTCAGACGAACTTCGGCGCGGCGTCAACGTCAACGCGGCGCTCACGCGGCGGTGAAATTTGTATGAAAAATGACATAGAATACACACGGATTGCATTTTGGCGTCAGCGTTTTTTGACGTATGCCATACTGCGAACGCGAACGTTACGTCGACGCGTCGCTCGTCTGAAAACACGCCAAAACTTTCGCATTCATATCATTTTAATTAGAATTAGGATATAATTGGGATAAAAACCGCAAATACTTAATATAAAAAATATCTTCCAAAATCTTAAATTTCTTAAGAATTCTTGCTTTGATTTGGCTATTTTACTATATTGATAAGTATAAAAAATTACGCCACTTATGTGGCGAGTGGGCGATGCGTCCCGAGGGTAACGCTAGTGATTGCCGTTTATAGTCCACAGTCCACACCTCTTCTACCCTTAGCCGCTCACACCAACGTTGCCCCTCTCGTCACATTTATTTCCTTGTGATGGGCGACCTTTATGGGGGACCCGTTTAGTGAGCGGCGAGTTATCGCCTGCGGTAATATTTCGCCATGAGATGGAAATAGCAGGTGCCGGAGTCTCTAGCCCGGTTACCATCCATCTAGAAATCACACCTATAGCCAAATCAAGTAGTTTCCATCCATTCACAATAGTCCATGCACCTAACGGGAGCTGTCTTTCAGCTCATCTTTTGTAGATGGTTTCAGAGATAGATCCCGATAAGGTGGTATCCATTACCTTTAGATTAAAAGCTCAAAAGGGCTCTGACTTTAAAAAATAAATTGTTAGGCATACGTATGTATGCGTTGTATAGGGTTCCATACCTAAACCAAGTCCTACCGCTTATGTACCGCCTAAGTACATACAGCGCCATATTATAGTAGCAAACTGCAGCAAACATGTAATTAATTACAATTTTATTTGTAAAACTTTTCAGATTTGGGATTTTTTCTATGAATAAATAAATAAAATCGTTTTATGATACTAAAAAAAACCTATATGAATAAAAATAAAATCCAGAAAGTGATCACATTTACAACAAATTATGATTATCGTTTTTTTCCGTCCACTGCACTGCAAGACTTAGCTTCTTGCCAAATTTCATGATTCTAGGTCAATGGGAACTATCCTAAAGCGTATAGTCCAAGGTATAGTCCCTTGCACAAAGCATGGAACTATGCAGTAATGCCCATAACTTTTGATTGCGTTAACTTATAAGTATGTTTTTTTTACAGCCACAAGGGACCTCAGACCTGAGTGTTTCATATCATTTTCAACTTGATAACTCTATAAAATTTTCATTGAAAACACATAAATATAATACTTACTGTGTCACATCTAATCTCACTCATGAGGTCTAGAGCTCACAAAGCCACAATCAACATAGATAAGTACCTACATAGCTTTTTATTATTTACAAGCTGTGAAGTAATATCGGGATAAAAAGAGTATACCTACCTATCCTTAGAGTCTAAGCTTACATACGAAATTTCAAGCACCAATCAAACAACCGGCTCAGTACTTTTGACAAAAAGAAAGAACAAACATACAGACACACATAGGCACAAACACACAGATAAACTTTCACATTTATAATACTACTAGCTGGTACCCGCGACTTCGTCTGCGTACTTTTAGGTAGCCTATGTCCTTTCTCAGGGTCTAAAGATTGTCTGTGCCAAATTTCATCAAAATCGGTTGAGAGGTTTAGGCGGAAAAGCGTAACAGACAGACAGACAGAGTAACTTTTTCATTTATAATATTATATATATGTATATATATATAAGTTGGGAATAGTAGTATTCTTCTTCTTTTCGAGTCCAAATGGCTAATTTTCTACTTATAAAATTTTGGTCCAGTATTTTGCCAGGTCTACGACGTTTTGGTTTGCTTCGAGAAGGTCCGTCATGTAGCTATCGTGGTATTATCTAATTTATTTTCTACACTACGTATTATAATTGGTCACTGTGGGTCACATTTTTTTTTCTATGATAGTGAGTGACAAGACGAGCAAATCAAGTGCCTGATGGTAAGCATCATGATTGCCCATATCAGACACAGTGCCACACAGTGTTTCAAAATTAAAAATTCTGTGTGGCACTGCACTGCGCCTGTCACCCTGAGATATCAGTTGTTGAATCTCGTCATGCCCAGTAATTTCGCTGGTAACATTGCCCTTCAAACCGGAACACAGTAATGTTTGCACATTACTGCTTGGCGGATGAATAACTGGCAACTCTACACGCCCTAACTCTACAAGCCCTAACTTCACTTTACAAACTCTACATTCAATTTCTCTTAGTAAATTTTTATATTATGATAAGATCTCAGGAGCCAGAGGATGATTAGGAATCTTGCTGCAAGCAGCTAGACCCACTTTATATACAAAACTTTAAGCTAAATTTTAAAAAGTTATATCACCTCAGCCGTAGCATTCCACAGGCCTCTCTATAGATAGTAATAGTTATTATTCTTTGCTAAAGATTTCCATTTAGTACGGTTGAACGCGGCTTGCATCCAGCAAACATCGGAATTTCTCTACGTAGACGAACGAAAGTCCTAATTCTCCACTCTCACGCACGAATCGCGTGCGACGTCGCGCCGTGAATCGCAAGGTGAACTTTGACGATAACTTTAACGCTTCTACGAGACCACGAACTGGCAAGCGCAGCGTAGGACGTCCACCCACACGGTGGACACACGATCTAATAAAGAGAGCAGGAACACACAGAAGTTATATAGTTTCATACAATTTTTTTTATGATAGTGATGGTATGCATGCCTGATGGTAAGCATCACGATTGTCCATATACGACATAGTGCCACCCAGTGTAATGAAATTCAAAATCCTGCGCGACACTGCACTGCGCCTGTCACCCTGAGATATTAGTTGTTGAAACTCGTCATGCCCAGTAATTTCGCTGGTATCGTTGCCCTTCAGACTGAAACACAGTAATGTTTGCACATTACTGCTTGCAAAAATGAATATCTGGCAAAGGTGTGGTACTTCCCCTGGCGGCCCCCTCCAAAAGAGGCCTACCACTATTAATAAATATTATTAATAACTTGATATCTGATTGCTGTTTTCATGTATGTACTTATATCGTAGAAAATGATGATACAATTACATCCCAATCTAATAAAACTTTTTGGCCGACATAGGCAGTCAATTTTTATATCCGTAACATATTTTATGATATTCAAGAAACTTTTCTATTATAATTGTTGTTAGCACGTTTATCTTAATAGCAAGGCGTTTGACCAAAAACGATCGCAGTGAGTTTTATCGCTAGGGTATTTTTACTAGACAATCTCGAGACATTCTGTGTTATATAGACTTATAGATGAGCAAAAATGGGTAATAGGATAATAACGTAATATTATTAGGTATTAACGTTAACAATTTATAAGTAGGTACTTACTAAACAGGCTTAACTACCTAATTAACGAGTACCTACAAAAACTAAGATCTGAGAAACAATTTCCTGTTATTATTTTTTGCTTGTTCGTTTAACTAGCAAGGGTAAATACAGCAAATCATCATAAACTTCGTTTATTTAGTTGTACGTGAGCAATCGGGTGTATGGTAGGACTCCACCTCCTTCCTAATTACAAGCACCAGGAGACGTATGGACCGGTCATCCAGTTACTTGGACTAGGTATGCTGGTACTAGGTAGGTACGCTAGGTACGCCTTGCCGCCTATGCGACGCGATGTAACGTTTTGTAGGTACATGGAGAGATCTCTTGACTCTTCAGCCACGAGCGCACATCTTTCATATAGATGTACCCCGTATCTACGAATTTTTCGAACCGGGGCAGAAACTTAGCGTTTGAGATAAATTTAACGCCTTTTTCTAACAAGTCGACGGTGAGCTAACCAGGCATGCGCATGCTAGGAGTAAGTTTTTCAAAAATATATTCCTATAAGTATAATAAAAAAACAGCTGCGACTAAAACTTCATTTCATTAACTAAATCAAATAGAAAAGTGTTCATAAATTTAACCATGTGTTCCAATCTATTTTACATAATATTAGTTAGTTATTAGTTATTAGTTTACAATAGCGTTTTTTAATCAATGATAAATAGTTAATTCATAAAATTAGTATCTTATTGCCTAGAATATAATAATAATAATAATATGGGACAACTTCCACACACGGTCATCTGGTCCCAAACTAGGCTAGAAGCCTGTACTATGGTAACCAGATGACTGATATACATACTTATTTATATGCTTATAACACCCAGACACAGATCAAACAGACATATTCATGAACACAAATGTTCGACCTAGCCGGGGAGAAGTGACGATCTATGCCATATATGAATGATAGTGATTCCGTAACAATAAAATAATATAAAACGTGATAACAGTTTAAGTTATTTTCGTTGCAATCTCCCAGTTATTGAACATCAGTAACTTTTTTTTTTTAAGTTTTGTTGTTTTATTAACTTTTATTTTACTTGCGTGCTATACCAATATCGTAACAGGTCATAGACTTGTTACGATATTGGTATAGCACGCAAGTAAACATGGTGAAATGGGCCGGAGCCTTTTCGGAGGCTTATGGCATGGAGTGTGGCGTACGGCAGGGGGGGATAACCTCTCCTTTGCTATTCAATCTTTATGTTAACGAACTCATCAGCGAACTCAGCAGTACCCACACAGGATGCGTCATAGATAGAGTAAATGTGAATAACATCAGTTACGCCGATGATATGGTGCTGCTGGGTCCGTCGGTGGGATCGATTCGTAAGCTCCTCCGTATTTGCGAGGCATATGCGGCGGAACATGGACTCGGGTATAACTCAAAGAAAAGTGAAGTGCTCATTTTCAAGAGTGGCAGAGTTGGGCCTGAACATGTTCCGCCGATTATGCTTAATGGCGTAGCTCTAAAACTGGTAACCACTTTCAAATATCTGGGGCATATTGTGACAGATGAGCTCAAAGATGATGCAGATATCGAAAGGGAACGAAGGGTTGTTGGCGGTCCGTGGTAATATGCTGGGTCGCAGATTTGCCCGCTGTTCGAGAGAAGTAAAAAACACTCTCTTTAAGGCTTACTGTCAGTCCTTCTACTCGAGCAGTCTGTGGGTGCGGCATACAAAGCGGGCGGCCAATACTCTTCGTGTCCAGTACAACAACATCTTCAGGATGCTGATGGGACTGCCACGGTACTGCAGTGCGTCGGGAATGTTCGCGGAGGCTCGAACTGATGGCTACCATGCTATCCTCCGCAAGAAAGTTGCTTCCCTTCGCCAGCGCATATGTGGCAGTGGCAACAGTCTCCTGAAGATGATTGTTGATAGATTTGACTGTCCTATACAAGGCAGGTGGATGGGAATGCTCACTGGACGGATAGATTTTACCTAGTTTTTAATTTGTTTTAATTTTACTTGATTTTTGATTTTTATTTGATTTTGATTTTGATTTCCATTTTGATTTTGATTTGATTTAATTTAATTTAATGTATTTAATTTATTTTCAATTATTTATTATTTTATTTCGATTTTTAATTATTTAATGTAATGTAAATTTATGGTTTATGACTGAAATAAAATGATTATTATTATGTCGCTCGAAAACACGGGATATACCCGGTCTTTTGATAGGCGTGCACGGAGACCATTTTTTTTTTTTTAAGTCCAACGTGCAGAGGCCCCTTTGAGCTTTTAATCTAAAGGTAATGTATAGCACCTATCGGGGTCCATCTCTGAAACCATCTACAGTTTTTTTTAAGGTGACCTCAAAGACAGCCCCCGCTAGGTACAAGGTCTATTGTGAATGGATGGAAACTACTTGATTGGTCTATAGGTGTGATTTCTAGATGGATGGTAACCGGGCTATTGCTAGAGACTCCGGCACCTGCCACTTCCGTCTCATGGTGAAATATGACGGCAGGCGATGACTCGCCGCTCACTAAACGGACCCCCCATAAAGGCCGCCCACCACATGGGAATAAGGGCGACGAGAGGGGCAACGTTGGTGTGAACGGCTAAGGGTAGGAGAGGTGTCCCTGGACTTTAAACGGCGATCACTTGCGTTACCCTAAGGTCGCATCACGCTCGCCCACTCGCCACTTATGCTTCACATCCTCCCTCGAGCACGAGGCTCTCGCGACTCCACTCTGGCCGGCCAATGAAGGCAAGACAGAGGTGGGGGACTGTTCCTCGTCAGTGTTCACTCCGGCCGGCCGGTGAAGGCAAGCCGGAGATGAAGAACATAACCCTCCCCCGGGAGCACTCAGGTACGTGGGGTCGCTACTCCCCAACGGCTCGCCATAAGCCGCCCTGCGTATTTATTATTATTATTATTATTAAGCTATTAGTTTTGTGTGTGTTTTTATTTCAAATATTTTATAGTTTCATACATTTTATTGAAACTTAGTTTCCAAATTCTACACACTTGGATAAAGTTTTATTAAATTTATTACTTATAAAAATTAATAAAATACATACAGTTATACAATGTTTACCTAACCTAAAAGGGTATTTTTAAAAAATGATTTACCATTATTGGGTACAATTTTCTCAAAATTTTGATTGCAATTGCCCAAATTGCAATGACAATTTTATATTTTTTCAATTGTAACTTTTTTAATTGTACCGACACAGAAACAGAATTGTAAAAATACTATTCTACAGGTTTTTGACAGTTTTCAATTTACAATTACAAACTTCTATGAGACAGAAAAGGATCTATAATCATACAATTTAGTAGATTTTTTACAATTTTATACTTAGATTACAGTTTATTATGAAATATGGCCCAGGGTTGCTATAGAAGGGGTTTGCCAGAACCTCGTTTATTTTCGAGCTATAGTTTCTAAAGAATTATTGATTGATGATATAACATTATAAACGCACAAAAACTATTTAACTTTGGCAATTCAGTCGCTTTATTTTCCTAAAATCTTTTATAATCTAAATTATTGGGCGGGCGCGGCTGTAGTTGTAGTCGGGCACGGCGATGACCGGACCTGAGATACAGCTGAAATCAGAAAATATAACTAAAGGATACAGATAGGTAAAATAAGTAGTAGGAAAGCGAAGCGCAATGCTAGTAGAGAAACACAAAGCCTATGAAATCTACCAGAACTATCCTTATATATAGATAGATACAATAAATCTTAAAATTAAAAAAAAACAGTATGACAAATAGTGTAACAATTGGCGGTCTTATCGCTAAAAAACATATCTTCCAGACAACCGTACAGAGAGAGAGGAGAGTACCGTAAATCATATTTGGTCAGTGGTGTGACAAAAATAATAAATATGACAAATTAAAATCATATTAATAAACACAAACTACATTAATACCTACTCTTTGTGAACTTAAAAAATATATAATGCCTATATCTTAATAATATTTTAAACATAATATACTAATAAACATAACGATTACATTCTAATATAATAATCGATACATAGAATACATACATACTTATAATATACTATAACTAAATAAAACATACTTAACATAAAACGATACGCGAGATTTGAGAAGATAAAGGGAAGAAGGAAAGCTATAGCGCTCCTAACTTCGACAGGTAAACCATAGATGAATAGCCTTCACCGTAAAGGACTTGTCGAAGAATATAAGTATTTCAGTCAGAATATAGGTAGGTCAGGTTTTTTTGCTAATGCAATAAGTGATGGTGACATATCGTAAAACGAGCGTTTTTAGCCTAAACTACAGACGGCAGAAAAAATACAAGACTTAGACTGGCGTAAACATTTTAAACTCTGCGACAGTATCGATGATATGGCAATTTTTTTTTTTATACGCAATTTAAATAGTGATTAACGAATTAGTTCCAACATATTTGTTTTTACATATAAACCACAGATATTAGTACTACGCAATAATAAATCGACAAACCAAGCTATGAAATTTTGCGACAGAGATGCCAAGATTTAATTGAGAAATCCCATAAAGAATATAAAAATAAAATGAATCAAGGATAGGGCAAGCGTGGAGGTTAATCGAATCTCCCAGCTAATATGCATTATGGTGAAAATGATGCCGAATCAGGTGAAGATATTGCAAATTTATTTGCTAATAATTTCTTCTCTGTTTTCAGCTCTAGTACTACTAGTTCTATTATGTAACTATTTTTGTATAATATGCGATAGTTGCTTATTTGTTGGTTGCCCTTAATAAATAAAATAAAAAACTTTTGTTTTTACAGCTACCTATATAATATTATCATTATGTGCTGTCACCACTGTTTCGAAAGAGGCTAAAGTAACAAATCATCAAGCTTTTTTGCTGTGGGTAGGGTACCTACCCACAGCAAAAAAGCGCGACAATAGTAGTTATTCCCACACTATTGGGCTACGTATCATAATAACTAAACCTATTTCAACTATTTTCGATATAACGGTTGATTCACATATGTTCATAACGCATATTGGTCGACTCAACTACTGTTTAACTTACTTACATAATTTTAATTAAACGTAAATTAATAGCACTAACGGACGCTAATCTAATGGTCTTTTCAGATATTGAATGTTTTAACTATGTATGTAATACCTAATGGACAACTCGCCTACATTATAGGTGTCGTTTCTGTAACTCAACTCGACCTAACCAACTCAAATCGTCACTTCGCCAACGAAGCAACGCCGGCAATAGGTCTTGCGACCATCAGACCAACAAGACAATCAGACTAAGTATCTAAAGAGATTTACTTACCAACTCCACAATTTTGAGCGCATGTGAGTCTCCCAGGGTTGGTATAAGTTTGATCGTCGGAGCCGCAGACGGGGTTGTACTCCGACGTCACGGGACAAGTCCTGATGCACTGCTGCTGCGTGGGAGACAATGTGGTGGTACTGGAACTGCATACAACATTATTGTTACTACAATGTCTTAAAAACAGTGTAGGAATACTTAAGGAGATCTACTCATCAAACTATCTAAATAAAGAATTGCGAATCCTCAGCTTTGTTTTCTAATAAATTCAATATTCAAAACTTTCTAGAGCCAAGCCGAACTTATAGAATAGAATAACACTTTATTCATTTACTATTTACTATTTACTAAGTCTACAT
Organism: Hemistola chrysoprasaria; assembly: GCA_947063395.1. NCBI lineage: Eukaryota > Metazoa > Arthropoda > Insecta > Lepidoptera > Geometridae > Hemistola > Hemistola chrysoprasaria. The sequence continues at coordinate 5,958,756 of OX346720.1, read as the reverse complement.
TAAAATAATTTCTTGCAGACTTAGAATAGAAATTTAAAAGTCGTACGTAATTAGACCAGTTTTGCAAACTCTTTTCTTTAACCAAATTATATTGTATACCGTACCTAGAAGGAGCTGCTGTAGTTGGTTGTTGTTGATTTTGTCCTTGTCCCGGGAACTGCCCTTGCCCGGGGAACTGCCCTTGACCAGGGAACTGCCCTTGCCCAGGGAACTGTCCTTGACCAGGGAACTGTCCTTGACCAGGGAACTGCCCTTGCCCAGGGAACTGCCCTTGCCCCGAGAACTGCCCTTGTCCCGGGAAATTCCACTGGCCTTGTCCTTGGGACCAGGGTCTCTGAGCGGGCCTATTCCATCCGTATCTGTCTTCTAAATCATCACCATCTTCAGATTGACGTTTCTGCCTCAGGTTCATGCCCAGAGCTCCATTGGCGAGAAGAGCTGTAAAAATATTTCAATAAATCAGTTTTTTTTATGAAATCTCGAGTGTCAAATACCTCCTCGTTCATCAGTTTTGTGCATCATAAACCGTAAATCATTGAAGCAAGAAAAGAGAAGGTCATTCACATTTGATCTGACCGCACCCTCTTCCATATTTGCCGTACAAGTTTCTTAGGGTCGATAAAATAGTGCATTTTGATAAAACATCAGTGACTTTTTTGTAATTGTAAGTTACAAAAGACAAACTATTTGCAAGCACTTAAGTGTATATGTTGAATGCCCGCATTGATTGAAAAATTTAGTAACATTACCTACTAACTACCGTAAGAACAAGGCTGGGAAAAACCGATGAGGGTACTTGTGATGTAGCGCTATACTTGCTTTATAATTTTTATTTACGATTTTTTATTAAATATTTTTTATTAGTTTTATATTCATAATATGTTAATAATTTAAATCTAGTTTTGAAAGGTCGACTACTTATCTTGAGGTCATTTTAAACTAAAACTAGATAAGAATAATTATTACAATACAAGCCTTACGATTTTGTCGCATGATATTATTTATGGTGATAAAATTAAGTTTCCAATTATTCCAAGTACCATACTAAATGAAATAATAATGGTTTTTGGTTATGGTTTTTAATAATGGTTCGGCTACTTCATAATATTATTTTGCCATTTTTACTGAAAATAAAAAAAAGAAAAAAAAATCTGCAGCAAAAGTAAACAACATACTATTATGAAACTTTATGTTTAATATTATATTCCTTAGTGATCATCCATTTAAAATATCATCAGTGTTCAGCATTCATGCCATCCATTCAATAGGATGACATCATAGTATAATAATAATTAAATTTGTTTTGGTGTTTTATGCAACTCTGAAATATCTAGAATCTAGATCTATCACCATCATCATCCCCAGTCCACTGTTCGGCCTCCTTCATAAAATATCATGCCACTTGACCCATTCATATGCAAGCCCGGATATAAGGTTTATATCAACAATCAACATAGAATAGAAATTCTTCGTCTTTGGATATAATAATAACATACTACCTAGTCAAATAATTCAAATAACTATAATTTATGTTTACAAAGTCAAAAGATCTCTACATTATAATATTATGTTTATGCTTATTAAAGGTAAATAGGTATAATTAAGAAACCGGTACGATGTAAAACTTGTTTTAGAATAAAATGGCCCAGTGCAAAGATGCTTAAAGCGAAGAAAGGTCTCCGTCTTAAGCAAATAACTGAACTTTTTCAAGAGCCAAATAAAAACAGGATAATTGTAGAAAAAATATTTTTTCTCAAAGTATATTCGATTTACCTTAATTTGTTCTTAAGTTGAATGCTTATTCGATAGAAATTTACTACTTAATTATGATATAGAAAGTGAAAGGAATAAAAAGTTCACGCGATGGATAATTTAAACGATTTTAAACTTAGCTTTCTAGAGCGCCTAGACTTTTTTAAACCATGGGTGTCCTTATATTAAGGAAACTTAATAGATATAAATTCACTCACCCAAAACAAGAAACATGTAATGGTACCGCATTTTAAGCAAATAATACTTCGTAAAAAAACGTAATAATATAAGTTCCGTTCGCCTTGGATGCTTTTCCGTAACTGGCGAGCTATGGCACCTACAATTTGTTTATATGAAGAGTATAGCGCATTTGAATGTTCCCGTTCACACATAATATAGGGCTGTGTCATTGTCAATTACTTGTAAAATATGGGTAACTTAATTAATTCACTATGGATTTTCCTTTTAGTTTCAACGGTTATTTTGTAATCATAATTAATGAATAATCTGTCACTAAGATTATTCATTACCTCTATTAACAAGTAACAACAGACATAATCTTCACTAGTAATATGTTAAATATCGTGACGCTTCATGTAATTAGTAATACAATTTCCAAAATGAATGAGCTGACGAGAGATCGGGGTTAATTAGAAAACACCTCGTTTGTTAGTACTACCTATTCCAGTAGTAGTAGGAACTATTCGAACCTAGAAAGCTGCAATTATTATTTAAAACTTAGTTTTTCATTTGACTGCATCGGTGGCGTAGTAGGTGCAAGCACATTTGCCGATCATGAGGTCCCGGATTCGATCCTCAAGTCAGGCAAAGTGCTAAATATTGGATTTTTCCATTAGGAATTGTCACAATAACTGCCTGGAGTCTGGGACTGTGCCCGGTAGATGGCAAAAGGGTCGCCGCTCGCCCCCTATTACATGTGATAAAATACTGGATGTGGGTCTACCTACACAGTATTATACATATACCTATTCCAGTAGGCAGTATGAACCATTCGAACCTGGAAAGCTGTAATTTGGCACTTAGATTTGTATTATGATGTAGGAAATGCATAAAAAAGGAATCTTCAGAATGGGAAATAATGACTGTTATAATTATTATTCAAATGAAAAATAGTTTTAGGATAAAATCTTTACTGTAAGGAGTAAGGATTTAATTTTTCGCTGAGATTATCAAGATAAAAAAAAAAAGTATTACAATCTGCAATCGGCCATTTTACCTCAAAAACAAAGCGCTGTCGTCGTTAAAAAAATAAGCTCGTTTCATTTATTTAAATTGCCTCAATAGTGACGTGCCGTTTAAACTTCGTAAAAAAGTACTTAAAAAACTTGAAAAATATATTAAAGAAAGTTGAATAATCATAGTAAAAGTATATATTTTATATAATATAAAATAGTGAAATAACTTGATTTTTATGTGATGTTATCGTTAAACTCTATTACACGTGCCTCCATTACACGTGCGTTATGGCGTCGAATTCAAAGAAGACAAAAATAACTACAATATTTACTATTAAAACTAGTAGTTTACGGTTTTACCGTCGAATATAATAGACGTAGTATTGATCAGTTCTGTGGTAGAAGTTTATCTACCACACCAGCGAATTTACTGGGCATGATGAGATTCAACAACTGATATCTCAGGGTGACGGGCGCAGTGCAGTGCCGCGCAGAATTTGAATTTTAAAACACTGGGTGGCACTGTGTCTGATATGGGCAATCATGATGCTTATCATCAGGCACCTGATTTACTCGTCTTGTCACTCACTATCATAAAAAAAAATCTGAATTACATAAGGGGTTCTCATAATTAGTCGTCTTGCCTATTAATACCAATAGTAAGTAATAGTAATTATCTCAAGATATTTTTGTTGTGGTAGTCCTCTTTATGTATATTGGCCTTATCAGTCAAATCATTAGCTTTTTTATAAAATATTATCTTGTATAATATTTTATGAATGAGACAGACGTGATTACTCGTATTGCAGTCAATTAAACAGTCATTAGTTATAAAACATATATGAATACTATGATTTTCATACATTTAATACAGTTGATTAGATAATGAGCATTAATCGATTATTATAATTTAATTTGATACATCCCTAATGGACAATCGATAGCAAGGTTTGGTGTAATTCCCCACACGCGCTGCGTCGTTTTCCTTTAAAATATATTCTCAATAACTTGATAGGTATTATTATGGATAATATTATTGTCATTATTCCATTTAGGAAATGATGAAAATATTATCCTTGAAATAACAATATTACAGTGTATTTTTTTTTTCGTGGGTGTCGGCTAGGTATAGAATAGTACCCCACCCTTTACACCCGTGGTTGTATTAAGAACCAGCTAAGTGTTATCAGATCCAAAGGACGGTCAGCAGCGTCCTCTGCGTAAAACCATCTAACTGTGCTCGCCAACCCGCCTGCCAAGACAAAACCACCCTATTATGGGGCGGCAGGCCAATGTCCAGAACTGGACTTCCTACGGCTGAGGTAATGGATGACAGTGAGAACCTTCAGGTCTATACAAATAAATCAGACAAATAAATCGACAGCCTCGATGGCTCAGATCTCTCAGATCATACAAACAAGGGCTCAGATGGTAGTAACTCTGCTTTCTTTGCCGCAGGCTCCAGGTTCAATCCCCGGCCAGGTCAAACATTTGTGTGCATGAACATGTCTCTTTGATCTGTGTTATAAGTATGTATATCAGTCATCTGGTTACCATAGTACAGGCTTTTAGCCTAGTTTGGGACCAGATGACCGAATGTTCGTCTAGATTTTGTAAACGGCCTCTTAAAGCAAACACCGTCGAGAAGAGGGTTAAGTTCGGAGTATCACTTATGTGCTGTTCCTTACTTAAAAACAATAACACTAGCGCATCAGATTTTCGATTTACAGAATGCAGCAGACATGAAGTTTAAATATATTATTATTATTATAAATAAAATTGAAGAGTCGGTTCCAGGTGGAGAAAAGTTTGATTAGACCTTTAGGCCACCTGGAAAGAATGGGAGTGGATCGCGGTGTGAAGAGAACATACCTGGGATGGTCTAGTGTATGACGACCAGTTGGCCGTCCTAGGTACCGCTGGATAGATGAAGTTTTCGTACTGGCAGTCGAAGACTGGCAAGAGGTGGCACAAGCCGGTGGAGGCTTTTGATATTATGTACAAAAATTTAACTATAAAGAGTGCCTTTTAGGGACCGTACCTCAAAAGGAAAAAAGGGAACCCTTATAGGATCACCGCCCGACCATCTGTGTATCTGTACGTCTGTCAAGACATTTGTTAACGGGAACGCGTGGAGGTATCTAGTTGAAATTTATATCAACTACTCAGATTTGCGGCAAACCCCGGACACACCCCGGACTCATTTCCCACACAAAAGTCACGATATAACTACCTACTACACAGACACTGCACACATGGAGTTTTGTACAAGCGCAAGAGTGTGCGTGAGGTGATATCCCATATACGCGGGGCTCGTTGAGAGCTCAATCTCGCTCGCGGGGTGAGGACGACCCGATTGGTGGGCGGATGAGAGTGTCCATGCTATACGTAGTATTATTATCAGTTCCGTTTCTGCGGTCCCTTGTGGCTAAAAACAAATAATACTTCTAAGGTAACGCTATCAAAAGTTATGGCCATTTTACTACATACTTCCATACTTTGCGCAAGGAACTAATAGATGGCGCTGTATGTTTTTGGTATCTAGGTATGGAACCCTACACTATGCATACATACGTATGCCTTAACAATTTATTTTAATTGTATATGTATTTTTCATAGTATCCATAGAGTTGAGGAAAAAATGTTGGTTATAACAGTACTCCATTAAAAACAAGGTATTCGCATCCTCGATACCCGACACCCTAGTTCATAAGAGCCTTGATCTGCGCGTAGCTCTGCGTCCACAGACTTCTGCTGCTATCTAGAACCAGTCAAACGACTGATATAAGTTGTTAATGCTCATACACTCATACTTGTTTGGAGAAAACTGGTAATACATGCGCTATAAGATATGAGTCTTAAAGAAACAAAAGCAGCAACATTCACTTACTGAAAAGGCAGTAGACGTTTTTTTTTGTTTAGGTACGTTATATGTGCCGATTTTTAGTTACATTATATTACAAGAATAGATAACTAATGATGATAGAATCAGATATTGTAAAACAGAATTCCCTAAGAAAACCTACATTTACCAAAATAAAGTAATAAGTACATTTAGGATGATGCTGTCTATGCCGCAACTACGAGGGTATGTTGCTGGTTTTGCTACCAATCTCAATTTAGAACCTCTATTTTGGATAGGATGATTATGGTTTTGAAACGATTTTAATATTCGGTTCGGTCGGTTCAAGTAAAGTTGACGGAATACTACCATACTGCATTAAAAGTTGCCAAAATTAAAAAATGTGATTTTGCTGCTTAACTTTTATATGACTCATATAGTACCTGGTACACACATAGACCAAAAGTATAGTAAATTAATAGCAATAATAGCAAGATCTAACGTGGGGTTACCGACTTTAGAATAGTACCTCACCCTCTCTAGCCGTGGTTGCCGTAAGAGTCGGCTGAGGGTTATGAAATCCAGAGGACGGGGCAGCGTCCTCTGTCTAAAACCATCAAACTGCGCTCGCTGTTGGCAACAACCCCCCTTATGAGGCTTATGTTCAGCTGTGGATTTCCAGCGGCTGAGCGGAATGATGGTGATGTTTAAGAAAACTCAGATATTTTGTTTATTATTTGAAAGAAAGTACAGATTATTTCGTAGAACTGTAATTTTAATAAGCTCGTCATGTTTGTTAAATACAACATTTTTTGTTGTATAATTTAGTATTAATTATCAGTAATTCATTTTAACACAGCTCAGTTAGTATTACAGTCAAACAATTGTTGGAAGTTAATTTGTATTTCGGAAGCATTATTATTTCTCTTGTATTATTATTGCCTCAATAGATTTTATGTTGGGTTTATTTTATTGATGAGTTTATCAATAATAAAACATGACATACAATCACGCCTTTTTCCCGAAGGGGTAGGCAGAGGTGTACCCAGGTGTACCCAAGTCTCCGGACTATCCCTATATGTAATAGGGCGCGACCCCATTATATTGCCCTCTACCGCGCACAGTTCCAGACTCAAAAGGCTGTTATTGAGAAAATTTCTAATGGAAAATCCAATATCACTTTTTGCATAACCTGGTAATCAAACCCGGGATTATGATCGGCAGTAACACTTGCGAACCTCTACGCCGCCGAGGCAGACCTAGTAAACCTATAAGAATTTATTTATAATTCAGCACAACGCTAGGACTAACTAAATGCTAAAATAGCATGTTCTGCCCGTTATATTATAACTCACATTTCCCTAGTATGTTATTGGTCCCATGTCCCATGTAATAGGGGGCGAACATATTGCCATCTACCGGCACAGTCGTGTGGTGTTATAAATGTGGGTGTGCTTAGTATGGGACTATGTCCTGAGTCCTGGGTACACTTCTGCCGGGAAAAAGGCGTGATTGTTTGCTAGTGTACTAATTATTAAACCTATAATTATTGTGAAACTAAAGCGTGTACCTTACTGAAATGACTTTGATAACACATCCGTATATTCTCATGTGTTCAAGCAAATAATAACAGGAATAAAATCCTCAACGATCTGCAGAGTGTGGAGCGAAAGAATGTTCGCTCTCATTTGAAAGTCGGTGCGTTATCAGTGTTCGTCCTCCGGCCGAGGCAGAGGTTATCACAGCTTCCCCCCGCACCCCGCACCCCGCACCAACCCGAGGCAGATCCACCCGGCTCCCAGCTCCCCAACTCCCCGACACCCGCCCTCACGTCTCCACTCCGAGCCTCCGATGCATCACTCATCAGTGGACCGATAAGCACGCACCCATAAACATCACACATGTTCTAAAATCAAATTATAAACACAACGCGCGCTTACATTCTATTTAAAATCTGGACTCAATCACGCTGCGTTCAGAATAATTTTTTTGTGAATCTTCGGAAGATAGTGATCGCACCACTTTTGGACTGAATTGAGTGGAAATGGTAAACGGAAAGATCCTCTTCTGCGTAGTTTTAATTGCTGGTGAGTCACAGTCACAATAATTACCTATGTAATATTATATATCTTATACCTATTCATCATAATCATCTCAGCCGTAGGAAGTCCATTTCTGGACATTGGCCTCCTCTATAAGGGGGGTTTTGCCAATACTCGCCACGCTTGGCAGGCGGGTTGGCGAGCGCAGCATATCCATAATAATAATAATAAATATTTTAATAATATCTAATACCTATATACATCTACTTATTACGATTTATACCTATATAGGTAGTTAAAACAAATTTAGTAAAAACAGTAGAAAATAAACTTTTTAAATAGTTTTAGACGTTTCATTTTTCATTAATTTAATTTCTAAATAAAAACCTCCCTACAAAAGTTGCAGCAAAAATAAAACGTTACCCTTCTGCAACGCGATAAAATGTTAATACACATTCTTAGTTTTAAATAAATTATTTGCTAAACGGAACTAGATATGTAAGTAGAACTATTTATACATTATTTAGGTTACTGGCAATAATTTCAATGAATGTGGTAACACCAGGACCTGCAGACTTCCTTCGATGTCCAGTTCTGTAACAGGGAAACTAGCAATTTTCACTTGTCATGACATCATAAGCGGTGGTGTCAAGTGGTACAAATTCTCAAAAAAATCCTAGTTGTCACCGCGACTAGCGAGAAACATCTTTCAGTTGTCAGAAAAACCTAACGAAGTGCAATACATCTAAACAAGATGTACCTACATCTAAATAATAACATAGATACGCGCTGTTAAGTACCTAAATTGTCTATAAGAGAAAGGATAGAATGAGCACCGATGATAATGTATCAAAACTAGACATGAGTGATATACGTATATTCGGACACTTTGTCCGAATATTTTGTATCTGAATCGTGAGCAAGTCTTTTATGTCACTATTTAAATCCGGAACAAAACATTGTTTACGGTTAAGGAGGAGTATATCCCTCAAGTTTAGCCTTACGAATTGTTTACAACAGTTAAAACAGAGGAAGTTGTAATAATGTTATTATTTTCCTTTTGATAATCAGTATTTTTAGTCATACCTATATATAACTTTTAACCTTACCTTTTTTTTATATATAACTTTTAATAATACTTATGTATTTATCATACTTATTTCACAAAAGTTCCTTTGATTTTTTTTGTTAGGTTTCCTATGATGGTGCAAAATTATATTAATAATAATTAAATAATCTTTATTTGGATTAATAAACAAAACCAACAAGAGTAGATACATAAAAGAAACGATGATGTCTGCGGTAGTAAAAAAACTGTGTTACGGACATCATCGCCGTTCTCCGGAAATAATATGAAATGGTATTCCAATACAAAAATTACATAGTTACAAAAGAAATTTGATGTTTCTTATAACAATTTACATACAAGATTAAATAGTACACGGAATATAAGTAGTATCTGAAAACACTTAACAAAAATATTATAACATGATTCATGATACAACATAAACTCCTCCAACAGAAATATGTTATTTATGTGTCTGACAGCAATTGAGAGATGTGAATGTGTGTAAGTCTATAATTAAAATGCAAAGGTGTTTTATTGTCCTTTTTTCGCGTCATCAGAGCATCGGCATGACATGATTTTTTGTTTGTAAATAGTTAAGGGGGTTACTCATCCATACAAAATGAAATTTTCCAAATATGTAGGTACGGTTTTATCAACACAACATATTTTTGAGCAAATAATGGTCAGATTAAGAGCCAACCACAAACAATTGAGTGGAAAATTAGTCTATATTTCTACATATTTGGTAAATTTCATTTTGTATGGATGAGTAACCCCCTTAAGAGGCTGGAGAGTAACATATAGGCTCCTTTTTACCGCGGGAAAAAGAAACATCTCATTCACATGGGAACATGCACTATGTTTCATATTTGAATCCACGAGGGTGAAACCGCAGGCAACAGCTAGTCATACAATAATATTGTAATAACGTCTCTGACGAAGAGCTATAACTTTACGAAATTTCGTATAGGTAGTAGAGAGTAGGGGTCTCGTAGAGGGAGCACATAGGAACTACACGTTGGCATAGGATTGTTCTATGGTATATTGGTGCGGACTCCGTTGACGTGAGCCATATGTGAGCGATCTTTTTCAAATGTCTTCTCGTACAATTTACTGTCAAATAGATACTTAAATTTTACCAATTATCGCATTATGACCAAGAAATATCTAATGATATTTGAAATTAGCAGCTGCACTAATTGCATAGCACATGCAGTGCCGTGTGCCGTCAGCCTGTCTGTCCTTAGATCGATCATCGCTAATAATAAACATATCGTGGTGCCCTCAGAGGGTTGATAACCCCTGGAACTGACGCCAATCGGTCTCTAGTCTCATGTGTCGCTGCCAGCTGCTTCACTCTGTAGTCTAAATAGATGCCACACACGAATTAACCATTAGATGAAATTTAATGATTATTGGAGTTTTTGCGATTTAGTAGTGTCAGAGATTAAATTGGTTTTTTTTTATGATAGTGAGTGACAAGACGAGCTAATCAGGTGCCTGATGGTAAGCATCATGATTGTCCATATCAGACACAATGCCACCCAGTGTTTTAAAATTCAAAATTCTGCGCGACACTGCACTGCGCCTGTCACCCTGAGATATGAGTTGTTGAATCTCATCATGCCCATTAATTTCGCTGGTAACATTGCCCTTCATACCGGAACACAGTAATGTTTGCACATTACATTAGTATTATTAAAAGTTATATATAAAAAAAAGGTAAGGTTAAAAGTGATATATAGGTATGACTAAAAATACTGATTATCAAAAGGAAAATAATAACATTATTACAACTTCCTCTGTTTTAACTGTTGTAAACAATTCGTAAGGCTAAACTTGAGGGATATACTCCTCCTTAACCGTAAACAATGTTTTGTTCCGGATTTAAATAGTGACATAAAAGACTTGCTCACGATTCAGATACAAAATATTCGGACAAAGTGTCCGAATATACGTATATCACTCATGTCTAGTTTTGATACATTATCATCGGTGCTCATTCTATCCTTTCTCTTATAGACAATTTAGGTACTTAACAGCGCGTATCTATGTTATTATTTAGATGTAGGTACATCTTGTTTAGATGTATTGCACTTCGTTAGGTTTTTCTGACAACTGAAAGATGTTTCTCGCTAGTCGCGGTGACAACTGGGATTTTTTTGAGAATTTGTACCACTTGACACCACCGCTTATGATGTCATGACAAGTGAAAATTGCTAGTTTCCCTGTTACAGAACTGGACATCGAAGGAAGTCTGCAGGTCCTGGTGTTACCACATTCATTGAAATTATTGCCAGTAACCTAAATAATGTATAAATAGTTCTACTTACATATCTAGTTCCGTTTAGCAAATAATTTATTTAAAACTAAGAATTTTAATTATAGATTATGGGTTAAGTATAATATTATTGATGTACCCATAGGGTGTACCTATACTATACTTGCTAACTTATAACATTAAAATAGTTATAAAAGCCTATGAATTGCGTACTTAATATCGTGATTCAGAGATATTTCATCATATTTCTGATTCACTGAATTGGCTAATAGTTAATCAGGACATGTCCTATGACTATGACAATAAATGTAACAATATAATTAATCATATCTTATAATAATTTCCTGTTTTAGAAATATACGTTTCATTTGCGTTCCAGGAATCAGTCATTATGATCTTAACGCACACATGCATTTAAGAGTATGAAGTATCTAAAGAAGAAGTAATTGTATATAATTCATATATCACTTGATGTCTTGATGAGGAAGGAAAGTAGGATTAGCAGGAAGGATAGTAAGATTAGGAGGAAGGATAGTAAGATTAGCAGGAAGTACCTGATTTGCTCGTCTTGTCACTATCATAAAAAAAATCATCATTATCATCATCATCTCAGCCGTTGGAAATCCACTGCTGAACATACGAGTATGCCTCCCCCACCAAAACTCGCCACGCTTGGCAGGCGGATTGGCAAGCGCAGTTCGATGATTTTACACAGAGGACGCTGCTACCGTCCTCTAAATCTGATATATTTAAATATATAAATTTAAATTACATAAGTATTATGTTTACTTAGGTACATAGGCACATAATGTGTGCATTAAATATGAACTTAGGTAAAAAGATAATAGATGCATCTTTAAGAAATGATCTAATTGTTTATTGTAGCGTCAATGAGAATGGGTGTGCGCTGATGTTGACATTAGGCCGCGATTCGACTCACAAGTGCGTAGATGCATGAGATCACAGTCTATCACAAGAAACTTTGGAGAATAATAACTTTGATTAAGTTAAATCGAGAGACGACTAGCTGTTTGAGAAAGGAACTTATACTAATAACTAATAATGAATATGTCTCTTGCTGTTGAGACCATGATATGTGGAGGGTCAGAGGCGAGGGACCTGATAGTAGAGTTAGGTCGCAGATTGCGGGAGAGGACGGGTGACTTCTGCTCCGGGTCTTACCTCGTGCAAAGGTTACCGATTGCCATACAGCGTGGCAATGCCTTTAGCGTCATGGGTGCCTTTACCTATAATGCGTCATGGTGCGTCTTGGGTAACGGGTACAATTCGGGATGGGTTATTTAGTTATGTTTATTTGGATAACATGTAAATGTAACATTTTTATTCAATAAATATGACATAACATCACGCCTTTTTCCCAAAGGGGTAGGCAGAGGTGTACCCAGGCAGTGCCATAGCGAGCTACGGGTGTATAGTTCGACACAAAAGAGTAGAAAATAATGGGGGCGCCACTGTCTTTTACAAGAGTAAAACAATTTAATCATTAAATTACTTCCGTTTCTACTCTTTTCTGTCAAGCTATACATCGCTATGATACTCTCCTGGGCGTGTGTGTACACTTTGCCAGTTATGATTTTTTTCAATCTCATGTAATTTTTTTTGCCTTTTACCGGGCACAAATACAGACTCCAGGCTATCACTGACGAAATCCCTGTTAGAAAAATCTGAAGACGCTTTTGTCTGACCTGGGGATCGAACCCGGTACCTCCGATCATGAGGTAGTAGCTCTCGTGAGGTTGTAGATCAATAGCTCATGCGAACTACTACGCCACCAAAAACCAGCTGTGACTCGTAGTTTCATCAGGACAGTTTTCGTTCCCGTGGGAATATCGGGACAAAAAGTACCCTATGTGTTATTTCAAGGTCTTAGCTACCTACGTACCAAATTTCAATCCAATCCATTCAGTAGTTTTTGGCGTGAAAGAATCTTTCATCTATCCTCACAAACTTTCGCATTAATATTACTAGGATATAATAATTATGGGCATAATAAATGCCGCTTTCAATATTAAAAAAATAGATTTCATAGATAACGTTGGCTTGATACGTGAATACAGTAATCTATCATATTTAACACATAAAAAAATCAAGGAAAAGCCCTAAAATTAATAAATACATTAATAAATGTCATGACCGTCAGCTCCTAGAGTACAAGCCCGCGGGTCATACAATAATCTCGGACATAAAGTCATACGACCACTCACCACAATAGGTAAGTATAATGGAATAAAACAAGAAACAATTACAGCTATGTTATGTCCTCATTAGTTATCACTTCACTGATACCAGAGGGCAGACATTGTTTTATTGTTGCGCTCATAAGATTTACGTCTATACTTGTGTACACTCGAATTTGATATTGAAAGTTTTAGTTTGGGAAATATTTCATTTGCCGTTAACTGGCCTGCGGGCTGTGTTGGATTCCAAGACGCCTGGTGTCAGTACTAAGTCACGATGTCAGAATAACCTCAACAAGTGTAACCCCCTCTTCTTCTTCTTTTTCCTCCATCGTCAGACTTTGATCACCATTTATGTACAATGTAGGTACAGTCATTGAACGATTACACTGAGCCCAAACATGATATATTTGACTACTGGCCCTGAACCTGATGTTGCAACATCAAGTCAAGGTTACCAAGTCGTTGCAATATTGATAAAGTGACAAAATACCAAATTTTGAATCGATCAGACCACTGTTACTATTTTCCTTTCATATTAAAACGGGTAAACCGATTTTCATGAAAATCTCAATTAATAAATAGCAAAATCGCTCCGTTATTTTAGAAGCTATAATACCACAAACAAAATAAATAAATACACAGATACATAGACACAGATACAAATTTTGATGTATCAATGTTGTATGAGGTACTTTATAAAGAAAAATAAATAAAAAAATCCTTTACAATGATACGTATCCGCAGGAGGTCAAACAATATTTTTATTAAAGGAATGCGTCCAATTAAATACTTGACTGTACTTACATAATATGTATTTACTTAAATAATCGGTAAAATATAAAACAAAAGCACAATAAATCATCTTTGTCTTTCTAGGCTTCTCCTGGGCTGGGCCAGGCTGGGTCTTCTCCTCCGACTTATAAGGGAAAATAAAGTCTATTCCTATTTGAATTCCAGCGTGGTGTGAAGTGAGAGCAGCCCACCTGCAGTTCCTGCCGTCGCGAGTGGGTGACATGAACGATGTCCTCGACAACACGAGCGGCATTCACCCTGCAGAGCTGGTGCGGGCCCGCGTAAGGGAGGGTGTTCCGCCACCACTGTGCGCTGGTGGGTTCACAAGTTTTAGCAAGGAAATAAGTAGGAAAGAGATAGCAGATGTAATAAATAGAAAAAACACAGAAATAAGACAATGATGGCAAATTTAGGCCCTAAGTAAATCGTGAGCCTCAAGATAGGACCATAGATTGATATACCATCCTTAAATTCTCTCTATCGTTGTCTCGCGCTCGTTGTACTACTTTGAGCTATGGATTATGGATCATAATATGGTGGTGGGATCAGTCTTCCTTATCTTTTTTTTCTACTGCGGTCAATCATAGACATCGTGTTTGAAGACCTTCCACTCTCTTATGTCTCATGTGTCTCTCATGTGTCAGTATCTCTTAGTCTAGTAATGTCTCACGCGCTATGTGCCCTGCCCATTGCTACTTCAACTTGCTAATCCGCTGGGCTATGTCAGTAATTTTTGTTCTATCGTAACGGATCTCCTCGTTTTGGATTCGACCTCGTAGATAAATCCGGAGCATAGCGCTTTCCATACTTAGGTCCAAACCAAAAGTCCAAAAGTCATCACTGGTAACACATACTGGTCGAAGACCTTTGACTCGAGGTAGCCTTAGATAATAGAAAATTATATGTTGTCTTATAATAAATTGCAGGTCGTTGCATAGCTCCCCCGGCGGGTCCAGTGTGTGCTTTCGACGCGGCTGGCACCGCTCGCACCTTCGCCACCCTCTGCGACCTCGAGGCTGCCTCCTGCCGCGAGAGCACTTGTCAGTATTCATATTATTATCATAGATATATAAATAACAACATACTAGAAGTCACACACCCGCGTGACCTTGTCGCAACAATATGTGACTCATTAGTCACTTGTTACTATGTTTGTGTATGTGTAAGAACTAATCACGGTGCAAGTTTCTTTGTGTGGTGCTGTTTGGTTCTGCGTTTGAATATATTATGTGACATTTCTATTACCTTGTTATTAAGACTTCTGTGCTTAATATACGATAGTATCATATCATCGTATCACATTAGACGATAGTGTCAGTCAGTCATAATGCCATGGTGCCTCTGCAACATGGTTGACCACAGACCAATTCTGCCGATTCGACAAGAATAAAAAGCGTTTTAGGCAGCTATAACGCTTAGTGTGGGCCTTCGCAGGCTCCAAGTACTTAAAAGTTTGAAAGTTATTTCATAAACTACAAACACAGTGGGTGCATGAGGCTGGTTTTTTTTTTATCCCTCGTTAAAAATTTTGAGAAAGAGTAAAAATTCAGTAAAAATATTAGCTATATTTTCACGAGTTAACCGTTGCTTAGGACTGACTGTAGTTAAATTCCTAAGGTTGGCTAACTTTAAATAGCATTCAAAAAACACCGGCCCTAATAGGCCTCTAACTTTGTCTTTTTTTGTGTTTTCAGATTACGCGATCACGAGTTTGGGTGAATGCTGATAAAGAAAATTACAAGTAAATAATATTAACTTAAAAACATATCCTAAATATTATTTAGGTAAGTTTCTAGCTCTCATTTAGTTCCGCTCTAATTTTGATAGAAGATTGCAGCTGCCCCCCCCCCCCCCCCCCTAGAGACTCGAAGAAATGTAGCCTTTATTTTTCTCAATGTGGACATTCAAGTGCCGCCATACGATAGACACGTATTTTTAAATACAGAACCATCTGGGCCCTATTTCATAAAAAAATAATCTACAAAATTGTAGGATTGCAGCGCTTTTCTGTTTCATAGAAATTTGTAATTGTAAATTGTATACAGGCAAATACCTGTAGAATTGTATTTCTACAATTAAGTTTCTGTAGCTACAATAATAATTGGAAAATTGCAATTACAATTTGAAGGAATTTTTACCCAACAATGGTATATCATGCAATTATATTTTAAAACACCATTTTCTCATAAAATTTACCTATTTTAGGATTATTTATATTTTTGTTACTTAAAAATTACAAAAAATATGTTTATGTTTTAGTAACACGAATAAAAATAAAATATTTGATGGTGAATAAATTCCACAACGAAACTATAAAAATACAAGTCACATTATGTGTGTACTGTCAAAAGCACCTTGAAGTTTTCTCTTGCTTCTACAATGCTCTCGACTATACCTACATACTTTCCTATCATCTATACTTCTACTAGCCCCAAGGAATTTCTACCCAAATGGGTGTTTGGGTAGAAATTTCTTGACTAGCCCCCCCCCCCTTGATCATCGGCTGGCGACGCCCTTGACACGAGCGCTTACAAAACACGCATAAAAACATTAACAAAACAACAAAAATGTTAGAAAATAAAAAAAATAACACATTCACCAACCATTGTTTCAGAAATATTTCAGAATGATTGACTAACATTTTCATACCATTTTCATTTTCATCGTTTAAACATTTTTTGGAGGTATATTTAACTATATATTTTTCTATCGAGCGAAAACAATGGAATTGTGTGTTAAAACCTACCACCTAAAACATATCCTGAAGAATAAAATATAATTTTTTTAGTTGTTTTCTTGCTTTGGATCAAACACTTTTCAGGGCTAGAAACTCGTGTTTTAGCTCTTCTACGGGCTTTAATACCTTTATTGTGTAAAATAATAATATGTAATTCCATAATTACTCAAACTAGATTTAATGTGTTTGTAATTAAGATATTCGTAATATAACCTACTGTAGCATCGACAGAGTAGTCAGAATTAAAATATCTAACTAACTTTACTAAAATTACTTAATAATAATCAGCATAAATTGATTTTCTGACCCAATCGCAATCAGGCTTTGGTTGTAAAGTTCCTAAAATTCAAAATTTTACATTTAAGAATTTACCTATTGTTAAATTAATTAGACTGTAATTTTAACGCCAAAGTCATGTTCAAATATTATGTCTAATACATAACTAGAAAGTAGTTTCTAATGTTATTATAATATTATTTATTGTACAAAGTACGAATTAATCAATTATCATGAATTGACTGATGTTCCAGTCAGATATAATTGTCAATGTAGTAGACAATACCTATATTTAGATAATTAGACTAATAAAGAGCTCAATAAATTAAGATAGCCTTTAATTATATTTCCTTTTTTATAAAAATAGCATTCTATTGTCATGTTATAATATAAATGTACCTATATAGGAAGGTTTAATTCTCGAATCATAGTCTACTATCCAAGTGGCGCCCTTTCACGATAAATAAATGGTAGCTTACCCAAAACTATGGCACGGGGACTATTTTCAGTCAAACTTAAACTCAAAAAGATTTATTCAAATAGGGAGGTGGGTAGGTAAATCTGACACTTTTGCACGTCAATGAAGATAAACAGTAGGTACTGAGTATACCGTGCGTTCGGAAAGATACTTCTACAAGAAGAACGCACAAGAAACTTGAAGAGCTTAATTTTTTCAACAGATAGTTTCACAATATTTGATTTGGTTACATTCGTTTTCTTTGAAGGTGCCGCGAGGCGGCTATGCAGAAGTTTCCAAGCATCTTTGTCTTTTATGTACTGGTTGACTTTATAATAAGCCTTCTTTAGTAAAGTAGATTTTATATGGGTTTTGAATTTACCCTCTGAGAGCCCAGTTATCTCTTTTGTGATTTTATTATAGAAACTTACACTATTTCCTAAGAAGTTCTACTATTGTTTACGTTTATCATTATCTTCCAATCTCACACTATAGGTTTGGACGGGAAGTTGTTTTGCCGTCCTAACCTTGAAACGAATAATGGAAGAAGTGCTTTCTTCCTTAATTTGTTTCTATTATACTTAATCCGCCCCCTTAATACGGACGCAACAGAAGTGTGGAAAGCGTTTAAATTGTTAAATGTCTGCTGTCAAACGGCATACAAAAAAATTGACTGCTGTTGTTACGCGATTGCACGTTCATAATACGAACACTGGACCGGATGAAAATATATGGGGGAGGCCAATTTTCAGCAGTGGACGTCTTACGGCTGATGATGATTCCTAATCCGGCATCTCTACACACACTAGCTTTTAAGTTATAGTTTTTCACGCAGTTCATCGAAGTTTAGAAGGTATTGTTTATGTTTTGTATCCCTTTTTAATTAGGTATAGTTGTATCCTGTTCTTATACATAAATCACACATTACCAAGCAATTCATATATATACGACGTAGTTTATCGGCGACAAGCAGTCTACTTTATTTTTCTAGGTCAACTCAGTACATTATAACCTCTGTGTACTTTATACGACCTAAGATAAATGATTGTAATCTCATGGCCAAATCAGGAATCACAGATGTTACATTAACTGTAAGCTACTTTAGTTAATATGTATTAACAAATAAACATAATGTTTGTCTGCGGAATATTCTCGGAAAATTCAGTGACATTATCACCTCTAATGTGTTGTTTCTTGAATCTATACCATTTCCATTATAACATTTGTAAGTATATATAACATAAACTGATCTCTTAGTCTAGGATGTGTTTAAAAATGTAGAAACTTCACTTGAGTTAAAAATAACTGTAACTAAGATTACAAATAAAGTTTCCTTTTGTACTGTCAATCATACTACGCTTTGCAAATATAGGTTGATCAATGAGAGCTCAACAAAAATCTATTTTTGCCCATTTTTCGTAAATTAAGTTCTACGAAAATTTATCAAGTATATATTAAATTACCCGTTACCATTTATGGAAATATAACCAAAAAGTTGATTTTTGTTCAGCTGTATTAATCAAGCTTATTTAGACAAGGTATGGTAACTTAACTACGTGTGTTCAAGACCGTTACTAATAGATAATAAACTGTATAAAGATTTAGTTAATAAAATTCATAATACAAAAGGTAAGCATTTAATAAACAAAGAAAACGTCTTAATCATGCAGAAAATAAAGAAGATATTAAAAACTACAAAAAAAAATGGTAAAGCAAGGAGCAAGGAGTGAACAGTTAAAATAGAAATATGCTCCGAAAAGCTACCATCTACAACTAGCGACTAAATCACAGCTTCTTTGATGTTAGGATTTTTCAATATACAAAAGCAACTTAAAATTAAAATCTTATAAGCAAAAAACATAATGAATCTGTATGAAACAGGATTGTTCATTGAAATAGCTTCTCCGTGACAATCCTGTATTATACTTACTTTATACAAATTCATTGTACAATTCCTAAAATAAAAAATAAACAGTATGTAATGTAATCTAGGTATGTTATACTCGTAGTACTCGTAACTGTTATAAATATAAATAGGAAAGAAAATAAAATTATAAACAAAGATATCAAATGCAGAAATGTCAAAATATGTTTTGAAGATAGTTTTTGACATAATCTATTAGTTTTCAATTCATAATTTTTGAAAAAAAAAATTGAATACTTATTGTAAGAGACACACACAACTTACATCACTACGTATTTTACGAAATAAGGCGAAAAGAAATCAAAATTATAAATTACATATTTGAATGGTGTGTTGGTTTAAGAGAGACGAATGCCATCGGAGCCGGGGCACTCTCCCTTGCTGACCCTTGAGAGAGCTGAAAAGATTAAAAAAAAGCAAACATTAGTAAAACTACCACTAGTACTAATTAATAACATATAATCACGCCTCTCTCCCCGAGGGTTTAGGCACAGGTGAACCCACGAAGTACGTACACCCACACTGCGCATGTTTTTAAACCCCATGTAATAATAAGGAGTGATCCTATGGCCATTAACCGGGTACTTAGCAGTACGTAGGTAAAATAATTGATTAATGATGATTCAATCTACAATCACGCCTATTTCCCGAAGGGTTAGGCAGAGGTGTACCCAAGACTCAGTTCTATAAAAGGTACACCCACATTTCGTCAGTATATTATTGGTCCCATGTAATAGGGGGCGAACCTATTGCCATTACCAGGCACAGTTCCAGACTCCAGGCTGTCACCGGCGTAATTCCTAATGGAAAAATCCAATTAACACTGGCTGAGCTGGGAATCGAACCCGGGACCTCATGATCGGCAGTCGAGATCCACAGCTCGGCTTCAAATGTGAATCAATGGACACCATTTTCTCCACCTGAATCCACAGTGGAACCATCTCATGTTTTTCTCAACTGACAAGACTTTCCAAATACTGCAGAGAAAATGAAATTGTCCGAAATTGTTTCCAGCATTACAGATTACAAAAGCATGGTGTGACGAACGACACCTATAGCCTAAAGCCAACCAACGACCAACTGAGTGCGACGTGATGCAACGCTACGGTGGTCCATTGTTGTCAGTCTACCAACCGGATCGTGACTCACTTGGTCATGGTGTGGATCAAAGTGACATTTAGGGTGTCATGACTTTGCGCTCTCAAGTTATAAGACACTTTCTAGAGGTACAACTAGGCTATTAGGATGATTTATTATGGGCAAATTTTCCGGTTTTGCAAATTCGTTGCCACTGGCGACATACGGATTTTAAAACTCCATACGTTGCCACTCTGGTCACAAATAGGAAGCTAAAGTTAATTCCTATTCGTTGTCACTGGCGACATGCCCTGAGCAAAATATCGGTAAGTACATTATGTGGACTCTTCTTGGTCTTGACTTACAACCTATACCAGGTTGTAGCTACAAAGTGTAAGTCATACTTAACTTGGTGCATCTACCCCGTTAAACTGATTACCATTTATAGCATGCATTACAAAAAAAAAATAAGTTTAAAATAGATGATCCATTTTGTACAGCACAGATTAACTCTACTAAACTAATAATATTAGGTAGTTGATTCATTAATTAATCGTCTTCTAAACATAATTTTCCTCCTCAGTAGCCCAATGCTGTTTTTCCTGTTTTGACATCATCGTTATTATTTGCTAATATTTTTAAGCAAGTAAATAAAATACATAGGCACAGGCATACTAAGAAATGAAATTAGTTTCTCATATCCATTTTCCTTATCATTTTCTCTAGAAATAGGTGCGTCTCAAAATCCTCATTAACGATTTAGCGGGCTATTGGAATACAATGTATAAGTACAATGCAGTCTGTCCGGTCTGAGGTATCACAGTCTGCTTCACAGCTATTTCACACCCTTTTGTGTTTACGGTTCGATTCTCGTCATTATATAGCGCTCAGCGAGGTTTATGTAGTTTATAGTTGCGGCAAATTTTACTTCATTTTTCAGAGACGATTTACATCGCACTCCAAGGAATGTGTAACTTTTTTTTTTTATGATAGTGAGTGACAAGACGAGCAAATCAGGTGCCTGATAGTAAGCATCATGATTGCCCATATCAGACACAGTGCCACCCAGTGTTTTAAAACTCTAAATTCTGCGCGGCACTGTACTGCGCCTGTCACCCTGAGTTATTAGTTGACGAAACTCGTTATGCCCAGTAATTTCGCTGGTAACAGCCCTTCAGACCGGAACACAGTAATGTTTGCACATTACTGCTTGGCGGATGAATAACTGGCAAAGGTGTGGTACTTCCCCAGGCGGCCCCCTGCTAAAGAGGCCTACCACTACAACCACTACAACTTAAAATACTTTTCATTCGTTCTTCAATGCCTCTTCAAAATCGCTTTTGACTCGAATAGAGAACAAAGGATAGAACTTTGGGTAAGACCTCAGATCGTACCAACAGGGTATGATCTGAGGGTAAGACCATAGAGTAGGTACTTTTATAGGTATTCTCACATTTCCTACGCAGGCACAACTAGTACCTAGATTAAAAATCGATTTTTTTATGCCATACGTGGCAAACAAGCAGACGTGCCGCCGGATTGTAAGCGGTTACCGCGGCCTGCAACACCAGGGGTATTGCCAGTATGTTGCCAACCCTTCAAGACTCTATTCACTCTCCTTTTGAAGAACCCCATGTTGCTACTATATACCTATGTATGTATATACTTACTATCTTTATGCTCGCAGTTATAATTATTCATGACGCACTCGCTTCCGAAAGACTTGGGTTTATCTCCAGGTTTGCCGGCGCACACCGGCTCGAAGGTGACGCTGGTGCAGTCTCGCATGCACGCCTTTTTCCGAGCCGCTTCCTCCTTCAACTTCTTGATGTCAGTTTTGTCAGGACGACAGGAAACTGCCACGATGAGGGCCACTGGAATGTTATGGCAATTGGTTATTAGTATTTGGTAATTATAGTAATGGACTTCGATTATATGCCCGCGCTCGGAAAATGAGGCAGCTAAAACTACGCCAAAACCGGCGTACCCGAGCCTGTGCAACGCATATATTTACGCCATTAGCATTGTGATACGCGTACGGGCGTCCATACTTTTGTCTATACGAGCATCCAAACAAGGGCGTCGCCAGCCGATGATCAAGGGGGGGGGGGCTAGTCAAGGAATTTCTACCCAAATTCCCCATTTTGTGTAGACGGTAGATATACAACAGATATTTTCCTGTATACAATTTACAATTACAAATTTCTATGAAACAGAAAAGCCCTACAATCCTACAATTTTGTAGATTTTTTACAGTTTTGTTGATTATTTTTTTTATGAAATAGGGCCCAGATGGTTCTGTATTTATAAATACGTGTCTATCGTATGGCGACACTTGAATGTCAACATTGACAATAAAGGCTAAATTATTTCGATTCTCTAGGTGGGGGCAGCAGCCCCCCCCTGCCCCCCCTTGGCGACGCCCTTGCATCCAAATAGCGATAAGAATCCAGATTAAATACGGATATCCCCACATATGAGTGTTTCTCATAATAACATAAATATTCTTTCTCGTCCATACCAAATGAAATTTCCAAAATATGGAGAAATGCAGACTAATTTTCCTTTTAATTTCCTTCGTTTGTGGTTGGCTCTTAAGGCGCGGTACTAAGCTAATTCGCCCTCTTGCCACGCGTACCCACATTTTTGAAGATATAAAAAATACTTCATGTAATTACGTAAAATGAAGACAACTAGGAACTAGAAAATAACAGTACAACATTCAGTAAAAATCCAATTTAATCCAAACGAGTTTAACCTGCACAAAGAAAAAAATTTGAGAAAAATAAAAAGTTGCTGAAAACTTGTTTGGATTAAATTGGATTTTTTTGTTCTATTTATGCAGAGTAAGTAAGTATATATTATATCGTATAAAAACATACGCGTGTATATAATATTATGCATATAGTTTATAGGTATGTTCTCCCTCCAGTCCAGAGTCCAAGATGCAAATCGAAAACACCATAGTTATGCTAGCCACTAGCCTAGATGCTAAAATGTCCTCAATTCGTACCGAATTGAGGACATCTGACTAACAGATCTCTATCCTGCGTCTTTCAAGCTAGTTCAAGCTAGTTTCATCGTATTGTAGGTATACAAGGCTGACGTCAAATAGCTATACTTTAATATATTATAGGTACGATAAGTTTTTTTATAAATAAACACATCTATAAATGAGTCTAACAGTTAAAATAAGATTATCTCATTTCAAATTAGAACCAGTTGCCAGTTAGGTATTCATCTGCCAAGCAGTAATGAGCAAACATTACTGTGTTCCGGTCTGAAGGGCAATGTTACCAGCGAAATTACTGGGCATGACGAGTTTCAACAACTTATATCTCAGGGTGACAGGTGCAGTCCAGTGCCGCGCAGAATTTTTTATTTTAAAACACTGATTTGCACTGTGTCTGATATGGGCAATCATGATGATTACCATCAGGCACCTGATTTGATCGCCTTGTTACTTACCATAAAAAAAAGACTACATTCGTCCCACGGTCTTACCCGATACAAATTTAATTGTACTTAGTACCGATAAGTATAAGTATTACTTGAAGTATCAACTCTTCAAAACTTTCTCATTTTTAGGGGTCTATACCTCAAAAGGAACCCTTATAGGATAACTTTGTTGTCCGTCTGTCTGTCTGTCCGTCTGTCAAGACTCTTTTTCACGGAACGTAGAGGTATCAAATTGTAATTGATATCAAATCCTACACAGATCTACGGTCCCTTGTGGCTGTAAAAAAAAACTAATTTCTAAGTTAACGCAATCAAAAGTTATGGCCATTTTTTTAGGATTAATTACTATATATAAATTTAGTTTAGGATTAATTTGTTAAGCTATAATGCAACTTGTACTTATTATTTTTGAGAAATAAACTATTTTAATTTAAAAAAATAATTTTACTGCTCATTTCCATATGTTGGGACTATAAACCTCTAGTTGTTTGCTCTAGTTTGCCACTAGATGGCGCTGTATGTTCTTAGCGAATGAAGCGATAGCGTTTTGTTCAAGTATCTAGGTATGGAACCCTACACTATGCATACATAATATGTATGCCTTAACAATGATATAATACTTATTATGATTTAATACTTATGTATACCTACTCAACCGGAATGGATGGAAATCTATGGGGGAGGCCTATGTTCAGCAGTCAGCAGTGGACGTTCTATGGCTGAGATGATGATGTTGATTATGTGATCAATCATGATTTTAGTTGTCATCAAAAACGTTCTCAAATACGGAAATACCAGAAATAAAACATAGGTTAATCCAAACGACATAAACAATTAGTCATCACAGAGAATATAATCATATAAACATAGAACCAGTTCAGTCCTACCAAGACTAGCGTTCTAAATGACCTAAGAAGTTAACATCTTTACCTTGTAAAATATAGTTTGATGCGTGACAGCTGAACAAAAAACAATTTTTTGATCATTCTCTAAATTAGATACTATAAATACATATAACACAACATATAAATGGTATCATATATCAGTTAATGTATAATTCTGCTGTGCCCCGCGGTTTCACCCGCGTAAACATCGTTCTCATGGGAATATCGGGATCATAGTACCCTCTGTGGTTATTTCAGGGTCTAAGCTACATACATACTTAATTTTAACCCAATCCGTTCAGTAGTGTTTGCGTGAAAAAATTACGAAAATCCATCCAACCTCACAATCTTGCTTTAATAATATTAATAGAATATAATTGATTAATCGAATAACCTCATAAAACTTAATTTACAGAAATATGACTCAAAAATTGTTTTTTGTTCAGCTCGTATCAAGCTATATTTGACAAGGTATAACGCCGAAGTCCGAGCCGACCTCACGATCGTGATAGTCGTAAAATGTGGAGATAATGACAGGAAGAGCACTTATGTGCCATCTACGCAGTTTTCGTGGACCGATTGTGCCAATGAAGGGAGTAAAGGCAATTTGGAGAATTATTTGATTACAGCAAGTTGCCACGGTCATAAAGTCATATATTTTGCCTATGGAAATTGTGTTTACCTTCACTCTGCATTGTGGAAATAAACTGACAGGAAACAGGATGATATTATGTTTTATTGCTACCTTCTTTTGATTGTTTCTCAGATATTATGCAAATATAATCAAACAAATATAAATATTATGTAAATTGTAACAGACTGCCTCGGTGGCGTAGAGGGCGCATGCTCGACTGCCAATCAAGAGGTCCCGGGTTCGATCCCCAGGTCAGGCAAAGTGTTAAATATTGGATTTTTCCATTTGGAATTATCTCAATAACTGCCTGGAGTCTGGAACTGTGCCCGGTAGATGGCAATAGGCTCGCCCCCTATTACATGGGACCAATAACATACTGGCGAAATGTGGGTGTATCTACTATGGGACTGAGTCCTGGGTACACCTCTGCCTACCCCTTCGGGCAAAAAGGCGTGAATGTATGTGTTATGTTTTTTATGTAACAGATGTTATTAATAAATAAATATGAATATAATCGCGGGTAGGTAATTTTTTTAAGTTTAAAGTTAACCTAATTTTCTCTAGATGTTGGGCACAGAAGATAAACTCAGTTTTGGTTGTTCTGATTCTGAATGCTCTTCAAACTAAGTTTTGGCAATCAACTGCGTAGTGCATAATGCCTAGGACCTATATCTACACCACTACACCTAGGTATACATAACAATGATGACTTTTAGTATCGGTACCTACTTAATCCTAGTTTTCTACTTTCTACTAGGTTGTTCCTTATTCATCCTATGACGTCCCATTAGGTATAATATTCTTAACTCGTCCCAAACAGTATGTCCCCAACTCATCACATGGCTATATTTCTTATATCATCCCAAATGTATTCTTTATTCATCCTCAAGCAATAAAATCACCGAGTGCCTGCATGTAAAAAGTATGGATGCTTTGAGGTAAGTACCTATACTTACTTAATCTTAGATTATTTAAAATATAACCATATCGAAGGTACAAGTAAGGTAAGCTGACATGAACATAATATAGAAAATTTAATTTAAATTCAATTTAATAAATATATTTTATCTACTTTTACTTAGATACCTGATTTTAATACAATTTGAGGGTTTCGTTTATTCGTTTAAAGGAGCACGACTCTCGCACGGTCCAGAGATAATATTACCTACCTAGGTACTGTTAATATTGAAGTACCCTCCAAGACTTGTCAAATCAACCCATTAAGATCGTACGCGGCCTTCTTAGAATTTGACACAATCCAATGAAAAATGTACCAAATCAATGTTTGGTATTCCCCTGTTTCCTCCGAATATAATTAACCCATTCTATAAATTAATATCCTTATATATTTGTATAGTGAAGTAACCTATGTACCTGTCATTTTAGTTTCTCTTTCCTTGGTTTTTTTCATAGTGAACTTCCAAAAACTCGCGTGATTGGACGTTCAATACAAAAAAAATGTTTATAAAGAAAAATAAAATGATGAGGACATACTTTACTTCATCTTTAAAATATCAGGATATAAATATATAAAATAGGTTTACTGTATTCGGTGGAAACAGGGGAATTGAATTGGTGGAAAAAGTGATTAGTCGATACTAAACCTACATACACATATATAATAATATGAAAAACAGAGGTTCCTTCAATTCCTTTATAAATTATATAAGGAAAAAAATCTAGATAGGTAGGCAACCTACTCCTCAGCATTATTTTAATATACTTATCACAAAATTCGTATAGCTGTATAGCTGTTAGGGAGGAGGGCATTGGTGTCTGCAACGCAGTTGTTCGTGTGTGATGTTTTATATCCATTTTGTTATAATGTTCCAATAAAGAAATTTGAATTTAAATTTGAATTACTGACAACTGATAATACTACTTACTGACTTAATTTCACACATAGTAATAATTCTTGTAGGTATGTAAGAAAAAAACACGCAACGTTTCCATAGAATGATCTCAAACACTGATCAAATTTCGTTTAAAAGTTCGCCCAAACAAAAGTATTCAACGCGAAATTCCATAGGATCGACTAAAAAAGAACCGGTTCTTATTGTTACCAGAACTTGCGATTTATGGCACAAAAAACTTACCAAAAGTAATCAAAATCACTGCCTTCATTTTGGTAACACAAAAAACCGGAGACGAGCGACGACGACGGGTGGCTGAATCGAATCTGCCTGCACAGAGGAACTGGACCTCTTTATAACCTAACGGAGAGGGGAGGCTGATATACTTTTATATACATAGGTACTTTTGTTGATAACCTGATACAACGTTACCATCGACGCTTTTATTAGCAACACCTTAACCAACTCTTCAATCGGAGAGCAATGGAAAAATTTACAGGCTTTCGGCTGCGTTAGCTTCAAGCCGGGTCAGTTAAATATTATATTCTCAATGTAGACAGTTGAAATTCTTCTTCATTGTTTTTCTTAATCTGATTTTAATCAGTTTAATCTGAGTTGGTTGGTTATTAAAATTCCTTTCTATTGTCCCGGTCTGAAGGTTTTGGTAACTTGAGGAAGATTCTTAAGTCTCAAGGATTTTATAACGTTTCCAAATTAACGTTTTAGTTTTTACAACCTCAATAGCTGAAATGTCGTTGGGAAGGTTAGGTACACTTTAACATAACGAGGTAAGGTACGAAATACCTAGAATTTAGAAGATGCTATCAAGTGAGGTGTGAGGTGTATTATCTTCTTTGCAAACGAGAATAAAAGTACAATACGAATAGACCACTTATTCTATACAAATATAAAATATTTAGAATAAAAGTAGTAGGTACCACCTAGTTAACATATTGTTATTAAACTCTCTATATATCAGTTTTATATCAGGAAAGAGTCAGAGGTTTTTATATAATCACTTTTATAGCTTTAATAGTCCTACAAAATAATACCTGCCCAGCAAATTTATTATATCGTATACCTACCTAATATGTGGGTATACATTAAAATAACTTGAAACATGCAATAAGTAATTTTATTAACACCTGCCTTTTATTTTTGTTTATAATATTTGATAAAGCTGATAGAAAGTGTTATCACATCGAGGTTATCTGAGTTGTCTGTTTTTGCATTGGCTTTTAGTTAGGTACTTATTACGAGTATTGGGGTATTACCTATAATTATAAGTATGTATTAGTTAATAACTTTTTGCAAAGCATTAATTAATCTAGATTGATTTAAATTATCTGGACATCAATACCACTGACATTGGATCTATTAGAAAATTAAAGGTAAACATCATCATCCAACCGTTAGAAGTCTACTGCTGAACATAAGCCTCCCCCATAAGGGGGGTTGTTGCCAATACTCGCCACGCTTGGCAGGCGGGTTGGCGAGCGCAGTTTGATGGTTTTACCCAGAGGACGCTGCTGCCCGTCCTCTGGATCCTATAGCCCTTAGACGGCTCTTACGGCAACCACGGGGAGAGAGGGTGAGGTACTATTCTAAAGCCGGTAACCCTACGGCAAAGGTAAACATAATATTGTATATATAGGTACAATACCTATACCTATATTATAATAAAATAACTCACTTGTAGGTAGACATTTATTTTTCAAAATCTCTTTTGGATTGAGGACAAAAAGATTTTAGGTAAATTCTTAACATTATTTAGCATACGACATTTTTCGAAATATCTACTAATAAATATGTAATTATACTATCAATTTTTATATCAATTCTGCTCAAAAGATGGAATTTTTGAGATATTGCTAACTCGACTCGACATTGTTTACCACCGCGAATTCTGAGAAAACGTTTCATAGAGTGTGTGTGAGTTAGTGATTATATTATTATAGTGCATGTAGGTAGGTATCATATTTATGTATAATATGATTCTGCGCTATCGACGTAAAACAAAAGTCTCGCTTTCATTTGTCGGTCCTACTAAATATTGACGCCTCGTCAACATTAACATTAATTGCCTTCAATCGCACCTGTAATAAATGAATATATAGGGGAGACTGGTATAAAATGATTCCTCTTAGTTTTAAAGCAACCAACGCCATCAAGGAAACTACACTAGCACTAAGCACTACGATCACTTTAAGTGAAGTTAGCTCTGACAGCGATGGAGGAACGCGCGCACGTGTCAGCATAATTTTATTGGGGAAAATTATAATTTCGTTGCATTTTTCTAACATTTTGCCATCTCAATAGTTCGCTTTGATAAGTTTTGTAATAGCATAATAAGCAAATAATAAATGGCAACATAACACTCGTCGTGTATTACACGACGAGTGTTATGTTGCAAAAATGTCGTTTGGGGTATTAATTTCAGTATACGTCATTATGTTTTAAAACTTCAGGCGCTACTAAAACAAAGACGTACCGTACTATAAGCTCTAAAAAATATAATTGACTTGACGAGACCCCCTTCTGTTATCATTTGAATATTGTTATTTGTTATACGTTATTGACAGAGTCATCTCTTGTCAGTTGTCTATACTAAGTCGCCCTTTTACTAGTAAAAACACGTCATCACCAACGCACGCCAACACGTCACTAGTGACATCTGTGATGGAGTAGCAAGACTAACTGAATATAGAAATTTTTATGTTATGAAGAAGTTTTAAATGATTTCGATAGATGTCGCTGTCATTTGTTGTTTCTAGTATAACGTACATAAACATAAAATAACATACATTCACGCCTTTTTCCCGAAGTATTTTATAAATTACGTACAGACAGTGGCGGAGCTAAGCGTGGGCGAAGTGGGCCTCGCCTACGGCCTCGCACGTAAAGGGGCCTCGCGAGGCCTCTTGAAAATTAAAATGCGATGCCACCAACCCTAAAATCCCCGTTTATTTTAAAAATAAAATAAAAGCTTAAAAAATATTTGCCATACTCGGTACTTTTCTAAACATGAAAAATAAAACCTTTTTTTCAAATCTATATTCAATGTTCAATGTTGCTTTTCAATGTTCTCCCACGCGCATTTTTATTTTTCCACTATCATAAGTAGGTTGTGTGGAAGAGATCGACTTAACGATAAGACCGCCAATTGTTACATTATTTGTTATAATTGTATTTTAAATTTAAGGTATCATGTTTGTAGTGTAATAATAAAGAATTTATCTATGTAGTGTCAAAGCATTGGGTAGGTCTTGGAACGAAAGCAAAGGGGCCTCGCCGATGCGACTTTGCCCACGTCTATATAAGTCCACGCTACGCCACTGCGTACAGATAGCGTAATATCCAGAACTGACTACGATCCCGACCAGATCAAGGAAAAAAATATTTTCTTCACTGAGACTAATTACTATACCTTGATCAATGACAGCTGAACAAAAATCAAATTTTTGCACATATTTCCATTGTTTAGGTACATAAGACATAAATGATATCTTATTGGGTAATTTAATATTCATTTTAATAGCCCTCATAAAACAAAATTTACGGAAACATGGACGAAAAATAGATTTTTGTTCAGCTCTCATCGAATAAGCATATCTGACAAAGCGTACCTACCTAATAAGTGTATCGCAGTTCCACCCGCCGAAAACTACTATTTTTGTATTATTATTTATTCTGTGCATGTCTTAAGTTCCAGGGTCTTGAACTAAAGGTCCTGCAATGTGACATGAAACATTCTGCCTTTCATTGCATGTTCGCTTGCAAGCATGGACGTACAGAGTGCAAGTACCGTGCATTCACTACAAACCTCCCGCCTGCGCCTGCCCACTGCGTACTGCGCGCCCCTTCTTTGTGTTCATCCAAAAAACCGTCAAATTGATGGATCGCTCCCGCGCGACATAAAAAGCTCGTAGCGTGCGCTCAATGAAGTCCCCTAACTACGAGCATTTGTTACATTATGTGTTACCTTTCAGGATTCCTTGCGGCAATTTGGATGATTAAATCCTTTCATTGCATGTCACATTTCATGTTGCGTTAAAGCCTAAAGCAATCTTTAAGCACCATAAGCTTTTACATACCAAATTTTAAACCAATCGATTCAGTAGTTTCGACATGCACGGCACAGTAACTAGCACAGTAACTAACTAGTAACGTAGTATGTGAAATGTGAAGTACCTAAGAATATCTTATTCGTATTCCTTCATAAAATAAAACACATGTATTTATAAACATCTTTTTTTTTATTCCAAGTTATAACCATACATAATATACACAGTACAAAAAAACTTGCTAATACAGCAATAAGGACAAAATGAAATTGTCACATATTTTTTTGTTAACTATTGTCGTCATAACATACTAAACTAACCAAATTGAGAAATCTAATAATAGGATAAACTTATCTACACGCCGCGTCAAATGTACAATGCTTCGAGCGAATACGATTACTCAATACAATAACTTAAAGTTAACACCTCTTACTATGTACTCGATGGAATTCGAATTAAAATTTACACAATAATACATCATATTATCACTAGAACTACAATTAAGCCGTAAATAACCTGAAGAGTCTATTTGTATTTCGATAAAGGAACATAAAAACATCTCATACTAACGATATCACCATAATCAGACTAATTTACATTGCACATAAACCGACCGCGACCGCGACCGCGGACGGCCCAACTCACTTGCACACGAACGGACGGCGCACAGCGCTACTCGTTACATACTCGTACTCGCTCCCAATCTTACGTTTAAATGCGGAACTTAGCGATTAACGTTACGTTCGAGTTTGAGATCAAATGCGGGGGGAGGGGGAGGGGGAGCGGGGGGCGATCAGTCCTCGGCCGCGAGCGCCCCCTCCAGGCAGCAGAGCGAGTCCTTCACCGCGTGATACACGATGTTCTTGATCTGCAGCTTGTCCTCCTTGTTGGAGTGGTGTCGCGAGAGGCGGCGGAACTGGTGCGCCAGCTCGAAGCAGCGCGACACGTTCTCCGGCGAGACGAAGTCCTCCGCCACCTTGATGCAGTCGAGCAGGTTGCGCACCTGATGCGGCGCGCCGGCCGGCACGAACACGGCGTCCCCCGCGCACTGCAGCACTGCGTACCCCTCAACGCCGTACTCGCGGTAGAGCCGCTCGCGCAGCGCCGCGTCCAGGTACCACGTCTGGTCGTGCACGGGGTCGTGCTGCGCCCGCGGCCGCGCGCCGCGCTCCAGCTCCGCGCGCACCAGGAAGTCGCGGATCTTGTCGGCGTCGCGCGCCGCGTATATGTGCCAGAGCGCGGCGGGCGGCTTGAGCCGCGCCCGGCGGCGCGCCAGCACGTCCACGCCGGCCTCGTCCGCGGCCCGCGCCGCCTCGCGCGCGCGCTCGGCCGCGTCCGCGGGCGCGCTCGCGTGCACGAGCACGTTCACGGCGTCGCTCACGTCCAGGTGCAGGTTGGTGGTGCCGCCGGCGCCGCCGTACGCCGTGTACATCTTGGGCCCGAGGTCGGGCCGCACGAAGCACTCGGGCAGGCGCGCGGCGAGGTTGAGCCGTCCGCCGCGCGCCGTGTACTCGCCCAGCGGGAGCGCGCGCATCAGGTCGTCGAACCTGGCCGGGAGCAGCTCGGCGAAGTCTTCGCCCGGCGGCCAGTCCTTGAGCTTGAGCACCATGGGCGCGCCGCGCTCGTCCCGCAGCCTCTTGCTCGCGAGCTCGAACCCGTCCCAGAACTTCCTCGCGGGTTGGTTCGGCACGACGAGGCCGGACGCGCAGTTCACGAGGTCCACTCGGGTGTCGCCGAAGTCCCGCGAGAAGCTCTCGGGACTCCACAGGTTCTTGTCGAGGAGTGTAGACACGTCGGATACGAGGACCGGTTGGCCGCGTTTCCATTGATCCTGCGAACAAATTAAAATTTACTTATTAAATACACTCATAATATAAGAACATAAATATTTACCTAAACTAATATCTCGGATTTCATTATGAGACAGGTTGTAATTATAAATGACGTGGAATTTACCTGGAAAGGTTTATAGTTCCCAGGATGCGTGGGATCAGTCAGATGTAACAGGCGTCCGTCGCAGAGCCAGGAATGCGGTACATCCGGGTACAGGAGCTTAGACTCTGTCAGCGTCATAATTCTAACTGGCAGTTCGCTTTCACGTCCGCTGCGTTCGTATCTTCGGACGACGCTCGACAATGCGAACGGCGCGCCTTCATTGTCTTTCTTCTCGTCGACTACGCTCGAGATGACGTCATCTAAGATATCTGACTTGCTCTTCTTCTGTTTCTTCTTGGGTTGAGTGTCGCCGCCTTCGGGCGCAGGTCGAATGAGAAGTTCTCGAAGCGTCGAGAAGTTTCCTTCTTCTGAATCCGAGGAGCTGGTATCAGTTTTGTCTTCCTTTTCTGCCTTGACGGGGAGATCATTGAGCCAGCTGACTGCGGGACCGGTCTTGCCGTTTTCTGACTTGGTCGGCGACGATCCGTTCGTCGATGGATTCTCCTCCTTGACTTCCTTTTTGATGTTCTGTAACAAATAGAGATAAAAATTAATATCTTGTATGTGTTTAATATTAGGCATAATACACCTTTGTAAGTATGTTAAGTGTAGGGTTCCATACCTAGATACAATTGTATTTTTGTAAAATTTTCCGATTTTGGAATATTTGACTTTACTTGCGATAAAAGATCTGGCTTCTTGCCAAGCTTCATGATACTGGGCCTACGGGAAGTTAGTCCTAGAGGTTTTTAATTAGTTGCGTAAAGTATGGAAATGTGCAGTAAAATTATAGGTATTATAGAATAGAATAGAATACTCTTTTATTTCTCTTCCACAAAATTGTTACATTGCGATCTTAGGGCTAGATTTATTGAATATGTTTTGTGGAAGACTGGTGTTTGTGATAGGTTTAATGAAAAACCTGTGATACAAATCACCAGTACCCCACTCCACTTAATACAATTTAGTTTAAGTACACATTTGTAGATGAAATTGAGTTTGGATAGAAATAAAGTATGACAATTTAATTAAGAGATTACGATAAATGCACTAAAGTTGTTTGTATAGTGAGTGTGGTGCGAGTTGGATTGGTGTTGGTGAGCGTGTTCCTGCGAAGTGTGATATGCATGTAAGTGTGGCCGTATCTTTTGTTTGCTCGACTTAGAAGTTTGCTTTTTACAGCAGCAGCCGTGGACCTGAGTTGTTGATTGTTCGACTCGACAACTCAATACGTTACGTTCCCGAGATAAAGGGTCTTGACAGAAGGACAGACACACAGACCGACACAGATGGTCAGACAAATCTTCTTCTTACGATACCATCTAATATTTCCGGAGGTTGGCAATCATCATGGATATCATGATTTTGGAGATAGTACACGGACAGACAGTGCTAATTTTGAACCATTTCTTAAGATTTTTGAGCCATGAGGTTTTCCTCTCTTAAGTTTTTTGGTGCCCTGTATTTTACCGTGTTTATAGTTGGAGGAGTTCATATTTTTCGTTCCGCATAATATGCCCTAAATATTGCAATTTCCTTGTATTGACTGTGATTAGCACCTCTACTTTTTTGCCAATCTGCAATACCAGACAGACATACAAGCAGACAGACGGACAAGGAAGTGGACCCTTTTTTCTTTTTGAGGTAACCTTTAAGTAACCTAAAGAACCTTTATAATCTTAATAATGTCATAAATGCGAAAGTTTGTGAGGATGGATGGTTGGATGGATGTTTGTTACTCTTTCACTCCAAAACTTGGTACTCCGAAATTTGGTACGAATCTTGGTTAAATACTAGAATAACGCATGGGGTACTTTTTTTCCCCAATATTCCCACGTGCACGATGACTGCGCGGGTGACACCGCAGGGCACAGCTAGTAAATAAAACAAAGTATATAATATAATACCTTGGCCGTGGGGTTACCTACCGGCTTTAGAACAGTACCTCACCCTGTCTACCCGTGGTTGCCGTAAGAGCCGCCTTAGGGTTATGAGATCCAGAGGACGAGCAGCAGCGTCCTCTGCATAAAACCATCGAACTCGATCGAAATCGATTTTTATTGTGTATTTCTTGGCATATCCGTGAGGACCTATTATTGGCTCTCTATTGTTATAATAAGTTTAACTATATTTTCAGATTTATAGCTGTTGGTCCCCCTAATAAATAAATAAATAAACTGCGCTCGCCAACCCGGCCGCCAAGCGCGGAGAGTATCGCGGGGAGGCCTATGTTGAGGCCGTACCTTGTTGAGTGCGTTCTGCAGCAGCGCGGCGGCCCGGTCCCTGGCGGCCGGGTCGGGCGCGGCGAGGTCCCCGCAGGCGCAGGGCGGCAGGCCGTAGAGCGCGCGGGCGGCGTGCGCGCGCGCGGCCGCGGCCCGCAGCGCGCCGCCCGCCGCGATCTGTGTGAGCAGCAGCCGCCGCGCCGGGTGCGCGCCGCCGGACGTGCACAACAACCACCTGCACGACGATACCGCTACGTTACACTAAATACATACATACAGTGTACCCGGGACTCGGTCCTCTCTACCGTTCCCTTGTACTGATGAGAACGGCAGTAAGCGCGCCACGCTTGCTATCGACCCGGAAGGGCCTGGATATGCTTTATGCGTACCTATTTCGGTCACTTTTGTGATCTTTTTAATAAAAAAATCCAGAGATGTTAACCTAATATATTATAATAAGAATTATTCAGTGTAAATTCATATTTTCAGTGCAAATAATTCCGATCTATCAGCCTAATATTAGGGGTAAAGAAATTTTTTAGCATAATATTTAGGAAGACAATACATAAAAGCTAAGTAACTTACCCGAATGAATCTCTTTCGGCGTTGCTGGTGGCGGTGGAATTTGTTGTTTCTGTGGTGGTTGTTGTTGATTCACCGGTTGTTCTTGACTGGAACAACAAAAAAATTATTAATATGTTACCAGAAATCATTCCCAAGTTAGGCTAAAAGTTGGATTAGAATAATCCATCTTTATTAGGAACTTTCTCACAGCTTGGAGTCTAGATTTGTGCCCAAACTCAAACTCAAAGAAAATTTATTTAAATCTTAAAAAAAAAAAAAAATTTTTGAACGTCAATAAATAATATAATAATATAACGCACAAACTTGTTGGATTTAATGTTTTCATCTGCGAGTTTTGCAATGTTTGGTTACATTTGTGTTCTTGTAAGGTGCAGTGGTAGCTATGCAGAATTGAAAGCCATGGGAATGGAGTATGCCTCTGCCTAACCTTTCGGGGGAAAAGGCGTTTTTTTATAATATTGTCATCTAACACAACTTTTAGAGAAAAAAAAATTAACTAATATCATATATCCATAAAGATATATAGAATAAAATCAGTTCTATATAACAACAACAATATATAAAAATATTTATATTAGTTACCTTATAACAATCTAGGCAGACGACGAAGCCACACTTGCCGCAAGTCCAGTGGAAGTTGAACAATGTAGTCTCACACACGTCGCACATCTCTCTCACGCCTTGAACTACTCGTTTCCACGCTATCGTCTTATCTGATAACAAACACATTATAATATATTAGAATTTAATACTTTAATTAGTCGTGGGGCGCCGGCAATAGAAGTACTCCACCCTGTCTACCAGTGGCTGCTGAAAAAACTGGCTGAGGGTTAGATCCAGAGGATGGGCAGTGCTAAGTGTGGCGAGTATTGCATATACTTATGGTTAATTTGAGGATTAGTGCGATAAGTGAATGCTGTGGCGTGTTAGAAGATGCAGTGACAAAGATAGAGAAAGGAATGCTGAGGTGGTTCGGATATGTGAAGAGAATGGATAAAAGAATAAAAGGATATTGACACAGTAGATTTATAACGCGAGTGTGATAAGATAAGTCGGTATGGGGTCGACCTAGGCGTACTTTTCAAAAACAAGTAGAAGTTGTGTCAAGGAAAGGTCAGGTCAAAAGTACCGACAATCTATGTATGAAGAATGTCATATAAGCAGACGAAGTGAAAGGCGTTTGTCGAGATCGTAGCAAGTGGAGAAGAAACGTTCCGCTCACTAGGGTTCGTTACTTGGGGTCGGCCCTTACGGGAAATAAGGCGCGACTGTATGTATGTATATATGTATGTTATATTTATTTATAAATTGATGTCTCCACAAGTATGAAAAATTAATTAATTATTCTTCAGTCTTTTCAAATATTTACCTTCATTAAGGTGGTGTGACTCGGCCTCTTTCTCTTGCTGTAGCAGTTCACAGAACTGGTCTCCAATCTCCCTCAGTAGGAAGCAACTCATCTCTATGTCTAATTCCGCCGCCCCCGCCGACGACGACAGCCACAACTTCTTATCGTCCTGTCGGAGAAAACATAACGTAAGTATTCGTTCGTATTTATTTGTTGTGATACAAAGCGATGAACAACAACAGAAACTTAAATCAGAAAACCGCATAAGGTATCTCACCTCGTCGGCGTCCTTGTAGGGATCCGAGAAGCCGGCGATCGCCAGCTGCCTGTTCTTGGCGTACTTCAGTCTTCGGAAGGCGTAGAAGCGGCAGAATATGTTGGGCATGTCCTTGTCTCTCTGCGCGGGCGACCAGCGACACTCGCGGCACTTGGCGAGCCGCGGGGCCACCTCGAAGCACGGGCCGTTCTGGAGGAAGGAATCCGCCGAGGGCCGCTGGGCGGGCGGCGGCGCGGCGCGGCGCGGGGGCTCCTCCCGCCGCCGGCCGCGGCCCGACCCGCGCCGCGCGCGCCCGCCGCGCCGCGTGGCGCCGCGCCGACCCGACGCGCTGCCCGACCCCGACCCGGACGCGCCCGAGTCCGACTCCTTGTCCGAGCTCTCCTTGTCGCTCTCGCTGCCGCTCTCGGACGCCTTCTTCCGCTTTCCCTCGTCGCCGACCTTCCGGACGGAGGCGCCCTTTTTCCGCTTCGCCTTCGGCGGTTTCCTCTTCGGCGGCGTGGCGTCCCTGTCGGAGCTCGAGCTGTCCTCCTCGGGGTCGTCGGTTCGGCCGTTCGGCTCCTTCTGCTTGCGCGGCTTGCCGGGCTTGCGGCCGCCGCGCTGAATCGACTTGGCGGCGACCGGCACGACGATGTTGGAGCCGGCGGTCGAGTCGTCCGGCTCGGAGGCGCGCGAGATGGCCATCGGCAGCGTGATGCACGTTCCGCCGCCGCCCGAGCAGTCTCCCTCGGGCACCGGCGCCGTCTCGTGCCGCTGCAGCCACGCCTTCTTGCCGAGGTGTCGCACCGGCGCCGCGCCGCCCGCCGGCGAGCCCACCGGCGCGGGCTTGTCCGCCTCGCCCGGCGCCGGCGGCGTGGCGGGCGGCGCGGGCGGCGTGCCGGCCGCCGGCGCCGGGGACGCGGCCGGCGTCCGGTGCGGCGCCGGGGACGCGCCGGCCGCGCGCTCGGGGGTCTCCACGCTGCCGTCGGCGGAGGGTACGCGCACGTCGCAGGGCGGCCCCGGGGCCTGTGGCGCGGGTTCGGAGCCGTGCGGCGCGCGCGCGGTGCCCACGGCGGCCGCTATTAGCGGCTCCGCGGGGGGCTCGTCGAGGCGCCGCCGCTTGGCGTCCGCCTCGGGCGTCGGCTCGGGCGCGCCGGCGCGGCGGCGGGGCGAGAGGCGCGCGGGGTCGTCTCGCGCCACGCCGAGGTCGAGGGGCTGCGTCTGGCAGGGCGCGGCGGGGTCGCCGGGCGCCGGCACGCGCGGGGGCGGCCGGGGCTCGGGCGTGCGCGAGTGCGCGGGCGGCGGGGGGCGCGCGTGCACCGGCGAGTAAGCGGCGGGCGGGGGGTAGGGCACGGCGAGCGCGGGCTCGGGCGCCGAGTAGTGCGGGGAGGGCGCCGAGCCGGGCGAGTTGCTCGGCTTGCCGTAGATGTGGTGAGGCGCGGGGCTCGACACCTTGGGCTTGGCGGGCGAGGGCGCGGGCGCCGCCGCCGGGTAGTAGGCGGCGGGGGAGCGCTGCGGCTGCGGCTGGTAGAGGCGGCGCGCCTTGTCCTGCGCGGGGAGCGCGGCGTGCGGCGCGGTCTGCATCGCGTGCGGGGGCGCGTGCGGGGGCGCGTGAGGGGGAGCGTGCGGGGACGCGCCCGTGCGGTACGGCCGCGAGGGGAGGTAATGGTGCGGCGGCTCGCTCCGCGGCTTGCTCGGGTAGGGGTGCTTCTGTTCGAGGTGCAGCTTGGCGTCGTGTTTGACTATCACAGAATTTTTCTCGGGGACGAGAGGCGGCGGCGCCGGCAGGTGCTGCTCCTTGAGCTTGTAGTCGGTGCGGTAGGGGTAGGAGTAGAAGTTGGGCTCGGCCTTGGGCAGAGCGGGGTGGTGCGGCTTGTCGGGCTTGGCGGGCGCGGCGAGGCGCGTATGCGGGGCGCAGTAGTCGGCGGGGGGCTGCGGGCGCGGTGCGGGGGGCGCGGGGGGCGTCGCGTAGTACCGCTCGGAGGCGGCGCGCAGGCTGCCGTGCTCGGCGCTCGCACTCCGCGTCGGTGTCAGGGTGTGCAGCATCGACCACGAGGACGCGCTGCGTTCACGCTGCTATAAAACACAGTCACCTTACAATTTAATCCTCTACTTATACTTAAGCTAGTTGGTATTGGCTTTGATAATTTATTTAATTTGGCGTTACTTTTCTGAACTCCGTTGTAGACTTCTGGAACAAGAATCTTTAGTTATTAATTCCGTTTTAAGTTTTTTAAAAATCGGAACTAATAACTAGATTCTTGTTCCAGAAGTACCTACAGAACATACAGCCCCATCTATTAGTTCCTTGCGTAAAGTATGGAAATATGCAGTAAAATGGCCATAACTTTTGATTGCATTAACTTAGAAGTATGATTATTTACTGCCACAAGGGACTCCAGAACTTAGTAGTTGACATAAATTTAAACTAGATACCTCCACACATTTCTGCTAAAAAGTATCTGCACAGACGGACAGACGGACAGACTGACAGACAAACAGACAGACAGACAAACAAGACAGAAAGACGGACAACAAAGTAATATATAAGGGTATATAAGGGCTATAAGGGTTCTTTTTTTCCTTTTGAAGTATGGAACCCTGAAAAATGATAGGTCAAATAATATTAAATATTATACTTGTTGATAACGATAGTTAAGAAAACATATATAATATTAACCTTTTGGTGTGCTAGCCTCAGAGATTCTTCAAAATGCCTCGAGACCAGTTTGGAGGCGGCATTGTCTTGTTCTCTCCTTTCTTTTTCCTCTCTCTCTTGTTTTTCCCTCTCGCGTTCTCTTTCCCTTTCTCTCTCCCTCTCTTGTTCTATCCTTTCTCTTTCTTTTCTTTCTTTCTGCTGCTTCTCCAGCAATTCACGTTGTTCGTGATCTCTTCGTTCACTGAAATCAAAGCAGATCATATTGTAAAATTATCAGTTATTTGATTTACAAAGGGAATTCAAATACAATTAATAAATGTGGGGGAGTAAAACGAGAAAGGAGACCGAAATCAAAAATATCTTCCCCAAAGGATGCATTATTTATTTATTATTAAAAAAATTGTTTCATTACAATATGAAACAATTTACAACTCCAAGATTCCATTGCAGGTAACTATTATATTATTATATTATACATATTATAACAGATTATATTACTTATGTTAATTCTAAAAAGTTAAGAAACAAACATTTCCTTTTAATTTTTAAACAGTTCCAATGAACACAAATCATAAATTATGATCGCATATATTATTATAACATATATATCTATCTATAATGCATTTAAGTCAGTGTTCATTGTTCATTCATCAGTGCTTGGAATGCAGTGTAAGTGGGTCAAGGTCATTACATGTTATTATATAAAAATAATATTTCATAAATTTTGACCATGTAATAATTAAAATCCGTCATAATTATTTATGTATATTCCATATTTATTACTTTAAACATTGATTTATAATTGTATGACCTCTGTCGAGAGTTGGAGGTCAAATACCTTTCAGGAATACAAAAAGGTTATTGCTATGGTTATTTATACTAATATGTAGTTTTACTCGCAATATAATTATCCTTATTGTGTGCTTTAATCATTTTATTACATTCTTAATATTTTGAGTGTCTGGATCTAAGGCAATTTATTTATAGTTGCTATATACTTGGTAAGGACCTAGTATAGCTCGACACAAAAGAGTAGAAACTGAACTATTTTAAAGTGTATGAGTTGATTAAATTGTTTTTATTCTTGTAAAAGACAGTGGCGCCCCCATTATTTTCTACTCTTTTGTGTCGAGCTATACCTACCTCTATTTTTTGGTGTCGCATGTATTGGATATTATCCAAAATGTGATGAATTTTATTTTCTCACAATCATAGTAGTAATTGTAGTGAAAAGTATTGTGTGACATACAGTGCTAAAACCCATTATAACTTGGATTCTATTAACTCCCTCCCTCAAGCTCAGGAGTAAAACTACCTCATATAATTTTTTTATGATAGTGAGTGAGTGACAAGACAAGCAAATCAGGTGCCTGATGGTAAGCATCATGATTGCCCATATCAGACACAGTGCCACCCAGTGTTTTAAAATTCAAAATTCTGCACAGCACTGCACTGCATATGAGTTGTTGAATCTCATCATGCCCAGTAATTTTGCTGGTAACATTGCTTCATACCGGACCACAGTAATGTTTGCACATTACTGCTTGGCGGATGAATAACTGGCAAAGGTGTGGTACTTCCCCAGGCGGGCCCCTGCCAAAGAGGCCTACCACACAACTTTCACATTTATAATATTAGTAGGACTAGCTGTGCACCTTGTCTTTGTTTTCATGGGAATATCAGGGCAAAAAGTCCTCTGTATTATTCCAGGGTCTATCTACATATTGCAGCCCAATCGGTTGATTATTTTGGTGTGAAAGATTAACAAACAAACATCCATCCATCCTCACAAACTGTCACATTTTTAATATAAGTAAGAAGTAAGATTGTAGGTTATAGGCACAAAAGTTACATTCTCGTAAATTCTAAATGTTACTTCTGCTAAATGATAAAATAATATTGACTCATGACTCTCACCATATTTAACCTAATTAGGAGCCAATTAAACAGTTTTAAGAACTGGTTATTGCACCTAATGCGACCATTTTTCCATGAAGGCTCATAGGTAAACCTTTTATAGCTTTTTGTAAAATATAAGCTTGATACCGGACAGTTGGCAATAAACTAATTTTAGGTTGTATTTTTTTATTTGATTTTAATATTTGATTGCCTGATGGTATAATAGTGTGTAGTATAATAGGGTATAGTAGTGGCGGTGATTTAATAGTATGGAGAAAAATAACCAATAAAATTGAATTTTTGTAGGGCTGTCAGATATCTTGCTAAAAATTACAAATTATAGTTCCTATTGCATGATAAAAAGATTATCTTACCTTATTAATTTACCTTCTTGTATAAACTTGAAAACTCGTGCAATGAATTCTAGTAGTAACATAATTATTTAATATTTTATGAAAACTCAAACTGAAAACTTATTTAAACTAATAACAGTACATAAGTAATATAGCTGAAACTGAAGTTGAAGCTAAGCGTTTTAGTGGGAATTGCGATTGCGATTGCGAATGGCAATGCGATGCGACTTGCGACACGGGATTCTTCATTCGAATTCTAGGCAGTCTAGGATAGGGTTATACACATCGATTTTAAGATATCGATATTATTTACAATTCATAAAACTTCTAAATCAGCACCGATTATAGGAGCGATTAGATCTACGATTTTAGTAAAAAAAGTTGTCTATTATGACAAGTTTTCTTTTTTTTTAAAGTTGTCTTATTCGACCACGGGCCCCCCATACAAAAGTTATACCTAAATTATCTACATATACAATCACAGCACATTTCCAACATACAATGTTATTTGAAATAAACGTAGTTATTGAAGTAAATAAAAAATACTCACTCTTTTCAGTTATATATGAAAACTATATATATAATACAATACATATATTTCGAACTTTTAGCATAATATTTTATTAGAAAGTACTTCGATTTTGGATTCAAAGATAATTAGGAACCTACCTAGGTAACTAATGTCTCATTCCGAATGACATCATTGAATTTTGGAAATATGCTCTGATTGTAAATAATTTAGGTAATAATTAAAGTTTGTATGGGGAATTCGTTGGTTGTTGGCCTCTGACATTTTAATTATTTAAGATTATAAATATTATTGTTTGATCGATTTGGCAAAAATCTAAACATACTGCCTTAGTTTCTGCGTCTTTATATTATACTTGCTGTGCCCCGCGGTTGCACCCGCGGTGTCATCGTTCCCGTGGGGATATTTGGAAAAAGAATACGGCATGACATGCCGTAACACATTGTGTTATTTTCCAGGGTCTAAGCTACCT
Source organism: Hemistola chrysoprasaria (assembly GCA_947063395.1). NCBI lineage: Eukaryota > Metazoa > Arthropoda > Insecta > Lepidoptera > Geometridae > Hemistola > Hemistola chrysoprasaria. Next base: position 5,914,961 of record OX346720.1, on the reverse strand, counting down.
ACATACTAAATTTTAGGCTAATCGGTTCAGTAGTTTTGGCGTGAAAGAGTAACAAACATCCATCCATCCATCCTCACAAACTTTCGCATTTATAATATTAGTAGATATAGTAGGATTATTAAATGTAAATAGAAAAAACATTTTGTTTTTTGATTTCTTGTATAATCCTATGTGCTAGCTCTATAGGTATATATTCTAAATAAAAATCTGCATAATATGTACAATGTATCTGAATATACTACTTCAATGAATTTAAAATAACTGCTTCGAATCCATCAAAATGTTTCTATCGAAGAAAATTTTAAAACGACAAGCTATCGGTGTTTTGAATAAGCGACGTTGCATCCCTACAATGAGCTCGGATCTCGGATAGTGACAGTTACTGTTGTCACTATCCGCTGTCATTGTCAACTGACAATGACAGCTATAGTGAAATTTTAAAATGACTTTGACAGATTTTACAGAATGATAGACAGAGATAAATTGTTAAATTCTTTTTTTTTCTGATAGCACGGCGTTGCACAGTTTATACATATTCCAGTATTTAAATTAAACATTCAAATAATAAAAACCTTATCGGCTGTCGGGAAGATCAAGGAAACGAACATAATTTACTAAAATGCATGCTCGACTCAGCTGATCGACATTACTGTTTATTAACCTTGGCCTGCAGCGATTTTCGATGCTGACGCAATTTTTTGCAACCTTGAATGGATTCCGTGAACAAAACAACACCTACCTACACTTACTTATCAAAACGATTGACACTGAATAGGTATAATAAATAATATTATAAATCGCGCAAAACTTTACGAGCTCTCGGAAGTTAGCTATTTTGGCTGCGCAATTGCACACGCACGATGCCTTTATTCTTACTGCAGCCAACATTACTCTTCAGAGAGAACCCATAGAGATATACCTACCTAATTAAGAAATTAATGTAGGTACCTAGCATCAATAATACCTAGGCAGAGGTAGAGGGCAGAGGGTCGGCAACAGGCGGAACGTAGCATAAAATAATAAGTACATTAAACTAATAAATAATATATCTAATAAATCTATACTATTATATAAAGAGAGAAAGTGATTCACTGACTGACTCATCAACCCAGAGCCAAAACTACTGGACCGATGATGATGAAATTTTGACAATAGATTACTTTTACAGTCTAGACAAGTAATAAGAAAGGATTTTTCAAAATTTTACCCCTAAGTGTATTAAATAGGGGTTGAAAGTTTGTATGGAGTAGACTTCATTTTTCAGCCGATTAATTTCAAATTTTGTAAACATTCTAAAATGAAAATAATTAAACACGTGTTTCAGCGTTTTCAAAAATTTCAGCCCTTTTGTGGATAAATACAGTTTTAAAGTTTCTTATGAATATTTTAGTTCCAACAATGCTTACTAGATGGCATTCTGTAAATAATTAAAACGCGCTTATGACTTAAAAAACATAACAAAAACATACATTCACGCCCTTTTTCCCGAAGGGATGCTCCCGCCAGTATGTTATTGGTCCCATGTAATAGGGGACGAGCCTATTTCCATCTACCGGGCACAGTTCCAGACTCCAGGCAGTTATTGAGATAATTCCTAATAGAAAAATTCAATATTTATCACTTTGCCTGACCTGGGTTTCGAACCCGGGACCTCTTGATTGGCAATCGAGCTTGCGCCCTCTACGCCATAGAGGCAGTCGCTTATGATTTCGCTTCTCTTTATCATAGCTCTATTAAACTGGGTTGCAACAACATCGAATTATTATTATGAATGCTCTTCTTACTGTTTTCACTGTTTCCGTAATCCGTTTATGTCTTCAGATTATTCAATCTATTACCAATACCAATATTATAGCCTACAGAGGGGATAAAGTGAGAAACTTTGTTTTTTATTTGCAACGAATAGGTTCCGAAACTACTGGACTGATTTAAAAAATATTTTACTTGTGGAGAGCTTAATTCAGTGTGAGTGACCTAGGCTATATTATGAGGTTTTGAAAAATATTAGGGATCCGCAAGAAATCTGCAATATTGTGAACTAAGGTGTCACATAATTACCAAATATATTCATTAACTTGCGTGCGCTGTGAAATCTATTAATGGTAGAATAATATAATGTACTAGGGGTTTGTTGTACTTACTAATATTTACAAAATAGTCCACGGACATTATATCCATCTATTTTGGTTTAGTCACAATAATCGAAACAGTCATTATATGCATGCGCTGTGAAAAGTATTGGTGGTAGAATAAAGTAATGTACTAGGGGTTTGCAGTACTTACCAATATGTACAAAATAGTGAACGGACATTATATCCATCTATTTTGGTTTAGTCACAATAATCGAAGCAGTCATTATTTTTCATGCAGTGTGAAAACTATTGGTGGTAGATTAAAGTAATGTACTAGGGGTTTGTAGGACTTATCAATATCTACAAAATAGTCTACGGAAATTATATCCATCTATTTTGGTTTAGTCACAATAATCGAAGCAGTCATTAACTTTCATGCGCTGGGAAATCTATTTGTGGTAGAATAAAGTAATGTACTAGGGGTTTGTAGTATTTACCAATATCTACAAAATAGTGAACGGACATTATATTCATCTATTTTAGTTTAGTCACAATTATTTTCGAACAGTCATTATATGCATGCGATGAAAACTATTTATGGTAGAATAAAGTAATGTTCTAGGGCTAGGGGTTTGTAGTAATTATCACTATCTACAAAAAATAGTCCACAGACATTATATCAGTCTGTTTTGGTTTAGTCACAATAATCGAAGAAGTCATTATTTTTATGCGGTATGAAAATTAATGGTGGTAGAAATAACTAGGGGTTTGTTTACTTATATATCATCAAAATAGGCCTCGAAAATTGTTTCCATCTGTTAAGGTTTGGTCACTGTAACAGAAATAGTCATTAATTTGCGTGCGCTGCGTAAACCATTAGGGGGTATACCTATAAAAATACAATGTATCACGAATTTACTCCTGTTAAAACGTTCACTTCTACTTCTCCCGTGCGAAGCCGGGGCGGGCCACTAGTAATAATAATAACTTCATGCCATATTCTACGTAGGTACCTAAGCAGTTATTTAATATCACCTCATAAATTTTAGTAGGTATTATACATGTGTTAAAAATGTGTTTTGATAATTATGGGGGTGAAATCTACCCCACATATGAACAGATTTCCAAAGATGTTCGCAAAGAAAAATTCGACCTTTTTTTTTTATTTGAAGATTTAGAAAACAAATCTTCTAATCAGCTTATCCATTTTGTATGTCTGAGTATGTCATAAGTCATATAATTTTGAAGTCGACCATTTTATTGCTGATTTCGCAATTCTTTCTTTTAAAAGTTGTTCAAATTGACGTATATATAATATAATACACCCCCTTACGTATTTCTACACCTATTTTGTAACACGATGTATTATAATAAAAGCTTTAGATACTTAGCAGTAGGAATCAGCATCTGAAAGTAGTGGATTTAAACAGAATCTTTTCCTCTACCATGAGTATTTTTGGTTCATCAATGCGTGTTCAGTTTAACCGAAATGGTAAGGAAAGGTTTTTGTAGGGAACATCGGATTTTATTAATTAATTTTAATTTTTTATTAATCTATTATATTTTTATTTTCTAGTTTCCTTCTTTCTAGTTTCTAGTTAGCCAAACATTGTCATTTTAAATAAACTTTTTTTTTTGGTGGTTGGTTTGTGGATGACCTCCATATAAAACCAGGTTTACGGGTTATTGTCGATTTGTCACAAAATTCGTCACGTTTTTGAAAAACTACACATTGAAATTAAATTCGTCACATGCATAAAAAATATTTATAAAGTCGGCACAGTTAAAAAGTTACTGTAAATTTGTCACATCTTATTTTCTTTTATAATTTTTGCATAAAGCATGGGTAGCAAGTGCAAAAAAGCACTGGCCAAATAAGGGGTCAGTATAGTGTTACAAAAAGGTGTAGTAATAACTTGATTGTTTCGTTTGACGGGTCGATAAGTAGTGTTTCTGTAAAACTTTATAACAAATAAAGAACGTGTTAAAAAAGGTGTAGTACTTTAGTAATACTTTGGTAGTGGTGCTCTTTTGCAGGGGGCCGCCTGGGGAAGTACCACACCTTTGCCAATTATGTTCCGCCAAGCAGTAGTAATGTGCAAACATTACTGTGTTACGGTATGAAAGGCAATGTTACCAGCGAAATTAATGGGCATGACCAGTTTCAACAACTTATATCTCAGGGTGACAGGCGCAATGTAATGCGACGAATTTACATACTTTTTCTCGTGACGCACATTTACTTTGTGAAAAATCGACAATAACCCAGTTTTACGGCGAAAGGCGGGTGTTTGTAGCCGAAACAAATGCAAACTAACCTTTTATTATTCGTAGTTTTGAAGTAGGTTGTACGGATATGTTTGAACGGAATGAGGAATTTACTTTATTCGAAAAAATAATTACCTAAGTAAACTTTTGTACGTATCTATAGTTATAACGCAATGTAATGTCAAAATAACAATAAGTAAAACATTTGAGTCTGATATAGATTAGATTGGCCTGTGTTTTCCAACAAGCTTATATTTTCTACACCCTAATCTTGCGTTGTAAAAAAAATATATCCTGAGACTGAGTTTTTGATAAGATAGCTTACTGGGAACGCATTTCCCTACTTCATCTTAAAAAAATCTGGAAAAAGATGAAGAAAGAAAAAGATTCTTTAATGGGTTGATATATTGTCGGTATTTTGTTAAAATGGGTAAAGTATACATTAATTAATAGCTGATAAATTTCAACTTTTTTCCCGTAGGTCGTAGGGTGCGTACAGGCTATGAAACATGTTATAAACATAGATAAATATCATGTTATTTTGTATTAAATAGGGCAGAGTGCCTTTTTTAAAAAGACTATACATGAGCTATACCTACTTATTATCTACCCTAAATAAATACACTTAGAATGCCATAGAACACTTCGAAAATCCACAGGCCGACATATCACCCTATAGAAATCTGAATCAAATGCTCTAACCACTGTAACTGTCAGGCAGCGTACCCAAGACACTAACGGCCTTGAGCCAGATAAACGCCAGCATTTTGATCACGCGTCGCCTCGACCAAGCGCTCGGAAAGATTTTTGAAAATGCGGTTCCCGCCCCCACGGTCCCAGAGTCTCGAATTCAAACGGTACAAATATTTAACCGTTACTGAGGCCCCAGCTTCTAAGGAACGAGGGTCATACCGTCAGGTCTTTTACCATCGTCACGCATCAAACCGTTTGGTTCGAGAACGGATGGTAACTATATTTATAGCTTGTTATAAGCATAGTTATTTATCATGTTTTGTTAGTGTGGACGATATGTGACGTAGGCGTGGCAGTGTTAAATACAACCTAGCATATATTAAACAATGTTACCTAGCCTGGACTCACTCTTATGTATGTACCTCTGAGTCAGCATCCGGTTCAGATGGGCTTACATCACAACAGTGCTACGAGGTCGTTGCATACGCTATTAAACGAAGGGACATTTTGCGCCTAGAGAACATATTGCGAAAGGGACATTCTGCGCCGTTACGCTACATGCTATGTTGTGTACTCAGATCATACAAACAAGGGGGTTGTGTACATGTACAACGTACATGTGTTGCTACGCCCGCCCCTACGTCGCTTCGCGTTATCTTTGCTTATCTCTCACAATCTCGCTATGCTGCTAGGTTGCCTGTACCGCTGTACCACTCTACGGTTCTACTTTCCTGTGTACTACGCTACTCGCTACACTTTTAAGTTGCCTACCACGCTACGGTGTTACGTTATACCACAGAATAAATAATAGTACTAACATAGTTTACAAAGGCTAACCCTTCGGCGCTCTCATTGCCTATCACGCGCTACCGCACCACGTTGCCTACGCTATGCTAATCAATGCGATAGTTGTTTTTTTCTGTTCAGTGTTCCGTACCTCAAAATGAAAAAAGGAACCCTTATAGAATCACTTTGTTATCCGTCTGTCTGTCTGTCCGTCTGTCAAGACACTTTTTAACGGGAACGCGTGAAGGTATCAAGTTGAAATTTATAGGTATATAACTACTCAGATGTGCGGTCCCTTGTGGCTGTAAAAAAAAACCCACTTCATACTTATAATAATAATTATATGTAATATTGTACTGTCCATAAAATGTTTTTTATTTATCTTTATCTAAGTTAACGCAATTAAAAGTTATGACCATTTTACTGCATATTTCCATACTTTGCGCAAGGAACTAATAGATGGCGCTGCATGTTCTTGGTATCTATCTAGGTATGGAATCCTACACTACGTATGCCTTAACAATCTATTTTCTTAATGCTATTATTTGTGCAAAAATCCGCATTCATTTCAATACGAACAATTTTTATATCAATTATGTTACTCAATGATTTATTGGAAGCTTACTACGTACCTAAAGCCTTACATAATGCAATCAACCGGAAACTCGATGTAAATATATGCAAATGAACGTAATTATCATATATGAATAATTTTCCTATACTTACTTTATACGAATGTCGTAAACATCAATAATATTTTACATTAGGTATGTTAATTTTTATAGGTAGCTGGTTTACATATCCAGTCATAGTTCGATCCGTAGCATACATTTATATCAATCTTAGTTTGAGTATAGTTTTAACCTACTCACTAAGTATGTTTGTTACTCATCTCTTTCTGTTATATAATAGATATATAGATAAATAGTTACCAGTATATGTAGATATGTTTGCCGTAGGGTTACCGGCTTTAGAATAGTACCTCACCCTCTCTCCCCGTGGTTGCCGTAAGAGCCGGCTAAGGCCTATAGGATCCAGAGGGCGGGCAGCAGCGTCCTCTGCGTAAAACCATCAAACTGCGCTCGCCATCCCGCCTGCGTGGCGAGTATTGGCACCAACCCCCCTTATGGGGGAGGCTTATGTTCACCAGTGGACTTCTAACGGTTGGATGATGATATATAGATATGTATAGTAGATAGAATTGTGGTCTAATCATCTAGTAAATCACGCTAGTAAAACTGGTATTCTTATACAACGTGTTTTAAAAAGGTCTAGTAATAGATAATGGGGTGCATCTATCTACTCGTCATAAGGTACCCGTCATAACTTGCAAAAGAAATAATTGCGAAATTCAACAAATTCCTTCCCACACAAAGCTCAATGTCCACCCCTGGCACAAATGAGCAGCATGCTGGCAAAAAGACAATTATACCAAAAAATCGGTCTCTTCAACAAACTATTTCTTATTGAATATTTTTGTAGCCAGCCAAAAGATAAAAAAGTGATAAAATAAAAAGTATTTTCAGTAATATCCGCTTTTGACTACGATAATATGAGCCACCATGACAGTTTTTATTTCTCAATAGCACTTATGGAATTTGATGAAAAAAGGTTGGTCATAATGTCAGATCATACAAACGAAGTCATAAAATAATAGTAGCGCGTGGGTCTTCTCGTGACCACGGCTGATGCAACTCAGTCGAAACGTCGAGGGGTAAATAATAAATGTTTTTAGCGCGATTAAGAGACCCGTCTCATTTATAAAAATATGAGTAGATTGTACCTCCTCAAGTTAATTTAACTTCTTTAGCACGTTTCACTATAACAAATAAAGATTTTTATGTTATTATGTATAATCAAATGATAGTGGCATAGTTAATTTTATCTTAAACATATCAGGTTATAAAATTTAGAGGAATCAGGGCAAAAACAAAAAAACGATTTGGTATTTTTTCACAGCATTAGAATCAATTTTCTAAAACGCGTCGCGTATAATATACAACGTGTTAAAAAAAGGTGTGAATACTCGCAAAAAAAATTTTCACCTTTCCATAAAAAAGGTTCAGCTGATCGGCAAATTTGTATGGAGTCTTTTTATTTGCGAATTCGCCATTCTTTCTTTTGCAAGATGTTCAGCTAGACGGTTAGATACCTGATACCACCCCCTTAAGTACCACTACACCCTTTTGTAACAAATTGTAGTGTGAGAGTATCTGCGTCATATCGAGCTGACAAGATGGTATAAATTTAATTCATTCTTTAAGGGGATTGCTCGTCCATACAAAATGAAATTTCTCAAATATGGAGATATTTTCCACTCGATTGTTTGTGGTTGGCTATTTATTACTCTGGGCATTATTTTCGCACAAATATTGTTTGATGAAAACTGTATGATTTTTTCACATTAATATCTCTATTCCTCCATATTTGAGAAATATCATTTTGAATGGACGAGCACCACTTAAGAGTGTGAACATGCAATTAAAGTGAAAATGCACAAATATGAAGAAACATGGAATAATAAATTTGCCCTGATTGTGGTTGACCCCAATTTGCGTAAAAACATATTTGGTTAATGAAACCTGAGTTTGTTCATATTTATTAAAATTTTGTAAAATAACAACGTATTTTTTAGGCTATGTTAATTTTTTTTTATAAATAACCATACATACGGCCTTCATTAACCAAATATGTTTTCACGCAAATGGGGGCCGGATCCAGAGCCAACACAAACAATTGAGTGGAAAATGATTCCGTTTCATGTACATCTTCACTATCGACGAGCAATCCCCTTAATGACATTGATTGGCCGTGTTTATTATTTTCAGGTATTATATTCAATAATTATGATCCTGTAAGTTAAATCCAAGTTCAAGAGTTAATTTAATTATATATAAGTTAATTTATATACCAGGACATTCAGAAATTGTTGCGAAAAAAGGTTTTATGTATGAGAGACTGGCCAGTTATAATCTATTATGAAAATATGATTATTTGTAAGTAAAAATAGTTACGTTCCAATTTCAAAATTTCCCTCCACATTGTTTGCGTGCTAATTTAAATTGAAACAGATTTCATTAAAACACATCTGCGCCGGGAACATTTTCGCGCTATGATTTTATACGATTTCAAGTGTGGTCTGAAACCGGACGATAGACTTCAAATGGCATTAATGGAACGCCCTTCAAAGGGTTCAGACGTATAAAAAATTTCTATATTTATATATAGAACATTCTTTTTATTTTCGCAAAACTTTTTGAACGTCGGCGTAAGTTATATATAAGTAAAACGAACTAGTTGCCATAATTAAATTTATTACGTAAGTGGCTAAACTATAAAAAATAAGGAACTAAAATAGTAAGTATACCTATATTGTGTAGTGTTATAATAATATTCTCAACATAAATTGGTATAATAAAGATTTAATCTTGAACACACAAGGTGAACAAAAATACATTTTAATTGTCTTTATGTTCAGATTTTAAACTTAATTATAATTAACTTAATAACTTTGTAAATTAAATACGACACGGGTCAAATATGATAAATATAAATAATATGATAAATATGTTTATGACAGCCTCGGTGAGTGGTCGTAAGCTCGACTGCCGATCATGTAGTCCCGGGTTCAAACCCCAGGTTAGGCAAAGTGTTATTGGATTTTTCCATTAGGAATTATTTCTATGACATCTTGGAGTCTGGGACTGTGCCCGGTGGATATCATAATTAGGCTCGCCCCCTATTATATGAGACTAATAACTACAATTATACAATTTATTATTCTGTAAATACATTGTTACATGGATATTATAGAAAAATTGAGATCTCTATGTCCCACCTTGTCGGCATACAGAAAAGCAATAAAATTAAATCTAAATACATATTATCATGATTAAAAACACAGAACAGATTTTTTTATGATAGTAAGTGGACAAGACGAGCAAATCAGGTGCCTGATGGTAAGCATCATGATTGCCCATAACACAGACAGTGCCACCAGTGTTTAACATTCAAAATTCTGCATGGCATTGCACTGCGCCTGTCACCCCGTGATATTAGTTGTTGAAACTCGTCATGTCACAATAATTTCACTGGCAACATTGTCCTTCAGACCGGAACACAGTTATGCACATTACTGCTTGACGGATGAATAACTGGCAAAGGTGTGGTACAATAATACTACAATAATGGGACAAAAGGCGTGTTTGTATGTTACGGTAGTAACTCTGCTTTCTGTGCCGCAGGCCCCGAGTTCTATCCCCGGTCAGGTCAAACATTTGTGTGTATGAACATGTCTGTTTGATCTGTGTCTGGGAGTTTTCAGCTAATATTTGTATGTACTCGTATATCAGTCATCTGGTTACCATAGTACAGGCTTCTAGCCTAAGCCTAGTTAGAGACCATGTCCGTGTGTGGAAGTTGTCCAATATTATTATTTTTTTATTATTACATACACCTCAATTTATAATTAAGAGTATGATTTTGAAGTGATTTTGAAGTTATAGGATAATGTTAAGTTAAATGTTGAACCAGTCATAATATAAATGTTTGCCCGTAGTTTTACTTACAACCCAGATAACTAGCCTAATAAGTTTAGTAGAGAGAACACGCCTTTTATTAATTATCGCGAACACACATCTTACATCATCCAAAATTTTAATACTTAGCAAGATAGTAAATGTACAAAGTGCAATAATGGTATTTATAATTTATAGTATCTAATACGATTATTATCGATAAAAGTCATAAATTGTAGATTATATACCAAGTAAAATAATAATAAATAAATAATGTATTATACGAGTATACTATTAAATTATATTTCTGGTTTTAATTCAATTTAATAACGATGTAAGTATAGCTCGACAGAAAAGAGTAGAAACGGAACTAATTTAAAGTGTAAGTGATGAGTCGATTGGTTTTATTCTTAAAAAGACAGTGGCGCCCCTATGAGTAGAAAATAATGATTTCACTTTTCTGTCGAGCTATAAGTAATTATTTTAATAGACAAGTAAGATTATGTGATAACTAGTAGAAAAGGAATGTCATAAAAAGTTTGATAAGATTAATAGGACGGAAATCCTGTTTAAATTTTAAATCGATAACCTCCTTGGGTTACACTTACTTGGTTACTTGGGTTAGAAAGAAACTGGCTGGTAATAAAATAAATGCAGCGCGCGAAAAAAACACGTGCCATATGTTATTTATATTTTTTTCACATAATTTTCTGTATTTAGTAAGATTAACTCTGCTCTGCTTATTTTAAAATTAAAATTAATATCTTTGACATAAAAATCATGTTTGGGAACAACACCTTTACAAATTATTGATCCACCAAGCAGTAATGTGCAAACATTACTGTGTTCCGGTCTGAAGGGCAATGTTACCAGCGAAATTACTGGGCGTGACGAGTTTTAACAACTAATATCTCAGGGCGACAGGCCCAGTGCAGTGCCGCGCAGAATTTTAAATTTCACAGTGGCACTGTGTCTGATATGGGCAATCATGATGCTTACCATCAGACACCTGATTTGCTCCTCTAGTCACGTGCACTATCATATAAAAAAAATATACTCCAAGGCCGAAAATAACATGTTTTGGTAACATCACCTTTATGGTTGTTTGTGACCACAGACAACTAAACTTTAATACTTTTCAATTCTCATTTATAATTTATGATTCATTTGCGCAATGTCTAGCCGACCTCTCTCGCACACATCCACATAATATTATATAAGCGATTTTGTTTACATAGGTACTAAAATTAATTAAAGCGACGTCATTAGGTGTTAAGTTGATTTGTTTGCCTGTGTCTGTGCCTAATGGCTAGTCCTACTCAGCTAAAAACAATTATTTACACACATTTATTTACAATTCTTAGGTAGAACGAAGAACGCTGGGTCAGCTAGTATTAATATTAATGCCGTGAATTTTGATTTGACCTACATTTTGATTTGCTCTACTGCATTGAGGTAATTGAAGCAATTACGTGAGTAAAATTTAATTAAATAATTGGTAGGTAGTACCTACTTATAAAATAAATTGAATTGAATTGTCTGTTTGTAATATAAAAATACAGGGTTTTCCTAAAAGCATATGAAAGTATTAGATATAAATAATACCATACTAATAACAAAAATTAAATTATAAAATTGTTTTGTCTGTCTGTCTGTTTGTTACCGCTAATCTAGAAAATGGCTGGACTAATTTGAACAGGACTTTTACTGGCAGATAGCTGATATTATAAGAAGTTACTCCAGCTATTATGCTAGTAGGGTTCCGAATAAAATATTAAGTCCTTACCAGGAAAGGGGACTTATACACACATATCACTACAGTTTACAGGTTGGCTTTTGATAAAATTATCTTACAATAATTATAAGTTTACAATAAGTGGGACTGAGTCCTGGGTACACCTCTGCCTACCCCTTCGGGAAAAAGACGTGAATGTATGTTATATGTATGTTTTATAAGTTTACAATTATCAATTACCTCTTAGCAGAACATAATCCTATAGAAAATATACCAAATCGATGTTTTATATTCCCCTGTTTTCTCCGAATATAGTAAAATCTATTTGATATAATTAAATCTTGATATTTTGAAGATGAAGTATAAACTATGTACTATATAACCTTTCATTTCAGCCTCGTTGGCTCAGATGGTAGTAAATTTGCTTTCTGTGCTTCAGGGCCCAGGTTCGATCCCCGGCCAGGTCAAACATTTGTGTGTATGAACATGTCTGTTTGATCTGTGTCTGGGTGTTATAGGCTTATATAAGTATGTATATCAGTCATCTGGTTACCATAGTACAGGCTTCTAGCCTAGTTTAGGACCAGATAAGCATGTGTGGAAGTTGTCCCATATAATTATTATTATTGTTTATGTTTTGTTTATAAGCTCTTAAATGTTTTTTGTAGTGAACGTCTAAACTGGGATATTTTAAAGTTCACGATGAAAAAACGTGAGAGTTTATAAGAGAAACTAAATGGGAACATAGTTTCACCCCACGGCAAACGGAACATAGTTTACTTCACTATAAATATATCAGGATATAGGTTTATAGAATAGGTTAATAATATTCGGAGGAAACAGGGGAATGGGCGAATGGGCCATATCGAATTGACTCCCTGCTAGGGGGCAGGGAGGCATCGATATGGTCAATTTTTATAGGAATGTGTCAAATTTTTTGTAGCTGGGATATTCTTAAATTCACGCGGACGGAGTCGCGCATACAACATAAATTCCGCTGTGTGTGTAGTGGGAATTGGGCATAGGTAAACAGGCACACGTCAGTAAGTATAATGTGGCCATGAGACCTAATGATTCAATTTTGTGCCGATTCATATTTATTTACATATAAGTAATATTATATTACCTACCTAATAACTTGAGCAGGCATTAAATAAAAATTTTATAAAGAAATAAGTAGAACACAAATTACTACTTGGGAAAGTTTCAAGTTAAAACATGTTTATGAAACGAGTTCACGAAGTCAAAGAATTTTCTTTCGATTATAAGTGGGAACCTATTTTTATCATTTGTGTAAAGGTGTGTGTAACTCGTTTTATGCTTTTTAATGAAAAATATCAGACTCAATTAAAAGTTTAGTGCAGAATGTATCTTTGCATGAAATAAAAAGAATCATCAAATAGCTCGATAAGAACTAAAATATTATCCAGTTAACCTTGCACATCCCACGTAAGCAACGAATTGCATGATATGTAGCGTTTTTTAAACAACAATCATGCGGAACCAAATGCAATCGAACGTGCCGAAACATGTTTGGCAAAAGGTTACTTTTAATTGAATAAAACGGGCAAACATCTGCCTGGTTGAGTCATGAGTCATGAAGCGAATTTATTAAATTGCTTTATTTAGATTAACAAGTGACTCAGAAGAACATTATACCGTTTCAAATTGTCTACGAGTATTGTGACACTTTATTTTATTGAAATATTTTATATTTTATAAAAATTAGCATAACTGTTATTCCACATTCCACACACCTATTGAGTTATAAGAAAACTAATGCGATCTAGTAATTATTGATGTTATAATTGCTCATATTGGTTTGACCTTTACATGACCTTGAGTCGGACAATTGGATATCATAATACAAATAAAACTAAAATATTGTCACAATAATGATAACTTAGTTCTCAACTATTCTATTAATTTCGTAGGTCTACGAAGCCCGTAGCGAGGTGCTACGAACTACGAACTTAGAATAGTACAGTACAGTCGTGAATCAATATATATATTGTAAATGTAATGGTGAGTCCAGTTCAAACTAAATAATAACAGTTTTGTTCACGAGTTTACATGCGCTAAATATCGCAGAGCCTTTGTTCAGACTCGCCAAGACTAAACGGTACTGTAGAGATATAACTTCTATCAGAAATTAAGAAACATTATCAGTTAAAGAACATAGGTACCAAATTGATCGAATCAACAATCATAAAAACAAACCATACTACACAATTTAAATTCAATAATAAACCGGTGTGAGTAAACCCAATCAATTCGAAAAGGCCCATGAACCTATAATCATATAATTAGGAGGTAGTATTAAGAATTTTTTAGTATCACAAAAACGTTCCACAAAAACTTATTTGATATAAAAAGTCTCACCAAAACATAATGATAATTTATTAGTAACATTGTTTTTTAATATTACAATCGAGATAATTAAAATTTCCCAGAATACATTAAATAGGTACCGTGTATCGTCATAACAGCTACAAAAATAAACGATATTTTTATAAAAAGTTTTAGCTGGTTTTATTGTCTTAACCTTGAGATCTCAAAGTCGAATAAATTATCAGGGTTTTTTGCCTATCTGTCTGCTTAATATTTTGAATACCGATAACTAATTTAAAACTTTATTTATCTTGATTGATTCTACAGTTTGGGGTAACGACCTAGCTGCCTGTAGATAATGGAAAATTTTACGGATTTTATGTAAAGAAAGGATACGGCCGTGCCGCTTCTTTGCTTGACTCGGCGGGGGCACTGCCGTGCCCCCAGATATCTACAATAATTGCTAGACTGAAATTATTGGAAAACTTTTTCTCACGATCTTTTTTATAAAAAGTAAATTATGGGGAATATTTGTGGTTTTCCTGGGTGTATAGACAATGGAATGCTATTTTATTGACAGTTACTGTTGTCAAAACTGAAACGTCAAAGGAGATTTCTTGTAAATTCTGAAACATCTAGGTGACGTCGCGTCGTTGATAGATATTAACTAACTATGATGGCTGATGGCACAGACTAACCAAATTTAATTTTGACTACGAAGCGATACCATTTTTATCTGTTGTGATCGCTTTCAAAACTGAATGTGTGAATGTACACCTACATCTTTAGTGTTTAAAGGTATAAACGAGTGTCACTCACCGTAACAGTCTTTCATGATGCCTCTCTCTGTCGTAAGTGGCGGCGAAGTACTCGTCTGCGATGGCATGGTGCAGCTGCTGGTGTCCTTGCGGCGGGTACTGGCGCTGCTTCCACAGCAGCTCGCCGTAGAGCGCGGGCGGCGGCGGGGTCAGGTGTAACAGGGGCGGTGGAGGCCCGCCGCCGTACCCGTGAGCCATGCCGCGCCACTCGCGCTCCTCCGTCGAACTGGCGGAACCGCCTGACCGCACTCCGCTCACACCCGAGTCGGACCTATCGTCCGCATCTCGCGCGCACACTATCACACAGTCGTCCTCCTCGGAGGCCACGGCGCTGGCCACACCATCCGCGCCCGTAACGCTCACTTCACCGCGCACTTCACTCTTCACTTCACTGCGATCACTTATCTCGCACGTCTCTTGCGCCTTTGACACTTCCTCCTTTTTTACGCACTTGGTTTCCTCACTGACATTGGCGACATCACCACTAGCACTTGCACTCTCGGTAACACCTGTAACAAATGAAAACGACTGTTTAGCATATTTTCTGTCTGCTGGTTGAGCATCTATTTCGCCGTATTTGGTATACTAGCTATGCACCGCGGTTTTACCCGCTTAGTCATTGTTTCCGTGGCAATATCGGGATAAAAAGTACCCTATGTGTTATATCCATTCCAGGGTTTAAACTCGCATAACGAATTTCAGCCCAATCGGTTCAGTAATTTTGGCGTGAAAGAGAGTAACAAACATACATCCATCCTCACAAATTTTCGCATTTATAATATTAGTAGGAAACATTTCAAATACGTATCGCAGCAACACCCGATTACAGATTGACACAACATGACATTAACGGTGTTATCAGCGAGTTGAGAGCCGACAGCTGCACATTTTCAAACGACTGACGTCAGTGCTCAGTCGGCAGTCGGTAGCGACGGCACGTTTGGGATGAAGCCAAAATAAGCTCATTCACACTACGAACACCTACTCGCACAAAAATGTGTTGTATGCGACGGATGTGACCTCGCCATTCGAGACAATTTAATTTTACTTGGCAATACACGTTCTCCGTTGTAATTATAAGTAACTAACTATAAAGGTCACTCGGATAGATGGTGAACTGAATTATGATGGTTAGTTATGCACGCGATCCTATTTATGTATGGTATAATAAAACAAGCGTAATGAATACAATTATTTAGGCTTCTTTCTGACCTAAATTATATAAAACGGTGGTTTGATGATAAAGTGAAGAAGTTTAAATATACAATAAACCTTGAAAGTATAAAATTGGCCGGTAGTAATTAGTATTCTATTAGTGATATAAGTAAGGTTAGCTACTGAACATACCGTCCACTTCGTTATTATGTGGAGCATTTATTTGGCCAGGCCTGGGACACTCCGTAATAAAGGTATGAAGCTACATGTAGCTGGGGAGTTCGTCAAGACGAAATTTTTTCTAAGGGCTAGACAGAGAGGACAGATACGTGATAGAAAGAGATGCAGCGTGTTGGTTAATGTAACGGTAATTAGTTATTGTGTCATTGTGTCGTAACTAGAGTCGCTATTTATTTGAATGATTTTGAGGAGTTTCCCTTCTGTCCCTTAAGTTATTTGTATTCTGTGATTTGGTTGTGAGTCGTTTTTGTACGTTTGTAGTGTTTTTATACGCAACTGTGACCGGAACAGGAAGATTGCCTTAGCAGACATAGAGACGAGTGGGCAGTGGGTAAGCCAGCATGTTGGCTGTTGGCAAACCGGGCCAACTGCGGTCCACATGTGAATGACGGCTGGCAATTGGCCAAGACGCCCTGCGCTCTCGTCAAACGTTTGTCATCTAGCCATTTGGCGTACAACCAGAACGAGGGCAATGTGACAAAAATCGTGGCGTGACGAGATAACATTTTATACAATTTATTACGCTAAACACAACTAAAACTAACCGCGTTAGATTAGCGGAAATTGCGCTGTCAAGAATACGATACAGGAAACACGGTAAAAAGATGTCATAATACATCTTCTTTTGAATTTCACAAACTAATATTTTGTAAGTATGAGGACCTTGAGTGCTTTCATATGGTTAATAGAAAAGATAAACGATTATTACATGAAAGCACACACGTAAACAAAATATTCGATATGACGGGTACTCAACAATGGAATTTAACGAGACGGCTCAGTTAACGAGGATCCTCATCTGCATAATCGCATAAATAACATTGTTCATAATTCATAGCATAAACAGCGATGTGATGTGGGTAGTTAGTAGTTAAGGTAGACACAGCCGGTCATTATTCACGCAATGCGTGTGCTGCAGATAATAATGTCATATCCGTGTATTATATATTATGATGAAGTTTTTAAAAACGGTCGTGGAGACGCCATTTTTAATGTAACCAACGACTCACGGATAAGAACTGGTTTCGGCGAAAGCTCCCCCAAGTATATTCATACCTATATTGCATATCCAGATAATATGAACACGACCTACGTAGCACTAAACACTCAGCGCAAAATATGGCGACGTTGCATGGATTTCGCGAGAGTATGAGCAAAATAATGTGTGTTCGTAGTGAACTCAACCGCGATAAACTCGACCGCGCATATAGTTAATACTAACGCAATATCAATAATAGCCTAAGCGTAAGTCAGTTTACGTCGCAATATCAAATGAATCAATAAATGTTATTATAAAATATTAGAAAAGATTATAACTTACTTACTTTTTTTGTCTTAAGAAGTATGTAAATATATGGAGAATAACAATGGAAAAACTACGCTCGCGATAGCGTTAGTTATTGCTCACAAAAGGAAACGAGAGATTGTTTCAGCGAACAATATTCGATGACAAATGAGTATTATAACACCCACGGCAGCTGTTGGTAATGGAAAAAGAAATACAACATGAAGTGGAGAAAACAAGCCTGGCTCTTTACAAACAAACGAGATGTAAACAAAAGTTGTGAAACAATGAGACAGTCATCAACGGACGAGACACAATGGGACAACAAATAACTCGATGGGGAAGTGCGGCAACATCGCATTCTGACAACTCAAACGACTGACTGACAGCACAAACGTCGATGCAGAATAGTCGGTGAAAGCTTTTCATTAGATACCTGACAAAAAAATCAGAGATGTCGAGTCTAGACTCTAGAAGCCGTATTTCATCGGTGATACGCTCACAAAATACGGTGGCAGTAAATCCAGATCAAGACAGCCTGAATTATTCATAAAGAGCGGGCCCAACCGACCGACACAAACCCGCCGCCGCACCGTACCGCAACTGAATCACCTATTGCCCTGACTATTTCAACTAATTATACACCTCCACAAAAATATTCACAGCATGTAAATGCAACATGCAAACTCGTCATAACGTTTACAAAGTAGCTATAGTATATAGTAGTATAAAGTAGCATTTCAGATTTAGAAACTTGAAACTTCACACTAATCGTACAAATACTTCATTGATTTTTATTAACTTCAAAGTGTGTGACGAGCGTCAGTTTGAATTATTTATTTATTCCAGCGCAATAGTATAATATTTACATACTAATGTGTCATTAGTTATTGCATGCCCACCGAGCGTTTAAACCGCAACTTAATACGTACTCGTATGTTGAAATATCGTACATAATATTATAGGTAATTTAAACGTGATATAAACTCACATGAGGTTTGGAGCAAAAGAGCACAACACGGCATTTGTTTGATAGAGATGCCGAAGGTGGATAGGTCAGCACAGCACCATCATATACGAAATGAAATACGAAAGATCTCGCGACGTGTTTTTGTGCGAAAGTTAAGAGTTCCAAGATATGATTTATTACACAAACAAGATAATAAACCGGATGAATATAAGTACAATAATCTGAAATAACATATCACTCAATTATCCAAGCGTATTTGCAGAGCCAAAGCCATCTCGTTAAAGCCACTAGAGCGCATCAGCTCGCCAACCGTGTAATGAAACACTTCCACTCGGCCACTGACCGTTAATAGGATGTTTAGTAGTGACAAAGCTTTCTCTGAGCTATAAAGCAATTACGTACAATCACTGGCATTTAGTTACGTCAGTAACATAATACCATAACGTGCGTGAGAGTCATCGCTTAGATTCTTTCAGAACATGAAAGCACGACTACACCCATATATCATAAGGCACATTTAAAACACCACCAACCGCTTTATGACTGCATATCTCACTTTCTAAATGAACAAAGAATTACTTATTCAGCACGCTAATTCAGCTCGGTTTCGGTACTGTCAATCTTGATTTCTCAGTAGCCCGTCGGCTAACAGAAATAACTGACCCGTTCAGGTAGGTCAATTAAAATATGCATGCATTACTTGACTGTGATTTCAGCTGGCGTTGCCGAGCGATAATGCGCACCGATTATCATTACTTGCAAATGAAATAGAGCCTTGAAGATGGTGTGATAGCTGGTATTCTGGTATCACGAGTCGGCTGCACTCGTGCAGTAGATTACGAAATGTGCTATTGAAAGAGCATGAAGACGAGGGCTCTCGGTAATCTGACTCAAATCTCACGACTCGTCCCGATCGCTCGTGACCGGAATACTTGATTCCGAGTTCGGACTACATCCCATACTTCACCAGTATCGTGAGGGACACTAGTCATGCAGGAAATGAAAAGTTGTATAATATTGATGTGGTCCCACTTAGTCTTTCAAGGTACTAATTTATATTCATATCTGGAATCATCAAATCGAAAATTTATATAAGAGAATAAGATTTCAAGACCCCAATCAATTATAATTAACCAAATAAAACCCAGCAAGCTAACACGCTCGTAGAAGTCAAGGAGATCCGCACCGACAAAAACGAAATGACCTCAGCTCACTTTTTACACGGATCGCATTGACCTGAATGTAACGATATAAATATTCACAAATAAGGAAATAAACTTGATGAAGTTGAGAATGATTGTACGTTATCAGTGAATTATGACGGCTGAGACGGGTCACATGAAGGAACAATAAACAATGCACGATAAAACTTAAGCTATTCGATAACATTATAGTTATTTACGCTAATAATAACGCTGGCTAGAATAATGTTCTGTAGATAACGAGGGATACAAAAGGTCAACTAGTACTCGGCTGGTCCAATATCGTAATAAATAACGACGTAATTTATCGTAGGTACGCGGTTTATGTGCTGATCGTAGATATATATACCTATGTGGTTAGAGATGTGATTATCTAACTAGCAATAAGAGGAGCTATATACTATAGGTATACTGAAGGCAATTAACACAGTTTTCCAAATAAGTCGCACTGGCTAAACACGTGACGTGGATAATAGATTACCTATAGTGCAATATGTGGCTGGCTAACCTTGGAATTTTAAAGCACATGTCGTAGGAGGTTCAGGTTGGTATTTCTTTTAATTGATTTCCATTTTCAAACTTTGCGATAAACGACAAGATTATGATATTATACCTATACATATCTGTACAAAATTATATTTAAGTCAATGAAGATAACAATAAGGACATAAATTATAATATTGCTGAAGAAGTAAGAAACGAGATATTTAATGAAAAAAAAAACCGAAAACTTGGGAGGCGTGACGACTACCTTTCAATTCGTTTCGAAGAGATAAAATTTTTGCAATAAACACAAAACATTAAATGAATGAATAAATGATTAAAGCTGGTTGACTGACTTTTATTTATTATTTATGTTTAGTTTTTTCAGTAAGTACCTAACAATTATATAGGTTTTTTATTCTAACGTTTAAACCAAATTAAATCCTTTGCACCTCTCTAAATACCATAAAATAAAAACAATACGGTACAAAGTACTCACGTTTAGTGAAAGTGGTTATTCAAAATCCAGTTCCTCTTCTTTTAATTTAATTTTTCAATTGGTACAGCTTCGTCAAATTTAAACACAATATCAACACAAAGGATAACGATGATAATAAATAAACAAGTCGTCACACATTCACCACAATGCACAAACAAATGAAAATCCTTATGAAATTGATTGTAATTCCTGAGCAAAGGTTGTCCTTGAATGCGGTCAGGAAATCGATGAAGCGAAGCGTTCACCTGCACACGCTCGCGCCACTCTACTAGGCTATGCTTACACAATTCACGACTCTATTAAAACGATCCGTTGCGAACGTTGTGGCATAAACGTGCGAAAGCCTCTGTGGCGCACAAAGAACTGACTGAAACGCGGGGAGGGAAGTGGTGTTCGAGGAGAACGGGGCGAGGGGACGGCTGCCACGGTAGTCTGCGACGACGACGCGGCGTAGCACAGCCAACGTAGCAACAAGTGAACGGCTGCGCGGGTGTGAGGCAGGGGTGCGACGAGGGTGCCGGGGAATTAGGGAGGGTCCCCCCTCGCATACAAAGAGCACACCTGACCCAGCGCTGCGGTGATGCAGCCCGTCACCCGCGGCACCCGTCTGCCTCCCATCCTCTAAACTCTAAACGTTGCCTGCTGCAGAGTAGCCTTCAACTGATTACACAACAAATCAGGAAACGCAGAAGATTACAATCGCGGTCGACTCAATAACATGGTTGGTAATCTATGATGCTATCTTTCACACAGATAATCATATTATAATATCAGTCATACCAGAATTTTCTGCAGCTGCTAAGAATACAAATACATTTGCTATTGGGTATGATAGTAAAGATTACTCTAGTAACGATGAAATTTAAACAAACAGGATAATTATGACGCAGCCAGAGTGAATCAACTAATATTGCTGTAGACTGTAATGAAAGGTCATTAAATCTATACCTTTATATGATGAAAAGTGTTAATCAATAATACATAAGACTTTGAGTAGTCATTTTAAAATAAAATATTTAAAGAGTGCATTTATACTAAACCTTGAAGTATTTTAGGAATAACGTCGAAAAATGAAGATTGTATGAATTTGTAGCAAATAGTGAATGAAGCTTTGTAAGAGTTATGTTTACTGAAAGAGTATTTATTATATATATATATAAAATTATAAAAAAAACTAAATTTCCTTCAGTAAAGTTCAGATTCGATATCAACGTTAGTGGCATCATAACATAATATAACATACATTCACGCCTTTTTCCCGAAGGGGTAGGCAGAGGTGTACCCAGGACTCAGTCCCATAGTAGATACACCCAATTTCGCCAGTAATAAAGTTTCATCATAACATAATATAGTTAATTTATTGATGAGAAACATTTTCAACGCCCACATAAGAAAATAAACCATAACTTCCAAGTATGTTTCAGCAAAAACAGCATTTATAAATTACTCTTATTCCGAGAAACTCCGTCGGAATTTCCGCAACTAAAACGTATGACTACATAACGGTTTTTATACTTAATCTAGTCGAAGTTATTAATAAAATACACAAAAACATGTTCGCTTTATGAATCTAAAATGGCAAAAAAGAGCACCAGTCGCACTGGTTTAGCTGATTTATAATAACATTACAAAGTCGAATTAATGAACATAAAAACAAGTTTTAAAATATGACGGCTAATATTAGAAAAATAATTAACAACATTAACATTAAAGGCTTACTAAGCGAGAAACGTGAAACCTTATGTGCTCCCATAACCACAAAACTGTATGCGCAAGTGGCATCACTTTCTGAGTCATTGCAGTGTCACCGTATACATGACACCAATACTATATTATAGTAAAGGAAAATACCTAATTAATGTTATGTTTGATCTGGTTAATGTGAGTAGGTATAATAGAGTTGTAGGTGGGTACAATATAAACAAATACCGACCGTTGGCCAATATAATACTGAAAGTATTTTACGACGCGCTAACAATTTGGCTGTCTGCCAACTATTCCATGACAAGCGATCCGTTCTACGTTTAGTTTTATAAATAACACACAAAGAGTTCAGCTTGCAGGCTGCAGGTCATGCTGAAATATTGCCAGAAACGACACGATATGCATACATTGTTCTATTATTCAAAATGTCCGCTTATTTACAATGCAAATAAGTATGGATTAGACTTGGTTATAAATAAAACTAAAGATCGTTTCGAAGAATGTTGTTGGCCATCTACCTGCTTTTAAACTGGCTCTGAATTTTTTGTACGGATTCGAAAGATCGCGATAGTGAAACCTAATTACTTTTTGTTTGGTTAATCGCTTTACAATTTTCAATCGATGTTGTTGTGTTCTTTTTATCGGATTGCTTCGTCATGCGGACAAGTGGATACATAGGCAAACTACATTATTGGCAGCCAAAACACGTTTCCGAAGGCTTTTGCGAAAGAAAAAACAAGCAAAGAGGTCACATACCTTGTTTTGGCCTTGTGCTAATCAAGTTAGCGGTTACACGCGAATAGTTAATGTTCTGTAATTTGCACATGCAGTAAAGAAAAAACCGATATTTCAAGTTGAGCGAGCACCGATAATGTTAAATGGCTCTAATGCGCCTACTTTTAACCGTAATACGTTACGTTTCGAATATAAATGATAAGTGGTTAATATCAAGGCGATAAACGTTCCACGTATCAGTAGTAGGCAATCACGTTCAAGATATGTAGAACGAAGGTAAACTCACGACTTCTGTGATAATCTCCTATAAATAGATGTTCTATCATAAAATATACTTTGTGGACGGCAACCGGCGTATAATAATAAGTCATATCAGAGTTATCAGTAGAATACGTTAGATTACTTGTTTACTGAGAGTGGGGAATTTAGAGATAAGAAGAGTATAAAAACACGGCAACCGATAGCCTGAATACAGTAACTGATAACGAGCCGTTATCCACCCGTATGTTTGTATAACACATGTTCAAATATCCCTGTAAAATGATATCTACAGAAATCGTTATCCATAGTGCTGGTGTGCTTAAACAATAATAAGGTACATTATAAATATTTACTGGAAGGCACAGACATCATCAAGATAATGTGCGTTACAAAGCAACCATGAACTATGAAGAGTATAAACTCCACGTTTATCCTTAAGACAATTAATAATGGACACGTGATTATCATTAACTTGCTCTATTTTATTATCTCTAATTAAAGAATCCTTTTAAATCTATTAGCCTAGATCGTTAATTACCTAACAAAATTATTAAGTGAATTATACAACATAAAGATATGCCAAAATTATTTATAAAGATGATAATGATAATAAACTGTGATAAGATAACAGTTAGCGGAGTTGCAATTAATCATGTCGTTAATCGTTATCGAAATGTTTATCGATACCGTTTTCGGCGTTTTTAGAAATGTATACACAAACAACTTGACAAATATGGACATGCCAAAGGCGTGTTATTTGCTCTCCATGTGTGTGTATCCGAGCAGTATCTCGATTTCCGGACTATGAGTCAGGTTGCGTGGGAGAATTTACAACTTACGACAGTGAAATTCTTTCTCGCAACGTGAAGGAAGAACTACGTAATGTTATATATGTGTAAATATTGCTATCACCGCACTATGGACTGCGAACAATGAGTTATTCAGCTTGTTATCTATGGCTTACACAGCTGCATTACAAGCAGTGTGGGTACCAAACGACGCGGGCGCGGTACAGCATAGCGCACCGTTTAGCTTTGCGGACTGCGTACACTTTCTCAGTTTAATAATGGATACATTCAAATGGTTTGTCTGATGAAACACATGTGACTCACGACTCACGACGATATTTTAACAACAAAGGCGCACTATTAATAAGTATTATGTAAAATAATTGGCTAATTACTCTGATTAGCAAACACATGTCATGGAAATGAAGATACATAAACTAGGAAAGAGTTGTTTAGTATCAATTTAATAATTTTCCTGGAATCTTATGTGTTGGAATCTCGCCACGGCATATCTGTCACGGACGCCGGTATATTATGATCATTATGAGCGATTTATTCGTAAAACGTGTGTGCGTAAATTGTTATGCTTTTCGTCATCCCGTCGGAGATTGCGGGACGGTCGGCGATCGAATGTCAAAAACCGCAAGAAGCAATAAATTGTCTCATGGAGAGTAAACATCGTCGTTCGGCCGCATTCATGCATAATTGATGAGGGTTCGAGCGAGCGTGTAGATTCCTGGCGGTCACGACTCGGCCCGACTGCCTCCGGCAGCCATTTTGTAAAGCCTGCTGCGCGGCTACGGACACCGGGTGCGCTTATCGTGAAAATACGACCTTATGATGTATTCTACTATTCCACGCCACGTTCCGATGCGATGATTAAACTCAATTGTACATTTTTTCCGATTTACTTCCGCCGCGCTCGATCAGCCGCACGAAACGATCATGATATGAAACTATTAACTATTTATTGCAAACAGTCTTCGCTTCGGCACGCTGCGCTGCGTGTAATGTAATTAATGTAGAATGATCGTTATTAGTTTCTATTGTTACCCGTCGAGTAAATAGAGCATGCGACGGTGTAATACATAATTTTAATAGTACAATGCGATGCGGTGAACTCTCACACGCAACCATTCTGCCGTGTAACCTTAATCAAAAGTATTCTCTCTCGGAACGAGTGACTTGGCAATAACAAACGTTTTACAATACTCAAGTAGAATCTCTGTAAAAATATCTCGGCTCTAAATATTTACTCGTAAATAACGCTACTGTGTTATTTAGAATGCCAAATTGATAAAGAATAATTTAATTCAATCTACTCTTATTGTAAAGTTAAAAGTTAATAAAACACATAACGGTGTTCATCTATCGGGTTATACGATGAATTCTGCGGTCGAGGGTTGTCTTACGGCACTCATTACAGATGAAAGTGCCGCGCGCCGACTCGTAATAATGCTAAATGAAATAAATACCTATAACACGCCCGTCGAATCCACTTCACGACCTCAGCCACGAGCATTTCCGATACTCCGCACTCTCATTCCCAACCAGCATAATATAAGCGCATGCGTACCTAACCATGAACTACGATTTACGCTATAGCGTTACGTGTATGCATGCATTGTACAGCGAAGCTTGGAATTTTATAAGTAGGAAAGTCAACAGCAGCAGACTTGAATTGACCTTAACGCAACAACACTGCACATTTAAAATCTTATTTTGTCGAATGACTACACAGTTTACATACAAAACTGACAGAAATGTGGACATGGAAGCAATAAACATGTTGTAGAGTAAACAAAACGTTGCTTCTCCACAAACGATTACAATGATCTATAACGATTCCTTTGAAGTCAGATAGGATTGATTCCTGTTTATCGGTTGGAAATGGAATCTAAATCATCGCCTGAAGGAAAATCATCACCACGTTATGGTAATTTGTTAATTGCACACCTACTACAGAAAGTAGTTACCTACCTATAGCATAATATATCAGAAATAAGTATTGACAATGTTAGTAAAGATGTTATAGTGCGGACCGCGAAGACAGCTGCGACCCCACAGCCGCACTTCCTGCAAGCCCAACGACCCATTGTTACTTCGCATCGACTTTTTTACGACGCATTACTCAAGACTCTAAGAATAACATCGTGATACTTAACACGCCCGTTACCATGTCGCATTGTAAATTTTAACATTCGTGACGTGCAGATAAAGAATCTCGAGCACATTTATCAGTTTACGCTCGGGCATGACTGCCTGACAATAATAGAAAAGGCACACATTAACGAGACAACCTTGACATTAATTATTATAAAAAATCTAATTTGCTTTACTACCTAAGAAAGAAAGATTCTTCTCTAAAGAAAGTACTTAGCAATGACAGATACAAACTCTGATTCAAAAGAGGAAGTCCTATAACTTAATTTAGTAAGTACTTACTCATTTAATGTGGATTCAAATAATATACGATACGATTTTAACTATAACGATAAGTCGTGATAACTACGACCCATAATTCTAGGAATATAGAACAGAACAGCACTGTGTATTTACTCAAAATACTGTAGCTATAAAGAGATATCTTCACTGCTGCTATCATAACTATCACGGCTACAATTTACCCGCGATAAGATTAGATAATGTTGATGTGCCTCATCGTTGGAAATTGAAGGTGCTAGATTGCTGCATTGTTTTTGCACACGTCTCGTTCTGGATGGAACAATTTGTAGAAGCGCTGGGAATTCTCGGCGTGAGATCGGAAAGTCGTGATCGCCTGCACGACGCCCCTTGCGCCTCAATTCACTAATCAAATAACACAATGACTCCATTGTTACCGAGACGCATTCTTTGTACCTCTATAATTTCGCATCGTAGTAACCACAACATTTAGCTTCCTTGAGCTGTAAGCCTGTGGAATCAACTCAAGTTGTATTGGAACAATTGATTGCGTTATGGAAAGTTTCACATTTTTCTTTTTAGTCAAATTCCAAAATAACATTAAATTTTGTATGAGAATTACGAAATTATTGTTCAAATTTTACAAAGAAATAATGGATCAGCATTAAACAAACCTTAATTCGTTTAAATCGTCTCCGGCAGGTCGTACATCAATGTAACCAAATCCGCCCTCTGTGACGTGTTGCGCAAAGTGGGGGAGCTACCCCTGGGTACACCCTGAGGGGATTATTCAAAGCAGGCGGTTTAAGCTTTAGCCCATTAACGAGTAGGTATCTACTGTGAGGTTATCTAAGATTTTCCTCGAATAACTGCATCAGTTACCCTGAACGTTGGACTATTGCCAAGCAATGTCTCAAAATGCTGCAGTAACCGCTATCTGATGTACGAAACGCACATGTAACAGCAGTTTGAAAATATACTCGAGCTTTTTGTAGGAACTTATTGGATTGGAACGTAAACTGTAATATAAATCCAATGGAACAATCATGTTAGCATTGATGAGTTTGTAATTTTAATTATTCAGTCTTATAATCGGAGTATTCAGAACTATTAAACTTTCAAATATAATTGAGAGCATTGCTTTCAATATTAAACGAAACTTTAAAAACTATAACAATGCCAATATTTCATCAGAGCACAACAAAAGTAACCCGACTCACTGTTAGGAAAAATAGAAAAGGAATCGTTTCAAAAGCACTTTTAGAATCCATTTAATTTTAAAATTTCAACGCTACATAGATTATTGAACGGTGAAGAGCCCATGCACGAGGAAAATGTCACGATTGAAGCCTTGTCAAGGGGTGAAAAGGAGGTGAATAGGGGTGGTGTGGACGGAATTCCGCCTACGATCGCTCGCGGTCTGTTTACGTTGTCGTGTCGCTCGTTAATCGAGGCGAAGCCGGGGGCAAAACTTTGATTAGTAGTCTTTTATTTAAGGTGACAAGAGTCAAGAGGCCATTTATTGGAAAAATCTTTCCCGTGGGCGTTATTTTGATCCGGATCATAGACATTATTGTAGAGCCTTTCATTTTTACAAAAAATATAATCATTCTTGTAATTTCCAATTAATGTACATAGCAGAGCATAGGTCTTACAAGATCAAAGTTCTACGAGAAGTTCTAAGAAAAAATTCTACGAAATACTTAAATGATTTTATATATTTCCATTAAATAACTCTACTTTAAGATTAAATTATATTAATATGAACACGAGAAGGGAAAACCCTCCCTCTATTATATTTTCCCATAAATAGCCATACCATCCATAGTTCAAACACCCCTCAGGCAGCTGATTCCATTCATTCGAAGAATAATTCTGTTTGCTTTTTATACGTGCCCTTTTTATTTGCTTCAATTTGATGAGAGATTAGAGAGAATTGATTTTTCATCAGCGCCCAACAGGAAAAAACTTTTTGTAGACGTAAAAAAATATCTCAATTATTTAGATGTAGAAATAATGAAATATGAATTGTTATAAACCTTACCTTCTTTCATTATCATCGTCACCATAACTCTCAAAGTCTATGACTGACGATTCAAGCAGTGTTTTTGGGTTGTGTTAAACATTTCTTGTGCATTTACCTTTATTACTACTCGTTATATTGTACAACGCTGAAAATTTTAATGTTTAATGAATTAAAATTAATGTAAATGTGTAGGAAAATACGGCTCGAATCAAATTTCAATTAAAACTAAGTCAATACGAGGATAAACTTCTAACAATATTACCCCAATGTAGTAGTTTACACTACACGGAATAAAACTAGAACAGTGCGCACTCCAAACTTCAACCCTTTCCCAGTGGCATGTCGGGAGCCGGATGTCCTGAAACACAAAGACCCTCAACGACTGACAACCCTCGCTTTCTTCACCATCTTCCTATAAACGCAAATTAAGGAAAAACACTGATGTAAGTTGCGAGCGAAGCATATTGAGTGAGGGTGAACTCGAATTATTTTCTTGGTTAAAGTTTCATGGCCATATATTATATTAAGCAATTTAATTGGACTCCTAAATCAACGAAGTTCTGGATTCTAACAAATTGGTTTCCAAATTCCAAACTAATATATAATTTGTAACTACGTATCGGCGTCAATATCCGGATTGCGTTCACGTTCTTGTCAACATCAAGTTACACGTTTGGACATTCCATTATCAAGTCACAACGACCTACTTCCATATTAGATTTCTTTTGTACGAATTGGCTAGCCTCTCTATCTAATGAGAATGACAAAGTTTATGTTAAAATACTTATGGCCCAGTCATTTTAGGGGTTTCACCTCGGAATGAAAGATAATAAGCTGGAAATTGGTATAAACCTTTGTTTTGTCGTTCTAAATGTTGTCTCAAAAGTCACAAGTGCTATCGTGTCCGCGTCTTAATATATTGAAGGTCAAAGGTCGTAAAAAACGGGTTTTCGTGAATATCTCGCTTTCTATTGCTTAAATGAGATTTGCACCTATTATAAAGTTGTACAGTATAAAATTCTCTACAACTTTTGTTTGAACTTTTTTTCATACTATCAACCGTTTTTGCGGTAGACCGCGAAGAGTGAGCCGCGTACAGTCATAAAAATCACAGGCCTAATGCAAAGTCAAGCGTGAGTTACGGTTATCCGTCCAAAATGACGAATGGCTCAGGAGCAGGAGTATACTCCTCCAATCTCAACATAAACATACACATTCCATTAGGTGCATATAGCTCCATCTTCCAATGTGAATGTGTGGCATTAACCGAGGCTGCAAGAGCCATGCACAGACGGAAGTTGAACAATTTCATCGTTAAATTTCTATCTGACAGCGCGTCCGTGCTGATGTCTCTATCAAATAGACACACCACTAACAAACTAATCATTGAATGCCATTAGGCCTTGGAAGAAATATCTTCGACTAATCGAACTATTCTCCAGTGGATAAAAGGACACAGCGGATCACTTGGTAATGATGCCGCGGATGAACTGGCGAGGAGAGGATCTGGGATGACAGTGACCGGCCCGTACCCACTCCTTCTCTTACCCTTCTCACAGTTTCGTACGTGGATCCGCCAGAGATCCGCTGAGCTCCATAATCAAAGATGGGTACAAACAATAGACTGCAGACAATCAAAATCAGCTTTACCCGCTTTAAACTTGCGGCTTACAAAGCGTCTGTTAAGTCTAAACCGAAAGAACCTTAACAGTGAGGTCACTCCGCGAAGCCTGCGAAGTTCCCAGGAAGCTTCTGAGCTTCTGGGCGGAGTTAGGCTAGCTAGATTAGCCAGGACTTCACGTACAACGGACCAGGTATAGAGTCTAAGTGCGGAAAAGGAGTCCACTTTACATTACATTACATATAGGCCTGTCATTTTTATGACTGTACGCGGCGCACTCTTCGCGGTCTACCGCAAAAATGGTTAATCGTATGAAAAAAAGTTCAAACAATAGTTGTAGAGAATTTTATACTCTACAACTTTATAATAGGTGCAAATCTCATTTAAGCAATAGAAAGCGAGATATTCACGAAAAATTGATTTTTACGGCCTATGACCTTTATTATCTTAAGACGCAGACACGATAGCACTTGTGACTTTTGAGACAACATTTAGAACGACAAAACAAAGGTTATACCAGTTTACAGCTTATTATCTTTCATTCCGAGGTTGACCCCTCTTTTTACCTAAAATGACTGGGCCATTACGATAAATTACGATTAACGATATTATGTCGTATCTATACAAGTCGGAGCTTTAAAACTAAACCATGATGCTAATCCTAATCCTAATCCTAATCCTAATACTATTATAAAGGCGAAAGTTTGTAAGTATGGATGTATGTATGGATGTTTGTTACTCTTTCACGCCAAAACTACTGAACCGATTGGGCTGAAATTTGGTACGTAAGTAGCTTAGACCCTGGAATAACACATAGGGTACTTTTTATCCCGATATTCCCACGGGAACGAAGACTACGCGGGTGAAACCGCGGGTCACAGCTAGTAATAAATAACATCGTGTAAAGAAAAACCTAATTAATTTGAGACCAAACCAAATTTAGCAAGCGACTGCGTTGAGTATGAAACATAATATACCTCCTAATGTCTCCACACTCCACAATGACTGTTTCGAGCCTAATTACATACCAGAACTAGAACAAATGGTAATATTATTACCGGTGCCGAATGAAATTGCTCGTGTAAACCGGATGAATTTGTATCTAGTCTAGGTATATGAAAATGCTAGAAGTATACGGTTGGGTTTCAGCAGCAAGGCCAGCGCTATCAGACTGAAAATCAAATAGTAATGTAGGCCACTCGAAGCGAACGACGTGGTTTAAAGGATGGTCCTTTAAATTCACAGTAGCAACAGCACAATCACGGTTCGTGATAGTTTCTCGTTTTAATTTCTTTGTTCGCACTTTTATTCGTCAATTTCGTAGTCTAATCGTTTTGGAATTCCCAGCAGCCAGCATCAGTAGATCTCTAATAGCGTTATGGGTTTGCTTATATGACGCGTATCTATTAGGAATCGGGAGGTCTCAATTGTTTTGCTTTGATTTTCCTCACGCGGTTGCTGCGCGTGACGTTGTCTACGCCGCACTCCACAGTCATTCGCAGTCAATTTGTTGCGCAACAAATATTGTTATTCAGTCGATGATGCCTCGATCGTTAGTTACTTTCTCAATCGTCAACTACTGTATTTACAAATTCAAATAAAAGACAGGCCCTCTAAACTTTTTTTCATTTAGAACATAATACCTACACCAATAGCAAGGCAATAATGAATGGTTGGAAATGGGGAGACTCAATTGAAGCCTCATTTTAATAGTGAAACTTGTGGTACACCTCATGTAGCAATGCAGCAGGCAATAATTATCACAACAACCAAGGACAAAATTTTGAAGGTCCTTAAAATAGTAAGCCTGGTCCTAATGCAAGTGATTTGACAAGAACAGAGTTCAATAATGTTTGCTAATAGTTTGTGAATAGACGATACCTATTGAATAATATATCTCGACACCTATTGAATTGTAAAGCTGCGACCTCGAGCATTGTTGCCGGCCGAATGTTCATTAGTATTTATGCGATCTGACTTGAATCTAGAACTTGGTGCTATGTTAAGTATGTACTCGTAGGTATTGTTTTTTTTAGCGCACTTTTGAATAAGTAACACGAAGTAAAAAAGTATATTAAATTACCTCTATGTTTCTATTCTATATCTATCTATCCTAGTATATCTAGTCATGATGGAAGTAAGCCTGCAGATATTATGTAAAGTTTAATTATGATTTTTGTACATAATAAGTTACAGACGGAGTACGTTATAGTATAATTATCTTTTTTAATATGTTGTACTCGTTATATTTGCTTCTTCCCAGACTGCTAAAATTCATTGTTCTCTATTTGTGCGTAATCAATACCTACTCGTATATCCAATTTTCCAATACGTAGAAGATGCAGTAGGTATTTAGAATTGGTGGCTTGCGGTTAAGTAATACGACTTTTTGCCTCGTCGGTATACTAGTACTATAATATAATAATAATGATGACGTCAACGAATTATACAACTTCCACTTTATGAAGAGGTGGTTAGATATTATATTGATGATTTTATATTTATTAGTAATTTAGTGTTTATATTATAATTCTCCTACAAATTAATGAATCAGAAAAACAGTGTCACTTACAAGGAAAACCAAGAATCGGGTAAACCAGTTACATTATAATTTGCATATATTATTATGTAGATGCAAATGAAGCGATCAGGAGTCAGATCAACAGGAAAAGAAATCGAGGCGAAGTAGAATCTTGTGATACGGTCGCTAATCCGGTCTTGTTAATATATTTAAGAAACTTATGCCTCGACATGCTAATTCAGTCTTAAATTAATTGCAATTCTTACTAAAATAGCGAACACGAAATTTTGCAAAGCGGAATATTGTCGGATATCGAATTTTATTGGCGAAGCGTGAGAATTACTAGTTTCTAATTTTACAGGCAATCGAACAATGTTATAGAACGGCTTTAATACTCTGTTAGTTGTTGAAGTTAAAGTTAAAGGTGATATGGTATGGTATGAATATGGTATGAAAGGTATACGTACCTATAAGTATTTATTTACGATCAGTTTGCCCGATGGCGCTATACTGAAGGCAACACGGATGGTAGCAACTGAAGGGAACCGGTCTGAATCAGCTTCAATTAACGAACATCCGGCTAATGGGGCCGAGATTGTCGCCGTAAAAATGACACAACAGTTTAGATAACTAGCACCCGGATAACACGCACTGAATAACTCAAACATAAACAAACGTACCACCTACCTATTTGTTTTTCGTGAAAGTTTTAATTAATCACCAAAATATCCCAAGACTATAATTTAATCATTCTCAAATTCAAGCCTTAAATTGCATGCTAATGAATCAAAGAGGCAGGAGTCATTGGCTCAGTAACCGTGGGCGTTCATAAGTCATGCCTAATTAAATGTCGAGGTTCTTGACTCGATAGCTATAATATCAAAGGTAAACGGTTCACCGAAGCCATTCCATCGCAGTTTCATGACCGTTTATGTTATTTTTATTGATAGGACTGGTCACGAGTAATTGGAAGACCTTAATATTTAAACGGAGTCTTTGAGGATTTCAATGCAATCACTTTTTCATTGGCAATTGAAAGTTAGTATCTAGAGTGTAGGCTATCAGCGTCGTCAAGTCGTCATCGCTAATCTGAGTGAAGTCGACATCTCGCACGTTGAAAGGCCGTTGGCCCGGTTTACACGAGCGTGGGTCGTTTATTATGTGCATGCCGAGGATACAGTTACGTCTAACTAATGTTTCCTATAGACTATAGACCCACATTGTTTCAGTATCGCGCGTGTTAATTATCCAATTACGTAAGTGCATCGCCACGTCACGAAACCTATTTGTGCGTACATCCACCACCAGCCGACGCTCTCTTGCCAAAAGCTATTAATTATCGCCGAAGAATAGAATATCTTCGCGGCTAATCCCCCGGAGGCGGGTACGGTTACCGACAACGTTGATTAATGTCCGGAGCGTTCGTTTAACTCTTCTTTGTATATACGTTTCTCGGTTGTGTAAACGCGAATAACCTTCTTTCGGGTTGCTCGGACGTAAATAGACTCACATCCGCAGTATACACAAACATAAATAAATTATACGGCACAAGACATGGCACAGATGCGCTCCATTTGGAACCTTGTAAACTTGTTCGTATGAAAATCGTTAGGCAATAATGGAAAGTGATCATCGAGGTCGCTTCGGTAATGATCGACATTGGTGCCATTTAATGGAACGTTTGCAGTTTTCACTGAGCGTTCGTAGCAACACAAACAAATGAGGCGAGGAGATGGAGGAGAACAATAGAGAATGGAGATCAGCGCTGACTCGCTGACATTGTGATGGCGAGTAGAGCGATAGCGGGCGTGCGAAGAATGCCGATGGAAACAACTTTACTGTTGGTTTCCTCGAAGCCAACACGCGTGACGAACTGAGAACCGGTTACACGACACTGCGCAGAAACAATGCATTAACGATGCTTTTATCAATTTGATAGACGGTTCAAGTATTATTCGCTTATAAAATTCTATATAAAAGTACTATACTCGTAATCACCAATACATACAACGAACAAAAATTTAAAAACGAGGATGTAGGTGACTAGCTCGGAATATTGTGATGTTGCAATATCATCGGTATACAAGTTATAATACAAAATGTGCATATCCTGTTTGTTATTGCACTGACAGATGGTTTCGTAGCTGAGTAAGCGATCAAACAAGACTAAAGAGTAAACTGTGAAATAACTAACAACAGCCGCGACCTACATCATATGGGTCTGTTGAGAATAAAATTAAATACCGTCTGTAATGTGCAAGTGTATCGTAAATCGTATCGAGCCGTAGAGATTAAAATTAAAGATGTCCCTAGGGCGGTGAATAATTAAGCAAGGGCGGGTAAAGTTGTTATACATAATTGGACTATCCATCTGCTCTTCAAAAGAATACGTTGCCAACTTCTTATCAATATGAATTTAATGAAATTATCATGACAAAGCTCTAAGTCATACAACCGTTGTAAACGACCATAAAAACGCAGGTACTTAAGATACCTGAGATAAGCGAAATAACACAAAAAGTGTTTACCTTTCAGATAAACATTTGTACGTAAAAACAGGTAGATCGTCTCGAATATCGAATATCTGAAGGGCATTTGAAGGTGAAGACGAAAATGAATTTTCTTACTTAATAATGTTTTTAAACCGTCTCATATTGTATAACTATTAATTGTACTCACAAAAGCTATTTACATTATAATTAACCACAATGATATTAAGATGACACAGGTGGATGGAATTGAAAATTGAAACGTACGATAACAATTTAAACTTGCAAGGAGTCACAACAGACATGCTGGTGATAATGTTTGTAATTAAATTTCTACATAAAGAGGATTGCTCGTCCATACAAAGTAAAAATGCACATATTATGAAGAAACAGGGAATAATTTTCCACTCGATTGTTTGTGGTTGGCTCTGGATCCGGCCCCGATTTGCGTGAAAACATATTGGGTTAATGAACGTCTTCTTTTGATATTTGAATATTTGAAATGATTAAACTGCCTCCGTGGCGTAGAGGGCGCATGCTCGACTGCCAATCAAGAGGTCCCGGGTTCGATCCCCAGGTCAGGCAGTGTTAAATATTGGATTTTTCCATTAGGAATTATCTCAATAACTGCCTGGAGTCTGGAACTGTGCCTGGTAGATGGCAATAGGCTCGCCCCCTATTACATGGGACCAATATCATACTGGCGAAATGTGGATGTATCTACTATGGGACTGAGTCCTGGGTACACCTCTGCCTACCCCTTCGGGAAAAAAGTCGTGAATGTATGTGAAATGATTAAAAAAAACATTAACATAACCTAAAAACTACTTTGAAATTTTCATAAATACGAAGAAACTGTAAGGTTTTTCATTAACCAAATATGTTTTTACGCAAATGGGGGTCGGATCCAGAGCCAACTACAAGCAATCGATTGGAACATTATTCCCTGTTTCTTCATATTTGTGCATTTTCACTTTGTAAGGACGAGCAATCCCCTTAACTATTTGTGTTATCAAAATGTTATTTTAGCGTAGTAAGTGTGGGTTTTATATTCACGAGTAAGTATGTATTATGTGGATGTGATACAAACAACATGAGTGATTGTGCAAATGATGTTGTGCAATCAATCATCGTGCCGTTGTGTTGTCGATTGCCGTCGAGTATTGAGGATACAGACAAGGTTAATAGATTACAGACAAACTAAATTGAAGATTGCTCCGCGTGCCGATAATGTTTGTACTCGTAAGTCGAGATTCGAGATTCATCCATTCGCTCACATCTTTTAACCCACGTATTTTGTGATAATATATAATGTTACTAGTAAAAAATTATGAGCGGATAGGTCACTTGAGTAATTTCAAACACGATACGAGAATAATCTTCAGTCAAGACGTAGAGCTATACATAATAATAACGGAGCAGGCAAATATTAACTATGTAATTGAATTTTAAACGTGCCATATTTAAACGAGTAACAACCGTAGAACATAATCTAACAAAATGTGTGTCAGCTATCAGTTAGTTAACTGCATTCTATGTAGACTAATGTAGAGTAGGTATGTCAGATAATAAAGCTTTATAGGTGAGCAATCGTTGATTGCATCGGCGACTAAATAATAAATTAGCGAACATAAAAGACGATGGGTGGTATATTTAAAGAGTATTATATAGTGAAAAGTTTACGAGTATCTTCCGAGCCACCATCTACGTACGCCACTTGGCGTAGGTCCAATTCCTGTTTGGATGTGAAACAAGTAGGTATTTTAGGATCTGAATTACAGCGTTCTCTACCTACACCGGCCTGTTTACAAATATTAAAGCGAACTCGATTCAATTCCACGAGCTTTTGTAAACATTGTGCCATAGGCGACCGCCTTACTCACCGATAATAATTACCTGCTAAGACTGCCAACCCCTGACCCCTGCCTTCTCAGAGAATACATTAACAACATTTTTTAGCACAAGCTCGTTAAACTTATACTTAGTATTTGTGTTATAGCTATACTTTAAGTTTAATAAACTTGTGCTTAACGTAGAAATGATGGTCGATAGGGCTGTAAAGTTCTCGAATGGAGACCACGGACCGGCAAGCGTAGGACGTCCGCCCACATAGTGGACAGACGATCTGCCGTTTATGACGGCAGGAACACGTTGGGTGCAGGCCGATTACAACCGACCTGGATGGAAAACTATGAGGGAGGTCTATGTACAGTAGTGGACGTCCTATGGCTGAGAAAATGTTGATGATGATGATGATTTGTGTCATTATTTGTCATTTTTCAGATAATAATATTACAGTGATATTAAAGATTGCTACCAAGTTTTTTGCCGACAATAAACTCATTTCGTATTCCAAATATAGATAATCAATAAAAACGAAAACAAATAATACAAAACAGTCTACTAAAAGCAATCTGTACCTACTCAAAAATTGAGACGAAGGTCAGTCCGGACACTTCACCTCGCTCAATTTGCATTACAGTTATAATGTTATGATGTAAGTAAAGCCGACCAGCCGTACCGAGCATAAACAACCTTTTAAAAGTCAACCGAAGTATAAATAATTGATGAATGAGTCTGCGTCCAAAGCGGTGTTGCGGAAGAAGAAATCGAGCGAGACGAGAGCCTCAGCTCCGGTATCGATAAAACGACCGGTTCAGAACCAACATCGATGGTTATATTCGTGGGAGAGAAAAACTAAATAAAACGGATGCTTTGCTGTCAGTGCAGTGAAACGACGAGTTATACACGTTTATGATAATATCTCTATTAATACGTGAACATACAAACTATCTTGGTTATTGGATACGAGGGACTATGCATGAATCAAAGTAAAACATGCGAGAGTGTAATTTGTCCCCTGGAAATCCCTGGACTAGATCAGGCAAAAATACTGGATTTCTTTAGTATTATTTAAAAATACCTCTCAATAAAACGTTGAGTTGTGCTTTTACCTAATGGAACGATTGCTACAATTACAAATATTTTTTTAAAATCAATCCTAAGATCTTGAGGTAGCAAGAAACTTGTGATTATTAGATTTTTCACCTACTGCAACAAACTGCAACCTAATAACAGAGTAACCAATTCCTTGCAAAATAATAGCCGTTAAAAAACTCTCAACGCGCAAAAAGATGAATCTGAGACCACTATACAAGTTTTACTAGGTAGTTCCTTTATAGCTTCAGCAAACACGTTTCTCGGAGAACGCACGATTTGGCGCGACGGACCACTCCACTGTAATTGAGAATAACGACCGGCGGACAACCGACACAAAATGTGTTGTACCAAGACACAACTAAAGCTCAATTTCGTTTAGTAAAACTTCGAATATTATGAGTCTAAATATAGAAATGAAACAAAAAGACACGAATCTCGTAAATATTTCGACATTTTTGCCTCAGGCGAGTCGTTATTTTGCGTTTATTGAGTCGACTTGATTGCTGTGCTCTGAACGATTACTGGAGCGTTGAACTTGGCGAATTAGACTTTCATGGTTATAAACATGATAAAGGTAGTATGTATTTCAGAATCAACTTAAATTTATGCTTTGAGAAGCACATTCAGGTAAGATTTTAAATAATTGTAAACAATCACGGAGCAAACGGTGCAATTGATCTTTAGTGTTTTCGTCGCCGTTTCTATAAGTGATGTTATCTATTATTCAGAGACAACCTTGGAACCTGTCTCGATGAGCAACCCTCCAACAGCCGCAGCGTGTGACGACGCACATGTCGGATCAACGCGAAGATCTACATTTATAACACTACACTCTACCACAGAATGAATAATAGTACTAACGACTCTACCCAACGTGAAGTTAAATAAAACCAATTAAAAGGTAAGCATTTCATTATTTAACATGATAGGTACGCCAACTCGTGATACATCACTTCGGACATGTTTAGTTTATCTATAGACTGAATTTAAGACGAATAACCTCGATATAGAAATACAATATAAACAGGTCAAGAACAACTTACAGTATCCGATGAATCGACAAAAAGGGGTCAGTGACTGAGTTGCGGGGTGGCATGGCGTCCGAGCGGGACGAGGCCCGGGCGGAGGGCGAGCAATAATAATACATTTTGAAAAAAACCCCTAACATCTGTCGCACATGTGCGTTCCGTTTGATACAGTAGAATAATGTAAGTCTTGCGCGCAACCGCACTTTGCACCGATACGCTCCAGTCTTTTTGTGCAGTAGCGTTTTGTCGCTTCACGCTTTGTGTTGCGAGCTTTCAAACGGACAATGCATTTAGATTAGAAAGGAAATCAATACGTTCGTGACGTTCGGTAACAGCCGAATGCTGTGAGGCTTCGAGAGAGATTCGCGGAATTTACTTTCGCATAGGTTGCTAAATTAACTGACACGTACCTACTTAATGTAAAATATAAATTTTTCAGCTCTCATCATGGTGTGAATTGTGAATGACATAATGGTATAGCTAATATACTAATTACGGTATATTATATAAGTTGGCGCTCTTTAAGCGGTAAGGTCAAGTCATGACTGCGGTTTAATGCGATTCTCGGAAGTTCGACGCACTTTACGAGCGATGCCAAACACTATTTTGCGCGGGGCGGAGACAACGAAGACAAGGGGAGAGAAGCGCAGAAAGTGGCACTCAAATCGTTAATCATAATATAATAATATGGGACAACTTCCACACACGGTCATCTGGTCCCAAACTAGGCTAGAAGCATGTGCTATGGTAACCAGATGACTGACATACATACTTATATGAGCTTATAACACCCAGACACAGATCAAACCGACATGTTCATGCACATAAATGTTTGACCTGGCCGGGAATAGAACCCGGGGCTTGCGGCACAGAAAGCAGAGTTACTACCATCTGAGCCAACGAGGCTGTCATGATGGCTAGACTGAGTTAAACATTATTTAAGTCCAACACAAAACAAGTGGCTTTAGCCGTCTTCAGATATTGGGAAAACTACACTGCAGATTTTCAGCAAGCTATCTCCAAACGAAATTCATTCAGCTATATTCTGAGATATACTTATGAAGACATGACGTAAACTTCAAGTAGTTTAAAAAAAATATCAATTTTAAATAATGAAGCAATATCTAAAAGCGTAAGTAATCACGACATCGTTTATCTGAGCAAAGTAAATCATAAACATAATAGTGGAGTAGAACAGACACTAAGTACCGGTGACTGGGACCAACGGCGAGAGGCTGAGATCATGGCCTTTGGCCAAAGAATAATAACTAGCTTTGGGGTGTAAACCCCGCGGTGGAGAAACTGGTTTCGGCCCACGATAGCCGCTCCTGTATACTTTATACTCCCATATAACATTTACCATATCTGTGTATGTTATATTTACCCTTAAAAAATTCCACACAATGAAACACGAGACCGTTTTATTCTACTCCTCTTAGCCTTTGTGTATCGCGGAATATCACATTCTCGTTTCCCTGAAACCAGTTATGCTTATAAATATGGAAAGTGTTACCAAATACCAGCACGAATTTCACGATCCAATTAGCGAGGCGATAAAGAGACAGAAACGGTCATAAACTGATTTTCGTATGCTCATATTTGTATTGCTATGGTTATTTAAAAACGTGTATCTACGTGTAATACAATCTCCGTCATGATTACGCAGTTAATAAAATTATTAATGGATGTCGTAATTGTAATCGAGGTGTGCGCAGTCGGCGCGGTGAGTGGGCTCGAGGATCGGGGGGAGAAGAAGTCCCGTTAGGAGAAAGTAGCTGCCTACACGGCACCGTCGTGTCGTGACTGAACCATGCGCCGCGCCGCTTGCGACTCCATCGCACATAGCAATGTTCAATCTGATTACATTAATGAACA
Source organism: Hemistola chrysoprasaria (assembly GCA_947063395.1). NCBI lineage: Eukaryota > Metazoa > Arthropoda > Insecta > Lepidoptera > Geometridae > Hemistola > Hemistola chrysoprasaria. Next base: position 5,873,516 of record OX346720.1, on the reverse strand, counting down.
CAATACAAACTTGGCTGCATCTGACACAACACAGGAAATTATTAAATTTACATCATAAATCACTACTTCAGGATTAGAAAAGATAGACACTATCAAATAATAACAAAATCGCGACTTTTGTTGAGATCGAGTGTACAAGGGTAAAAAATCATGAAAGCGAGATTTCAGAGAAGACTTTCTCTTTATGGACACGACCATAATGGAAGCAAACTAGAAAATCACCGAACTGTGACTGTGCAAAAAATACGTCAATTAAAATTCTTTATTGCAGAATACTCAATAGAATAAAAATACATTTAGTTGCGAACTAAGCTAACAGATAGATGTTGCCACAATGAAGTTGAGCCCGCTTGACATTTAACTAAGGTAACTGCTGCGTTAACGTTATTGTTATTGTCGACTTAAGCTATATGAACACCATGAAATTGTCCGTTATTTAACTGCAAGCTGGTTAAATTGTGTTGGAAAACAAGCTCTTTTGGTAAAATGGAAATATTTACCTGGAAAACAAAACAAGCGCAATTCACATTAGGTACCATCTATGGCGTAAATCAGCTAATATTGATTTTTTTATATTGTCTACCCACACTGAAATAAACCAGATGCGTTTTCTCTAGATGGATGATAACTTGTAATCTGAACGTGTAATTTATAGTAATAACAGATATTAGAAAACGCGGCATTCTTGCCCAAAAACGCGATTGCGCAAGAAATAAAAATTATAAATTTCATAATAAATAAATAACTGTATGATACACCAAGTGGCAAATCAAACTGGACAGAACTGGTCAGACCGGTCGCTGCAGGTGGCGCTGCGCGGCTGCTCAAACTCTATCACAATCTGACACTTGGCGTTCCAACACGAACCTTTGCTTCGACCCTGAAACGTCTGAACTGCTGCAATACTGCACTGCACAATACCGCAATTACTAAACCCACAGACTAAAACCGTCCGAAGGAGCAACGGCGAATTTGTAAAGGTCGACGTAAGTAAGTATACCAACCAGCCAATCAGGTATACAGACAGATCTACCAGTATTTATCAAGATTATAGACCCAGTTTTTACAATAAGTACTAAAGCTGCTTTTGAATTTTAAAATATACTTTTAAATTAATTCTTTTTGCGAATAATTCACGCTATAAGAAAGAACCACTTTATAATTGGTAGTTTTTACTACGTTGGCCAAGATATTAATGTTAATTATTGCGATAAATTTTATTCAAGAGAAAGGAGTTATCTTTGACTTTAGTGTCTGAATTGATAAAGGAAGTTATAAAAACGAACGTTAATACGAATATTATAACGAATGGCAATAAGTAGTTATCTATAAATCCATAATATGTATGGATATACGTTTATTGATGTCATGTTTTCCTTCGCGTTGCTCATTAAATATTCATTTGGACTCACAACGAGTCATTACCATGTGATCATTATTCAGTCACATGTTCAATATCGTAGCAAAGAATAATAACTATCTAATCGTAGACTCTGTTCTTTAGCTTCAATTGTTTGCAGTCATACGTTACATATTTATATCACATAATATATCATATCATAATGACATTAACTATTTCATTCATAATTAAATATTTCTAATAGTAATAATTTGTCGAGTTAATAACATAAATTTAATAGATATAACAAAATTTGAACGTCGACCAACGTGGCTAGCTCGCCGAATATATTTGTTTATCTACTTCGCCTTTCTATGTTATGTCAAAGTATTTTACATAATCTGGTCATGATTACTTAATTTATTATTTAATTATTTGTTATATTTTCGTAATAATGTATTCGTTAATGCAAGCATAAGCATAGTAATCTAGATTCTGATAGAAAGCCGTTGCAAATTATATGTTACGCCTGCCGAAGACCTAGACTAGACTGGTTTCAATTACCGTGTGGTAAAACATGTACGTCAACTTACTTGTACAGTATACATAATACCTAGTTACATAAAATTTATAGACACTTAAACAACTTTATATGCGGGTGAACATTATTTCAATGATTCTTGATAATTTTTACGTGATCATCATTATATTGAACGTTTTCAGCATTCCTTGGAGTCATCGATATCTACTAATAATATTATTATACACATAATTAACTTTATCATTGAATCGATAACCTCTGCTCGTTCTACAATCGCTCTACTAGGTACATTTGCATCCATAATTTATCGATCACGTTTGTGTCGATTCCCACTTGCTATTCAATTACAGTCAATAGCGAAGCTATCTTTCTTCTAACTACTTCCTCAATCGATTTAATTCTGGTCACAGTTGATCGGCTTAATGGTTGTCTGTTGTAATTATATCCGGCTGTAACTGTAGGGCGATGACTTCAATTCAATATGCGGGTTCATTAATGCACCCGTTGCAATTACCAGGACCAGCCGCGTTAATTAAACTACTGCTGTACCTAGCTAATTTGGCATTTATCACGGCCTGTTAAAATGCTTCATTATCATACTTTAGTCTTTTTTATTAAACTGTTTTTTGTAAAACGCTTGATAAATAATTGCCTTTGTGTATATCCTTATAAGGCTTATTTCGTTTCCTCCAAAAAACAATTCCTGTCACCTCCAAATTTTATTAGTAGGTTTAATTTTAATTCCACCTCTCCTCTAAAATCTAAATCAGGTTAACAACAGAATAACCTTAATCCTAAGTGATGGGCATTTTTCATATATTATTAACTATATTATTATAGGCTTGTTCAATGACCATTGTGTCATTCCTAATTAATGTATTATCTTTACAAATACATATATTAGTCATAAATTATATTGCTTTCTCACAAAACCATTTCTTATCTATATGTATCTCTATGTAAGTACACATTAATTATATGATCTTGATAATGTTCATGTTACATTGAGATAATGATGAGAAACCACTTGCTACACGGAGATTAGAAATACTTGTCTTGACATTCATAAAGCCCAAGGTTACGTAGAAAAAAAAATGCAATGGACGATACATTGACGTACAGCGACAATGCAAAAATTGCTTACAAAACATAAACATAATTCACGCCTTTTTTCCCGAAGGGGTAGGCAAAGGTGTACCCAGGACTCAGTCTCCTATAGTAGAAAAATAGCTTAAGAGTCGACAATATGTTAAGTTCCCCCAAATCAAATCCATTAACATATTCGTATGAAAAAAATTAATACATAGTAACTAATACATGGCAGCCGACGCCCTAAGGGATATAAGTAGCCCGATTTCACATATCCCATCTCAAGGTCACGTCGACAGTGTCTCTTGAAATTATTCTCATCACATTAAATATTGAACAGAAATGCTGTGTGTTCTGAGAGACGAATGAACCGGTTCGGTTACGAGTCATGTTATGAAACAGATTTAATGAATTCAGCCGAGTGAATTAGGCATGGTCTTCGTACTTTCACCGACTGCTTTCTTGGTCGCTCTGTGTACACGGAATACTGGTTTGACTCGTTAGTTGACCTCCTTGCATTTTGCATTGTTAGTTCCAAATTCTCTTGTGTCATCTCACAAGTCACAATTCATTGTTGTTTGCGTTATATTCAGCAATTGGCAGTCATCAACGTCAATTTGCTCTTTAAAAGTTGCTTGCAATATTTCATTATAGATAGGTACATACTTACTACATACCTATTACAACGTACATGTTAGAAATGTTTTTTAAATACATTACACACAGTTCCGGAGTGCCAAGTACCGGAGAGCCACGAATTATCATATATTTCATAATGACGTATAATGTAAATGTTCTTGAAAATATCGTCAGTTACAAAAGCTCCAAATCAAAATTATAAATGAATAAATTAAAGTTTACGTGGTGTAAAAATTTGTCTGCTGTAGATGTTATTATAATTTTTATTTAGGTCACCAAACCGGTCTATTCTTCACTTAATGATAAACAATGCTTACGTAAACCTAATTGACAAAGTTATAACAGCCTTCTGGAGAAGTACACTGCATGCTCAAACGATTATTATATTGAGTACATTTTGCTGTATAAAAAGATAAAAAATGTTATCAAAATATGATTAGTGAGTTTTATCTTCAATAATTCTTAATGTTCTTGTTGCAATTAAGAAATAACAGGAATAAAATTTGGAATGTAATAAAGTCTGAAAAACAATATACCTATATAATTACATTTTAGCTTACTGAAGAAGTAGAAAAAAAATGGCAAAATTAATCAAATATGTGGCTCCTTGAGACTGTGGTTCTAAAAACCGAACCTTATTTTTATTATACGTGTCCTCAGGATGTGTTTATAAATTTTCCTGTAAAATTCGAGATAGTTCAATCATTGTGATATTAAATTATGATGAAGACTTCCTTCTAGATATAGCTCACCGCGTCACGAAATTACCCGGCTATCTTTTCCATTATTATAACACTAACGTGTTTTCCAATACATTACCAACGTATCCGTTGTTTGCGCATACGCATGTTAAGCAGTTGTTTAAATAATAATATTACAAGCTCCGCTCTGGGCTATAAAACTTTTTCTGAGTATGAAGTTGAATAACATCAACAAAAAAGGAGAGGCCAGTTCTTGGCAGTGCCACAAATTGGTCTGGCGAGAACTCCACTATGAATATTCATTAAATTGTATAGGTAGATACGTGTTTAAAAGAGATTCGAGATGACGCACACACTGTCAGAAGCAGTTACCGGTTCTTTAAAGTGCTTCTTTTTCGTTTTATTGCTATTTTTAAAACGTTCGCTTAGTTATCGTACAAACTTGGTTTTTTTTTTTAAAGATACGGATAGGTACTCCGTGGTACAGAGCAGGTACTTAAGTTATTAATATTTTGGATAAAGAATATTGGGTATTACCCAATATAAATAAACGCGGCGTAAACAGTTTTTTGCTTTGAAATATAACTTTAATTAGATTTGAAGCGAGGGCTGGGTTAAGCCAATCAAGCCCGTGGGCGTTCGTCTGAGATTGGAATAGAATAACGGATTGTACACCCACTCTTAATATCTTAGTGTTACGAATTATAGATTACTGATATATAATTAATTATTATTATCATCCAGGAGGGAACTAACTGGTGATTAAGTTTTCGAGTCAACAAATGCCACAAGATGACGACAATAAAATAAAATTTTAGCAAAGCCACGATGGTTTTTACTTTATTACTTTAAAACATCAAAAGGTGTGGCAAACGTCGGGCAAAGAAAATACAGCCGTAACAACGAGGGTGGCGGCCGTGTGTGGTGGCCTTAAATAACATGACGGAGAATCGTGTTGTTCCAAGTTCCACAACCCATTACAAACACGACCCAGCCTCGACAAACCAAACATCAAAATTAAATACACCGTATGAACAATGAACACGTACGAAAACAGGTACACCTCACAATAATCATACTGACGTGAGTACATACATTTTAATTAGAGACGAAAGAAGAAACATTAATAATATTTCAATGGATATATAAATATAGGTATACTGATTACAGATGCTTGGACGAATAGAGAATTATGTAGAATGAATCGAACGTGACGTGACCCCGTTACTCTGATGCCTCCTTGAAATTTAGATTTACAAAATGATAATAACAAATTCAATGTATTCACTGTCCGATATAACCTCACCTTTTGAAAAGACGTCCAAGTATCGCATGTAGGTACAATATTATACTCCATGAATACGCAGATGAGGTCTGGACAAACAAAAGTAAGGATTTGAATGTAAAATTGGGGATGGTGATCTCAATTTACAATAAAAACACTTTTTTATGAATTAAGTAAAGGTGGTTATATACCCGTCTTGAAAAAATATTTTAAAATACATATTTATATATTTAATGTTAGGTATATAGAAGAAAACAAATAAAGTACACAAAGATACACAAGGACATTTAGAAGACTAACGTTTATGATAATTGAACAGTTCTCATTCTCCTTATTGGCATTTAATTGAATGGAATGTTGGCTTTTAAGGTTGTTCTATAATTTAAAAGCAGTCGGATCTTTAACTCGTTTTGAGTTTAGTATTAAAATAATTATTAACTTCTTTATAAATAGCTCTCTCAACTTATAATGATGATCTCACGGTTTGGTTCGGGTACAATTTCCTTGTGGGTATCAATTTCAAATGTTGCGTCATAATTTGAATTATTATTTCCAGCAGATGGTCTATTTAAGTCTAAATTAGCAACAGCTGCCTTGCTTGCTTGGAAAACTTCATTCACGAACCAAATACTTATTATTTTTCTTATCGACATTAAGCATATTAATGTCTTATTATGAGTTAGTTGGTCGTTTCTGGAACATCTAAATTTTATTTTATGGTCTCTAGATTATTAAAAGTGATATTCATGAATATGATATTTTCTAGTTTTTATAACGATTTGAATTTTAAAAAAAAATATACAAGAATTTGGTGACATGCATAATAATTTATAGTAGGATATGATATGTGTATTCGGATGGGTGCATAAATAGTCGCAGTTTCTTTGATAACTTTAAAATATTGTATTTAAAACATTTTCGAAGCTATGAAAACGATGAATCTACGAGAACAACAGCTGTTATGCACCTTTACATGTCGATTATCATATTTTAAAAACACAGTAAGCATCACTGTCCTGCGTAGTTGCGTTTTTGTGACGGGTAATTACCATTGCCCAACACTCGGCTCCCGACTGATTTGGTATTGAAATGTGCTCGTATGCAATATGTATGGTTGATCAGAACGAGCCTGCTGAATATAATAATATTACCAACAGAATGAATGAATGTTCAATGGTTTGACTTACCTTTCTTGGCGATATCTACGTGCTCTACTTCGGATGATGTGCCTGCAATAAAACAAAATTATTATAAAAAAAATTCAATCCGTTACTTATAAAAATTAATATGTATTTTTAGTAGTAGTAAACACATAAACCAAATCCCTTCAAAATTAAAGGTCAATTATTTTATGCACTGAATATTTATGAGAGTTCAGAATAATAAACACGGTCGGGACCGGTTATAATAAAACCGGTTTTTCGGTCGATAAAAGGTATGCGAAATTAAGAACCTTCGTTTTATCGCATAATATAATAATACTTGAAAGTTTAAAAATAAATTATAAATAATATGTATTAAGTATAATATGTATTAGGTTCGAGGTAAAAGTAATAATTTAGCTAGTGTGGTTTTTCATTATACTGAAGCGAGAATTATTGTAACATAACATACATTCACGCCTTTTTCCCGAAGGGGTAGGAGAGGTGTACCCAGGACTCAGTCCTATAGTAGATACACCCACATTTCGCCAATATGTTATTGGTCCCATGTAATAGGGGGCTTGTAAGTTCGTTCATTCCTCATTCTAAATAATAACGATTAATTGTGCTTTACAATGTAGGTAATTTAAATATAATTGCCATTACAGAGATAATCGTACATTGTGTAACAAATGTGAACTAAATATTACAATAATGTAGTCAATTAGGTGAAACACCGCACGATAGCAATTCAAAGGAATTGTGATCGATACAGTTCAAAGAACGCTTGGAAGTGGGGAAGAGGTCAATCGTTTTTCATAGACAAGAAAATAATAAGAGATTAGTTATAATAATCGTAGACATACGATATTATAATATTGTCTTATAACAAATGGAGACAATTTCTCAATAATAGATACATTTCAAGAAAAAGAGAAAGCTACTACATAACAGCATTTGTATTTCGCAATCCAATTCACGTTAATTTATAATAGTATCCATATTCATTAATTCGTTTAATTTATAGCTTATAATAAAATTGAAATGGAGCTAATCAACGCGGCTTTGTCGACATATTAAGGCATTATCTTTATTAACGTGTAATAAATATAAAATGGCAACAAGGTGGGTAGGAAGGCCGCCTCGCGTCGATGGATCAGTAAGTCGAGGCGGCAGGTGACGGCGGGTGGCTAGTGCGACGTAGAAGTATAGTCGTGACCTGTGGCCGGTGCCCGCATGGAGTCAACCACCGTGCCACAGCTGCCAGTTCACTAACCCGTGAAGTCGTGAAGCTATATGCGTCATGGACCCTAATGCGTTTGTGATTCCATTTCCATTCCACCCTCCCCACCCTCTTATAAAAACGACGTGTAGCCTTCACTATAAAAACTTTATTCAATCACATTATTTTTTAACGGCAACAGTGCAAACCACAGCGACAACCTCCGTTTATAACTTTACGTAAGCAGTAAGCAAAGAATACTAACTATCACTACGTAAGAGAAATTTTAGGTCAAAATGACAGTTAGAGCTATACGATGTTATTTATTTACATTGCAAATAGGTAGGTATGTCAGATATTTAAAGCAAGCCATTAATGGCAGTTTGGCGTGTCAGTACCAATCAATGTTCGAAATATTCAAGTTAAATTTTTCCCTGTACTTAAAATCATAAACACAGTCCATAATAGGAACGCTGTCCATACGAGACATGCGATCAATTCATGGAAAAAACTTGATATTTATAATGGCGGTGTAGGCATGAACTGAGAAACAGCTGTGGTTTAAATGCTCGTATGACTCGACTGACATTTATGGAAACCAGTTCTGTAAGTTATGCAACAGAAAACATTATCCACATAATGGCATGCTAGCGCTGCTGGCTGCTTAGCATAATCACCTGTCAATTGTAGTGAAATATACGAATATGCATTTAAAATAGTCGATGTATATTTTATAAGCTTTGTATCATTTTTATGTATTAGCCAACTCGTAGGTTGCGAGTAGGTAGGTATTTGAAATTTTCAATAATTCAATAATGTGCAGAATGTAGGGTAACCTACTATTTCTTACATTTGGTTTTATTGAACTATCATTATGGTCATTAGTTTCAAGCAGAGACGTTTCTAAATAATTCAATGGTCTTTAAATTTTATGATTAGTGTGCTACAGTATGGAGTTTGATAGTAGCAGTTATCTAGATGGATAAAGTTGATCCAGGCAAGAGTGGCGCAGGTGTTTCAGCGCCTGAGAGGGATTAAGTTAATTTATCACGTTCAAGATTACATCGCAAGAGACTTTTATTATGCAGAAGTCAATTTATACTCTCTATTTTATATATTGACATTTTCACAAGTGCTTCTCTAGTGGTCCCCACTACAATTAATTTATTTAACCTAGTATTCAATTATTAATATATTTATACTAATAATAATTAATAATATAATAAGTTACTCTTCATCTTCTTTTTAGAGATTGGCCTGGAGAGACCTGGCCGCCACCGTCAGAATAAGCATTTTTATTTAATATAATAATAATATATTAACATGTTATGTTATAATATAATATAGGACAACTTCCACACACGGTCATCTGGTCCCAAACCAGAAGCCTGTACTGTAACCAGATGACTGATATACATACTTATATAAGCTTAACACCCAGCCACAGATATAACAGACATGTTCATGCACACAAATGTTTAGACCTGGCCGGGGATCGAAACCGGGGCCTGCGGAACAGAAAGCAGAGTTTACTATCATCTGAGCCAACGAGGCTGTCAATTTACTGATTTCTCAGGTTTTTGTTTTTAAAGTACGAGTAATATATACATTATTTTTTTATGTCCTCAATACTCAGTAATAGGTTAGTTTATTATGTATATTATGAAACCATTTTCCTGGAGGATACTGCTAGTCGTTTCCCCTTGTTATTAAATTGTTGACATGTCCAGGCCATTAGGTAATTATGCAAATATTTCCTTAATGTTTTAATTAATTTCTATATATACCTAGTTATAGTTATTTTGTTATTTACCTAATTCTCTATGAAAACAAGTGTTCATAAAAAATTGTGGTTTTATTTAATCATTGCTGTTATATATCTATGCATCATTTAATTATAATTTTATGTTCCGAACTGTAATTAAAATCTCGGTCAAATATATAAGGGTTAAAAGTGGTTAATTCGTTCAAGGTTAAAACTTAATAATTTCAACCGCCGCGCAGGCCTGCACGCACCGGCCATCGCAATGGCAGGCAATATATTTTGAGATTGCAAAAACATATGCCGTTCTCCCTTTTATGGTGCCGCAAACCTTTCTGGTCCGGTATGTCGACCGTCCAGTTCCACCATAGTAGCCACGTGAGAAACGAAAGCTTGACATTGTTAACGACTTGATATTTATTTCTACCCTACCTTTTATTATTATTATTATCTCATGCTTCATTCCGTTTCATTCTCAAACCAACTCGGTGGAATTCATAAACATCACCCGTGCGGGACTGTCCGATGACAGGTAAATTATAAATCCTACTAAATATATAAATCTCAAATTTCACTACAATGTAAAAAAACTTTTAACAGGTGAACAAAACGCTTGCGAGTTCTAACTCACCTCCAGCGCCATCTAGTTTAGTATATTTATTTAATTACATCGTACAGTTTACTGCGATTCGTTTTCTCCATGTTTGCACAACTTTAAATCACAGTAAACCTATTAACATCACCCTGTTCGATATTCACTTAGGTACCTACACTGTAAAAATTTTGCCAGCACTTAAAGTACCTCGTCAATTAAGTTGCATTCGCCGCCAAAAAACTAAAATAATAAACCAAGATTCATGTTTGTTGAATTTAAGTTATTTTATGCAAGACAATTCGAACATTAGCAGATATAAATGTGAAGTATAGGCTTGCATCGATGCAGAGGTGAAAAATTTTCTCCGCCTCGCCTCCGCCATCGATCAAATCGTCACTATTGTCGAGTATCTGTAACTTTCTAATCGAGAATCGAGATAAGGGGCAATAACTCGTGTTAGATATACATTTAAAGTAGGTATGGAGCTAGTAACGGATGTCGTGTTCCCGGTCCAGTGAGCTACGGACTACGAGTCACCAGCCCTCCGCCCGCTTGCACCGGACAGCAGACGGACCGGATGATCTCATTTAATTTATAGGCACGATATAAATCTTACATACAAGCACCATGAAATCCAAAACGCACGTTTTGCGGAGAGCACGTAATCAAATACCTTACAGAAGACCGTTTTGTTTACAGAATTACATATTATAATAATAAAAGGGGTAATAAATTAGCACAAGTGAAAAAAGAAATCATCTCTCGTCGAGTTCTCTCATGCCCCGTGTTTACAGTAAATTAGGTTGAGTAACGTGGAGTACTGGAAATGAGGATAAACTTGGCACGCGTTCGTTCTGTTATACAAACAAATAATAAGTTGGATCGGTCTGGAAGCTTTATATAGTCTTAAAATAGATATGTTTTCATTAACCCGATATGAGAGTTTACGCAGACTTGTTCCCAGGAATGAGGTCAAACGAGTTGGCATGCGATCCCCTGCCGACTCTGAAATATGCCAACGGCCATAAACAACAAGATGCCATGTCCGCACTATGCGTACTAGTAAAATACTGTAGCGTGTGAACGACATTATCTATTTGGATGAAATTACATTGTGAATTGCTCCAGTATGTTTTGAAAAAAACATGTAAAAATACTTCGTCTTTTTGCTAATTTTGCTTGCTAACTTGCTAATAAGTAAAAATAGATAAAGGCATCGAAATCGAGTATCGAGTGATAGCAACAGCAAACGAGTTAAGCGACTGTCCGTTCAATGCACTATGGCACTATGCACCTCTATTCATCATCATCATCATCCCCCATAGATTTCCATTCAGTCCGGTCGCAAGCGGCCCGCCTCCATCGTGTTCCTGCCGCCTTTATCAGATCGTCTGTCCACCTTGTGGGTGGACGTCCTACGCTGCGCTTGCCGGTTCGTGGTCTCCATTCGAGAACTTTGCAGCCCCATCGGCCATCAGTTCTACGTGCTATGTGCCCTGCCCATTGCCACTTCAACTTACTAATCCGCTGGGCTATGTCGGTAACTTTCGTTCGTCTACGGATCTCCTCATTTCTGATTCGATCTCGCAGAGAGATTCCGAGCATAGCCCTCTCCATAGCTCGTTGCGCTATTTTGAGCCTGCTGATAAGGCCCACAGTCAGAGACCACGTTTCAGATCCGTAAGTCATCACTGGTAACACACACTGGTCAAAGACCTTCGACTTGAGGCACTGAGGTATTTTGGACGAGAAGACATTGCGTAGGTTTCCGAACGCTGCCCAGCCTAGTTGGATTCGACGATTGACCTCTTTCTCGAAGTTGGACTTACCGAGTTGGACTGCTTGTCCTAGGTAAACGTATGAGTCAACAACTTCTAGAATCGAGTTCCCAACCGATACTGGGGTCGGCACAACATGGGCATTACACATCACCTTCGTCTTCTCCATGTTCATTTTAAGACCGACCCGTTGAGAAACTCGATTGAGGTCTTCGAGCATCGTGCCGAGATCTTCCATCGAATCTGCCATGACTACGATGTCGTCGGCAAACCGAAGGTGAGTGATGTATTCGCCATTAATATTGATGCCGTGTCTTTGCCAATCCAGAAGCTTGAAGGCGTCCTCCATTGCGGCAGTAAACAGTTTCGGAGATATGACGTCTCCCTGTCTTACGCCTCTTTCCAACGGCATCGCCTTCGAACTCTGGTCCTGTACTCGAATCGACATAGTGGCGTTACTATACAAGCACTTCAACACTTCGATATACCGATAGTCAATATGGCATCGTTGGAGAGACTCGAGCACCGCCCATGTCTCGATCGAATCAAAGGCCTTCTCATAGTCCACGAACGCTAAACATAGTGGCAAGTTATACTCTTCGGTCTTCTGTATAACTTGACGCAGCGTGTGGATGTGGTCTATGGTACTGTAGCCTTTTCGGAAACCGGCTTGCTCGGACGGCTGGAAGTCATCGAACGTGCGACTGAGACGATTCGTAATGACCCTTGAAAACAACTTATAAACATGGCTCAGAAGCGAGATGGGTCTGTAATTCTTCAACATGGTGTTATCACCTTTTTTGAAGAATAGGACCACCACGCTTCTGTTCCATGCTTCCATGCACCTCTATTATCGCCTTATAATCTTCTACCAGGTATAAACACGTTGTAACTTCCCACCACTCATTGAACTTAATACACGGGTTAGTAGTAAGTAGGTATACAGTTAATCTATACTCCAGCAATCCTTGGCCTATTTATACAGACGTCCAACATCCATGAATACCGGAAAAAAGACGAGACTATGCCTTTTTTTCCGTGACTTATAAAAATATTTTATTATTTTCATTCGCACAGCTTCCAAAATCTAATTTTGGTGTACAGCAGATAGCAAATGAAAACTAGTTTAAACTAGCTTATAATATAATAAGTACCTAGATACTACCTCCATAAAAAATGTATTCCAGTAATAGAATATAAGGAAATCCTTTAATTGTGAACCTTACAAAGAAATATTGTTTTATATTATATGAAAATTTTCATAGACATAATACAGATTTTATACCTTACCGCAATAAATGATTTATCGTGATGTTACAATAAACATGTTTTTCCTATTTCTTAACATCGTGGTTAAAATTTGTTGGTAATTTGAATAGTTTTACAAATTGTTTTGCATGTCTCTTTAAAGACAAGATAATCTATTAACATTATCCGTATCAAATAACAATGAGAAACCTTGATGTGCATTCAAACGTTAAAGGAAGTCGAATTAAACAGTGTTGAAAATCAACTCGATTTTTGTGAGAGTTAAAAAAGTCGATAAAAACTATTGCGTGTCGCGAGATCCTTAGTAAGAACAAAAAACACATTTCGACAATAAAAGCTGTCGAAGGATGAATAAAAAACGTTTGAAATGAGGTCACTTCGTGTTGCGACTGATGATGTGCAAGCTCCCCGGAATAACTATCATTATTTTATTGTGTATTACTGCTTAGCACAGTGCTTATTTTCTCTAAAACGTGTTAGCCAACGACCGGTGATTTCAATAAAACTTTGCTACTGCTAATAACGATTGACACTAGTTTTGTATTAATACGACGTGGCTTTACTGAATTCGGACTATTTAACCTTTTTCTTTAATCTTAGGTCTTTTGCTCACCTTACACAAATAATATCTATTTATAATAATTTTATTATAATATAATTATGATAATGAACCAAAAAATCATATTTCCTGTCAACTATGTATATTTTGCCAGGAAAGTCCTAACACAATTTTATAAGCAATCATATTATAAACATTTTATGATTATTTTATTTATGGCGCAGGTTCGTATCGCTGATAGAAATTTATAAGTTTTAATGCATATAAATTAGGTTGAAAATTGAATGTTAATATGTATAGGTATAATAGCATTTTTTCTAAAATAATAAAGTCCTCAGTATGAAGGACATGATTTAATGAACCTAAATATATGATACGTAAGTCTTTGAACTACTTAGATTTACGATAAAAAACTAAATGATTACTCTAGACTCTACACGGAAAAAAAGGAATTGTTAAATTAAAGCAAGTTGCTTTAGTTCAAAGCAAATCCTGTCTTCCTATAGAGGAAGACTATATTTACTTAAATATACAATGTGATATTGATAAGAATATTGTATTCACACAATACAACCGTATTGTTAGTCCAAAAACATTTGGTTTTGTTATTATAACAATATAGTTTATTTATCTCAAGCAACCTTATTGATTTGATGTAATACTTTGGTTTAATTGGATAAACAAATCAAAATTTTTGTTTTAACACATCATAATCCCTGTTTCAACAATACGTATATCGTTTTTGCAAGAATATACATCAGATTGTTTAGACAATATGTTTTTTTTTGTAGCAACAACACATTGTTTTGATTTGATACTAGTAGTTCACTTATTTTAACAATATAATTTTTAATATATTGTTTTTATAACAATACGAATTAAATTAGTTTGAGAGTAAACAGATTCTTCGTTTAACAATAAATATCATTGTAGTCATGAGAATACCAGATTGTTGTTGCAAAACTAAGATTCTACTAGTTTCAAGGAAATTTATTCTCTTTAGGAGAATACACACTAGCTTGGTTTAAAACTATGATTTATTTGAACCAACAAAACATAGATTTTCGCTCAATACTTTTGGTTTTACTTGTTTCAGTAATTTTTATTGTCTGAATGAAAATACAGGAAATGTTGTTTGAACAATATTTTACTTAGAGCTACAGTAATATATTGTTGTTTGAACAATATATTTTACTTC
This sequence comes from Hemistola chrysoprasaria, assembly GCA_947063395.1. Lineage (NCBI taxonomy): Eukaryota > Metazoa > Arthropoda > Insecta > Lepidoptera > Geometridae > Hemistola > Hemistola chrysoprasaria. The sequence continues at coordinate 5,858,397 of OX346720.1, read as the reverse complement.
GACCTACGGTAATATATTGTGTTTTGAACAATATATTTTACTTCGATCTACAGTAATATATTGTTGTATCAAAAATATAGTTCACTTAGACCTACAATATTATGTTTTGTAATAAAACTACTATTGTTTCATTTTAAGACTTTTATTTATTCCTTTAAAAATATATATTACTTCGAAACAATATGTATATTGTCCAGTAAATGACAGATAGCTTGAAATAACAATAATCAGTAGTTTTATGAAAGATTTCATGTGTTTGGCTTAATAAATAATATGCTAATTACGCAAAAAAAAAATTGCCCACGTCTCGCTTGCTGTGGGCAACATTTTTGTACAGTAAGCTTTTTCCATATATTCCCAGTAGTCCCCACATAAATTGCCCTTAGGTGGAAATCTGGAATAAAATTACATTTCCCCCGGGTGACGATTGAAGTTATTGCCCTCACTTCAAATCGCTGTACACTGCTGCGTGGATCAACCCCCTAGGCTCTAGGGGTTGGCGGTCAGATATTCCCAATGTGATTTTATAAGTAGATAAGTGAGTTGTTCCTCATTATCTGTCGAATGTACACCAGGTTTTTATGATCAACAACAATAAGTGATTATTAAAAGCAACTACGATAAGGAAAATTTTGTTTTTTTGTCTCTAATAATATTACTTATCTATAAATATTGGAGACCATATTGGAAATATCTGACCGTCAATTCCTTCATCGCGGCCGTAAGACAGACAGTGATGAGGTGGTGATGCACGCAGCAATGTACAGCGATTTAAGCTGGGGGCAATAACTTCCCATTCGCCACCCGGTGATATTTTATTCCCGATTGCCACCTGGGGGCAATCCATGAGGGGATGACTGGGAATATACGGCGTTTTATATCTTTAAATGAAAAAATCTTTAAAGCCATGAATGACGGGAAATACAAGTTTTTAACAATTTTTTCGTTACTTTAGTCAAACAAGGTAACTATTGTAAAAGTTTGCAATAAGTTCTTCATAATGTGAAGAATAATCACAGACACCTACCGTTATTGCGATCAATTACAATTATCTGGCTCATCTATACAATAACGAAAAAAAGGTTTAAAAACAGCCCTTGGTAGGTTTTTTTGCGTAATGAGCGTTTTTATTTTAAAAGCCTCACAATTATAATATATTTTCTGTTAAATGAAACTATTTTTAATTAGATACTGAAAATTCAATACTGTTATATCCAGCTATCTTTCATTTACTGGATAGTTAGTAGGTAAGATAACTTATAACCATTATTATGCCATCCGCTTTAGCAAAAACAATATTTAAAATGTAATCCTGTACATTGAAATAAATCTATTACACAAAAAACTAGTGGAATATTTAGAATAATATGGGTTAGGTCCTGAACGCACTTCCCGATTGGTACACTTACCAAAACGGGCATTTTTCAAAATTAGTTCTTCCTAAAATATAAATATTTTTTCAAAACAACGTAAATATTATCAGAATATTATGTTATTATGTTATTAAATTTTTTTATCTAAATATGATGACTAAATTAACATGTTTTACTAAAATCAAAATAATTTACTACCGTAAGATTCATGTTTTCAAAAAAAATTGTATAATATATTAAGATGCGCTCTTTGTGAGAAATGCACTTTTGGGAAGTACACGTTCTGAACCTAACCAGTTTGGATTAGATTAATTTAAATTCGTAAGTAGTTTTAGATGAAGGAATCACATTTTCACTTAATAACATATTAAAAAAACTTTAAACAAAAGATTATAAATTATGTTAAGTTTATTCCCAGTTGCCATCATTTCCACCACTGGTGGCAGAAGAAAAAACTAAAGTATAAGGGCATGCAAAATTAACTAGGAAGATTTTAGATTTTGTTACCTGTTTCGCACGCCGCTACAGGTCAATAAATACAGCAATATCAAGAAATAAACGACCCAGCTGCCACCGGTGTTGATATTGATGCAATCACATATAAAAAAATAAAGTTACCCATACCAGACACTTCACTTCACTTCATTTCTGTCAGGTTGTCTTGCACACAAAGTATTCTTTCATCATAATATTATGTGTTCATCCATTTCTGCATTACAATATCCCATGTTTCATGGTTATTTTTCAGCCAAACAATGTCATCATTAATACCTGGAATTTACATACTTTATTATACACATATTATTATACGACATATACCTATACATCATCATCATCTCAGCCATAGGAAGTCCTCTGCTGAAGATAGGCCTTCCTCATAGATTTCGACCCAGTCCGGTTGTAAGCGGCCCGCCTCCAGTGTGTCCCTGCAGTCCTTATCAGATCGTCCACCTTGTGAGTGGACGTCCTACGCTACGCTTGCCAGTCCGTGGTCTCCATTCGAGAACTTTACAGCCCCATCGGCCATCAGTTCTACGAGCTATGTGCCCTGCCCAGTCCACATCAATTTGCTATAATTAATTAATACACTGGACTATGTCTGTAACTTTCGTTCGTCTATACGGATCTCTTTATTTCTGATTCGATCTCATAGAGAAATCCCGAGCATAGCCCTCTCCATAGCTTGTTGCGCTATTTTGAATCTGCTGATAAGGCCCACAGTCAGAGACCACGTTTCAGATCCATAAGTAATCACTGGTAACATACACTGGTCAAAGACATTCAACTTGAGGCACTGAGGTATTTTGGGGACACACCTAGACATACTAATTAGCTGTTGCCTGTGGCCTGTTGCCACTTGCATTACGTTGCGTAACTGATTCTTGTCCCCATAGAACTAAAATTACATTATAAAATAAACAAGGTATATGTTAATATAATTATTAACAAATACCTCGTGATACGTGAAGCAATTAACCTGCTACTGCTGCTATATAACGACTTATGTTTAAAGCAAAACATTAAAAAAGCAGATACTTATCCAGATACCAACTATAAAGGCTTCGTATTTTTAATAAGTATGAGTTATTCCTACAGTGTGCTCAATGGCTACACTCTTAACCTCAAACTTTTTGGATGCCTACATTCCTTCTAAAGCCTTCTAAAGGGGTTAGTAGTAATTTTACTTACTTCTGAAACTTCCGAGCATCCGATGGCATTAACCACTTAGACAGCAAATCAAGAGTGGCTTTCTGACCAATATAATATTCTTCTTGAAATGAACATTCAACGGCGCCGGCGTCCATATTTATGCCCAATCTAATCGGAAAAAAGAAGTAGGTAATTAGGCACCTTCTAAATAATCCGTATAATGCTGGCTGCATTCAAATTTTACAACAATGTATTCATGAATGAAAACTGACCTGAGCTTTTAGAGGCTAGCCAACATTACCTAGTTTTTAAATTAAAAAAAAACTCACCAATACGATTCTCGACTTCTCAATGATGCAGGCTGCCGCAGCACACACTGAAGCAAACTAATAACTCGCATTCTCGTATTGAAAATGTGTATTCTTCGTCATATAATTTGCTGCTTTATGCAAATAATATTCTTGTTTTGAATCAACTTTATCTGACAACTTATTTGAAAATAAAAAAGCACTTGGCTCAACAATCGACATTGTTGTTCTAAGAAATAATTAACCTTCTATCAAGACGACTAGTAATTTCCAAGTAACTATTTAACATATTCACGCATCTAAAATGTTTAATTTTCGTCCTACAATTTGCCGCGTTATTATAATAATATTCATGTTAAGAAACAACTATATATGACAACATTTAAGGAATTTTAACTGAACAATTGATAATGTTATTCTTAGAAATAACCAATCTTCTATCAAGACAACTGGATATTCCAAGCAACTATTTAACATATTTTTGCATCGAAAATGTTTTAATCTTCGTCTTACAATTTGCCGCGTTATTAAAATAATATTCATGTTTTGAAACAACTTTAGGTGGCAACTTATTTAAAAATTTAAGGAATTTTACCTGAACAGTTGATAAGTGTTATTCTAAAATATAATCAATCTTCTATCAAGACGACTAGTAATTCCAAGTAACCATTTAACATATTCTCACATTGAAAATGTTTAATCTTCGTCTTACATTTTGCCGCGTTATTATAATAATATTCATGTTTTGAAACAACTACATATTATGACAACTTATTTAAAAATTTAAGGAATTTTAGCTGAACAATTAATAATGTTATTCTAAGAAATAACCAATGTTCTATCAAGACGACTGGATATTCCAAGTAACTATTTAACATTTTCTCGCATCGAAAGTGTTTTATCTTCGTCATACATTTTGCCACGTTATTATATTCATTTTTTGAAATAACTATTTATGACAACTTGTTCAAAAATTTAAGAAATTTTAGCTGAACAATTGATAATGTTATTCTAAGAAATAAACAATCTTCTATCAAGACGACTAGTAATTCCAAATAACCATTTAACATATTCTCGCATCGAAAATGTTTAATCTTCGTCTTACAATTTGCCGAGTTATTCAAATAATATTCTTGTATGGAAACAACAAATTGTAACGACTTGTTTAAAAATTTAAGGAATTTTACCCTAACAATTGATATTGTTATTCTTAAAATTAACCAATCTTCTATCAAGACGACTAGTAATTCCAAATAACAATTGAACATATTCTCGTATCGAAAATGTTCAATCTTCGTCTTACAATTTGTTGCGTTATACAAATAATATTCAAGTTTTGAAACAACAATATGTGATAACTTATTTAAAAATTAAAGGATTTCAGCAGAACAATTGATATTGTTGGTTTAAGAAATAATCAATCTTCTATTAAGACGGCTAGTAATTCCAAATAACCATTTAACATATTCTCGCATCGAAAAAGTTTAATCTTCGTCTTACAATTTGCCGCGTTATTCAAACAATATTCTTGTTTTGAAACAACAATATGTGACAACTTGTTTAAAAAATTAAAGAATTTTAGCTCAACAATTTAAATTGTTATTCTAAAAAATAATAATCTTCTATCAAGAATACTTGTCATTTCAAGTAAACATTTAACGTATTCTCGCCTTGATAATGTTTAATCTTTGTCGAATAATTTGCCGTGTTATTATTATAATATTGTTTATTTTAAAATAAGTAGTTGCAAAATTTTAATTGAATAATTTAGTGTTTCAAAAGAACAACGAAATTGTTAGTCTAATAATTAATTTATCCTAATGTAACAATGTTTATTATTACTACGACATTAATCCTTGTCTTAAAACTAAACTATCAAAATGTTTACGTGACAATATTTACTTGTTTTAAGACAATAAAGCAACAATATTTTTTTGTATTTTGAAGGAAATGGAAATTATTAAAATGACAATATATTGGTAAGTTAAGTAAATATTGTCTTGGAATTGGTAACAATATTTTTTTTGTTGATGAGACACTTCCTTTTTTTCCGTGTAGACTAATAAAAGGTAATTGAAGAGTCACCGACTAAACGAATATTTGCACGAACATAATAAGTATGTCTCAGCTCTATTTTTAACAGACTTCAAAATAGGTGGAGGTTCTCAATTCGACTGTATGTTTGATACGCGATTTTAATGTCAATTATAAAATAATTATTTTCTTGGTGGGTCAGAGGTGGTCCCATTTAAATTTAATAGAAATTGATTCAGCATTTCACCCGCGTAGTGTTCGGTATCGTAGCAATATCGGGATGAAAAGTACTTTTTAATTCCAGGGTCTAAACTATCTATATACAGAATTTCAGCCCAATCGGTTTAGTAGCTTTGGCGTGATAGAGTAACAAACATCCATGTAACCATCCATCCATCCTCACATTTATATTATATTATTTAGGAATCAACAAAAACACTAGTTTTAGTTTGTGCATACCTAATACCTGTAAGCAATTATAAGGTATATAATATAATATAACATGTAGGTATGTAATTATAGTCCAGAATTCAGTTTTCGTTTAAAAAAAAAATAGGATTTCCCTAGAGGACAAAGTGGGAAGTAGCATTACCCTTGATTCAGGTTTCAAACCCCATTTAGATATAAATCTATATAATAGGTATAATGAAGACTTCCCATTTAGCATAATAAATGGAGTATAGGTACATACCTACCTGCACAGTAGGTATGTGTCTGATGGTATTTTGGTCTGCGTTCGTTTCGGTTCGCGGAAGGCGATCGTTATAATGCCAGTGGTATTTTAGTATACCTACTCTTTTTATAAACGCACATCAGTCTGTAAATAGCTGCCATAAAATGGAAGCGGATCAAGGTAGAGAATCTTTTTAGTAATGATTATCTTCTCAGTTGTCTGAATAATGTCATCTATTTGCGTCAGTAAATTTATTATACTTTCATGGAATTTTCCATCCTGATCACATAACCAAGTCTTCACTGATCTGAATTTGAATGGCAAAACGACTTGTGTACCTTAGGCTTTTGACGTGTGTTACTACTCTACGCTCTGCTACACTTACGTAGGTACCTACAGATATTATACTATTTAAATGAAAATGCGTCCAATTTAGTTCGTTCGTCCTTTTGGATTGATACCTACGGCGCTTTCTGAACTTGAAATATAAATGCATAGCCTCATTCTTCAAGAGGTCATTGGAGACCCATGCGAACATGGTTCCCATGATCGACGGAAACAATACCAGAATCTCAGTCTCGGGCGCGTAAAGAGAACAATAGCCCAAAAGGAGTCGAAACAACAGAGCGATATAAATCAAGCTAAGCATTGCGAGCACTGTCTGCATTCTGCAACAACCGGTCATAGATCTACGTGTTTCAGAACGTTCGCCTTCCCTCAGCTTATAATTTTAATTACCTAGTACTTTCGCCAAACAACGCAACGGCCCACAAGCCGACATCTTGCCTACATTTATATACTACAAAATGGCGGTATGTGCTGGCGCAGGCCTTTGGAACTGTTCCTCTTTCTTTTAAAAGAAAACCAACCGTTTTAATTCACTAGCACAAATCAGCTGCTTGCCGTTGCCCTTAGTACGCCATCCTAATAGCATTTATTTATAGAAGTAGTCGTGCTAAGTGTTCAAATTAACATTGAAAAATGTAAGCCACATATACCTACCTACTTAACATGAATTTACAGCATGAAGTTGCGAATAAGGTCTGATAAAATTTACATTCAATAGTGAGCCATTAACTTGTGATGTGAGTAATCGAAGAAGGTCACCTTGACCGATCTAGATATAACATAACAGATAATGTTAATGTTATATAAAAGTTATATTCTTAGCAAACGCAAGATGTTAATGAAATGACCTCGATGCGAGTCAAATCAGTAGATAATCAGAGAAACAGGTGACGCAATATTTATCAGTTTGGAGTTTATTATTTAATACTAAATACATATGTCATCTCAGTAATGAAAATATACTAACAAAATATTGACACAAGAGTTTAACAGATAAGGACTTAACATTATGTACAGATAACAAGGTGGTGTCAATTGAAAAGGAAACTTCGTTAACAGAACAAATAAATATGGAAGATGATGTCGTGCGTGATTTAGTTATTTCATATTTCTAATTATACTCGTATTATGAGGATAGGTATGTATCTGTAACTGTATTCGTTTGATAATATAATTCAACCCATAACCTCAGTATATAGGTATATTAAAGTCATTCCCCAAAGCTGAATTAAATAAGAAATAAGCAACATTTAAAAATAGGTAAGAGAGCATGTGTAATTTAAAATTATAGATAATATACCATCCATCATCCATGGTCAACAGAACTTTGGATACTCATGTAATTTTACGGTTTGGGAATGAAATCATAAACTTTATTCCAGATTGCATTACAGAAATATTAATTACACAAATTATCAGTATCAGTATAATACAATATAGTGATAATTTAACACATACGAAATTTACAAATAGAACACAAGTCCAAAGATAACAATTCCAGTATAACTAGCGTATGTAGGTGTACATAAAAGATAATTTGCGTCAATGTTTATGCAAACAATTATATTGAATGCTAAATGAATGTCGGTACGGTATGATAGTTGTTTAATGTTACTGGGATACGAACAAAGGACGTTGATGAACTTGAAACACCAACATCATTATCTATTGAGCGCTAACTGCCTCGCGATAAGAAATTGCACAACTAATACATCACACACATAACGGATTGATAGCGTTTATCTCCGCAAGTAGGTCAACACTAGACAAACTGATTATTATGTAGGTATATAAAAGTTTATATATAAAATATAATAAACATTATGTCGTGTAGATCGTATGTATCTACATACCTACATGGTACAGTCGTGATAAAATAATAGTGTCGATGGTTATCTGTCATAGAAATAACATTATCAAGGATAAATATTATAAAGAAGAATTTGAATCATCTGTTGCGAATACATATTTGGTAATATAAAACACTAGTTGTGCCCGGGGTTTTACCCGCGTAGACATCGTTCCCGTAAGAATATCGGGAAATAAAATACCCTATGTGTTATTCCACGGTATAAAGATACCTACTTACTACCTACATACCAAATTTCAGCCCAATCTGTTTAGTAGTTTTGGCGTGAAAGTAACAAACATCCATCCATGCATGAATCTAACCATAACCACACTAGATGGCGCTGGAGCTGAGTTAGAACTCGCAAGCGTTTTGTTCACCTTAATAGGCTTAATAGGAGATTTTGATGCAGATCTTGCAGTGGCAAACATTTAGTATTCAGCAAGTTGAACGTCCAATAGCGAGTGACTGTGTTCGTCACTGCTCCGCCGGGCATGAAGCAAGGCTCCCCTTGAATATGTATGAGAGGGTTCTACTCTACCGCCACACACGCGTTTTAGCCGTGAAATCTAAAAGTTAGCTAAGCCAGTTAGTCATATTGATGATGATGATATTGGTTTAATATTTGCCCACTAACTTCATCCATGAAATGGTCCATGATGTTATTATAATGCCAAAGACCTCCAATATATTATTATGCTTTATAATTTGCGGAAGATACCATAAAATCTTCATTTAATTTTTTTTTATTGATTGTAGCAATGTTTTAAGAATGATGAGAAATAACATCACACCACGCGACCGAGTAACAATAGGAGTGCTGTGAACAGCCCCGCATTCAATGGCCCGCAGAACAATGCATAGATAATAATAAATGCAAATTAAACGACACTTAGATAAGAAAAACATGCAACCTCGAACAAATTTTATACCGTCTGAATGAAGCTAACGCACAAACAAGTATGCAAATATGCAAATGATTACCGATTCGAAACGCGAGACATAATATGTAATTCTTAAACGCCTTTGAAAAATTATCATGTAATGAAAACACGTGTAGGTATATTCAGGCGATGTCTCGTGAGTTGTTCGGTTAGCCACCCCACCAGCCACATCTGCTGTCACGCTCACGGGAATCCTTTTAACACGACACGCCTGTTTCTATAACCTCGACGCGACATAATTTACCACGTGTATATTAACGCCCGTTTCATGCATATAAGAACATAATCTTGACCATGTCATTTCTAGTCTAATATCATTCTCATTATCAATGGTTATTTAACGAAAACATTAAAAAATTGTGCTAGCATAAAAATGCGATCACAATAGCAAATAAACAAGCGCGATGAATGCAAAGCGGTGTGCGACGTGGGAAAGCGAATGGCGGTATTGGCGCTGGCGGCCATCTTGAATTGGGCTCGTTCGGATAACATCACGTGTCCATGCGTCCGCCTGGCAACAGCGTACAAGCGTTAAACGGAGCGGAACAATTTGCTCACCATGCCACGTGTTTTTTTTTGTGCAACATTCCGGTCCCCGACTGCTGTTGAATAATTAATTGATCTACTCACTGCTCACCTTTCACTTCACTAGCAGAAAGATAGATCTAGACTAAATACCTACAATAAAAAAACCAAATCGTGATTGACCTCGTGACGATTCAGGTGACTGCGAAAGAGAAAACGATTAAAAAACCAATAACACTGATTAAATAAAATAACATTTACATTTTAAAACATCCAGACGGACCATTTTCAATGATGTTAGTAGGCGTACAATTTGGTAAAATAATCAAAGAACAGGTCCGGGTATATTTGAATTAAAAAGGCTATAAGATAACACTTAACAGCAATATAAGCTCCATATTGCCTATTCAGACGCCCACGTAATAGCAATTCTCGTAATGGCGGAATATGAGCCAGACTACCTCGCTACCTACGTGACTACAGTTCCTAGATGTCTATTGTGAGTTTCTGTCGTAAATCGTAAACAGTAGAGACATCGGGAATGGCTTTAATTCAAATAATGGTGGGACGACATATAAAGTCGGAATTTTCCGTACGTAGCTAATGTAGTTACGTCCTATACCAATTTATATCGAAGTGTAAAATCTCGATAGAGACAAATTTGTATCAAAGTTTAAAATAAACAATGTTAATAAAGAAGTGCTGTCAATGTTTAATGTGTATTAGAAGCCAAGAAATAGTTTTAATATAAACTAGGTACTTATGTTAAGTGTTTTTATTCTAGAGGTACGACCAAACTACATCCGTTTACTTAACATAAATTAATATGATGCAACAAAGCCGGTGTGTATATAAAACTCAAAAATTCTATTTCGACAGGTCTGTTTATACCGTTCTTGGCAAAACCAGTTTCTCCAAGCTCAGTCGAAACATAGCCAGCCATACATGACATTTAGATAGCCATATATTGCACGTGGGTGTATACTGTATATTATACATAAGTCTTCTTAAAAAGCCTCGGTGCCTCGGTGCCTCGGTGGCGTAGTGGGCGCATGCTCGACTGCCAATCAAGAGGTCCCGGGTTCGATCCCCAGGTCAGGCATAGTGCTAAATATTGGATTTTTCCATTAGGAATTATCTCAATAGCTGCCTGGAGTCTGGAACTGTGCCCGGTATATGGCAATAGGCTCGCCCCCTATTACATGGGACCAATAACATACTGGCGAAATGTGGGTGTATCTACTATGGGACTGAGTCCTGGGTACACCTCTGCCTACCCCTTCGGGAAAAAGGCGTGAATGTATGTTTATGTATGTATGCTTCTTAAAAAGCTGAATATTAATGTTTCTCGTGACATACGCTTCCTCCATGACCCATCACGGCATGCGTGACTCACTGTGTAATGTTTTGTTATGTTATTATTACGTCTGCGATGTTGCCAGCTCGATGCCAACTATTTTTTCTACATCGTCTTTTGTATTGTGACTTCCCATACCTGCTCTTCCATTGATCTCAGTCGTTCCATTGTTTCACGTGATTTTATGGTTCATAAAATTCTATTCTCTTTTAAGATTTAGTTCTAAACAAGTAGGGCAAATCTTTTATCATTAAACATCCAGATTAGTTTAATATTCCTTTTTGTTAGTACTGTTGATTACTGTCATTATTTTGCAGTGTCCCAGGAAAACGGTTGATGTTTTAACATCGTCAGTGCTGTGTACTTTATATTATAAAAAAAAGTTGAATCGTGGGTAACCTAGGCTAGGATATAGCAGAGCATAATATTAGAGCTAGAAGCTCTTTTCTAGACCAAATAAACTATAAACCTTTTCTTGTCATTAAAATAAAATATTATTAACATCTATCTTTGGATATAATCGTAATATTATTATCATAGAATGTATAATATTTATTGGGAATAACCACGGACGAATCTTCGTGCTTTGTCTAAAATTCCATGTTAAACTCAGATAAAAAGATAATTTGAATTAATTTGGTAAAATACCGAAACCAAAGCTTAATGAGGGAGATGTCTATATAGCCAGACTTAGTAGTCCGAGAAAGAAGGCTATACACGGCACATAATAATATTGCCTGCAGTCTTTAGTCACGCGCAGTAATACTGAGTTTCTATTTTTTGCGCGCTTTCGTCTGACCTCGTTGCTTTATCGTTATCATACAACTCTCAAAATGGATTTCGGCCATGGAATGTGAGTTGGTACAATATGAGGCTATCGCGTTTATATTGATAACCTTCGACTTGGGTTCATCAAATTTATTACCTTGCTGTAGCACAACCGGTCGTTGTCCTTTATTACACAATCTGCATTCAACTTTAATGGACCTACGAGTAATTACTGTTGCCATTTCATCGTTACACCGATGAATAAACTTCACTCGTATCATGGCCTATTTTAGTATCTAACAGCTTTTGATAAACTATGGTCTATTTAACCTTTTAATGGTCGAGTTCATAGCCAATTAGTACTTTAACGTTCAACACAATTGAGAAGCTGCGATGTGTGTGTGCAAACCAGACGCTTCAAAGCTTCAAAAGGCCAATTCCTTTTGAAGCTATGACCGTCTTATTTTAATAGAGACGTTTTAAACTAATAATCACGATACTTCGTGACCGAGTATTCGAGAAAAACACCCGTATCATTCCATTTCATTAATGATCTTGCGTGACTATGGTTCTATTTATTACCAGCTGTATAATGAAGTACGAGTTCAATTAAATTGTAGATGTTTTAAAGCGATACAGATTAACATAACTAAGATGACTGAGAAGAGTCAAGGTCGATACTGACACGCTGACACTAACACAAGCAGCTTAGATTTTAATCGATTGATTTATCGTGACTGAACATTTAAAAAGGCAATTAATCTTAGAGACTTTAAATATAGCTATGATATATTATTAGGTTTTATGTGTTAGAGTAAATAAATTATAAGGTTGATCAATATGATTGGGTCAATATAACATAACATAACATACGTTCACGCCTTTTTTCCCGAAGGGGTAGGCAGAGGTGTACCCAGGACTCAGTCCCATAGTAGATACACCCACATTTCGCCAGTATGTTATTGGTCCCATGTAATAGGGGGCGAGCCTATTGCCATCTACCGGGCACAGTTCCAGACTCCAGGCAGTTATTGAGATAATTCCTAATGGAAAAATCCAATATTTAACACTTTGCCTGACCTGGGGATCGAACCCGGGACCTCTTGATTGGCAGTCGAGCATGCGCCCACTACGCCACCGAGGCAGTCCAGCAGCAGAGTGGGTCAATATACTGTAGATATAGCCATATTATTAATAATTAATAAAGTTAATAATATATTAATTAATTTAAGCAATTATTATCCAGTTCACAATGACGATATTATTATAATCTAATCGATGTTTGTATAAATAAATATGCTGCGCGAACGTTAGGTACAGAATTAAAAACTTTAGAGCATCACCGGTACTAACGAAAACGAATAGAAGACACTATAAATAATTAACTCTGCTAATGTTATACAATGTTTATTCGCAGTCCTAGCCAGACGGCAATTATGCCGAAAAGTTTCAGCAGTATTTAGAAATACCAAAGAGAAGGCGGTGTATGCTCTCCTCGTAACCCCCTTCCCATCACCCTTTCAAACGGTTCACACTCGGCATGAGGAAGGGTAACATTTTCAAAGTTACACCACCCTCTTTACCAAATTACATATTTTGAAATTTTGAAATCTTTCAACCTAGCTTTATCCACATTTTTTACTTTAAAAGAAACTGTTGGTAGCTAGCCTTTATAGATTGGTTAAATTTACAACCTGAACTTCACAAATGAATAATTTATTGATAAAATATTACATGCTCATAATTCGGGACGAATTATAGAAATGAGAATCTTCAGTATGGATTCGAATCCATGCTTCATCGATGAAGCATCGCTCCGCCAGCACAGAGCAATCTATTGTGTGAATATTGGAACGGAAGCAGACGCAGGTAGATAACAGAAAACCATTACTGAAGTGATGCCGATGAAAGTGAAGCTTTATTTATACGCACGGAGAATCAAAATACTAAATGACGTTAGACATAAACAAGTTGTTTAAGAACAGGAAGATCTCAAGTTGGGCGTAGAGTTTACCAAAGTCCGCAAAGTTATCAACTTGCGTCGCTTCATGCTCAGCTACTTCAACTGTAATAGCTGGAAGCAGATAATCTGAAGTTTGTCACTTTGAGCAAACTTCTATAATGTGATCCTTAATTACTTGCTCAGCAGGATTCTGATAGCGTTAAATATAACTTTGATTATATATGTTCATTTATAAGCGCAATTAGAAAACTATTTGAGTCATTGCTTAAGTAAACTGAAAAGACATTGTCTTATTAAAGTCATATTCTAAATATGGAGCAGTTACATGGAATTTAACGCTATAACGAAACGAAACTGAACAATGAATCATGCTAAAGCAAGGGAGAAAAAGTTTGAAGAAGAACCGCAAGTGTCGCGTTGCGATATTAGAAACCCTCAAAAAGAAAAAGGAATTTATATTAAATGGAAATGTTTTGAACGTTTTAGGAGTGCTGACAGGAATAAATACTTTTATTTTTGCTTCATTGGGTATTTGGTACTGGTATAAAGCTCGACAAACAGGCATAAAGTGATTTGAAACTTTATTTTAACGACAAGAATAATTAAGTAGGACTCACGGTTTGATGAATAAGTTATAAGTCGGAAGTTCTGTTCGACCTTTGATTATAATGGAGTTGGCAAGGAATCTGAAACTTCGCCCATTGATTTTATTAATAGAGTCAAAGGAAGTTGGAAAAGGATACGGACTTCGGAAGACCCTAACACTGATAATGTTGAAGCAAAAACGTATTGTATTTGTAAACATTAATGTTGATATCATTAATATTTCTCAAAATATTTTAGAGTGCACTCATATTCCAGCATATTGTTATCATGTCAGCATAATTTTCATTTCCAATAATATCCAATAGCTTATGTTAAGGAGTTTCCTTTTGTATCAGGTATGACAACCATATGACAATAATACACTGCTTATTTTTCGAAAAAGTACTTACACAAATAAATTATACAACAAAAGGTGTAGTAATACTTAAAGGGATGCATCTACCCATCAACCTAAACAACTTGCAAACAAAAGAATTGCGCAAAAAAACCACTTTCCATATCAAGGAGTTTTTGGGCGACCTTACATTATGATTTTGATTTTATTGCATGGGCGTAATAATAATATTTTTAAATGTGCACGAGTAAATAACAATTTTAGTATAACTATTAATAATAATGAAATAAGGGCCGAGATCGTTCTAAGCGATAAGGGCCAAGGGCGCCAGTTGTTACTTTATTCTAGTTTTAAACTTTCTTCTTTGTTATCTGTTATATTGTGGTATCAATAAAGAGTTATTATTTTACTAAAATAAGAACGCGCGTCGCATTTAAAAATGCTGAGTACATACTTAAACAAATTATTCAAATCAATTTTAAATTAAACGACGATAATTGGATGACCACTATGTTAGGCAATATTGTAATTATTACGAAAAATATTCTCTATCCGGCAATTTAGGATAGACAGTTGACAGTGTAAGGTTTTCTGGGGCCAGCTTCCTTGGAGTTGGATTACAAGCCCATTTTCTTTTGCCGATTAACTAATCCTTTTTTTATATGGGAAGTCTATACATTACATTGCGAACTTCGATATTATTTAGTATTATTCGATTTTATTCGATATAAGAGCACCCCCCTCTTACGTTTATGTAACACCTTTATGTAACACGTTATATACATTATTTACCATCATTATTAATATCACCTACGTACTTATATCAAGACAATCTCATGCTTTATAAGCTTAGTTAATCAGATGGTCCTACAAACGTGACCACTTTAACTTTCCGCACAAACTCAATTTGGTATTCAACTGCTGTAACAAGTCCAAAATCTCCACGGCCACTGGGGGTAAAACAATAACTGTAAATTCAACTGAGAACTCATTAAAACTGAGACCCGAGGGCGTGGGTTCGAGAAACTAGCACATGTCACCATATTATAAGAGCAACACATTCTTGTTCATTGAGCTATACTTAGTGACAATCGTTATTGAGTATATCACATTTTATAGCTTTGCAATCACAAATATAAAAGGAATGTCCTGTTTTTTATTTATTTATATATTTAATGAGTACATTTTTACATAATTTTTATTTTACATAGGCAATTTCTTATATGTATAACAATATAGAGGCGTACATAGCATTCGCCATAGCATTAGCTCGTTATAAATTAAATAATATATGAGTGAATAAAAACAACTGGAGAAAACTTAAATGATATGAACGAATACAATTGAAAAAACTTAGTCAAAATGAACAAAAATGAACGATTAGGTATTATAAAAATAGCATGAAAAAAAGATAATTAAAAATTAAACAAATAATAATATAAGATACTTTAAGATTATACATGAATAAAGAAAATAATAATAATATATATCGAAATAAATAATTAATGTAAGTGTTTTTAAGGATTGGTATTGTTATAATTGTTAATGGGTGTGTAATGCTCAATGATTTTTTTTCTGAATGAGGGAACGCTATCGTGAAAGCAGTTTTAAAATAAGCCAGCAGTCGAATTCCTAATCGGGTTTAACATAATCGGTTACCTACTTGATTGAACACTGCTTTTCAATTCGCATTTATATCTAAGTTAGTGAGTTAACAGAGGTCGATATGATCGTTTACAGTGAAGGGAAAACATCAATCAACATTTAGTTGATATTACCACTTGGAGCACGATTGGTTGTACATCGACGTTGGCGTATTTCCAAATCTGCTCCAGTAAAAATATTTGTATATATCATATGTTATACCTACAGTGTGTAAGCTATATATACTATAGAAGAGGAAGGAAAATTAAAACAAATACACTCCATGAGGATAAATGCTTCGATATAGGTTTCATTACAACTAACGATAGCAACAAGGACAAAATGAAGTGAAGTAATCATAGTAAATATTATTATAAATGTACGTATTGGTACTTATCCTATTCTCTGAAACAAAATCCACAAACACACTAGTAAAATATTATTAAAATAAATTTAGCACAATAATTATTTTTTATAAGAATCCACATGCTCTAATAACAAAATAAAAAGAGATAAAAGGTAATAAGAAGTTAATATATTGAATTTAAAATTAAGTACATTAACTCTATATCTAAATATTTTGTTTTTTATAATATACATCAATCGTCACATCTAGAAGTGCGTGCCCTTGACAATGGTTACTGGTTACCTTATTCTCTCTTGTTGGAACGGAGCCAAGTTATTTGTTCTACCGCATCACACCTTAATTTACTCGGCTCACATTGAATCTTATTGTTTTCACTATTATACCACTACTATATTACCATTAGATGCAGCTTTTTCTGTGACGGTGTTGTTTTATTTGACCCTTGACCAATCGCATTTTTTCCATAAAATGGGTTTACTTACAATTGCTCAATTATCCAAATTAAATTCATTTGGGCATTTTCGTAAGTAATGACGAGGGCGATGGCAGTTATAAACGTTCAGAGGGACGTAATAATGTTCATTGTTTCCAATAAAAAATATGAAAAATGGCACCCATAATGGCAGGCAGTCGGAGCGGTTGGCGTGTCGCCACGGTCGTCAGCCTCGCCTTGACCAATATCGGGGCTTGATTGGACACGTCCGTTTCACTGCATTCGCATATTGATTGCGAGATTTACGCGTTTTTTCCGTAATTTAAATGTCACGACATGTGATAGATCGACTAGTTATCATCATCATCATCGCTGATAAAACGGACACGTTTTAAAATTATTGCAGACTACCTACCTTAATATAAATGAGATGCAATTCACAATATCCAATTTTAAAACCAGTAAAATTATTTATGTAAGTAGAACAGTTATAAATCGTATTTAATTAATTAATGAGTGCGCGAATAAATTGCCTAGTAATTTGCAAAACATTGAAAAACTTATGTAAGCCTGCAACGACCATGGGTATTTGAAAAAAAACGGAATAACCCATTGATTACATGAAAATATGAATAAATGAGACCACCTGGCTGCATTCCCATAATTTTCTATAAATTGCGCTACTTAGGAATTCACCGCCGCGCCGCGCCGCGCAGTTCCGTCATTAAATATGCAGAGGTCTATTTTTATCGTCTACTTAATTTATACAATTATAATTTTATAGATACTTACTATCGTATCACAAGCTGCTATTTTATTTAATTACCTTTTTATTTTTATGCTAAGTATAAATTGTTCCAAAAGAGAGACATACATTCACGCCTTTTTTCCCGAAGGGGTAGGCAGAGGTGTACCCAGGACTCAGTCCTATAGTAAATACACCCACATTTCGCCAATATGTTATTGGTCCCATGTAATAGGGGGCGAGCCTATTGCCATCTACCGGGCACAGTTCCAGACTCCAGGCAGTTATTGAGATAATTTCTAATGGAAAAATCCAATTACATAACAGTGAATAACACGAGTAGATACGTAATTAATTACGTCCAACTACGCAAAAATCACATACGAGAGAGTACATAATGCAATATTTTCAAAATTTATAATAATATTGTAATAAATTGAAGACAATATTTTTTAACGGAAAATTTATAAAGATACGTTTATCATAGGCATACTCAATGTTTCAATATCATACTTACACACCTACAGTCACGCCATGTTCCCGGTGGGGTAGGCAGAGTGCAAAGACTTATTTCCCTCCACTTGCTACGATCCTGACATACAGCTTTCGCTTCGTTTCATGACATTCTTTATACATGCTCGTCGGTTGTAGGTACTTTTGACTAGACCTTTCCAATAAGAACAACGGCAATTTGTTCATGAAAAGCACGCCAAGGTCGAATCCTACCGACTTGACATTCACCACTAGCCTTATAAAATCTCTTCTGAAAATCTCCTTTCATCCATCATCTCCACATGTCAGAACCACCTGAGCATTCCTTTCTCTAATCTTTGATCACTACATCTTCTAACACACACTAAAGCGTTCCCTTATCTCACTATTCCTCATTTTGTCCATCAAGGTCACTCCAGTCATGCTAACACATACATCATACATAAGTGTAGGAATAGTACTCCTCTATGGACAGCCAGTCGTGTCTCTTTAGACACTTTCTGACTGTTCGTAAAGGTATGCAACGCGCCCCATTCACTTCCTGATTTCCTACCAATATTCTGTTCAAGTCGTCAGTCATACTTTCCATCCCTTCTAAACTTAGAACACAGGTATACTAGCTCTTTTTCACTTGTTCCATTTCTTGTTCCACCAATCAGTATATTGCAAACTGTCATACCATCTTCTCTTTCAAAAACCATTACTTTCGTCTTGCTTACATTCACTTTCATTTGCTTACATTCACTTTCATCCCTTTGCGTGTTAAAGCAGCGTTCGTAGTATCAACCATCAATTGCAACTCCTCATCCGACGATGCCCAATATGACCTGATCATCAGCGTAAATAGGTGGGAGGCATTTGACGGTGAACCCATTCATTCTTAACCCATACGTACTTTCTTTAAAATCTTTCAGAAATTATCTATGAATTGCCTATAAAATTCCTCAAACAAGTGTAAGCACCATCAGCCGAAAGACGTACACTGCTGAGCACCTATAGAACGCCATAAAGTATTCATTTGAAGGGGATTTCGCCGTAATCACCACGCTTGGCAAGCGGCTTGGTGATCGCAGTTGTTGGAATACTTGGTGCTGGAGAGCGCTGCTGCCCACTTTCCGAATATGTCCCTCTCTGCCGGATCTCACGGCTCCCACGGGATGAGAAAGAGGTCGCTCTATTATATATCCGGAAACCACACGGTCACGGGGGTTAATAAATGCATTAAATATCATAAAGCCAACTAGTACACATACATACATACATATTAGTACATACATATTTAGATAAAATTAATGTCCGCTAAGGTGACACTTTTCACAAGAATAGTACAAATAAATACATACAGAGAGATAATGGTATGTTTCAATGATAAACTCAATTATAGAGATTTACGTTATCAGAGCCAATTAAGAGATAAACAGCTTTAAACATAAATAAATATATTAACATTTCTTATCAGACCTAGGTAGCTAAAAATATAAAATAATAATTTAAATATAGGCAAATTACTTTGTAAGGCCAAATTACTTTGTAAGGCAAAGGTTACGCCTTTACAAGTTATCCGTTGTAATTTATGTGGGGTACTCAGTACATAGGTAAATAATTCAGGTACTTCAATGTATAAAGGTTTTCTAGATCTTCTTAGATATTTTTTTAAATTTTGTAAAATAAAGGCTTCAAATAAAGGCACTTAATTAAAAATAAGTTATAAATTAAATTAAGGAATAATGTTATCATAAAACATTTTTAACAATAATAAGACAAAAAGCAGACTAAGTAGGTACTTATTGATGCAAACAAATCTGCGCTATATACATCTAAGAATTTTTATAAGTTTAGAAATATATATTCGAGGCGTCAATGACGTCATCCATTATTACAACAGACAGCGAATTACGGGTATTTTGATAAATAAAACTATTTTACTCAGAATCGGTGAATATCCGTAATGTCTGGGGTGTTCTGGCATCGTGCCAGAAACCTGCGCACTATAAAACATTGCAAATACACACAGGAGACCTCCTGTCTCCTGTGTGTATTTGCATTTGTATCAGAGGAGGCAACTTTAACAAACGAAAAAACGAACATTATACATATATAATACCTTCTTCAATTTATGGCAGCTACTAACACTCGACTACATTATGTCCCCTTTGATCCGCTACCTCTTGAAATTGCACACACTTGTTTCTTATGAATTATGGAAGTGAAACTATCTTTGCAATACACATGTTAATTAAACTGACTCGTGTAGAATTTTTAACTAAATGAATAAAACATGATAAGTAAATGAGCCATTTATCGCATTCTCAATGATTCTCAGTGTTGTTTGTTTTAATTTATGAATAATAATAACCCTGAAACTCAGGTCGTTAAAGCATATTTTTTTAATGAATCCCTGGCTTATTAGATAGAATATTAGGTTCCGTATATTAGAGATTACCTCAAGCATTTGCTTTAAAATTTTCAGTGGTGTTATTTTACTCTGAATATGTGTTAGTTTTATGAGGGGACTTTGAATCACAACTTAATTCTGGCGAAAGCCAGAGTAGAGCGATAGCTCAAATGGATTAAAAGCTACTTTATAAGATCTTAACATCGCGAGATTTAACTAAATAACTAGATTTATCACAACGTAGAAGGTTTTTATTTTTACCTTGTTTAATCACTATAGGTATAATTTAACGTTCACATGTTCTTAAAATAATGTTTATTTTTTATGTTACCCACAATATTTAATCGACTTGACCTTGGACCTTGTTTTATTTTAATTTGGAAAATGATAAACTGAGAATCATCACGTAAATAATTGGGCATAATATGTACCAGTCTTTGTTATCGTACAAATTAAGACATATCAATTATAAATTAACAGTATCTATTTATACTTAATTTTTGTCAAAGCTGCAACTACTTATAAAGATTGTAGTTATTAAGCCGACCCATTAATTAAATTATGATTCTTCTTCTTCCTGCCCTTAACCCACATCAGGTGGGTTCGGCACAGCATGCCCTCTTCCGCCACTCCAGTTTATCTATCACTCATATATATTTTTTACTCTTATACTCATTCACACACCAACAATTAAATTATGTTTCAGTCACAATAATTCATAGTTGTTATAAATCAATCCTTACGGAACGCGTATTCTTAAGTTTCTAGAATTTCGTTTGTGACCGCTACCGTAAGTGCGTCAACTGACTGACGTCAATTATAAGTTTATTTCTGTCTCAAAGTGATTTATTAAACTTGTGCATTAATTGTTACTGACCACACAATATTCCTTATACTACCTACTACTTAAATAATACAAAGTTGGTATTTCCAACTTTTCAAGGCGAGTTAGTTTTATCGTTTATATTTAGGTAGATATGCCAGTTCCGGTAGTTATAATGTAAACAAGAATTCGGCATTTTAATGGTTATTATATTTTACTGATTTATAATTCCATACACATTGAACCCAATGTGACATTGAAGACATTCATGCCTACTTTTATAACAGACTTGTCAATAGGTACAGACGATAAAGTTTGTTTATCAACCTTCATGAAGGTAATCGCTACGAGCAAACAATTTAATGTTAATAATCACCAAGGTTAATTTTATACATGTAAATTAGGTACCAGTTTTAATAAAATTAATTAA
Source organism: Hemistola chrysoprasaria (assembly GCA_947063395.1). Classification (NCBI taxonomy): domain Eukaryota; kingdom Metazoa; phylum Arthropoda; class Insecta; order Lepidoptera; family Geometridae; genus Hemistola; species Hemistola chrysoprasaria. Next base: position 5,836,336 of record OX346720.1, on the reverse strand, counting down.
GTGGAAGTCTATCTTTTATATGTAATATAAAAGATTTTATAGTCACGGCAATCCTTTGGATTTCGTCGAGGTCAGGCGACACATTTTTATTATTATTATTATAGCATAATATTATATAACCAATAATGGAAAAGTCCCAACTGTTATAAATTATGACACCGACAACTTTAAGACAAATACCTACCATTATATTATTATCTCGTCAACTGAATTGATAATCAATTATTTTAATTTACGCGAGTTGTAGTCTGCTATGCCAAGTACCAACTGAGGCCCATGAGAAATTAATTCTCAACGCGGTCCGTTCCGATTGTGTGAAAGACCTCTCGAATGGAGGAGCACGGAGCAAGCACCGTTAACATGAATTTTAATGAGGAGGTTCTAAGTCGAAGACATTCTCTTATACCTAAATTATGCTATCTTATAAAAAGATGTAATCAATACCGACAAGAAGTGTTTTGAACATTTTATATGTATCAGGGTTGTTTTGAAAGTATGGATCTTTCAAAATTTAAATCCTTCCCTTCTAATATGTAAATCAGCCCCTCTGCAGTTATAGCTAAAACTTAAGAAAGTGCTCTTTATTTAAAAGAGTTGTATTACATGACACATAAATCACTAAGCAATTAGAAACAGTTTTCCGTGCCTCAAAGGAAACCGTCCGTCTGTCTATCTGTACCTCTGTCAAGACACTTTTGCACAGGAACGCGTGGAGGTATCAAGTTGAAATTAATATCAAATACTCAGCTCTACGGTCCCCTGTGGCTGTAAAAAAATCATAAGTACCTACTTCTAAGTTAACGCAATCAAAAGTTATGGCCATTTTACTGCATATTTCCATACTTTGCGCGTATGAAATGCGTATCAAAATTTTGTCATAATTTTATCGTTACCGTGGGCCAGGAATGCGAGGCATTGGTTTACGAGCTGCGTTTAAGGTTGGGCAAGGTTCGAATCTAAATTGATATGATCAGTTTTCGGATTTTTATTTAAAAAAAATCCAAAACGGTAAAAAAAAGTTGTGATTATTCACATGTTTGCTGTTTGTTGGTTATTTATTTTAGAATTATTGATTAATTACAACCAAAATAAATAGGTACTTAAGTAGGTACGATACTTTTAAAAGGAACAGAAGCGTTTTTACGATTCATTGTCCTCTTACCAGAATGCGTGTCTTGAAACGATCTCAGTGTCTTAAATATACCTGAAACAATAACAAAAAAACATAAGTTCTATAATAGTATTAAGTATAACGAGTTCATTAGTGTCAGGGTCAACAAACTGCAAACACTGATAAATGCGCGACCTACATCTCGGAGAGTGATAACGGCAGATATCTCTGGATAGATGCCAAAATGATGGTCGTGGTAACGTGATTTTCGATGCGATAATGTAGGTAGCAAATGAGTAATGTATATGTACCCGATTCCCTATCAATAATATAAAGCCGGTAAATAAATTGATTATGTTCAATGGGTAAGTACGTAACCAGAAGTGATAACCTGACGGCCGCGCGCTGATAATAGTTAATTGATAACATCGCGACCCCGTTCTCGGTAAATAGATGCCTACTTACCTCGTGTTTACATATATTTTATTGGTTTATTTTAGTATACTTCAGAACTGTTTGTTTAAATCCCGCTGTCCGCTGACGGAATATATTTTTAACTTTCGCTAATTTGAATTTTTATGGCGCTATAATTATTCTAGAACGACGCGACTAGCGGCGCTCCTTCACGGGGTCACTCCGCTCGCGCTCGCGACGCACCATTGAGTTAATTAATCGCCTGGTAAACTGCAGTTCCTCGCTTTAATCATTGAGCATAGACGCTGTTATTACTTGTACTTTATGGAGTATATTTATTGCCAGAGAACACTTTATTACACACGCGACGAAATAGCTCCTGCCCTCTAATAGGAACAGGTACGTTGATTGCAACTATATAATTGTCTGTTCTTTTGGGTTGTAACTTTATGATCTCCTCACTTTTCATAGTCGTCTAATTTCTGTTCACTTGCCTCATCCATGGTCATTTCATAGCTCATTCAAAGGGTTATTGCAACCAGTTAATAAAACTGGTACATCGCTTCATCAACATCACGATGCAACCATCCATCAAGAGCAATTGCCTCGGCGGGAGTCCGCTGACACCCCAACTATTATCTAATCTGTCCTAGTTACAATATTAACTGCATGTGTGCTTGTTATACGAACATCAGTGTCATAAATTAGATGAATTCGTTTTTTTTTTTGTAGACCTTATTTAATTTATACCAAAAGCCAAGCCAGCAAAGACAGACCGATAGCTAGCCGATAGAGTAGATAACATGAAAATGGTCATCAATCATATTTAAAAAGTGGTCTTTCTAAGAATGATAAATATCTAGTAGTAAAATACCTTATTAAGCTACTAAACATAAGGCAAAGAATATTATGTTGGTACCTAGTACCTACAAAATCTAAGACATATAAGGCTTAGTTTAATTCATTCATAATTTTCTTAAACTATCATTATATGCTAACCATGTGGGTAATTCAGCTGTTTCTAGATGTTTATTTTCCTCTTGGAAGAACAATATTACGTGTTACGTCATATGACTACAAATTAACGAACACGGACGTTAGTTAGACAAAGACCAAATCAAACAACTTGTATATTCGTAATTCTAACAGCCACTCGAAATGAAATAAATGAAGTATATTTGCGAGTAAACAAACATGTGGCAGCAGCTGTGTTCAGATCAAATTTCTAATTCGTACAAAGGTCAAGTGGTTCAAGTCACAAACATAACGAGTGTTATCTTACAATGAGTAGTTCAGTGGAAGTCGGCCATTTGATGCCACGGGCCGCGATTCATCGCCAGTTCAACCGAGCCGAATGTTGCGTGTAGTTAGTAATGTAACCACGTCCTTTGTATTGTGTTTCAATTCAATCAATTACTTAGTACTCGAAGGAGAAATACATATTCTAGAATTTACATGGGTAGCGGAACTCCTGTACCTAAACTGCGATACCGATTACTGAACCCAATAAGTACAAAATTGAGAGCTCAATAAAATTTGTAATATGAAAGAACATTACTTAATGAAAATAGTTTGATATACGACATAAGGGTTAATAACTGTTGATGTCTTCTTGATACGACTTGTAGGTACGTATTATTTAGGAGAAATATACAATATTATTCACAATAACCTGCATGAGATAAAACATTAAACAAGAGTCTAGAATCTAGAACCTTACGTCAGCGCATCCATATATTTATGATTTACTAGCTGTGCCCCGCGTAGTCTTCGTTCCCATGGGAATATCGGGATAAAAAGTACTTTTTATGTTATTCCAGGGTCTAAACTATCTACCGGATTTCAGCCCGATCATTTCAGTATTATATATTATATTATATTCAGTATTACATTTTGGCATGAAAGCTATAGAATCAACTATCCATCAAACCTCTCAAACTTTCGCATTTATAATATAATAATCTATTATTATTAGTAGGATTATTATGAGAGTGGAGACAAGTACCTAATACAACACGGTAAAGAATAAATTATAACATTAGAATGCTTTTAATATGTTTCGCATGATAGATAGTTCATCAATCACTGAGCGACTAAATCCTAATTCTATTATAAAGGCGAAAGTTTGTAAGTATGGATGTATGTATGGATGTTTGTTACTCTTTCACGCCAAAACTACTGAACCGATTGGGCTGAAATTTGGTACGTAAGTAGCTTAGACCCTGGAATAACACATAGGGTACTTTTTATCCCGATATTCCCACGGGAACGAAGACTACGCGGGTGAAACCGCGGGTCACAGCTAGTTCTATATAATTACTATACTCTTCTACTACTCTACTACTCTTCACCAAAATTATTCTCTGATATTTGCATAATGTTGTCCAAATACTTGATTCAATATCAGTTCATGTTTACTACTCGTATTAAAAGCATTCTCGTTACTTTCTCTTATTTTATTAGTTTAAAAAGTAGTATAGCATTTGATGCAATAAATAAATTATGCGAAAAGATTCCCAAAGCTTGGCTTCCCTTCTATTATTAGATGCCAAGAAAAGAAGCATTAAAAGTTGGACGGTTCTTTTGAGAAGTTTCTTAACTTCGCGGGAGGGCGGCCGATATAGAACTATGTAAACTGTGATTTATAATAGCTTGAAAGTTCCTTGACAACTTATCAATTATTCAAACTTAATGTTTGTAATTTGGATTTTTCTTTGTTTTGTCAAGTAACGAGGAGTCAAAAAGTTTTATCTGAAATTATGTAATTCCATTATACTGACTGTATAAGGTTTTCAACGTAATATAACATCGCTCCTTGTTTCTCCGAAGGATAAAGCAGAGGTGTACCCATTCCCACACTAGTCTTATGTAACAAGGGGCAAGCCAATTGCCATCCACCGAGCACAAACCCAGGCTCCAGGCTATTACTGAGAAAACTCTTAATTGAAATATTCAACTTTTTGCATGACAAGTGAATTAAACAAATCTTATTCATTACTTATGTAAGTACATAATATTATATAACCAATGAATCCCTACAGTCATGCGACATAATTTATTAAATATCAAAGTGATTTAGAAGTAACTATTTATTGTGATCTTCTCAAAGTCAAAAAGATTTTCAAATAGGTCACAATCTACTAACACTTTTGCAAGTCAATGAAAATAAACAGTAATGAGTCTACCGTGCGTTCGGAAAGATATTCCGTAAACGATTATCCAATTAATGTTTGTAGAAACGATTACCTATTTATATAATCGTATGAGTATAATATACAACTTACAATAATAAAATAGTATTAATAAAATATCTCGTTGATATTAATGATATTCAAATAACCTGTTCGGCATTAGCCCAGTTGCTTCAACTTCTACCGAGGTTAGGTACATTATGAAATAATGCCCATATGAGAACGTAAATTAACATACTCGTTTATTATTATGGACTCCACTTTATAATATATTAGCATGTTTATTTAATGTCAGCTAATATATTCGTGAATTTGGTAGATTCAAGATTCCAATTATTGTCAAAGATTATTTTCATCGGATCAATGAGAAACGATTAACATTTTTTGGGTTCTCATAGCTTTCTCCATTTTAATGGGACTATACAATTATCATTTTGTCACTTCGATATATTTTGTCACAGTTGTTACTTCCATTGCCGTATATGCACATTTAAAGAAAAATATTGTAACGTTTCGAAGCTGCGAAAGCTGCGCTGCGGTGCGAATTGTTTACATTTTTTTTTACACAAACAAAAAATGAGGTCTGCATTCGTTGCCCTTCCGAGAAATTAAAAGAACTTTTTGTAAGTTAACAAAAGGCGCTGCTTTCCACCCAAACGCTTTGTGTGCCGTAATTATAAGTAAGAATAACTTTGGGAATCTCTTTTGTTGCGAGAGGGGAGTTTTTCTAAGCGGGTAACGACCGTAGCAGGTGGTGAACAAAATGGCGGCTGTTATATTATAGACGCACAAAAAACGCAGCAAAAACCTGTGGATTGGAACATGTTTGGGCCTCAATGTCAAATGAAGGTCGAAGCGAAGTTTGTGCTTACTGAGAATGTTTTTAAAGATGTTATTCTATTCGATAGTTGGCAGGTTAGTATAAAATGTGTTTTATTACGTTAGCATTAGTTTTTAGAGGCGGTTTAGCATTGGCAGTTGCTTTCAGCTTACCCATTAGAGGCGGTTTAGCATAGCAGTTGCTTTCAGCTTACCCATGACCGAAATGATAAAGACAGCTTCATATTGTCTAGTTCTACTTACATACGTACGAAATACGTAGGTATAAAAAACTAACTAAGCTATATACCAACTACCAACCTATAGAAAGAACATCCTTTCCACACGCGACGAAGTTTGTGGTTAAAAGGCCCGTCTTTGTATTCATCCGGTCGAGTCCATTAATATAATGAAGCCACAACGGCAGCACATCACGTTCTAGCAGTGCCCACGTCCGCGTGTGCTACATAAGGAATGCTCAGTATTATTATTACGCCAGGGAAAAGCTCACACCATATTTTTTCCACGGCATTCAGGTAGCGCAACAAAACCGCCCGAAAGGGGAGCGCCGCCGAACCGGTCGAGGGAAAAAAAAGCCTATCCTTTGTATAAGCAAGGGCATAAATCATGCGGGATCACGATTCACGATCGAGAACGGTCTCATGCTCGTCTCGCTCCATTCCACTCAGCTAATGAGCCTTCAATCAAGGTCGACTACAGAATGTTGCGCCTCCTACTAATTTGTACTTACGCTTTAAATAATTATTTTTCTAAAAAGGGAACGTACCTACGTAATTATTGAATAATGAAGGAAGTATAGGTAGTAGGTTCCTAGTCCCTTCAACGTAAGTAGGGTAATTCTCTTAAAAATATTATTTTTTTATGATCTTGGACACTATCAATTGTCAATATATTATTTATTAGAACATTTAATTAGAGGTAAGTTAATAAGTTGGAACCTAATTAAATCTTTGGATAGGATGGGACCAAATTTTTGAAATAGGATCTATTCTAGAATTAAAGTAACAAATATTATTGTTATGTATTAAAGTAATAAGTCAGGAAAATATTTAAGATAAAACATTGAATGATATTAAAGTTATGTAAGATAAAACCGAGATTATATATTTTATTAGAACAAGGCACTTATCTGGGGTATAGTATAACAACAATAGCAGCATTGAACAAAGTCATTGTGTGAGTTTGAAAACAAACATTTCTCATTAGTGCGAACCTCCATTGTTCTGCGAGAGGATATAACGGACCGTGTCGGTTTACTACGTCAACCGTCAACCGAGACTACTCCGAGGATAATAAATGAATTACGAGTGACGACCTCTGGAATCTGGAATGTCACAGGCCACAGGATAATAAGACTGGTCTCAGGTACAATTTTCTATTAACGTACCTATATACCTACCTATAAATTCAATTCCACGTTACATATTACTATCTCTCTGTTCTCTGTGAAAAATGATCTTTCACTTCATTAGCTTTGGCTATCAGATTGATGATTTACCTAGGTACTACCAGTTTATATGTATTATCTATGCTAGGTACTTACTCTAATAAAATTACTAGGTAAGGTACTTAGGTATACCTTACCTACTTCCTCACGTTGGAAAAGTCATTGACTTTTCCTTCGTTACAAAGAACGTCATTACTTATTGTCACAATGTGACTTTGTACTAACTCTGTTTTTCCTCGAGTACCTACCTACTAGAATAAGTTATTTAATGTACATAATTACTTTGTTATTTTTAATGTGTGTATCTTTCTTTGGTAAACGGCTAGAGGGTCAATGGACGACAAACCTCGGACCAATTCGCGACATGAGATTGAATAATAAGTTGATTACGATCGGGCTCAAGGCCGGCAGCCATTGCTACGCGTGCGGCGGCCATCTTTCTCGGGCAGCATCGTACGCCTAAGCCGTAGTAATAGTTATTATTCTTTGCGCTAAGCTCTGTGTGCAGTGTACAAACTTAGAACTAGCCTTCCACCCACGGCTTCAGCTAAGTTTTTATAAACGTACCCCACCTACACTTATTTTTTAGCAACAAAGTTTAGTTCTGCCAGGGATCCTTAAGTCATGTAGAAATTAGCCCCTATTGGCAATTGTTTTTTATTACACACATAGATTTTGGTGATTTACAATTATTTGAGTTAAGACGTGCGTTTCCGATTTTGTTTCATAGGTAATACTTTAACTAAAGGTAGGTGGTACTTACTCAGGGTCCAGCCGTTATGGTCCCATACTTAACAGCACATTGTCCCTTTTATTTTCCGCATCTACGTGGTTAATTTACCTATATAAGGTAAATAAACCACAACAATAAAAAATTTGCTTCCTAGATAACTTAATTGTTTGGCTTTAGGTACTTATATCGGCGTGTTGTAGTGTAAGCTTCTTACTACGTACACGTACCTAGTAAGGTAGAATTGAACAAAAAAATTATAATCTCCTAATTTTTGTGTTCTAGAGGGATGCCTCCCGCTGGTCCCATGCCAGCTGACCTCATTCGTCACCAATGGTGACAACTGGGAATTAAGTTTCTTTTAACTAGGAAAGTGCAACGAGCAACGTGGCACGGCACTACACGACGCGCCTTAGTACTCTGTTCTGAGTCCGGCCCCCGGGCCCCGGGCATTCGGCAAATCACGTTGCGAGTCGAGCCGCGAGCCCAACCGCGCCGGCTCGCTTGCTCGACTCCTACCGGCCGGTACCCACAGCCCGCTCCGCCGCTCTCAGTCTTGCGTCACCCGCGCATGAATACGCTTGTGAGTGTAGCGATATCGTGCACTGGATACTTGTCAACTCCGTAACCGAATTGGAGACCACGACTTTACGCTCCGCTTTCAATATATTTTAATGGCGAAATGAATAGCAATCCAGATAATATTTGCGCCGTGCCGAAATGCACCGGCTATGGACGAGAATTACCGATTATATCAAACGATCCTGTGAGGTGAGCATATAACATTATTTTATTATGTATAATCTATCTTATATATATATTATGTATATATAAGAGGGCGATCCTATTGCCACCTACATGCCTATTACATGGGACCAATAACATACTGGCGAAATGTGCATTCTTTTCTTTAACTTTGTCACATCTTCTAACACGCCAGGTACAACATTCACTATCATATCAGCGGGTGCTGATCCCACACTTAAATATGGTGGTGAATGTCACATATATATTATGTCCATAATAGAAGTCTCTATGGATAGCCAGTCGTGCCATTTTAAACACTTTCTGACTGATAAGCGACGTCCCGTTCCATGCACTTAATTTCTTTCCAAAACTCTTAATTCAATGTCACAGTAATGCTTTTTCCACCCGTTGTAATTTTTTAACCCAGATGCCAGATAACACTTTTATCAGTTCTCTATTCATCTATCAAATAAAACATTGCAAACTGTTATACATTCTTCACTTTCAAAACCTATTACTTTCGTCTTGCTTACTTACAATTATTTACTTTTACCCATTTGCTTGTTAAAGCTGCATACATATTATATTTACCATCGTTTACAACTCCTCCTCCGATGGTGACAATATGAGCTGATTATAGGGGGCATTTGACGATCAATTAATTAATTCCTATCTTTCCCCTATCCGTCCAGACTGGTTGCCTGGAAGAGATCGCTTAAAGCGATAAGGCCGCCCATTGTCAACCAAGAATTAGTTTTATTTTATTTTAGTTTAAATATGTTTTATGTTATTTTGGTGATAATAAAGAGTATTCTATTCTATTCTATTCTATTCATACGCACTTTCTTTTAAATCTTTCAGATAATTGGATCTATAAATGTGATTTTGGTTAGATATAATATATATTTGTATTTTGCGTATTGTTTCAGGGCTAAAGAATGGCTTGCACAGATAGGAATACCAAAAGATGCGATGTCGGGAAAAGTAATGGTTTGCAAAGTGCATTTTGATATATTGATGAATAATAGAAAATATGAGTTAAGGAAAAAAATGACAACAGAGGTTATACAAGATGAGGATTCGAACAGTTCAGACTTATTAATTCCTACAACATCAGAAACATGTACTTACGAGGCAAATGAAGCGGGACCATCTAACTATAACCTTACTAAGCGTAAAGGGGACGAAAACTTTAAAGAAGTTCAAAAAAATAAAAAGAAACCAAAGGTTTCAAATGCAAGTTCTGAATCTCAAACCGGCGAATCAACTCAAGTTTATGAAATTCTAAATATGCTTCAGGATAAATCTTTGGAATTTCGCGAACAAGTTGGTTTACACCTACATTTAAGGAACCCGCTATTGTATAAAAGGTATCATAAAACTATAGATTTGCCATCGATACCAGAATTGAAAAATGTTTTCGAAGAGGACCAAATATCATTCCAAAAAAATGCACCAGTCAACAAAAAAATGTTGATTATGAAAGTCGGTAAGATGACTAATTTAGAAAAACAATGTGTCCTATGTATAAGCGAAGTCAAGGTGAAACCTAATTTATATTATGATGTCAAATTTGATAAATTATTTGGATTTTCCGATATTGATGATACACAGAAACCAGAGCTTGCTAATTTGGCACTGGTTCTTACAGTACAAGGGATATATTCAGAATGGAAACAGATTGTATCTGTTGTATTTGTTACAGAAAAGAACAGTGTTAATTTTCGCAGTCATCCCAATTTAAAACTATGGATCACGCAAAACATTCGCAACTTATTTGATATTGGATTAAACGTGGTGGGTTTTGTATCACAATCTTCATATGACTTGTCTCCTGAAAATAAAAGATATTTTCATGTAACTGGGTATAAAAACAAAAAAATTGTGTACTTATACGATATAACATATCTGTTTAAGCAATTCTACTCCTACTTCCTAATAAGTGAGTGTAGTATTCAATCGCATGGAACAGCCGAAATGCAGCATATCCTGGATTATTACAAAGTAGATAAAGAGAAAGAGAAAGGGGAAAGACTGACGCCTAAGTTAACCGAAAGACATTTTGAGGTAACTGAAAATATTGAGAATATCAGCATAAAGCACGTAAAAGAAGTCATAAGTTTGGAAACTGCTCAAGCTATGGCTAAATGTATCGATGCTAAACTCCTTACCAAATCTGCTAAAGCCACAATACAGTTAATAACTATGATGAGAATGCTGTTTGATATGCTACATTCTAATAACTTGGACCCGTTAGTTGTTGCAAATTCTGCAAAGGGTACACAAAAACAAGTACTTTATGAAACGATAAAGTTTTTACAAAACATTAAATTGACTAAATTAAACAGTATTGAAACTGTGCCAAAAGAAGATACTTTTCTGGAACTAATACCAATAACTATTGTGTCAATATTAACATTGTACGACGATATTAAACTAATTATGGAATTTAGGCGTTTTCCTACAAAACAGCTTAGCTTAGCTAATGTCACAAAATTTTTTGATCGCATCCGAAAGAAAAGTAAGAATGGCAGCGAACCAACAAGCAGAGAACTATTTACAGCTTGCAAGAATGCCTTGTGGTCGAGCATGTTAAAACCTGTCCTGGCTAAAGATAAGGAAACTATTGATGCCCAAGAGGGTTTGGGTCAAATATCAAATTTTATTTGTCAATTTAAATGTCAACCTAAAAAAGGACCTACTATTATAGGTAAACACATCAACATTATGTGTTCCGACTATAATACGTTTAAGTTGAAGAGAAGAGATGATGTTCTATTCATTGCCGGATTTGTATTAAAGAAGTGCTTTGATCGACATCAGTTTTGTTCTCAAATGAAAGAATACATTATTAGCATAGATAGAACAAGTTCCATCGGTAAATTAATTAACGACGAGGGTCTACAAGACGTATGTTTGGTGCCACATGAAAAATTCATAGACTTCATAGAAATGATGGAAATAATGTTCCGGTCCATAATGACGTCAACTGTTGGTGAATTAAGCAGTAAGAAATTACTTAGTGGATTACTGGGTTTATTGCTGCCTGTCACTTTCCCGATGCCGTGCGAATGTTTCCCATTATTGTTTGCGAAAAAACTGTATCTGCGGATAAGAATATTTAATATGTTGAAATATAACCGTAGATTGTTAAAAGCGGGTAAATTAAATTTTGTTATTTAACAGTTTTACTAGAATCGAAGACTGGCTTGGTTGCTTATGTACCATTCGTTACTCTGCCTTAACAGGCCGGTGACCGACAAATTCCCCATACAAACGATACACCTAAATTATTTACAAAAAGAGCATATTTTCAAACATTAGTATAAAAATATTAATTCGGTATGAGACACCAATTATCTAAGTTTCTAATTATTTTTTTATATTAAAAATTCAAAATTACGTCGTTTGACATAATATAAATATTTTGAACTTAAACATAACATAACCTAGATAACTAGTGTCTCATCCCCAATAACATCATTGTGTGGTTGGATAATGTTCTGATTGTAAATGATTTAGGTATAACGTTTGTATGGCAATATCTTCGCAAACATCTTAAGATCTGTTATTAAACATAGTTTGCATACCACATAACACACACATCACGTAACACACGCACTTACGCAACACATAATATTATAATTTATAATAATAATTTGAATGTATATTATAACAGAACCGGTAACCCCAAATACACTGCTCGAGTCAGTTCATATGGTTTATGTGGACAACACATATTGTCAGTTTCAAGCCGCCAAGATTCCTACAAGGCCTTCGACATGCCTAACGACTGCCCCCTACATATCTTATAGGAAACAGCCGGGACCTACAGTTTAACGTGCCATTCGAAACAAGCCCAACCGGAACATTCGCCCAAGCGAAAAGTCCACATGGTGAGATTCGCTCCAGGGATTCGGGATTTAAAGCTGGGCATATTCCCGCTGGACCATGGACGCTACAAGTAAATACCGAGTTTATCATACGAGTAATTGTGTAATTGTAACTTGAGGTAATATTATAAATATGAATAAATTAAATTGAGTAATATATCCTGTGGCTTTCTGATTGAAGTGTTTTATTTACTAACAAACTAGACACATGGTATTCTGCGTATTTTGACTAGGTAAGTTTTACAAAATATGTATAGGTAAAATGTATTTATCAGATGGAAAGAATAAACGGCAATATTTTTTGGATGTATGGAAATAAGCTTAACCCACTATAAGAAACAAATAAAACAAAGTCGTGTTAATTATAATTACACCATTTATAACTTGGGACCAATTTTCATGATTTTTAGGGTTCCGTACATTAAAAGGATTCCTTGTCGTCATCACGTCGTTGTCCTTCTGTCTGTCTGTCAGTATGTCCGCCTGTCAAGACTTTTTCTCGGAAACGCGTGAATATATAAAGTTGAAACTGATATCAACAACTGAGGTCTATGTACTGGTCCCTTGCTGCTGTAAAAATCAAACTTTGCCCAATGGACTTAAAACCTCCAGGATACTTCCCGTTGGCCTAGCATCATGAAATTTGGCAAGAAAAAGATATAATATCACGACGAAGAATTTGGTGGAGTCCAGCCTAAGTAAGTAAGTACCTCTACATAATATGCAAAATGAACGGCCAACGTTTCATTTCACCTTATATTTCGAAGGCAGCCGCCGGCTGCATCGGTACAGGTTCCTACTAAAGAGGCCGGTGATAAATTCTTCTAGGAACCGATTAAGATTCGACAGCAAAATTCCCTTTAAGGGCATCATGAATCTTCGAGCTCGAGGCGATTAGAAAGGGACGAATGTATGTAAGATTATCGAGATAGAGCTCGCACGCCCTACTCGTTTATTATGTTGGGAAACCGGTCTCGCGAGCATGTTATTATGTACCTCCTTACAACTGCAGAGGGTAAATAAAACACGTAGGTAACGGAGAAGGGGCGAGAGTGGCTAACCAACGCAACGATAATTGTGTGGAGAATGCATTTGCACGGACCTGTGAAAAATTCTCGACCTCCACGCTCTTGACGAGTCGTGTCAGAACATTTTATTATGAACAGATATAATATATCCTGTACTCACTAGAACGAGATTTTTCACAATCACAACGATATTAATGTCACTACATCTTCTAACACGCCACAGCGTTCCCTTATGTTGAATCCAATCTATTGAATTTCTACAAAACAGAACCAATTAATCCACTAGTAGGTAATCGATAACGCTTTCGTAGGTATTATTACTGATATTACTCGAGCACATCGAATCGTTCTTGATCGATGGTTGAAAAAAAAAACAATTTAGTTTAAAATAAAAACTGCACTTGTCTCGAGTGCGGTAATCGAGATCGCCGAGACGATAAAGTGTAACAGAAAATTATAGCAGCACTTAGTTCATGTAAGGGGTAACGGTGAACCGTGGTGAAAGTACACATGAAATAACGTAACGTTATATCGATGAGCGAAGGATTGCGACCAGCTTTAACACGCCTTAACCGAATCTTAAGGTTCTGTTACAGGTTGACCGGCTAAAATGTACAGTCTTAATCCAGGGTCTAAGCTACCTTACATACCAAACGATCCAGCAGTTTTTGTGTAAAAGAGGTAGAAAACACATACCCACACACTCGCATGAACTCATGCGCAGGCACACACAAACAAACGCACAAACTTTGGCATTTACCAATAAATATTTTTCTAATTGCCTTCGCATTTAGAAGGGGTTGTACGTGCAAGTTTTATATTAATCTCGTATGACTAAGTTATTGAGACATTTTTATTATGAACTAAGTAGTCTATGGTTGATATAAAGTGGAATTATTACTTACTAAGCCTGAAACCACTCGCTGCAAAACTAGTCTGATTATTAATTGATACATACCTGAAACAATAGAAAGTTATATAAGTACAGTAGGTATAGTAATAACTTTTTAATTAAGAAGAAGTTAGTTATGTATGAATCCCAGCAACAACATTTTCATATAAAATGTTGCCAAGACGGAACTATATGGCTCGTATTGTAGATATATTAGATCTCATGTAGAGCCATAAGCTTTTAACTCTACATGCCCAAACTCTACATCTTTGTCAAAATATGCCTTTTTACAATACACATTTGAGCGAAACAATATGAATCATCCAAAAGTAACATTTCAACACGCACTGCACGTTTGCGCCAAAAATGCAAATGATATTGTTTGTGACCGCAACGGAAACGGCGCAGCCTGTCAGCCACTTGTGCTAGTATTATTATGTACTAGCTGTGCCCCGCGGTTTCACCCGTAGCGTAGCCATCGTATTTGTTTGGAATATCGGGATAAAGTTCCCTCCTATGTGTTATTCCAGGGTCGAAACTATTTACATACCGAATTTCAGCCCTATCGGTTCAGTATCTTTGACGTAAAGAGTAACCAACATCCATCCATCCATCTATCCATCCATTCTCACAAACTTTCACATTTATAATATTAGTAGGATAAGTAACATAGAATGTTGATTTTGATGATAGATTTTTAAGTTAGGAATTGTAAAAACTTTGTAAAAGTGTTTTAGATTTTTTAGTATAGAATAGAATACTCTTTATTATGACCAAGGTACACAGAATAATACAATCAACTTAAAAATTAAATTATTCTTATTGGTCGACAATAGGCGGCCTTATCGCTTTAAGCGATCTCTTCCATGCAACCAGCCTTTGGACGGATAGGGCATGATAGGAGGAGTAGGGGGTGGGAAAGGGTATATTCATTATATAATATAATAAATACATACGTACATACATTTACGCCTTTTTCCCGAAGGGGTAGGCAGAGGTGTACCCAGGACTCAGTCCCATAGTAGATACACCCACATTTCGCCAGTATGATACTGGTCCCATGTAATAGGGGGCGAGCCTATTGCCATCTACCGGGCACAGTTCCAGACTTCAGGCAGTTATTGAGATAATTCCTAATGGAAAAATCCAATATTTAACCCTGCCTGACCTGGGGATTGAACCCGGGACCTGCTGATTGGCAATCGAGCATGCGCCCTCTACGCCACCGAGGCAGTCATATAATATAATATAATAATATGGGCGAACTTCCACACACGGTGATCTAGTCCCAAACTAGGCTAGAAGCCTGTACTATGGTAACCAGATGACTTATATACATACTTATATATGCTTATAACACCCAGACACAGAGCAAACAGACATGTTCATGCACACAAAATGTTTGACCTGGCCGGAGATCGAACCCGGGGCCTGCGGCACAGAAAGCAGAGTTATTATCAATTAAGATCTTATTATGACTAAATTATTATATTATTACTATATAAGTATTAAGTATTGTGTTTTAGGGTCTTTGAACATCGGGATTTTAACTGTAGATATTATAACTTTAGATACCTCAATCTTAATACAAACCCATAACAAAAGATACTCCTTTAAAATTAAAAGGCGCAACTGCATAATAAAGCTTCAATACGGATAACCAACGCTGTCGTTCTATTCAGTTTAGGAAGGGGTTATTAGTGACGCAAAGATTGGGGGTGACACTGCATTCCGGCACGATTTTCCACCGCCACCCCAAATGCGCTAGACGAGTCACAATTCCCCCACCCCTAGCCTCTACCTCTAACCCCCAAGGGAGATAAGGGTGGTCGCGTGCCACCACCAGTTTCGTCTGCATGCAAATTTAATGCTGTTATTCTTATTCAGACTTTACAAGGGCAGTAGGGGAGTAAAGTATGATAAAGGGGCATTTTGTATAATGTTAGCAGTATCTCTAAAGTTCACGTGTAATTTTAAACATGTCTTGGGAATATTTATCTATTATTATCGCAGTATTTATTATACTGTGTACTTATAATATTATTTACTACTATTTATTGCTGGTAAAATGGTATATACCTTTTCCCGAAAGTACAGAACAGATAACGTATCGAAAGATTGAGATTACGCATATCTGCATTTGTGGACCATTTACTCCTTGATAACTTCAAATAATACAGGGACATCGCGTTCAGCTTCAAGGATGTACAGTACGTTTTGAGCTTTGACAGAAGCTATGAAACATTGCACTTTGCATGTAGATGTTGTTTTATGTTTGAATATTAAGTGGTGTACAATAATAGTAGAGTCATAGAACTATTATTTATTCTGTGGTAAAGTCCAACCAATACTGAGAATTTACTGTTCGCAATTGTACCTAGAGTATCTTCTTTTTTTTTTTTTTTTTTTTTTTTTTATGATAGCGAGTGACAAGACGAGCAAATCAGGTGCCTAATGTTAAGCATCATGATTACCCATATCTGACACAGTGCCACCCAGTGTTTTAAAATTCAAAATTCTGCGCGGCACTGCACTGCGCCTGTCACCCTGAGATATGAGTTGTTGAATCTCATCATGCCCAGTAATTTCGCTGGTAACATTGCCCTTCATACCGGAACACAGTAATGTTTGAACATTACTGCTTGGCGGATGAATAACTGGCAAAGGACTATCCCTAGGGACAGCCCTGAAAGATTGTATTTATCTGATAGATCTATCTGAAGTTATAATTTCACCGTAAGATTGTAAGAACCGTTAGTTTATAATTAATCTAGTGAGATTATAAACTGTCAATAGATAGTAAACGGACACTAAAATGTTTAATCTAACGCTTACATTTCGTTAGTTTATAAACTGACCATGTTCAGCCGCCGAGTTGCGATTTATCCCTGTTTTGCACATTCGTTCGACCAATCCGCGCGCGCCTGGCGTTTCGCGTCACAAGCAGAATCATAATTCGACGGCTGGACATAGTCCGTTTATAAACTAACAAAATGTAAAGGTGTTAGATTGTTAATTTTAGTGTCCGTTCACAATCTATCGACAGTTTATAATCTCACTAGATTATAAACTAACGGTTCTTACAATCTTACGGCGTCATATATACTATTATATAAATAGTGTCAAAACGTAAGGTAAAGTTTTCTCATAATAAATAGACCGTATCCGCGTCACCACTGGTTTCTGTATTAGATATAAACTCAATGGGGCAGGGGCATGATAATTCAGGTATGTATAGGGCACCGTGCCTAACGAGAAGAGCAGCCGACGAGTAATTTGCAGCCGACGCGATGCGTTCAACTACAAATATGTAAAGTCGTATGCATAGATATGTAAAATTATGCAAACTGCGTCATGCTCACGAGAGCCGCACGCAAAATTTGCTACAATCTCGCCGGCGAATGCAGATTGCTTCGTTACTCGTTACACGTAACAGAATGTCAAGCTACTAGTAGATAGGATTTAGAAACTGAGTATTTGTATCTTAAATGCACTGCGCAATTCACTATCAGATAAAAATATCAGCTCTTGATATAAAAGTTAGTTTTATAAATTAAATCTCATTTTTAAACGTATTTATTTAAGTCCCTTATAACATTGTTTAATTGGCAAGTTGTTATTCAAACCGATGTAACCGCACGAAAAGGGATAATAACGTGATTAATGAAGTCCTTTCTGCGTCCTCTATCAAAAGATAACACACGACGCGACATATACACATAGAGCAATACATAGATATATGAAGATACTTACTCGTATTATAATAACTGGGTCAAATAGCTTACGGAATATAGCAATCGAGCAGCAAATCAACAAACTAAGAATAGCAACGGATCAATAAGTGGGGGTGAGAATATAGAATATAGAGTGCCCCGAATGGCTTCCTTTTATATTCCTGCTGAATAGAACTGCTCGACTTTGCTAGTGGTATGTACTAAAGTAATACGAATAGGTAGAAAATGATAAAGATAACTAATGTGGGTACTTTCAAATCCCTTTGTGACACAGAATAAGCAATGATCACTGAATATCCACACAGATAAAGGATGATTTGGTATTTGATTGATAGCTAATGGAACCCAGTCCGACATTAGGAATTGGGATGCATAGTTAGAGAGCAACACACGCAGGCGTCACAAACATGGTCGTGGCAAAACCAATTAAAATCAAATTACTGGGTAAACAAGAGACCACGTAAGCTTATCCAATATCCTAATTCCGAGAACAGACACAAAGGGATGTCGCTACCACATCGCTTTGTGAACACGACAAACACACGACCGTTGAGTGCTTTACTATTATAGCATAGGAACATTTACAGCATGATTTGCGGCTAGCTAGAACCAAATACGTTTTGTTAATAAATGACTTATAAGATTTAGATTTTAGATAGAATTAGAATGAGCTTTAATTAATTTCACTAAATATATAGAGATAAGATGCCGTGTGCATATAACTTCCCACTGTTTCACTGCTTTTAATAGGGTAAAATTTGTGAAATGCATTGTTTTGTATTGATTGATTGATTGGGACCTATTTGAAAGCTTACAAGAAATTTTTTTAACCCAACCACAGTCCTAATTTGTCAAGGATCTAATTGCATAATTGGAACTGTGGTTGGGTTAAATTACAAATGCGCATAAAGGTGATATTTTTATATCTCCTATAGTATTTTTAAACAGAACAATTTCACGTCCTTTCATATTAAAATAGGTGTTTAAAAATAACTTTTAGCTTGATTTCTGGTTTCAGCGTCCTCAGTAAGCTTCCAAACCCTTCCATGTAGCGGACAAACGTGACTCAAGCCGCACAAGTATTTAGACACGCGTAAAACTTGCACAAAACATTTTCAATTATGTAAAGCAGTATTGTTTACTGAAACGTTCGTTTATCGTTAGTTTGTTACTCGCCAACGAACCTTGGAAACTTGCTAGTTTAGCATTCAGAAGTTCCCGCGGGTAGTTGTGAAACATCGAACTCAGAAAGCTATCGAAAGTGACCGAACTTTGAGCGAATTGAGCGAACTCGCCGATCAACAACAATGCGGAAACTTCCACGGTTCTCGGCGATATTTGTTCACAATTCCCAATCTCCGCTTGCTATGCTTCATATTTCACAGCCAATAAAAGTTCGCCCGCGGCTTCAATTTACATTTTGTTATTCATTATACCTGTCACATAACCAATTTGAGAATTTTACCAATTGATAGTTGGCATACTCTTACATATTAATTTATTAATGTGGAATATTTTATACATAATCTAAAACAAACTCGTTATACAGCTGAATTATCATTAAAAGAAGGTCAGAACTTTAAAAAACCGTTTCGACTCATAACTTGTTTACAAGACCTGTTTACCGTGCGTGCACCTTTGGATACGATGTGAAAATATTCTTACATATACCTAAATTATTTATGAAGTTATTCTTTTCACAGGCCGGTTGGCTCGCCGGTAGTGCCCCCCTACCTTCTGAGCCGCAGGTGCCGGGTTCGATCCCCGGCCAGGCAAACATTTGTGCGCGTGAGCATGTCTGTTTGATCTGTGTCTGGGTGTTATAAGCTTATAGAAAAGTATGCATAACAGTCATCTGGTTACCATAATACAGGCTCTGCCTAGTTTGGGACCAGATGACCGTGTGTGGAAGTTGTCTCACATTATTATTATTTTTATAGTTCATGAACAACTGAGAAACTTACAGATGGCGCGATTTAAGATTTATTACTATCAATTTACAGTTCACCACGCTACAATGAAAATAATAACAGGTCTACCACTTAATTTAGATAATGTACCTATAAAATAAATATGCGTCCAATGTGGATAGTGGTTGAGTTAGTGCACGCAGTTAATCAATTTTATTTATAATTCAGCACAAGCTAGGACTAACTTAATGCTAGTGTACTCGTAGCATTTTCTACCAATCAATGATTTATGTATGTGACGTGACACAAGAACATAAACATTTATATTCCACAGCTACAAACCGGATATTCCACAGCTACAAACCGGCCGGCCCATTTCGGGCGAGTTAACGAAAGTAATAACTACAATTTTCATTCGTCAATTTGTCCTGTATAGACAACCCTTGAGTCCCGAGGGGGGGAATATCCTGTGATATAACAACACTGTCACTTCCAGCGAGGGCACAAAATGAAAGCACGTTTTGTGCGCCTCTATCGCGGACATATTTCACTCAAAGGATAACATTCTGCACAGCTGACAAAAGGGGCATTCCGCTTTAATTTTCCTTTTTGTTACAGGAAATTGAAGCTACGCTTAGTTCGACGATATTTCGGCAAACCGAGAACGGTTAAAATCCATAAACGTTTTTAAAAGTTAAAAGGCATTAAAAATTCCTGAGCGTGTGCTGTTTTTACGTACATTGAATGAACGAAACATAGTAGTTACGATTACTAAATTAAACAAAGAAAAAGTAAAGTATATCTACTGCAATATTTAATTAAGTACTTTTAGATACCTAAAACGTTATTGTTTGATAGATTTTTAATGATCATATAACACAGTATCCAATAAAATAGTGAAATTTTGATCAAATATTATAAATAGAGTAACTTGATAAAATCCGCTCGGGTTTATCACGATTTCACTCTTGGTATGTATCGTAATCGGAAAGCACAATGAATAGCCAGAACATGAGCCTTAGAGCGGTCTAGTACATTAAGCTAATGCTGTCGGGTCTTGAACAATTATTACCGGACCGGCTTTTACCTGGGAATATTCAGGTGGATAACTACTTACTGAGCCTCAAATTGAGCGGTCCCATTGTAATCAAAAATGTCAAGACTCTGGTTTGACCAGTTTGCAGAATGACTAATGACTTGTTAATGGTAAATGCAAGCGGACGCTGGGGAAATGATTTATGTGTCTGCACTACATACACGTAATTGTGATTTACTGAGATTCGTAATAAAGCTGCCGTGACGTATATGTTCCCACACACATGTTCGTAGTTGCATATTATGTAACTACGTTCAACTATGGTAAGAGCCAGTTGATATTAAGATTAATTGAGATAAATGAAGGCGTACAATTTCTTGATTTTCCAATGATTATGGGCAACTTGTTTTAAATGTCAATGAATTAAAGAATACTGGTATCTGGTTGAGAGAGGTAAAGTAAATCAATCTACAAGCAAATGGAAACCATCTATCTTGATGCAGTCAAGAGTCGAAGCAAAGTCATCAATTAACGTGAAAGTATGGGGAAAATGTACGCCTTATATTTATTGCCTTGCCTATATTATACTATGTTACTGGGTGACAAGTTAAAAATTGCCTTTTTGGCGATACCATTTTATTGAAAATTGTAACCAAATAAGAGGGATACATAACACAGATAGAGTCGTCGACAACGATAGTGCTCATTCAATAAATGTTCCTTGATTGAAATTGATTGGTAAGCTTGACGAGTAGATGCCCTGCCGCATTATGAGTATTATATACCTTTATTTTACCACGTATAGTTTATTCGAATTGTATTTTTTTATACCAAACATCAACAATAATACTAAAATAACTATAAATAAAACGGCTTTCAAAACGATGTGGTATTTTTTTGGTATTTAAAAAATATTCAAAAGCTTATAATAGTAAACTTTAAGTAGGTATAGACTTGTTTGTGTAACCGAGTAGCCTATAACAATTTAAATAGACGTAAAAATAGTTTGCATTTCGCCGAGAAAACTATACACAGTTCTAGCCAAACATGCAAAGCTTTTTCCAGAAACTCCTTTACCTTATGGTCAATTTATTTAATATATCAATTTATTCTCGTAGTACTAATAGGAAATCTTATTATGCCTCCTTGTGCTCGTGGAATCTCAAAAGAAAATAATAATTATCATTTAGAGGTTATTAGAGGTTCAGCAAATTAGCAACTTTAACACACCATCACAGAAACAGCTTATGCAGACTATGTAGCCGTAGCTGTTCATGGATAATAAATTGAAAATAATATTGTACCTACTGAGGTAGAAATTAGAAGATTCATATAATTCAGTAACATAACATACAATCACGCCTTTTTCTCGAAGGGGTAGGCAGAGGTGTAACCCAGGACTCAGTCCCATATTAGGTACACCCACATTTCGCCAGCACATTATTGGCCAGTATGTCCCATGTAAAAGGGGAACAAAGATACGCGTCAGGGTAAATCAAGGCGGTAATTACAAGAACCCAAAACTAAACTCGATGGATGTAACAACAACACGTTATCAAAAGGAATACGAAACTGTGTTAATCTTAAGCGTTAATATAATAGTTAAATTAAAATAGTATAAAGGCTTTCTGTAAGATTTCTAAACATTTTATAATAAAGTGAAATTGAATGGAAATGTGATTATATAACGCCTGGCAATGGAATCAAAGGATATGGTTTCAATGCACCGTTTCACAGAGAGAGCGAGCGCAGAGCACCTGAATTTCCTGGATTCAATGCTATTAAAGCTAGAGTCGGATACCTCCCGAGGGTTCCTTTGTGTGCATCCTGCATTACACAGAACTACAAACTGAATGGCGATATACGGAAAGGTGCTTCGGTGAAATATTAATCAACAAATATTAAAATAATATGAAATACTTTACTGGTTAACTATACATAGATTTAAATAGGCAATTTCAGAAGAGGTTGATAATATTATGTTTAAATAAGACCACAAAATAATTAATAAATAGATTTATAGTGTATTATATACCTCTTTAGTATAATAAAACTATTAAAAGAATCGTTTAATTAAGATATGTCTCAGAAATTAGCATCAGATCACTTCCTATTTAAGCAGGAACTCTAAAAGTTATTTAGGATTTTCAAGGTTAGTACGTTTTTAAAAATAAATAATATGTTACGACAATTGCTATGATGGATAAACTTTGTAACCACCTCACAAGTTGTCATTTCGACTGTTTTATTCAAAATGCTCGTCTATAAAGTTCTACGTCTTTGAGGCAATTATCTAAGTTTACAGAAGTTATTGCTTCTCCAAACTTGCGAATATGATTGAGAGTTTATGGCAACGCTTCTAAGAATGTTTTTTATTATTACCTGTAGGATGTGAGGGTGGTTCTGAAGATGCGATCTGTCCGTTGGTCCTCACGGCTGCCGCCTTCTTTCTGCCTCCTGTAGTCGCCGGGCTCTTCGTGGTCTCGCGTTCAACCCTCTGAAACAAACAACATTAACCTTATAAATAACGTTGAAGTCATTTGATAGGAATCAGCAAAGACAAAAATGGTTGTCTCAAATTGTGGAGAGCGTTTGAACTCATTAAAAAGTAATTTAGGTCACCGCCTAATCTCCGACGCTCTTACTGACATAAATGATGCGCTTAACCTCTCAATTGCGAGGCGAGACTACTAAATGGACCAGTGTAGAGAAACAAATTGTGAGATTATGGAATTAAATCGATCTTCAACTTCAAAGTACCGTATATAGGAGGGGGATCTTTTCATGATGGAATCATTCAGCCGTGAAGCAGCAATCCACTTATTTCGGCTGGCGGCGAGCGATCCCAGTCCGAATTAAGCCGAGTCATGGACTCATGGCGTTTCGTGGCGACTCGCGCTGACTCACGCCAGACTCGGCAGGAGCGAGGAAACGTCGAGTCAGCGTACGCCGCGCCGCGCCTCGCCAGCGGTTATTGCGCTGACTGGGCGAAACGAACAAGCCGAGCGAAGCGGTCGCTGCTCCTTAATGCACTAACGTTGATTGATATCCGATAATGATAAACTGATGCCCGCGGTAACTGACGGCTTTGTTAACGTTTAATAGACGCCTTTCACGCACGTCTACACACTCATCCCAGCCAGAATGAGGTCAATAAACTCTTCAAGTTTAATCACATACAGATAATAATACATTAAAAGAATTCCCGGCGAGAAACTATAAGAAAGAAAACTGAAAACCGAGGCAAGACTATATTTTTATTTAATTACTGCTCTCTCAAGCGTAATTGATATTAAGGTACGTTGCGGATAAACTAAGAAGATTTGTCCGAAGAACTAACGGATGAGCAGAGTCTTAATAAGGTGAAAATGGACTAAAGCAATATCATGAACAAAACGAATTCATTTAACGCGCCGTAGAAGAGCAAACAACGATCCACTTTGTTGTTGAAAAATATTAGCTCAGCTGACCGCGTGTTGTCATAACAAAAATTTACGGCAAAAACATGCGAAACTTGGGGAATTGGCGAGGGGCGCCCACGACATGGTTAGTGCTCGTGAAAAATGGGGCAGGGGTGGTGGCGAGGGTGGCTGCCTCCCCATGGGGAGATTGGGGCACAGCTCCACTGTTTATGTGCACATTCGAGCAATATGCTTTGACAACACGCTGCGTCATCGGGAAATTGACAAACAACCTACCTGTTTATAATGCGTTGATTTCTTTATCTAATCAGCAATTTGGTAACATAATGGTACTGCTGATGTAATATTTTATGTACACCAAACAAGAAATAGACATGAGGTTAGATAGTAACAATTTTACTACCACCAATTTTAATATTAAATTAGGTAGTTTGGTACTTAGGGCGGCAAAAGCTATAAATATTAATTTGCGGAATTGTGAAGGAGGCGCCTAAAAAGGCTAAGATAAACTTCGTGAAAGAGGATATATGTGAAGAGGGAGAAAGTGCAGAGATAATTAATGATATAATGTGATGAATAGATTTGATAACTTCCAACTTCATGACAACAGTAACTGATTAATAAAATAATTAAACTCAAAACAACATCAATTAAAAAGAGCAATTAAATTTGAAGGAATCAACACGCGTTGAAACTTTGAAAATGAATAGAAAGTTTTTTAAACGTTAATTAAACTTTGCATTCGCGGCAAACAAGCGCGGGGGAAAGTTATGAGTCATTTAGTCAATTTTATATTGACTTTGGCTCAGCAGACGCCATTTTAAGTTACGTCATTTATAAAATGGCTGCCAATGTTGTAACTTGTAACTGGCTTGATTTGGCGTGTCGAATAATGATTACATCGGTATTTATTTTGATATACTACATTCTACTTCGAGTCGCGCGAGTAACGGTTATGCTTAAAGTTTAAGCTATGTTATTGAACTTTCATTATGTAAAAGACATCCGTGTCTTTTACAACATTTATTTTGCGGTTCTTTTATTCGATAGTTCTTTTCAACAAGACTACGCAATAACTGACCAGCGAAACGCCGACTTGCACTGCGACCTGGAACTTCCCTCCATCCTTCAATTCATGAAGGATTGCTCCCGCCGCTACTTTGACGCGGCTCCCCACCACCCCAACCCCCTCGTAGTCCAAGCCTCGAACTACTCGATAGTTCAAGCTGGAACTCCTCCCCTCCGTAGACGCCCTCGCAACGTCCTGGACGACCCGGACGACTCTATCGCCGCCGTCACATCGGCGGCGCTAGGTTCGCCCAATCCTACCAATATACGCAACAGACGCTCCGTTTTCGGTACTGGTGTCGGATACCAGATCCACCAACTCACACAATCACAACACCGACCTCGCCGGCGAGGTCGAAGATCTCTCAGATCCTTCAGATCGGTTAGTTTCTCTCCAAATAATCAAGCAGATCAAACCATTGATAGGGCCCTAGGACACTCCCCTTCTGGGGTGCCAGGGCAAGTCTGACCCCACGTATTCTGGCGACGGCCCAAGCCGAGGTTCGTACCGTCTAGGTGCCCTTGTGCTAGTCGCCCTTAAACTTTGGGTCGAGCGCCTCCTGCGCTCACCACTGCCCGGTAAAGCTGTAGAGGCCATCTGAAGCCAACAGCATAGGTCATTTAAAAAAAAAAAAAAAAAAAAAAAAAAAAAACCAGTCTTGTTAGTAGACTATTTGTATACACGTTTAAGTAAGTAGCATTTATTAAAGGCAGGTAACATTGGTGACGGGTATTTAAAATATTTTAACAATCTTGTATCTTTATTAATAATTAATGGCGAATTTGTAATGATTAGGCAAATAGATATGTCATGTAGCTGATATGAGAATAGGAGATAACGGTCTAAGTTCTACGTATCTCATTAAATCACATCGGGGTTATAACATACAACTTTCTAAACGAGAGCTGTGCGCTATCTGACCATTTGTGCCACAATTCTACGTCAAGAATCGATAGATAAGTTTCGCATTTTCAAAAACGATAACATCAAAACTGAAATGAATCTGACAAATCTCGATCTCAAAGTGAAAGTAAAATGGTACATTACAGAGAAAGTGTGGTCGTCGGTGCACGCTACTGATATGACTGACCTACGCAATGCGACTCTGAAACTAGGCCGCGGCAGGTCTTGCACAACAACTGCACGCTTAGCATTTTATTACACGCTAAGTGCCTTAAGTTTACCACCTTTCAGCTTAAGATAAGCCATGTTATCCTGAATTCTGCTACGCTCCATGTCTATGAACGGATACGTCGCTGAACACAAGGTGAGTGGTAATATCCTACATTCCTTTAAAATTTATTAGGCTTATTCCTATAAAATTACCCATGAAATTAACCAAATTTTGATATATTTCCATCTTAATTTTTTATCTGAGCTAGTAGATTTTATTGAATGAGTAATTCTCTGTATTGTTGCCGATGTAATAACACATTATTATCGGTAAATTATTTCTTTTTTTACATACGTTTTCAAAAAAGCAGAAGGCGTTAAAAATGTTTTTTCTTTCTATAACTTTGTCTATGTATATCCAAACATGGATTAATATTCAATTTGATAATTCACTTCACAGAAGTTCGATAAAAAGCAGTATAATATTATAAATAGCGGTATTTCCTTTTCTATACGCTCTACAAATCAACGTGCAATTCCGATTTTGAATTTCATTTCACATGTCGGGTACTTCACATAAAAGCGAATGGTCTGTTATTAATGGCAATGCTCTTACCCTCCCGGGCTATGGATCCCTTACAAGCTATATCAGCTGAATATATATGTTATGAAGACCCTTTCGTAATTTTGTGTGTATCCTGTCCACTAATTAAAGCCGTATCTCGTTCCTCCCTAATTGCTTCTTATTTCATTATTATATCTTCGCGTTAGCTTTCTTTATACTTACAAGCTATTCGTAATTGCTTTAATTTTGTGTAATCTTTTATAATGAACAGTTTGAAATTTTCAAGTTTACGCGTTTTATTCACATAAAACATGTTAAAAATTTGGATACAATAGCTAAGCAATTGGTTAATTTACATTCGAATTGAATTCGATCGATAACCATTTGTTGGAAACGAGGTCATTTAAATCCGGATTCTGGGTAGCAGAGCCATAATAGAGAAGGTATATGTATAAAGCATCGGATTAATCAATTTCACTGAAATTGAATTTAAGAATCCTTTATGGCGTATCATAAAACAAGTTTTTGTCCGGAGCATTCGCCGGAATTTGTAGAACTCTAGAAAACTATCAATTGATATTAATTAATCAAGATGATATTAATTCTATTTCAAATTGGTGCTCATCAAATCACATGATTATTAACGTTAACAAAAGTTTCTACATAAAATTCACAAGAAAGAAAAAGACTATCCAATCCGCCTACTTATGTGATAACACTAAACTAAAGGATGTTCAAGAAATCCGAGACCTAAGTGTAATTTTAGACTGTAAGCTCAATTTTGTTTCTCATATCGATAACATTGTAACCAAATCAGCCCAATTATTAGGATTTATCAAACGAAACAGTCGAGAGTTCAATACCAATACCAAAATAATTTTGTTTAACTCTCTTGTACGCAGCCACCTCGAATTTGCTAGTGTAGTTTGGAATCCATTTTACACTACGCACTCTCAACGCATCGAAAACCTACAACGTGCTTTCTCAAGACACCTCGCCTATCACACCCCATCATTCTCTCATAGAAGACCTTATGCTCAACGTCTACAGAAATTTAAAATGACTAGCCTCTACGACCGTCGCAAAATATTAGAAATGCACTTTTTATACAAATCTTTAAATAGCAAATCAAATAGCAATAACCTAATAGAAAATTTCCCATTGACAGTTCCTCACAAATATCCACGACATCCCATTCGCAACTTACTTCATGTACCTTTTTCACGAACAAATCTTGGATTACAATGCCCCTTTACTCGTATCTGCAAACAGTACAATGAACTATCCAATATAATTCACGACCTTGACGTATTCCACAATAGCTTTCCCTCATTCAGAAAAAAAATCATTGAGCACTACACACCCATTAACGATCATAACAATACCAATCCTTAAAAACACTTTCATTAATTATTTATTTGAAATATATTATTATTTTTTTTTTATTCATGTATAATCTTAAAATATCTTATGTATCTTATTATTTGTTTAATTTTTAATTATCTTTTTTTCTTTAAATTAACTTTTATAATACCTACTCGTTCATTTTTGTTCATTATGTCTAAGTTTTTTCAATTGTATTCATTCATATCATTTAAGTTTTTTCCAATTGTTTACATTCACTCATATAATATTTAATTAGTAACGAGCTCTATGGCGAATGCTATGTACGCCTATATATTGTTATACATATAAAACTAGACTTGACTATGTAAAATTAAAATTATGTAAAAATGTATATGTATAATGTGGCTGTACTCATTAAATAAATAAATAAATTTGGTTTCTCGTATGTCTAACCATATGATGGATGGATGTATGTTATTCACTCAGAATTTATAGTTATACGAAAACTTCCAAAGAGCCATTCGTTAAGCCTCTATTTGTAATTATTGAATAGGATGGAAGAAAGTTGTTATTTAATATGTTATTATATGTATTGATATAATAGTGAAAAAATGTTTAATACCAGTAATATATTATTTTCATACCTACTTAGACGCTTATAACGATATTGGGATCTGTCAACCATAACTGTAGCTTCAAAATGAGAGCAACCTTTAACAAGAAGAACAGCCAACAATGTCACATTTGATCAAATATCTTTGAATACGAAGGTCGTTCCACCGTTATTCCGCATTGACTACAATACGTGTTCAATGTTCAACCCGTCAATATTGTAGAGGCGATGTTGGTACGTAACTGACATTGTATATCGGGCCTTTGTGGCACACCCTTTGAAACTGGTACAATAAACACGGCTGCATTGTGGACCGGGTGCACTGAACCGGCAACAACATATAACGGGATCGACTTATCTCCAAGTTAGATATTACACGAGTACGCCGCGCCGCACGCCTCCAGAGAGATTAGGTCTAGCGATTTTAAAGCGTGGTAGCATATTTATTTTATGGACACGTTACTATAATTCTGAAATATGTCCATGTTGGCACACTTTCGATTATAGTTATTTATATAGCAATAACTTTTATGTTGACGTTTAATTAAGAAGATCTAGCAAATGATACACCACGGAATTAAAATACTATTGCATAAAGTTTCCAAGTTCTATTATATGCCGATAACTGTAAAAAATACAAATGGACCAATTCAGTAACCGTTGATATTAATATTCATTGAGTGTCTATTGAATAAACATTAGTTGTAATATTATTATACCATCGATGTTATTAGGGACTAACGTTGAAGGAAGTTCGTATTATAGAATTATAGAATAGAATAATACTATATTGCATACCAAAAAAAAATTTTTTACATAAAAGACACAATACAAAAGACACGGAAAACAACAGGCGGTCTTATCGCGTAAAGCAATTTCTTACAGACAATCTGGGGATGGAAAAGGACAGTAAATATTTAACGACCGCGATTATATTATACAATAATATATTAAATACGATCTTGAGAATTCAAATCATATTAATAATATAGCATTTAATATGAGGTCGTATGAAAATTGAATATCAAAGACTTAGAGAGAGAGAGGGATAACTATAGATGTAGTAAAAATGTACTGCCAAATGATAATGATAAATGTATGTGCTGTGTGTGTGACTGCCTCGGTGGCGTAGAGGGCGCATGCTCGACTGTCAATCAAGAGGTCCCGGGTTCGATACCCAGGTCAGGCATAGTGTTAAATATTGGATTTTTCCATTAGGAATTATCTCAATAGCTGCCTGGAGTCTGGAACTGTGCCCGGTATATGGCAATAGGCTCGCCCCCTATTACATGGGACCAATAACATACTGGCGAAATGTGGGTGTATCTACTATGGGACTGAGTCCTGGGTACACCTCTGCCTACCCCTTCGGGAAAAAGGCGTGAATGTATATATGTAGTAAAAATGTATAGGTATTATAGAGGTAAGTTTAAGAGGATGTAAATTATATGAATAGCCCAGTCATTTTAGGGCTTTCACCTCGGAATGAAAGATAATAAGCTGTAAATTGGTATAAACCTTTGTTTTGTCGTTCTAAATGTTGTCACAAAAGTCACAAGTGCTATCGGGTCCGCGTCTTAAGATTAAAAATCGGTTTTTCATGAATATCTCGCTTTCTATTACTTAAATGAGATTTACACCTATTATAAAGTTGTAGAGCATAAAATTCTCTACAACTTTTGTTTGAACTTCTTTTTCATACGATCAACCGTTTTTGCGGTAGACCGCGAAGAGTGCGCCGCGTACAGTCATAAAAATGACAGGTCTAATGCAAGGTCAAGCGTGAGTTACGGTTATCAGTACGTTGTATAAAGTTAATTATTTACTACATTTATTGAAATGTATAATATACTATATTTAATGATAAATAAATATGTGTATAAAATATATTCCCTTACTGTCTTTTTAACTTAAAATATGTAATCCAAAATTAATAATATACTATAGTTTAATATAAATAATTAAGTCACTTATTTTAATGACTGCCTCGGTGTTGAGAGGGCGCATGCTCGACTGCCAATCAAGAGGTCCCGGGTTCGATCCCCAGGTCAGGCAAAGTGTTAAAAATTGGTTTTTTCCATTAGGAATTATCACAATAACTGCCTGGAGTCTGAAACTGTGCCCGGTAAATGGCAAAAGGCTCGCCCCCTATTACATGGGACCAATAACATACTGGCGAAATGTGGGTGTATCTACTATGGGACTGAGTCCTGGATACACCTCTGCCTACCCCTTCGGAAAAAGGCGTGAATGTATGTTTTTTTTTATTTTAATGAAATATAAATAATTAATAAATAGTATATAAATAATGGGCATTATTTAATAATTATAATTTTTTAGTACATAATTAACTTTATACAACGTACTGATAACCGTAACTCACGCTTGACCTTGCATTAGGCCTGTCATTTTTATGACTATGCGGCGCACTCTTCGTGATCTACCGCAAAACGGTTGATTGTATGAAAAAAAAGTTCAAACAAAAGTTGTAGAGAATTTTATACTCTACAACTTTATAATAGATGCAAAACTCATTTAAGCAATAGAAAGCGAGAGATTCACGAAAAACCGATTTTTACGGCCTTTGACCTTCAATATCTTAAGACGCGGACACGATAGCACTTGTGACTTTTGAGACAACATTTAGAACGACAAAACAAAGGTTTATACCAGTTTACAGCTTATTATCTTTCATTCTGAGGTTGACCCCTTTTTTTACCTAAAGTGACTGGGCCAGAAAGCATCTAATAAAACTCAGACAAACAGCACAAGTTATCATGGTTGAACCATAATGGTTCAGAGTTTCTTAATACAAAATACTTATACAATATTTCAGATAAAGTAGGTAGGTACATCTAATAATATAGTCACGTGTTCAAATATCAAATATCAAAGTGGTAAGATTATGTTGTATCTACTTTTGATAAAGTAATCAACTCTAAAAGTGAATATTATACACTTTCAGAACAAAATATTAACATAATATTTTTGTTCACGTTGGCACGGTAACTACCAGCCTTTGGGACTCCGCTTTGGCCTGGTTGGTAACTAGTAAACGAGAACCTTTATCTATGTTTTAACCTTTAATAAGAATATTTTGGCACAGAAACTAAGTCTCAACTATTTAGATATTTATAAACTTGTGCATATTTTAATCTAAATCGATTGTGTATAGCTTGATAATGGCTTTTTATTTTCGACCTTTACATAAAACCAGAATTCGATATGTAAGAGTACAAGACTTGCTTGTAAATATAATAAAAGCAACTATCATTTCATTCAAACTGATAAATCACTTCGTAAACGCTAAAAACAAACATGACAAAAATCCTAAATC
Organism: Hemistola chrysoprasaria; assembly: GCA_947063395.1. NCBI lineage: Eukaryota > Metazoa > Arthropoda > Insecta > Lepidoptera > Geometridae > Hemistola > Hemistola chrysoprasaria. Next base: position 5,803,897 of record OX346720.1, on the reverse strand, counting down.
CGATTTCCAGCACGCACTCATTCACGACAATTTAATCCTTTAATAATCCTCTACAACGTTGGGCAGTCGCAATAAATTGGAAGCACCTCATCAATTCGTCACCCTCCGACATTAAGCCCATGGTATGTAACACAGTTACAGACTCGAAGCAGGTGAACGCACCAATAAGCACTTCGAGGTGATTTATTTACAAATTCACCTTCAATGTACACGCTCTGTAGGACGACACCCAACATAACATGAACCATCGTCCCCAACAAGACCTGATAACTTTATAGGGAGACACTACACCCGTATAGAAGAGACAAGGTCTTGATTGATTGGCCAATTTATGTAAGGTTAACGGTCCGCTGACTCACGAAGCTTCTAAGAAGACTTTATTTGAATCAATACAAATTCTCTATTAGTATATTTTAGTTAAATACAATTCACAAGCCTTTATGATGAGCCTTTGAAGTAGTTTTTAGGTTATTATATACTTCGGTTTAATTGTTTAAATATCTGCTATTTTAACTTGTTAGCGGGGCCTCGTTAATAGGTATGTAGATAATGTTAATAATACTCTCAAAATAGCACAGACACATCGTAAATGTTTAATTCATGTTCAACACGAATCGTCTTATCATAAGCGACATCAGTAAATTTTTATTAAATCATTCAAGATAAAATTATTTGTACAACAAAAGAGAAATATATATACAATATATTGCCGGTTGCATAATACAGGTCTATAGAAAAGCACACACGACCATACATAACATACAATTTACATAACTATAGTAATATTTATGTCTAAGATTATCTATTATTCTACAACGACGTCGACCTTTATGTGCTTTACAATAATATTCAATATTCATGGAAAATTTACACGAGTATACCTTCAACTGATGTAACATAATGTAATAATAATGGTCTGTAGTATGTTGAGCTAAATGTTTCTTTGTGCGTGTTACAATCCGGCGATTGGCTTAGATATTCTTGAGGTGAGTACTTAGTACTTACGTAGATTGTGTCTAATAGACAATACTCAGATCAGATCAGAATCAGATTATACTGGTAAAACAACAAACTTAACTTTAACGTAAAACTAGGTTCTAGATTTTTCGCATCAGCACAATATTGTCTGCATCTATAATAAAGAAGATCGAAAGATCAAAACAAGTCAAAGCAAAAAGTTTGTGTAGATCACGCCAGATGGCGTTGCTATTTACTTTTTTTACATTGGAATTTATATAATTTATCCCACGATTTAACTCGATTAAGATCATATTTTTCGGTTATCGACGGTACCCAAAACATTTATTAGGCCCTTAAAATATATTATGTCAGTTCTTTTTTATAGTATCTCAATATGTTTGACAAGAACCTAGATTCTTATATTTCTTGGCAATTGATATTATGGATCATAAAGTTTTATTAATGCCAATCTATACTCTTATCTTCGACACACCTTATTCATTAAACGATAACACATAAGTGTAGCATTACATTATCATGAGTACTAATCTAGATACAAACACCTGTGTCACCATTCTTGGCAAATTGTGTTTCATTATTATTTAGATAATTACGTGATACGTGTATCTTTAAGTATCTTATCATTATCACATTCCATTTTCATCAACAAATTAATCTACTTATTTTTAAAATATATTTTGCAATAACTTATGTAATAATAGCACTCGTCAAATGTAAAATGGAGCAGAGAATTCTAACAGCAATATCTATTTCTGCTTTGAATAAGCGTAGGAAAGATGATTCCACGAGACTTTCCCTTCAAAAACGAGCGAATGTCCCGAGGACATAGCCAGTCGTATTAGCTGGATATAGAAGGTAAGGCCCACACGTTAGATGGAGTTTATCTAGAAGCCCGAGCAATGGCTCGAGGCGAGGGTGCGACCGGCGACCAGTCCGACCGGTCCCCGGTTCCTCCTAGAACCGGTATCGAGCCAGTCGCAAGCATACCTCGCTAACTAGATTACACACCCGATATGGTCAACGACCAGTTATGTATAGTCGATAGCGTGATTTTTTATATGGATCAGTTTTTCTTACTGTTTACTTGCACATGTCTAGGCTGTTGAAGAACTTCATCATGGATAATATGACACAAATGAACTGATCTTTGCAGTTAAGATGTGAGATAAAGCTGAAATTCAATATGGTTTCATATTGAATATAAAACCATCGAGTCGAATCAACTCGCCTGCCTAGCATGGCGAGTATTAGCAAAAACCCGCTCATGGGGGAAGCCTATGTCCTGATGAATATAATATAATATAATATAATGAGTTCAATAATGATATTAAGTATTCACTCCACGCACACTCAGATCGGTTCTAATGAAAGTAGTAAACAAAAACATCGAGTAGCGTAGGAATAGGAAACAAAGAACACAAACGTCCCGGCCAGCTATAAACGTCGCCAGACGCCTTTCATCAACATACGATATCTACTGCGAGACTTGGCACTATCCCAATTCGCTTTTATAGAATATCTCGTAGAAACTTTAAGCAAAGCAGTACGTAATTAATCTATGTAAAAGTTTCAAAACTGGGTTAAAACAATAAAGAAAAGATTAATTTTAACTGCTTTTGGCAAAACCTGCTCGCTAACGTTATTTCAACGTTCACAAATGGATTTTTTAGCGAGCACTCATTTAAAAGTTAATAGCAAGGTTATGCCAGAATATTCAAATGCACTTCTGACATTTAGAGCAGCCGTTCAGAATGAAAACATGGTGTTAGTTACGCTGATGTGTATTTAAATTTTATTCTACTTAATTGATGCTTTAACTTATTCTGCAACAGATTCTACAGATCAATAAAAATGTTCTAATGTAAGAACTGGAGATTAGATAATGGTAATACGATTAAGAGAGACAAAAGAGTTTACGTACCTTGCAAGTTGTTTTAAAAGAACATTGTACGGCTTACGGAATTTATCGATATGTGAGTAACAAGCTAAGTGACGGGACTATTATAAATTTTATTATCTATCCCGGTTTTATTCTAATTTGCGCCCGAACAGAATGCTCTGTATCTGCTTACTTCTATCATCTATCATCGCTCTCTCCCTCTTTCGCTTATTGCTCTCCACGGGAATTATAATATTTATAATACGGAAAATGTTGCACATGCTGCAAAGAGTTTGCCGCAAATATTATAGGTAAATAAAATACTAGCTGCACCCCGCGGTTTCACCCACATAGGCAAAAAAGTACCCTATGTGTTATTCCACAGTTTCAGCTACTTACATACCTTCCATACTAAAGTTTGTGAGGATGGATGGATGTTTGTTACTCTTTCACGCCAAAACGGTTAAAATTTGCAGTTAGTAATTAAATAAATTCAAAATTTAAGGACTTTCCCATACAAGTAGAATGTATTATCTAGAGAAATCGAAATACAACGCCATCTACCGACTACCGAATGTCTAGGCAACCTAAATTTCGAACGATGTTAAAGTTGTACCTATCGATAAATTAACCTACAGAGCCATCTGTTAACCATTCATAGAACTAACCAACAGATAAACAATACACACAACTGTCGTTAATAAACATAAAATTATTTGCAATAACAAATATTGCGGTTAATAATTAAAATAAAAACTATCCTATCTTTTAAATTGGACTAATTAAACTTGGTAACTATCTGTAATTACAGATAGTTACTAAGTTTGATCAAAATCGGTTTGTAGTTTCAGAGTAATTCTGTTTATCTCGAACATACATCGAGACAGGAGATTTTTATTATATATAATAATATATAAAATATATACCTTTTATATACCTTTTCGTATTATTTCGGTGGTTTATATACAGTATCGTAGAAGATTTTTCCATGAACATCAAGGATTTTTACGGTGAATAATTATTATTATTACTAATTATGATAAAATTATACATATTTATATTTATTAAATATAATATATTGTGTAATAATAATTATAATTATTATTGCGGCTGAGTATAATGTTTTTTTATAGGCGGTCATCCCTTTGGATCTGAATAAAGTTCAAAACCACTCTTCGCTAATTTTATCTATGTTTTAAAACATAAATAAATAGGAACCTAAGTATTCATGATTGATAACTATCGGCAATCAATTAATTCCCAGTCTCCGCAAACACCGAACAAAATATTTTACATGCAAATGTTATAGCTTTATTTTTGTTTTCTGAAAATTGGAACTAGGAAATAAAATGTAAAATGTGAATTCGAAAATTCGAATTTGTTTCAGAAAGCGCATTAGGGAATTGTGAGTCGGTCGTTGTCAGACAAGATTTATATCTCATGCGGTCTGCAGTACAGTACATAATGCAGTAGCGGGTGAACCCCACAATACGTGCGTGTGCATTGGATATACAACAATATACCATAATATGTACCTATACAGACGATCTATAAAGTCTCGGACTGCATATCACATTTCATAACGCGGTAACAATAGCGCAAATCATGCCTACACCTGTCGTTAAACTATTATGTAACCGCCAAGTGACCTTTAGAAATCTCACAGCGTGAAATTCAATAGAGAAATTACAATCGAGAATGTTTATAAATAATGCCCTCCGTCGCAGTCGTTTTATCATACGGAACAAAGGAACAATAACGACTAACAAAGAAGTTAGAAATGAACAAATGCAAACAACGACCAGAGTCAAATACCTACATAGCTGGTATATAATGTATAACATATTTTGTACATGTATATTCCGTCAAGACTGTTTCGTGTAAAGTGTAATAACAACATGGCGGACGTAGTGCGTGAATAGGTACGTGGCGTGGACGATTAGTGATGCGCCGCTCACGATTGATCCAATTACGGATTAAACACGGATACCGGAATGTAATACGGAATAATAAAATATACTTTCTCCGAAATATTATTATTTTTGTATAGACTCATGAAGGAAGGGTTGCTGCACTATTCTCTAATGAATAATATAGCTCAATGGAGCATGACAGAAGAAACTTCATAGTATTGCACCCTGCTATCAGGGTGTGGCCATCTCCATTTTGTATTCGTTGCACCTACATAGCTGCATGCAAACAATCCTACCTCAATGTGGTACGTTGCTGCTTATTAAATTTACTATTTTGTGATATACTTATATGATGTGTTCGTACCTTTGGGTTAATTAGCATTTTTGTTTTAGACCTAAGTAAATGTATAATAATAGTAAAGAAATAACATAAATAATCACTCAATCTTAGATTAAGTATGAAAGTATTAATCATATCTACCGAATTGATATTAAATCGAAAGAAAAAGCGATATCAATAAATAAAATAAACAAAAACAGCATAAGTTTACCAATAATAGGTATCTAAGGTTCAATACTGATAACTGCGAAAACGGGAAATAACGACAAGGTTGATAAAAAGAAGCGACCACACAATAGGTATGTGACGCATGAGAAAGTTAAAATTAAAAATAGAAACAATACAGACTAGTTGAATCATTAAGTAGCACGTAATAGAGCACATATTAAGTATTAATTATTAAAGGCAAATAATATCATGAGTCATGAGGTCATACATAAATAATGATAAAAGCCGACAGCTATAATAAAGAATAATAAACAATGAGTCACGCTTAGTACCGGGGTGCCGGAGGGGGGGTGCTCCACAGTCCACAGTGGCCACACAAGGCTTCAAAGCACGAAAATCACTACTTCGTGAGACGTCGCGAAAACCATTCGAGATTCCAACAAAACAAGTGACGCTAGTGCGGTGAAAGGTAAGATGCGTTCGGCAAACCGTTCCGAGTACAGAGTAACCGAGAGTTGTGGTGCCGGCGCGGGAGAATGGCGCAAACTGACATAGGAGGGAGGGAGGGGCACCCCGCGCTTCCCGCACCCTCCCCTCGAGCTCGCAAGCGCTCGTGGCCCGGACACCAGACACGAGCTGGTATATCATTTATTATATTATACTTGATATAACATAATACATCTTTAGGTATAATAACTTCACACACATTACGCCTTCCTTTCTGACAAGGTTATCTTTTTCGTTATAGGGGCGAATAATAACTATCTATAAGAATATAACTCTACGTGTGATGAGTGCTATATAGGCTATACCTATTTTGTAGATATCCTGGATTTATAAGGATCTGTTAGAAGGCATTATTAACTTGGCATATTATGATTTATGATGGTTATTCTCATGTTCAGTGTTCACATTAAGTTGGGCAGCACCCCGACCGCAATAAACTCGTTAATAGTGCATTTTTCATTAGTAGTAATTTGTAATTTAATAGCGCTGACCTTGAATGCGCAGAAATCGATTTTTAGCAAAGCCAATAAAAATCCGTGACGCGACCTGTATGTTGTAGTAAAATTCAAAATGTCGGGTGATCTAGGTAAATAATTTCAAAGTAATAAACTATTGTTTACGATTTCATATTTATAGTCAGGTCAGCGGTTAAAGCACTAGGATTTCATATGTTTTATAATAAAAAACATATTTATTATCATAAAAAGAATTAATGCGTTACTAATAATACGTCGTGGGTATTTAATTGATATTTACTCATTACTATAAAATCTATAATATCAAAACAATTATTATGTAGATACAAAAAGTATTATTTATGTCATATTGTCAAGTCTACTTCCGATTCAGTCACAGTTCATAACGTGCAGGTATTTACGTATTAACCTTCAAACGAAACAAGAACAAAGTATGTACCGCGTTAATACCAAGCCTTTTGACGGATTTGGTGGGGTCAGGCGGGAAGTAGAATGGGGAGGGGAAAATGTTTCGGTCCCGGGAGCGGCCAGACGAATCCCGGCATCCCGCACTCTAGTCGTCGCGATCGATATCCGTATCTGCTGCACGCTACGAGAACTCGCATTTACTAACTCCACGAGGTGGAAAGTCGGGCGCTGGTATTGCAAACTTTACAGATTACAATTCGACGTCGACAGAGTAAACTCTCTCTCTTGTTGTTTCTAAATGAATCAACAACTCGTTACCAGACTCCGTAATATATCGGCATTAACAAGGGTCTCAATAGTTGTATATTAGACTGAAGTTTGAAGTTAAATCAACTAATAGTCTGTGACATATGTTTAAGCAATTACGTTTAAATTTAGAAGCAATATCAATAAAAGATTCAATTTAGTAGGTATGTACTAAATATTACGTTGTATATTTTGTAAAAACATCATCCATGAAGTGGAACAATACTATGACGTGGGCATAACGTAGGTAGGTATTTAGTATAACGATAGAACAATACAAGGTAGTATGTAAGTTTATATAATAGACAAACTCATAATTTTATCAATACCAAATAACATGTTCTGAGTCAATGTCATTATTATTATTATGGACACTGAAGTATAACATTGTTGGTAACTATTCGTGACATTCTTAATTAAGGCTATTTAAGAACGGGATCTTCATTAATTTAATCATAATCTCTTAGCGTTATCTCAATTTTTTCATTACAATTCGTGACATTCAATGACCTCTTTTTCTTGAATCTAAAATCCACTCCAACCGAGTCTTTAATAGTCTCAGCCGAGAACTGGTTTATTTCATTTAAATAATTCAATGACCTTTAGAATTTTAGAGGTTTCTCTATTCATTCACTCAAATAAAACAAGTTGAGGCTCGAGCTGCTTCACAGTGGACACCTCGATGATAACAACATAAATTGCGAATGCCAACCATTAATCCTCGTTAAATTGTCAACTGTGACCTCGGTCCTAGGCGAAATGTCCGTTACCACGGCTTTATGACTCTGCTTGGCAATGATATCTCAACTACACTTACAGCCTTATTAACAACTTGTTTTATGTATTTTACTTTGTAAGCTGGCAAAAGGCATAAAAAGCTATGTCCGATGTTTTATGATTTAGAAAAATAATGCCTAATAGACGATTTCCTAACGATGTCTTAAGTTTTTGTTATTATGGTCAGAAAAGCGTTTACACGCACGCCCCTTTGTAAAAACGATAAAATGGTTATATATAAAATGATAGAATATTGTGTAAATTGTATAAATGTAAATTGAAAATTAATCAATGGGAAATAGAAAGGGGTAGAGTAGAGGCGGTTACGACTGCGTTCAAAGGCTTAAACCGACAAAAACAAGCGTGCCCCGGAGCCAATTCCGCCATAATAGGAAAAGTTTGGATCGATTCACGCGTCGCTCCTGCTCCGGGTATGCGAACTGGGCGAGCGGCGAGGTTGAATTTCTACTATGTGCATGTTGCTCACATAAAAGCTGATAGCATATGGCTTCACTTTGCGTTGTTTACTAATCTAGCAAGAATAGTTATACGCTTTGAGAAAACGCCGTCTGCTATAGAATGAACTAGGTAGGTACCCGTATACGCACGTATACCTGGTCTTTGATAGGCGTACACGGAGACCATTTTTAGTCCAATGCAGAGGCCCCTTTGAGCTTTTAATCTAAAAGTAATGGATAGCCTGATATATAGGTAATTATTATAGTGAAAAAAATTAAAAATATGTTTTAGACGTTTGAATTTCTTATTTATTTAACCGAGTTAGATATGAACTAATCTTGATTGCATCTATCTAAAGTCTAAAGTAACATTTACCCAGTATAAGATAACTTTTTGTCTAAAATCCGTAACCTAAACTCGATAGGTATAAATACGGATTACGAATGGGTAACATCACGAGTCACCTCACTATTTCCTCATACTTCGCAATAAACTTAAAGTCTAATTAAACTCGGCGCTCTATTTCGTTTATCAACATACGAGTTTAGTATAATAATATATTCCTATTGGCCAGGAGGCAAAGTCGTTCTGGCTTGATGCCAAACTGAAATGGTTTCTCTGAAACGTTATTGCAATTACGAATTGACGACTTCCTCGCGCTTCAATTTTAAAGTCTTATCTCTTACATAGGTTTAGTCTTTAGTATCCAATTTTTGTGTAGTTTTATTACTAAGACCTAGTTTTTTAAAGGTTTTATTAGGATTTAGTTATGAGGAGTTAAATTGTCTGATAGAAGATGCTAGGCTAAAGTACCATAACATTCTGGAATTTGTGTATGAATATCCCAGAATTAATATATTTATCTTATATATTAAACCGAGAGTAAATATATTACTTAGTTCAGATTTCATTTTAGTTCAGATTAAATGATAATTTAGATAAGCAATTGCTTATTTTTTGTGTATTAGTTTTGTGCTTTCTAGAACTGATTTATTTTTTTTCCGAGCAAAACTTGGTCGCCCTGATTTTATGATAAGATAGGTAGGTATTTGTAGTTATTATGAATAAAACTCATTATAACAAACCGCATGCTGCATAGTCGTTACTTAGGTGTATCAGGTATTAACCATTGTATACCTATTATGTACTTACTCGCATTATAAACACATATTATGCCGACATGCTTTGATTTATAGCTCGAGTACTTTAGCCATGAACATTGTTATTTATTGTACTTACCACACGACTAAAGTAAGTATAGGTTATAGCTAAGCACTAGACTTTTATACAGCTTGTAAACCTTAGATAGGTAATTGATAAGTCTTCGCTCGCTCTATGTTGTAAACCGACCAAATGAAATTGCTATAATTCATTCAGTTTCTGACATGTCCGAATATTTATTCCACTTTAAACAGTAATAGCACGTTAATAGAAGATTTATTACAATTTATTATCAAGACAAAGGGGCAAGCATCGTTGCCAAGTCTATTGCGTCACGGTGGTGTTTTAAAATGCGTTTATTTTGATTCCCGAAGACGGTACAAATGTATGAATCATGGCTGTATTTCCCAGACAAAATAGAGCGAATGCTTCATAAAACATTTGTGAGTAGGTAAACTAAAATTACATGCTGAAATACCGCCTCTTGTTACAAAATAAAATAAATAAGCATAAACTAAACCCGTACAAAAGTATGGTTAGTAAGTAAGACACTTTCCTGTGTAATTTACTCGGCGAATTTTCTCTTGAAATTAAACATGATAAATGGATTTATTTATATAGTGTATAGAATTTACCAAACTATACAAAGTCGTTAACCTTTTATAATAAGTTACTACAAAAACGAGGTCGGTCAGCAAGGTACACCTATCAGTTTCACGAGGAGAGAACACCTGCGCTACGAGCAGAATGTCATCGCAATCAAAAGGCACTCTAAAGCGCAGTTTGCAAAGTCCCATTTACTATTCCTGGGGTACGTGAGCTCGCCTCCCGAGACAGGATTATACTCCACAATTCCACTCACGTTCAGAGAGCGACGATGCTATTACAGCACAGCTACGGAGAAACTGAAAGATGATTTGTTTAAATGGACTTTTAGAATCTATACGGTTAGGGCATTCTTAATGCTCATGTCTGCCTCTAGGCATGCGGAGATTTCACAAGATGAATTGTTTATAGAGCCTTGAGAGAGGAAGGAAAACACTATTACCTAAAGGGTTGGTGAACCAGACAATTGCTGCAAATAGACTCGCTCCGCTACCCCTTTGTCAAATCTACGAGCAACGTTCGCCACTAATCGCATTATTTGGAGGATTGAGAGTACTTTGAATGGAGAGCTGAAAATTTGCACCAATATCTACCACATAAATTGCACCTTTATATGAATGTCAAGCTAGATTTCCGTTGCGTATGCAAATATAGCAAGATTGTTTTGAACGTTTCCTTGCTTGCCGCAGTGGATGCGAGCACTTGAATAATTCATTCACGAGCTCTTCAAACTTTCAAATGTCTTTCGTAACATTATGTTTCAGGAGCTGCAGCTGCTTTATATACACAACTACTTCTATATTACGTATGGATGAATTGATTTTGGTATAATATCCTATATATATAGTTATAATATATGCGAATAAGCAAATTCAAAAGCTCCTCTTGCCCGAAGCCAACCCATTTCATTTACAAGGACGACGTCGTCGGATCGGATCGGTGCGGTGCGGTGCGGCAAACATGGCGTGATCTGAATTATAGGCGAGTGTATTGGTCGCGCATACGAGATGAGCACTGTCGGCCATTGCACGCCTATACGTGACATACATATATATAGAATGTGCTACTAAATCTCTCGATGCCTTTCAAAAAATGTTTTATGGGCTATGACACGAATTCGGACGATGTGTGTTGCGTTGCGTGGCTGTGGTAGCAGTGGGTAAATTAAAGACTTCCATTTCCGTTCCAGCAAATGAATGTCAACATGATTCATTGTATTAAGTATTAGCATATTAATAAATACTGTGAACTTTCATGCACGAAAATAAAAATATAAATAAGGAACGATAAGAAAATAAAACAAGCTCACTGGTGACATAATAAAGGTAAGTAGTATTATATTATTATATTGTGTATTGTTATATTATGTTATTTATATAAATATATTATTATATTAGGTATGTATATGAGTATTATGTTATGACGAATAAAAAATGTAATTATAAATTTTTGAAAATGTAATCATTACAGTGAACACACTTCAAACATATTATTATAGAGGTAATAAAATTGCTTTTCAAAGAACATAAATTCGCGTGGGAGCAGCCTTGGAAATAGTTCAATGTTATACCTAGAAACTCCAAGGTTTTGCTCCAAACCGAAAACGTATAACTATATTTCTTAGCTAAATTTAACGTCAAAGCAAAATATTTATAAATGAAAATTTACCTGAAGAACATTGCTTTAAAGTAATTACGTAATAATTACCTATCTCAATACAATCTACCTGCTTTGAATGACTCTTTTTTTATAAGTAGGTATTCGTTAATGAGGATCTTTTATAAAACGTAATTAATGGTCTAAATGAACATCATTCTTCATACTACCCTTTTTAACTGATGTAAAATTTATAATAACAGATATACCTCAGGACATACCAAGAAAACTTAATTACTCAAGTAAGCAAGATTAATTTCTCATGCAAACAAGGACATTCGTTGAAGAGTACCTACACAACAACAGCAACCTTTGCAAAAGGGACCTTGAATCGACCGATCCTTAAGTCCTTGAGTCTGAAATACTATCCGTGGAACTCTAAAATAAAAATAACATTTTCTGAAGGATACCAACCCAACGGTACAAAAAGAAGAACATTGTTAACGTTCTCAAAGAGCTACTTACTAGACTTAGAAAATATAAAGCGCTTCAAGTTCATTTACTAGGTATAAAGTAAGAATTTCCGCACGAATCCAAGATCTTCATAAATTGCTAGAAAAAATACTTTTATGACATTTTTATAAAAATATTCTAAGAATGAGGTAGTTTCTGAGAGATAAGATTTTAAATGTTGACGATAATATCTTTAATAAAGGGGGCGTACTTATATACATACATACATACAGTCACGCCTTGTTCCCGCAAGTGGAAAGAAATAGGCAGAGACTATTTCTTTCCACTTGCTACGATCCTGACTGTCATACAACTTTCGCTTCTTCCACTTTCATCACATTCTTCATGCATGCTCGTCGGTTGCTGGTACTTTTGACCTGGCCTTTCCTTAAGATAACATCAACTTGTTCATGAAAGGTACGCCTAGGTCGACCCCTACCGACTTGACCATTCACACTAGCCTTATAAATCTCCTTTGCCAATCTCCTTTCGTCCATCCTCTCAACATGTCCGAACCATCTAAGCAATCCTTTCTCTATCTTTGTCACTCCATCTTCTAACACGCCACGGCGTTCCCTTATCACACTGTACCTATATACGAGTAATAGAGCAATATTACACGTACGGCCTGACCTGAGTTTTAAGGTAACGGTTAAAACAAAACATGTAGGTACATGATAATAGTCAGTAGTTAAAGTAAAAATGTACTTAAAGTCAATTTATTTGTATGGAAGTAATTAACAGAACAAAGTAAAGATGAAAGTTATAAATGTTTAAAATTTAATATATCGCTGCATATTCAAGTCGCCGCTCCAACTCTCAACTCAAACATCCTAGGATTAACATTAGTTTAAAACAATGCCGGGGAAGGCAAAGTTCGTATGAGATGGTCCGTGTTCCCGAACGCTGTTCCTATTCCAATATTTAAATGAGTTCAGTGGTGCTGAAACTCTATCGTTTATAGCTTTAGAACGAAACTATACATACACCGTTGTAATGATGCTTTTGAGAATACGATATTGCTGTAAATCTATGGCTTTTTAAGGTAGAATTGGAAGCAACACGAGAGTTGCTTTTTTATAGCTTAGACCTTACTTTTCCAGGCTTACCTTTCGTCCACATGATTATAATGTAACTTATATATTATAATCATGTGGACGAAAGGTGTTGTGATAACATCTTTCACAGAAGAGCTTTGGGGAACGAAAGCCATGAGTTAGTTAATTCTATATAGATTTCTCTCCTTAATTCTTTATCATTTTAGTTTTACTCTTTTTAGTCTTTCGCCTAGTTCGGGACTCGCTGTACAAACGCTTTGTTATGCATAATTAACAATGTTAAGAAAACGATGTATTTGTAATTAGCATATTCTATAAGTTTTTGGTAAATAAATTTTATTCTATTCTTTCTGCTATTGCTGTATTGGGAATTGGTATGACTTCACTTTCGATATTGCATACTATACGTAGTTACGTCGTGGGGGCAATCTGAAATGTTCTTTAGATCAATTTGTACGTTCATTAAATCAAGCGATACATTATGTATGTCTCATTATATCCTAAGCCCTAATACCTTTCCAGTTACTATTAATTGAAATCAGAATACACACGTCTGTAAACAGTAATAATTCAAAAGCAATCCCTGAAGGATTTATGCAAACAAGAGTATAAGGAAACTCTTAGTCATTAAGTACATATTTAGCTGAACCTTTGCGTGGGTACAGGATAATATTGGAACGTGCGTCAGAAGCCGGGTGACTAGGAGAACAGGGGTGAGGCGGGATTTGTTTCGACTCTTGACTAACACAGAAATAACCATCGATAGATAAACAAATTAATATGATGTGACTGCATTAGCATTCGATGAACTACACTGTACTTAGGTAGCTAATTCACTAGTTGGGATGTTAATTTGGGAATAGTCTGTAAGATCTTGGGAAAGGATTATTATTAGGCTGTAGAACTTACCTGAAGGTTTGATCGAGATCTCCTTGGCATTACTCCAACCACCTCTCCGCGCATAATCGACTCGATTACTGGAAAAAGAGATCACTGTTATTTAAATTTATGTGAACTTGAAAATTACTTGTACTGTTGGTATACTTTTAAATATTTGTGTAAGTATGTATGTACGCGTAATTATAGTAGTGTATAAGTACACCGCCGACCAGAAAAACTCATAAGTAGTATTCCTTTCCTTCGAATTGTCTGGAAGAAAGCATTATAAGCGATAATAGCGCCACGTGTACTAGCTTAAGATTAATTGAAATATTATTCCTTCCAATTGCCCTATGTATGGTGTTCAATAAAGAGTTTATCTAACTATCTACTTCAAATATTAATAGATGTACCTAAGAGTACATAGTACATAGATAAACTTTATTTATGACTATTATTTGCGACGTTAGGGTTTCTTAATGGTGCTATTTCCTTTTGCTCAGGGCACTCGGCGGAGTACTACGGCTTCAATCCAATTAAGTTCTGACGAGGGACGACATATGATTAATGTTATGTCTGTAGTCACTTTTACACTTGAATACAAATTCAGAGTTTAATTATTAATTTATATTAATATTAATAATAATCTATATTATGTAAAGCTATAAATCAAAAAGGTCTAAAGTGTCTAAAGATATAGATAGAATGGTGTCTATAGATATGGCGTACTGGGCGCAAACTCAACTGCCGATCATGAGATCACGGGTTCCATCCCCAGATCAGGCGAAGAGTTATTGGTATTTTCCATTAGGAATTATCTCTATGGCAGTCTGGAACTGTGCCCGGTAGATAGCTATAGGCTCCTCCCTATTACATGGGACCAATAACATACTGGCGAAACGTGGTTGTACCTACTATGGGACTGAGTCTTGGGTGCATTCTGCCTATCCCTTTGGAAAAAAGGCGTGATTGTATGGCATGTCTATTTTATAGCCGGTAACACTAACAAAGCAAACATTGAAAATGTCGACCATTACAATAAAAGAAACTGATATTAAAGGAGATGAAAACATAACATCACGCCTTTTTCCCAAAAGGGTACACAGGACACAGTCCCATAGTAGTTACACCAACATTTCGCCGGTTATGATTTAGAAGAACTATAAGTTAAAGCAGGGATAAACTTTTTGTTTGTACCACTTAGATACAATGTACAGAGGCTGGGCGGAACCGCCTGCCTTCGCTAGATATTCTCGCTTCAGCTTTCAAATATGGCGGACTCACCAAAACGAAAAAGAACCTAACACTCCCACAAAACGTATGGCACGGCATACGGCTGCGAGAATACTAAAATTATACGAGGAGTAGGTGCCTAGCACGGCTGCATATAGACTTCCATATTAGGACTATTCTCACTTTCTATTAATTATTTCTTAGTTTGTCATTGTAGATCTTCATTTTTTTCAGGTAATGTTAAAGATAAGCCCGTAAGTCTCACCTCCATCACCGAGGAGCCGCATTTGTACCAGCGAAGGGTCTTCACTATGCTCCTCCAATACTGTATCATCGGTAACCGTTAACTCCTGTCAAAAGAAAATAACAAACGATATTAAAAACAGAAAATAATTCAATATGAAAAACGCGGCGAAACAAATGTCTTCATATACATCAACAAAGTAAATCTGGTAGACGAAGCCGTCGATAAACATGTCGTCGGTGGAAAAGACGAAGTTGCAAACAAACTTTCCAGAAACAAAGAGAAAACTTCAACAAAGTTACTTCGGCAACCAAAAAGGGGGAACAGGGGGTTACTCAAAACTTTCACGTCTCGGAGTCCAGTTATGCGAACTTCGGAAACTTTCCCACTCGCTAATTCCGAGTATAAATTTGTTTAACGTCTCAACTTTTTAACTGTAATTACTTGGTAAAGTTCGGGATAGATGGAAGCACTCCTAAAGTCTGACAGCGAGACGGCGAGAGTTTGATGAGTTATTATAATAATTGTAGTTCCGAGTTGTCTACAGTTATTTGATGTCTCAAGTATTAGTCTTGGAGCGAAATTAATCATCATTAAAGGGAAAAACGTTTTCGTCTCCTACTTTCCTCCGTGATGAAGAAAAAACCACTCAGTCAATCATGACGGCCATCGTCATAACCAGAATTTGAGTACTGACCTTTTTCTTGATGACATTTTGATTGTACCTAATAATGTCCTTAGAATTACCGAGACATGTCATGAATAAGTAATAATTTCGATAAAAACAACATTAAATGCAATTATTACTTATTCCCGATTCCCGTTTGATTGGATGGTAGAGACGGTGAAGGTGATAGATTTAAGACGACGAATTGAAAATATTGGCGGTAGGGATCTCAATATATCTCAGCAACTACAAAACATTTGGAACTAATGTTTATGTATTACATTTAATATGATATTGACATCATTTTAGTTATTGGTTTACATGATTGGTTAACTCTTACAGCAGAGAAAAAAATATCAAAGACTGCTCTATAAAAATAGAGATTCTCATTTTACAGGGATATGAGATTGATTTATGCCTTTAAATTTTTTGTATAGATTAATCTATGCACACACTACAATGTGTTAATTTGATTTGATAAAATTAGCAATAGTTTTTATTTTATTCGAGAAATACTAATATTACAAGAGTGTGAGCGGGTTGCGGGTCTCAGCGCACGATTTTAGATTCATTATATAACACTGCGTCACCTCGGAACTCAGACTTTATGATCGTAACACAATAACTACAACCTAAATGTGAGCCAGTTCAAAAACATCTGTAGGTAAAAAAATCATATTATTTGGTCTTGGTTACTTAAAATTTTGTTCTCAAAGTCGAGAAGATGAAAGAAATACAATAAAGTGTTTCAATAACGCAAAACAACAAAGTTAAAGTTTGTTTAGACAAGTTGGTAATGGGGTGAAGGAAGGTAGGAGAGCTGTGGGAGCCCTCCCTCCTCACTCACCAGTACCAAGTTTAGGGTGGAATAAGTTAGACATTATTGATACAAAGGTTCGTTTAACATTCATTTTCGTCGTGTCTTGAGAGTTAATTATTTTACGTTATTAAACTTTCTAAGGAATTGGATTTACGTTTTAACGTTCACAGCAATAGCACCTAGGTTTTATTATGATAAAACAACAGAACGTGAGCATCTAGACAAGTATTGTGCTCCACCCAATTTCTGTAACATTTTCTCTAGTTTTAGGATAACTGGTAGAAAATGCTTTACTAGCATTCAGTTATTCCTAGCTTTGTGCTGAATTGTAAATAAATAAATCAAGTTACTGATGACTCAATATTTTGAAAGTAAAAAAGCTAAAATAAAAAAAGACAGCCTAACCATCAATAAATGTAACAGATATTGTTTATAATTCACATAAAAATGAAAAGCCGCAAAAATATACTATTGTAGGTAATCACATTCTCTAGTAATATTCATAATAAACCGATTTAAAACTAACAGCTCCTATTTCAACCGCAATTATGCCAAGAACATATTTGAGCCGCAAACCTTTGTTAAACCGAACCAGTTCAATTAAATTCCGATCGCGATATATTATATCGAACGCAAGAACTGGTCGGGTATATAATGGGCCGACCCTTTTTAGTAATTAATTAAAATCGAAGACAGGTGGAGAGGCGAACATTCCTTAAGGCTTATGGTCGTTTGGATAACAGGTTTTCTTGTAACGAGCTTGGAGGGGCTAGGGATGTATACTCGGCCTTATAAATCCAGCATCGTTGCCGTGTCGGATGCCATCGCGTTCGATAAACCAAAACAGGTTCTATCCTACACTTCCCGCTTCAGAATTATCTTGTAGAATGTTTGTACAGTTACACCTGCTATCCGAGAAGAAATAAATTATTTTATGTTGATACAAGAAATTCGGAATATTAAGTTTCTTTAAGTTACGGTTTCTTGCCAATTTGTTCAGATAAACGAGGTGATGCTATTATTTAGCACGATTTCCAATCGTTTTATATGTGTCCTGCAATTACCGTTGTGTCAATAAACACCTTTGTTATATCTACTCAATATTATTGATAGCCGCAGGTGGTCGAACTTTTAATTCACTTTTGATTAACTTACGCCAGTATGCTCATTAACTCCGACAATAACGGCGGTGTACCACTGCGTAGCACCAGCCACCCTGTACACCTGTGCTCTACATCCTCCCAGTACTGACGGCGTGGTGGTGAGTATCCGCTGGCCGTCTTGCATCGTCCTCCAATCAGCTGCCTCGGCGCAGACTGCCGCGAGGGTCGTCGGCTCCACGCCTACCTCCGACCCGGCCAGCCGTGCGTCCCATTCCTAGAACAAATTATACAAATATTAATAGAACTTCGAAACAAGGAGACATGCGTCAAATGTCCTGAATGAGAGGTTATAACCATAGATTTAGATTTCTTGATGAATACACGGCTTAAAGCTGACAACTATCTAATTAATTGTGAGAATGTGAACAAGATATTAATCCACTATGATGATGTTGAATGACCCGAATTTAATCTTGACTTCCAATAATCTAAATAGGTAGTAACTATTAATTGCCAATACTCAGTTTATGGAATCAAATTACCAATCCGTTAATATGTTGATTTAGAGTATGAGAACTCTACGCAAAATCAACATAGGATTTATTAAAGATTGAATCAATATCAATAATAAATACTCTGCACATAGTGTTTGCAATTAAAAACTGTACCCACAGAGACAACAACAATATTTATTATAGCCTCGAATCACGTGTGAACATTATGAGTATGGCCCACATTATACTACACCTCCACAAATCAACATTAGTTACAACTTGCCCACGTACCTATATAGTGTTATGTGCAGTAATAATTCAACGTACACATGTACAACATACATTTTTCGAGCGCACACGACTGCACTAATATTTATGTCAATGTTACAGAGCACAGAGTGTGGTCGCCGAGCCTCGGTCGCACACAGGCGCAGTTACCCACACCTGTATTGATGTTGCACATACATAGAATATACACGAGTACGTTCTCGGCGACAGACGTATCCGGTGCGTTGAACCTTCCCCCCTCTCGCACAGTCCCCTTCTCCTTACCTTCCCTCCAAGTACTATAGCTATCTAGATGTAGTGGGCACATTATCATATATCCGCCTGATGAGGTAACAGTTACTGCGCAGGAACGTTCAGGGTCATCGTTTGTGTGGACAATTGGTCGAGTTTGTTCAAATGGAACGTTGTTAGTTGTTATTAATTAACAAGAAGCTCAATAACGGAGTGAAACCTTTGTGAACAATTGAACGGTAATGATGGTGAACCTGAATAGCTGAGCTGTTTCATGTTTGCTAAGCAGATACTATTTTAGGAACACAATAGAAATTTGAAACAATCATGTCTGGTTTTATTAATTAAACGCCTGATAAAGCTAAACTTTTAATCTTGACGGAGTGCCACTGCGTGACGTAGAGAAATCAATATTTGTCAGTTAGCTGATCTATGGAAGACGAGGCTATAATGAAAACATACAACTAGATATAGAAAGTAATAATTTTTACCGCAGAGTACCTACATACAACAATGAAGAAAGATAAGGGCTACAAATAAACAACCACGACAATACAATCACGGCCCTTTTCACGGTCAAACTCACGAGTCACGACGCGACGCAGCGTAATCCGTACAAATCGGTATCTCGCAACGTTGGAAGGTAAGCGTAACGTAACCATTCTCGTCGAGTCACGCTCTGATGAGCTCGCAGCTCGGCTCAACAGTCAACAGTGACTCAGCACGGTTACGCAATCATAACCCATTACTACAATGTATTTGTTTTGAGTTATGAACGCCGTATTAGTTTAAAGTTTAGGGGTAAGATCATGAGATCGTAAAAGTAAAACAGATAAGCACTGAATGCCGGATTTGCTATAGCTACATGCAATAAATAAAATAACATAAAGTATTCATATAGAGATGGAAAAGATGAAGCTGAGAGTATATTACACAATACCGCAAAAATGCGATAGACATCACGATTAAAAAGCAACTTAATTTTGTCGACTGTTTATGTTGATATTTTAATAAGTTTAAATTAAAATTTATACCTAATTAATTTGGATGTGAAAGGAACTAATTTTTGAATGTCTGGGAATAACCACCTAAGAGTATCATGAAAAGGAATCAAATATTAAATGACATCAAAATTTCAGTAGCGTTCTTAAAAATCAAACAGTAGAAACTGCAGATCTAGAGGTAGATACAGTAAGTATGCGGCGCAATATAAGATCTTTGAAACCAGTATTAAGTATACCAAACGACACTTATTCGCAGAAATAAGACTACTTAGAACATAGTTATTATGTAACCTAAAAGCTAAATCGGGTATACACCGCTCTCTACCGCCTTTAGTGTATTTCCTCCGGCGGCTAGACAAGTAGAGATTACGTCATGATTAATGCGAGGTCGTGGTCTGCAGATCAACTGAGGATTACACTTTGTTTGAGGTACTGATATTAATGCTACAGATTAACGACCATTCGAAAGTTCCGAACTCCATTCGATAATAAAGATTTATTGATAATCGTAAACCTTTTTACGACAAATTCGACTCGTAAAGACATAAATTATAGCACAAACAACCTCTAACTTTGTGTGTCTAATTTATCTTCTAAGCATCGATCGTAGACGTAATAATATCTTGCAATAAAGCAGCTAACTTTTTTTAAAGAAAAGAAAGCAGTTCAAAAGGAGCCACTAAAACCATATTTGTTTGGCGTTTGCTGGATTCCCAAAGCTTTGGTCATTTTATATCTTTATACGTCCTAGTTGGTGGCTACATTCGATTTGTATGTTTTGCAATTTTATATAACTGCGCGTTTTAAGAGCGTACACGGGCTTTTACGAATTTGACACAATCCTATGAAAAATTTATCAAATCGAGGTTTTGTATTCTCCTGTTTCCTCTGAATATTATTTACCAATTCTATAAATTGATATCCTGATATTTTTATAGTAAAGTAAACCATGTCCCTGTCGTTTTAGTGTACCTCAGTTTTAGTAACTCTGTTTTTTTATAGTTGACTTCTTAAAATCTCGCTTGATTGGACGTTCACTACTAAAAAATTAAGAGTTTATAAACAAAAATAAATTGATAGAGACATAGCTTACTTCATCTTTAAAATATCTGGATACAACTATATCTAATAGGTTTTCTATATTCGGAGGAAACAGGGGAATACATCAATTTGGTAAATTTTCCATAGGATCGTGTCAAACCGCGTTGATTATATTCTCTCCTAGTTACACCATATCAAAGGAACCGTCGTTTGTTTCAGCGCACACATGTGCAAACTTAATAACTTTCGCAAGCGGTAGCCTCGACGACCGCATGCGAGCACCGTGCACCATCTAGTTGGGAGTTACGTTACTTACCATACTTGCCAAGTTGTATTTACATACCTGAAACACAGGGTTACCTTTATATTTACCTAAATAATGCAATATTACTCTAGAATTTGTCAATTGAGAGCTTTGCTATTCTTATTTTTTTATAATAGTGAGTGACAAGACGAGCAAATCAAGTGCCTGAAAGTAAGCATCATGATTGTCCATATCAGACACAGCGCCACCCAGTGTTTTAAAATTCAAAATTCTGCCCGGCACTGCACTGCGCCTGTCACCCTGAGATATGAGTTGTTGAATCTCATCATGCCCAGTAATTTCGCTGGTAACATTGCCCGTCATCACGGAACACAGTAATATTTGCACATTACTGCTTGGCGGATGAATAACTGGCAAAGGTGTGGTACTTCCCCAGGCGACCCCCTGTAAAAGAGGCCTACCACTAAAATTAATACAATTAATTATATATAAGGTCATATGTTTTATTTATATATATCATATAATATACAAAGTGTTACAAAAAGGTGTAGTAATAATTAGGTGAATCTACCCATAAAACTGAACAGCTTTCCAAAGCAAAAATTCGCAAAAAAAAATTTGACTTCCCATACAAAATGGATCAGCTGTTCGGCAAATTTACTTCCTTTAGTCAATTTTTTTTTTGCACCGTGTTTAAATCAACATTTCGAATATGTTAAAGTAGAAATACATATAAATAAGGATTTTCATCTCATTACATAAACACTTGGACATACCACAGTTTTACAACCATTGTCAGTACGTTACATCTATTAATGTATCCATAGTACATAATATAATGTCTATAATACAATGTGTATTCACTTAGTTGAATATACCAAGTCAATATACATTGGCAGCAAATTGTAGGTATATAATTATTAAGCGCAAACTTATTCAATTCACTGAATACATTCAGAACAATAAAAGCAGAAGTGTCTGAATTCACAACCCTATGTGTAGAATATAAGCGCAGCAAACGACCCAGAAGCTATTTACCTCTGGCATACATTCGACGATCCCGCGGTTCTCATTCAATTTCCTGCTAGTCCAGTATAAACCAGCCGGTTGCTTCACATCTACAGATACCACAGTAATGAAACTACGAACGCAAATACATTTATAATAATAATAATCCTCCAGAAAAGGAGAGAGAAAAGAGAATAAACCGATAATAATAATAATAATATGGGACAACTTCCACACACGGTCATCTGGTCCCAAACTAGGCTAGAAGCCTGTACTATGGTAACCAGATGACTGATATACATACTTATATAAGCTTATAACACCCAGACACAGATCAAACAGACATGTTCATGCACACAAATGTTTGACCTGGCCGGGGATTGAACCCGGGGCCTGCGGCACAGAAAGCAGAGTTACTACCATCTGAGCCAACGAGGCTGTGTTAAAGCAGTCATTACTTTTACACATCCATCGATTACCCAATACCCACTCGCCCACTATCGATGAACTTGGACAAACCATTTGCGAGCTCATTCTATATTCCATTCTGTACATTTTCTGTGTCACAACAGTCACAACTGCGAGTGCGATAACATTTATTTAGATCCAGATTGAATAGCTTTCAATTAAAGATAACGCGAAATCCAAGCAATCCGGAGTATCTATTTACGGAATCATATTTTGATTTCTGATAGGTAATACGATCACAGAAATATAATGTTCAGAGGACACTGACTTGTGGATGTGTTCTATTTTACAAGCTTTTATTTCTTGTACGTGCCATAATTTAACTTAGTACCTACCATTATTTTTATATATTTCAAAGGATAAATCCTCATGATTTTCCTCTTCTTTTGGATGAATAAAATATTATTATACATTGACAGCTTCTGAGAAATAGAGATTGTGTACGTGAAAACTGTCTCTCCTTATATATAAAGAAAGTAATCATAACTTATATTTAGGTCGAGATAATATCATAAAGGTTAAAGGTTTCCACGTGTAAATTAAACTTATGATATAGAACGACTGTATGAGAGGAATTTTTAATTACCATTGAACAATTTATTACGAAAACAAATCTTTAAAAAAGTGTATAAAGTAAAGAAATACTTATTAAGCACTACAGATTTTAGAGGAGAACAATGGTTGTGTTTAATTATTCTTTGTAGAGGGAAAAACAACGAAAAGAATGATCCGGCAATAAATGCGAAGAACAAAGGACTTGAAAACTGTAGAGTCAATGCTTTTAACAAGGGACTTTATCAGTTAAATCTGCAGTGAAAACCGTCATAAAACGTTTCAGATCCGTAGACAATGCACTCGCATATCCATCAAACCCTCAAGCCTCATGTATTGTCTGGTATCTTGCTTCATGGCACACACAATGAGACACACTAAGCCCCGGGACTATGGACCCGGGAGCAAATTGAGCTTTTGTGTAAGTACTAGAGTAAATACAAGCATACTCGTAAAGATAATAAATGCGAGCGTAAACTAATTATAAGGAATGCTTTTAGACGAAAATAAAGTGGAATAGACTGTTATAAGTCTGGCTAACCGGTATATTTGGCAAATACAAATCGAAATATTGTGTAGTCTTGAGTCAATGTTAAAAGAACTCGAAGTTACGATGTAGAATCTGTAAGGACTAGAAAATATGATTACCTTCTCTTTTTTGCTGAACAGACAAAGAAAAATAAATTTCACGTTAATATCCCAATCCCGAAACTTTTATTCTCGGCAAACGTACAAAGAAACCTTCACATTTTATCTTGTGCTCCATAAAATAGCTAGAGAGCACGATCAAAGTAACATTGTCCTATGTCTAACACACGGCTATCAATGCTGTGTCCCCCTGACTTTCGCTCCCCCTGCTACCTATCCACAGGGGCAAAGTGGGTAGTTTCCCATACTTTAGTACCCCCAACTGGGGTAGGAGGTGAGCCGGACTGAAGCTAACTGAAACAAACTTTACTCGTTTGAATTTTGCGGGGAAACCGTTTCAGCGTAGTGTTGCGTGCATACTGATGTCGACAAAGTTAAGAAACAAACTGTGAACTTCCATCGCTTGGTTAATTGAGTTTTTAATTATAAATTACTTTGCACTATAATGTTAATTTATTTCTTAATAATTGTTAATTTATTTCTTTTATGTACTACCTACTTAGTTTATTCACGCACCGAAATAGCAATGCTAAAAGGTGTCGTTGAAAAACTTCTTACATTTATATACCTTTATAGGTTAATCCCGAATTACAAAGCAAAAACTTTTATCGCTCCCCTACTTTAGTAGATTTTATATTACATCAAAATCCAGCAATAGTTCTGAGTACATAATACCGAAATTGCTATAATTTCCTTTGTTATGCTTCTTTGATGGGCTCTTTGTATTCAAGTTCTGTTTCCCCAAATATTAGTCGGGACTCATGGCGACTGTAGACATTTTAAAAGTATTTATTTTCCGAATCACTCTACCGTAAAATCTTAACTGTTTAATTATTACAATTTATGAAACAAAAGAAGTCATGCTACCGTTAAATTAAACTTGATATTAAACAAAACGTCAAAGGGGAGGGGAAAGGACAAGAATCGAGAATTTGCTCGTTGACTGTAAAGGGAAATTAAACGTTAATTTTGTACGTAGTATCTCCTTCTTCATAATTATATAGATATTTTGCTTTAAAGAACAGAAGCTACAAAACTTTACTAGTGAGAGTTGACAGTGTACAAATGTGTACCTAAGTGTATTATAAATGTACATTTATCTACATCATACCGCGAAATGACTATAATATCAAGTTCTGATGAAACTTTTATTAAAGGTTTAGGTTGTGGTACTAAGAACTTGTATGTGCTCACCATACAGAGCACTTGAGGTCCGACGCTAAACTTAACACTTAACATAACTCTACAGATTTCTTTAGCCATAAGTTTCTTATATTCTTATAACAAACAGTACCAATAAAGGCGTCGTTCAGAGCACACTGCTCTTTCATTTTTAAACTAAGCGTCCCGGCGTCGCGCACCCGTACTCAACAACTAACAAACAATTAACAATTAATTCTAATTTATAACTTAACGATAAAATCAATGTATGCAGAGACTCCAAACAGTCGAGACTCTACAGTACTTACTAACTTAATTGGAAAAGAAAACCACAGGGCATAAAGATAAAAAAATTGAGTTAATAGATAAACAGATGACCTACCTACGTTAAAAATAAAAAGTGGCTTTATACTACACCGACAAGAATTCGAATTACTAACGTAACAAAATTAATTTGGCTTCGACCTTCAAAGAGTCTCGACATTCTCTGGAATGATCGCGATGTTTCAGTGTGATTGAATTACTCGCAACGAGATTCTGGCAGAGCGATCAATCATAGCGGGTTCATGCCTCGAGCCGTCCTGGGCGACCGAAAATAGCTCGCCAGGAACCCACCACCTGGCGAATATGTATTATATTATATAATAAAGGGGGTGGTGCGGGCGAGGAAAATCAATAAAGCGGGTGGCGAGCATCAAAACACACCCTGAGTTCCCACACCACGGCCCAACCCGGATGGCGCCCCCTTCCTCCACCGCCCGTCACCCGTCTCCCGGGGAAACCCGCCCCATGTTTGGCAGACATCGTCCTTGATCTCCCCATTTTGCCCGGGACTCCGGGACGCAACTTTAGATAAACACCGGCTCGTCTCTCTGGAATTGGGTCGGTTATATGCGCTTTGCTTTTACCAACCCCTCTTAAAACTAATAAGTTTGTGCTTTCGACTATGCTAATCTCGCCTTCTTGATTATTATTCGGACAGCTAAGTAGAATGTAGGTACTTAGATGCGAGTTACTTAGGTGAAATAATAATATTAATTTGATTTGTAGTTAGTTTTTTATTGATAATTTTTTTGTGTTAACTTTAAGCCTACCTACCTATATAAATATACTACTCAAATACAATTGTTTTATTGTTTATGAATAAATGAAATGAATAATAATATGAGACAACTTCTACACACGGTCATCTGGTCCCAAACTAGGCTAGAAGCCTGTACTATGGTAACCAGATGACTGATATACATACTTATATTATAAGCTTATAACACCCAGACACAGATCAAACAGACATGTGCAAGCACACAAATGTTGGACCTGGCCGAGGATCGCACCCGGGCCCTGCGGCACAGAAAGCAGAGTTACTACCATCTGAGCCAACGAGGTTGTCAAATATAAGTAGTACGTATTAAGTATACCTATATATAGTGACCGCCTTCTTATACGTATTATATCAGAAAGCTTGAACGATAATTCGTTAAAAGGTACTCCTACTACTACTAAAAAGGTAAAGTTAGGTACTACTAGAGTTACAGGGTTCGTTTCTTAGAGCCACAGTCCTGAAGACCCGACCCACGTACCGGATAGCCACAAAATCGATAAATTTAATTTTACCAGTTTTTCTACTTTCTTATTAGATAGATAGATAGATATATAAACACTTTATTGGTACACCACAAAACAATAAATATTAAAAATTAAGTACCCTATAACACATAGGGTACTTAATTTTTAATATTCCAGCGTCTAAGCTACTTACATACCAAATTTCAGCCCAATCAGTTCAGTAGTTTTGGCGTGAAAGAGTAACAAACATCTATCCATCCATCCATCCTCACTCCTCACAAACTTTCACATTTATAATATTAGTAGGATAAACCTCCTCGTATATTAATTTATTTACTACTTTTACTATCTATTTTTACTTTACCTATAAACCGAATTTCAAAACGACAAACAAAATTCAAATTCAAATTTCAAATTTATAGGTATGTCATTATTGTCATTACCATGGTCAATATCATGGTATGTAGGTAATGAATGACATACATACCTATACCTAATATAACTAATCGAATCGAATAGACTGACTGACTGCCTCGGTGGCGTAGTGGGCGCATGCTCGACTGCCGATCAAGAGGTCCCGGGTTCGATCCCCGGGTCAGGCAGTGTTAAATATTGGATTTTTCCATTAGGAATTATCTCAATAACTGCCTGGAGTCTGGAACTGTGCCCGGTAGATGGCAATAGGCTCGCCCCCTATTACATGGGACCAATAACATACTGGCGAAATGTGGGTGTATCTACTATGGGACTGAGTCCTGGGTACACCTCTGCCTACCCCTTCGGGAAAAAAGGTGTGAATGTATGTTTATGTTTGAATCGAATAGGTAGGAGTTACACCTACTCGTATCAAACTCAAACTCAAACTCAAACAGATTTATTCAAATAGGTCATAATCTGACACTTTTGCACGTCAATAAAGATAAACAGTACTGAGTCTATTAGTATATTATACCTATCTATAAATATTTAAAGATTTATAAATAGGTGTACTTAAATGTAGACAATTTCGTCTGTGTAATTTTTATCAAGCATAATGTACAAAGAATTAGTACTTATCACATATCTACCAATCCAATTAGTTACATAGGTACCTACCTATTACACGATAGTTTCTGACTCAGTCATAGAAACAAGCGCGACTGCTATGAATCATTCCGATCACGTTGGCGATTGTTTGATTACTGAGCTAACTATTTTTAGTTACATATTGTAAAATATTTAGGTACCTACCTACTACATCCTGTAAAACATGGCGAATGTCTATAATGAAAATGAATGTGCAACCGCTGACGAAATTGTACTCACCTACTTATGTGGTTTCCACGTGTAGATGTAAAGGTAAAATATAGGTTAGTGTGGCTCTAAAACGTGGTCTCTTACTGTGGCCCTTATCGGTTAGCTCAAAATAGCGCAACGAGCTAGGTATACCTACTTAATTTACTGTCAGTCACCTATATGTTAGCTACAGACTCGTTAAAAAGATTATAGGTAAGTAAGTACCTACTTGGTATGTACCTATACATAAGTAACCAGAACGCTTTTAATTAACACTAACCTGATTTAATCAATTATTATTACTGCATGATTATTCTAAATATTTATTATTCTAGTTCGTACTACATTCTGTTACTTCTCTAGTCTGGTACTGTGGACAAATATTTCCAAATCACACAAGATGTGAGCAACAGCAACATGTTGGCCAATCTTACCTGAAAGGGCAGCAAGGTGGCGTAGTCCAGGTACTTGAGTTGCTTGTCGTGAAGGAACTCAACAGGATGGGCGTCCGCCTGCAGCGTCAGCTCTGCTGCCAACGGCGTGAACGTCTGCGGACATTATACATACAATTAATATTAGTATTACATATTTAAATATTTAGGTTCGCATTAATAATAATATAATAATAATATGGGACAACTTCCACACACGATCATCTGGTCCCAAACTAGGCTAGAAGCCTGTACTATGGTAACCAGAAGACATATATACATACTTATATAAGCTTATGACACCTAAGATCAAACAGACATGTTCATGGACACAAATGTTTAGACCTGGCCGGGGATCGAACCCGAGGCCTGCTGCACAGAAAGCAGAGTGACTGCCGTCTGGGCCAACAAGGCATTAACAGCGTACCCAAGCTACGAGAAATTTAACACAATCATATGAAATACCAAATCTATGTTTTGTATTCGCCTATTTCCTCGGAATATAATTAAAACTTTCTATGAATTTATATATGTATTTTATAGTGAAGTAAACTATGTTCCTGTCATTTTAGTTTCTCTTATTATAAACACTCGGGTTTTTCCTAGTGAACTTCTAAAAATATCAGTTTTACTCGCGTGAACACTACGCGTACGTTCACTACAAAATAAATTGTTAAGTTTGGGTCGAGCGCCTCCTGCGCTCACCACTGCCCGGTAAAGCTGTAGAGGCCATCTGAGGCCAACAGCATAGGTCATTTAAAAAAAAAAAAAAGTATGTGTATGCATAGTGCATAGTGTAGGGTTCTTATACGTAGATATCAAGAACATATAGTGCCATCTATTAGTTCCTTGCTCAAAGTATGGAAATATGCAGTAAAATGGCCATAGCTTAGAAGTATAATTTTTTTACAGCCACAAGGAACCGCAGATCTGAGTAGGTAATTGATATTACAAACAATTTCAATTTATACCACCACGTGTTCCCGTTAAAAGTGTCTTGACAGACGGACAGACAGTCAGATAGACAGACGCACAAGAAAGCGATCCTATAATGGTTCCTTTTATCCAATGAGGTACGGAACCCTAAAAATAAATAAGTAGGTTGTTTATAAAAGTTATTAAATTATAGGGACATAGTTTACTTTATCTTCATAACATCAGGATATAATGTATCAAATAGGTATACTATATTCGGAGGAAACAGGGGAATTCTAAACATCGATTTAGTAAATTCTCCATGATTTTCCATAAGATTTTGTCAAATTACTAAAACGTAGCGTTTCCTGTTAAGGCTCCTATTGGAATTCGGGAGGAGTGTGTAAGGTAGAAAAGGTACAGGTGTAAAAACTGCATCAAATCTAAGAAGTGACGTTTCATCTTTTCTAGCAAGAAATAACGTTGAACTCACACTTCGCCGTAAAACCATGGAATTATTAATTTTTTATCACAAGATGTACAATTCTTAATCACTAAATTTCAATTCAAATTCTCCATACAAGGCAAAATAAAAACTATACCTACTTCTGAGAGTTGTTGGACTACAATAACATATTTTTATTTTATAGAAACTAGTAACGCCCTCTATCGATGTTTTTATGAAACAAATCTCGTTAAAAAGTTCGTTATGATTTTTGTTGTAATAAACATTATTATCTAAATCAATAAAAATAATCATTACCAAAGCAGGCCATTTCACTTCTGTGCCCGCATTGTCTCTGGGAGCCCACACTAGAGTTCTTTCAACCAGAAACACTCGAAATGTCCTACGCGAATAAACTGCAACCCACTCGCGTCTTTGCCAGTCTACACCATCGTATTCCACTAAAACCTGTAACAAAACATAAAGACAAATTAAATAAAGTAGAATCGCGATAGATATCATTATCGTGATACAATATTGTCAAGATATATAAACACTACTAGCGTCCTCTATTGAGGAGTAGCGGAACTGCTTGAACCGTTTCACATTCAACCATTCACAGTAGTTTTCGTTCCCTTGGCGACCCTATGTTCTCCATAAGTTGTCCATCGGTAATCACTAGATGGCAGCACGAGTCCTCTAAGCTCTAATCGATCCAACCGCAACGCGACCTCGCCCCGCCCGGTAGCGTGCGAAAAAGAGATCACTTATGAAAGAGACGACAACAATAACAAATCAACTTTCTACTACTTACTATACCTACGTAACCTACCTACGACGTATTATAGTAATGAAATGATAACATTGGCGCGCGGTATTAAGTCGTAGGAAATAAGTTAGGTAGGTAGGTAGTAGGTACCTCTATCACCTACCGTTGGCAAAGTGCATGTGCAATAGTTACGAGAGCAAGGTGTTAAGTACGCCAACATACTGTACTAGAACCTAATTCGCCCTGGACTGAGAACTCTCTAGATAAAAACCTAAGGTAAGTAATATAGGTACCTTTTTTTGGCAACACTTGACCGATCATACTAGTTGAAAAACCGGAAACATAGCATGTGTAACCTACCCAATTTTATTTTCTAATAAATATGTAGGTACCACCTAGGTACCTATTATATAATATGATTTGAAACTAGCATGGGTGTAACCATTAATATAATTTTTTACAAGATACCTAAGGCCGAATCATGGTAAATATCTTGTAACATGTGATCCAATACCTAGGTGTTCTACCTATACCTATACTTACAGAGTTCAGAGTAGGTATGTATATATCTGTAATGTTGATCGAAGGTTGGAAATAAACTCTGCGTGTGATTTTTATGTAGGGTAAAAAGTGGTTTTGGCCTACATTTTACATACCTACCTATTTAGCGTATATACAAACAATGAAGGACGAATTCGAAAACTGGCCATCCGGGAGTACCTACGCTTGCGACACAAATCACCTAACTTTTTGAGTCGACTTGCGAAAAATTAAAATAAATAGATATATATATATATATAAAACACATTATTATTTTAATTCTGTAACTCGTCCCAATTAATTTTTTCCTGGAATTTGAACCTTATCGAAGTGTGGTAAGTGGTACAGTTAGTAAGAAGATATTTGATAAAATAAAATACAATACTTAAACATCATTATAATACAATACAATACAATTATATGTACCTACTTATACTTAATATATGTTACCGGCCGCAAACCCGATTTTAGAAACTAGTTTTTTCTAAGCCAAACCAGACCACACCGGTACAGAGTAGGCTAAACTGATCATTACTGATTCGTCCTATGCCAATGGGAGAAACTAGTTTAACCTAGGCCGAACTATGTAAACCTTATATGCTATAGACTAAAATATAATATTAATCATGTAAAATTGCACGGCTATTGTATTAGGGTAACCTGTGAAAATAGTCGTAAGAAGAAAATAAAATGAATAAGTACACTTCAGGATAAACCGGCCTAGTTTATACTCATTCTTCTTAGTGAAAAAGGTTTAAAAAGCGCGACGTGTCGACAAAAAAGAAGAAAGGACTTGTTTCAAAGTCTATAATCCTTCTCTCTGAAATGAAGAGAGAAGAGAGAAGAACGGCTGAACCGATTTGGCTGAAAATTGGTGGGGAGGTAGCTTAGAACCAGGAGACGGACATAGGATACTTTTTATCCCGGTAAAATAGATGTCAATCAATAAAAAAAAAATCGGTCAGAACATCAGTCTAGCACAGACAACGGAGATTTACGTATAGTACCAGGTTCTCATAATGATCAGGAGATATTCCCACATAGTGATACAGGAAATAACTTATATAGTACCAGGCTCTCATAATGATAAGGAGATATTGCCACTTAGTGATACAAGAAATAACTTATAAGTACCAGGCTCTGATAATGATAAGGAGATATTCCCACTTAGTGATACAGGAAATAACTTATAGTACCAGGCTCTGATAATGATAAGGAGATATTCCCACTTAGTGATACAGGAAATAACTTATAGTACCAGGCTCTGATAATGATAAGGAGATATTCCCACAATTTACACAGAAGCTATGTAAATCTTATCGTACAGTCTCCCTGCACTCAGCTTTGGTGTTGTCTGGCATGCTCCCCCTCGACCTTCGAATTAAAGAGGCAGCCGCATTGTTTGAAGCAAAAAGGGGGGTACCCCATACAACGCTTGGAGATAGGGAGATCGAAAGAAGGACTGCGTTCGTGGACACTCCTCATCCCGCTGAAAATATCGACCACAAATTCGTATGTCTGTAAAACGTACAGCAGCTAAACCAAAACAACACGCAAGCAGTTAGGATCTTTACGGACGGCAGCAAAATTGATGGCAAGGTTGGAGCGACATTGTCTGTATGGAGCAGTGGAACCGAGACAAAAATCCGGAAATTGAAGCTGCCGTCATACTGCTCCACTTTTCAGGCGGAATTACTGGCGCTATCAAAAGCAGCGGATGAAATACTCAAAAGTCCTGAGCTGACATTTGGGGTCTATAGTGACTCTCGGTCTTTGCTGCAAACTATCGTGAACAACTGCTCTCTCAATCCCCTCGCGGTCGAAACCCGAGATAAACTAGGGAAATGTTCATCCCAGAACAAACAAGTACAGTTGTTCTGGATAAAAGCACATGCGGGACTGGAGGGGAATGAGAGAGCAGATGAACTCCCGAAGGATGCAGCCCTTAAGCTAAAAACTCGGCCACACTACGATAAATGCCCGATTTCATTCGTCAAGCGACAGATCCGTATGGAGTAACGCTCGACGAATGGAATCAGAGATACAAAACTGGTGAAACCGCGAGCACAACTAAGATCTTCTACCCTGACACCATCGGAGCTTTTAAAATCGTGAGTATTTTAAAACCGGAGGGCGTCTATACGCAAATAATGACGGGACATGGTGAGTTCTCCCAATATTTGCACCGATTTAAATTGAAGGAGTGTCCATCATGTGCCTGCTATCCAAACAGAGAGGAAACACCGCTGCATTTGTTGACTGAATGTCTGATATACTATAGGGAGCAGCACGATCTAGAAGGTAAATAAAAACAGTAAATAGGTATAGAGAAAACAAATAATGATAACATAATTTTGTTAAATATTAATTCAAATCATTAGGAACGTATTTGTTAGTATATATTTTGTAAAAGAATATATAAATTTGAAATAAGATAAATTAAGAAAAGCTATTTAATATTAAGGACAAATAAATAACATCAACCCTCCTTATTACCCATATCCTATATGTATAAGTAAAATAGAATAGGCCGGCATCCCACTGGTGAAGTACAAAAGAGAAGATGTATGAAAGGAAAGTAGGAAGTATGCAAGTACGAGAGGAATAAAAGCGAGAACTGGCATGAAAGAGAAACGTATATTTGAACACAAGACTGATAACGTCAGAGAAAAGAGTATTATAAAAAAAAAAGATATTCCCACATAGTGATACAGGAAATAACTTATATAAAGTGATACGAAGTTCACCGGGTCAGCTAGTCTATATTATATATAAAAGAAAGTCGTGTTAGTTACACCACTTATATATAACTCAAGAACGGCTGAACCGATTTGGTTGAAAATTGGTGGGGAGGTAGCTTAGAACCAGGAGACAGACATAGGATACTTTTTATCCCGGTAAAATTGATGTCTAGTTAACGTATTACGTAGTCAGGCCCCCGTCTATCTATTATTCTATGATCGCTACCTGCTTTTAAAATGGTTTAAAATTAAAACATCATCTACTACTTATTTAGGAACAGATTATTATGTAGGGTATATATAGATCTCAGATCATACCAACAATGTATGATCTGAGGTATACATTATAGATGTTTCTTTTCAAAGAAGTTTACGAGAGTTTGTCCGCGGTTATTTCGTTGTCCAAGGTCGAACTTTCCAACAGATAATTACTAATTTTGAAGTTAAACTCGCCTATTACGGAGGTAGGTAATGTGGCAGGGAGTACCAGCCATTCTCAGCCTTATCTAAGTGAGTGGATGTAAGAGCGTAGACCTGTATGATTTTAATTGAATAGAGTTCGTTCAGCTTTAAAATAACAAAACATACCCGTGTGGAAATACTTTTCAGTTGTTGTACAGATGACATTAGATTTTAGTTGATGAGACAACCAAAATACCTCTATAGCTTGTCTCTTTATTCCCTCTTAAGTAAAAAAGGTTGCTTGAATCTAGTTTAAGCAATTGTTCTCTATTCCTTCTCACTTCTGATAATCCTTCTATATCCATTTCAATAAGCAAGTCGTTCGTCCTGACGTTGTGACACACCAGGGTCAGAGTCATCGTGTTGTACTTATTCTTATGGCAGACGATGTCTTCCAGGGATTCTTCGCTCCCTTTGCTCTACCAAGATCCCAGCCAGAATCTGGAATAATGGGCCCGCTCGGAACTAAGGGCCTTTGTTGTGTTTGCATGTTCATACTATGAAGGGGTTTAGCCATGAAACGCCACGCTGGTCTATCCCCTCTTTGATTAATCTGGTCCTTAATTAGGTGTATCCAATGGATGCACTGCTACGTTAATCTATTCTTTATTCTGTGTTTTAACCATGCCGTTTATTTTCAGCAAACCTACATTAGCAAAAGTTATTGGTTTAGTCAGCGCGCACGCCTTTTGTGAAGATCTGAGAACGGTTTATTTATTCATTCAATCAGCACATCTATATCTCTCGTTGGCGAGTACCATTATACCTATAGATATAACAAGGTTGGGAAACTAGGCCAAACGCCAGAGATCTCTGCCACATCATAGAATACACACATACATACAATCACGCCTTTTTCCCGAAGGAGTGGGCAGATGTGTACTCAGGACTCAGTCAGTAACCATTAAATTAACCATTGGTTGATTTAACCAGTGATCAAAGAACCTCAGCAGTGTACTATTAAGTAGTAGTATACCAGTATAGTAAACTGCCAATATAATTCGCCCGCATAGGAATCATGCCCATGACACGTGGAAAGATGGGAAATAAAAGTAGACCTTTAGTAGAAGGCAAAACAGACAGACCGAGTTGAATAACTACCGCATTCATAAAACATATTGATATGGATTATGGATAGTGGATGGATATACCCTTCTAATAGTCTGTTTTGCCTTATTGTTTTTTAAGTGGCCTATTGTGTATTTTAATGTTTATTTTCAAACTATATAATTTATTTTTACTCTGTGTGTTATTTGTATACTGTGCTTATATTTACCTAAGACTGATTTGCACGTGCGTTTAGTTATATTTAGTAGTTTCTTCAAAATAAGGCGGTGTGATTTGTTTCAAAGTCCCCGCTCCGTCATGTAAGCAAATAATAATAATAATTGGTTAGGCAGGTAGCAGAAGTAGTTCATCACACCACCGAA
Source organism: Hemistola chrysoprasaria (assembly GCA_947063395.1). Classification (NCBI taxonomy): domain Eukaryota; kingdom Metazoa; phylum Arthropoda; class Insecta; order Lepidoptera; family Geometridae; genus Hemistola; species Hemistola chrysoprasaria. Next base: position 5,768,069 of record OX346720.1, on the reverse strand, counting down.
ATAAGACCAAAAGACATTCCCTTCAGTCAAGAAGGTAGGTAGGTACCTATCAAGAATCAATTGGATTTCGCATTGAAACGCGGTGACATGACAGGGTGCTGCCGCCGCCTCATCTGTACTACTATTTATTCTGTGCTTCTGGTTCAGTTCAGTGGGTCATTGAACTCGACGCAAGGCAGACGATGCGCCTGTTACGAGTTATGTTGCGAGTCTGCGAGGTGAATGCGGACCTGTCGCCTCGCGACGCTACCTATTCAGCTTAACAATACTATAATAGCTACAATAAACATGTCACGGCTTTGGGCTTTAGGATGACCAGAGGATAATTTGGTATTCTGTTACTTCTCAAACTTTGTGTTGTTATAGAATGTCTGTGATGGCCCCATGGCCCGTGGCTCTCTATGTCACTAAGCTTTAATGTTATTTTTTTATGATAGTGAGTGGACAAGAAGAGCAAATCAGGTGCCTGATGGAAAGCATCATGATTGCCCATATCAAACACAGTGCCATCCAGTGTTTTAAAATTCAAAATCCTGCGCTGCACTGCGCCTGTTACCCTGAGATATGAGTTGTTGAATCTCATCATGCCCAGTATTTCGCTGGCAACATTGCCCTTCATACCGGAACACAGTAATGTTTGCACATTACTGCTTGACGGATGAATAACTGGCAAAGGTGTGGTACTTCCCCAGGCGGCCCACTGCAAAAGAGGCCTACCACTACAATAATAATATTATTAGGTACCTTATGAATATGGAAACATAAGAATAGACAGCTTTGTCGATAAATATACAAAATAATATTATTAGGTACCTAAACACATTTTGTCTTCGTATAATATTACTTACATTGTGGTCTTGACCATTTCACATGCCGTTCTTTTGGCTAAGACAGAAGAATAGCTAACTAGCAAAAATATCAAGTTTTATAAAACGCACAAGTGGTGTCTCTTCTATATTTCGGCATATTACCACGACATCCAATTTACTTAGGTTTATTTAAAGCATACTCGTAACGTACCTACTTGAGTCAGACTGTAGACTCGTAGAAGGTTGATAATTGATAACTCATTCATATGTACCTATCACCACGGTAATGATATCAACTATCACTCATATTAGTAGGTATACGTAAATACGTACCTATTACCTACTGTGTTTATAAGTAGGTATATCGTTAAGAAATTATCAGTTAGGTATTGTACAGTGACAAAGGTCTTCGACTTCTATGGTGCACAAGTCGCTTAGCGGTCATTTATTTCCAGTTCATTACAACATACCTATATCTAAATCTGAAATAAGATTCTGATTTCCGTCAAAATATTGACTTGGAACGTATAAGCAATGTCCTTGATGCCACTGACCGACCTCTGACTACCATACATATTTACGATAAGACAATGTGTCGAGTGTCGAGTGCAGACGTTTTGTGGGTGATAGGTAATAGGAAAGCAGATTGATTTTTAGGGTTCCTTACCACAAAAGGCAAAAAAGGTAAATGACAAGACGAGCAAATCAGGTCCTGATGACATGCTTACCCATGTATTGTTTTGTTATTTTCTAGAACCTAGTTGTCTTTATTTTACTACTCGGTGGCGACTACCTCGGTGGCGTAACGGGCGCATGCTCGACTGCCAATCAAGAGGTCCCGGGTTCGATCCCCAGGTCAGGCAAAGTGTTAAATATTGGATTTTTCCATTAGGAATTATCTCAATAACTGCCTGGAGTCTGGAACTGTGCCCGGTAGATGGCAATAGGCTCGCCCCTATTACATGGGACCAATAACATACTGGCGAAATGTGGGTGTATCTACTATGGGACTGAGTCCTGGATACACCTCTGCCTACCCCTTCGGGAAAAAGGCGTGAATGTATGTTATGTTATGTTATGTTATTTTACGTAATTACAGGTAGTATTTTTAGATCTTCCAAAATGTGGGTACGTGTGAGCGAGAGGGCGAATTTGCTTTAGACAGTGCCTTAAAACTTAAAACATTCCCATATCAGCCTCACCAGTCACCAGTCTCCAGTAGTTACAAGTCAGACAAATTTAAAAAAAATAAACATACATTCACGTCTCTTTCCCGAAGGGGTAGGCAGAGGTGTGCCCAGGACTCAGTCCCATAGTAGATACACCCACACCCACATTTCGCCAGTATGTTATATTGGTCCCATGTAATAGGGGGCGAGCCTATTGCCATCTACCGGGCACAGTTCCACACTCCAGGCAGTTATTGAGATAATTCCTAATGGAAAAATCCAATATTTAACACTTTGCCTGACCTGGGAATCGAACCCGGGACCTCTTGATTGGCAGTCGAGCATGCGCCCACTACGCCATCGAGGCAGTCAGTTTTAGAAAAATGCCAGTTGTTATCTGTAGTGACCAATTGAATATTTGATAAAACCTTACCTAAATAGGTGTATATTTTACATTAAAATTTTTAATGAGTTTTACCTATGTAGGTACATAATATATAACCAAACATTCGCCTACGCAACTACAGACGTGGCATCATTTCAGGTTTGTAGGTAACAGGTTGGTAGGTACAGTACACAGGTACTTAGATCAGGTTGTAGAAAAGGTTGTGAGTTGAGATTACGCACATCAAAACAACATAAACCTTGATTTTAGAAACACCTATCAGTTATTTTATAGGTTGAATGGAATGAGGAATCCCGTAGCAGTATCATGAAATATTTACGAGTATTTCCAAAGATTTCCTTCACAGAGGCGTACAGCGAAGGGCAGTAAAGCCAGATTCCATTATAAGCACGCTGGCGCGGCGCTGGCTCCCAAATACCCCCGATGTTGCTCATAAAGTATAAAGCGTCCCTGATAAAGCCCTTGGGAGTCGGAGGTTGGGAGGGGCGGTGAAGCGAGACGCGGTTTTATATTGCGAATTGCTAACTTCTGAAACGTGTCAGTTATAAAGATATTGTCAGGGAAGTTGGAGGGAGTCGCGACAGCACTGTCTAGCCGCCTCGCCGACTGCTGCATTGTCATTGTATTGCAGAATGCTGTTCTAAACTAAACACATAAACCTGTATAATATCTAATTCTCATGCTGGAAAGTTACAAACTCCATAAAATACAGTTAGTTACATACTCGTACCATACTACTAATATTATTCATTCTGTGATTATAAACCTACATTAAATGAAACATTAGTAAACGTTGAGCGAAGTTTCCACGCAGTAAAAATAGCAATTTTTATCTCCAAGGCTAAGCAATTTCGATTTCATACGGTATTTAAATTAAGCACCGATATTAGATTCAAATTAGATGTAACAAACACGTAATTCCTTGACAGCAATAAGCATATCTATATTGTCTAACATTGCATGCAAAACATGATACAGTTGCAGTGATGATATCATCGTGGAAACCTATTATTATTATATGTATACATAGCATACTGAACTGGAAACAACTTTAGATAGGGAATATGCTTAAGGAATGATGAAGGAATAAAAAACAAAAAAATTGCTGGAAGGAATAGAATTGGGAGGAGTATAGAAAAAACACTGAATGGGATAAGACGTCATAGAATGAATACGGAACAACTCCTATGGAGTATCAACCTTTTACACATACAAGAGGTAGGCAGTAAATTGTATTGAGGTAAATTGAATCACTAACCTGGGATTAAATTTTAAAGACTTAAAGTAATTTGGTTAATGAAGAGACAAATTTCGAAAATTAGGGGATGCCTAGCAGTGGTTAACGGGCTGAATGATTATGATGAATGAATCTGGATAGTGAAGAAAACTTTTATTGTCAGATACAAAAAATATAAGAACAAATGTATTTATTTTCAAATTTTTAATGTAATGTTCAGTTCAGTTCAATCATAACATTATCAGTTTCCTACACGAGTTTCATGCGCTAAAGTTCGCAGAGCCTATATTCAGACTCACCAAGATAAAACGACCGTACTTTACATTAAAACGGGGCAAATATTTGGATGTAAGTCGCCGACGAGACGTGATTTTGAGAGTTGAGAGTGTGACAGATATCTAACTCGCTTGGTAACTTTATGGATGAGCTCGCTAGGTGTTTTGTCAGCCGAAAGCCGGGGACCAACGATTTTGTACTAGCACACTACACACTGATCAGTTTGAGTCCGTCTATAGATGAGATTCTAGCTTTATATCTGAAGTCTTCAACGAAATATAAAATATATAGAATATAGGGCGAATGGACTGGCACGGAGCTTGGTAATCTGTCCTAGCGTAACATCCTGTGAAGCATCGGAAGCCTTTTCGACTTCCGACATTACTTCCTTACTACCCTTTATGTTCTCACCTATAGCAGACTCACTTCAACCTTGGTACTTTTATTTTATTTTTGTCATATTTAAATATTAGGTAATATTAAACAGCTACATAATTATGTATAATTTTCTTTAGTATCTGCCTGGAATGAGGAAGCTGTATTCTAAGGCCGACCGAATAATGCAGAAGCGCGGAAAATGGAATGTAAAATGGGCCGTTCGTTCTTCCATAAACCTCCACAGAACAACTGAACAGCTATCGATTGCTTCCGTCTACCCCCGTCTTCATTTAAACCAAAAAGGTTAAGATTTCACAGCAAGTTAAAGCCTGAGATTCTGACATGAGATTTACATGACGATATGAGTGAAAGTAAAAAAACGTACGTATAAACACGTATAAATACTACGTATAAACAAACATTGTTCATGATAAAACAATAAACACAGATGTTATGATCTGAAGCCCCTGGGCAAATAATATGATACTAGAGCAGATGAATCCTCTTTCATCTGCTCTGTGATGAGGTTCTATTCTAAAACGAGTAGGTACCTAGTAAGTATATAGACCTACGCCATACAGATTAAGTACAAATTCAATAGTTACAGGCGCACGCAACACAATTTTCTATGAGAATTTTCAGAGAAGTGTATGTATTTACATAGGTACCTATAGAAATGTCATCACACTAGTCGTGGATAGTCGTGAGAAAACAAGTTCCAAATGTCCATCAAAAGTATATTATAGTTTATTCATTTCGCGGCAAATTATTCGGTCTGGCGAATGTTCAACATCATCGGTCCCGAGTGTCGAGTCGAGACGGGATTCGGTCGTCGGCAGCAAAGCAATTAGAAATATAGAGACACAAAAGCGAGAGCGACTCTTAAATCTTAAAGGGGCGTTAATTTTTCTGTCGAGCTAAATTAAACTGGTGTATTGAATAAGGTCCGACAGCCGACGCCTCTGAAGAGAGCGATCGATACAGGGTTATGGAGGTTACGCTTCACGATATAATTTTCGTGGCAATGGGTGAGCCATTCAAGCGAGAAAAGGTCAAAAAGGCTGAAAGTTTCATAGAGATGACTGACTTTGCTAATATCATACAAGAACACAGCTGAATACTATCAAATAAAAACGATCAATATAGAGAAGGTAATTCTTTAACTAAACGTAGAAGAAAATAACCGATAAAACCTAGGACGAAGGGTAAAGCTTTCACAAAATTCCAAGTAAGAATTAACATCTGACCTCTAAAACAATAGAGATATTTACAAAAGCAAATAAATGTTACGTCAACTGACACCATGGCTGGATGAATAATTCAAGACAAAACCGACTGGTTGGAACGAAAAATGATCGGAATACATAACGCATTTCCTTGAAAGAACACTGGCTACTTAATTCAAGGAATTAACATGATTTAGACTTTGATATGAAGATTTAAAGATGTTTTTTTTATAATTTAGGAGATTTAGAAATTTCAGTGTAGCCGAACAAAAATTCCACACTAGATCCGGGTAGCAATATTACCTATAGTCACAAAGATGAATATCAATAGTCAATTTTCGTATACGATCCACAATCAACATGCAAAGGTTTTAATGCTCTTTTTATATACTTAAAGCATCAGAGTTTTATTTTCTGTTTGCTGTATCGTGAAGGCTAATTTATAAAATTTAAGTCACGTCTTCAATGAAACAAAATTAGTTGTTACGAAATCGTATTGCGCCACGGCAGTCCACAGTCAACAGCTGGCCTCAAATTTTTATACGTGCGTTGACTTACCACGACCAAAGTTGAATGTTATATCAGTTCTTACTGTAATAAATCTTTAATAGGGTGTTTAATGTTTTCTCGAGAATAAATAAGTGATAAGTGACTCGTTGAGAACTGTCAAAAAATGTAGGATTCATGTAGAATAGATAGGTTTTCTTCGGACGAGACGCTCTTTTAGACGTAACTATTCGTTTAATTTGTGAAATAAACAAGTGAGGTGGGCTAATATGGTAGCTGTAGATAGCTACCATATTAGCCCGCATCTAAGTACGAGTACTTAGGGAGGTACTAGTATTTTTTTGTATGTTAATAGTCCCACAATACACACTGTGGGGATTGGGGATTGTATGTATTAGGGATTAGGGAGAGGGCGCTTTAAAAGGACTTGAGACTTGAATGAACCGCGTGAAAGCATATTATCCTATGCATGAAAAAATAATCTATCACCCGTGCAGAGTCACGGGTGATAGACGAGCATGGAAGAAGAAGACGCACTGTACCGATACCACCTAGAGAGGAATAAGGGTAGGAAGAACAGAAATAATCCACAATCGGGTAAAATATGAAAACGAGAACATAAAGACGCAATAAAGAGATCAGTACCTGGTATACACTAAACACTACCTACCCTGTATAACATCTATAACAATAAACAATAAATACCTATATATGCATGAATTAATGATAACACTTTATTGGTACCACAATAATACAGAAAATAACAAAAAGAAAACTTAAAACTAGAAAGAGTAACAACTGGCACACATAGACCTAAAATCTATTATATCTATAACTTAAAGTATTATCAAAGATCTTCTAGTTTGTGAATTTAAAGCCTTTCCAAGATCACACAAAACAGTAACTAAGCCCACAGCCCACATCTCTCCCCTAGGGTTCGCCCCAATTTCATCCCTTCACGTTCTGACCCAGTTCTGAAAGAGGCTCGTTTGGCGTTGCTTTTAAAATGGGGTTGTATATGTGCTCTTAGTGCTCTTTGTAGACATCGCCAGATGGATCTTGAATATTTTCCTTTCATATTTAGGATAACGAAAAATCGTTTTCTTCACCACTTCCAAATGTAGCAGATGTTTTAAAAATAGTACAGTATCATCACCATATATATTATGTTTGTAGTATACCTAGAAGTACAAAAAAATACCTATTATATTATGAATTATGTGGATGACATAATAAAAACAAACAAATAGACAAGCGCTAATGTAACAAAATAGTCATCGAGAGCGTAAATAATAAAACGTGTAAGTAACATAAGACATTTGAGCAGGGTTTGATGTTCTTGTAGCTGATATAGGCTTAGTAGATAAGTTCAGCTTGTAACAATTTCCACGATCATTATAGTCACTTTGTAGTTAAATTGTTACGAGTAGGTTGGATATTATAATAGAGAACTAAAAGATTCAAAAAGGTCAGGAGAATTTACAATAGAATTTTTCTAGTTTGTGAAATACAAATCCACACTTAGGTAGGAACTATTTTAAACACTTAGGTAGGAACCTACCTAATAACCTAGTTGAACCTCACCGTGGATTCATAATAAATAACAAACCTAGTAGATAAAACTTAAGTTAATTAGGGTATATACTATGTACACCTACATAAATAAATTATCGGCAAATAGCGCGCAATGGACAAGGTCCTCACTCCACACACGCAGGGTCAACGCCCGCATAACGCTTTATATGTTTAGGTATTATACAAGTGAAAGGTACTGATAACTAATCTGTGATCAGTCGACGATGCGATGTCGCAAGCAGACAGACAAGGCCGTTTGTGTTTCGGCAAAATGGTGAACAATACCCCATTATGGAAATGAACATCACGACGACAATTACTTATTAAAATACCGATTTGAAAAACTCGATGAAAATAATGTAAAGCGGACATAACAGCGGAATCCTGAAAATTATTTGGTTGGTATCAACTTGCATATTAATATATTATAAAATTGTACATTGTATCTAATAACACAGAGAAGCTTAATAAAGAGGCTAACTAAAAGTAAACAATGGTAGTCGATCCAAATCACAAGTATAGAAATGCCAATATAGATGAATTAGACATTCATGTAGAAGCACTGGTAGAAGAAACGTCAAATGAAGCCTTATTCAATGAACTAGCCGATGTTCACAAAGTGGTTAACATTGTGTAAAGTAAAGGCAGTGGACCAAATACAACACATCAAGTGATTGCGCCGCAAACCGTTAGTAAGCAAAGATGCTCTCACGCTTATGACAAACAGTGATAAACGCTGGATAAACACAAAATAAAAGTGAATGTGAAAATTTCATTAAACAGACGAGTACAATAGGTATCTTCATTATTCAAAAGACAATATTCAACGCAACGAATGTTAAAATAAGGTTAACCGGAGTTCAAAGAAGAATAATATCAATGCAATGACTTGGCAGTTCAATGGAACGTTGAATTCAAGGACATAGTGCAATAAATTAAAATGTATGGTCAGTTTTATAACATTCAATATTAAAATTCACAATGAAAAATAACAATAGGTAGGCAATATTATGAATTAGGATGAAAAATAAATGTCTTGTTTGATAGTATCTCTCTCTACCTAAGGTTGTGGTCTAAATCGGCAGTGCCCCCGCCAAGTCGAGCAAAAGAGCGTCACGGCCGTATATACTATTTATATACTATTATATATACTATATATATACTATTTTCGACTCCTATATAACTTTGTTGTGGATTAAACTAGAAGCCTTAATTTTCAGTAACAAAAGTTCAGTGTTAACAGTAACCAAGCAGGCATTGTATAAACATGGTATATTATTTCTAATTTCATTCAATTTGAACCTCAAAACTCTAAGGCACTAGAAGTGCAGACATAGAAGCTTCAAATTTAGAATACAATTAGTGTTTAGTGTACAAATGAAGGAAAAATTAAAATATTTAGTAATTACGATCCAGTTTTCTAGATACACAAACTGCATAAATAACTTTAAATCATAAATAAATGTATAGGATTACAAAGTTAAATTTGCAGTTAATATTATAATATAATAATGGAATAGTAGGTCTAGATACCTAGACATAATTATGTTAAAAATCTTTTATGTTTTAAATAAAATAGATTGACTTGGCTATAGCATGAATACATACACAATGTATCTCACAAGTAATAATGAAAAAAAATAGATTGACTTCTTTGCATCTATTTTATTTAAAACGTAAAAGATTTTTAATATTGATATGGTCACCATAAGATGTTGTTAAGTTAGCTAATTACGTAATAAGTTAAGACAGAAGGTAAGTAGGGACTTAATAAAGTAACCGACTTGGTATTAACATGGATCTTACAACTTTTTACGGTAGAAGAACTGAGTTGCGAGACTTGGTATAAGATTGTACTGTTTATTTATAAAAAAAATATTAGTATAGCTAAGCTTATTATAAAGTTAACAAATACATATTATTATAAAGTTATTCATACAGTTAAAAATTTAATTAATGCTTAAAAATCTATACTAATATTATAAAGAGAGAAACTTTGTTTTTTTGTTTGTAACGAATAGGCTCCGAAACTACTAGACTGATTTTAAAAATTCTTTCACTTATGGATAGCTTAATTCAGTGTGAGTGCCATAGGCTATATGAGATTTTGAAAAAAAATAGGGATCCGTAAGAAAACTGCAATATTGTGCACCAAGGTGTCACATAATATAATTACCATATTCATAAATTTGCGTGCGCTGTGAAATCCATTGATGGTAGAATAATATAATGTACTAGGGGTTTATAGTACTTATCAATATCTACAAAATAGTCCACGGAAATTTTATCCATCTATTTTGGTTTAGTCACAATAATCGAAACAGACATTATATGCATGCGCTGTGAAAAGTATTGGTGGTAGAATAAAGTAATGTACTAGGGGTTTGTAGTAATTATCAATGCCTACAAAACAGTATACATAGATTATATCCATTTTTTTGGTTTAGTCACAATAATCGAAGCAGTGATTATTTTTCATGCGGTGTGAAAACTATTGGTGGTAGAGTAAAGTAATGTACTAGGGGTTTGTAGTACTTATCAATACCTACAAAACAGTATACATAGATTATATCCATCTTTTTTGGTTTAGTCACAATAATCGAAGCAGTGATTATTTTTCATGCGGTGTGAAAACTATTGGTGGTAGAGTAAAGTAATGTGTACTAGGGGTTTGTAGTACTTATCAATACCTACAAAACAGTATACATAGATTATATCCATCTTTTTTGGTTTAGTCACAATAATCGAAGCAGTGATTATTTTTCATGCGGTGTGAAAACTATTGGTGGTAGATTAAAGTAATGTACTAGGGGTTTGTAGTACTTATCAATATCTTCAAAATAGCCCACGATAAATTTATACATGTGTTAAGGTTTGGTCATTGAAACAGAAATAGTCATTAATTTGCGTGCGCTGCGTAAACCATTAGGGTTATATCTATTAAAATACAATGTATCACGAATTTACTACTGTTAAACGTTCACTATACCTACTTCTGCTACCGTGCGGGGCGGGTCGCTAGTATTAGATAAAGGAATCTGTGTCAAAAAGGCTTAATTTACGTTAACCGAGGCTGCTTTGAGAACGAGAACAACCCTGACATAATCAGGATCAGAGCAGTAGCGTATACCTTACGGTTTTGTATCTAGACATAGGTAGTCCGACGTGTCCCGGATTTAAAATAAAAACATGAATCCCAATTTACATATTGTATACTTTTTAAATTACATGTCAGAGACTGGTTTTATTATAAGTAAAAAAACGCTGGCTTTTATTATTGACATTCAAGAATTTTCCTCGTGTCTTTATATCCCTTGACCCACTTCATTCTCTCAAGATAATTTAGAGATAGATATTAATAGGTGTACGTATTATATACCTAAAAAATTTTGTGTTGTATTTTCTATTTTAAAATACGTATTACTCATGTAGACAAAGAATTACTACAACCAGTGCAACTAATTATAAAGTTTTAGATGTGACCACGAATGTGACCTTTTAGGAATATTGTAATGTTTACATTATATTTGTGGATCATAACAAAGGTATTTTAATTCAAATATATTATAGGTATATAGTTTTTGTAGTGGTAGACAGAGGCCTACCACTACACACCGCTTACATTACATTACCAAAAAAAAATCAAGAGTGCAGGGGGCCGTCTGGGGAAGTACTCAGTACTCGTACCACACCTTTGCCAGTTATTCATCCGCCAAGCGGTAATGTGCAAACATTATTGTGTTCCGGTCTGAAGGGCAATGCTACCAGCGAAATTACTGGGCATCACGAGATTCATCAACTAATATCTCAGGGTGATAGGCGCAGTGCAGTGCCGCGCAGAATTTTGAATCTTAAAACACTGGGTGGCACTGTGTCTAATATGGCCAATCATGATGCTTACTTAGTTTATTTTATTAATGCCGGTGTCCAAATGAATCACTCGTCACATAAAAGGTAGGTGTAGGTACTCACTCATCCCGTACCTGCACCAAACTTACACTGTACCTGTGTAAAAGAAATAGTACCTTTATCTGTATTACCTATAAAATTAAAGTGGTGTACGAGTGAGTACGTTAAGTATTAGATATATTATAATATATAAGATTATAATCTTCGTGATAATCCGCCAGCAATTAAGTTACCTACCTAGTAATTATAGAAAAATAATAACTAGGTATTGACAAAATATAAAATTTTACGCCGGACGCATAATATACTAAAAACCATTTCCATCACGTTAGCTTTCAAACGAAAACACCACATCAAAATAGATCAATTCGTATGGAGCTTCGATGCAACAGATAGACAAGACTGATATTTTCCATAACATCAATATTGTAAACATTGATTCATCTTCCCACTGGAAAACGGAAGAAATCGTGACAGTCACGGATATTCCGCGAAAATGAACACGGTCGATATTCTGAATAAGGAACGGACTACAGAGCTGTTTGAACTCCACGGACCGGTTTCGGTGACCGACGCTGTTGGCTGGTTCGCTGTTAAACCAGAGCGACCAACGACCACGTTAGACGTAAGACATTGCAAAAGCGGCCGATTTATCGGTAAATCTACGAATTGTACGATAGTGAATGCATGATTATCTCGCAATCTTTTGCAACTTGCTGTGATTTAACAGATAAGAGCAATACAGATACGATAATAATAATAAAGTTTATTGAATATTATTAAAACATACACTTTTAGAACTTGGTCTAATTAAAAATTACAACAGGTTAGTACCCACTTATATACCTATCTAAATAGCTACTCTTTTAATTGTTAATCTAAGATATACCTACCTAAGTACATAATTATTACCTTAATAAATAATAATTCACGGTTTTATACTAAGCATTACTTGTTACAATCTAATAAGTACGTAAATTATACAGTCTTAATGAAATTTTAACAATTAACCCGGCCACAGCAACGATGATTCTTGATTACACTCTTGTCTAACTCTACACTCTTGTCTCTTGTAAAATATACAATGAAATATTTTGTTATTTGATTGATTTAAACACAAAACAGATAAATATTACAATAATAATAAATCTTAAATAGACATCAGAAGTTCTACAAGAATATAGAACGTTGTCCAATTATTTAAAACATAGGTTATCACGAAATAACTATATTATTTCGTATTTAGATGTAGATACGTAGCTAAGTTCTGTAACAATGTATTTGCACAATGTTCGTATGTAGCTGTCAAGTCGTGATAAACCCGGAGTAACTCGTTATCACTGACAAACAATAAAGACATAAACACAGTGAACATAGAACGCATGCCAGTTATCTTGAATAGCGATTTGTATTGTCGTAACAAACAACATAATCACCAGACAGTTACGTTATTATTGAACAATATTTTGAAGTAAGAGACGTAAAACAGAGATATAACAATTAATTTTATCCGTCATAAAAAGTCCATTTGGAAATTGCTTCAATTAATAAAATTAGGTTGCTTTTGATGTCCTTTTGTAATTTATGCCCATTAATTCTATTTCTTTTTGATTTTGCTTTAGATACCTGATGTAGTTTACGAATATGATTTTATTTCCTAATTCATATTCGTAACAATGTCTTCATATACCTATCACGATCAATTACTAAACACAATTACCTATACTATTATATAAAGAGAGAAAGTGATTCACTGACTGACTGACTCATCAACCCAGAGCCAAAACTACTGGACCGATTATGATGAAATTTGGACAATAGATTATTTATACAGTCTAGACAAGTAATAAGAAAGAATTTTTCAAAATTTTACCCCTAAGTGTATTAAATAGGGGTTGAAAGTTTGTATGGAGTAGACTTCATTTTTCAGCCGATTAATTTCAAATTTTGTAAACATTCCAAAATGAAAATAAATAAACACGTGTTTCAGCGTTTCCAAAACTGCTCGCTAGATGGCGCTACAGGAAAAATTAGAACGAGCTGACAATATTTTCTTGCAAGACGTAAATACAAGTAGGTACCCTAATGCAAAATTTTAAGTAATTTATTTCCAACATGCATAATACGCATAATAGATAACGTTCTGCAAATAATTCAAACGCGGTTTTGATTTCGCTTCTCTCTAACATAGCCCCTTTAAATCGACATTGAATTATCGATGCTCTTAGATGATTTCAGTGTTTCCTTAATCCGTATGCCGTATTCGTCTCCAGATTATTAATATAATATACACTTAGCCCTAAGTCAAAAAGTAAGCAAATAAGCACTAAGTCAAGTGCTGCCGGCCTTTGTTTTTTTTTAATTTTTGTTTGTAATGTATAGGCTCTGAAACTACTGGACCGATTTAAAAGAATTATTTCACCTATTGAAAGCTTAATTCAGTGTGAGTGACATAGCCTATATGAGATTTTGAAAAAAAAGGCGTCCGTAAGAAAACTGCAATATATTGTGAACCAAGGTGTCACATAATTACCTAATATATTCATTAATTTGCGTGCGCTGTAAAAAGTATTGGTGATAGAATAAAGTAATGTACTAGGGGTTTGTAGTACTTATCAATACCTACAAAATAGTCCACAGCCATTATATCCGTATCTATATTTTGGTTAAGTCACAATAATCGAAAAAGTCATTATTTATATGCGGCATGAAAACTATTGGTAGTAGAAATAATGTACTAGGGGTTTGTAGTAGTAGGTACTTATATATCTACAAAATATATGTGCGCGGTAAATTTGTACAACTGTCACTGTAACAGAAATAGTCATTGATTTGCGTGCGCTGCGTAAACCATTAGGGTTATATCTATAAAAATACAATGTACTTCTGCTACCCGTGCGAAGCCGGGGCGGACCACTAGTTATATCAATAAGATTCGAACCGGTTCCTGATTCTACCAATGATTCAATAATCATCAGGAGTTCAGGAGAGAATCAGGACTATCCTATGATCCGCCGTCCGCCAATTATTTAATTAGCTCATCGCATGGGAGGCCATTACTCGTTACGTAATGAAATTAAGATCGTCAGCCACACCCGTTGCCCGCTGACTCTTTTATACCACTCCAGCTTTTAACTAAGCCTTAATTATTTTCACCACTAACTTTTTTATTTTAAAGGTTAATTCTAAGGTTAATTCTTATTTGTGATGTAGCAATAAAGAGTTTATATATCTATCTATCTATCATTTTATTGATCAGCTCATAGGAAATAGATATTTGACAATTCAGCTTTATAAGTTTAAACCTTGCTACGAAGCTGTTCTCAATAAGATCAAATAGCAGACGATGATGTTGCGAAATCCTCTGTGCAAAGAAACCTTTGAAATAAAACCTTCAGCGTCGACCGCTCACCGATCAAGGCCGGCGGTCACGGCTGGCCATGGTGCTAGATAAATTCATTTTGAATTTGAAAAATAACAAAATTGAAAACATTTCAGCAAAGATCGTGTGTAATTACCACACTTGCAACATAATTGACAGGGACACTAAATAACTTTCTCGAATGGACACATCGATTGCTCCACGTCTCGGAATGCACAGGTGAAGTCAGAACTCAGAGGTAAACAACTTGAAAGCGAGCTATTTTCGTACACGTCGAAGTGAAAACGCGTAGATTAGGCTCGCTATAAACTATCTACCTACTATGCCGAAATACTTTCGTCAATGCTGTAACAGGCATAACAGGTTATTCGAACAGGGCCTTAGTTGTGTTCGTATAAATAACAGTTAATTTCTCGTGTCACGCTCCGTTAGATGGCTCGCGTGCCTAACGAACCTTCCTGCTTCGACTCCACAGCAGATTCCTGGCGTTCAGCGATGTTTCATGTTTTGTGACCGAATGCCTTCATGCTCTTTGTAATAATTTCTTCCACTGTACCTATTGTACGAGATTTTTTGATTTGTTTCATTAGTTTTGATGATAAAGTTTACCTAATATTTATTACTTACGACATCTTCTAAAGCTGTTGATTGATGACATAAGTTATCTACACAAAAAACATCTCGATTGGCTGCTGTTACTTGAGGAACATGTAATTACAGTATAGTACTCGTCACTCGTTCGTGTCCTCATTGAAATTAAAATTTTAAATGTATCTGTTTGGAATGTGCAATAAAATTATATACACTTAGGCACAATATTTACGATTATAGTTGTTGTAGGAGACCTCGATAAAACGTCTCGCGTTGGTTTCGAATGACATCACGTATTTCTTGTTTTAGGTAGTGCATTTGGTCGAAGAGATAAAATCACCTACGCTGCAGTCTGTAGTCCGACAAAACGAAAAACGATGCCGTCAAATAAGATTGTCCAGAAACTGTTCAGGTAGATTATGTTAAAGGTGAAGTAACACTGTAACTGTTTAATAAACTAATAAGTATAAGCCAGTATACGTAACAGGACGACAGGAACGGAAGAGAACCGTCACACTGCGATGCGTGACCGACAACAGCATGCGGTGGGCTTTGTTACGAAGGACATTATAATAATAATATAAACTATTTGTTATGCTTTGACAACTCAAATGCTAACTACATAATAACACCACTGATTTATTAACCGACAAGGCGGATGTATCAAGAAATCATTACAAATTTGTATTTAATGTCTTTTAATACTCTTGTGCAGACATTATGTATTCACACCATCTCAATCCGCAGCGACCTTGATAAACGGGTTCATTATTTTCAAAAGAACCATTATCATTAATTGGCATTCAATGAAAGCCTATAATGAGCAAGTAATCAGGCTGTATTGTTCTTAAGAAGATGATAGATACAACGGTACCTATAAAAGTAAACAATAGGCCGGCTGCATTTTAATATTTCTTGCAAGCTGCAGCTCGCTCGCGGCGAAACCTTGAAGTAGGTAGATGCCTTTTATTAAAACTCTTTATGTACTTTTCTACAAGGAATAGTGACGCAAAGAAAGTGTTGAAATATTGGCGAGAGGTAGGTATTCGAACATATAAAACGTGAAGACTTGCTTAGTATTTGGGTCGGTTTCGGATGCAAGCTATTTCCAATCTTCCCCGTGCTACAAATTCCAAACGGCTGAGGTGAGACGTGGAATCGCGTTATTATATTCGTCTCGCTTCCACTTCAAGAACTCTACTACATCAGAGATGAAAGTCAGAGTATAATAAACCCTACGAAATTAAATAATCTATGCTACTGCAAAGATTTCTTCTAATATATCGCATAGAACATTGATTAATGAGTAAATTCTATAACTATATTGAGCACGCTAGATTATTCAATGTCATGTACCTAAACATAAAATTGTACGAACAAGACAGTGTGACAAATAATAAACTAGAAGACGAGAAAAATAACAAGAAACAATGGCAATATATGCCTTGATAGTTACAAAGCATGTCTTGTGTGTTGTCAACCTTTGTCTAGATGTATTAAGAACCAATCAGGAATCAGGAAACACCGGTTACAAATTGAAATATTTTTTATCGACACTTTTATGGAGTATCGCGGAGACCGGTTGATAACGATCGATTAATCAAGACAGGAGATAATAACGTGTAAGTTGCTCAAGAGCGGTGAGAAGTGAGAAGGGTTCATTGGTTTAAGAAACTACACGTTTATTATATTATTATGGTTCGGGGTTACAGAGGCAGGTTTATTGGAAAGATGGCGAATGGCGACGAAGTAATAAGTAATGATCGCGGGAAAACAAGTTTGTAAAGTAGGTATTATTTTAGTCGATGGCACTGAGGCGCGGAGGCCGCGCAGGTTGATTACAAAGGGCCTGCGCGAGGTTACACCACCAGCCTTTATAAGGACGACGAGTAAATATTTTCAATGTGATGTATATAACGTGCGCTCGTGTTTATGTGAATTGCTCGTGGAAATTCACGAGTGCAATAAACATAGGTACTGCTATTTGCCGTAGAATTTTCAGATGTAGGTATATTTTACAAATAATAACGCTCATGTTACTCGTATCTGGGGTTTGTTAGATACTAATTATCTAGAGAACTTCTTTATGTACACTTACTAGATCGTAATGGTATTTTTCATTTCTGTTTCATGTTATTGTTTAATTTTAACGAGTATACCTGAGTTAACCCACCCACGTTTTTATTAATACTGGATCACAAGTAAACCAACTGCTGCTTGCACTTTCATCTTTATGACTAGCTTACTACTCATTTAGTGTAGATATACCAGTGACATTATTTTAACCTACTCTATTTATTTCATGAAACTTTACCGACTCAGTTGAGTTTTACTAATCAACACCTGAACCAAGGTCGTGCCAATCGGTTTTTATTTGTTATTCTGAGTTGTTAGTCGCGAGTTTTTATAACGAACAGCTCAGCCAGGTTGGAATAACACGATAGATAAGAAGAACCGCGAAATTATCCAAATGCGATGAACGAGTGTCATAAAAATTCTATTGACTATTGGTATTCGTTACGTGACAAACAAAGTACTTAATTGCGTTTATAACTTTCACTATTACCATTGATTTTCAAATGTCGCAAGTCACAAACAAACACGAGTTTGTGCTCTCGCCTACCGAATTTTCAAGAGACAACCAGCTTTCCCTACGAGTGGCTCGGTGGTTCGGCCCCGCTCGCTCGGTTGATAAGTGGCCTCAGGGCTCCCCCCACACCTCTGTGACCTACTTTCCCGCCCTTCGCCCTCGCGATCTTTGTGCTGCACGCCACTTGCACAACTTCGATATCAGCTGGAAGATTAGATATTTCTGCATTAGGATATAGTTTCGAAATACATACTTCGTTATTTACAATTTGTTTATAAGAATTATTAGGTATATCCCAAATATAAGATATTATGATTTATGCCATTCTTTAGAATGACCATGAGCAGATGGGCTGAACCAGCCCTATAGGTTCGTTTAAAATACAGTATAGGCACCTATATCTACTGTAGTTTTGTTAAAATAGAGCTATTTTTCTCATTAATCAAGTCTCTGTTGTGCCATACAATAATATCTTAGATTCCAACAAAGACCTTGTGAAGGTCACATACTAATCATATAAATACAAATGGACACACCATCATCTTCCGCATTGGTATAAGAACGCAGATCACAGTTTATTATAGTGCGTCTTAAAACGTAATTTGATGTTTAATAATTGGCTTTGCAATTTTAATTAAAATGCCCGTAGCCTCAACGATTTAATTTAAAGTTCATATGAATTTTTATAATACGACATTCACTTGGTCTGTGACTTGGTGGAAAGTGAGAATGTAGTTAGTGGTACAGGAATACAAAACATCGATTTGGTAAATTTTTCATAGGATTGTGTCAAATTCCTAGAAAGCCATGTACGCTCTTAAGGAATCGGCCGAAACAAATAAATAATTAATGTTATGTTTTATTTACGATCAAAGCAATACAAATGAGTAATGCCAATGTTATCACTTATCACGTTTTATGAATTATTCTGCTATCAAGTGGAAAAATATTCAGTAAGATATCGCAAATATTATGACATGATAGAACAAATAGCTTTATTTGTTTTGATTACGCAGCAAATTCTTATAAAGTATTATTAAATTCTAATAATAATTAATATCATGTTAGGATTTAGAATGGCTAAATTGGATTTGTTTGATCAAAACATCCTCTACCTACCTAAATTATATGCCTAAATTATTATTTTCCATTTACTCTACATTGCTACATAGGTCCGCCTAATTCAACTGCCTTATTCCTGTATCTTCATTCATTCATGCTCAATTTGCAGGGTCTAAAGTCAGACCCTCCAAGCTGAGGCTTGACACTTGGCCAGTAACTAACTATGCGTAAAACTTTCTCTGTTCGAACATCACAGAAACTTATTAGGTCTAATTAGGTCTTCTTGTTGATGCAATGGTGTCCCTAGTATTGAAGGTACGTTCAATTTGGATCGCTGTTCCTTCCAAGTTAGTTATTTAATAAATATACCCCTAGATACCTAGTTGCATATACATGCATAACTGTATTCATCTTTCGTCTATATAATATGTCAATGTGACAAAAGAAGAAATTTGTCGGGACTTAGGACACAAGGCTGTGGATTGTGGGTGGTTCTTTCTCAGTAATCTGTCCCATAACCAAAACAAGTGGCACCTGTGCCAGCCACGTCAACCTTCAGAACGTGTAATCTAAACAAATAGATTATAATTGAGCGCGCTCAGGCACAGTTGCGTTAAAGTTGTTCTGGCTTCGCTCACTCGGCGGGAGAGCGAATAGCTGCAGTGGTACAAAGATATGCCGTCTATTTATAACACACGGGCTTGCAGCCGGGCGGACGCATCAACGCGAGAGTTTGCTTTTGTCGTGTGTCTTGATTTTGAATGTTTTATGCAGAGCATTCCGCGTTCATGCGTCAGTCTCAGCAACTGTTGCAGTGACTTGCACAATCGTCTGGGATACGTTGGGCTTGCGGTTATCGCGGTTTCGATTCTCTAATCATGATCAACTACAAGCTGAACTGCATCCTCGAGGTTGTCAAGTTTGTTGATTTGCGCATTTTCACAATTCCGTTGAACGCTTCAGTTTTCAGAATAGTTATAGTACAGACAACAGGCTCTTTCTTCATGTAAACCATCGTAAAGACAAGAAACGAGTACCTATAATTTGCATGGTTATAAATCAAATATTGTCTGTATGAAACTGTGGTAAGTAGATTTTGGTACTTTGATACCGCAGACTGGCGAGTCTGTAAGCATATAATGCAGTTTTATCTTGATTCTTCATGTAGTCGGTATAACGTTTAAATGTGCTTTCAACCATTAAAATTATTCTAAGAAATATGGACATTCAGTTCCACTTTTACACCACTGGCCATCCCGCTGAGCTAGGATCTTAAAAGTAAGGTAGGTTTACGTAGACATTACTTATGTTATTCTTAAGAGCGTATATGGCCTTCTAGGAATTGGACACAATCCCATGAAAAATTTACCATATCGATGTTTTGTATTCCCGTGTTTCTTCCGAATATAATTAACCCATTCTATAATTTATATCGTCTATTATCTCTATTATATCAGCAACGATTCCTGTGAAGTGGACGAGCCTAGGTCTCAACATAACAAGATCTGGAGGAACCGAAAAATGACGCTAAGCACAAAGAAAAACCTCGTTCGCACATTGGTGTTTTCGATCTTCCTCTACGGCGTTGAGACATGGACGTTAAGAGCAGCTGACCACAATATCATATATTATATAATCAATATTGATCAATATTGATACAACTCCAGATCACGACGAGACTATCGACCACATGTCTCCAGAGGATACCCGAGTACTTCGGCCATATAGCAAGGAAGGAGGGTGATAACCTGGAGAAGCTCATGGTAACAGGTAAAATCGAAGAAAAGAGGTCCCAAGGTCGTAGTCCGATGCGTTGGTCTGACCAGATCCGCACCACACTTGAAACTCCCGTGCACGAGGCTCTAAAAATCGCCGCCAACAGATCGAGATGGCGCTCCATTGTAAAGGACCGCATCCTAGGAAGGGGGCACGACCCCCAGTAATGGGAATACGATTTAAGGAGGAGGATAATTTATATCCTGATATTTTTATAGTTAAGTATCCTATGTCCCTGTTATTTTAATTTTTCTTATGAACGCGTGGTTGTTTTCATAGTGAACTTCCAAAAATCGCAGTTATACTCGCGTGGTTGGACGTTCACTACTAAAAAATGTAGAGTTTATAAACAAAAATAAAATGATAGGGACATACTTTACTTCAACTTTAAAATATCAGGATATAAATATATCAAATAGGTTTACTGTATTCGGAGGAAACAGGGGAATACAAAACATCGATTTAGTAAATTTTCCATAGGATTGTGTCAAACTGCTAAGAGGTCCAGATTTGCATTCTTCTCGTCTGAGATAATATTTGAGACATTTGCTCCATACAAGTTACAAGTGAAAGGAGCACGAACAATCGTCCACATTGACCCCTTCTTTTCATTTTTTATGTAGTTTTCTCTTTTGGTATGTGACTTTAGCTAGGTCTATTATATTATACTAGCTGTGCCCCGCGGTTTCACCCGCGTAGACATTGTTCCCGTGGGAATATGGGGAAAAAAGTACCCTATGTGTTAATCCAGGGTCTTAGCTACCAAATTTCAGTTCAATCTGTTCAGTAGTTTTGGCGTGAAAGAGTAACAAACATCCATCCATCCATCAATCTAACCAAAAGCGCGCTAAATGGCGCTGAAGGTGAGTTAGAACTCGCAAGCGTTTTGTTCATCTGTTAAAAAGTTTTTTGTATTATATTGAAATAACAATATTAGTCTGCAGGAGCTATACCTATCATTCGAGTCAACTATTTATCACTCGTATCAACTCTGCATTTTCTATCACTTAAATAAAATATGCTACTTATTTGATTTGTCACTGCACCTATATTTATTTATTCGCATAAAATTATTTTCAATCTTGTCCGCAGTAAATGATAATATGCTCAAGAAAGTTCTATGGTAGGTTAGATTTTTTTCTTAAGATGTTTAGTATTATAAGTATTCCTGTTCGTTGTAGGTCTGACACACAGCACTTATTGAATAATAGCTGTTTACGGCCACACGGCACCATCACTTTTCATGTTATTTGTATTTTTTTCTTTCCGAACGCACGGTAGATATAGTTCGACACAAATGAGTAGAAACGGAACTAATTTAAAGTGTATGTGTTGATGAAATTGTTTTTACTCTTGTAAAAGACAGTGGCGCCCCCATTATTTTCTACTCTTTTGTGTCGAACTATACCTCATTCATTAGGTATACCACAGATCAGATGAGAGGTCATCTCCTGTGTGAGGCATGTCATGTGACCAATTAGAATAAAGGGATCTGACTTAGAACTAACAAAAGATGACGTAGGTACTAGGTACCTATATACAATCTAAGGCTGATAGGGCACCCAGAGGGCACTTTAATTTTTTTTCTGTTTGAAAATCAAGCTCGGCCGAGCAAGCGGTGCGGTGCGGTGCGTCGTCATCCGTCGACCGTCGGTGCATCGAACGCTGAGAGAGCGGGGTCGCTGAACTTTCCCGCCATGTGCATTAGGTATATAAATGCTGATTTTGTACTCTCATGTATGTACTCCCTATAAGGTTCACAGGTTGATTTCATGAATGATAACTGATAACTAGAGAAAAATCGATAATCCTACTGATATTATAAATGCGAAAGTTTGTGAGAAATCCTCACAACTCGTGTATTTTTTTGCTGGTAACACTGTAATTTTACTTTCGCGATCTAGGATCACTGGTGACTGGTGAGGATGGATCATGGATGGTGTTACTCTTGTGATGGATGATGTTACTCTTTCGCGCCATAACTACTGAACCGAATGGGCTGAAATTCGGTGGGAATGTAGATAGTTTAGACCCTGAAATAACACACAGTACATAGGGTACTTTTTATCCCGATATTCCCCCGGGAACGAAGACTATACAGGTGAAACCGCGGGGCACAGCTAGTTGACTATAATTTAGGTTTTGTAAGTATAATCTTACACGCTGGATGCAAGCCGCTTACAACCGGACTAGATGGAAATCTATGCGGGAGGCCTATGTTCAGCGGTGGACTTCCTAGGGTTAAGACGATTATGCTGATCATGAAGTAATAGAACATAATATTCCTATATTATAGGGGTAAAATTATCTCGTAAAGATCCTTTTGGTAGGGTATTTGGTATAAAATATAAGTTATAGATAAAATAGGTACCTATAACATGAAGCTAATTAAAGTATATTTTTTAAATGGAAGTTATACCTATAATTTTATTTTTAAAGTTGGCGGTCTTGAATTCAAAGTTTTGCAGTCCGGATATGGACCGCCGTCCGCCCGTTGCCGTGCCCTGGTAAAAATATGATTATGGCAAGAGAGCACATTTTTGCGAGGCTAACTAGGTATGCGACGAAGTAACAACAATCCGCTATTTACATAGCGGAACTTAAAAACCCATAAAACGTAAACATGATGAACTATTTCACAAGGGCCAAGAGCCGATGATGTAGGTAGGTATTATTAGGCATAGTTATTAGTACTTAGTATATAGGTATAAGTATCTACCTACTGACCGTGTTAGGTAATATTTTATCTTCTGTCATGTTAGCACTATTATTTATTCTGTACTTCTGTGTCGTCAACAGAAATGCAGAGGGTTGGCTATGAAACGCTTAAAACCATGGAAAGTAGCCAATAATCACGAGTCACGAATATCTAGATCCATTAGGTACTTAGGAACCAGTACCTAGGAACCAGTGTCATAATAATTACTGGCCTTGTAATAAGATTCAAGCAGACAGCATTAGCGCTCGGGCCTGAGGAGTGAAGAGTCAAGTCATCTCTCCACGTAAGCTGCATCGTCTGGGCGTGATCAGACGTCAAACCCCCGTGGCTCCATACAATCGCCCCCACGCAACAATCTACTACTACTACCACGTAGTAAACATATCTAACGTCTATACGCGTCGAATGTGTGCGTAAGTACGGACGTTACTGGTCGCAGGCGGGGGGCTAATGGCGGGGAAGGTGAGTGTCGCTTCTTTATGTAGTAGGTAATAGCTCAGATTAAGGTTCTTTAGCGTAATTAAGGAAGTGCATAAAGCATGGTGCCCTGCAAAACCTGATACAGTATACCTACCTAGCTTATACCTGTTCACATAAATAAATTAGCGTTTGAAGAGGGAATAACTACCTACTACCTATATTTACCAGAAACCCTAAGAATGGGTGAGAGATTTTAAAAAGTCCACTAGTGGACATAGGCCTCCATAAAAGGGGTTTTGCCAATACTCTTCTGGATCTGTTAACCCTTAGCCAGCTCTACTTTTCTAAAGCCGGTAACGGGAAACCCCACTGCTGCCATTAGTATCAATGTCGATGGCATAATAGGTAGGTATAGGTACCTACCTACCAACCTTGTAGGTACACAATAGACTAATTTCCCAAAAGTACCTACTGTGACCGACGAATCTACTTTCGTATCTCATCTGTGCTACTGGTCCCACAGCTCACCAGACAGTACGTGAGTACGAGCACCTACCTACGTAAATAAATAGGACCAATTTACGAGAACGTAGATACATAAGACAAGAACGTAGAACAACGTAGACCGTACCCACACCTCAGAGACACTACCTATGGTAGGTAGAATGTTCTATATTTTTTGCTAGTAGTAAATAGTATTCCTGCCTACTCTGGAGAGAAATTACGGAAGTAAGTAACCTACTATTACTATTCATAATAAAAAAAAATATTTTAGGTCGATTATGAATTAAACTTAATCCAAATAAATACCAGAAATATGTTTCAGGTTTACCTGAAGCTCTTTATTCTTGTTATCTTTGAGCGATGCTGCTCTGATAACACCAGCTTTCCATCCCCATTCGGAAACTTTATTCACGTTAATTTTTGTCACACCACTCACAGCGAGAAATCGTTTGCCAACTAGATCTTCACGATATTTATAGGCCATAACGAACCACACAATCACATTATTCACTTGAAAAACTACACAAAACGACAAAAAATAAGCGTCAAATACGCTCACACGTCAAACTCTTCGTTGGGCGAAGAGAAACTACGTGGAAAACGTACGAGTCGTCCTCTGCGGAACGTATATTTAATGCGACTAAATTGAAAAATATTAAGCTAATACTAGTTTTAGTTGGCACTGAGCTGCTTTTAAACTTGGTAGCATTGCTGTGAAACGGCCATTACTTCGTATAGCCCTGCCAAAGAAGAAAAGTCGCTATCATCGTGAAAATGTACGTATACTGAATACCTACCCTTTTTTTCCGCTATGTCGAAGTTGTATAAGAACAGTAGGTATGCGGTATGTAGCGTCCACGATCTTTAAGATTGTGGCAGGAAATGGTACTACATGTTCCAAGACAACATATAAATGTTCATTTATTGAAACACTGCACAGATTAGGTCCAAATGCCCTAGCACATGGACACTAGCGCCTCTGACTAAATTCAAAGAGAACATTTTGCACTTTGTCTATGTTATGTGCGTAGTAGAGAAATTATGTCGTAGCTGGATCGATTAATCCGGTGTATTACGTTCCGGATAGCCATCTACGGGCACAAGTATTAGTCAGATTGCATTACTGTTGATTTTTTTAATAGCCTGATTACATTAATGCCGCGGCTTTTTTTTTTTGCCACGGTCACGGCAATGATAGCTGGTTTTTTTATCATCTTGACGCCTCTAACCTATCGTATAATTCGATGTAATGGAGGCCATACACATGCTTCTGTTGCTGCTGCTGGACTGCCATCCGGTTAGTTATTGCCTCAATGCGACACGACGCGCGTCAGATTGTACACCGGCTCGGCGAAAAGTAATACAGCAGATTATACTATTTGCCTACGACTTTAGTGTGTACATAAACCTTCTTCGGTAAATTTTAGTTAGTTGTGTTGGTTCTTAGAAAAATAGATAGATGTCACTATTGTTTGAAATGATCCTACCGTCGCGTCGCGACCCTAGCCTGTGCCCTAGCGAAGGTGGAAAAAACTAAGTAAGACAAAATACAATTTTAATATACTTACATTATATTTTTATTTTATTATATAAAATATACTAATATTATATTTGCCCACGATTTCTCTATAAAGGTTAGACCGCACTAGGCGGAACTGCACTGCAGCGGAGCGACGCGACACGACGCGACCAAATATTCTTTGTATGACATATCACGCACTACGCTGCAGTGGAACTGCGCGCCGCGACACGGCCGCGGAAAGTTGACCAAGTCACCAAAAGTGTCGCGTCGTGGCGTGTCGCGCAGTTCCGTTGCAGCTTAGTGCGATTTAGCAAGCGACGCGACACTGCGTCACGTTACTCGCCTATAGATAGATAGATTTATTGTACACCACACACAAAGAAAATAACATTACAGGACACGGAAATTAAACTTAAATATACAAGCGGCGGTCTTATCGCTAATAAGCGATTTCTTCCACACAACCGATGGATGGAGAGGATTTATTTACAGCAGAAAGACGGTGGCGCATCTTAACAGTTTATACCAGTACTATACAGTTCATACAAATTTACCAATGATGTTCATAATACTATATAAATAATTAAAATAAATTAATTACTAATAATACATAACATAACATGACATACATTCACGCCTTTTTCCCGAAGGGGTAGGCAGAGGTGTACCAAGGACTCAGTGCCATAGTAGAAACACCCACATTTCGCCAGTATGTTATTGGTCCCATGTAATAAGGGGGCGAGCCTATTGCCATCTAACGGGCACAGTTTCGGACTCCGAACAGTTATTGAGATATTTCCTAATGGAAAAATCCAATATTTAACACTTTGCCTGACCTGGGGATCAAACTCGTGACCTCTGGATTGGCAGTCGAGCATGCGCCCTCTACGCCACCGAGGCAGTCAACTACGTACTAATAATACATATATAAAAAAATAACATATATATATATATATATATATAAAAATAATATGATGAATGAAGAGTATAATAATATAATATCCAGACAAATACATATTATAAGTATATATAATTACATAAATATACATATTACAATGTTCCTAATATGAGATAAATATCATAGATAGGTAGGTACTATGTCAGACAAATTAATTTATTATTAATTTATAATTTGTTACACAGGATCGAGTTGAGTGGCATGCCATAGGGGAGGCCTATGTCCAGCAGTGGACGATCATGGGCTGATGATGATGATGATGATGATGAATCTGTTACACGCTGCACTCTATGGAAAATATCATAAATATGCGCCACAAAACGCTGAAATTTGCGAGTGTTCGGTTTTAAAGATAGCTTATTTCAACGGGTATTCAAAGGAATAAGTTTTATATTCTAATTTTAAACAAATTACATATTTGCACTATGCACCCATAGTCTTTGCTTTTTTGTGCTTGTGCTAGCTTGAACCTTTCTTCTTCCTCGCATTTGCTATGCGAGGAAGAAGAAAGGTTCGAAACTATTATTATATCCATATCAATTTCTTCTATCTTGTTCAGAAGTTGGCAACCGACTGACACAAAATTTGCTACGAGCTGTCACGCCGCTGCAGTTCAAGTGCGGTATTTAAAAAAAGGTCGCGCAGTGTCGCGTCGCTCCGCTGCAGTGCAGTTCCGCCTAGTGCGGTCTTACCTTAACACAGTCCACGGTACATGAAACCGATTTTAGTAATTTTTCACTAGATGGCATTTCCGATAGTTTATAACAATAAATGCCGCATACTTCCTTTGTATATCAAAAGAGAAAATTTTGAGGATAAGACATTTTGGGATCGTGTTTTGCTGGTCTTTGTTTTGCTGTGAAACCTTTATTATCTGTTCTGTACATGGCTTTAAAATTTAAAACTTGATCTTGGAAAATACACAAGTCGCTTGGCGTTACTGTTGAAAAAAGATAGGAGTCTGATTACACTGACAGTCGGCAATTCAACTGTCAGTTCAGTCAGTCTATCTTTCAGTGACAGTGACAAGAGACAGTGTCAGAGTTTCGAGTTTTGACTAATAATTTTGATGAAAAAAACAATATGGCGAAATATACGTTTTCGCTGAAAGGTTGTGTTTTGCTATGGTTTCTAGTTTTTACTGTTTTTATTTGAGTGAATTGATCATATGTGATTTAATATGATATCTGCTATCCTTTCACGACTCGTTATGTAAGTAATATCTTTTTCTATCATATACATAAATGTCATAAAATATTGATGCATGCGAGTAAAATTTTCTTTGTTTGCAAAATTTAATGTGTACAAATGAATGTTGCACTATGTTTTTGACGTGATTTATCATAAGGCAATTAGTGCTTTAAAAGTAGGTATAACTGTATAATAGAAAATGATACCCATCTCGCTACGATACAAATTGTACCTGTTCCATCATGAAATATCTTGAAAATTTTGTGGAAAACTGTCAAACCACAGCTGCTTGAAAAATAACTATAAAAAATTCAAACCGATTTAACCACTTCCCTACCTACCATAACTATTATCGTCGGTATTTATAAGTACCAACGCCTTGATAACGTACGACGAAACTATGGTAATGACAATTCAGTCCTAAGTCCTAGGACATCTAATATTATCACATAATATATTAATCATTGATTATGCGTGCATATTTGGTCCTTATTTTATAACTAGCAGCCCCTATGGTGTCAGTCACGGATATTATTATGTAGTAAGGTGCCGGTCATATGCGTAATTCCAGGCTAGAAGTACTCTTAATAAATACATCTCGGCTCCATCGAATACCTCAAAATAGTTATCAAAATTAATACAGTCCAGCAAATCTAAGAAGTAATGTTTGATATTTCATCTTCTCAAGCTTTGAGAAAGAAGTAATAACATCATTGCATAGGAGTTACACAATGATAGATAGATAAACACTTTATTGTACACCATACATAGGACACAAACATAAAAGAATAATATAATTATATTATCTTAAAAATTATAAACTAACTAAGGGAAACTAATGGTTCTTACAATTTCACGGTGATATAATTCATATTCACTAAAATAAATATAAATTTAAATCCTTCACACAAGGCAAAATAATAACAAGAACTGTCAAACAGTACTTCTTAGATTTGCTCTGCTGTAAGCCATTTAATTATCCAAAGTGTATAGGTTGGATACACATATAAAAAACTTGTGTTTCTTCTGTATAACATTCTTGTAATCTCTATATTATATGTCTTGAACTGATGCTTGGATTAAAATTTTAAAAGGGGAATTAACATGTAAATTATTATACACATTCTTGAATATGAAATATTTTCTTTGGATAAGGATATGATGATGCCTCAGGCTCATCACTTTCGTGTTGTTTACGTTAACTGCCTCGGTGGCATAGTGACCCCAAGCTCTATTGTCAATCATGAGGTCCTGGTTCGATCCCCAGGTCAGTCAAATTCCTCTTAGATGCTAAGATTCCAAACTCAATAGAATTTTGTGATTTTATAGGTTTTTGCAATTGTTACTGAATTGCATTACTCATTTGAAATTGTGGTATTTGAATTAAACAACAACAGATTTGTACATATTATTTGTGGGATGTTGAAACATGTTGTCAAGTGGTGTTATGATTGCCTAATCCAAGGCATGTTCACATATCGCAGACTTATTTGAGTACCTATTTTTCATATCAATCATCTTATGTCTATTTTAAACAGGTACAGAAGCTTCTCTTTATTTGCCCTATGTAGGATATACCACATTCACAATCGAGTTTATAATTTTTTTTTATGATATTCAGTGACTGGACAATTATGATTGCCCATATCAGATCAGTGCCACCCAGTGTTTTAGAATTCAAAATTCTGCGCGGCACTGCACTGCACCTGTCACTGAGATATTAGTTGTTGAAGCTCATGCCCAGTAATTTCGCTGGTAACATTGCCCTTCAGACCGGAACACAGAAATGTTTACACATTACTGCTTGGGGGATAACTGGCAAAGGTGTGGTACTCCTGCAGGCGGCCCCCTGCTTAAGAGGCCTACCACTACAAAAAAATGAATTTCTTAGAAATTGGTTAACTTCTGTGGCTTGAATTTTTTTGATTGAAGCAGGTCTAAAGAGGAGGGGGAGGTTGTTTAAGACAAATGTCATCAGTCAGTCACATATTCTTTCTTTCAAATATTTGAAATGTCTAAAATAAATTAAATATTTAAATATATATAAGTCATAAGTAAGTGATATAAAATCCGAATAAATTTAATTCAATCACAATAGAATTTGTGGGTGGGTTTTGCTCTCACTTTCACACATCAATTCTGTTATTAATCCTTACACGTTGTGAGGATCACAGTGTTTTTGCTTTTGAATGTTTCTGTCTACGGTGTCTGAGGATTTAGGTTGTAGGTAATGGTTAAATATTTTGAGTGTTAAAATATATTTATTAATAATATAATAATAATAATATGGGTTACTTCCACACACGGTCATCTGGTCCCAAACTAGGCTAGAAGCCTGTACTATGGTAACCATCCAACCAACATATAAATAATCTTATAACACCTAGACACAGATCGAACAGACATGTTCATGCATACAAAAGTTAGACCTGGCCGGGGATCGAACCCCGGGCCTGCGGCACAGAAAGCAGAGTTACTACCATCTGAGCCAACGAGGCTGTCAACCTACCTACTTAGGTTCAGAATTTCTTATGTTTTGAAGTGTATTACTTACTTCAAAACATAAGAAATTAAGAAAAAAAAAGTAAGTAATACAATAAACAGTCCAATAAACACTGAACATAAACATGCATTATTGTTTCGAACATATTAAAACAGCTGCCGAGCTGATATCCCATTGCTGGCAATGTTCCAACCATCACAGTTTTGAGATCAGCAAGCCAACCCAAATTTTGGCACTTATATCGATGTAGAATTTTTTTCATTTTCACCTTCAGACAACAACTAGCATTCTTACAGAAAAGTTGTTAGCGGTTTTCATTCTTCAATCAAATTGTCTTTATGATAACTATGAGAGCAGCAGTTAATGTAGCAGTTGGCACACGTCACGCGACAAGAGCTTCGTAACACATTAGCCAAAAGTAGAATTGGAATTGTAACTCTATCCATCGTAATTAGTGAAACAAAGAAGCATCGCCGCGAAATTCGTCATCAGGTTATCCCGTTGCACTGCCGGGTGCTATTTCGGTCGAAGCTCGGCCGTTCGCCTTCAGTGCTGCAGTGACGAGGAGCTTAGGCCGAAGCGCTCACGGCTCTTCGCGCCTCCCGCCACGTCCGCGGGTGCAAGTGTAGTGCATTGACACCTAACTGTGAAGTGATTCATCGACAGCAATCGGTCTTTATTATATCAGTGTCCGAACTGTAAGCTTGGAGTGTAATCAAGCCCGCGCTGTCTTGTCTGTCGATGCTCGACGGCCGTACACCTTGACAGACAGACTTTGTGTTCTCATAGCGAGCTGGTCTTGCCTTTTAAGGTGTAACCTCGGCTGAATTAAGTGTACCTTTACCCAGTTTTGTAGCCTGACATAGTTTCGTATTGTAATATTTTATTAAATGTCTTCGCGAACCAAAATCGATATAAGAATAACTATTTATTATGAGGATCACGTTGTCGTTATTTATATTTGATGAACTATTTTCATGGATGTCGTTGTCTTGTTAGCAAATGATAATCAAATATAGATCGTAATGAATATAGTGTTTTTCTTACATACCTGTAACAATAAACATTTATAAAACTATAGTTTAAAAAAAAAGTACCAGCCCTCAGTCAATGTAAACCCAATGAGGGATAACCAAGACATGTATGTAGGGCAACCGTTATTATAACCATGACGCGAACGAGTGCTTCTGTTAATTTTACTGCTGGAAAATGAACTCTGACAAACAAGCAAGAGGCTGTAGGTATTTCAATAGCAAAGTATGATGCTGTTTCAATATTGTGAAAATGAATGATGTAGGGAATAGAGCAAGGCGGCAATAAACCGAAAGACAAGCCCATCTCCGCTATAACCCCGATGAAATGGCTTCCGTCCCATTACAAGACATCACAGGAAATTGCAGTGAGCATAGCTATTCTCAAATTCGAGAAATCTCTTACCAAAATAATACCGCTGTCTGCATTTGTTGATTTATTCGGCTTTACAATCTCGGTGGGTCTTCCTTTGGAAGGAATTAATTATTTGACTGTTGCAATTAAAATAATAATATTAAAATGATGAACCTTTAATATAATTATTAAATTTTGAGGGCAAAAAAGCTAATGAGGATAATATTTTTTTAATAAACATGCCTATTAATAAATAAATAATTTCCGTGGTCCTTTAACAACTTGTTATAGAAATCTGCAATACAATGGTGTCAATATCACTTAAATTATCACTCTGTAAATAAATTAATAACTATTGTTATTACAGTCAGTGTGTAATATAATCTATCGTCTAAGTCTAGTTATCTAAAAACTAGTTATCCAACTCGATCATAAGCCACGCTCAAGTGAGTGTTACGTCGACCT
Organism: Hemistola chrysoprasaria; assembly: GCA_947063395.1. Classification (NCBI taxonomy): domain Eukaryota; kingdom Metazoa; phylum Arthropoda; class Insecta; order Lepidoptera; family Geometridae; genus Hemistola; species Hemistola chrysoprasaria. The sequence continues at coordinate 5,735,508 of OX346720.1, read as the reverse complement.
CGGAAGGCAGCGATGCGTATGACCATATTTGGTGCATAGAAGTACGTTGATAGAAACTTAGAAAGGGCTATCGTATCCGATATCGGAGTAACAGGACGCATTCCAAAACGTGATTCGACTGGGAACCTGTTTCTTTGAACTGGACCATCAACTGTTAGTTGTTTACTTTTGGTCAATAAACATCCTGCATATTTATATGATCTTTTTGATTTAAGTATTTATCTTGCTCGGTGAGTGTGTGTCAGTTATCTGAAATTATCAGAATCGTTGCCAGGAAGCAAAAAGCTTTAGACAAACCTATGAAAGAAAAGGAATAAAATAATTGTAAATGCTTGTATGTTGCACTCTGATCATCGAATCCGATCGCATAGCAACTCTGAACAACTACCAACAAATCAACTGAACAAAGAAAATCGCGTGAGACGAGTTCGGATGCATCATCTATTATTGTAAACTAGAGGTTCTTGACCTACATGCTGAATAAACTTTTGAATGGATTTATTTATTTACAACGTTTTATCTTCCCCGTATTAATTACGATGGATTTATCAAACAAACCACTTGTTAGGAATTGTATGAGTCATATTATGTTGAAGTTTAGTCGATACTTTAGAATCGGTGGAATGGGAGAGACATATACTAAAGGATCAGAATCATCGGCCAAAATTTTTTTTTTTTTTTTTTTTTTTTTTATGATAGTGAGTGACAAGACGAGCAAATCAGGTGCCTGATGGTAAGCATCATGATTGCCCATATCAGACACAGTGCCACCCAGTGTTTTAAAACTCTAAATTCTGCGCGGCACTGTACTGCGCCTGTCACCCTGAGTTTTAGTTGACGAAACTCGTTATGCCCAGTAATTTCGCTGGTAACATTGCCCTTCAGACCGGAACACAGTAATGTTTGCACATTACTGCTTGGCGGATGAATAACTGGCAAAGGTGTGGTACTTCCCCAGGCGGCCCCCTGCTAAAGAGGCCTACCACTACATAAAAAAAAAACACTACATAAAAAGAAATTCTTCTATCCCATCTACCTAACGCCTATAAGAGCGTGTATTTATCTATAGGTGATGTGCATTTCGCATTCTACCTAGCGACAAGTTTATATTAGAATTACGATCAGAATTCATATCGAAATTGATTAACAATCTATTTTTAATTATATTTTTATAGACTAAGCACTAAGCGGTCTAAACGCTTGAAATACAATATGAAATGGGAAGAAAAATTTCACCCACGGTCACTACCAAAGCTGGCATATTGGCTATTATAATTATAATGGCTTCCGTGTGCCCACCACGCGGAATACTGCGGAGGGTGCGTGGTTCGAATCCCGACGGTGGGTGAAATTTTCATCCCATTTCATATTGATTATTCATTTATTTGACAAGGAATATTATTATGTCAGCCATTATAATAGCCAATATGCCAGCTTTATTAGTGTCACAGAATAGATAATAATATACTACGTAGTAGTGGCTAATGAGGAAATAATCAACAATTTTTTGATGTTTTCCAGCAATATATCCAACTACATTCAATTAAAATTATGTAAAACAGTTTGGAAATCAATAGACTAAATGCTAGTTCACAGTCGGCCGCGTTTTATGCCTCATTTGATTCCTGATGTTTGCGTCATCACGTCCGCTAATAAATAACAAATACAGGAATACTTATTGCATCTACCTCGAACGACGCAGTAACAATGTCTGAAAATTATTGTTGATAATGTGCCTACTTAGATTATTAGATTTGTTTGTAACAGAGGGGAGGCTTCTGTAGAATGTCTTGTGTAGACCAGCCGAGTATGTAGGGAACAGGTGCCTAGACCTCATTGTCACAGGAGCAAGACCTCGCGGTAGGCCAAAGCGACGCTGGCTTGACGTAGTAAGGGACGACATGAGTGCCAATAAACTCACCGTAGAGGATGCACAAGACCGAGCGAAGTGGAGAAGAAATAACCGGAAAGCAGACCCTGGCTATAGCCGGGAAAATTGCTAGGGAGAAGAAGAAGAAGAAGAGGGGAGGCTTCTGAAGCAATAGTCTTATTATTATCTTATTATTTTTATTTCGGACTTGAATGGTGTCATCGAAATTAGAAACCGCCAGCTTAATTTTTTGATAGAGCTCTCTACTCGTATGGTAAGCGGTAGCGCATTTAAAATTATTTACAAATTTTAATGCGACATTGATTTATTTCTTCCTTCTTGTTGGAAAGTTGACCAAATTATAAAATTCAGCATACTTTTAATAAAATTCGTTTATCTGTGAGTAGGTTAGGCGCACACTGCGTGGGATTTTCATTTTTGGACAATGAGATCATATCACTTTCCCACTCGATTCCTAAATCTCGTTCAACTTCAACCTTATCAACGTTATTTATTATTTTAATAATAGCTTTAATATTTTAATTCCAGCGCGCTATTGGAACTCCTTAAAATCTCATTAGGGTGGGTTATTTATTTAAATTACGGTTCTTATGTGTTGAACAAACTTATATCTAACAAAACAATACCGATTGTTGTTTAGGTCCGCTTATGCTGTATAAGTCTTGCATCTGCGATGCAATTGTCTTGTTTATTTTTGAACCTACCAGTTTAATAAGAACCTAGGCTAGCTAGAACTATAGCAGCCTTCTTTTGTTCGAGGGTGGGTCAGTTCATACTGGCAGATATGTAGACGCCTTGGTAGCGTCCATTTATTATTCATTCGCTAAATCGTCCTGACTTGCATTGCTAGTTTCCTTTGTGTCTGATATTATCACATTAATAATTACCTATTGCGTGTAATCGATCATAATCCGCATTTTATTTACAAAAATCCTAAAAACTGTAATGTCCGTACGTGGGACCATTTTAGAAATAGACGGTAGTAAACTCATTAAAATTTCACGCGCATTTGCACTCTACCGGTCTGCACAAATAGGTGTTAAGCATCAATCAAATGTTTTATACTACTTCAATCTTTTCTGTGGCTTCAGACTCTAGATTAATTAAAACTGCTGGCTCTCTTTATTCCGGAATGCCTGTAATGGTTCGCCTACTCAATCTTCGGATCTTTCAAGATAACAATAAATTGTTAGAATAGTTTTCCCGAAATATTTTAAAGTATTTTTCAGTCCATTCCAAACTTTAGACCGATAGTAATTCGTTACTAATTGCACCTAAAAAACAAATTACCGAAACTCAAGGGCAAAGCCTTTCCAAACTATTCACTGTCTCATAATATCTGTCTTAGTGTTACTTTTGGTAATGAATTACAAGGCAGCTGCTTGCTAGCCCCGTCGAGCAAGACAGATCAAGTCAGTACGGAGCATACATCAAGCGTGTGCGCATCATGTTAATATATTCAGTGTAATCGTGCAACCAATGTTTTGGTGAATAGACAATATCGTGTTCCGATGTCGTGGGTCTGGTATCCATGGAGGCAGGTCGCGCGTGCGGTTACCGTGACGACAGCTCTCGGCTGCCGACGCTGAGCCTCGGTCTGTCCAGCGTTCGGCTCATTGTCAACAAATTCGAGTCGCAATACACACGTGTCGCCGCCTCGGGTGCTTTCCCCGACCGCGAACTCGTCAAATACGATCCCAACATCGACGAAGGTTACGACGAAAACGATGACTCCCCTCTCGATCGATCGAGAGGCCAAGTCTGGAATCGTTTCATCTTAACCCTAGGCTTAGTCCTAAGCAAATGCATACCTAGCGTCTCATACGGAAACTTTGGCGTTTTGGCTGTCACTACCGGACTGTTCGCACCGAGGATGATCTCTTACCTGGTCCTATATCCGTTTTGCAGATTGGTATTCGGGACCCTTTACCCGGCTTACGCATCATATAAAGCTGTACGGACGAAGAATTTGAAAGAATACGTAAGTACTCTGCTGTCATTATGGGCAGTTTGACTAGCTAATTCAGTTCAATTTATATCAATTGCATCAAGTAGCACGAGCATATTATTCCGAAAAATAATTTGCCAACAAATTGTAATAAAAGTTGCGCTATTTAACACCCGTTTTAGAACTAGTACTTAGTTGTGAGTGGACGCTCTAATAAAGTACAACAATGGCCTTGTTACGGATGCATGCGTTTGAAACGCTCCGACTCCCGCTGTGTCCTTTACCTTGTTTCCCGGCTTCCTATGAGTAATTACCGTAACTAGTGTGTCCACCGTTTGTGCTTTATGACAACGTTAACCCATGGTGGCTCATAAATCACCAAAATTTTAAACACCAAACGTATCTGGCCGTAATAAATGTTGCTATACATATTATCTTTCGTTTCTAATCGAATTTACCTAATTTAGGCTCATTATTTTTAAATCGGTTAATCGTGATGAAATATATTATATATATACTGGAAATACAGATTACGTCAGCTCTGCTCCAGTAAAGGATTTATTTCTCGCTGTTATAATAAACCTCACCCGTTTGCCATAAATGTCTTTAACGTCTACAATTTACATTAAATTTAGCAGGATTACTTCATAGCCAAAATGGAAGAACCTTTCAAAACCTGAACTATACTGAATTTGGTTTTTAAAAGAAGTATTCGCATATGGTTGCACAGCGTGTCCAGCATTTAGCGTAGCCAGTAATACGGCAAATAGAATAATTTACTAACATGGAAAAAATTGGATCGAAATTTCGTTTGAATCGACAAACATGTTACTAGTAGCTAGTAGACTCATGGGGGAGAGAATACGAAACATCGATTTGGTATTTTTTCATAGGATTGTGTCAAATTCCTCGTAGCTAGGATGTCCTTTTAACCAACTTTCAAACATTCCAGGTAAAATGGATGATGTACTGGATAGTGTTCGCGTTATTCACATGCACAGAGACGTTCACAGACGTGTTCCTATCATGGTTCCCGTTCTACTACGAGGTGAAGATAGTGCTTGTGCTGTGGCTCCTCTCGCCGGCTACCAAGGGATCCTCGATCCTTTACAGGAAGTTCGTTCATCCAGCGCTTTGCAGGAGGGAGCAGGTAAATATTTTTTATTGCGTTTGGGCGTTGTCCCTTAGCTGGGTAAAGGCCAATAACCACATTTGATATAGCTAATGTTCACGGGCTCCAAGTCCCAGTGTGTTTGCATTTGCGATAGGCTTTTCTTAGGAAGGTTATAGCAAGTGAAAGAGAAACCGGCATGGTTATTACGGACTTGGCAACAGCAGCGCGACAGGCGTATACTGCACTTTTACGTACGTAGTTTTTTTTTATTATACGTAATACGAAAGCTTACATTTATTGACAGCGGTAATTGCGCTATTTGCACCTTTGCTGTTGCTTTGCCCATTGTTACCGCAAAGTACCTAATAGCCATGCCGTTAAAGCAAGGGATCTGTTATTGCCTGAACATGTTAAATCAACAAGTTACAGAAGTCCTCTTTAGGTGGGTACCTAACCTTCTACCTACACCTACATTCTACATACTTCGTTCTGCAACCGCGATCATTAGAAAAATTTAAAACTTAGAAACATTTTATTTCCGACTTTTATTCAATTCTCAACACCATCTCCATTTTTTCTAGGTTTAATGGTACCATAGGTTCAGTTATTATAATAATAGATGTCCACTTCTTTCTTGTCTAGCTTAAAGATTCGTCAGATCTTTCAAACCGTGTTCACATTGCGTGCCTACTGTAATGTTTGACTTTGATGCTTGTACATTGTGTACAATTACGTGTGGGAGGCAACTCGCCACTGGACTGTTTTAACAAGTTCATTGCCAACAAACCTACTATATTCATTTCATTCATTTGTTATTTACCATTATGACTTTATAACTTTGTTGTCACAAGCGCTATTGCTGACCATGCGGTCCTGGTTTCCATTCCCTGATCGGGCAGTGTTATTGAAATTTTCCCTAATTTCCTGGAGTCTTGATTTGTAACCAGTTGACTGCCTCGATGGCGTAGTGGGCCTAAGCTCGACTGTCGATCAGGTGGACCCGGGTTCGATCCCCAGGCCAGGCAAAATGTTAAATATTTGATTTTTCCATTAGGAATTATCTCAATGACCTTGAATCGAGAACTGTGTCCGGTAGGATGACAATAGGCTCGCCCCATATTACATGGGACCAATAACTTACTGGCGAAATGTGGTGGTTGTAGGCCTCTTTTGCAGGGGGCCGCCTGGGGAAGTATCACACCTTTGCCAGTTATTCATCCGCCAAGCAGTAATGTTGTGCAAACATTACTGTGTTCCGGTCTGAAGGGCAATTTTACCAGCGAAATTACTGGGCATGTTAATTTTAAACACTGGGTGGCACTGTGTCTGATATGGGCAATCATGATGCTTACCATCAGGCGCTTGATTTGCTCGTCTTGTCACTCATTATCATAAAAAAAAAAACTTACTATGGGACTGAGTCCTGGGTACACCTCTGCCTACCCCTTTGGGAAAAAGGCGTGATTGTATGACATGTATGATGGCAATGGGCCAATTTTATAAATGGGACTTATAAAAACTTATGATTACAACAAACTAAACGTAGGTAATACCGTAATACGTCAAACCTGAGACTGGATACGCCTCTGCCTAACATTTTTTTAATGATAGTGACAAGACGAGCAAATTAGGTGCCTGATGGTAAGCAACATGATTGCCTATATCAGACACAGTGTTTTAAAACTCAAAATTCTGCGCGGCACTGCACTGAGCCTGTCACCCTGAAATATTAGTTGTTGAAACTCGTCATACCCAGTATTGTCGTTGCTAACATTGCCCTTCAGACCGGAACACAGTAATGTTTGAATAACTGGCAAAGGTTTCTTCCCCAGGCGGCCCCTTGCCAAAAGAGGCCTACCACTACAACTACCTTCGGGGAAACAAGGCATGCAATGACTTTTCTGTATGGTCCTAATTGAACGCTATTATTAGACTAAAAATGTAACTCTCACAAAGCTCATTGAGCTCGTCAACGATCCAAACAAAAACCGCGCCATAAAAGTCTGTCTGGCAATTACGTATAATAAGGTAAGCTAAGCGCAAAGGGCAACGCTGACGACCTTGTCCCTCCTCTGGCCGCTATGAGGCAATAAAACTAATTGACTTTCTCCGCTTTGCAGGAAATAGATGAGTACATCGCCAAGGCCAAAGACCAGGGTTATCACACCGTGCTCAACTTAGGCACGAAGGGCGTTAATTACGCCACAACCGTTATCATGCAGACTGCCATTAAAGTAAGTTTTCCCAACCCTAATTTCACCGCATGCTTATATGATATATCACTCAAAACCGCTGTGAAATTCAGTTTAATAGGGTACCGGTGGGCTTTAACCCGTAATACAAACATCGGTGTGAAGTCGTGACTTTTAATTTGATTAATTCTGTGTTTATTTGTACCACATTGAAATGTTGTTTCACCGAGTTAGTAAGTGGCATGTTTGATTACAGTAATGCAAAGAACATTAGTAGAATAATGAGTACACAAAGAAGTGCTAATTTTAGCGCACGCTTGTAGAAATCAGTGTTTAGTTTGAGACATGAGAAGCACAGTGATTGTCACTGTCACCGAGCATGTCACTACACCCATCGTAATTCGAAGCTCACCGCTTAATTTCGACCATTTCTTTATTTTAATTTTATTAACACGCTTTTTTAATTTGTCCCCTTCCCCGACCCCTGTCCTTTCTCCACTTTGCTGCTTCACTCAGAATTTCAATCTGCCGAGTCCCGAGCGCGAGGCAAGCAGGAGACAGATCGAAGGTAGAGATGCGGTCGACGGGTATGAAGAGACTTACAACGATTTGGATTACCAACGTGCGGGAGATGCCAACATGCCGGGCATTGTAGAGATCGTGGAATTAGATGACGATGAGAATATGCCTTTGCTGGGTGCCGGTGAGGGTGACGCAAGCGACCCCGATTATGACCCAGCTACATCGGCACGAAGCCGCGGCAACGTTATCCGCAAACGTAAAGTAGTTAAAGAGAAACGGCCCCGCAGCAAATCCAGAGGGCGCAAGACAAGAAGCCAGTCGGCTATAGACAAACAGAATGAGATCTCCGTCGAATAAATTACACATACCTAATAAACACATAAGATTTTCGAACGTAATTAAACTGTGATTTGTAGACGAAAATTTTAGCCTAGAATAGTCTGGAGTTATTTGGATAGGAAATTATAAGTTACTGAAAAACTTCGAGGTTAAGGAACTTCTCACGACGTAGCGTAATCGGCTTATTTCTCTCTGTTACTTTGAATTCGCCTCGTTCCCTGACACCTTAGAAATGAGCGGAAAGTACCCGAGTGACAAATTTACGTCTGTGATACGCTTAAGATACGTGTAATATGCGTAGTCTCTAATTGATACGTTTCTATTGCTCACAAATTATAAGAACTAAGTTTAACCATTAGTCCACCAAATAAATCAAGTATAAGATTGATTTAGCGCTCACTTTCAAATGTTGTTAGTCTGTAACACGTTAGTTAACAGTAATTTCGCCTACGTGCTGTCTCGCACAATACTATGACCTTCTTTTACTGTGGTCAGATTAAGGTTGTTTCATAGTTTATTCACTCACGTAATTGATTTTAACTAAAACGAATGAGGGAATACTGGAAGATTTATATCTTCGGTTAAAATGAGATCTCTACGACGCACGATCATTGTACCTAAATGTGGTCGAGGGTCCATGTCGATTAACGAAAGCTAGTGCGTACAACGCGTGCGAGTGTGTCTGTAAAAAAATGCACGGCTTGACGACGTGTTGTATAGTTATCGTGAATATCCTCTCTGCCTCTATTACACGCAGTCATTGAAGGAAATGGTTATTGAATTAAACAACGATGGTTATTGTTTTGTGACTATTTTTTTAAATTGCATCGGTGTGACTACTGTGAACTCGCCAGCTTTTGTTAAAAGACCTATACTAAAATAAGACGCTAGGGTGCTTGCTTAGTGGTTTGGCGGAAGAAGGCAGAGCGATTTTCGGCCACATTTAAAACAATATGAACTTAGACATAGTAGGTATAATTAAAATATACTTAGTTCGATCTATCCTGATTACCTCTTCCAGTTCAACTGTAATCTAAGATCAGATTCGACATTTCTCCTATGTTCTTTCCGATTTCAACAATTATTTCTTTGTCCAAGTATAAAAAATGATTTGTTATGGATTTATTTATCGACAATACTTTTACAACTAATCGCGCGCGGCTCAACGATATCGCTTAATCAATTTAAACTTAGAATTACCAAACGAATTAACACAATTCAATTATAATTGATCTCTAATAGGTACCTTCATTAGTTCGAGAGATAATGAATTCTCTAGAAATGTCCAATTTTACAAAAGCATATTGTGTAATAATTGATCAAAACTTAGAAATTACATGTGTTCGTACTTTGTTTTGCAAATCGAAACTTGATCATCAGTGTTTTGTAAAATTGGCTATATTTTACTCAACAACATAATATTTCGTTATTATAGCAATCCAAGCCAAAGTTTTTGAGTTACATTATGTCAATGCTCTCCTCTTGTAATGTTTTTGTGTCATACATTATTCCTATTTTAATGTAATTTTAGTTGAATTTTAACTTTAGTTATTATTTTCATCATCAATATTTTTAGTAGAAATCATATTACATAATGTATTTATGGAATTCTATCCATCTATGAATAAAACATTTAAAAAATTACATCCATTAAATTAGATTTCTACTTATTATTAGCTGTATTTTTTTTATGTAAGCCAATGTATTTATTTTTGTTTAATTTGTTCAATGTGCTCAGATATGCTAATCCATTTGTTCCTTACAGCACAATCTCTAAATAATTTTGTACATTTTTTTTTATATTTTGCATGACTTGTATAATTTAGTTAATTTTAGAGAGTGTGTATGTAATCTAGACTTAGAAACGCGTGACTGATTTAGATTTATTTTACGTTTATAAACTTAATAATAAACTTTGTGATTTCTTCATACACAATTGTTTCAATACATTGTATGGCAAAGCAATGATTAGGTAAAATGCATGCGCTTTGCTCAAACGCTTCAGTAACATACACTTTGGCAGGATGATAAAACGTAAGTACCTTTTTTAATTTTGCTTTTTATAATAATGTATATTTATTATTTTGCAATTAAATCTTGCGTTCTATTTGCCAAAAATAAAACTCTTAAATTAATAACTACTTTTATTTAATTTAAAAATATTCTGTATTATGTCCCATTTTTATTTCAATGTCCTATATGTATTTATTATTACATATCCTATAACAATGTCCCGTTTACAAAAAGCTTTATTTTTAATATTATGTATATCCAAAATAAAGTAATATTATCACCACAAATTTTTATCCGAGACATACCTCAGACCTCATTGCTGTGGTCTCAGATAATATGCGGAGAGTGTTCTCCTTGTCTCTATCACGTACTTACTTTTTATAATAATGTGCTCAACATTTGTGTCAGTAGCTCTAAATAGTTATTAAATGATAATGATTTCGTAGGGCGGCGGTGGTTTAGTGCAACAAATACGCAAGAGCTACAGTCTGTCCGACCTGACGGAGTGCGACCCTCGTGAGGAGAGAGGCAGCGACGAGGCGGACGATGTTCTCACTGAACCTAGGGTTATACGACGAGTTGCTAAGAGGTAACGTTATATTTCTTCATTATTTATTGTCGGATTACTTGCTCCACCGTCTTTTGATGTACCTATTTCTTATAAAATATAGATTTATACGTGACAGCTGTCCAGAAATATTTTTTTGATAGATAGATAGATTAACTCTTTATTATTTCTCCACAAGAGACCTTAAATAAAAAGTGCAATTATAACAAATAATGTAACAATTTTCTATTTACTAAAACTACCTCATATACAATGGATCTCTTTAGCCCCTTGTCATACCCCGGACACTACTCAATTCCCATACAAAAGTCACGATATAACTACCTACTACACACAGACACTGCACACATGGAGTTTTGTACACGTGCGTGAGGTGCGTTCCGAGCTCACCGCGGCTCGTCGAGAGCTCAATCTCGCTCGCGGGTGAGGAAGGCCCGATTGGTGGGCGGATGACATTGTCTATTCTATACGTAGTATTATTAAATAGTGACTTCCATAATTTTAATACTAGGAATAAAGATAAAATAGCTGTACCTAGCTTTAGATTATCTAAAACAAATAAAAAGACATTCTTAGGTAATAGTGTACTATAATATAATAATATCCCAAAAGAGATAACTGGGCTCAAAACCTATATGACTTATATACTTTACTAAAGAAGGTTTATTATAATTTCAACCAGTACATAGAGGACAAAGATGCCTGGAAACTTCTGCATAGCCGCCTCGCGGCACCTTCAAAGAAAACAAATGTAACCAAACCAAATATTGAGAAAAAACTGTTGAAAAAATTAAGCTCTACAACTTTCTTGTGCGTTCTTGTAGAGGTATCTTTCCGAACGCACGGTAGACTCAGTACTGTTTATCTTCATTGACGTGCAAAAGTGTCAGATTATGACCTATTTGAATAAATCTTTTTGAGTTTTTTTTATTATCTGTTCTGTGCCCTTGTGACACACAACAACAATCTACTATTAAAGTTTAGACACATCTGTTTATATTATATTGTTTAAATTACAGTGGATTCACACCTCGCCGCAGTGCGTCAGAGTCCAACAGTCGCTCTGCAATGTACTTCCCTGAAGTCGATGTTGATGTACGACCGAGGCCCAGAAGCGATGAACCCGACTTCAGGTACTTTTAACGAAAAATTAAATATGCAGTACTGGCTGTGCCCTGCGGTTTCTTCCGCGTAGTCTTCGTTCCCTTGGGATAGCGGGATAATAAAGTAAAGGTCTAAGCTATCTACATACTAAATTTATACAAACATACACACAAAAAAACAGCGCTTGAAGGCGCTGGAGTCGAGTTACATTGTACATTTTACATAGTTACATTGTACTGAGATTTGACATTTATAATATAAGCTATGCCCCGCGGTTTTATCCGCGTAGACATCGTTCCCATGAGAATATCGATAAAAAAGTACCCTATGTGTTATTGCAGTGTCTAAGCTACCTGCATACCAAATTTCAGCCTGATCTGTTCAGTACTTTTGGCGTGAATGAGTAACAAACATCCATCTATTCATCAATCTAACAAAAGCCGCTCTAGATGGCGTTGGAGGTGAGTTAGAACTCGCAAGCGTTAAAAACGTAAGTTTTTTGACATTGGACTGAAATTTGAGATTCATAATATTAGTAGGAAATAGGAATAAACTTTACAAATTGCATGATCACCGTCCTTTCCTTGGCATCCTTGGCGTGATTTGGCAATTTTTTCATAGGATTGTGTAAATTGCTAATAGGTGGCATTACCTCTTAACCTCATACCATGGTTAAGGTTGAGTTATTGCTCATTAATGATGCCAAGATGTGCTAATACCATCACACTTCACACTACTATTAAAAAGGTGAAGGTCTGTATGGATAGATGTTTGTTAGTATTTCACGCCAAAACTACTGAACCAATTGAGCTGGAATTTGGTTTGCAGTTTAGACCTTGGAATAACACATAGGGTACTTTTTATACCGATATTCCCACGGGAATAATGGCTAAGCGGGTGAAACCGCGGGGCACAGCTAGTCATCTATAATTAATAATAGTAGCTAAAGGCACATGATCAGCAAAACGTTAGTCATACCAGCGAAATTACTGGGCATGATGAGATTCAACAACTAATATCTCAGGGTGACAGGCGCAGTGCAGTGCCGCGCCGTATTTTGAATTTTAAAACACTGGGTGGCACTGTGTCTGATATGGGCAATCATGATGCTTACCATCAGGCACCTGATTTGCTCGTCTTGTTACATAGGTACTATCATAAAAAAAAAAAAAAAAAGTCATCTGGTAAAGGTTCCGAGAATGTAGATATCTACACAATTTGAGGTCAATACATGAAACTGTTGCACCCCAGAAAATAAATAGAACGCTTCGTTTCGTAATGAACCTACATTCGATGATCTATTTTCCGTCGTTACAAGCGTAATGTGGACGAGAACGATTTGTTTGTGTAATAAAATTCGGGTGCGGAAGATTTACGATTGATGGCTTAGTTAAATTTTTGTAACTTTCTGTCTTACTGAAACATTAATGGAGTTTTGTACATGAGCAAGAGTGGCCGTGAGGTGATTTCTCATAGAAGCGGGGGCTCGTCGAGAGCTCATTCTCACTCGCGGCATAGAACAGATAATAATACTACGTATAGAACGGACACTGCCCACAAATCTGCCCACAAATCGGGCCTTCCTCACCCCGCGAGCACACCCCGGACACTCGACTTAGGGTGGGTTTTTTGATCACTGGTTAAGTCGACGAATGGTTAATTTTTTTGACAAATAGTTAATATTTGGCTCCGTTCTACCAAAACGCCGTTTAAAATAAACGAAGCATTTAATTACAATACTTTCTGACGATTCATCGTGCTTCTTTCTTAGTGGACCTCTCAGTGAGAGGGTTATACAAACATTCGCAGGCGCGGGACGGGTCGGGTGTCAGATAAAAGAAAACACGCACAACCGCGCACACTGTATGTGTGTTCTTCCATACAAATACAAAGAATACAACATGAGCTGTCCCGAACCCGCGTTGACACATGCATCAACCCGAAGGCTTTCGAGTAGAAACCCTCAATAAAGAATATTTTTGTTCTATAATTTTTTTTTTTTTTTTATTCCAGCCACATAAAGTCAACGGAGGATATAAGCTCCGGTTACTCAAGCGCGGACAACTCCGGCTCCCTCACTCGTACGGCGTCGCTCGGCGCGAGCGCACGTGCTCGAGCGAAAACCACGCGGACCACCGTCACTACTATCAAACGACCGCAAGCTGCTGAGGTCTGGTGAACTTTATATATCTATCTTAATAAAAGTCTATAGCAAGGCTATTATAATTTAATAATACCTATTTCATGAAATAAATCTATCCTTATAACAAAATAAAGAGAGTACAGAAGACCGGCTTCATATAATTTAGACAGTAAATTTTGGGCCGGGCCTGCAAATAACAAAGCAAGGTAATATATATGGACATAATATTATAATAAGTACCATCTGATTATTTTATCTAAGTTAGATGCTTTTTGTTTTTAAGAAGTTGAAAAGCCTTCGATGGGTTAAAATTATGGTCGCTATGTAAATGTATAGCTTTTTGTCATTCGAGATTTTAGATTTAAAAGTATTTTATTATATTCAATGTTGCATTATAATAATATATATACATTGCACAATGATAATGTTATATGTACCTATAAAATATAAGCATATAATATTGTTAAGACTTTAAAAATTCATTTGGTGTGGCAGGGTTAGAATGGTGCTGGCAAGTTCAAAATCAAATACTTTGTATTGTTGCCTTCAAACATTTGCAAGAATATTGGAGGGCTACGCTCAAATATCGGATTAAGGATGGAAATAAAGCTCAAATTGTACCTCTCAAATACAAAACATAGGTCTTTTAGAAATTATTGATATTAAAAACTTCTTATCAAAAGTATTACATTTTGTATAACATTATAATATCTTAATGTAGCTATAGCTGTGCATGTTTTAGATTTTTAAATTAGTTTTTTTAGTATACACATGTATTAAAAGGTATAGGCCCTCTAAGGTCGATAAGTCTGTCTATGCATTTATTAGCTTTTCTGTGTTAAATTTGATTTAGACTTAAGTGCTTTTTATTTAAAGGAAAGTGAAGTTATCATCGAGGAGCTACGTGACGACGATAATTTTGAATATGCGAATATGCCTCCTTTAGTCAGTTTCCCTTCTCCTTTATATTTGTCCCACACGGAGCCCCCGTTTTTGTATCAGTATGTTGGGGATCAAGTTAAAATTATCCAAGTTTTAGGTTCCCTCCCTTTATCCGATGAATTAAAATCAATTAGAAACCAAACTGATGAGAAACACTTAGACAATCAAACCTTTGAGGAGACTATCGAACATGAGGAGACATTCAATACAGATAAAAATGTTTCAAACATAAATTCTAACATTCCATCAAGTCGAGATGACCAAAACACTAATAATGTAATCAGAATAGAAAATGTATCCACAAATAAAAGTAGGTCAGAGAATGAGAATGAATTTGGCGAGTCTGAAATCCCAAGTGCAGATATTAGTAACTTAAGAAAAACTGCTAATGATAATACTGATTCTGTAGAAATAACTAGTTCAGAAACAAATACTATTATTATCCATGATAATGAATCAGTCGAGAGCGATGATGAAGCATCATTTGGCACACCAGATAATTCACCAAGAAGTAAAAGAAGGACTTCTAAAGGAAGATATGGCAAATCTAAAGCTCCTCTACCTCCAAATTTAGGATTACTAGAAAATGATGATAAAACTTTTGATACACATGATCTAGAAAGTGCTACGTCACAAGAAAGTTTAGTTGATATTGTCAAGAAACTGCCTAACAATGTATTTAAAGAAACAGGCACGTATAAAGGCCTTCAAGTGGTAAATCCAATAGCTGAGAAAAAAAGAAGGCATAAATCCAAATCGCCTGGATTGATTTCAAAGAGCAACACCTCAGGTCTCGGTAAATTACTCCAACTTCCTGGTAAATTAGTGTTCTGGAATAGAGGCGATGATAAACCTAAATCTGATGTGTCTACCTCATCAGACCAAAGTAGAAGATCATCATTAGAACACGCGAATATTAATATTGCTAACGATGTGTCAAAGGTCAGTTCCCCTATAGAAGTAGAAAGTTCTGAAGCGGATGTAACATCTGAACACAGTTTTAAGGATGCAGATGATTACGAAACAGATACCATATCACAAGAAGTTATTGAAAAAAGCGATGCTTTACAAAGGATAATTGAGGCTAAATTAGAAAGTCATCCTGAGTATAAAATTATTTCGTTACACGATGTGATCCCGACTACATCGAAAAGTACAGATGTTTGACGGTATCCCCCCTTCTTCTGTACCTATTTTATGCAGCAGAGATCTAGCCAGAACAGTATGTTATTTGTTCCGTGTGTCTGATTTGAGCATGACATTAATTTGACTAAAACAATGCGTTCGCATATTCAACTGAAAGGAAAATGCTACGTTGAAACTTGAAACTATAAAGGCGGAGACTGATTTGTAGCATTTGTTTGTAATGTAACACTATCTATATCTGTAATCTGTATGGCTCGCTGTGAGAGAAAGAGATAGATAGTGTTACATTACAAACAAATGCTACAAATCAGTCTCCGCCTTAATATTTTCCCCCTTGCGTCGTCTAAAATCTGTATGCTTCATATTATGTTACATACCCTGAATTCAATTAACGACGTTTTACTATAAAATTTATTAGTGTATTTATATTTTGTGTGTTTGTGTTGTGTATTTTATTTTAGCTTCATAACTCTAACACTATAATATGTAACCTACCTCTAATAAATATTATGACAATTTTGTCTACACAATAAATTATATAGTACATCTCAATGTAGAATTGAAGATCCAATACTAACTTAAAACAATTTTCTTGTATTGGTTTTAGTTTGAAATAGGCTAAATATTATCCTACTAATTCACGATAGCTATTTAACTGAAAATCAATCTAATGCAACTTTATCCACTGGTTTTTGTGTAGATTTGCTGTTGTAGAGCACGTGCGCACATAAATACTGCATTATTTTTTTCCGTGGGGACAGCCAGCCAATTTTTTTCAATCTACCTGTGCGTGCCTCCTCTACGTTTGCTTATGCTTTTTTGAGTTTGTTATCAATGTAACCATTTTATTTCCAGGCAATGCTGACGGCCTCTGCTACCATTCCCCGCGCAAAAAAATCCAATAAAAGGAAAACGCAATAGACCTGCATATAAGTATAGTTTTGGTTAATAAAATGTTATTGGGGACAAAGTGCATGATGGACCACTTTAAATTATTACTTACTGGAAATAAGGATAGCACTTCTAACTCTTTAGCATTTTATTTGGAAATCAAGCTTCAAGCTTTGAAAACATGCTCTCTAATTAATTACAGACATATAAATTACATAAGTCTTACATTAGCAGATGCATCCGAAAACCATGACACCAGCTTCTTAGAGAGCAAATTAATCCATACTTGTTATTGTGATAGTTCTTCCAAATGATCGAAAAAGTAAAAAACATTTTGCATGCTTAGAATTTGTTATAGTATAAGCAATAAAAAAAATAATATTTTCGAAACAACAGTGCTCAATATTTGTACGTTTGACACAAATTCAACAGAATTTTTTTACATTTAGCATTATAAATGCAATTTGTTTGAAGATTTTTATGAGAACTTAATTCTCAATAATGCTCATAGTGTGTACATCAGTCACTTATTATGAATCATGTGGATTAAAAATAATTATTAGCAATGAAACATCTCTATTCTCGAAATCTGATCATTAGATTGGTACCTATTATAAATTTTAATTTAGCCAAAATTTGCCAAAAGTGTAGCAGATGATGTATAAATATTAGCAAAATAAATAAATTAATATTTATAAAATTAGTTATTAGCACAAACCTAGTCGATTATGGGAATTATCCTGAACAAATATAGCTTCAATGAGGCTTCTCATATCCGTTTATGGGAAAGATATAATACTATAAGAGTGAGCTGTTAGTGAATGTTAAATGATGATCTCATCGGCCCTCAGTTGTCTACTTCTATTCTATGAGCCCTTGTTTCCTTCCATATAACAAGATTTGTTCCTTAGGTAGTCATTTATTCCAAATGGAAAATAAATGTTGAAATGTGTAGTTGTCTGCAGTATTATGCATAATTTAGGAATGTTTTAATGTATGTAATGTATGGTTTTTAGTTAATTTAGCTATTTATAATGAATTCTTAACAATATGAATGTGGATGCAATTTATATTATAGAAGTTACCCTTTTGTTACCAGTACATAATGTACAATTAATTTTAATGAATGACTGTCACGATTTAGCAATTTGTTTGAGTTAATTTATTTAAATAAATGAATATACAGTAAAAAGTCATTTAATTACTTAGGATTTAGGCATTACAGTATTCCACCTGTCCTTAATCTAAGTGTGTCAAATATGAACTTTCCGTGGTCACTTCTATAAGATTGGGTCAGAAGTTGCTTCTCAAGCAAATCTAATGTCTTTTGATCCCATACTGTGATCCAGTGCAACAAAGCGAATAGTTTATGGTAACTGTTTGAATCATTCTCTGCATCAACTATTTTGATAGCTGGTAAGTTTTCTATGATCTTTAACAATTTTGGCTTGATCACATTGTTGAAAGTGTCATTATTCCTTACAGCAAACTTGTGAATAATATTAATAGTTTGCACATTCACTTTATCATCTAACAAGATATCAGGCAAATTTTTTAGCCACATATCAAATGCCTCACTTTGATGAAAGTGGCTCAGTCTGTCATTCAGAGCTATTTTACAGAGCAGACTAAAAATATGCTGCTTGAAAGCACTTGACATAGTCTTATTGAAATAAGCCCAAATTATTTTTCTAAACAAGGGATCCATGACTGACAAAGATTTTGTCCAACTGTTGATTTCTTCTGAAAATATAGTATGCAAGATCTTAATGACAGCATTATTGATGTTATCCTGAACATTTTGATTGAATGTCTTCTCAATATAATTAAGTACACAGACAATCACATTATTATTGCTTTTTATATTCACATTAGGGTTGAGTAGAATAAATAGATGACATATTTCCAAATTTTCTGCCACTAGTTTTGGATCTGTTATAGAGTTCTCAGACTGTGATTCATTTTTCTGCTTTGCTCTGATGTTTGTCACAAATGGAAATGTTTTAACAAAATGCAGTATATATTGGTGGCGGTACTTCTGACAAAATAAGTTCTGTATGTCAGAACTTGGCATTTTCTTATTTAGATGATGGACAAGGGACCAAATCAACTGGATTACTTCAAGAGTGTGCTTGAGTAAAAAAGCAGCATCTTCATTGACAACCATTTCAATGTTTGTCCCTCCTCCAGTGTTAGGACACACTTCAAGCCAAGTTTCAAAGAGAAGAGGCATCAGTGTATCTATATACTCCTTAAACTTCTCAACTTCATCCTCTGGTGTGGTCTCCATAGCTTTCTTTGAAGAAAAACAGGGCAAATGACACACAGAGGTGTAAGTTGGATTGAACAGCGGGTAATAGTTGAATGTTGTTTTATTGAACATTTTTGTTGTAGCATTGGTACTGTTATCAATGTCTATGACATGTTCATGTTGAACATACTTGTTCAAGTAATCTTTTAGACGATGTAAAACTTTTACTCTCCATTTCACACTAGTAATTTGACTACCCAGATTGATTGTAAGTGTTCTCCCAGGTTTGGAATCCACTCTTAACTTTGATATCATATCCAAAAAGTTAGGGATAACCTTATAGAAGTCATGAGCTAGTTTATTTGGAGCACAAAGTAAGAGAACATCTAGAAATAGTAAGGAGTCTTCCTGTATTCTGTTATCAATGTGGGTCATCGCACTTCGGAGGTATGTAGACATAACCTCATAAAATGGATCTATTTTTTCTACTCTCACATTTGTTAGTATTGTATGTAGCACTTGTAGGGCATCTTTTCTTACCTGCAAATATTCATTAATAATAAAAGAAATGCAAGTTCATGACAGTAATATTTACATTTATTATAAATAGCTTATATTATTGATGTCTTAGTGCACAGTGCATACTCTCACCATATATCGCACTACCTAAAATTTAAATACAGCTTCAAAACAGGCAACTTTTAAATTGTAGTGTGCAGAACACTAAACTACTGTGAGTAAAAAACAGTTTGCAAAGAATGCTAGAATGCATGGAAAATTGTATTACATACCTATGCTCGGGTACTCAGACTTTGCCATACGATTAGTTGCCCTATTTGACAAGTACAACAGGAGTACCTCGTCGGAGTATGCATGGAGATCTATAATAAAACATCATCATCTCAGCCGTGGGAATTCCGCTGGACATAGGCCTGCCACTTAAGAGGATATCATAAATAACCCCAATTTAAATAGGTTATAATAAGCTACGCCTATATTACTTACAACTTTTTCTATATTCAATATCAATGGCGTAACGCCATGAACAAGTTGTCCAAGATTTTGCTCCAAAACTTGCGGATGTCCAGAAATTAGGTCTTTCAGTCCTTGAAGTGCATCTGTTCTCGAGTTTGTATTGAAATGATTCAAACGCGATAACAACTCATTCACGTTTAGTTTTCTTGTAGACAGAGCTTCCGTATCACCGTGTTTTTTCAATTGCTCTTTGATAACAATCTTCTTTATTTTGAAATTGGTTTTAGTCACATTTGTACCTTTTGGAAGATCCTTCTTAGCTTTCAGCTTAGTTTTGGACTTCTCTGACTTTAGAAACTTTTGATATCTGGTAGCTCCTGTTTGAGGCATCTTGTTACCTTAATAATTATGTTATTTACAATAATCTTTTATTTTTCATTGTCAAACTAAACAAAAAAATTATTAATACTTATCTGTAATGAGTAATAAGTATGTCTTTTCTGTTTCTTTTCTTTGAAACTTTGAACTTCAAAGGTTGAAACAACCTACAAACTGATTTGACATTACATTAACAACCACAACACGTGAACTTGACTTTGACAAGATAAGATAATGACAAACCAATTTTTTTTTTATTTTGACGCCAAATTGCTATTATGATATCAATATAGATTTAGTCTATTTCGATAACCTTAATAAAATAAAGGTCTCAACCTTAGAATATACAGGCACAGAATCCGTGTTCCAGTACTGAGCGCATCATTTTAGAACGTGTGTGAGTGAGCGCCGCCCATTGCGTCTGTATTACGTACCGCGCTTACGTATGTGTGCAAGGTGCTAGTGATATCAGTGCAAATCTTTACAAAAACATATGTTATTATATCTAATAATTTTTTAATGCATAATTATATTACGTACATTTGTATTTTAAACAAATATAAGGCGGAGCTATATTATATTTGTACATATAATGCTTTATTTTTAGAACGCCGTCATCACACAGTCAGTGTCAGCTGTCACAAAATTTCAATTGTCATTGTCTTAAAAACATTATTCAATGCCCGTCAATAACTCTACGCACGTGTTTGTTATAATTTTTGCAGGCTGCAGGGTAAAATTCGGAGAAAAATTATAATTCATATAAATCCTATTTCCGATAGTCGATAACTCGATTTCAGGATGAAAATAAAAAAGCAGCACCGTAAAAAGAAATACCTTCATAAATTAAATCGCAAAAGAATGCACCTGAAGCAAAAAATTACTGGAGAAGTGAAGTGGTTGGTTTCACAATACTTAATAAATGATCTAATTTAATTTATGAAGTATCTTACCTACCTCTCTGTATTTGGAATAACCTCATTATTGTTATATTACAGTAAGTTAATCAACGAAGCCTGGGACCACAGGAAGTCTTCAGTCCGTAACCTCCGAGATATGGGTTTAGCTAATGACCCAAACAAAGCCATAAAAATCCCAAGTTTTAAGGAAAGTAAATTAAAAGAGGCAAAAAGGATAGTAAACAATGAATCTGACGACGACGAGGAGGAAGAAGTAGAAGAGACAGCATTACTTGCTCCTAAGAAGGAAGTTGCAGAAATGTTAGAAAAACAAGCACGGGCACCAAGGCAAAGAAAGTTTATGTGAGTAAACTTGTTATTAGCATTTGACAAGATTTGGTAGGAACCAGCACTGCACAATCAAGCTTAAAATAATTGACAGTGTACGTCACACATACACGTACGCCACAATCTAAGTGAGAGTGGCCAATAATTAGACTAAAAATGTTATATTTGTTGCATCTCACAACTGCATGTTGTTCTTTGATAATGTATTTTATGCATTATGTGTCTGTGTGCATATAGAGCATATAATAGGAATCAATGTGTATATGTCACTATAAAATTCTATGAACCATTAGTTCATCTCTGCTTTCTGTGCCGCAGGACCCGGGTTCAATCCCCGGCCAGGTCACACATTTGTGGGTATGAACATGTCTGTTTTATCTGTGTCTGGGTGTTATAAGCTTATATCCCATGGTTTCTTTGTTCCCGTGGGAATATCGGGATAAAAAGTATGTGTTATTCCAGGGTCTAAACATAGTTTTGACATGAAAGAGGAACAAACATCCATCCATCCATCCTCACAAACTTTCCCATTTATAATATTAGTAGGATAAGATGTATATCAGTCATCTGGTTCCCATAGTGCAGGCTTCTAGCCTGGCCGGTTGGGACCAGATGACGTTGTGTGAAGTTGTCCCATATTATTATTATCCATATTAACAAACTTTCACATTTATAAAATTAGTAGGATTTATCATAAAGCTGAAAATAATTTATGCCTGATACATTAAACAATATGACTGTACTAATTTGTTACTGTGCCTCATTCAGGTTACCAAAAAGTCAAGTAGAGTTCATAACATACCTGCTTGATAAATATGGGCATGATTACAAGGCAATGGAGAGAGACAAGAAAAACTACTATCAGGAAACCTGGAAACAGTTGAGAGCTAAAATAAAAACATTTATGGGAATACCCCAGCAATATGCACAGTATTTGGAATCAAGAGGATTACTGGACAAAGAGATAGATGATGACGAATTGAAGAAATTGGCTAAAGCATTAGTTATGGAAGATTAGGATTATTTGTTTACTTATAAGAAACTCTGCCCTGTTGTTTCACCCATGCAGGCATCATTATCCTGCGAGAATATTAAGATAAAAGTAACATCTATCCTTTACCAAGCTGACGTCTATTTCAATATTAAATTCATGAAAATTGGAGCTTAGTGGTTTAGATGTGAAAATGTATAAGACAGAGTTACTTCCTGGTATGAATTGTTATTACTTTTGTAATAAAAATAACATAATATTCAACTTAATAAGTGTTTTAATTCATTTTCACATAACATTGTATAATTGTATTGCTCGGCCCATAGCCCAAAACAAAATTGAAATAATTTTACTGTGCCTTACAATCATTTGGTACATCTTTAATAGGTTTCACCTTCTTCAATTCTTCATACCATTCTTTCTCCATTTCTAGAAGTTGCTGAGGTTTTTTGTACTGGAACATATAAAAAATCAGTTAAAACTGCAAATAAAATAAATGATGTAAGCATTATAGTAAATAAGAAGTACAGTTAACATTACCTACTTTTTTAAATTAGCATAGATTCAAAATAGTGATTTTTATTACTGTTAAGATTTAAGATAGTCTTGTGCAGTGGACTATATACAATATAAGCAAGAACATTCTATACCTGTATTCATGCAAATAAAGTAATCATTTCATTTCATTTAATTTCATAAATAATAAAATAAACCTTAATATGAATTAACTTTGTACCTGACACAAAAATTGGACCTTACTATAAGCACAGATTGGCTTTGTTGTAAAAACTTAAAAGTTCATTGATAAAGACATAACTTGATTATTTACTTACCGTTATAATCAGGGTATTAAAATTATGACAAGCTTGTATATTAGCCTGTTCTACAGGTAAATTGAGTCTCAATAGTTCAGGCACTTGTAGTTTCTTATAGTATTTCTTGTTAGATGTACGCACAATAATGCATTTCTCTTCATTATTTGCGGTAATTGAGTAGGTTTCTATTGGAAAAGGAAGGTTTCTAATTCTCCATTCTAAGTTGACTCGAGTGTTACGTCTGGTAAGTATTGGCTGGAAAATAAATAAAAACAATTATTTTCTTATACATCTGTTAAAATAAGGAGTAGCAATATTAAGGCAGTGCATCTACCCGCCAACCTAAACAACTTGCAAAAAAAAGAATTGCAATACAGGTGAAAAAAAAATTTCTAACTTCCTATACAAAATGGATCAGCTAATCGGTAAATTTTTTGAAATTTTTTGTGAATTCTGCAATTCTTTCTTTTGTAAGTTTTAGGTTGATGGGTAGATGCATCCCTTTAAGTATTACTACACGTCTTTGTAACACAAGTATATTGCTAAAGAAGTTTAGTTGGTACAAACAGGCCCTCTTTCCCACTGGGAACTCTGGGCACTTGCCCACAGCTTCATGAGGGGTGCCTACCAATTAATAAATACATATTTAACAGAAATAATCATGACTTTTTTCTCGAAGGGGTACACAGAGGTGTAACCAGGACTTGGCCACATAGTAGGAACACCCATATTATGCCAGTATGTTATTATAATGATTGGCAGTTGAGCTTGCGCCCACTACACCACAGATGCAGTCAAATAATATTCAACTGATGTAATACAGGTGTCAGACCACACCCTGGACACTAGACTCAATTCCCATACAAAGCTGCAACCTAACCACCTACTATTTGTAGAGAGCTCAATCTTGCTCACGGGGTGAGGAAGGCCTGATTGGTGGACGGCTGACAGTGTCTATTCTATATGTAGATTATTATCTGTTATGTGGTCAGACACCCCTCATGTAGAAACTATTTATAGAAAAGTATGCCTAGGTCCACTGCTACCAACTTGACTATTCACACTCGCCTTATAAATGTAATTTGTCAATCTTCTTTTATCCATCCTAAAACCCTCTGAGCATTCCTATTAAGATACCTCTCCTACTATCAATCTCAATAGATAGAAGATACTAACCTGGTCTTTACATTCCATAATATCAATAGCATCAACGTTAGGCGTAGCATCAGGGATAGGATCTCCAATCTCGACTTCCCATTTTCCTTCTCCACCAAGCTTGCCTTTCACTTTCCAAGCCCTTCGTAGCATCACTTGAGTGTCCACATTGTACTCTTCCACCATCTCCCTATCATCCTCAAACTTATAATGCACTTTCTTTATTTTATCGTCTTTTAGACAAGACTTTTCAGCTCCAAGCATAGACTTGTACCAAATAGTATTTCGATGCATTTTTTAGTTGCTTTCGATATTCGATGAAGGAGTCGGTTTTGTCCCCGTCCTTTCTTGGAACTGTTTTGATGAACTGAAATACCTTGGCAACTTAGAACTTCGATCACACAATTTATAAATCAACAATCAACCCGGGCCACTTTTTTTAACGTTGCCATAGTAACGTTTTCTTGACTTGTATTCTGGAGCACAGATTCTGTAATACAAAGATGTTTTTTTTTTCATCTTTTATGGACCCACACGAATATATTACATGTGTTGAGTATAATAAATAACTTTTAAATTATGAATATTCAAGTTCTAGTCAAATAAAAGTCAGGACAGGACGAGTTAAAAACTCACACAGTCTTCAAGTCACACTAGTAAATTGATGGAAATTTATGAGTAGCTTGTTCCATTTCCCACCAAACCAAAAATATAATTAAATTCATTTCTTATTTTGTGGCTTGTGAAAGCGCAAAAAAACACCACAACTTTGCGAATGTCACGTAGGGAGATAGAACATCAAACGAAGGAAAATAAATACGTTTACCCTAACGTATCCGAGCTTGGTTGGTTGGTGACATTTCATTTGGTGACAGTTTGTTGGTTTCCAGCTAAAATTAGCTCAGTGGCTAAAATGTCAATAAATATTATGTCAATGACAATCTCAAAACATTTAGGTTATGTCATATTATGTGTCTGTATCACAGAGTACTTATCGTCTGTATTTTGTCGTGGTGGTCTTAATATTTTTGTTTACTATTATTTTGAGTTTTGATGATAAATAAAGTGCTCTCATCTCAAGTATTTGGCAAAACAATGTCTAAAGGCAAGATACCAGATAGGTAACTCATTAAAATATTGTAGGTAATGTACCTATTTAGAATAAATTTCAATCTTGCTTATCCATTTAATAACTTTCAGGTGGATACCATACACAGCTTGTGGAAACGTTATAGAAGGCACGCAAATTATTTGCTTTAAAGTTCCCCTGGAAAAGGTAAGTTGATAATAGCGTATTGAATAAATATACTTATGGTTCGGTTACGGTTTCACCTGTGTAGTCTTCGTTCCCGTGGGAATATCTGGATAAAAATATCCTGTGTTATTCCAGGGTCTAAACTATCTACATACCGAATTTCAGCCCAATCAAACTCAAACTCAAAAAGATTTATTCAAATAGGTCATAATCTGACACTTTTGCACGTCAATGAAGATAAACAGTACTGAGTCTACCGTGCGTTTGGAAAGATACCTCTACGAGAAGAACGCACAAGAAACTTGTAGGGCTTTATTTTTTCAACAGATAGTCTCACAATTTTACATTCGTTTTCTTTGAAGGTGCTGCGAGGCGTTTCCAGGCATCTTTGTCCTCTATGTACTGGTTGACTTTATAATAAGCTTTCTTTAGTGAAGTAGATTTTATATAGGTTTTGCATTTACCATCTGAGAGCCCCGTTATCTCTTGGGATTTTATCTGGTATAATCGGTTCAGAAGTTTTGGTGTGAAAGAGTAACAAACATCCATAGAAACTTTCACCTTTATATTATTATTAAGTTTGATATTCAAAGTGATTGGGTAGACATAATAATTAAAATTAATAATTAAGTTAGTAAGGTGCTAAATCTATACAAACTTATATTAACACATCAATTTATGACCGCATAAATTGATTTGTTAATATAATTAAAGATTTGGCACCACACAATGTGTCCTTTAAAATCTACAGACATTGCACACAGACATTGTACAACCACTTGATTGTAAAGCAAACTCTTCTAGACATAAAACATTGCTGAATTTGATAAAAACAATAGTTTTTGTAGTGGAAGGCCTCTTTTGCAGGAGACCGCCTGGGAAGTATCACACCTTTGCCAGTTATTCGTTCGCCAAGCAGTAATGTGCAAACATTACTGTGTTCCAGTCTAAAGGGCAATGATACCAGAGAAATTACTAGGCATGATGAGTTTCAACAACTAATACCTCGGGGTGACAGGTGACAGGTGGGAGCAGGACAGTGCCGAGCAGAATTTTGAATTTTAAAACACTGGGTTATGGGCAATCATGATGCTTACCATCAGGCACCTGTTTGCTCGTTTTGTGACTCATTATAAAAAAAAAGAGACCCATTGTATACTAGGTAGTTTTAGTCCTGAGGTTTTGCAAGGGAGTAAATAGAAACCATGTTATAATGGGTTTTCGCTCCATGTTACTCTACTTTTCACTATATGGTTGTGAGATAGTGAAATCATTATTTTCATCATAACTTTTTGGCTATTTGTGTGTGTGACGCTAAAAAAAGTAAAGTTTTATTGGTAACAGACACAAATTAAAAAAGAAATTTAATTATCATCCTGCTCTAGTGCAACACAGACAGACTTTTTGAGAAAGAGGAATTAAAATATTTTTACACCTCACTGTCATAAGGCTTATATAGGTCTTTCCAACTTACCTTGATAACAATAACTCTGTTTCAGCTTATAAATCTTTCACATATATGCAGTACTAATTGTGCCCCACGGTTTCACCCGCATAGACATCTTTCCCATGCGTTCTTTTGGCGTGAAAGAATGAACAGTCTTTGCAAGTATCATACAAAGTGGCGCCACCTACCCAAACTCCTCATTCGTTTTGTTCGTGTGCAGTCAGTGCATCGTCCGCGTCTACACCGCTATTTGTTATGATGTATTTTGAATTTTAAGGACTATTTTTTGTGGTGTACCAATAAAGTGTTCATCTATCTGTATAGGTTACAAAGATTAGGGAGGTTAATTCCCATTCCCAGACTTTAGGTATTCAGTTTTCTGACACTTCCTGTTAGAAGTGTATAGTAGCCTGGGGAAATACTGGGTATATTGAGCAATAACTCACTCAATAATTGATATATATTTATGTTATTAAGACATAATATGTACCTAAATTAACATAACATACAATGAATCCTTTTTCGCGAAAGGGTAGGCAAAGGTGTACTCAGTCCCATAGTAGGCACTACCCACATTTCGCCAGTATGTTATTGGTCCCATGTTATAAGGGACGAGCCTATTGATATCTACCGGGCACAGTACCAGACTTCAGGCTGTTATTGAGATAATTAATAATGGAAAAATCCAATATTAACACTTTCCCTGGCCTGGGGATCGAACCCGGTACCTCCTGATCGGCAGTTGAGTTTGCGCCTACTACGCCACTGTGACAGTCAACTTAATTATGTTTCTATAAAAATATTTCTTATAGATTCTATGGATATATAACTAGTAAAAAACTCATAAGTCTATTATTGCAGTATGTATGTATAGTATAGGAGTCAATATTCAAATTCCCTGAGAGAGTGGGCCTAAGCCTAATCATTGCAAGGTTTGAGACACTACATATTTTTAACACACTGAGACAAGAAATGCAAAAGTTATAAATAAATTTGATTAAGTATCACTACAATATCATATTACCTACATTAGATACTCCTAACTTAATTATGAGCTACATCATTTTTGGTAGAAAGAATAGCAAGAGCTAAAAGGAATGTTGTATGAAGGCTCCTGCACTAGTAAGGCCCTTGTTATTGAAAAGATTATTTGCTAAAATCTGAAATCCTGTGGAAACGGTAACGCAAACTAAAACAATATTTAATGTACAGCGCCATCTATCATTTACCATAGAACATACTTATTATAAAGTTTGCCCAATAGGAACGTTAGTTACGCGTATACTTAACAGATGGCGTCAGGCGATGTGTAATGTTCATATTATGTGGATGTTTAATTTCCAACCATGTTTGTTTTTACTAGTTCCTCCCGTTCTCACAAAACCGTGCTTTCTGCCAATCTAGATTAGTGAAATCTAAGGCACAAATACTTCACTAGACTAGACATTCTCAAAGTAACGCTAACGAGGCAAATCGCTAGACGAAATGGTAGCATTCATAGGCATTAGCGATGCCTTCCGACAATGAGATGCATTATTAGTTCACCTCCACAATGCGTGTTTGTATAACTGTCCGTCTGGGAGAACGATGGGCGTTCACTTGACCGCACAGTTATGGCAAACATCGTGGGTACTCTCCAAGATCTATGTTAATATGATCTGCATAGCGCTTGCATAGACAGAGCTTCGCTGTTTGCGATGGAAAAAGAGTACCTAAGCCGCGGTGCTTCAACCGATGATTGCATCAAAACAGACCATGGTTGAACTTCAAATCTATGTGGTACTGCAGACTGGAGAAAGCTGTATACACAAATCACTTCAGTGATTCCAAAAATGCGAATTTCCTACGACTGAATTTGCGGCTTTCGACGACTTTAGGGAGTATACTTTTATATATAAAATATTTCCGGATAAGATGCTTCTCTGCTTCTTATAACGTTAGAAGCTCAACAAATTTTTCTTGGTATTAACAATAATGACCAGTGTCCGGTATTTGTGGAAACTGTTGGCTTGTTAGCTCGACACATTATTGTTTCAGTCAACAAAACTAACCTGTCTGAGCCTTAATCGTCTTCGTGTAACTTCGAAAGAAATGAGAATTAGAAATTCATATAAGATTTCGTCATTTCTGCTAGACGTTCTAAGAAGGCCTTTTGAAGAACTTCCGAACTTGAAAATTGTCGGCAAACCAATTTTAGTAAGAAAATACTCAATTCTACCACATTGCACATTCAGATCTTTGCAAGAATGTTTTTTTTTCCGTCAAATGTAAAAAAAAACATCAGCAAAAATTCTGAAGAGCTTTCATGTAGAAAATAGAAAACAGTGATTATTGCGTTTAAATTGAATTGTAAGAAATCGGCGTGCTTATTACGAACAGCGAGTGTGGCAAGCGTTTAATTGCCTAATGTCTGCTGTCAAAAGGTATACAAAAAATGACGTTTGACAGCAAATTTTGCTGCTGTTGTTACGCGATTGCATGTTCTGAATAGCACCCCCGGTGTAAAGATTCTAAGAACTTGACATTTCTAGTATTTCTCGCATGTGGGTCACTAGTTGGTAGGGTTACTGGCATATTATCCACAAAAGCCCGTAATATGCGACCCCACAATTCAAAGCGGCCATGCTATGTCGGTTGAAGGCAAATGACAGGCGTTCCATTGGACCCGCAGAATCCATGATTATTTGGGCTATATAACATTAGGTTTTGTTTAATAACTACCTACCTAAATCTATCTACTGCTGATATTGCTTGAGACAGTCTTGTCAGTGAATTAATCTCCAAGATTATTATAGGCTTAAGAAGCAAGTGTGAATAAATATTGTAAAAGATATAACATACAAGTACGACTAGACAGGATTAGCTTCCTGCCGCCTCTAGCTTCAATCTTCAAACTCCAGAGATTTGAAGCGTAAGGATTTTGAAAAGATTAATCTTAATTGCACGTAAAGAAGTTACCTTGATTCTCTCACTTTGTTTATTTTCTTACCAGTGTCAAAATATTTGAGGTAACATAAAGAAACTGCTCCGACACCGAAAGGACTAATCCCGTTTTTGATAAAACAGCGGGTGCCTCTATGAATAGTTTATTCCTTTTATCTCTACATCTTTCATTTTCTAAAAAAAGTACACCTTTTATACGGTTTCCATGGCGCTTTGATTCCGTTCCCTTAGCCAACGGGACTCGGCTATAAATTAAAGATAGTTTTGTTAACCTTTGAATTATAGCGGTGTATAACAGTAATGGCAATCGGTAGGTGTGTAATTTGATATCTTTCTTCAATTGTTTCTTTATAGGCCAGGCAACGAAAAGGTATAGAGGGAATTATTGCTTAGAACACAGTACTATTTAAAGATTTCCAATATTTTGGCACCGATTCTGGATTAGGAGTCCTTATGAATTTTGAAAAACCTGAAACCCGTGTTTGATTATTATATCTTAGGTATTTACGTGTCAAATATGAACGGGCTCACATGTAGGGTTTCAGAATTAGGGGCATATTTAATAAAAACTAACCCCTTTTTTTGGACCCACTAGAATAGGAATTTTCAAAGATCCTTTCTCAGCACACGCCCATATTACGAAAAGAAACTATATTCCAAATTTCAAGTTTATAGGATCAGCAGTTTGGGCTCAGCGTTGCATGTCAGTCTGTGAGTCATTTTGAATTTTATAATATAAAAAATAGTGTTGATTACTGACTCTTAAGCGAATAGAGATATCTCGAAAACTATACAAGATATCGAAAATCTTAACCGAGTAAAACATGTGGCAAATTTAATCAGCTTTCATTTGTATAGTATAGAGTGATCATGTCGCTAGGTTTCTGAGATATAAGCGAGAAACCGAAAAATGAGACTTTCAAACCCCCACACCCCCGGCTCAAGGGTCGGGGACTATTGGTATGTTCACCTCCTAACTAGTCCAAACAAAGATACGAAGTCAAAAATTGTGTTCCAAGCATTTCCCTCTACACCTTCATTGGAGCGTTCGTTTCCTGGTCTATTATTAATATTCAACTATTTGGTGGCTGGTGCGCTAGGACTTACTTTACAATCATCATCATCCAACGGAATCAGCCCACGGCTAAGCCTCTTTCTTGTGCTATTCATCATTGCTTCGATCGGATCATATCCGGGTCTTTCTAGCGGTCGTCACAATGTTTTTTTTCAAATTTACTAGTAAATTGTAAATTCTAAATTTTTCGAAATTCTTTAATGAATGTTTGTTAATACCGTCGTGTGTAAAAGCTTTAAACGTCTCTAAGGTAGTTTTTTTGAAGTTTTGTTGTAATTATGATGAATGATGACAGCTACAAGGGCGTTTGCTTTTCATCTAAGCGGCAGATGGCACTTTTGTCCCGATGGTTACCTGGTTGAAAGTGTTACTAATTGCTCTGTATTATATTGATACCTAGGTGAAATAAGTGTCGTGTGTGGCATAAAACTCTTAAGTATGGAGTGTCGAGGTTGTTATGGATTTCACTTGTCGTATTACAAACATTTTAGCACATGTTTTGACTTTCATCAGCGAAAGCGATTGAACAGATGCGCACGTAACTTTATCAATCAGTGCGACTTTTCAACATCTCGGCAATAACAATATTTTCTTTTCGCTGTGTATTTTTACTGTATTCTAGTTACCAGTCACATCGAGCAATACTTATTGGTTCAACGACACTGATGTGTGCTTATGTTTTGATTATGCACACACACGAACTCAACTTATAAAGTTATAAAGCGAGTTACTTAGGTACTTATTGCTCCCGCCTTGTTTTGTTTGTTATGTTGTGAAGGTGCAATTCATGTTCTCTTGCATCTTGCATAGGTGCCAGTAATCTTATACAGTTTTAAAAGAAATCCCGGATCTCCCGAATCCGTAAGCGTTTTGACTCTTCTACGGAGGTGTGAAGCGGCAATTGTACCCAAAATTCTGGCGGAGCTGAAGCTGTCGAGTTCTAATTAAACCACCATGATAAATTTTAAATATATAATCCAAACATTACATAGCTTCCAGAAAAATATAATATAATATAATTGACGCCTTCACCTTTTTTCTTTTGTTTTTGTTCACTGACATAAAACCATCGATAATTCGTAATAGTTCTAAAAAGGTGTTAAATCCTCCAACAGCAATAGTTTAGTAGTTTAATGTGATTGATCGATATCTCTTCGTTAATCGATTTCATAAGGCATAGGTATGCGGGTGTTATGGTCAAGAAACTAAATCGGTATCGGTGTCGATTCTCCGGTTTAATGTTCTACGTGTGGTCCTACTAACATGTGAAAGAATAGTGTAGATGCGATCCTTAAATGAAATAACGAGGCGGGTGAAATTATATATCCAGTTAAAATTCTCTGTAATAGAGTCCTGTTGGTCGATATTATGGAAGGACGTCATAATAAGACATGATTATTATGCTGTATCGGTAATGCGATCGGGTTTCGTGTTTTGTTCTTTTGTAAATATTATAGGCACCCTGCATTTAAAGGTTGATATTTGGTCCCACGTATCTATTCTCCATATTCAGATTTTTTTTGGGAATTCATCGGAATCTTTTAATGCTTTCATATATCTACATACCTACTGGTCATCGGTACACAATATTTGTAGTCTCATCACGGGATTCATTTACACATTTTATAACTTACCACACTTCAGTATCGGCATGGAAATCTGATTCGGGAATGGTGTTGCATTTCTCCGGTCATCGAGCCATATAAAAAAGTCATAAAACGATGACAGGCTTGGGAATAAGGGTAATGTGGGTCGATATCGGTCGTCATTCATTGGACCGGCGGCGAAAGCCCGATGGATTGCACTTATCTTTTATCGCAATGAAATGATAGTGTAGCAGTATAGCGTTACACGCTCGTAAAAATAAGAATTAAATCTAATTCAATTCAGTCCAGATTCGGATTAGTGGTTGGACCATGTTAAATATTCATTAGCGTGTAATTAATAAAGAAACCGATGGAGCGTCGGTACCGTGTAGGTGCCGAGTGACGAGTAAGTATTCTTCCGCGTCTGTTTGATCGACGTCCCGTAATGTGACTATATCCTTTGAAATATAATAAGGTTCCGCACCGGATCGCCCCCAGAGTCTTCCCATTGTTAAATTATTTAGAAATGTAGAGGAGGTTGGCGTAACATTCAATATTGGTTACTGCTACGGCTTAATTTATGTTCCCCACACCCGGTGTCTAGATTGACGTAAATCATGATCATCACAAGCGGCGCTGGACAAAGGGACTTTCTAATTCTCTTTTATTTTTTTTATCCCTTGATCTTGCCAAGTCTGTCGTATGGGTACGTTTAGAGTTTAGACCGCATTGTTTGGCATTGTACGCAAAATTACACCTCAATTATAACGAAGAAATCTACAAAAAAACCCAGACTTCACTTTTATGCAGGGTTGAAGGGAGGACAATAATTCAAACTCCGTCTGGTTTCCGTGTGGCGTCAAATACGTTAGGTGTTCTGTGGGGTTGATTCAGGAAATCATTTTATTTATAGGGAGCGATTAAACGGTGCGGTACGGCGTTGCAATGAATTTAATTTATATTTGACGCATATAATTTCTGATATACATACTTTGTGTTTAGTAAATGGAATATTCTGAAAGTCAAATAACTTTACGTATAAATATATTATTATTAATTTCGACCTCTCTTCGTAGAATCATGAAGTGCTAAGGGATATTTTCCAAGAATACATCGCAAGTCTCAATTGAGTCACATTCCGTTTGCATCATGTATTACCGGTCATGTGTGCATTTGCATATTCCGCACATAATTTGGCGGCATTTCTACTCTGCATCGTAAAACCTGAGCTTGCACGTAGTTTGACAGTTTTAGAGGCCAGCACCATGTGGTCACTTTGGCAAATGTCTTGATCGCGCGGTGCGCCGCGGCGCTTCGTAATTGGTGATTAGTATCGATGTGCTAAAATCGATTCTGCAGCGATGTCGATTAGCGTCAAATCGATTCCGTGATCGTTGCCGGTGGGCAGTGTTAATGGCCTGCCATTTAGCGAGCCGCTTAATCCTAAAATAGTTAAGACCACATTGTTTTTGTACTCGATACATTTTAGTATACGATAATTGTTAAATTCAACACACACCTATGGAGTCGCGTGCGATTGCGTCAAACTTGTCGTTTTATTGCCGCTAGTGCTGTCATCGTCTCATTTTGTGACTTATGTTATGGTGTTTTTTTCTCATTGTAGAATAATTAGGGTGATGTCACCGTCGGATTCTGGCCACGATAATCGTGATGGTTGCGCCCCGGTCGCTATTACCATCCTAAGTTATGAGCTCATTTATGTAGTTGATTTCAATTTTTTGATTGTGTGGTTAGTCATGGTTAAATAGCGTTTGACATTAAGCGGTCTGGGGGAAATTGATATATGATTATAGGATCGGTCAGTTAATTAATTTGACAATTGAGCGGCGCTTGGTTGCTGATGATGTTGCTAATTTGCTGCTCATAAAGTAATGTGGACTGTGGGAACTCCAAACGCGTCAGGAGTCAGGAGTTGATTTAAAATTAAGACTCATGCTCAAGATTCGACTAGAATTTATCAAAATTCATGTTTATTGCTTCAGTTATAAAGGTCAGTTAATCTGTAGGGTAGGTATGAAACGACATCGGCAATCAGACGACGTAATACCATTTGCCATGTACTCTTGTCGCACTAATGAACGGCAGTTGATTGCCAATTTACACCATGATATACCGTCGATTGCCGTATTGAATTGTCATGTGCGTAGGCTCAAAGTTCAGTTCCAATACAAATCTGTAGCGTGACGTAAATTATTATTTGCAGTTCGTAGGTGTATGTTGTAAAAATGGTTTACCTTTACTCAATCATTGCGTGCACGTTATGTACGTATATTAGTGCTAAATGCTAACATTTCCATTGTCTCACCCAATTAGAGATAATTAGAATTTATTGTTACACTTAAATTACGAATTCCTTCGTATGCACATGCATATTGCTCATTACGTGCGACACAGTTTTCTTTATTGATTTATTTCGCTCTACAATGTCGACATGTTTAAAATTTATTGCACCTAATTTGCTTTTATGAGAAAGCACGAGCTTTCGTCGTTTGTTGTGATTAACGAGTCCCTATTCTAGAAGCGTTGGCAATTGAACGACCACCAAAATATGAGAGTAAGTTACGACCGGTCCAGTCTGCCGGAGCGACCGGCGGCGTCTGCGATATTCTTTAATATTATGACCAAGTACGTACAATGCAAATGACAGGCGGTGGGTGGCTCGGTACTCGGTTTATGCGGTCCTCAATCAGTGACGGCCGTTGCTCGCACGCGCCGGCCACGAATTACACCACGAATTATTATTGGCACTATTTGTCGCAATACGCTCCTCTTCTCCGGTGGCACATCATATTATTGTGAGTCTGCTGAGGATTATAGACCACCATGCGGGATATGCGATTCACAAAACTCGAATAGAATAACTTGCCAAAGATTTTATGCGTTTTCTCGGCTAGTGTCATGAATATGAACTAGTTTTGTTTGTTTTATTATACCACAAGTGTATTTTCGCCAATATCTGCTAGTTCTCTTTTGTTAGAACTTCAAGTAGCCATATTAAATTTGAATTATCGTGACTGGTAAGCAGCCGATTTAGCATTAAATGCGAACTGGATATAATTCAAGACGACGACACTAGCGCCATCACGCTATCCACCATGATTTCACCCGTATCAATTACGCAGATCGTACGATAAGCGTCCGTTAAATTATAGTATACAGCCACGATAGCATCTAACCACTAGGACAGCCGAGGAGGCCATATTGAAATTTTTGTTCATTGTCGATGATTTACCGATGGGGTTCGAATATTTGATTGAGAATAACTACCTATTATTATTATTGTATATGGCTAGATTTCTGAAAAGTTTCAGAACGTGGTTATCGTATGCTTACAATTAACACTAAGGAGTCGTCATAAAACCATTACAACCCACCTGGACGGAACTTGACTACACTCGAAAGATAAACAAAATAATGAATCCTGATTCCTTAATGTTCCACCTGTTAAGAAACCAACAGACGTAGTTAAGTCAATGGTCGGACACGTGGTCTTAGCCAGTGTTTGTTAAGGAACTTCAGACCACACAGTGAGCGGGCAATCATCGTAGAATCATAGCATCGTAGCATCGTCCTTCGCCCATCGTTCGACCACTATGTAATAACGCCATCATTACCTCTAATGACGTGTTAACCCTGCTTTATGGGAACGCCAAACATGACGTTCACATTTCGGTCATTTACATTTGTTTGTCCACTATCTTCAGTTTGTTTGTCTTCGTCTCTAGAACAGAGGGCGGCGTCTCGCTCAGCCACCGGCGTGTTTAAGGTATTTTTTAAGTGCAACTCGGGTTTCGGGTTGTGCTTTTGTATCGGTGTTTTGTTTCAGCATCGAAAACTCGTTTTTTAAAGGATGAAAAGGAAATTTTAAATACAGAATGTGCTTATATTGCATTCTTCTTCATTGTTCTCTCACTGCTAAGGATCGCTAATAGCGACCACATGTGATATTGTTCCATCGTGTTGGGTGACATGGACATGATGCGGTATAGATGTAGATTACCACCAACAGCCTTCTTTATCACGTCCGACCTAAACTATACTATAATGCCTATCTTGAACGAAAAATAATTATTTCAGTCAATCGACTTTTTTGTACGAATTACGATATTACAATGTCCATTTACACATTCACTTGGTACTACTAATAGCTAATTAGCTAGATAACACTGCAAACTATACTTAACACTAACACCGTATGTAAATGTTCCCATAGTTTAGTTACGTAGGAAATCATTAATGTAATATTATTAATTAAACTATCTAATTGTTAGTTGAGGAATGTTTATGAACGTCGATGAACAGTTAACACTCCGATTCCACTTCTGAATTAAGATGCCTCCCCACGCACTCGTAATATTGACCTACTGATATGTAGTAGGTTTTATTAGACCAATAAATTTGAGTTAGAAACAAAAAGAGGACTTTGACTGTGGAATCCCGTTACACACTGATCAGGTGTAATGTTCCATTCAGAATTAATGTAGTCGACATTTCTTGAATAACGTTTAAAAATATGCGTGTACCACTCATTAACTTTAAATTTTTAAGTAGAGCCAATTCAATTGCTATAGCCAATTGATTTAATCAAATTGAGGCTTCATTGCATGAAGATCGACTATAACTCCGGTTGGAAAGGCATTAGCGCGTGCTTGCATCTCATTCACGTCTATTACCAAATATTCTTGCGGTAGTTAGTGTGTACAAAAATGTGACTGGTTAAGAACACCCACGGCTCTACCGTTCGGATGGTGTTAATACGTCCCTGTTGGTTTTGTGTTCCGGCTACTTTCATTTCAAAGAGGCAATTATGCTCTCTATCTCTACACAAGACGAGTTCAAGACTCACCTAGTGTAGTTGGTCGCCAGAACCGCGCCTAATTCACACCATGTATTTAGCCGAACTTTGTGAAACACAACAAAGACGATGATGACGGTGGTAATGCATTTTTAGTGTGCTTAAAGAGCCCGCTGCGCGCTGCATGTGATAATTAAATTATCAATGCATTTCCGTGTCATTATTTAAAACGGGTTTGTCTGCCGAGGTATTTACAACGCGTGCCCCAATAGCAGAAATATGAAAAGCCACCGGAGATTTAATACATAGTAAGAAGTTCGGTGTCGAATAACGTCTGGCGCCAATGCAAAGAGTTAATTTTAACAAGTTTAAAACAAATTGATTAAAATACATAATATTAATATTCACGAGTTCGTATTGAGTTGTCGATGGATATCGTTGATCAGTATGGTCACGTTCTTTATAAAGCTCTTTGGTTAAGGTAAAAACTCTATGAAAGGTTGATAATAGCCATTGGTCACGAAGGTGCTCGGTTTTGTGCGAGGCGCCAGCAGATGATGCGACCCGCTGAGATGCCATAGCGTTTCCATTGTAAGGAGATACACAGTTCATCGTACTTCCTTGGTGGAAGAAAAGAGCGCGTGTTCGTTTAGGGGACCACTGAAGCTGGTCTCGTTTGCCAGAGAACGCGGTATTCGCCGATTGAATTCACACCCGTGGCTCCCCTGTCCCCGCTCGTTATAAATCAAACGCAGGTATGATTCCGTCGGGGGCACTCGCGTGGAATGCTGCAAACCCTAGCGGGGGCGATTGTGCAGCCGCTGCCTGCTCAACCTCTGTCTGTTTCTGGCGAAATTATAATTAACGAGCGCGGCTATGAAAATCGATTGCACTATATGTTTTGGCGTGCGATTCTTAATAACATAACATGATTTATGGCTAATTTATATTACGAAGTTTCTAACTCCATTCGAGTGAACGAAACCTTTGACAATAATTATGAAAAATTACCTTTTTAATAATAGGTATTTAGTCGATAAATAATAAGATTAAGCTAATAAAGATTTCAATTTCTTCGCTCTTATAAGTGTACATCCACCGTTTTCTATAGTTTGTTTTCAAACATGTCCGATGGCAATAAAGAATTGGGTCATATTAAATTTAAACCCGTACAAACTAGCCGTCACTATAAATTATGGGATTATAGAATCCATAATGTGAATTAACGTGAATGCGTGGATTTGTTCATTGAGCTGGATTCATAATATTTATTGATATTTAATGTTCGAAATATTAGTTTAACCTCGTTCTATTTCTATTGTAAATGTGTCACGAAGGTAACACATCGTACATAAGAGTGATGACAATGAACTTGCCAGCTCGGGTCCGGAGTCTGGCCGAGACATGAGAGCTTATTCAATAGTAAACTTACTCGTAAGAGTATCCTCGTCTCATATGACGGGACCACGCATTTGTTTGTCCGCAGCTGCGGTGCCGACAACATATTTATTGTGCTCATTAACCTTCAAGAACGCTATTTAATTGTCGGCCGTTTTTTATTCACTTCACCTCTGACCTGACGGCGACTTATTGCTCCCCGAGTCAGCTTTGAAAGCGAGAACTGGATGTTATTTATTATCTCCAGACGGGGATGCATGTCGCTTCTACCTTTGTGGCGCTTGTGAACTGATCTTAATGATATATGCCTTTGTAAGTACGTGATTACTGTCACACGGAATGTCCTGTCATGCACCTTTTCTAATTCATTTAAAATCCATTCATAGTTTACCGTTCAATCTTCCGGTGAAATTGATTACAGTTTCTAGTAAAAATCTTAATATGTTACTCAAGTCGTTTGAATGTCTTCATAAAAAATAACAGGATTATTTCATTCATTAAACGTGTGGAGTAAGATGTGTTGCTATATGGTGCGAGTTAATGAAATCCCGGTAATATAATGCGGTGGGATATTGGCCGGGCGACGCGACGCGGACGTGGGATAATAATATGTTAGTCGCGACGATATTGTCAAATGGTCGACTATTTCTCACGCAGTGTGAGTCGGTACTCGCGGGGGTCTAATATCTAAAGCTAATGATCAAAACACACGGCTCACAGGAATTTGTGTGTATACAAATGTGTTTATTGAATAATAAACCTGTTGCGCAATTTAAATGTTACTAGTTGAGGATTATGACGACTCTCATGCGTATTTTATAGCGCTAGACGTTGGGTTCCGCTTGTCACATGCTTATACTCGGATGTTTTATTCATACTATTGGACGGGTGGTTGGTAAATACCTTGAAGTCGTCGATGAATCTCGTAGTGGCGCTTTGAACGAAAATAATATACATTTTTTATCGGCGCGATAAAGCGTGCTCCGACCGAAGTTCCGTTGCGACAGCTTAATGTGCAAATGCATCTGTAGATCGTGCTACGTCATTACAATGTATTACACGGGACTCGGTGTCACAATGAGAGCGCCGTGCTGCTACACCATTGTTCCGGAGCATTCTATCTGAGCTTGTTATTCACTTCAGATTTGACGTCTTCATACGCGCTATCGGCAACAGTAAATTGTGGTATCATGTCGGTACCGTCGTCGGTATGGAACCGTTTATTGATTGGTATCGTAGTTTGTCCGCTGTTCACTTTGAATAAAATTCGAATTATAATTAATCACGTCGCGTCGCGTGGGAGAGAGTCGTCGCACGACCGACGATCTATCATATTTTGTGATAACGCCACTAGGACGCATCTCGTGAACGTATTGAAACGATTGGGCTTAGTACCGAGTATCGAGCTCTGCGGCAATAGTTGTACGCAACGGTATCATGCCATTTCAAATCTGTATTAGGTTCAATCGTCGTTCAAACGAGCGGGGTCCCGCTTAATATAATAAAGTTGACAATAATAATTGGAGTGCAGTCTAGCGATAAGCCTATGAGCGATCAATTTTCCACTCCAACTATAAGGCTCTACCGCAAAGTTGCTGCGTTTATGGCGACGACAGTGTCGATGACAACAATAAAATTGGATCATAAAGTTCCGATCGTGCCCTTTGAGAGATCCTGTGCAATCTCGCCGCTCAATTTTATATCCAATACCGGCGTAAATGGATAGGCGGGTGGATGTAAACGTGGGACACCCTGGGGCTTCGGCGCGGTGCGACGGAGGCTTCTGTCAATTGAATTTGTCTGCGAGCACTCCATGCATTAATAGCGCACTAAACTACTTTCCATATAATAGATATATATTCATAAAAACATGTATCCATTATTCGGCGACGAAGATACGCGCTCTATTTCTAGTGATTCTTCGTTACGATTGATATTTTATGTTCGTGACGTTTTGTTACGATCTTTCTGTGATTTTATTGCCTTCGTATGTTTTGTGGTCATTTAATTTCACGCTTCTCGTCTGAGTTGTTTACTTCTCAGCAGTATGTCCTTAAACCGTAAGTCCGTTTTCTTAGCAGATTCACAAGCAGAGTAGATTGGTGCCATATTGCTCGACGCGTATTTGTTTATAACGATTACTATCCCCTTTCATCGCAGTCTTTCTCCGTCTGTTCCCACGTTCCTATCGCTTAATCATGTCGGCTCTGCGCTCGCGTCTATATCGCACTCATGTGTTTATTAAGCGTCGTTCGCTTTAATGTCTCAACATTTACCATACAATGTGCAGTGGTCCGTTTTGCGTGTAAGTTGATCGTGGATGCGACATCTTGCCTCAATAATGATCTGTACACACGACATTCGCGATCGCTTTGCGTTTATGAAATGGACTTGTTAGCTTTTATTGCTCCTGTTTCAGCAGCATTTACAATCGGCTAACGATAATTAAGCTTGCACCTAATGATCTGTACTTATTTATGTGTCTGGCAGTTTCTTAATACATACCTCTACAAAGGAAAACAAACAGTATACAATTTTTTTTTTTTGATACTGTTTATTGTTTTCTTTATTTTACAACTAGTGGTCCGCCCCGGCTTCGCACGGGTAGCAGAAGTAGGTATAGTGAACGTTTTAACAGGAGTAAATACGTGATACCTACCTACATTGTATTTTTATAGATATAACCCTAATGATAATAACCCCGCAGCGCACGCAAATCAATGACTATTTCTGTTACAGTGACCAAACCTTAACAGATATA
Organism: Hemistola chrysoprasaria; assembly: GCA_947063395.1. Taxonomy (NCBI): domain Eukaryota; kingdom Metazoa; phylum Arthropoda; class Insecta; order Lepidoptera; family Geometridae; genus Hemistola; species Hemistola chrysoprasaria. Next base: position 5,693,602 of record OX346720.1, on the reverse strand, counting down.
CAAATTTACCGCGCCTTTATATTTTGTAGATATATATGTACCTACTACTACAAACCCCTAGTACATTATTTCTACTACCAATAGATTTCATGCCGCATATAAAAATAATGACTTCTTCGATTATTGTGACTAAACCAAAATATAGTTACGGATATAATGTCTGTGGACTATTTTGTAGGTATTGATAAGTGCTACAAACCCCTAGTACATTACTTTAATCTACCACCAATACTTTTTACAGCGCATGCATATAATGACTTCTTCGATTATTGTGACGAAACCAAAATATAGGTACGGATATAATGTCTGTGGACTATTTTGTAGGTATTGATAAGTACTACAAACCCCTAGTACATTACTTTATTCTACCACCAATACTTTTTACAGCGCATGCATATAATGACTATTTCGATTATTGTGACTAAACTAAAATAGATGGATATAAATGACCGTGGACTATTTTGTAGATATTGATAAGTACTAAAAACCTCTCGTACATTATTTTATTCTACCATCAATAGATTTCACAGCGCACGCAAATTAATGAATATATTAGGTAATAATGTGACACCTTGGTTCACAATATATTGCAATTTTCTTACGGATAACTATTTTTTTCAAAATATAGCCTATGGCTATATGAGATTTTGAATAATAATCACTCACACTGAATTAAGCTTTCCATAAGTGAAATAATTCTTTTAAATCGTTCCAGTAGTTTCAGAGCCTATACAAACAAAAATTCAAAAACCAAAGGCCGGCACTACTTAGTCGCTAAGTGTATAACATATTAATAATCTGGAAACGAATACTTGCCTGCCGACTGCCTCGGTGGCGTAGAGGGCGCATGCTTGACTGCCAATCAAGAGGTCCCGGGTTCGATCCCCAGGTCAGGCAGTGTTAAATATTGGATTTTTCCATTAGGAATTATCTCAATAACTGCCTGGAGTCTGGAACTGTGCCCGGTAGATGGCAATAGGCTCGCCCCCTATTACATGGGACCAATAACATGCTGGCGAAATGTGGGTGTATCTACTATAGGACTGAGTCCTGGGTACACCTCTGCCTACCCCTTCGGGAAAAGGGCGTGAATGTATGTATGTATGTATGTATGTATGGAAACGAATACGGCATACGGATTAAGGAAACACTGAAAGCATCGATAATTCGATGTCGTTGCAACCCAATTTAAAGGGGCTATGATAAAAAGAAGCGAAATCAAAACCGCGTTTAAATTATTTGCAGAACGTTATCTATTATGCGTATTATGTTAATTATTAGTATGCAGTTTAATATTAATATAGTGAAAATAATTAATAATTTAATATAATATAATGTGTGAAAAATTTATGGGTCTGTGAAACCTGAAATAAAGAAATTTTAATTTTTTTTTTTTAATTTTTAATTATGCATGTTGGAAATAAATTACTTAAAATGTTGCATTAGGGTACCTATTAACGTCTTGCAAGAAAATATTGTCAGCGCATTCAAATCCATCTAGCGAGCATTTTTGGAACTAAAATATTCATAACAAACTTTTAAACTTTATTTTTCCACATAAGGGCAAAAATTTTCAAAACGCTGAAACACGTGTTTAATTATTTTCATTTTAGAATGTTTCTACAAAATTTGAAATAAATCGGCTGAAAAATGAAGTCTACTCTATACAAACTTTCAACCCCTATTTAATACACTTAGGGGTAAAATTTTGAAAAATCCTTTCTTATTACTTGTCTAGACTGTAGAAATAATCTATTGTCCAAATTTCATCATAATCGGTCCAGTAGTTTTGGCTCTGGGTTGATGAGTCAGTCAGTCAGTCAGTCAGTGAATCACTTTCTCTCTTTATATAATAGTATAGATATTTAACTGGGAATCATAGTATCTTGGATTATTGTTTTTGTGTGACTTGTGTTACCTATGTAAGTACTTATATTATAATAATTTTAGTCAATTCCATACTTTGATATCGATGATGTGAACTGAGTTTTGCAGCTTCGCTTTCTTTGCGTTTCGTCACCGTCCGCTACCTTTGTATGAATAAAACTGTATTAATTATTGCTACGTTAGCTTGATGACTGACTATATTCATGACTTACTGATGCTCATGCATGTTACCGGAACGTTTACATTACTTTATTACACTTAAAGACGGCTGCAAACCTGCACTTAAGGTTGTATCTATCCACAATTAAATACGCCTACTCGGCATTCAGTTAACTAAATGCGCATTGACTCACTAAACGGTTAATGAAAAATAGTAACGTTTGACTCTATTTGGCCGGCCATTATGTCAACACGAATACCTTAATCACCGGACATAATTTGTGGAAAGTGTTTGATAAATATACTCATGTCTACATTACAGAATGTGATCTACGCCTCTCATTAGCTCCCACCAAATAAGATATCAAAACGGTGATTAAGTGCTTAAGTCGGTGATTATTTTATTGCATTCCTGCGTTAATAAACAAGCTATCGATTAATGTTTTGATTCTAAAAGGTATTGTCGGTGAGCGGCAGTCGGCACCCTCAAACGAGTTAACATTTAACGTTTCGACTGTTTACGGTTTAACGGAGCTTCGCGAAATAGCATAGGGAAAGTATAAGCGTGCTTCATTGTGTCGGAGAGTCGGAGTAACTTAGTAGAATATGTTAAATCTGCTTATATAGCGATTTGATTGAAATTTAATGACCACCAACTGATTTTAATACGCATTTGGAAATATGAAATTGATAGTCTTATTCGGTTGTTTTCGTTGTCAGTCGTTAGTGTCAAGTTGGTCCGTGATGCAAATTAAGATGTACCTTTGAAATTCACTTTTGATTTATGATGTTGTAACACGATAATCCGGACCCTGGAGACTGGGGACTTCCGTAAGTGCATAATTCATGCAAGGTGCATTGTTTTGAATAATGAGGTTTCGATGCTTCTCAAAATAATAATAAATCACGATATTAAGTCACAAGTTCTGTTTTATATTCACAAAGTAATATTATTACCGAAGGATGATGTTATTTATCGTGTATACTGCGGTATCAGCTCGAGATAGCAGATCTTGCTTCATTTTACGATATTTGCGTGTGCGTTAGTCATCATTAAGACCTATTAAACGTTTGCTCGCATAGGTAAATGGGTAGTTCTTATTAGTAGGTACCCAATATTATTTTCGTTGTACATAATTTCTTTACAATCTAACTGGAATCAACATTTATGGCATATTATCCGCTGTTCCTAATTAACGATTGTAACAATTTGTTGTTTCGTGGCATTATAATTTATAATGTGTATGCAGTTTTTATCACTATCAAAATATTCTTGCACGAGGCCATTAACACTTAGAGAAACCCGAGCTTTTCTTATGCATATTAATTACTAGCGACCCGCCCCGGCTTCGCACGGGTAGCAGAAGTAGGTATAGTGGACGTTTATCAGGAGTAAATTCGTGATACATTGTATTTTAATAAATATAACCCTAATGGTTTACGCAGCGCACGCAAATTAATGACTATTTCTGTTACAATGACCAAACCTTAACACATGTTATAATTTATCGTGGGCTATTTTGAAGATATTGATGAGTACTACAAACCCCTAGTACATTACTTTATTCTACCACCAATACTTTTCACACCACTTGAAAAATAATCACTTTTTCGATTATTGTGACTAAACCAAAAAAGATGGATATAATCTATGTATACTGTTTTGTAGGTATTGATAAGTACTACAAACCCCAAGTACATTACTTTACTCTACCACCAATAGTTTTCACACCGCATGAAAAATAATCATTTTTTCGATTATTGTGACTAAACCAAAAAAGATGGATATAATCTATGTATACTGTTTTGTAGGTATTGATAAGTACTACAAACCCCTAGTACATTACTTTACTCTACCACCAATAGTTTTCACACCGCATGAAAAATAATCACTTTTTCGATTATTGTGACTAAACCAAAAAAGATGGATATAATCTATGTATACTGTTTTGTAGGTATTAATAAGTACTACAAACCCCTAGTACATTACTTTACTCTACCACCAATAGTTTTCACACCGCATGAAAAATAATCACTTTTTCGATTATTGTGACTAAACAAAAAAAGATGGATATAATCTATGTATACTGTTTTGTAGGTATTGATAAGTACTACAAACCCCTAGTACATTACTTTACTCTACCACCAATAGTTTTCACACCGCATGAAAATAATCACTTTTTCGATTATTGTGACTAAACCAAAAAAGATGGATATAATCTATGTATACTGTTTTGTAGGTATTGATAAGTACTACAAACCCCTAGTACATTATATTATTCTACCATCAATGCATTTCACAGCGCACGCAAATTTATGAATATGGTAATTATATTATGTAACACCTTGGTTCACAATATTGCAGTTTTCTTACGGATCCCCATTTTTTTTCAAAATCTCATATAGCCTATGGCACTCACACTGAATTAAGCTATCCATAAGTGAAAGAATTTTTAAAATCGGTCCAGTAGTTTCGGAGCCTATTCGTTACAAACAAAAAAACAAAAAAACAAAAAAACAAAAAAACAAAGTTTCTCTCTTTATAATATTAGTATAGATAAGTTTGTCAGTTAATTTCAAAACTTTGTGTTGATTGAAAATCGTCGTCACATAATTAATTAATTAACGAATACATAATAACAACTAATTTATTGTTAATGTTCTCTTATTTTTATTACACGAGTTTTAATGTGAATGTTTTAGTGTATTCGGAAATAGACTCGTAAATCAAAGAAACCCGTGTATGTTATTTAGCGAGTCATTTCTTATTGCTTAATAATTTAAATTAAGACTAATGACGTATTACGATTATCCGTTGTATTATTATTTACAATTTTATTATTATAGTGCTTTTATGAATGTAATATTTTGTATGTGATATAATTAGAGCTTTGTAAGTATTTTAATGGAATTTTAAAAATAGAGTACAGTATAAATGACTGAGTACATTTATACTATACTTTAATTTTACATTAATAATATTTTTTATATTTCTTATTGGTATATTTACTGGGTATATTTACTGTGAAGCCAACCGTATTTAGTAATCTTCTTTCCTAGGTTTACCTATAACATGCAATAATTATAATGTTTATGTTTAAATATTTATTATCACTAATTAGGAAAATAAGCACTAAAATAATTGCCTCTTTTACGTACAAGGAGATCGGGTTTTCATAATGTTTGCTTACATATTAATTGCTATCAACTATGTGAATGTGTTTACGACTACTCGGCTAACTCTGATACTTTTCAATTTCATCGCCAGGTTTCATTATTTCTTAGCGAAGTATGTTTTGGTTCCAATATCGGTCTTCCTCTTTCTTAATTTTGTACTACTTATAACCTTCTTCATTTAAGCTATAGGTATAATATTTAAATATTGACACCACGTCTCCATAGAAGTTTAGGTCTATTTTCAATTTATCATGTATGTAGATGATGTACTGGAATGGCGAAAGATGTGCTGTGAAACCCCACCTATTGTGCGATAAGGGCAGAAAGATAATGATCATGCAATCCCTTGCGCAACATCAGTTCAGTCATTCTGGTGTCAGTCGCTGTCAGGTCAGTTTTATACTTGAAGTTTATTTATAAAGTCTTCTTTTTTGTTTCCTAACTCCGAGGTCCGAAACTCAGTATCCAGACAGAGTATACAAACTGCTAAAACAATTTTAATGAAGTGCCTAGACGTTGTTGTGTCAGGATTGTTCGCGGGCGCAGATACTGGTCGGTAATGGAGAGGTGTGTCGACACGCCCTCGCGGTGATGTGCCGACACTTGGATTTCCATGTTGGTTTACTGGTTCAATTAAATAATCTCTACGGTCTTTGGACTTAGAATTACTAGAGTTGGATAAAAGTTCGTCTTTTTTATTTTTAACATACTATACATTAGCTTCATGGAGACAACAAAGTTGTCAAAGAGCTATAGAAAGGTGTTTGTTAAATATCAATAAGCTGGACAAAACAAATAACAAAATAATTAGAAACAAAACAACGTTATCAGATAAACTGGAAAAAATTTATTGGTAAAAACTAATTGGTACCCCAGAGACGGGAAAAGAAGTAGGTAAAGACAGGTTACATGGTTGGGGTATGAAATAAAACAAACAGCTGGACCATTCTGGAAAAGGCCGCACTAGAAAGAAGGTACTGGAGTGAGTTAGAGGAGGCCTTTGCGACAGGCACTTGGAGATGAGACATAATATTAATACATGTTTAGTCAGTAGGATTTTTATTATGTAGTATAATCTCGAATAAAGGCTTATTATTAGGCTTCGAGTTTATTACTGAGTACCGTTGAAGTGTCAGTCGTGTGACGTGTGTCAATGGAATAGATTTTGCTTGTTAGATTGTAGTTACACATACACACACTGGCACAGGTACAGGCTGCTCGACTCTGGAACAAATTACCGACAAAAATTCGACAGTCTGTTACTTCATGCTTTTAAACTAAATTAAATAAACATTATTTATCACTTTGGTATGTAAATTTTTTTTTTTTTTTTTTTTTTTTTATGATAGTGAGTGACAAGACGAGCTCATCAGATGCCTGATGGTAAGCATCATGATTGCCCATATCAGACACAGTGCCACCCAGTATTTTAAAATTCAAAATTCTGCGCGGCACTGCACTGCGCCTATCACCCTGAGATATGAGTTGTTGAATCTCATCATGCCCAGTAATTTCGCTGGTAACATTGCCCTTCATACCGGAACACAGTAATGTTTGGACATTACTGCTTGGCGGATGAATAACTGGCAAAGGTGTGGTACTTCCCCAGGCGGCCTCCTGCAAAAGAGGCCTACCACTACAAAAATAAAAGTAGTAATAGTAAATGTAGGTGTTGTTAATATAATATATTTTATTGATATGATGTTACACATTTATAGATTGATTATTACGTATATTATTTTATATTGATATATTTATATATATTTTATATGAGTTTCAGATTATATTATAATATGTTAAAGTATATATCTATATATGTATGTGTATGTGTAATTATAGGTATGCATTGTGTATGTACAATTTTTATTCTCCTATAAGTACACCGTCGACCAGAAATACTCATGAGCAAATATTTTTTTCCTTCCGGTTGTCTGGAATCACTTTTAGCGATAAGACCGCCACTTGTCTAAGCCTAAGATTAATTGAAATATTATTCCATTTATTATTCCTTTATGTTTGTGTCCTATGTATGGTGATACAATAAAGTGTTTATCTATCTATCTATTCACCTCTATCTCTTTTACAGAAATACTAGACTGTTAGATTAAATTTAATGTAGACGTTACTTTTTAGGCAGCTTACAAAAGTGATAAGTACTTTCTTGATAATGACCACATGCCATGTTTTTTTTACTACTGAAGCACTCTCCATTTAATTAGTCTATTGAAATCTATTTGTTATGACATTTCGCTTCGGGCGCTTTTGTGTTTCCAGTCTCCAATAAGCTCGAGTGTTTTTAATGTCGCTACATTTTCATAGAAGTTGTTTGTTAAAAATTTTATATACTGCAATTTAAACTTTATTTTTATATTTATATGGTTACGGTTGTCAGAATCAATTTGCATAAAGAACGAGCATTACGGAATTACGGATTGCCAAACTTATTATAAAGCCACTTTAAAAGTGTGATATGAACAGAGATTGCGAATTCTTCGTATTGTTCTCATGTTATTATGAATGCGTTGAAACCCTACCATATTAACAAAAAAAACAATTTGTGGTCTTGACGGAAAAGACCAGGGTGGAGTTCTACTGTGATAAGGTTCTTGAAACTTGTATAAATTATGCAGGGCGGTTGTGAACGTGAATCAGGATGACCCGCTTTTTGGAGAATTGTAAACTACATGATTTCTGTGATTCCACGTAAGATTCGGTGGCTGTAGTCATTCATCGTACACCGTATGACTTCAAATGGTGGACAATATTATGGTATAAAGAGTGCGTCCACTGTAACACAATACTTCTGAGAAAATAAATGGTTTTTATTATTTTCCGCATTGTTTCTAGTAAGTTATGATGTGTTTGATATATGGATGCGAGATTCCTTGCGGGCGTGACTAAAGCACTTCAAGGGAGGAAAATATTCAAATTTGTAAGTGCTCTAATAGTGTTCTCCCCACATAGTTTTCAATAATCATCAATCCTCGGTTACACTGCTTCATACTGCCATTTCAATTATTTTCCATCATGGTGTATGTCGTCCCGAGCCGGCACGAGGTAAGGTGGTATATCACATGTCTACGCCATCAGATTGCGTCGACCATCGCCGGCGCCAGCGCAGCCTAGTCTCACGAATTTCGCGGCGCCTGCGCGTGGGCGGCCTATCGCACCAGCCATCGCACGTACACTTGACCACATGTGATCGTCTTCACAGCCTTATGTAAATGACATAAAGCTCACAGTTACCCAATTCACCTGCAAAGCGTAATTCGTGTGAGAACTGCGACATGACAGTGCGAAGAGTATCTAAGCTTGCATCAATTAGGAGTCGGTAATGAGTTTACAGTAAAACATTTTTGCGAATCGATTCATCTTCATCATCTTAGCCATAGGGCGTCCACTGCTGAACGTAGGCCTCCCCCATAGATTTCCATCTAGATCGGTTGTAAATGGCCTGCATCCAGCGTGATCCTCCTGTCTTTTATCAGATCGTCTGTCCATCTTGTGGGTGGACGTCCTACGCGGTCCGTGGTCTCCATTCGAGAACTTTACAGTCCCATCGACCATCTGTTCTACGTGCTATGTGCCCTGCCCATTTGCCACTTCAAATTGCTAATCCTCTGGGCTATGTCGGTAACTTTCGTTCGTTTATGGATCTTCTCATTTCTGTTTCGATCTCGCAGAGAAATCCCGAGTATAGCCCTCTCAATAGCTCGGTGCGCTATTATGATCTTACTGATAAGGCCCACACTAAAAGACCACGTTTCAGAGCCATATGCCATCACTGGTAACACACACTGGTCGAAGATCTTCGACTTGAGGCACTGAGGTATTTTGGACGAGAAGACATTGCGTAGCTTTCCGAACGCTGCCCAGCCTGCTTGGATTCGACGATTGACCTCGTTCTCGAAGTTGGACCTACCAAGTTGAACTGCTTGTCCTAAGTAAACGTACGAGTCAACAATTTCTAGAACTGATTTACCAACCGATACTGGGGTCGGCACAACATGGGCATTGGACATCACCTTCGTCTTGTGCGTGTTAATTCTAAGACCAACCCGTTGAGAAACTCGATTGAGGTCTTTGCTGAGATCTTCCATCGACTTCGCCATGTATACAATGTCGTCGACAAACTGAAGGTGAGTGATGTATTCGCCATTAATATTGATGCCGCATTGGAGGTTGAAGGCGTCCTCCTTACGCCTCTTTCCAACGGGATCACCTTCAAACTCTGGCCCTGTACTCGAACGACATAGTGGCGTTACAAGCAAGGCAAGCACTTCAACACTTCGATATACCGATACTCAATATGGCATCGCTGGAGAGATTCGAGCACCGCCCATGTCTTGACCAAATCAAAGGCCTTTAATAGTCCACGAACGCGAAACATAGTGGAAAATTATACTTAGGTCTTCTGTATAATTTGGCATAGCATGTAGATGTGGTCTATGGTACTGTAGCCTTTGCAGAAACCGGCTTGCTCGGACGGCTGGAAGTCATCAAACCTGTGATTGAGACGGCTCAGAAGCGAGATGGGTCTGTAATTCTTCGATAAGGTGTTATCATCTTTTTTGAAGTATAGCACCACCACGCTCTGTTCTGTTGCGAATCGATTGGAAATTGAAAGTATAAAAGGCACTAACAGAAATGCAAATATGGATTAGAGCCGAGAAAGACGGAGACAAATGGCGATAATAAGGGGAAGCCTACGCAGCAGTGGGTACTCACAGGCTGAAAATGATGATAATGATGGCTTATAGAAAGTGAAGAGAGATGAATCTTCTAATACGCAATAAATAAAAAAAGTCTCCAAAATATCTAATAATATTATTATTATTATGAAAGTATCCTATATGTGTTATTCCCAGGCCTAAGCTACCTACATACTAAATTTGAGCCCAATCGGTTCAGTAGTTTTGACGGGAAAGAGTAACAAACATCCATCCATCCATCCTCACAAAATTTCTCATTTATAAGATTAGTATGTAGTTGCTTCATTCGAAAATTAAACTGCACGAGCTTTATAACTGGCTGCGCGTACACTGTGCAGTGGCAGGCGGCCCTTTGTTGCCTAGTGCGCCTAATTAGTCAGGCTGTTTAGCGCTTCAGTCGCCTCAGGCCACAGCGCAACAGGCACTGTGAAATTATTAGATTTATTGATATTTAATGCGTGTCCTGAGCGTTCAGCGATCATGAAACTATCGTGAAACTTTACCTGTGATTTCAAAGTACGTCGGATGCATGTTTTTGGTTCCGTATTTAATAATTTGGAATTCGATTTCAATATTTTTTATACAAATTGGTCATAACAATACGCTTGTGCAATTCAATGAAGCTAATTAGCAATGAATCTAGCGTGCGTTTGGAAGGAAACCTCGACAACATTATCTAAACATAAAAAAATTATGTGCTATCATTTGTGAATTTATTGCAGAGTTGCAAAGGCGCCGTCAATACGCCTACAACAATAGCACAACACGCTCACCATTAAATGTCTGGAGACGACGTCGTATTTCAACAGTCGTGTACAGATTCATCTGACTACGCTTATTCATAAGAATATTCGCAAGTGACATTAAAACTCCTCGTATGACGTTTTTGTCCATTATCGTTGTCAACGGATATCAAAGAGAATATTTCGTCGGATTTATTGCACCCGCCGCGGTATCGTCTGACTCGAATAGTCTATGATATATTTTTCTTCAAGTATTCTCATACCAAATCTGACTCTTGGGTAAAGGGTCGGGTCATATTTGCTGACTTATTGTATTGACATTGGCTGAATATTTTGAGCTTTTTAGCAACTCTTAGTATTCGCGATTCAAGTCTTCAAAATGTTTAAAGAAATTAAAAGGAAAATATGAAAATGAGATTATTTTGGATCTAGTCGAAGTTGCATAGGTATAAAGGAAGATGTAGTATAAAGAATTTATCCCTCTTTAAAATTCAATAATTACGATGCATCCAGCATAATATAATATGACAAAACTTCTGAATAGAAAACATAATAACCTGAAACACGGCGCCACGCCGGCGCCGATGGTGAAATGAATCTGATACATATTATATCTGTTATTTCTGATTTAACTGTTGTTTATTGAGTTTGAGTGTTCAAATATCGTATATATCAGTTATCTTTCATTTTGCATGTTTGACTGTTTGAATGGGTTGCGTACACACAGTCATTGGTAAAGGATTAGGCATTGTATCGTTTAGATTATTGGTGTGGTGGCATATCTTTAAGTAGCTAGGAGTGCTTTTGCAATGTGCATTAAGGTTTATTGTTATGTTATGACAACAATTATCTTACAGAAGCGGGCTCTATAAAGATGTAAGCAATATCTTGTATCGCCACTATCTCTAATAATAATGCAAGTAAACAAGGATTGCGTTAACGCGTTGAGTTTATCTCTATCATGCTGGATTTAATTCATTCGACAAATTAACCCTTATATTGTAATTTCACAAAAGGTCGAATGGATTTCGCTCTACCTCTGACATTATAGAAAAATAGGAATAACAGTAATACAACTTTTATTGGTATTGGCGTTTGAAAGTCTTAAAATGTTTTCATAGATGTACGTATAATAATAATCTTTTGTCACAACTATGAGAATAGTATGAATTTTATAGTTTATTGGTCTAAATTCGAAGTAATCAACCGAAATGAGCACATGAGGCTTCTGGTCGCTACCGAATTGTCGCACTAGGGTGATTTATCTTCAATGAATTTATCGCTCAATCAACGTCGTCGCATGCGCAGGCCGGCGCAAGCGCGCCGCGCTGATTGGATTTCTTCATAATTACATCTTTTGACACGTACGCGCCAAGTTTCGAGCTTCGCAAGACGCCAGCCGCCGCCAGGGCATGAGATCGTGGGAGCACCGTGTAATCAGCTTTCTTGACCGTCTTGTTTTGATATGCTAACATGGAGGTACTACATGAGAATGGAAAGAACAGTTTCTTTTTCGGAACGTGGAATTTATGATCCGGTCGATTCATATTCATAATATTAAAAAACATTCAGATAGAGTTGCCTCAAAGATTTTTTTGGATCGTTTTATTTATATCTTTCCTAACCGCACACTTGAGTCCTTGAATCCACGTTCATCATAAAACTTTAATTTATTCCTTTAATTCTATCAGATTTTTAATAAGTACCGTGACTTCGTATGGTATTCATGGAATTGGAAGTATAACGGTTTTTCAACTATTAATTTTGGTTTCATGTGCAGTCTGCCAACGCTTTATAAAGGTACTGAAGGGCGGGGAGTTTTCGTATGGTTTCGTTTACACGTCGTCCGGTTGTCATGTACAATCTGATAACATTTCAGCTTTTAATAACCGTGATTGCCGTAGCTGATTACACATAAGTATCACATAGTTATTCAGTTTCAGTTTAAATTAAATTCCACCATCTGTGTATTAAGGTTGTGTTAAATAATATGATTACGGATTACGAATATGATAACGGGACTTTTATCTTTTGTATGACCATGTATACCTACCTACCTAAAGTTACTGTTTTACTATAATAAATACGTCTAAACTACTAGTACTTCTAGTAGTTACGTAATGTTCTGCTAAAGTTTGAATTGCATTGCTGATCTAAGAAGAGATTCAGCCTAATCTATGATGCTGATTTAGCACTGATGGTATTTGGTATAATTTGTAACTCGTATTTTGTACATTTTTTACCTTTTCTTGTTTAGAAACTTAACTCGTTTAAGTTTTTTATGAATCCATTATAATGAATGTAGCCAATAAATTGCAATGATTCCGCCCAAAGTTTTACCTCGTTTTCCTGTCAGATTGGAAGCTCCATTACCTTCATAATGGGCTGTTATCGAATTCCGTCCCTTCTCTTTGTCAATAAATGCAGTCGTGCCTCCGAGAGTAAAGCTCGTGCGCCAATCAAAAAAGAAAACAATTAACTCTTAATTTCGCAACGCCCGAAAAACGATATCGTGTAGGGTGGCCATTTGGCCATTAGCCATTAAGTATCGAATTATCTTACAGGATGATGGTGCTTTGATGGTTTGATCTTTTCGGAAGCGATGACCACAAATCAGGGTAACTAACGATACGTATTGCGGCAAGCACATTGCTTTTGTGCGTGGGAGTATTTAGGTTGTCAAATTAAGAGTTTAGTTTCTTGAAATATTTCGGTAAAATATAACAGAGCTTTCGATTCCAGTATTAAAAGCCAGACACTCTAGACAACCAACTACTACTAATAGTAGTAGTAGTTGGCTATGAAAGACGTGGCTAGAAAGAAACTATTATAGCGCAATACAAATGAATAGAATGCAGAAATATGTATTTTGACTACCTTATTAATGTTGAGTTTTGTTTCAAGCTATTGAAATATCCAGGATACCCCAAACGCTGGCTCAACACACGCCACCCATCTCGCTTTCTTACACCGAATACCGTCGGTGGCCGCAATTAGGCCGATAAATGCTCTCGACACCGGACACTCCTCATCCGATTAATCGGTCGTACCAACACGGAATCCGCCTTTAACAGATCGTACGTTTTGCTTGTTTATGGATCACCTTGTGCGATATTTCCACTCTTATCTTCTGAGCCTCCCTCTGCCAAAGTTATGATATTGAATATTGACTTTTTTCAAGTTTTATTTTCTTTATATGTTTGGGTTGAATGGATGAACACAAAGACGAGTTATGATATGTATCCAATGTGATATAATATTGTTTTAAATGGTTTAAGTACATCTTTCATAACAAATCTTTGATTTATAATTGAGAGATTTGAGAGATGTGTCTGTAGTTATATGTCATCTTTTCGCATCGATTTCACGTCTCTACAATAAATGAAAGACACTAAGAAAAAGAGCAAGTGAAATTAATACCCGTATGGTTGTTAGAATTATTGATCTCTGAATTAGTAAAACATAAAGCAGTGGTTAGCATCTATGTTGACGGGGCCCGCATTCGTAACTGGCCACATATCATTTATTTTGACAGCAATAATTGTAACTTTTGTGGCGTTGATCAATTATGACGTGTTAACTTTTATGTCTCAATTTCTATCAATCGGTGTACCAATAATTGTAATTTGTTTTATGAATTTATTGCCAGTTTATAAAGAGACACCGTTTCTTTTGTAAGAATTGATATTTTAGTTAAATTGATTTCGAATATGAAACTTGATTGAAAATCTAAATCTTTTATTCTTATTATTATTAAATTCAATTTATATTTTATAATGATTCATTTCTTAATTATAATTTCATTTTAATTGATTTTATATTATATTTTGTTTGTATTTGAATTCCGCAATATGGAGGATGAGTATGTACTATGATCCTGATATAAAAGATTAAAAAATAAATAAATCTATCTGTAGACTGAAATAATAAAGACGCTGGTGATGACACAAATACCTTTATGACTTAAGGTCATGAGTTCCAATGACAAAAGTCCGCCTTTTTTAAATTTACCGCTGCAGCATCAGTGTCAAGAATGAACAAACCAGTACCAATCCAGACAATAAGAAGGGCACCATTACAAGGCGACAAAACTCTAATATCAATACAACACAATGGGAACAATAGTGACCTCTGTCAATTATGCCATCATTACCATTGGAATAAACGACGTAACGGATCAGATGCTTGTCAAAAAACAACAGGATGACAAACCCAACGCGCTTGCAACCAAATTGACTCCAGCCAATCGAAATCAAATCTTAATATGTAATGAATATAATCTAAAACAGATTAGAATACAGATGATGAACGTGCATATTTATCGAAACAGTTATTCTATAAATGATTTATGTTGAGCGGCGCCATTCAAAATTCTGACACTTTCACAATGAATGAATTAATTACCTAATTGATATACATATTGTTCCGAATAAGTTACTATTGTTTAATTGATACTTATAGGTTTAATTGATAATTAGTCCCAGATAAAGCGTTTATTGGTATCACATTGTTATGGCTTAGGTCAAGTAAGATTTCATATTTACACTGTAATTTTCGAACACCCTCCCAACTCTAGGAAGTCTCATGTATCATTTAGGGAAAGTTACGGAGATTCGTGTTTATGGATCACCAAGAACAAGCCCTATCGTGTAACCCCATAAATAGGATTCGATATCGAGTAGATTTGTACCCTGGTAGTTTCAAATTGAAATGTAATTCAACAAAATGCTGACTCACACCAAACATTTCATTTGCGTAATCTTTACATGATTCTACATTGTCTATTACCTACATTATTCAAATCGAGAATATAATATTCATTTTATTCAAATCGCGGTACTTAACTTCCTTTTCTGACTTGATAAATTCTCTGTTACTATTTACTAGCGGTTCTACATAATTTATCATGTTCCGATAGTCATCGGACGATTTGCTGCGTGCGTTCTAATTGGATCCTTACCGTGTTTGTATTATGAGTTGAATGTTATTGAATGCATGGGGGGAGGCGTATTTGCGATTATTTGATCCTCGCATTTGTCAAATATGATCGAGGCGAGCGAAGGTGTTATTCGTTTTGTCGACACGCGATCGTCAGATAACTCTGAATGCTTGCCACTTGTAATTTGATGGGAGGTCCTCGAGTTAAGCATTTCATTTTTTGTTCGAAGTTTTATTTGCATGTCCTGTAATTTGTAATACCTGAGTATTATAAAGATAACATTTTGCGAAGTTTATTTAATTTTGTTGGGAACATTAATAAAACTCAATGTGTTTTTGAAGCATCGTTTAATCACTAAACCTTGGCTGAGGTCGTTTTAACTTCTATAGCCACATAAAATTCACGTGTGAGCGGAACTGATAAAACTAGTAGGATAATCTTATTCCATAGAAAAATCATTTGAATATGATGTTGATATAAATATTTTGGTTCGAATTGGTTCGATTTGGTGATATCGAAGAGTCTTATGACAAGACCACCTTTATAAAAATTACGAGTTATAAGTATGGTCTCGTCTTCCTATATATCAATTTTACAAGTTAACGTAATAAGAATCTTTAAATTTTCACTTAAATAATCTTATACATCTCAATACCGGCGGGTCGCTGCAGGTGGCGCCCTCTTCCTCGATGTTTGCAAATGTTATATGGACGAGTGTACACAAGCGGCTTATCGTAAAAATGACAAACTTACATTTATTGCCATGTGCGACACGTAAGTAATGTTTCGTCTCGTATAGGTTTTGTCAGCGGGCAATCGGCGATTTATTTACGCTCATTGTTGATTATTTTATTAATGCAAGTCGCTGATCCTTGACGGTTTATCGCTAAAATTTAAATCTTGTCACAACACGCTGTTCTGTTGAAACGCTTGACGAATCAATGTTTATCACAGGCTGTAAGTAATATACAATGAATGCAGCGCCCGGGAAGGTTTCTTCTCACATTTCAACACTCTATGTCATTCACATTACTCGGAAATGTTGAAAGATAGTCCAATTTATTTAGCAACATCATGTAGTCCATAAGATTTAATAAATAGTTGATACGATACCACAATTCAGAATACACCAATTACAACTACCCTTATAATGCTTTGGTATATAATATGTTACTGTAAAACCTCGAACTGTATACGGGCTTTTACAGTAATATATACCACATATAACATAATATGTCTGATATGGGCAATCATGATGCTTACCATCAGGCACCTGATTTGCTCGTCTTGTTACTCATTATCATAAAAAAGCATACCTTTAATTTTTAAAAGATCTACATTGATATTAATAAGCGCCCGCCCCGGCTTCGCACTGGTGTATATTATTTTCACCTCTCCCGTTCGAAGCCGGGGCGGGACGCTAGATATATATAGACTATCCTATATCATTTATATTTTATAGTTATTAAATTCTCCAATGAAATATGACGTTGAATCTTCACTGATGGTGAAAGCAGCCTTAAAATCAGTTTTGTGGTGTAGCAGGGTTTTATTTACACTGTATTGATTAATTGACATTGAATAACAATGTCATTGCTTTTAAAATATTCATTTTGCATAAACACTGCAAATTGGCTCCAGAATCTTCAAAAATCTCCCGGGTAGAAATGTGAGTGTATTTAAATATTATTATGAAAAATACCTTGGTCATTCCGGTCTTGGCCCCCGCGCCGCTCGGACGTCCCTACCTGCGCCCGCTGGCCGACCGAGCCGCGAGCGACTTCCAGGAATCGGCCACCTGCGCTACCCACGCGCGCTTTCTCGGAAGCGGCCACCTGCGCTGCCCACGTGCACTGCGCCTTATCGCCATTCAAGGAAAAAACCGCTTTTTTCAAAGCGAACGCTTTCTTTTATAAAGCACCCTTTGTTTCTTTAAGAACAAAACCCACCTTCAGTGGTCAATTGGTGGATACCTAACGGTGCCAACGAAGCCGATTGGGCGTGGACCCGGAGCGCCCGCGGTTTCTCCTTCAGAGAAAACGCGAAAATCCGGCAGGGCTTGGGTCCACTCTCGGGAGGAACATTTCCTCTCGACAACCCCAAGTACGTAGGCACACACCCGGCTACCAGTTTTTGCTAAGACTGCCGAGTAGCCGGAACTAGCTCCCAACTTTGGCTAAGGTTGACGAGTTAGACACTCACTAGGATACACCTAGGCACACACCTCCCTGTCTATACCCGGCAAGGAGATCAACCCTATTTAACCTCGCTGGGGACCTCCTCCCCCAGCGCCCGTAGGCCCTTAAAGTTTATTACTCTGAAGCCATGGACTTACGTTCATGGCTTCAAAAACATCACGGGACAATATTAGCGGAGTACAACTCCGCTAATATCGTACCCCTCATGTCCTCCCGTATTGCTGCGCCTTCAAGCAAAGCAAAGTCGGCCGCCGATCGGCTAACTCCGCGGTTTTCCCCTGCTAGTCCCGAACACGTCCCTTCCCGTAACCGCGTTCCTTCCCGCGACTGCTTCCGCAACCGCTCTCCTCCCCGCGGCCGCTCCCCCTCTCGCGATCGCTCCCCCTCCCGTGACCGCTCCCCTACCCGCGACCGCTCGCCCTCTCGCGACAGCTCACTTTCGCGAAACCGCTCGCCCTCTTCCGAACACTCCCGCGCCACTGCGGCGCGCCCTGTCCCCATTATCCACTTTGCGGACTCTCCGCTCTCCCCTGACTCGGAAATGGATTGTGATCCATTTCCATCCCAAATCCCCCCGTCTCTTGAGGGCTTCATTGAAGTCACCAAGAAGGGCAAAAAGCGCGCAGCCGCCACCGCCTCTCCCCCTCCTCCGGCCAAAGCCATATGCCCGGCCTCAGGCACTCTGCCATCCTCTTCTTCGTCCACTCCGGACTCTAAGTCTCCCGCACCGCCTCAATCCCGACCAGCCAAGCTCCCTCCTCCCTTCCTTGTCCACGACAAGGTAAGATGGGAAGAAGTCAGGCACATTTTCACCGACCAAGAGGTCGAAATCGTTTCGGCTAGGTCCACTCAACTGGGCATCAAAGTCCAGGTGAGAACGTCCGATGCCCACCGCCAAATCACCCATATTCTCCGAGAGCAGCACATAGGCTACCACACCTATGCGCTGGAAGAGGAAAAACACCTCCGTGTAGTTATCCGGGGTGTTCCGAAAGAGCTCGCCAGTGACTTAATCACTGACGATCTCAAAGAACAGGGCTATCCCATCAAAGAAGTCCACCGTCTCTATAGCGGAAGGGATAAAACCCCTTTTGACCTTATCTTGGTGGTCCTCGACAAGACCCCAGAGGGGAAGGCCATCTTCAACCTGAAGATGGTCTGCAACCTCTCGGGGCTCTCTGTTGAGACTCCCCACCGAAACGGTACCCCCGCCCAGTGCCACAGATGCCAA
The DNA here is from genome assembly GCA_947063395.1 of Hemistola chrysoprasaria. Taxonomy (NCBI): domain Eukaryota; kingdom Metazoa; phylum Arthropoda; class Insecta; order Lepidoptera; family Geometridae; genus Hemistola; species Hemistola chrysoprasaria. The sequence continues at coordinate 5,674,556 of OX346720.1, read as the reverse complement.
TACTACGGGCACTCCGCCCGTTTCTGCTTCGCCCGCCCTAGGTGCGTTAAGTGCCTAGGCGATCATAGCACGACCGAGTGCTCCCGCACTCGGGATAGCCCTGACCCTCCTTCCTGTGTTCTATGTGGGAACCAGGGACACACTGCGAACTATCGCGGCTGTCCCAAGGCCCCTAGAACCAGAGGGCCACAGAGACAAACTCAGTCTCGCCGCTCTATTCCTCCTCTCATTCCGCGCTATCAAGGGATCAGCCCTAAGCTGACCTCAGCGCCCTCGAACCCGGCACCACAATTCGTGCCCGCACCCCTACCCAAAACCAACGCTTGGTTTAGTAAGGAGCGCTCAGCCCCCCTGCCAACCAAGTCTTCACCCCCTGCAACGGCTCCCGCCCGAGCAGAAATTCGCCCTCCCAAGCCCCTCTTGGCCTCCCCACAGGCCCTTCCCCGAGGTAATCCGGATATTTCCTCGCTTATGTCGCTCATTATGAGTGTCGATATCGACGCTGTTTGCGAACTCAGCCGCAAACTGTCGATGGCCCCAAACGACCCCGTCCACATAGTTCAGGTCATGGCTGAACACAGGGACTTGATCCGCACGATCAAGTCCACCTTCGCCCCCCTCTCTTAAGTACTTCCATTATGGATAGTACACCTAAGAGAGTTAAACCCCACTCCCTTTCGTTGGCATTTTACAACGCCAACGGGTTAGGCTCCGGATCGGATAAGGACCAACGGGCTCTTATCCGAGAATTCCTCTCGTCCCACCAAGTAGACATCCTTCTTGTGAGCGAGACCTTTCTAAAACCAAGCAAGAGGGATCCTAAGATCGCAAACTACTTGCTGGTTCGTAATGATAGAACTGACGCTGTAAAAGGCGGCACTCTTATCTATTACAAAAGGTCTCTTCACTGTATTCCTATAACCACTCCTCTTCTTACCGATCTCGAAGCGTCTTGTTGCCGTATCGCGATGTCCGGCCATCAGCCCATTACTATTGCCTCTTGCTACCTCTCCGGTAACAAGAAAGTTCACAGGAGTGATTTTGAGTCCCTCCTCTCCCTTGGAGGCGCCGTCATTTTGGCCGGCGACTTCAATTGCAAACAAACCCTCTGGGGCTGCAATAGATCAAACGTGAACGGTCACGATTTGTACTCTCTTTCGGAGGACCTCAACTTTGAGGTCATTGCTCCCAGCTCCCCAACCCGCTACCCTCCAAACCCCGCCCATAACCCCGAAGTGCTCGATATAGCGCTCCTAAAGAACGTAACACTCCAGTTACGCTCTTTGGAAGTACTACACGAGCTCGACTCTGACCACCGACCCGTCTTGATGAGACTAGGCCCTGACCCTTCCGACAGACTGACTCGAACGAAAACGGTAGTGAATTGGAAGCATTTAGGAGAAACCCTAAAGGCCATCCATTCACCCGCTCTGGACCGAATCCCCGACGACATAGTTACCCCCGACGATGTCTCCCGCTCGATCGATGCTCTCACTAGTCACCTCCACACCGCCATCGGTGACTCCTCCAGGCAGGTACCAGCCGAGGATGACCGACGCTGGGCCCTGCCTGAGGATGCGAGGGAACTACTGAGAGCAAAGAACGCAGCCATTAGAGCATACGACTACAGTCCCACTGAAGTGAACAGAGTCAATCTACGGTACTACGAACGAGCAGTTCGTACCCGTATGAGTGAACTCCGCAATCAGAGGTGGGAAGATTTACTTTCGGGGCTCGAGCCCACTCACCAGGCTTACTGGCGGTTGGCGCGAGCCCTGAAAAATTACACTGTAGTCGAAATGCCTCCCTTGACCCGACCCAATCTCCCTCCCGCGTTCGATGACGATGAAAAGGCCGAATGTCTGGCCGATAGCCTCGAGGCGCAATGCAGCCCCAGTCTCGATCAAGTTGACCCTGTTCACCTCGCTGCGGTGAACAGCGCAGTCGAACTTAAATCGTCCCTACCCCCCTCCGACCCCATTGAGCCTATAAAGGCTTGCGAGGTTGAGTCGATAATCAAGGATCTCCACGCCAGGAAAGCTCCTGGTGCGGATGGTATCACTAATAAAGTGATCAAGCACTTTTCAACCCCCTTAGTCTACCTCTTAGTCAGCATCTTCAATGCTGCTATGAGCCATTGTATTTTCCCCGACGCTTGGAAGACTGCCGACGTCATCGGCATTCACAAGCCAGGCAAAAAGGCATCAGAGCCTTCTAGCTACCGCCCTATTAGTCTCCTCGGCTCGCTGGGGAAGATCTATGAACGCCTCCTCGTGAAGCGTCTCTGGTCAGTCACTAGGTCCCTTAACCTCCTTCCTAACGAGCAGTTTGGCTTTCGAGCCAAACACTCATGTGTTCAACAAGTACACCGCATCACGGAGTACATCTTAGAAGGTTTTAACATGAAACCGACCCACTTCCGCCCTCACCCTCAAGGGACTATAGCGGTCTTTTTGGACGTGGCGAAAGCATTCGATAAGGTGTGGCACAACGGCCTGATATACAAGTTATATCAGTTCGGTGTGCCGGACCGTCTTGTACTCATCATACAAGATTTTCTCAGGGCTCGAAACTTTCGCTATCGCGTCGAGGGAGACCGCTCTTCTCCCCACCCCATTGGAGCTGGAGTCCCTCAGGGCTCTGCGCTCTCTCCTCTTCTCTACTCGCTATATACCAGCGACATCCCTCGATCTCCACTCGTAGAGATAGCTCTCTTCGCTGACGATACCGCTCTCTATACCAGAGGGTGGAACAGCGCCCACTTGATCGGCCGACTTCAAAAAGCCCTTCGCTCTTATGGCGATTGGTTTAAGAAGTGGGCCATCACGGTTAACCCGGATAAAAGTACAGCAATGTACTTTCATCCCACTAAACCTAACCCGAAGAAGCTATCTCTTAAGCTTCACAACCAGCCTGTCCCCTGGGCCTCCCATGCAAAGTATCTTGGCGTGACCCTTGATCGTCGACTCACCTTCGCGAAACACGTCCAGATCGTCCGAAACCGAGCGGCTTACTTCTTAGGCCGTCTCACCCCCCTCCTATGCCAGCGCAGTAAGATGTCCCTTAGAAATAAGGTGACACTTTACAAAACTTGCAGACGCCCCGTCATGACTTACGCCTCAGTTGCGTTCGCTCACACGTCCCCCGTCATCTTGAACCAGCTTCAAGTCATCCAAAACCGTTTCATTCGCAAGGCGGTCGGCGCTAGCTGGTACCAGCGAAACGCCGACTTGCACTGCGACCTGGAACTTCCCTCCATCCTTCAATTCATGAAGGATTGCTCCCGCCGCTACTTTGACGCGGCTCCCCACCACCCCAACCCCCTCGTAGTCCAAGTCTCGAACTACTCGATAGTTCAAGCTGGAACTCCTCCCCTCCGTAGACGCCCTCGCAACGTCCTGGACGACCCGGACGACTCTATCGCCGCCGTCACATCGGCGGCGCTAGGTTCGCCCAATCCTACCAATATACGCAACAGACGCTCCGTTTTCGGTACTGGTGCCGGATACCAGATCCACCAACTCACACAATCACAACACCGACCTCGCCGGCGAGGTCGAAGATCTCTCAGATCCTTCAGATCGGTTAGTTTCTCTCCAAATAATCAAACAGATCAAACCATTGATAGGGCCCTAGGACACTCCCCTTCTGGGGTGCCAGGGCAAGTCTGACCCCACGTATTCTGGCGACGGCCCAAGCCGAGGCTCGTACCGTCTAGGTGCCCTTGTGCTAGTCGCCCTTAAACTTTGGGTCGAGGGCCTCCTGCGCTCACCACTGCCCGGTAAAGCTGTAGAGGCCATCTGAGGCCAACAGCATAGGTCATTTAAACAAAAAAAAAAACAAAAAATACCTTGGTACAAGTATTGTAGGTAAGCTTCGTGCACTTAAACTTTATTGATCTCTCCTATCGTTAGCAAAATGGAAAAGAGCAAGCGATGACATATTGGCAATATTTAATATCAAGACCCTCAAGCTAAAAGTTAAAAATAGTTTTCTTTAAAAGCTTTTGTCGTTTCGACGATGTGCGAAAGCATTCGTATTTTCGTATACATTCGCATCGCAACTCCATCATGATTGAGAGTTACGATTGTCATTATTAAAGTAATGGAAGCGATTTATGATCTAGGATCATTGCGTCAATTTAGTACCCCTCTCGTACTGTATTATATTCTAGATTCATATCGCATGTCTTTTTATTGGAAAACACCGGTTTGTAATGTTGTATGTGCGCCATAAATCGTTTTTAGTGTTCCGTACCTCAAAAGGAAAAAAGGAACCCTTATAAGATCACTTTTTTGTCTGTCTGTCTGTCTGTCTTTCTGTCCGTCTGACCGTCTGTCAAGACACACTTTGATGTCAACTACTTAGATCTGCAGTCTCTTGTGACTGGAAACAAATCATACTTCTAAGTTAACGCAATTAAAAGTTTTGGCCATTTTACTGCATTTTATTCTTACATTTTCACATAATATTATACGAGGTATATTATGCATAATATTATACAAGGAACTAATAGATGGCGCTGTATCTTTAAAGCGATTTGAAGGGTCTGTTCAGGTATCTAGGTATGGAACCCTACTCTATGCATACATACGCATGGCTTAACAATTTATTCATTAGCATTTTTAGTATTGTGTATGGATAAAACACTTTTCAGGCCACCAAGTCAGCAGTAATAGTAGACCTTGAGATTCATCTTTACGTTGTTGAATATTATTATTTTTGGGAATATTTACCGTTAAGCAGAATGCTTTTTGAAGTGCGCTTAAAAGTTTATTTTTTAAAACATGATGAAGCTTGCGGTTCCGATAAGTTTCTTTGTCTCAACTGAGTTTTATTTGTTCCGGTGCCTTAATGTTAATTGAAAATCGTGGTAAACTGCAACCGACGAGGTTGCGATTGTTTAAGGTTCATTGCTTTTTTGGGTGTATTTAGTTTAACACTTTTATTTTTATGTATTCTTTAATTTACAAAATTATAATATTCAGAATGTATGAATTAATTACGAAGTTAATTTTAAATATGCTCTCCCCGGGGTTTGAGGTTAAATATACAATTCACTTATAACAAACTGCCACTGCTAGCAATAACAACTGTTAATTGCTTATGGTTCTCAGTATTGCAATAATGATGTCCAGCATTTCGGTAGTTTCGCAACATGTTGCCAATTAATTTTATTTAACCGATCACTGATCACATACAAAATGCGGTACCATAATCAAGTAGCAATGTTCAATATTTATGTGTATACGGTTCCCTGTATAATAACTGCATGAATTTACTTTAAATCATTCTTTAATTTTAAAGCCCACCGGCGATACCAAATTGAAAATTAACCCCATTTAGACACGCCTCCTGGCGCTCACATTCTTATATCCATATCTTTTTCAATCATGTCAACACCCGTCGATAAATTACGACCACTAAAACAACCTATTATTATAGGACCTGACATTTTATTTAAACCGATTTTAGGCGAAATTAAAATTTTCACCGAAAAAATTTGGCCTGCGGTGCATCGGGAATGGCCTTTCAAGATTTATGGTCGATTTGCAATACATTTAAAATTCTAATACATTGTTGATAATACTGAAATGGTTTCGATTTCTTGGAACGGGTCGTTCTGTCTCAATTAAATTTGAGTATTTACATATAAAGTTTTGGATATCGACTTGATGGTGTTAAGATATAGTTAGTGTGGTCATGCCGCATTGGTTTGAGGTCATTGGCACCGTTCTGGTGGGGCCAGTGGATGATTGATCTGTGCTCTTATCACACCACTGTGTCGCCTACGTTCGGCTTTGTCAAAGGCATTGTATAAAAACGAGAGGACCGCAGGCTGCACACAAACACAACTTTAACTACAATATTATGATATAATAACGTGAAAATTAATGCTATATTTATTTTGTTTCAGAAAGTCCAAGGAAGAGTCGCCGGTATAAAAAAAATGTAAGTTCAGTTCAATAACAATATTTCGTTTAAAAATACATATTAAATAGACTTAAATTGCAGTGGCTCACCTTGTTTGAAAATACATACCGAAATGGCTGCCATCGAAAAACAATTTACGACATCATGTATTGAAAATCTACATTTACCATCAATTCATTTATTGCAGACATGTTGTTTTATGTAATTGGACATTATATTTTGTGTGTCACCTCCTACTCTCTCCTACGTATTTATTAAACGGTACACGAGAAATGCACATAATTTGGAATTTGGACCAGTAAGATTTACAATGTATACCTACTTAGACGCTTAATACTAATACTAAAGGCATTTATTCTCATAATTTTTTTTTATTAATAATTTTGAAGATTGCAGATTTTAGTGAATTTTTTTTGTTTTTAAAACATCAAAAGGCTTAATGGGATCAATATTTTTTATGCTCTACTATAAATCTGAGCAGAATTGCCATATAGTTAAATAAATATCAATAAATAAATAAATAAATCATTTATTTTAGGACATATTAGTAAACTTAAATTTTAAGTAACAGAGGCCCATATAAACATATACTTTATAGACTAACATACATAATATAATAATTACACAATAATTTACCACACCTTTGCCAGTTATTCATCCGCCAAGCAGTCAATGTGCCAACATTACTGTGTTCCGGTCTGAAGGGCAATGTTACCAGCGATATACTACTGGGCATCACGAGTTTCAACAACAAAAAATATAAAAATATTCTATATAAAAATATAGATTTTTTGCAATGACAGTCTGGTACTATGCCCGATAGATAGCAAAATGTTTTAAAACAAAACTGATGAAGTGTGGGGTACACACCTCTGCCTTCCCCTTCTGGAAAAAGGCGTGTTTAGTTATGTAACTAAATTCTTTTTTTCAGATGGGACATTCCAACTCTGCTCCGCGAAATACCCAAGTTAGGCGCAGTCATAGACTTGACCAACACCGCACGCTATTACAACCCGAGAGTAAGTGTCGTTTTATTTCCTAACATCTCTACGAAATTCTTTTCTTTATTCCACATTGTTGTAAAATTGTTCGCCTCAAACGAGGGCTGGACCAACCTAGGGTTGTCAATTAAATGGGAAATAATAATATGTTTTCTGACAGACATGTGCACCATTAACATTATAGTTTGCAATGCATTCACGTCAGAGGAACAAATCATTGGGATTATTTAATCTGTACTTATAATAATTTTTATAATAATGCTAAGAACTGATGTGATATCCCCAAATACACTGCTCGAGCCAGTTTATACGGGTCATGTGGCCAACTCAGAGTCAACTGTCAGAGTTTCTGGTCGCCAAGATTCCTACAAGTTCCCGATACCAATATGTACCTAAGAGCGACCTCTACATATCTTATAGGGAACAGTCGGGACCTACAGTTTAACGTACCCACAGTAGAAACACAGCGCCCAAGCGAAAAGCCAATATGCGAGATTCAAACCCAACAAGGACTTTTGATTTGATAATGTCGGGCGTAATATGTCCGCTGGGTATGGGATGTTAAATTATAATTAAGCAGGATAATGGAAGTATATTGTAAAAAAGTAACGAATGATATCACCAATATGTATATAATCATTAATGCAACAAAAGATACAAAACAGTGAAAAAAAAATTAAATAAAAATAACTAAGAAGACCAGTCAGAAGCGGGTTATTTGATTAATTTGACATGTACATTTATTATGATCTGTGAACCTTTTATTGACTGACTGAGAATTTAATTTTGTCAGTAATATAGTTCGACATCCCTATAAAAAGTTTCAGAGTACGAAACGAGAAACGCATAAACATTCCTAAGATTGTTACTAATAAACGAGCACATTGCATGTAAGTAAGACTACAAGTTTAAGGTCAGAATTATGAGTTTTGTTTGTACGAGGCGATGCCTTCGGGACTCTCATACCATACCGCCCGCCATGTGTTACAATACCAAGAAAGCAGTAAACGTATGCTAAGTTTTACTATAGAAAGTCACATTTTCCACTACGATGTTTTGTTCGTAGTTACGTGTGATTGCCTTGCATTCATCTTCTGGCATAATCCGATCGTAAAACCACATTTTCATGTGGCACTCGAGACTGTGTTTTGACTTGGTACAAGAAATAAAAATTATACAGTGTTGTTAATTGTGATCAAAGGATCAATTCTTCTATCACATCGTCTTCATGTCATATTCTCCTTTTATCTATGTCTTCTTAAATTTTCTTTCCTCTTCATTGTTTATAATTTAATTCAGCCTATTTGAATTTACTGATCGCATTCCTTAATCAGCGCGTTAACTTAAGAGGCTGGTGACCCACGAATTTCCCGTACAAACATTTTACTTCATTTATTTAGAATCAGAGCATAGTACTTTTGCCTAAAATATAATAAAAATATAAATTAAAAGTATTTTGGACTAAAATATAGTTAGGAACCTAGATAATTCGTGTTTCATTCCGAATAACATTATTGTATGTTGGAAATATGCTCTGATTGTTAATTATTTAGGTATAACGATAGTATGGGGAATTCGTGGTTCGCCGGCCTCTTAACGTGTTAACTTTGACTGATAGGATAATTCCTGTATATCATATTTTTCATGCCTTGTCCCACCGCCTATGCAAAAGCAATAATCACATCGTAGGCTCTCAATACTAACTTGTATCATTGGAATTTTGTTGCGTTTTCCTTTTCATCTCCAGTAGTTCACACATTCGCGCACTAAACCTTAGCTCTTAGAGATGACTCAGGGCCTGGTATTCTGTAATCTTCAGTCCTCTTTCCCTAAACCGTTATGCAGTTTACTTAAAGTGTGAAATTCTATCGAACATAGTCTTCAATCTTGGTTACAATGTTAAACTATATACGAATACCACTCACGGTAGTTTTTAAAATACTTGCAGTTATGCGTTTTCACTTACTCGTATTACTTATTTAAACTTCTTGGTTAATTCTATTTGCGTTGCACATTTTCCTGTATATGCGACGGTGTTATGCAATACGTAACCATGCCTATAATATTAAAATGAAGTCTCCAAAACTCTATTAATGAGTGTAGCTCCATGTCGCTTTAAAACATGTCAGCTAATTACAGTAAATTAGCTGTGAAAGTGATACAGTTTCGGTATGTGAGTGGCGCCGGCGCTGTGTCGTCGCCGCTTTTCATACCCAATGGGGACTGGAAATCCCGTTTTGGATGTGTTTCGGACAATTTTATGCTTGATATTGATATTTATTATGTTGTATGCTTTAACTCTCGATCTAGTGCTTTTTTGCTCTACTTATTTTAAATTTACGATAGTCATTTTGTAGGTAGTAAAGTTTTATTAAATGATATCTAAATAATAAACCACTTTATCAGAATAAATATCCCATTTTCTTAATTTGTCTAATAAGAATATGTCAGCCAACTACACAACTAACACTCATGTCTAATCAAATCGAACCTCACTTCGTCAAAATCAAAGTTAACTATCATTTAACAATTCGACGCCTCTGATCATCTTTGATAATTGTTGGTTGACATCAACTGGCTCGTGCTGATTTAGTTTAACATCTCAGCACTTTGTCACAATAAAATATTTATTGCCGTCACTGAATTTTGAATAACGTATCAAAGAGTATAATGCAACAAGGTACCAAACGGTCGGGTTTGAGTTTATTGATTTGTGTGACTGTATCATAGTCTACTTTCTTCATAATCTGTCTACATAACATGGCAGGACCGGTTCTAATTAAGAGTTAATATAATTTGGATTACTTGTACTTTAATTTCGTTATTGCGTCTTCACCTTTGGTGAGATGAGAGTGTTGGAGATATTATTAGACTAAGCCACCGGTTTTATTCGATACAGCCCTTTTAAAGTTCAACTTTTAATTTGATACACTTTGAAGAACAACTATACAGGACGTTCTTTGTCGCAGGATTTTGATGCGGCCAACGTTATACACAGAAAGATCTTAATGCCTGGTCGAGAAATACCACCGGAGAGTAAAGTACAACAGTAAGTATGTTTTGTATTATTTTAAGGTGCTTGCTTCACATGCGATTAATCTCGTCTTCGTTTATGCTCGCCCAGGTTCAGATGGTACGATATTTATTCAAAATAAGTTTTAAATGACCAACTATTTTTAGAAAATCTTGAATATGTAAAGTTGATGATTACTGCGTTTTATGAACGATAAATCAAATCCTTAAATCAATCGGATTAAATACCAAAACCGCGAACCTGACGCCTCCTAGGCGCCAATTCGCGACTAAGCTTCTTACCATTAACCATTAACAAGTTTACACCCCTTATAAGGTCGCGTATAAATCAGATCGCACAGCTATCTATCAAGAGGCGATCGTTTTGCATTTAGGTTTTAATAGTTTTAATTTAATGCGTCGGATCGGCGCCGAACGGCGTCCGAATATGGGTAATGTTATAAATCTAAGGGTGCGTGGGAGGCGCGCCGGCGGTCTGCCGCGACCGTGCTCGGTGTAGGTGATAGGTGCAGTTTGGTTTCGATCACAGAAGTCTGAATGTATAGAAATTATGACATTGATCTATTGTCTATATATGTTTTTATTCGTATTAAAAACATGTGGACGTAATAGAGCAAGATCTGAAGATACATCAAGCTGGGTGATGGGAACCGAACGTAGGATAGACAGAAATATCATTTTGTGTCAGAGGTCAAAACTTATAGGTTTTAAAATATAGCTTGATACGTGACAGCTGAACAAAAATTTTTTGTCATATTTGCTTAAATTAAGTTAATGAATTACCATATAAATTACTTGATATATTATACCTCATATCAGGTAATTTATAATACAAATGATTAATCAAAAAACCTTCTCTAACTTAATTTAAGGAATTATGGCCAAAAAATTGATATTTGTTTATCTGTCAGGTATGAAGCTATATTTTACAAGGTATAGTTTGGTCGATGTTTGTAATATAATTTATAACCTACTTACTATGAAATCTTGGAAGAAGTACTTCTTCTAGAAGGCTCTTCCCTAGAAGACCTTGATAGTAAGCATTGTGTAGGAAATTCTCTCTTCGATTTCATGTCGACGCGGCTTGTAGACTGAGATTTCAGTAGTGTCTGGCCCAGCGGAAATATGCCCGGCTTAAAATCCGGAGTCCATGGATCGAATCTTGTGGACATGTGGACTTGTCAACCCGGGCCTTACCGTGCTTCGGATGGCACGTTAAATTGTAGATCCCGGCTGTTTCTTATAAGATATGTCGAGGGCAGTCGTTAGGTCATGTTGGAGGCCTTGTAATATGGGCTTGACAATATGGGTTGTCCACGTAACCCATATGAATTGACTCGAGCAGTGTTATTTACGTAACCCGTAATGAATAAAGTATAAATTCAAATTATTATAATTTCCATTTATCTGTAGAAAGGAAGGAGAAGTGAACAAAGTTACCTGCCGATACTACTGTCACCTGTCCACTTTTGTAAACTAAACTCGTAAGATTGCAGACGCAAGCGCCAGCCGCCCACATCACTCTTCTCACGGAATTTGAAAGGCATTACTTTACGAACCTGTGGCACAAGTTACTACTATGATTGCTTTATAGAATGCAGATGCACTGAACTTGAAGATATTTTTATTAATACAGGGGTAGTAAACACTTAGGATCCTCTTATTGGGCCATCCTTTTGGAGCTTGGTCTATGAAACCAATTCAAAAAAAAAATGTTGCCGTCTTTTTCCCGAAGACCCTTTCGGCCAGAGGCAGAGGTGTGCCCAAGACTCAGTCCCATAGTTGGTACACCCACATTTCGCCAGTATGTTATTGGTCCCATGTAATAGGGGGCGAGCCTATTGCCATCTACCTGGCACAGTTTTAGACTCCAGGCAGTTATTGAGATAATTCCTAATGGGAACGTCCAATATTTAACACTTTGCCTGACCTGGGGATCGAACACGGGGCCTCATGATCGGCAGTCGAGCTTGCGCCACCGAGATAGTCAAAAATATTTTTAACAGTTTATAATCAGACTGAGAGTCCCCAAATATTTGATAATAAAGGAACGAGGGAGTACGCGCGGTGCTGTGACCGTGTCTGATCACGAACTGATCTGCTAATTGTGTCATGTATTAAAATTAAAAATGCTGAATTTACTAAAATGCTTACTGTGCGGTTCACCGTACACAAACTTTAACTTATGTAAGACGATGCTATCTGGTTACTTATAACCGTGTATAAACACTGAGAGCTCTGTTAGAGCAAAGAACAGGAATAAAATATATTCTATTCATCAAGTTAAGGCGTCTATTAGGAGCCAAACGTCTCTCTCGCTCGCACATTGCAGGTTAAGGTATATATTATATAGGCATTGAATTTCCAAAAATCATAAGTTGTGTTTCTCAATCATACCATCCTACTTATATTATAAATGTGAAAGTTTTTGAGGATGGATGGATGGATGTTTGTTACTCTTTCACGCCAAAATTACTGAACCTATTGGGCTGAAATTTGGTATGTAAGTAGGTTAGACCCTGGAATAACACATGGGGTACTTTTTCCCAAAATTCCCACGGGAACGATGTCTACGCGGGTGAAACCGCGGGGCACAGCTAGTTTATATATTCAAGAAAAAATAGTTTTTATATCTTTTAATATAACAGAAAGAAAAAAAAAACTTATTTTTTTTTTCGATCTACTCCATCAAATAAAAAGGAAAAAAGAAATGGAAAGAGCGATTTTGGAAATTCATATTTAGTGATTTATTATCATTAATAATGTAAATTGCGCGAGCGAGATGGAAGGTTGGCTCCTATAGGCGCCTTAATTATATTCACATTCATATCCGCGACATCTCGTGTAAAACTTAGTAACCTGCTCGTATTTTATTACGCCATAAATTTCGACACAATAAAATCATTATCATAATAATATTAAGTGTTGTATTTTATTAATTGATATGTGATTCAACAATAAATGTTATTAGTTTTATTAGTTTTCCTGTTATTGTATTGTATTACAAATAACGTAGTACAACATCAGATATTATGATTGTCTGAGAGCATTAACAGTTGAAGGAATTCAGAGCAGAATAGATTTCACTTTATTTCGATTATTTTTAGGGATCCGTTCCTCAAAAGGAAAAAGGATCCCTTATAGGATCACTTTGTTGTCCGTCTGTCTTTCTGTTTTGTCTGTTCGATAGTCAAGACATTTTTTAACGGGAACGCGTGGATGTATCAAGTTTAAATTGATATCAACTACTCAGATCTGCCCTCCCTTGTGGCTGTAAAAAATCATACTTCTAAGTTAACGCAATCAGAAGATAACCTTTTACTGAATATTTTCATACTTTGCGCAAGGAACTAATAGATGGCGCTGGATGTTCTAGGTGGATTGTTATTGGGATTGGAAGCGTTTTTTCAAGTATTTGGATATGGAACCCAACACTACGCATACATATGTATGCCTTAACAATTTATTACTTAATATTACCGTACATAATAACTTAAAATTAAAGTAAACTATAAGCAAAAAATGATTGGTCGTCAATGGGCGGCCTTATCTCTTTAAGCGATCTCTCATGATAACCCGGGTTCGATCTCCAGGTCAGAAACAAAGAGTTATAAAGATTTTCCATTAGGAGCTTTCTCAATGACAGCTTGGAGTCTGTAACTATGCCCGGTAGTTTGCAATAGGCTCGCCTTCTTTTACATGGGACTTCAAAAACTATGGGCGAAGTATGGGTGTACCTACAAAGGGACAGTTCTGGGCACACCTCTGACTACCCCATCGATAAAAGGCGCGATGTTATGTTACGTACATATTGAACACTAGCTGTGTCTTGCGGTTTCACCCGCGTAGTCTTCGTTCCTGTAGGAATATCTTGATGAAAAGTACACTGTGTTATGTCTAAGCTTTCTAAATACCAAATTTCAGCTCAATTGGTTCAGCTGTTATTGAATGCCCTATACAAACTTCCACCCCTCCCCCATTTTTCTCTTGATTTTGGGATAAAAACTATCCTTTGTCTTTTCCCGGGACTCAATCTATCTCTCATAACAAATTTTATCCGAATCGGTTCAGCGGTTTAAGCGTGAAAAAGTAACAAACAGACACACTTTCGCATTAATGATAATGGTATGGGTATGGAGTAGAATTTTCGTAATTTAAACACTAAAATTACATATACCTAACAGAAAAATTTTACATATTATTTTTGAGAAATAAACTATTTACTTATTTTATTATTTTTTTATTTAATCGAATTCAAAACACAATGCAGGTAAATCCGCAGGCGAAAACCTAGTCATTATCAGACAAGTTCATTATAACGCGGTGTTATGTTTCAATTGTCATAGCTAACATTTAATATTTATTTATGTATTCACCTCTATTCGTAATATTGCGGTTTTATGTAAGCTCCAACAAGTTTTATCGAAGGGATTAAGACGGTATCCTAGCTACAAGAAATTTTCCACAGTCATAAGAAACAATTACCAAATCGATGTTTTGTATTCCCTTGTTTCTTCCGAATAGGGTCAGGCACGATACGCTCTACTCTCGATTCGCACTGCTCGAAAAATATATAATTGGATTTGACCCATTCAAATAAATGTATATCCTGATATGGAGTAAACCGCTGTGGTGTTACCGGCTTTAGAATAGTGCTCCACCCTCTCTACCCGTGTTTGCCGTAAGAGCCGGCTAAGGGTTAACAGATCCAGAGGACGGGCAGCAGCGTCCTCTGCAACAGCGCTCGGCAATCCCCCTGCCAAGCGTGTCAAGTATTGGCAAAACCCCCCCTTTATGGGGAGGCCTATGTTCAGTACTGGTTTACCAACGGCTGATGATTGTGATTTTCCATCATTTTAGTTTCTCTTATGAGCTCTCGTTTTTAGGGTTCCGTACTCCGTACCTCTAAAAGGAAAAAAGGAACCCTTATAGGATCACTTCGTTGTCCGTCTGTCTGTTTGTATGTCTGTCCGTCAGTCTGTCCGTCTAAGATCTTTTTAAAATCAAACTTCTAAGTCAACGCAATCAAAAGATACGGCTATTTAACAGCACATATCCGTACTTTATGGGCAACGGACTTAAAACCTCTAGGATACTGCCCATTGGGCTAGGATCATGAAATTTGGCAAGAAGCAAGATCTTGTACCACATATAAAGACAGAAATCCCAAAACCGTAGAAATATTATGTTCGGACTCCTTACAAGTTTGCAGTAGTGTTTCAGAACGCGATAGCGTTTTGTTGAGGTATGGAACCCTACATTTAGCATATAGGTACTTACCAAGATATGCCTCAACAATAATCCTAGTGTACTTCTAAAAATCAAGTTCAGTTTTAGTTTCGGTTTTAGTCGCGTGATTAGTCGTTCACATCAAAACATGTATATATTCGTATAACATAAAATAAAATTATAGAGACATTGTTTACTTTATCTTCAAAATATCACGATATAAATATATCAAATAGATGTACAACATACGGAGGAAACGGGAGGGACTACAAAACATCGATTTCGTAAATTTTCCTAAGGATTGTGCCAAATTGCTAAGAGGTCGCGTTTACTGTTAAATAATTGACGGAGAGAGCGCGAAGCGTTTCCGGTACATTGTCTGTCCGGGTGATCTTCTCTACAGATTCGATATCAATTTAGAAATAGAATAGAATAGAGAACTCTTTATTGGTATCACAATAAGTACAGAAAACAATAAAATCAAATATTAAAACTAGAAAATGTGTAACAATTGGCGGCCTTATCGCTCAGAGTGATCTCTTCCAGGCAACCATGCGGTGACAGGACTTATACTAAGATGCTGGAAGAACGGTGGTTTCACATTTTAAACTAATTTAATTTAGATTTGATATTAACTTTTTTGTCGATTAAGTTTCTGAAAATTTACAAAGTGGGGATGGGGATTGAAAACTTAAAAAATCCTGTGTCAAATCCTGATACTCCCGAGGTGAACATCTCGTCGCTGGTGATAGTTGCGTATAAGTGATAATCTATAATAAAATCAATGCGATAACTTAATTATTTTTGGTATTGCTGAATTTAATTCAACAACACTTCTTTTGACGACAATAATAAATAATAGCCTCCTATTGATAAAGAACCAAACATCAGTATGATTAGCTGGATTTTAACTAAAAGATTATCTGTATCATTTGTCTGGTCTTTTGTTCGTCGTAGCGCCCCATCGTCGGCTGTCTACGACATAAATAACTATCGAAGTCCTCAGATACCGCACTGTTATCGCTATGAACACTCAACAAACAAACTTATACCCTTGTCGCTATAACTAAATTCCAATCCATTATTAACAGCTCAACAAATGTGGAAACATTTATAAGGACAGAGTTCTTATGTGTCTACGTATTCTGGTCCTTCAGGTCCTCGCATCTGTTTGTCAGTTAACATTAGACAAATGTGCCACCCGTACTGCTACTTCGAACTATTGAGTCTGAGACAGGTCTTTATGTTTCGGGAATTGGTAACTATTTGAAATATGTTTAGCTACAACATGTAATTAGGGCGAAAAAAGCGTAGGACTTAACTCATTCGAAGTGTTGACATAGGTTAACGGTCGAAGAAATGTGGGGCATTAAAATTCCGATTCTAATAAACTTTGTATTCGATTAGCGTGGTGAAACGATGACCTTTGCTACAGATAAGATCTTAGAGTCGCGGGAAACTGAGCTTATTGAATAGCTAAAGAGAGCCAAAGTCGAAAATATTGTCGCACATAATTCAACTCCCACCGATGATTTTCATGATAGAGAAATTCGAACGAAGGTTTTGATGAATAAAAGGATTTAAAGAAAGTAAAAGTAGTTTCCACAAAAGTGTCGTATATTAGTCCTAGTTTACAATCTCGAGTAACGATGCGCGCGTGCCTCGACCCTGTCCATTTATCACGGTCGTATTTTTACTTGTTGGTCCGCGTCGGCTGTCGACAATCATGTCGTCATTACCATCTAGCCCGCTGTTACCATCACCCCGTATATAAATTGTCATCACCGCCGGTGGTACGTCTCGTCCGATCTTCACTGTAGGTCGTTGATATTGTCTTTGAAGCATTTTTGTCGAATACTTTTTTGTCGAATTTTTTGTCGAAGCGAAAATTTAAGCGAACGCTATAATTTTCGCTTGAAGCGAAAGAGATCGATTTTTTAATTATAATTTTAAATTAGTGTAGTAAGAAGGCAATTCAATGTCATCGGTTGCAACACTTCCATCTCTAAATTTGTCACGTACGAGAATAACCGTAATATTTTCTGATGTAGATGTAATATTTTCTGATAACACAAGTACACACTTGTATATTCAAATGATTAGCTTTGCTTCATAAATTTAGTTAGACTCCTAAAATACTCATCAGTCAGCTATGTATGATGTCGTTTAAAATGATTCAAACATGATCGAAGTCATAGCTTGATCTAATATTGATCCATCGGATTCTATGCCATGTTAAATCCGCTTTTAACCTTTTTTCACCTTTGTTTTTTGTTTGTGATTGGATTAGCGAGCGATTGAGACTTCTGAGACAATTTGACCGTGTATTAAGTCATTTCTTATTTTAGGTGGTTCTATCACTGGTTGGGAAAACCTGACGTTGTTTTTGATGCTTTGCACACGTCGGTAATCAGAGTCACAAAGTTTAGCTGTGTCAACAATGTCTGCAAACTGGTTACAAATAATATACGCGAATATTATTTATGATTTATTTCTTTTCTACCGTAACGTTATTTCTGGTTGCTTGTAAGTTGCTGGTAGTTCAGGATAAGAAGATTATCTACTTGTCATTATAAATATGGCTGGTAATGTTATGAAAGCTACGGAACTCTTTTATCTCAAACGAGGTGTTAAGAGTTCATTCTCACATTGTTGACTGTTTGTCTTGTAAAAGGCTAGTGTAAATCAAAGTAAGATAGGACACTTCCGAGTTTGATAACAAACACATAAATATGGCGACCGCTAGCCATTGTCTAAATTTACTGTCACCGACACATTATTATTGGAACTGTGACCCATTTTTCAATACGTCCTTTAAAGATATTATCTTTTTACTCTAAAGTTTACTATGAAAATTATTAATCAAAGAAGTTATGTGAAAATTTTTGTCTTCTCTCTGTCAGATGATAAGCACTAAATCGCTAAAAGTCGTTTGAGTGAGTCCAATGAAATTGTTTTACCAATGTTTACGAGGTCCTTTATTTTAACAAGTACATACATACATACATTCACGCCTTTTTCCCGAAGGGGTAGGCAGAGGTGTACCCAGGACTCAGTCCCATAGTAGATACACCCACATTTCGCCAGTATGTTATTGGTCCCATGTAATAGGGGCGAGCCTATTGCCATCTACCGGGCACAGTTCCAGACTCCAGGCAGTTATTGAGATAATTCCTAATGTAAAAATCCAATATTTAACACTGCCTGACCTGGGAATCCAACCCGGGACCTCTTGATTGGCAGCCTTTTCGAGCATGCGCCCTCTATGCCACCGAGGCAGTCTTTTAACAAGTAATGCCTTAATTTGAGGCATATATTTCAAACAAGTTATGGTAGTAATATGAACTATAAATATTATATAATAAGTCCTTTCAGCCCTAGTATGATTCGCAAATTCTTACTTTGCTATTTCTTAAGCGTAATTTCGTATTTTTATATCTTCATTTTCTCAGAATTTTTATTATCATATAATGTAAATATTAACATACATACATTCACGCCTTTTTCCCGAAGGGGTAGGCAGAGTTGTATCCAGGACTCAGTCCCATAGTAGATACACCCACATTTCGCCAGATAAAAGAAATATTGAAGTTCCAATAATACCTTTTGCCTGATCTGGGGATCTCATGATCGCCAGAGAACCACTACGTCGCCGAGGCAGTCGAGCTGATGAGTGTTTCTCAATGACAGCCTGTAGCTGGAACTATGCCCGGTGGCAATAGGCTCGCCCCCTTATACAATGAACTTAAAACATAACTGATGAAGTTTGGGTGAACCGACTATGGGAGTATAAATCCTGGGTTACCCCTTCGGAAAAATGGCGTGATGT
This sequence comes from Hemistola chrysoprasaria, assembly GCA_947063395.1. NCBI lineage: Eukaryota > Metazoa > Arthropoda > Insecta > Lepidoptera > Geometridae > Hemistola > Hemistola chrysoprasaria. The sequence continues at coordinate 5,655,530 of OX346720.1, read as the reverse complement.
TATGTTATGCCGAAGTTCTCACCGCTAATAAGTTTGATTCTATGACGTCATATACAATCTTTGATTTCCAATATTGAAATACGCTGTCAATTTTCTATAATATCCATAATGATGCTAATAACGTATCGATTACTAGTTGTTACAGCATTTCATTCAACTTAATAGCCGATCTAAATATCGACTATGTTGATAGTTTTGTTTTATTAGAGAGTAGACATAATATTTGGACCACACAGGGTAGTGTATTCGAGACATTGCTTTTGTTGGCATTTATACCTACTACTACTATAATAACAGGTATTATTTAAGTAGAACCTATAACATTAATGCTTGTGAAATTTTTAGTAAGGCGGTTGGTAGTCTACATTGATTAATGTTCCCAAACGTTCACATAATTAATACGCTTGGATCAAAATGCAATCTCTTAGATTATTTTTAACATTTTGTAATTCTGGCGGATTAGATTTCCGTTTGACTAATGATAGTGACTAATTTGTTGAATGTAATTTGAGAAAAATTGGTTTAATTAAAAAGATGATGCTTGTCATAATGATCTTGATACGTTCGCGGAACAAAATTATGCAGATGAGGACATCACCAACAGTCGGATATGACTGTATACGGCAATGGGATTAATTACAAGAGATTAAGCGTTACTCATGCTCCGATCAAAGTTTCTAATAATCCGTATAGTTCCCGTGGTTTATGTGTCATAGGCGCCACCGTTTGATGCTTCTAATTAACGCGGCTAAGTTTATTACGTGACGAATCCTATTGTTGCGGTTTTTGGTAGACGATACCGCTTTATAAGGAATGTGGATGAAGAAATAAGGTTAATATAAACTATTTCATAAACTGTGATGTTCTTACTGGTTTTTTTCTGAATTAAAATTCCGTGTCTCGAGAATAGATAGATACAACAGAGATTAGTAGATAGTGGACATAATATCGGTCGACAATTGGCGGCCTTTAAGCGAACTCTTCTATGTGTTTTGTTTATGTGTTTTAATAATAATAGTAACTGTTAAGTTAACACCGATAGTAACCGCAGAATGTAAATACGAATTTGCCCAACCTTCTATAGTATTGCGAACCGGAATATTAATATTAAGTTCCTCAGCAATTACATCAAAATGATACCGTTATATTTACACTTGCGGTTTCGTTTCATTCGTGTTTTTATTTTATTGCAATAAACAGCAGTAACTAAGGAATTGTTTGGAATAAAATGCTGTTATAATGTTTATTTCTGTATACAGGGTTACAGTTATTAAACGCAAAACCTTTTAAGAGCGTCGTTTACATCAAGACTGATTGATACCTTTTGTTCTATAACTATTTCTAATTCAATGTTATTTTTACCGATACAAAAGATATATAAGGCAAATTTGCAGTTCTAATCTTTTTAACTTCATATAAACCAGGCAGTTAGAGATTAAGCTATACGCGGCATAAGGCAGTCACATTTGTGACAGAGTACATCCACGTGACATAGAGTAAACGATTGATAGAAGTCCCCACTAACACTAAAAAAAATAATTTCTTAGGATGTTATTGCGTTTTGGCAAAAGTTATAGAACAAAAGTGTACCAAAGTCGCTCTTAAAAGGTTTTACATTTAATAGCTGTAATCCTGTATACTTTATTTTAACAAAGTTTAGAAAATAGGGAACCCATTGCCTTAGCACCTGCACTATGGAAGAACCATAAACATAAACTGGACTGGAGTAGTGTTTGTGTACCTATTATGGGACTAGGTTCTGGGTACACCTCTGCCTACCCCATTCTTTTTTTTATGTTAAAAAGGTCAGCGTTTGACCCCAAACTCACCTGATGGGAAGTGAAGATGAAACCTAAGATGGGTCACGCTTTCCAATCACTCTTCTCTCGAACACCGCAAGATCGTATTCAGGTGGGAAGACGTACGCCGGTAGACCACTCTTTAGCGTTCACTGGGATGAAATTAGATGCGTGGCGTTTGGAAGAAGGCATGATGTTATGTTATGCAAGTTGAGAGATGTGAGAGTTTTAATCGTCCCAGTTTGAGGACTTTACTTCTATGTTTTTGCTGATTCAAGGAGTGTCTTTGGTCTTTGACTACTATATCATTTCACATATGCCATGGAATCATAGTTCATAGCTCATAATTAGTAAAGTTTTCTCGAAATGGTGAATTGTTTTGCATAGTATAAGTAATGGTGCTGTGAGTCACTATTATGGGAAATGTTACGACTGTTCGTCGTGTGGTGCTCTTGCGGAATGAGTAATTATTCTGTCTGGCTTGTTTGTCTGCTATTAATATCTAAACTATTTTACTGCGGAACCTACCGAAACTTATGACTAGCCTAGGAATTCTATTTTATGCGATGACTCTGCATTGTCTCCTATTTTAGTTACTATATCATCATCAGTTAGTTCTTTCGGGCGACCGTAAAGCTGACACAAACCGAGTCGACGAGAAGTGGAAATGGGCCTGAAATTTCCGAAACATGGGTTGGCAACATAACCAATTACTATGAATTGTCTCTTAGCAGTGTAATTGGGAAAAATCGTTAGGTTGGAGTAAAAACACGTAAATGTCATTTTCCCCTAGTTTCTCATATGAATATTCTCTTAGAACTTACACATATTATCTTCTGTTTCAATGGAAAGAACAAAAATAATAAAGAAAACAAAAACAAAAAAAAAAATAAGAACGTAAATTCTCTTTTCGTATATGTTAATTACCTCTCTAGAGCTCTTGTATATTACAGTATCTGTTTGCCTATATTAACAGTATTATTTCAGACAATTTATATATTTTGTAGACTACTCTAGACGTCGACATCATCATTTGAATGTTATTTTCGGGACCTAAATAAAAACTTTCCCGACGAAAACATTCTAAGAATTGGTACCCTGTTTTTGTTCTTATTGAATGGCGCTACGTCATTCTAGAGTCGTTTACAAAGGGTTGTTATAATTGGCTGTCTTACGATTTATTCAAAAGGCGATATGAATAGATAGAATTCAAATGGAGTCACCATGTGTTTGATACAAACATTTCAAAAGATCTTTTTTGCGCGTAGTACTAACGAGTATAATATGTCTTCAATTTTGCGTTTTGTATTGCCGAATAGTTAATACCATAGAAGTAAGTCAATGTATAAAAAGCCCTTTAAATACTTGGAACCCCGAATTAACATAAATTATCTATTTTAAATTCGTGACATAGATGTGTAAACGCTTAGACACCAGAAACATCGCGTTTTAGATGTTTCTTAACACGCTGTAGCCACTTAACTTTGCTTTATAGCACATAATATTCAAAAACTCAGTATTTACGACGTGTGTATCAAAGTGACATTCGATTTTTGGCGCAAATAACTCAAAAACATAAAATGAAGTAAGAATTTTACGATCTTAATTTACGATGATAATATGCCATAATGTTAATTTAATTTTCACTTGACCTTTAATATTACAAGAATCACGAACGATATTGGATTCAAATGAGAGAGAAAGACAATTTAAAATTATTATATTTTATCGCAGGTCAGAGTACGTGTCATTTGAATTATATATTTTACGACATTCATATACTTAAATTACATAATTTTCTTAGTTTCAAATTGCCCTATTTCGTTTTATGGCGCACAATGTTTTGATCTCAGTGTTAAGTGTCGAAGATATGAAAGAAATTGTTAAAACTTGTGAATTTATCTCTATGAATTGAATTTATTTAAACCAAGTTATGTATAGGTACTATGAATTTATAAATAGTGCGAGAAACACCTATGCAAGCACGTTTCTTGGATATACTTAATTTGTCAATTAAAATCATCCTGATTATAAAAAAGCCTTTATTTATTCATTCTGGTTCCGTATTTCCACAATCATTCTGTATCAGATAACATACTCGTAACTAGAAACAAGCAGTAACTCAAACTATTGACAGATTTCTGCCTTGAGGCCGTCGATACATTTACTAGTAGCTAACTTGTCGAGTGGAGCTATCTCGATACTCATTTTATACGTTTATAACTTTGTAATGACATCGCTTGTACAATTTATGGTGTTTGTGGTCAACATCCATAACCACATATGATCTTTGTCAACGTGGCGAAAAATACTAGCGCACTTGACATATCCATTTATATTGTAGTCTTGTGAGTAAAAAAATGTATTTCGCAGAGCTACGAAGCTACGCAATAGATAGATAGATAGATAGATAATACTTTATTGTACACCACACTTAAAGAACCAATACAAAGGATACAGAGAAACTATACTTAAATGTACAAGCGGCGGTCTTATCGCTAATAAGCGATTTCTTCCAGACAACCGATGGATGGAGAGGATTCATTTGCAGCAAAAAGACGGTGGCGTATCTTTATAAATTAAATATATCAAGTGTAAATAATATAATATTGTTTAACATAATATATAATAAACTAAATATTAATAAATATAATATAATATATAAAATAATATACAAAATACCTTTACTACGTAATAATATATACCTACATATATATAAAATCAATATCATAACATATAATATATATACTAGTATTATATACATAACTATTACCTATAATCTTTCATACATGGATAGATAGATATGAGTAAGTACTACAATCAATAATCAAAATATTATGGTAGTGACAGACCGACAGACTGTTGAGTTAGATAATGATTCTTTACGCAAGACTTGAATACGGATAATGAGGGAGCACGTCTAATAGAAACTGGGAGACCGTTCCATAAGCGTACAGCTTGTACTGTGAAAGAACGATCAAAGAAGGAAGTCCTATGTGGAGGCATCTTTAAAGAGAGATCCTCCGAAGACCTGAGTAAGTAAAGGTTGGAGCTGTGCATGTGCAGGAACTGAAACTTGTTCTTTAGATAGCGCGGAGCAGTGGGGTTAAAAAGAGTAGAATAAAGTAAAGAAAGGATATGAGTATTCCGGCGAAAGCGAATATTTAGCCACTTGAGTTTATTGCGATACTGAGAAATGCGATCATACTTGCGTATACCAAATATGAATCGTATGCAGAGATTCTGAAGTCGCTCAAGCTTGTTTAGCTGGTCCTCCGTGACGTCAAGATAGCAGGCATCGGCATAGTCAAGAACTGGGAGCAGTAGGGACTCCGCTAGCGCAATCTTAGTAGCAATAGGCAGGAAGTTCCTGAGTCTTCTGAGGGAACCAGCAGACTCGAATAGTTTACGACTCACGGTTTCCATCTGAGGACCCCAGGTGAGACACTGATCCATGATAATTCCGAGATTCTTCACAGTTTTACTGTAAGGGATGGTGACACCATCAAATTCAACATATGGCAGCGCTGACCAATCTACCTTTGCGATCATCCGGGAACTGCCAACAACCATAACGTTGGTTTTCGCTGGATTTACCATAAGTCCGTATGATTTACTCCATCCCGCGATGCTACGTAAATCAGCATTAGTTGTAATAATAGCACTTGCTAAATCACTATACAGTGCTTGACAGTAAATTTGGAGATCGTCTGCATACAAGTGGTAGGAAGAAGTAATATGTTGCGAAATAGAATTAATGAAAATTGAGAAGAGAAGAGGTGATAGAACGCCGCCCTGAGGTACTCCGGCAGAAGTATCACACCAGGAAGAATAGGTGTCATCCAAGCGCACTCGCTGCCGGCGACCATACAGGTAACTATGAAACAAATCAATTACTGTTGGAGATACGTTAATCGAGCGTAGTACTGCAAGTAAAATGTCATGGTCAACGGTGTTGAAGGCCTTACTAAAGTCTAGTAAGGTCAGTACAGTCAACCGTCCCTCATCCATACCAGAACGTATATCATCACTGATTTTAACGAGCGCAGTAGCTGTACTATGACCAGTTCGAAAACCAGACTGCATGGGGTTGAAAAGACTGTGCTTAGATAAAAAGGAACAGAGCTGGTTGTGAAGGAGTCGTTCAAAGACCTTTGATAGAAAAGGAAGTATTGAAATTGGACGGTATTCAGAGAAAGATACAGGATTAGATTTTTTGGGTAAAGGGATAATTTGTGCCTCTTTCCAAAGAGAAGGAAACTTACAGGTGACTACACAAGTGTTCAGAATATGACTAAGAATAGGAAGGACTGAATTCAGGATCGGGATAATCATATTGCGGCTGATGCCATCACCTCCAACAGCAGTTGACGTGATTGACATTATACTCTTCTTAACGTCACAGACAGAAAACTGATTAAGAACAAAAGGTTCATGCTCAGGAGATGGTAAGGAAGAGAGATGTTGTAGAGTCAAAAGTTTCATCGTATCGTCAATGTTAGATGAAGAAGAGAAGTGGTTATTAAGAGAATCAATGTTCAAGTTCTGAGGGATAGAGTCATGCCGAGATTTACCAACTCCTAGTGAGCGAAGAAATTTCCAAACTTTTGCAGGATCTTCATTTTGTACAGATTTGTGAATATGTCGGCGTTGAGCGTCCCTACACACTGTATTACAGCGATTCCGGGCTCGAGCATACCTCTCCTTATTTGTCTGATTGGGTCTACTTTTGTACCTGGCTTTTGCAATATTTTTCTTATGCTGCATTGCCTTTATATCGTCACTAAGCCAAGGAGCAGGGAGATGTTTAATTTTTACCGCTCTAAATGGGGCATGTACATCGTAAAGTTGTGTGATCAAGGAGTTAAAAATAGCAATTTGATCATCTACAGATGCACAATCAGTAACAGGAGACCAATCAATATTCTCCGCATCATATAAAAATTCTTCCTGCCTAATGCCGCTAAAGTTGCCCTGAAGAATAATTTTGGGTTTTGCTTTTGGAGGACGAATTTTATAAGACAGAAAAAGTAGATCATGATACGAAAAGGCAACAGCAGGATACTGGCCATGCTTAGCAACATGCTGCACAGAAGAGACTACAATGAGGTCAAGAAGAGAGGGTAATGAATTAGGAAAATGATGAGTAGCATTTAGTGGAAGAATATACATGTTAGTTGATGAAGTTATGGATTGTAGTAATGAAGATCTATAGTCATTTTTAAGGAGACAAGTGTTAAAATCACCCATTATGATGGAATGACTGTAAGAAGGAGTAAGGTTCTCTAATAAATTTTCGAAGGAAGAGAAGAAGTTAATGCGAAGAGAAGGGCAGTAATAGACTCCGAGTAGAACTTTTGTTTGAGATAGAGTTATTTCAATGAAGATATGTTCGCCAGCATTTGCAGGTGGAGGCTGTGACGACTTACTAACAACGGTGAAGGGAATGTGTGAACGTAAGTAAATTGCCACACCACCACCACTACTACCTGTGCGATCATTACGAATAAGACGAAAACCAGGCAAAGAATAGGAAGAAGAAGGGAGACATGGTTTAAGCCAAGACTCGGAGACTAAAACAGCATGAAGATTTTTCGTATTAAATGATGCCAACATATCAGGGAAATGTGCCGGAATACTTTGCGCATTTATATGAACTATATTTAAATTTTTCAGTACATCTGAAAATTCATTATCAATGGTATCAGAAAGACAAGGAAGGCTAGAAAAACTGTCAAGGCTGCAACTGCTGCCTGAAGAAGAGAGAGACAAGTATTCATCACTATCATCATTATCGGGTACATTGAACATAATACTATAATATAGGTATAATAAATAAATATTAAAAAATATATATAATATATAATTAATAAATATAAATACAAAAAGTATTTATAAAAATATATACATAATAAACTTTGCTAAATTAATAAAAACTATTCTCTCCCTACCCACCGGCAGTGTACAAAAAAAAAACAATATACCAATATATTATTATAAACCTTGCAGAGTACAAATGCGCAAACTTAAGAATCGTGTGAACCCAAAATGAAAACAAAAAATAATAATAATCGACTGACTTTGACAACTTGTTTCATACTTCTCAAAAATGTTATATGTCACTGTCAATTTACATTGTTCTTTGTTTTGACAACAAAATCTTTTAATACATTTAAACTGGACACTGGAACAAAATTAAATTTTATAAACGCCCAACTCTGCAATAATAATTATTAATTAGACAATAAAAATAAGTAAAAAAATACACAGAGATTTGCGCAGATTTCAAAGTTACTATTATATAAACATACAACTGAAAGAAGGTGACAAGTGACAGATTAGGTTCAATACAATAATAATCACATACCTCCTATAAAAATAAAGAATAACAAAACTATTGGGTGATAAATATACGTGCAGTAAAACATAATAATTTATAAGTACCCTGCGACTCCTACTTTTTGGTAGCCCGTCTGGATCTCCCTGGTGCTGCGTCTTTCGACGCCGACACTTGCGCTACAGATAGATTCATTGTTCTTGATGTTGTTCGCATCAGGGTCTTCCTAACCGCGTAATTTTAGTAATTCTATGAGAACAGTAGAGCTCGTGAGCCCATGCAATAACCGACACTTTCCCCTTTCCCCTAGCTTAGAAAAGCCATATCGGATTTGGTGAAAACTGCTTTTCATTTATTTATTTTTATTCATTGAAATAAAACCTTGTTTTTATTTTTTGTTTTGTGATCCTTCATAGTCTCCAAAACAATAAAGTAAACGAGCCCGAACTCGACTATCTTAGCACTTTTCGTATGAGAGTTCCAATGGCAATCAAAAATTGCGTTCGACAAAAAAATTAATAAGTCAAGGAACTCGTGTGCCAATAGTCTTCAAAATCGGTTGAAAAATAAGACCTTTAGGCGGGAACTGACAGAGAAAGCATTTTTGCCACTCTCGAAACTGAAACGCTTCGCTCGCTTGGTCAATAAGCGAAGAAGAACACAGAGACGTTATAATATTACTCAATCGTCCGGCAGTAGACCTACGTTCGTCTACTGTCGGACTAATCAGTCTATGCTGATTGTGGATTGTAACTAAGCGCGTAGCAGCAATGTGAACATTTTGCACGATAATGTGGCGAATTCCAAAGCGACTGTGGGTAGTCGGTACCTTCAAACACAGCCTCGCAACGTTACCTCCTCGTAAATAACGTACGAACAACACTAAACCTCCATTACGTTAATGTTTTATCGTTAAAACACCTTTGATAGTGCTTTAGCCCTTCGCAAAAGATAATATCTTCATTTTATACACTTAATAAACTTTGTAATATTAATGATGCGGCCGACCTCAGAGCATAATGAAACTATAAATCTCTCAATCATCTTCTTGTTTACTGCAAAGTCTAGTTTTGATTAACCTCGGTATACAGGGTGAATTTTTATACCGCATTAAGACCATCTCTAAATCGGTAAATTCTGGAAAATGTAGGAAGGGCTCACGGAACAGATATAAGATATAATTGGATATATGTACCTAAACTAAATATGTATCATTCATGAGTATACATATTTGAATACAATCGAGAATATATAGGTAATTAAATTACAAAGTACTCCCTTGAAATCGATTTATTTGGTGACCCCTTAAAACAGTATAATCGTAGTTTACTCTTCATCTCAGAACAATATGTGAACATTCTTTATTATTATTATATTATTTATTTTTTGATGAATCGTATGTTATTTTCTGTTTTTAATAGTTATCTTCTTCTTGTATTATCAACACGTCACTCTTACCGCGAATGTTGTGGCTTTATCAAATGGAATGAGCTACTAGAATGCGTTTGATTGTTATACCAATTTTTGTGAATGTTTTAGTTGCTCATTTATTGTAGGTTGAACTTTAGAAAAAAAAAAGATTTCGCAATCTACCCTCTTCGATAAATTTCTAAGGATAAATTTCGAGACGTAACGAAATACAAACTACTCCTAATTTCTACACTATCACCATAACGTGACCGCATGGTAGTCTCGTAGCGCATCTATTGCCTTATTTCTCATTCAGTTTCTGTAACTTCCTCCGTACTCCACGTATTAAAATGTACATTTTGTCGCCTGCCGGATGTGTTTGTATTTCGTCCACGTGTGATTATGACCTTTAACCCTTTGTTCTCTGGGAGAGCGCCCTGGGAATCTCCTGCGCCTTATCTCGCGTTGTATCTTCATGTCGCCTATTATCTTAGTTTTGGGACATTCGGCTGTTGTTCTTACCGACATGTAACGACGGAGTAGTGCGTTCTTACCATGATGGATGCGACAACATTCCGTATGTGAGGTCTCGCCTTTGTGAATGTGTAGGGTTTGGTCTTGTTCACATTGTTTATGCCATAGAAATATTAAATTAAGAAATAGGTAGGTATAGAGTTCATTGTATACTTTTCAAGAAACAAGCTGAATCGTATTAAAAAGTAATTTACAACCGGGAAACCTTTTGGTTATATTTAATTACAATAATGTCGCAATTAATTTGCAATAAAATCATTGAGTGGTTTATGCGCATTTTATATCATGTTCATATGTCGCTGACGTCGCATAATGGTCATGTAAATCTGACATTTTATGGACTACATAATTTTATAGCCTATAGCATTGTCCATTAAAATGTTCCACCGACTTTAAAATTTTAGATATCCACTACCGAACGGTGACATTGTCATTAATTTTGTTTTAAATACGACCTGATACCTTAATCAGTTCCTGTTTTCTATCATCGTAAATTTATACAATTCCAATTACCAATGTGCGTTAATTTGAAATCATGAAATGATTGCGCAGTTTCCTGTTTTTGTATTCGTTATGTTTATTAGTTGTCTCTCCTACTTCGGTGGCCTAGAAGACGCATGGTCGACTGCCGATCAGGAGGTCCTGGGTTCGATCATCAGATCAAGCAAAGTGTAACTATTGAATTTTTCCGTTGGGAATTTTCTCAATAACTGCCTGGAGTCTGGAACTGTGCGGAAAATGGCAATATGCTCGCCTGGACATGGGACCAATAACATACTGGCGAAATGTGGGTGTACCTACTATGAGACTGAGTCCTCTGCCTACCCCTTCAGGAAGAAGGCGTGATTGAATGTTATGTTATTAATGGTATGGTTGCATTAGATGGCTCAAAGGTTCTTATCTATTTTTATAAACAAGAGAATAAAATATTATTTCAACTTATTATCTCTCTTATTACTCATTACTCTATATTGTTAAAGCTTCAATAACGACACTTAGTCCGTAGTATATAGCGCAGCCGGCAGCCTTGTGTGAAAATTGTATCCAATTTGTCAGACAAGTAATCCTAACTTAGTTGCTATTAAATCTTTGGCCGCAGTTTCCCACTGGAAACCTCTGGATATTGTCAAGGGCAATAATAATAGCTGCGATTCTCTCACAGTGGGACTGGTAGCCAGTACATAAACCTGGTGGTTACATAAATTTCCCGGAGCACAGAGGGACCGCGGCGGCATGCCGCATGAAAAATATCCGGATTATAGTCAGGAGCGATCTCCGCCTAGATAACGCGACTAGACATAAATTATCTCACAAACCCAACGCACCACTAATATTAAATAAGAAAACATGTAATTCACTATAGCACCGATCTGGCCCGCGTGTAATAAAATACAAATTTTTGACAGATTTTAAATAATGACGTCCGCATTCGCCCAGGAAATGCTTAGAAAGCAGATGTGCTTACAATTTGTTACTTTAAAGTCGCTCAGTGACCGTGTACAACATTGCGCGGTGAAGAATTATGACAATTATAATAGTTTTCAATATGTTGCAATATGCTGTGTATAACCTAAAGTTGAATTAAATATCATTTTTGTTTGTTGAAAGTTGTGTAGCTCTACTTAGCTTATTAGAATCTTCTAGGATTGTTCAATCTGTCTCGATTTTCAATCGAAAGTCGTAGCGATTTTCCTTATTAGATATTTTAAACTAAGTTCTTGGAAAGGCTTCTTCATCAAGAGCTATTAAATGTGCGTCAAACGAAGACTAGTATATTTTCTCAACCACTTCAAACATAGCTAGCACACACTCTAGTGTTTCTTTGAAACTATTTGCATGTTATATCGGTACAAAGCTCTTTTGTATCATCACGACGTCAATTAGCATAATTGAATGAATATTATGTTTTTAAATGCGAGCATTCATCCAGATGGGTGTTTGTTACTCCTTCGCGCCAAAATTACTAAATTGACTTTACTGTGCTGCAGCTAAGATTCAGAAATCAATACTTAAAACGTTTTCATACATTTTCAGCAAATGAAACTGCCTTGAATGAAACTGGGCCTTTCATAAACAAATTATATTCCTGCGTTCTGCGGTTTCACTCTCGATTACAAATACTGTATTGTCACAGATCATAGGTTTTAGGTTGTTACAAAAGGTTTTTTAGATCGTGTACAATTTACCTTAAATCTGTTGTGCGGCTTGTCTTGACTTAGTTATGTGGTATTCCAGGGTCTAAGCTACCAAGATACCAAAGGCTTCTGTCAACTTTCTGGCCTTTGGCCACGAATGAACAGACTTGTGACGGATATGAATATTAATAATTAAATAAAATAACACTTTTTAACCGGTAATATATCACAAAAGTAGTAACCGAAAAAATCTTAAAATTAAATGTAAAACGATATTATCAGAGTTACTATTCGAAAATGTTCCGCCATGCCAACGTAGTTCGCTTCAACCTAAAAGTTTTTATTCGATTGTTATTTTTTAATTGAGTACTATTATGACCAAACTTTTTTCATCAAAACTTCATAGGTGCTATTGAGAAATAAAACTGTCATGGTGGCTCCTAGTATTGTTGTCAAACGCGGATATTACATTTACTTTTTATGTTGTCACTTTTTTATCTTTCGGTTGGCTACAAAAATATTCAATGAAAATTCGTTTGTTTTCAACAAACGAGAAAGATTTTGACTGCTTCGGTTGCGTAGAGGACTGCTTCGGTGGCGTAGAGGCATGCTCGACTGCCAATCAAGAGGTCCCGGGTTCGATCCCCAGGTCAGGCAAAGTGTTAAATATTGGATTTTTCCATTAGGAATTATCTCAATAACTGCCTGGAGTCTGGAACTGTGCCTGGTAGATGGCAATAGGCTCGCCCCCTATTACATGGGACCAATAACATACTGGCGAAATGTGGGTGTATCTACTATGGGACTGATTCCTGGGTACACCTCAGCCTACCCCTTCGGGAAAAAGGCGTGAATGTATGTTATGAGAAAGATTTTTTGGTATAATTGTCTTGTTGTTGTTGTCCAGGAGTGGACATTGAGCTTTCAACCCAATTCATTAGGTAGTTTTTGCGTGACAGAGTAACAAACATCCATCCATCCATCTATCCATCCATCCATCCTCACAAACTTTCGCATTAATATTACTAGCTGAGCCCCACGGTTTTACCCGCGTAGTCTTCGTTCCCGGAATATCGTGATAGAAAGTACTTTTTGTGTTATCCCAGGGTCTAAACTATCTTTATACCGAATTTCAGCCTAATCGGTTCAGTAGTTTTGCCGTGAAAGAGTAACAAAATCCATCCATCCATCCTCATAAACTTTCGCATATACCTTGTTACGTCTGCACTCGCCCCATGGCGTTGTTATGCAACCTACTTTTAATAAAATACATTCGCAACTGTCATCGGGGCCTTTCGTCATAAAATCGTCGACTGGACCGCCGCGCGTTATCCTAACTTCGGTCTCGCGTCGGCAAACCCTAGGAATAAGTTAAATTTTAAGGACAACCTTTGTGGAACTGGAATAAACGCTTTTTATACACATATAAAAAACACAGCTTTCATTTGCATGGACAATTAACGTAATTGGCGCAGTCGCAGTGTTTGATTTGGACTCAGTGCAGTGCAAGTGAAAAGTATTCATCGAGAAACTTTTGTGCGTGCTGGGGACACTTCAACCGAACCTACAAGTGGTCTATGCAAGTGTAGCTGCCAAGGCGGAACCGGGAGCATCCAAACTTCGATGAGTCACCTCACCGCTGCCGCTGCAATGTGAATGTGAGTTGCACAACCAACGGCAGATCTCTCGCATCGCGCTAAGAGACGCTTTAAGAAACTTAGATTTAGAAAAAAGTATTTTTGAAGAATCAGAAATTATGGAAACTAATAATAATTGTGAAGATTTAATTAATAAGATAGTTAGGACTTTAAAATTAGTACCTGAATTTGATGGGAATCCAAATAATCTCATTAGATTTTTGAATATGTGCGATCAACTAGTACTTACCTATGTCAATCCAAATCCGGGCTTTGAATTGTCTAATTTAGCAGTTTTCAATGGAATTTTAAACAAACTTACGGGTGCTGCAAGCGAGACCTTGAACACCCCAGGCATCCCGTCATCAACCGCAACTGCATCATCTGGCGACGGAGAGGCTAATCATTCCTCATCTAGCTTATCTGCCCATAAGATTCGAATGTTGTGTAGGTCCCCAACAAACACTGTCCATATAAGTGACCTAGAACCTGTAATTTATTACTTACCCCATGACGAAACATTCATACGAAATCCAGCAGCTGACAGACAAAAGTTAGCCCCCTGTTTTACACAAGACAATGTCGTCACTAACCTACCGGTTCACATATACACTAGGAAAAGATCTAGGAAAAGAGGACCCGTGGCGAAAAATCAACTGAAGCGGCAACGTCAAGGGCAGGATTCTAATTTATACAAGCTCAAGAGATCCAACTTAAGAGCCTAGCCGAGCCTTATGTTTCGAAAATACATTAAAATTTTTGACGCACAATCTAAACTTATATATTTCTTAAGAATTTTCGGTTCAACAAAATCAAGTACTTACTAAGCAATTTAACTCTAAATCAGCATAAACTAGATAGGGCTCTCGCCTACGTCTTAAACGTGACGATATCGGACAGAGAGCGTGTATTAAGATTCTCCCAATTTGCGCAACTCTTTGTTATACTTAATGATAACCTCGATGAGTTGTGCGATGAAATTATTAGAATAGAGAACATTTTAGCATTTAGCTGCACTAGATCATTGCACCACTCTATTTTATCCATCTTAGATTTAAAACTAATGTTAAGCAAATTGAGGAAAATATATAACCCTGATGAGATTTTGAACATTAAATTTTTTTTTAGACATTAGATATTACTATGATATAATTAGCTTAGGAACCTATTATTCTGATAAGAAAATTGTGTTTGTCCTGAAATTTCCCATAAGCCTCAAACTAACATTTGACCTCTTCCGACTCTGTCTTTTCCAAATATAAAAAAATGAGGTCATTCTTTCTCCTTACCCCTACATAGCTTCAAATTCCAAAGAATACGTGTACATAGAGGCTGAATGCCCGAAGGTAGACAGCGTGCGTATCTGCGAGCCACGTCTAGGACATCATATCAGAACAGATCCTGACTGCATAGATAAACTAATCCATTCACAGGAGATAGATGAAACGTGCCAAGTCACGCCTGTCTCTCTGAACAAGGAAGCTCTAGTGGAGCTAGACAGTCAACATTACATCGTGTCATTCCCGAAACCCACGAAAGTTCAGTTATCCTGCGGACAAGAAAAACATCATTTACTAAAGGGCAGCTATTACACAACGATCCCGAAATCTTGCAAGTTAAAATCACCGGAATTCACTTTGGCAAACATCGATGACAAAGTTAACGGAATTGGTGTCGAAATCATCGCTCTACCGGCAAGCATAAATGATTCTCGCAAACTCGGAACAACTTACCACCTGACTTCTACGAATCTTGACTCTTTGCACAACATTCAACACCAAATCGGACGAGAGACACCTGTGCAATATGTCGAAATTCCGCCCAACTCTGACAATGTTATCTACCATACGACTATATCACTTTATGTCGTAGTCATTGGAATCCTTTTCGCCTCTGGACTATTATACTATCTACGGAGATGTCGTACCAGGAAAATTCACGTTACCGACGCACCGATCAAAGAAGATATAGAGCTGCCAACCCGAGAAAAAAGAGCCGCCACATTTGCGCTAGATATGAGCAAATAGTGTCTCATCTAAGGGGAGAGATGTTACGTCTGCACTCGCCCCATGGCGTTGTTATGCAACCTACTTTTAATAAAATACATTCGCAACTGTCATCGGGGCCTTTCGTCATAAAATCGTCGACTGGACCGCCGCGCGTTATCCTAACTTCGGTCTCGCGTCGGCAAACCCTAGGAATAAGTTAAATTTTAAGGACAACCTTTGTGGAACTGGAATAAACGCTTTTTATACACATATAAAAAACACAGCTTTCATTTGCATGGACAATTAACGTAATTACCTATATAATATTAGTAAGATAACATAACATAACATACAACCACGCCTTTTTCCTGAAGGGGTAAGCAGAGGACTCAGATCCAAGGTACACCTACATTTCGCCAGTATGTTATTGGTCCCATGCAATAACGGGCGAGCCTATAGCCATCGATCGGGCCCAGTTCCAGACGCCAGGCAGTTATTGAGATAATTCCTAATGATAAAATCTAATGTTTAACACTGTCTGACTTGGGGATCGAACCCGGGATCTCATGATCGGCAGTCAAGCTTGCGCCCACTATGCCACCGAGGCAGTCATATATTAATAGATTTGTAATATTAGTAGAGCGCTTTTAAGTAAAATTCATCTCACATAGGTCAATAATATATAATTATTATATCAATAATCACTGAAAAGTATTCTAATGTGTAACACACATATACGCTCTCGCAAATAAGCTTTCGTATGTATAAAATGAGCGGAATAATACAAGAAATCTCCTAATATTTTTGTAGACCTGATGAAAATGTCAAATGCACAATGCCATATAAAATGAACTTTGACCAATTCCATCAATTAGAATTTACGTATATTTATTCCAATCAATTTTCCATCCAATAATAGATAGCACAACTTTAAAATAAACGTTGCGTGCGCTAAGGCAAGATCCGGCTTAAATTAGGAATCTTTGAAAATCACGCGAGAATCAGGAAATAGAGTCGAACGTCAGGTGAGACTCCTAACAATCGGTGTAAACTTATGCATAGTTAAACTGTTTACTACATGGCGCCACACGTCGCAGCCAAACCAAATTGTACATTGGAGTGAAGAACAATTCTGTGAAAATACCACTTCGACGCTGTGTAGTTCTATAAAGCTATGCTAGTATATATGTTTGAGGTGCTCACACAAAACGATCATAAACAATTCGTTTAATGGTTTCTGATAAAACTGAAATAAATTGTTAAGGCATACGTATGTATATGTATGTGTAGGGTTCCATGCCTATATACCAAGAACATACAGCGCAATTTATTAGTTTCTTGGTCAAAGTATGGAAATATAAAAGTATAATGGTAAAATGGCCATAAGTTTTGATTGCGACCTCGAAGTATGATTTTTTTTTAGTTTTTAGTTGATATCAATTTCAACTAGATACCTCCACGCGTTCCCTTTAAAAAAGTCTTGACAGACAGACAGACGGACAACAAAGTGAAGTGATATAACCTATAAGAGATCCTTTTTCCTTTTGAGGTACAGAACCCGAATACGAAAATGTGCTAGTTTAGCTTTATAAAATATCTGTTTGTACAGAACCAAAGAATAAAAAAATCACTTACTGGAACTTTGAATACGAGTCACGGTCTATTAAACATTAGGCATGGAGCAAGATCTTAGGGTTATATAATTTTTTGGTAATTTTTATAAGCGTGATTTTGGGTTTTCCCTACTATTTACTGTAATTTACTTCAATAAATAGCACTTTAAATGCATAATTGTATGCTGCAATGGCTTATTTTGCACCCTTTTTAATGGCCACATTGAAGATGATGATAAGAGGTCTTTATGTATTTAGTGGTGTCGCCAACGACCTGTCCCCTGAGGGTAAGCTCTACCATGATTATTAAAATGGAGGCGCCTAGTAAACGGTTGCAATTTTGCATAACAAGTCTTAATCACCACGTCTCCCTCGAGCTGTGAGCTCTAATCAAAAGACCTTTGCAATGAAAATCAGATAATATAACCGTCAGACCACCCCTGAAAGTTATTTAAGAACACATCCCAATAATGTGTTGGGGTTACCCGGCGCCCTTCACTGCTAATATTAAAACACATTTATTATGATGAAAACAAACATATTTCACCAGATAGTTCGGAGTCGGCAGAAATGCCTTGTAATTCCAACACGCCCACGGACCGCACGATTTTAAGTGTAAAAAAATCGATTACAGTATGGGCGACACGCTGCGATCGATACGTGATATTTCATCTGTGTCTTGACGTCTGCCGTAGATTCTATATTTTTGTAAATATTCAATTAAATATTTTATAGCGGAATAACTACTCATTTTATAGTGTTAGGAAGTTGTATAAAATTGGAATGTAAAGTCTAAGCTTACAACGCGAGGGGACATTATTGTTAACTCAGTATTAATGTGAACATTTTAACGTTATTGCTTCATTATTCTCACATGTTTACTTTACGTATACCCGAAATCCGAACCTGCAATAATACAGCTTTACCCGAATGCGACTTGAAAACAGTACCTGACTCTGTATTAAATTCAATTTGTTTACTTCCAGATTTATGGACGCTGTTGACGAGTTCCTGGGAAAAGATTGCGGTGAGTAAAATTTTTGTTTGCACGATATGTTAACATGCTTGATTACTTTTGGGCCGTGGATCATGCGCGGCTTTCATGCGCGCCTCGCATATTAGCCTTGCGGTTTTCTCTTCTTTAGTGGCCGTGCAAGTGAGGCGAGCCCGCCGCGGTTTGACGACCGCAGGTAAGATAGTACTCCGTACATACACTCGATATGTCTAAACAACCAGTGTCTACAACTGGGTGTGTTGTTTGTGCGTTTATGGTTGTCTCTGTAAACTCATATGTAGGTTAAATTCATGAATCGTTAGGAGTTTTAGCGTCGTTTCGCGTGGGTGAAGACGCTCCGGTGAGGTGTTAATGCACGCCCATTGCCTAATTGTATTACTTTACGTCTTTACGAGACCACCATAAAGAGTATCGTTCGACCGAATCTTTATAGTCACTAATCGTTATTCCATTGTTAGGCCTCTCGGATAAATATGGCCATATGTGTCGGTCGTCGGTTCAGTGAATCGTGAGCGCAGCAATAAAACGCTCCACAATTGAACGACGTCGCGTTGCGTCGTGTTATGCAATTCATTTCATCTCGGATTAAGCGATCGCTGACAATGATTAAGTTAAATCAGAACCTTATTTTTTAGACATGTCTACAAACCGTCGGTACATAAATGATCGGTTTCGTTGCAACTCAATTTGCTCAGGCCCTCGATGTTGCGTCGCCGGAATCTGTCGTTATCAGTGACGTTGGACACAACATACGATTTCAATTAAAGAGTGCTTGGATTTTAACGATGAATTTGTAACGCGTTCAATATTCGTAGAACCCGAACTGTCTCACCGGACGGGTCGGGTCCGAGGTGTCGGTGTCGCGTCGCTAGTGTTGAGAGAGCTCTCATAACATTGGTTCGTCAATAAGTCATTGCAGTCAAAACTAGTAGGTTCGGTCCGCACGTCCGAGTTTATCGGCAGCCACACTTTTAATTACACTGACACAAATCGTAGTTATCGTTTGACTTCTCACGGTGCCGAACTCAATATTCAGAATGTTCATTAAGTTCTAATTACGAATGGGCGCCCTTGTTTGTCTTGATCACAAAAACTAGCTTTTATTAGATTACGTGGGCCGTTTCAATTAATAGTGAGCATGGAGTGTCTGTCGGCGTTTTATTCGGTAATGGTCGGTTATCGGTGTCGCTGAGTAGATTTAGTGAGATGTATCTCGTGGTGACTGGTTCGCCTCTACCAACGCCAGATTCTTGGGCGGCGCGAGTCAATTCGGGAGGTTTAATCGAGCTTTTTACAATGCTATTCATTTTAGTATGGGCAATAATAATTATTGTACATTTTATTGGCTTAATAGCTGGAAACAAGTTATCGGAATCTATTAAATTAGAAGATAAATAATCGACATGGTTGAGCGTCATGCCGTGAAGAAACACTTTATATGCACCTGCCTCTTCATTAAATTAGAGTCAATATCTGTTAAGTCTTGCACAATGTTTATAACCAAACTGAATTAAATAAACTAGGGGTCTGTAGGTAAAGATAATATGATCGAAAAAGAATGAAGTACGGACGTGCTTGACCTGGCGGATCGGCTGACGATAAGATTGTGAAAACTCGAAAAATATGTATCTAAATAATGAATTCTACGAGTATATGCTTTTTTTGTACGTTTACTACGTATAGTGTACGTTTCTATAATAAAATCCCAAAAGAGATAACTGGGCTCTCAGAGGGTAAATTCAAAACCTATATAAAATCTACTTTACTAAAGAAGGCATACTATAAAGTCAACCAGTACATAGAGGACAAAGATGCCTGGAAACTTCTGCATAGTCGCCTCGCGGCACCTTCAAAGAAAACGAATGTAAGCAAACCAAATATTGTGAAACTATCTGTTGAAAAAATTAAGCCCTACAAGTTTCTTGTGCGTTCTTCTTGTAGAGGTATCTTTCCGAACGCACGGTAAACTCAGTACTGTATCTTCATTGACGTACAAAAGTGTCAGATTATGACCTATTTGAATAAATCTGTTTGAGTTTGAGTTTGACTTTGAGTTTTGATGTTGGGTAGGCGGTTAAGCTATGATAAAATGTTCAGGACACATGAGTGTAAAGTCACGAGTGAACAAACGAGTCGGATGTTATGTAGTAGCCCAGTAGCCCATTCTGAAAATGCGACTATATTCATACATCAGTGGTTATCGCGGCGGGATCGCGGCGTTCGCGTCCTGATTTACACGATACGATGCATGCCGCGAACTGAACCGGGTATTGGTGCTCTATTCTGTATTAGATAAAGCCGACTATACATGAAAGGGTGAACCGCGCAGACGGACTGCGGAACGTCGATTCAGTACTGCAAAAATTATACAATTTGAATAATAAGTATTTAAATAATAATAATAATAATAGGGTCCACGGATACAGCGTCGGTTTGTCTGAAAAGTTCAATTGTACAGGCAAACCCGTCAGGTATGGGCATATACCGCTAGGGTTAGCCTACCTATGGCCAACATAACTTTGTGTATCGGTTGATTGTTGATAGGATGCCGGTGGAATGTCAGTGGTGTGTCAAAAAAAAGTCGCACTTCGCGAGTCAATGAAAATGGCAGAAATTCGCCTTGAAATTGCCATAACTATTGACATACCAAAATAACGACACTTAGGAAAAACCATTAAACCTGAACAAATTTACAGAATAGAACCCCGAATTTGTGCTTATGCGACAGCTAATTCAAGGGGTGGCCTGAAGCAAACTTTCACATACGTTTTGTGCGATCATATCACGAACGCAATTTCCAAATCTACCCCAAAAGGGTACAAGCGGCACTCGGTTCATAAGATTGTTTTGCGAATTACTGCTGGTTGAACTGAGACACATTTTGATATCTGATTCATTTTAGTCACTATGAGGGGGGCTTATAAACAAAGTCGCGAACATCCTACTGTCATGCTTTCTCTCTCGAAACGAAAATAAGAAAAAGAATAATGCCGGCATTATTCTTTGGTTTTAGGGATCGGGATTACACGCAGCTTTGGTTTTAGGGATCTTCGAAGAGTTTTAACCACATCAATCGATCTATGGTATCAATCAATAGTAGATAGTTTTTACCATCTTTACATATTAAAAATTGAAGTGTATGTTTGTAATATCAAAATTACAGTTTTTACTTAATGCATATGAAAGTAAATTACAACACCAATAATAACAAAAATACAATTTCAAAATTTTAGGCTCATCTCCGAAGCGGCTGGACCGAATTTAACCGGATGTTCACTGACTGATAGCTAATGTTTTATAAGAAGTTACTCAAGCATTAAAAAAATGAAATTACTGTTCCGTATCGAAACACCGAACAATAAACAGTCGAAGTCGTGGGTAACAGTAGTGTAGAATATGTGTTTGCTTAATGTAAGATATGTATAATCGAAAAATTATTGGCACGTGTGATAACATACCAATAGTGATTAATTAGTCTTTAAAACACTGTAACAAGGAAATCAATAAGTTCACTTATCTTCATTATAAATGTCCGACACGAAGTTATTTGACGCGCAGAAGATGTCACATCATGTGGATGCCACCAGATTGATAGATGAATCATTTTACCGTTGCCTAGATGACTTGCCATTTAACTTTTTACAATAATAAATTACTTGTGGAATTTCTTATGCAGTGTTTATGATTTCAAAGTTGACACTTGCAATAAAATCAATATAGGTAGGTATAATTTATCATTAACGTCGATTTACACGAAGCAACGAATACCGATAGTTGTGATTCAACATTTTACAATTCGGCAGCTTCGACAGCGATGGTCATTTATCTTACGCAACTTTATAACTTATCAGGTGACTTGCAGGCTTAATTTTTTTTGTTTTTCACACTTAAGTATTCATAGTGTTACAAAACAGTTTAATAGTTACTGTTGGTAATCGTTTCACTTAATTTTCATTTTCGTGTAACACAATATCCCTAAATCGTCTCCAAGTTAATGTTTACGTAATTTTAGTTAAGCTCCAATAAATAACCCAGCATCTGTATACGATTTCTGTTCGTAATGAATTGGGAAAACTTTTGACTTTTGAAATACGTGCGACATAAAACGCAATGTCTTTAGAATTATGGTGCTGACGTCACGGAAGAATGAGTTCGCTGGAAACTTAGTGTAAAAGTTTGTTGATATGGATGGTGGATATATCGTTGCATTTCCAACAGTTCTACTTTCAACCGAGATACTAACAAGTCGCGGACAAAGTTGCACTTTCTGACTAGTAACAGTCACGAATGAATATCTTTGTCTATCTACAGAATAAGTTTCTCAACTTTTAGATACCTTGTTGTTTCTAAATTATTGCTTGTCTTATTCAGTTCTTAGTTTCTTAGCATCTTTTGGTCTACGAGCTTTGACATTTTAACTTCTTCGTGTCGGTGATCTGTAAAGCCATTCATTGGCTTTAGTCATCTATTGTTATTCACACGCTTGCCGATTTTAGTTGTTTACGAATATCCGAAGACAAACACTTGCATCTTTTGTGTAAGTTTAGCATCGCAGTTTTCCAATAGCATCGTGAGAAGATTTGACTTTCTTTGTATCCTTTATGTTACTTCTTCTTTTCCGTTATCTTTACATTGTTTGTAGCACGTATCTTTCCAATTCTATTATTGTCGTTTGTTCTTTAACCAACTGGGCAAAATAATAAACTACTTTTCTCACACTCGCTAGTAGCTAAATTACACTTAATTATTAAGAATGAAAACAAACTATTTAAAGGTGTTTAATGAGAGACGAGACTTAATCGCGCTAAAAACATTTATTATTACATCGACGTTTCGACTGAGTTGCATCAGCCGTGGTCACGAGAAGACACAAGAGGTAAATAATAAATGTTGATAGCGCGATTAAGTCCCGTCTCTTTCATTTAATATGTGTTCGAATCGCGAATGTTTAAAAAATAGAAAGGTGTATAACTACTTAATCTTATAATTATTATTGAAAGTATCATCAGGCCTATTTAAATGAAATCAGTCTGTAATAAAAATACCAAGTTCAAGAATGCAGTACCATCTGAACAATTAATATTCTTAAATAGCTAATCAGTCATCCGATCAACGTGTCGTCGCCCACGCGTGGCGCCGCGACCATCGACACAAACTATGTGGAAATATGTAGCAAGTTTCGGTGATAACTACTTGCTTAGTAGCTTTGGACTTCGTCGACGACCTATGAGATAGTAAAGATGGCTCTTACTGAGAATTTAGTTCAGTATTTGTGCTGCAAACTTTTTATGGCTTAGTACTCGTATATATTGTACCACTACAAAACGTAGTTCTCCCGGCTAAATTACTACAATCTAAGTTAAGTTCGGTTCAGTATACTTTTGGTGTGAATTGTGATAAATAATAACCATATTAAATAAAAATCTATTTGGTTTCCATTGAGTTCCATCCGTTATTCCATCCGTTAGTAAACCTAAAGTAGTAAATACTTGACATACATATTGTCCGGAGTTTTTCCTCAAAGTAATTCTGAAAACTCCTCTCAGATCCGACAAAGGCAAACCTGAGTTTACGTCGTAACATTGTTATAAACCGCAGTCACATGAATGCTAGAGGTAAAGTCCTAATAAGCCGATTACGATGCAAAACGGTCGCGTGTAGGCGAATCGTCGTATCAACAGTTGACATCGATATCTCAGTCTCAGTGTAAAACCCTTAACAAAACTGTTAAATATATATTTTTTTAAAACAGGACTCAGAATAAAATATTTGTTTGAATGCGATATAGTGAATGGATGACATTTTCGGCTTCTGCAACGTGTTAAAAAAAAGGTGGAGTAAGACTTAAGAGGGTGCATTTATACGTGAGCCTAAAAAAATAGAAAGAATTGCGAAATTAGCAAATAAAAATTCGACTTTCCATACGAATTTGCCGTTCAGGTGATCGATCTGTTTTGTATGGGAAGTTGAAACTTTTTTTTGCAAATTTATGTTTTTTAGGGTATTTATCTTTTTTAATAATAGTGAGTGTCAAGACAAGCAAATCAAGTGCCTGATGGTAAGCATCATGATCGCCCATATCAGATACAGTGCCACCCCGTGTTTTAAAATTCAAAATTGTGTGCGGCAATGCACTGCGCCTGTCACCCTGAGATATTAGTTGTTAAAACTCGTAACTCGTAATTTCGCTGCTAACATTGCCCTTCAGACCGGAACACAGTAATGTTTGCACATTGACAGCTTGGCGGATGAATAACTGGCAAAGGTGTGGCCGTACTTCCCCGGCGGCCCCCTGTGAGAATTTGGTACACTGGCCTACGCATCGGGTACACCTTGCACCACTCAATAGCTCTTAAATATAAGGAATTTAAAAAGTTTAGATACTGTAAATAAAACTACTGTAAACCTGAACTTGATTTTTATACAATAGCTTAATCTTAGGCAATCGATAGCTAACGACGATATGCTCTAACTCGGATGCATTCGACTTACCTTATCTACTGCATATTTTGACATAGAGTTACCAACGAGGTGAAAGTGAATCCAACTTACGAGTATACAGGAAATAGCGTCTTTACCTTATATTTAGTTGGAACTGTTTATGTAAATACTGGTGGGGTTTTGTTATATCCCCCATCGAATTTAGTTTTTTATTGATGTACATATCCAAAATCAGTATTCTATAGCCTTTTTAACATATAAAGTATAATTTAAACGTCATTGTGTAGCTTTGGGTATTGACGTCAAAGAAATTTCACACTAACAAACAATTCTCATGGAAAATACTAGTATTATGAATACAAACTTACATTAGATGCTTCAAAATAGTTTCGCACACAGAAACGTTTTAGCGGAATTTGTGAATGTCGCTAAATATTGTCAAATATTTTTTTTTTAAGTTACTGTCGTGTTTGTTCGCTATTCCACGTTTTCCGACGACCATTCTATATTTTTATCACTAATGGTGAGCTGTACGCCATATAGTTACGCAATGTCGATATTAGCCTTATACGAATACCAACACTATTATAATTACGTAACGCCCTCTTTTGATACCTTTTGTCTGTTTGTTTGAGCCAGTCGGTGCGGTTACCAGTGTTGGGTTCATTTTCTATAGGTTTTTATTATACTTTGGATGCAGTCCCGCTTTCTATGCTAAGTAACTTACAAGTGGTAACACGTATTGGGCGATTGGCTCATTGTACTGTCAGATGAAATTTGCATGTGAATCGGGAACCACGCGTCTAATAGCATCTTGATTGACATTTCAACCGTCAGCAGTTGCTGGTTCCAAATCAGGTTTGTATTAGGAGGCATCTGTATATTATTGGTAGCCTCTAAGATTTAATTAACATACTACTCAATTTACTCGTACTTACTTATTTCAATGTTGGAAAATATTGTCCATTTAAAATCAATTTGTTTTCAAATCATGGAATGTTTTGGATATAAAAATATACATAAACGCCTTATGTTCAAAATGTGTACTTCTATTTAAATTCAGCTCAAGCATCGACTGAATGGTACTGAGAAAACAGAGTTAAAACCCTGTTCTGTTTTCTTTATCAGTATTTAATTGTAATATTTGTATAATTGAAACTCAACTGTGAGAATGGATAATGAAGTTACCGATGAAAGCCTCTCTGATGGATGGCATGTTTTTTTTGTCTGTCGCGACTCGAGCTGGCATGTATTTGCATGTGTAATGCCAATGCATTACCACAGTAAAAATGTAGCTAGTGAACTTTATACTTTGGTTTTGTAAAAAGAACATGCTAGCTTTGCAACCAGTTAATTTTGAGCAAAATACTGGAGACATAACCAAAGCCCTTTTTACCGATCAACAATATGATTTATCGGTACTTAATGATGGCAAAACCACCAAATTGTGTCTACCCCTAATCCGTAATAAGCAATTGGCCAAAAAGTTAGTCTAACCATTATAAGTAGGTTAGAATTACCATTAGTAGGTTAAAATTAGGTAAAGGTAAAGTTAGAAAATATTGCGTAGATATTGTTGAGTTTATGTTCTAGATGCACAATACTACGTTCTGTGGTACTGTATCCCGAGACGCACCGTGGGAATTTCGCATCTCTAATGTACTTTTTGCCTTGTTTTTGTCTCGTGCTAAAAAATGTTTGAGTGCAAACAGAACTTTTTGAAGTCAGTTCTGTGGGCGGACAGGAGAATGTAAATGGAAGCGATGATATCTTAGTTTCGAATTGTACTCGTATTGTAGAAATGGTGCTAAGCAAAATGTACGTGTTCTTAAATCCGGTCGGTTTATTTTTCGTGAAACACCTGAAGTTATTACTCGAATCAGTGGTCTATGTGTGCGTTTTAGCCTGTTTAAAGCTTTTACGACGACAAACCCTATGCAATACAACAGGCGCATCTTTCTTGCCACTTCAAAGGTCTTCCGGAGGAAGTGTCAAACCGCGGCCACGACTTCCTACCCCCCCCCCCCTCTCCTCTCTTGTAAACTACCCATTGCACCTCCTTTCACCCTCGCAAGGGGTGCGGTGTCAACGACCTCTCGCCGATGTTTGCGGTGCGATTTTGAAGACACAAACATGAGGTTTTTTGTTTTATTTTTCGTCGACCGCTTAACTTTAGCAGATCGATAGGAACTGGACGTTTAGTGTTCAAATTGGATTCACTTTGGATGATTCACTTGCCAGTAACCCTATGAAATATGAACGGTATGGGGTCGATTTAACGCCAGGTTTATGATTTCTCTCGTAACCTGCGATCATACAGTTAGTGTTTCTAGAAAACTGACTTTCTCCAATCTCTTTATGACTATTGTTCTTTCAGTCGTTGTAATGTTGTGGTCATCAATTTTAATACCTTTTTCACCGTGTAGAATAATATATATAATAAATAATAGAGAGTTCTTGGGTAGAGTTGTTTTCATGCTCTTAGGAATGTACCTATGAATGTGAAAAGGTTGTCTGTTCCGTGGTCATATTTTATAGAATTGTTTGTCTCATTGTAGTTTATAGACTTAAATTGCATCTTGTAAACATATGTTCACATGATGTATAGACATTTTTTGAGTATTCACATACTAAAAATAAAAATAATATTTATATACAATAACAAATATAAATTGTAATTTGTATCATTAAATTATCAGTAATTAGATATGCTGCCTACAGATTTTGTACATGTTTTTCAATGTTATTATTTGTTTTAGATGCGTTAATCGGGGTCCATTGCACGCACGGCTTGAATCGCACCGGGTACATGGTGTGTCGATATATGAGAGATCGACTCGATATACCGGCCAAGGATGCTATAAAAAGTAAGTATATTATTCAACATAAAGTTTATATTTTTTTGTTACCCTTTTGTGCATCATACTCGTATTATTGTTGCGATAATCAGTCTTCAGTGTAAAATACGACCTCTGACTAGTTTCTGCTTGCCTGGTACTTTAAGTTAACTCATTCTATTGCTAACTTAACTCAAATTTTCATGGCACTATTTCGACCAAAAATATTATTTTAACATTTGTTTGGTGGAGTGCCGTGGAATTGAAATAAGGACACTTGCTCATTTGAAAACAATAGCCATGGAGTGGAGTAGCATAACCTAGTGTAAACATTTCAATTTTACACTCGTGTACATATTAAGTTTGTCTTGTTCCAGGATTTGAAAAAGCTCGCGGCTATAAAATAGAAAGGCAAATATACATTAACGACTTGCTTGGCAAAAATACACCACAACCATATCACGGTAAGGAGACAGATATAATAACCGTAGACAATCGAAAAGAACTTGTTGAGTATGTACCGACTGAGGACGACAATGATAATAATGCTTATAATGGTAACTATAATAACCAGAGAAGTTGGAGTAATAGAACTAGGGATCAACCTATAACGGATTTAATTGGATATACTCGAAATATCGGAGGACGTAATGATGCATCTAGTAAAGACAGAGACACGTATTTGGCTTGGAGAATGAGGGACGGTAGTAGTCACAGTGGACAAAGTTCACAAAGCTCTTGGCGTAATAAAAACAGATCGAAGAAAAAAGATAATAAATATTCTGATAGATCGTATAATTACGCTTTCGACTATTAACAGTACCTTTACTAGATATACTGTTTTTTTTGAGAATTTAAGTTCGAAGGCCGATTTACTTGATTGAATTTATCAAATCAGTTCAAATAAACAAGTTTGTGTGGAATAAAATATCAAATAACTAGGCTAGGGATCATAATATTTCATAGCGTTATGATTTGTCGAACTTCTTCGGTCTTTTAATACAATAATTATTTTAACTGTATTAATTTGGCCTTTCCCAAAGGCAAACGTCTCCCATTTGTTTCTCCAATTCTTCCATTTAATTTATTTAATAAATTTATGTTATTTTATATAGATGTAATTTGTAATATTGTTTAGATGGTTTTAAATGTCTTTTTTTTAATGTAATGTACATGCAGAAATTCGAACCTTGAATATGTAACTATTACAGCACTCGGATATTTCATAAAGTCAGTCTTACTTAGGTTTCCATATGAGTACCAACTGTTGTGTCATTTCATAAGTAAATAAATAAGTGCTTGATAATTTGGCTGTTTTATTTTTCTCCGTATTCATTAATAATAATATAATATGGGACCACACACGGTCATCTGGTCCCAAACTAGGCTAGAAGCCTGTACTATGGTAACCAGATGACCGATATACATACTTAATATATGCACACAAATGTTTGACCTGGCCGGGGATCGAATCCGGGGACTGCGGCACAGAAAGCAGAGTTACTACCATCTGAGCCAACGAGGATGTCTACGAGGATTCATTAATATGACATTAACAAAATAATTTATAAGATAAGGATAAATTACTTATTATATTGGTACCGCAATACAGAAAAGAACAAACTAAACTAGAAGGATAACTAGAAACTAGAAAGAGTGTAACGAGTGGCGGCCTTATCGCTCAGCGCGCTTCATTTAGACAACCATATAGGGAGAGGAAATACAGATACTGCTTATTATAAAGTCAACCAGTACATAGAGGACCAAGATGCCTGGAAACTTCTGCATAGCCGCCTCGCGGGACCTTCAAAGAAAACGAATGTAACCAAACCAAATATTGTGAAACTATCTGTTGAAAAAATTAAGCCCTGCAAGTTTCTTGTGCGTACTTCTTGTAGAGGTATCTTTCCGAACGCACGGTAGAATCAGTACTGTTTATCTTCATTGACGTGCAAAAGTGTCAGATTATGACCTACTAGCTGTGACCCGCGGTTTCACCCGCGTAGTCTTCGTTCCCGTGGGAATATCGGGATAAAAAGTACCCTATGTGTTATTCCAGGGTCTAAGCTACTTACGTACCAAATTTCAGCCCAATCGGTTCAGTAGTTTTGGCGTGAAAGAGTAACAAACATCCATACATACATCCATACTTACAAACTTTCGCCTTTATAATAGTATATTAGGATTTGAATAAATCTGTTTGAGTTTGACTGAAGGACGGGATTTATTTGGAATTTCGTAACAAATAGGTTCGCTCGGCCAAAACTTTATGACCCATGTGAAGTAAGTCGTTTTAGCTGCGCAGTACGCATGACACCTATAATTCTAGCATTGCGCATCCAAGATGGCTAACTTCACATAGTATTGTATTGTGGTAGTAATACCAAAATACAGTACTTATAAAGCTACCGACAATTTTATTGAGATTCATGTGAACAAGTCTTATTATGGTGAAATTGGTGGATCACGTATAGAAGGCGGTACGTGACGATGATATCGCGATGCCCCTAGATTAGTGCGATGACGACTCACTGGTCTATTTCTTTCCTGTTTATATTCTTAAAATAGCATTAGGATAATAAAAACAATGGAATTGAAGATGTAGGTAGGGTAAGGTAGTTAAAGAAATCGTATAACAGCAAAAAAAAGCGCATCGAAATCGGTCCACTTGTTAAGACGCTGCGATGATACAGACAGACACACAGGTACATTAGATAAGGCATATAGTTATAGTGACAGCCTCGTTGGCTCAGATGGTAAACTCTGCTTTCTGTGCTTCAAACCCCAGGTTTTAACCCCGGCCATGTTAAACATTTGTGTGCATGTCTGTTTGTTCTTTGTCTGGGTGTTATAAGCTTATATAAGTATAGTCATCTGGTTACCATAGTACAGGCTTCTAGCCTAGTTTGGGACCAGATGACCGTGTGTGGAAGTTGTCCTATAGTGTTATTATTATAGTTAAACAGGCACGTCAAATTTATAACACACCTTCCTTTTCCGGTCGGGGTCAAAAGAAATAAACAGAAAAAGAAGCTAAGGATAATTACTAGTGATAGAGACAGAAAAATGTCACATTCACTTACATAAAACCAAACAATGACATCGGAAAGCCATGTAATGTTTTAATTTTCAGTGTTTTTATGTTATGTAAAGAGCCTTACTTTCTGCAGGCTGGAAAGGGCTATGTGATAAAATCACCACTTCACAATAAAACTTCTTAATTTTGGAGGTATGCAGTGAATTTTCCCTTCTTGCCTGATGCTCTTAAGATTATAACAATACGGGTAATTTTATTACGAAATCATTCGTGGAAGAATTTGAGCCACTTCATTATGGTTTGGACCTAATTGTATAAAGATTATCTTTAGTTGAAATTACGTGATGATTGCCTTATTTATATTGTGGAATTTTTGAGAATTATGTTTCTCACTTGTTGGAAGCCCATTGCTGGACCCATAAAGCCTCCCCCATAAAGGGGGTTTTGACTATACTTACCACGCTTGGCCTATATATATACTTAAAATCCCAAACTATTGGAGCAAGCACCGGCACGGACCGGCAAGCGCTGCGTTGGACATCCCCCCACAAGGTGGACAGATGATCTGATACGAATTGCAGGAACACGCTGGATGTAGGCCATAAGCGGCAGACTGGATGGAAATCTATTGGGGAGGCCTATGTTCAGCAGTGGCGGTCCTATGGCGGAAATGATGATGATTATTGGAGCAAGAAATTAACCCGTGGCCCATGCTAGTACAGACACCATGGGACTTTAAGTAACAGGGGGTTAGATCGAGACGAAAACGGGGAAAACTGGTTATCTCCGTATCATGCCTGCTGATAAATCTTAGCTACACAAATTATAATTCATGCAATACATTGAATTAAAACATCAAGTCAAGGTGGTTGCTTTTCCATAAATAAAATTTCCCAAAAATAGAGAAAGAGAATAAATTTCCATTTAATTGGTTTTGGTTGGCTCTTGATCTGGTCTTTATTTACGCAGAACGATATGTTTGGTTGAAGAAATCCGTATGTTTTTGTTTTCATATTTACAGAATACATTAAAATAACCTCAAAATATTTTGTAACAAAACATAACATAACATACATTCACGCCTTTTTCCCAAAGGGGTAGGTTCGTGTAGGAGGTGTACTCAGGACTCAGTCCCATAGTAGATACACCCACATTTCGCCAGTATGTTATTGGTCCCATGTAATAGGGGGCGAGCCTATTGCCATCTACCGGGCACAGTTCCAGACTCCAGGCAGTTATTGAGATAATCCCTAGTGGAAAAATCCAATATTTAACACTGCCTGACCTGGGGATCGAACCCGGGACCTCTTATATTTTATAACAATTTTTATAAATATGAAAAAACCTAAATATGGTTTTCTTCAACCAAATATATTTTGATGTAAATAAAGGCCAGATCAAAAACTAACAACGAAAAACTGCGAGGGAAATTATTCTCTCTCTCTCCATATTTAGGTAACTTCATTTTGTATGGAAAAGGGACCTCCTTAACTTATTATATGCCAGAACTCTAGTAAAATTCATAGAGGTGGCAAGTGGCATAGTACCGCCCGAGGTGTTTCTAATTTATCTGCTACCGATGCATGCGGAGCTCACATGTTGTTTATTACTCTATTGTTGGGCCCTTAGGCGTGTGTTTGTAATATTCAGAGACATAATATGACGGTGAGTGGATTTCTCAATGCTAGAATTTCGACTGATACCAACTACTTTGTCCAATATTCAACAAGGACTCGCTCTAATTGGAAGATTTCAGACTCTGGGGCAGAACCCCTACAACTTTTCTGTGTAACATTTGGATTGAGGATAGAGAGGCCTTTGCCCAGCAGTGGGACAGATCAGGCTTATAATAATAATAATAATATATATATTTTTGTACATAAGGTGGTACTGCCGACATAATTTCCCATACACTTTGAGGAACCAATGACGATGATAGAAGATATATTATTTCTTCATTAGTGTTTTATTTTAAGTACTAGCTAATTATAAAGTGGCATTTATCCAGTTACACTACAAAAGACACGTTTGAAAACAGCAAAAAGTGTTTATCAGAATTATGGAATTCCTTAGGAAAGACTTTGAATTCTTATTTGCAGTTTTAAAAAGTATTTTTTTGTAGTAAAGATAAACGTCAATTTATAATTACTTGTTACATAAAATAAAACATTAACGAAGAAATAATATATCTTCTATCATCGTCATTGGCTCCTCAAAGCTTGTATGGAAAATGATATGCGCGGAACCAACCTTAATGATTTTGGGTTATGGAAGAGCAACCCGCTTTTGATCATGAAATATCCCAAACAGAGAGGATAATTAATAATTTTAACTGATGTCTGAAATTTTAACTAAGAAAACTGGCATTAAATTTAAGGTGTCTAGCTTTTCTAGTTCGAATGGAAACCAGCCATTTTATTAAAAAAGGTAATTTACTTGTAACCACAGCATTAACACTATCATTTCCAGTGACACGTGAGGAATTACAATGTGGTTTTACCATTGTTACTTCGATTACATAATAGATAATGCTTTGTAAGGTAAAGATTTCACACAATCCTATGAAAATTTTACCAAATCGATGTTTTGTATTTCCCTGTTTCCTCCGAATATTATTAACCCATTCTATAAATTTATTATCCTGATATCGTTATAGTGAAGTAACCTATGTCCCTGTCATTTTAATTTTTCTTATGAACTTGGTTTTTTCATAGTGAACTTCCGAAAATCCCAGTTTTACTCGCATGATTGGACGTTCACTACAAAAATTGAGTTTATAAACAAAAATAAAACTTTAAAATATCAGGATATAAATATATCAAATAGGTTTACTGTATTCGGAGGAAACAGGGGAATACAAAACATCGATTTAGTAAATTTTCCATAGGATTGTGTCAAACTGCTAAGAGGTTCTCTTTCCTGTTAATAGGTATTTTTATAAAGACGTTCAAAAAAAAGCTGCGGTGCTGAAAATCTGGATTAAAATCAATCCCAAACTCAAACTCGATCTAACCCTTTCTAGGGAACACTGGAATAATGCAAGTCAAGTGAGTCGTAATAGGACAAGCCCAATGTAAAATATGTTGTATGTTCCTTAAAAGTATAAAACAATTCCGCGTTTGTCTGCCTGTCTGTCTGTCTTTTTATATAATGCTAACTGCTCCTAAACCACGCAACGGATTTTGATGCGGTTTCAACCAACGGATGGAGTAATTTAAGAGGAAGGTTTATTTATATAATTCACTAGCTGAGCCCCGCGGTTTCACCCACGTAGTCTTCGTTCCCGTGGGAACATTGGGATAAAAAGTAATTTATATGTTTTATTCCAGGGTCTAAACTATATATATATATATATATATATATATACTGAATTTCAGCCCAATCGGTTTAGTAGTTTTGGCGTGAAAGAGTAATAAACATCCATCCATCCATCCATCCATCCTCACAAACTTACGCATTTATAATATTAGTAGGATGGGATAGGAAGGATAGTAGGTTTGTGGTTTTGTATAAATTGGCTGACTGAAATGACGGGTGAGTCACTAGCCACTAGTCAATTCAAAAAGGATATATTTGTTACCCATTGAGCTGGAATTTTGTATGTACAGGGGACTTTTCAGTGGTTGAAACCGTCGGGCGGAACTAGTAGAAGTAAGGAGTAAGGATTGACATATAAACTTATCGATAAGTTTTCAATATTAAAGTTACGGTGGCAGCTTAATAAGAAACTAAATCATTGATGGAAAATTCTCATCGTAATGTCCGTAATTCTTTTTGTCACTTATACAACATCAGATATAATATTCTTACGACCAACCCACAAAGGACGTAAATTAGCGTCGCTTTGTTAGCTCCTAATAAAATCTAACATCTTAACTGTTGTTATCTCATATTTTTGTTTTGGGATCTTAACTACCTGGCTTCCGTCAGGGCGTATTTCATGAGGTCCTATGGCTTGAGTGACGTAGACGACTATTTAATTTATGTCCGATGGACAGAAGCGTTTCATTTTAATGTGCTCGTTAGTTAAGGTGACACTTGGTGACGCTTAGGGCGCCATTTTGATTGTTATCTGTGGCTGGTAGTGATGACCTTAGACAGCTTATAATTCGATAGTTTTAAAGAAGTTACATGCAGGTTTTCTGGTTATTAGCATCCCTTTAACGGGTACATAGCACTCATACAAATTTTAATTATGATAATATTATTTAACTTTCACCAACTCTGAAATCTTGAGTAAAAATCGGTTTTACCACAGAGGAGATGAAAGAGATTAGAGGGGCCTTGTGGGCGGGGCCGGCTTTGCTGCCCTCTTGAGCAGACGCTCGTAATTCCGCCGAAATTAGCTTTACCGGCTAATAGTCGCTCTCATGTGGTCACAACGTACGTAGCTCCGCGAAGATAGTGTATAATGCCGTCCTGCGCTATTATAACTTGTCGAAAAAGAAGCCAGGTGTGTAGTGTAGCCCGACAAGGGATTTCTATTCACCGGCAAGTCCTAAAACCTTTAAATTCAAGTGATATTTGTAATTATTACAAAAGTATTATGTAATTGTTAGACAAAAACGACACACTTGCGAAACATATTGGAAATTATACATTGCTTACTACAATACATAGGTTCCACCTTGTACTCGTAGGTGATCGCGCAATGAACTGCGTTCTTTGTGAGGGGTCGCGTGCGCCAAGGCGAAGCTTGAATTCCGGGAAATCCCCGCGCATCGATAGTGTTGTACCATGTTGTAAACATTGTCGATATTAAGTGTCGTATGCAAATGATTATTATGAGTAATATTTTGTGATTAAAATACCTCTTTGTAGGCGTACTTTTTAGGAACAAGTTGATGTTGTCCTAAGGAAAGATCAATATATCAATAGTACCTACAACCGACGTGCATGTAGTATTATAAAGTCAACCAGTACATAGAGGACAAAGATGCTTGGAAACTTCTGCATAGCCGCCTCGCGGCACCTTCAAAGAAAACGAATGTAAGCAAACCAAATATTGTGAAACTATCTGTTGAAAAAATTAAGCCCTACAAGTTTCTTGTG
This sequence comes from Hemistola chrysoprasaria, assembly GCA_947063395.1. Lineage (NCBI taxonomy): Eukaryota > Metazoa > Arthropoda > Insecta > Lepidoptera > Geometridae > Hemistola > Hemistola chrysoprasaria. The sequence continues at coordinate 5,619,695 of OX346720.1, read as the reverse complement.
CGTTCTTCTTGTAGAGGTATCTTTCCGAACGCACGGTAGACTCAGTACTGTTTATCTTCATTGACGTACAAAAGTGTCAGATTATGACCTATTTGAATAAAGCTGTTTTGAGTTTGAGTTGAGTTTGAAGAATTTCATGAAAGTGGAAGAAGCGAAAGCCGTGTATCAGGATATTATCAAGTGAGTGTGTGTCTCTTTCTGTCTGTCTGTCTGTGAAACAGCGTCTAAAGAAAAAAGTTGTTCTCCTCTTTGTCACGCGAAGTAAATACGTGGCATCTACTGTGGTCACCATGTTAATTGTGATTATCAATTTAGTTGTAGTGTGGGGTTTCATCTAAAATTTTTTTTGATTGTTCCGTTTATAATGAAATTAAAATTTTATTTTTAGGTGTCCAAAAATCCAGATATTATAAGAAAATTGTGGATTGAGGCAACCGGTAGAAATAAATGGATTCCTACTAAATGTAGCACAATTTGTTCTTTTTGCAAAATTTTCAACATTTTGCAGAAAATGATTATGAAGTCAGGAAAAAGATACTTAAAACCAGGAGCTACGCCGCTCAAATATATCGTTATAACTTTTTCAGTAAGTAGGTAGTGTATGATTTATACCCTACTAGCTGTGCCCCGCGGTTCTTTCCCCGCGTCCCCACCTAGTGTGAGTTAAGGGAAATGATAATTTAATAAATAGGTACGCTTGTATTTTTAACTTGTGTCATTTATTTACTTACTATAGGTTTAACCCATGTCTTTCTATGCAAGAACGACGTTTTTCGCGGTAACTCACAGACCAAAAAAAAACATAGAATTAATAAAATTATAATAAGTCACAAAATAATAATAATATGGGACAATTTCCACGCAAGGTCATCTGGTTCCAAACTAGGCTAGAAGCATGTACTATGGTAACCAGATGACTGATATACATACCTCCTTATATAAGCGTACTTATACACCCAGACACAGAAATTATATAATAACAACATTACATTGTAAGGACATTGTATAGTAGTCAATTAATTAATTAGTATAATTGGCTATGAAGCCGTATTAGTTTATAACAAATAAATATATAATATATAAAGTAATAATGATACAGTAATTTTATCGATATCGATAATCGACCTTAAGGTGACCGTAACATGTATCCCACCAAAAACATACATGTAAAAAAGGAGAGCCAAGTTCAATACTTTTAATGTTTGGCTGTGGGCTTCGCCGCAAAAAGATTGGAGATCTAAATGAGTGCCAAGTTCTATGCAAAATCCAAATATGTATTTATAGGAACAAAATAACATTATGAACAAGTATCAAACTCTATTTCTTTGCTTTATTGCATTTAAAAAAAAAATTGAGATTTAAAGTAGGTTAGATTTGACTTGGCCAGGACACTTTATTTTTATATTTCTGTTACATAGCAAATATATTGGGATAATTTCAAATATTTGCTCGTAACGTTGTAACGGTTCCAACGCTACATTTAAAAAAATGTTGTATGGGGACCCACCCTATTTTTTAATTTTTAGATTTTTTCCTACACTTGAACACAATTACCGAGCTGAATTTCAAATTTCATCCTTCTAGGTCATCTGGAAGTAGGTTAGATTTAGGTACTATATGTCAGTCAGTGCTAAATTTTACGACTTTTTGACCTTCATAATATCTTTATAACCGTTTGAGCTAGCTTCATGAAATTTGGGCTACTAGATGTCCTTATGGATATAATTAAACACACGTAGTTTTATGTGTGAACGTTAAAGAGATTTTGAGTTAGATAGAAGAGTCAAAAGTGGCACTTGGCGCTGGCTAGCCAGTTCCTTAACTTGGCTTGACACACTGCCGCGAGTGTAGATGAGCTTTTGCGCGTGTGTGAGTGCATGTCAAACGCAGTGTTTGCGCTAGATGATAATCAATAGCAAACTCGCGATCGATGTGTGTATGGTTAATTTGTGTGCGTAAAGCGTGCGCGTATTGGTCTCTTGCTTGTAGTGGAGTTGAGGAGTGGGAGACAAGCGGCGACGAGCGTTCTGATACAAATCAGGAACTATTTCCAATCTAACCTCTTTCATCCTGATCTGTGGGTTTTACAATCTGAAATGAGAAGAAAAATTCGGAAAAAGTCTATGAAACCTGTTATAATTTCATAGAAATGGCTCTGTGACCTTAAAACATGTATGGAGCATTTGGTTTTTTTTGGGATTTTAAAGTTGGTTCGATAGAAAGTTTTTCCAATATTATGAGTAGTATCTTCATTTTCAGAGGATGCTTACTGACTACCAGTAAACGCTGTATATACTGAATATCAAGTCTTAGATGGAGGTAAGGTAGTAGGTACTCTATGTTAGTTACCAAACATTCGTTAACTGCTAAATACTTATGGTTGATAATAAAATGCTACCCATCTGTGCTATTAACAACAAAGTATGACGTTGTTACCAACGTAAAGTTATCCCGGCTTAATGAGTATTTCCAAACAAAGACAGAAATAATATGATATTTTTTAATTCATCGATAGTTTAAATCGCACAATCAAGGTCCAACACTAGTCCTGGCCGGCGCGGCACTTTTTAATTTTCTTTGTTGACTTGTAGGTCAGTAGAGGCGTCGTGGATTCGTGATCAGTAGGAATCGATACTGATACAGTTTTTGTGCAGTTACTATTGATATTCTCTAGATGTCGGTTCTTGGTATTTTCTTTTTAATGACTAGCAATTAAATGTTTGTGATATGAATTGCTTTCAGAAGGAGCAACTTTAAAAAATGATAAGATAGACAGCTTGTGATTGACAAGTTTGTCTTTATGTCCCTACTTTACTGGTCCAATTAAAAAAATCTCTATCGGGTGTTACAAAAGAGTATATAGCAATACTAAAGAACAGATAATTATACTACGTATAGAATGGACACTGTCATCCGCCCACCAATCAGGCCTTCTTCACCCCGCCAGTGAGATTGAGCTCTCCATGAGCCCCGCTTCTATGGGAAATCACCTCACAAAATTCCATGTGTGCAGTGTGTAGTAGGTAGTTATAGCGCGGCTTTTGTATGGGATTGAGTTGAGTGTCCGGGGTATGGTAATACTTAAGGGCACGTACCTACATTACATCTACTCGTCTATATTACTACACCTTAATAAGATGCAGTTGTTACGTGAACGCTTAATAAACAATCTGGAAGCTTCTATAATGAAAGCTAGAACAACATAGGGAGGCATTACTCTTGCGATCCTATTATGGAATCGATAATTCAATCGGGCCGATATTGTCTAAGCGCCTTGGGGCGGCTTCTGGTACCGCTTTAACAAAGTTTATGTAGAATACAGAGGGATATTAGGTATATATTTCATAATATCTAGTATAGGTTAGGTTACTAAACACCTACCCAGAATAGAATTTTACTTGCTTGCAAAGAACTTTTTGTTTTAAAAACTGTATCTAAGCACCTACTATGTACCTTTTTTTATGCCATTTATTTAGCAAACAAGCAGACGGGCCACCTAATGGTGAGCGGTTACCGCCGCCTATGGATACCTGCAACACCAGGGGCATTGCCAGTATGTTGCCAACCTATATCTATTTAGTAATTAGTTAACTGTCTAAAAGTATAGGGTGGTATCGTCGAGAAGAAGCTTTAGATTTTCATTTTTAAGTAGGAGTATAATCTTTATCTACGTAGTAAAAGTCGTCTTTTAAATTAAAATTAATAATAAATTTACGTTTATTTAAGAAATAATTCGTTTATTTTGTAAAATTGTGATATTATTTATACCTTTTATTAATTTGTTTAGCTACTTTGTCCAAAATTTGATCCTGTACCTACTACCTAAGAGCCCTCTACGTATTTATTCTTTGGCGAATAAAGCGATTATCCAACTGGATTGGTAAAACGTATCATCGTAGGTATAACATAAGCTTCGTTCATTCGTTCCAAACACAATTAAAGGTTCCGTCAGTTATCGATGCCGCATTAGAAACAGTGGGTCATGTTTTAATTATAACCTATTTATTAAGCCGCTGGGTGCTCTTTTATTAATGAAAATTGTAGGATCGATTTCCTTTGAGTAAACATTACGTGGAATTATGGTATCCGAGATAACGTTGTAAGCTACGATATTGAATTTCTATTATTAGGATGATTTAAGACTGAAATGCTTCGATATCTTCTATTTACTCAAAGTTCTCTCCGATATTGGATACAATGTAGAAAGCGCTGTCCTGAGGACTTTGGGCACACGTCCAATACTAATGCAATTTAGATAACACGATAGCACTAGTATAGTTTAATATAGGCAAAGTTTGATTTACAAAAAATAGAGGAAAAATAAATGATGTTTAATTTCGCTTTAGTTCGATTTATTTCTTTTAGCTCTATTACGTCTTAAGTCATAGGTCTCGTCACTGTTGGAAGTGGACCCAAAATGAACCATACTTTTTGTTTCTTTTACGAACATTTCTCATATCAAACATTGTTAAACAATATACATAATAATCATTGCCTCAAAACTGCTACAAGGCTTAATTAATCCGATCGTAAAATTTATTGCACATTCAATAAATTAGTTTCCTACCGTTTAATTTAATCACAGAAGCGTCGGTCAGCTCGGTTTCTCACTAATATTAATTAGACGACTTTATCTCGATTTTAATTCGAAATCTTATTCGATTCTTCCTGTTCGGATATCTGTCTGTATATTTTGAAGTTCAAGTCATAAATATTTGAATACCTAGTTGCCTACCATGTCTATGTGTGTTTCTTTATCTTTTTTAGTGTCATTCAAGTTTCCAGCCAATGAAAATAACATAATGCCAATAATTATATATAGGTAGATATTAAAGAAACAGTGTTGCCCGCACATGGGACCTCATGGGACATGGGGATGGTTACCGAATTTCCTTTAGTTTTTTATGTTTTCTATGTTTCGAACCGCACAGATAAAGTGTCTAGTAAGACAAAGTTGCTCGATCTGTGTAAACAGAGTTTGCTCATAAATAAGTCTGACATCAGCTTTTGTAGCGTCCGTGGTTTAGCAGAAAAAGCTGGCTCTTTAAATCCGGAGACCGTGGATCAAATCTCACTGTGAGGACTTTTCACCTGGGCGCTACCTGTACCTTTATTCGGATGGCACATTAAACTGTAGGTCTCGGTTGTTTCCCTTAAAACATAGGGGGCAGTCGTTTGGTCATGTCGGAGATTTTGTAGGAATCTTGGCGACATGAAACTCAGACTCGAGCTGTGTAATTGGGGTAGTATAAAATTATTACTATTATTATAAATTGTTAATTACCCGTAATTACCTACTGACACAATAAGAAGCCCCTAGGTACACATGCTTCACGACCCTACGTAACTTCTAGTAAACGTCGAATACATCGCGGAATCGCGCGTAATGAATTCCTCGTGTACATGTTAATAAATACACTAATTAATAAATGTTTGCTGATGGCGACGGGCGACGGTATTGATTGCAAGTCTCGAGGGCAAGTGCGTTTGCTTTAGGGCTGGCTGCGACTACTTCTCGGAAACAGACTATGGACTGTGGGCTGAGATAATATTTCGACACGTTGCTGGGAGGTCATGTTCGTAAACAATTCATTGCTGAACCTTCAACTCGAACGCGAATTGATGGGAAATGTTGCTACGAATAATGTATCGAGAATGGTTTTACTTATACCTATATTCCTTTCTTTTCTTTTTAATAATGTTTAACTTTATTAAAATTTAAGAGTATATCGCCAAAAAAGTTATAAAATCTACAATGTAATTATTAAATATTTATGATGAGGAATGCTAAATATATTGAAAACTACTCAGGATTACTACTTACTTTTAAATCTTAACTTTTCTGAGAAAACCGGCACTTTCAAAGAATAAATCTCCCAAGAATTCCAGATATTCATTATGTAAGCTTTCAAAACATATCATTTCTCACGTAACCGCAGCAACTAATTCCAAAATATCGGTAAGTGATAGTTCATCGATACGATAGCGATTGTGGGGCAGGAAGCGATTTATTAAAATGTTATCGCATGATCTCAATGCTCGATATAAAAAATCATAGGCGCACGCTTTGCTTGTTACTTTTTTATTAATTTTGGAATGCAGTGAGAGTGTTGCTGGGACAGGTGGATGGTCTATGAGTCTTACTTACTGGGAAATAAAATTTTTCTACAATAAAAATGACATATTATATTGATAGTACTTGGTAGAGAATAAGCACATCGTGTGCTTAAAGTATTAAAGGAACTAGATTCCTGAGTCTAATGCAAGTTAAAAACTGGTAGCCGTTAATCATTTTTCTTGTCGTAAATATAGTGACAACACAATCAAACTTTCCAAAATCCCTTACAAATGCTCTAATACAATTTTGTAAAGCATAATCCTCAGTCAAAAGCTCATGCATTACTTATTACATACAAAAACCTGTAACATACACGTGAAGTAAATCCTCTTTAATCTTATTATAATATACTTGTAAATACGGGATACATTTCATCGGGTCAAATATAACATTTTTCTTGCGTTTGTCGTATGGCTGCGATAAGTATAATCTATTGGTAATTAGATAGTAAAATATTGATCTTTGATGTTTTCTTTGGCTCATTAATGGGTGATCATTCTTGCTTTACGGATTTCAGATTATTTATACAGATTTATACAATGTTTATTATAAGCGTGTAATGACTTTTAGATACGAGCATATGTCGAATATATACGTTTCTAGTTGCAGGCGCTTCCGTATCAAAAACTCTTAAAAATATTTAAGATGAGCCGATTAGAGTTTCAAATTCATAAGCTCAATTATTACATAATATAATTTAAATAAGCAGCTTGTTATAGCCACGTTACGATTCCAATGAAGATTTCCTTTACAAATCGTATGAAAGTAAGTAGGAAAATTTTAATTGTCTACTTTAAATTAGACAGCCGCTGTATGTCAGAGTCACGTAATTATTGTTAAATAATATCTTGTGAATAAAAGATATCACCAATTGTTGTATTTGAATAAGATTGATAATTAATAATTAATCAAAATTACATCATTAATTTGTAATACCAAATTAAAAATTTGGGCTCGTCCGGGATTTGAACCCGGGACCTCTCGCACCCAAAGCGAGAATCATACCCCTAGACCAACGAGCCAGATGTGTAGTCTGCTAAATAGAATGCCTAGAATCGACGCGTCGCAGAAACTATTCATGGTCGACGCGATTGGCGACGTAACACAATATTTGCCAGTGGCTGGCTTCAGTGGGTCTGTAAGTACATTATATTATCGATAATAGTTAAAATATACGTCATATTTAGTACCTGATGACAAATATTGATCTGATTGAATACTTACGTACTTTATTTCGTTATTTTTCTAGTAAATAAAATCCTCGTTTTTTCTTGTGATTAGACGTTTACTAGAAATATAAGAGGACTCATATTCCTCTGTTTCCTCTGAATAAGTGTACCTACAGCCCATTATATCTAAGAAGTACCATTTGACGTTAAATCTTTTCAAGCAATTTTCAATCCGAAATAACTTTGCAATAAAGTTTGCCGTACAACCATGAAATTATGAATTTTATCACAAGATTTACTTACTATTCTTAATCACTAAATTTAAATACCTTCCTTCCTTCTTCTTTACTCCTTTCCTTCAAACTGGCCGACTGCCTCTCGGTGGCATAGTGGGCGCAAGCTCGACTTCCGATCATGATGTCCCGGATTCGATCCCCAGGTCAGGAAAAGTGTAATATATTCGATTTTTCCATCAGGAATTATCTCAATAACTGCTTGGAGTCTGGAACTGTGCCTCGGTAGATGGTAGTCGCCCTATTACATGGGACCAATAACATACTGGCGAAATGTGGGCGTACCTACACTACCATGGGACTGAGTCCTGGGTACGCCTCTGTCTACCTCTTCGGGAAAAAGGCGTGATTGTATGTGATTTTTCAAAACTTCAAAAAAAAAGGCAAAATTAAAAATGTCAAACTGTCTTCTTAGATTTACATGGACTGCAATTAACACCGATTTGGTATTTTTCATGGAATTGTGTCAAATTCCTAGAAGGTGTCGGAACGTCTTCATATTCAGTTTATTAACGTCTTTAATAAACCTCGCGATTTTTGCTGTTCAATGATTGATTGTTTGTTTGTATAAAGGAATAATGGTTGCATAATTTCAGGAATATAATATTATATAGATTTTTTTTTGCAAAAAATTATATAAAACTTATACTATAGCTTAATTGAGTGCTCGCCTGCGGGGTACAGGGGCGCGAGAGGCACGGAGGCAGGCACTGCCGCCCGCACCTCTCCCGGACCCCGTTCACGTGTACCCCAGCGCCCCTAAAACCCCCGCAGGCGAGGACTTAATTAAGCGGTTTACCTATACAACTATGTTATTAGTATGGTTTGATATGTGTGCAATATCCTACTTGAAAATTCAATCAACTGACTATATATTTACTTGGTATGACAAGATTCTTTACCACTGCCGAGGTATTTACGAAGAGGACTGCAATTATTGTTAAACAATACCTAATACCATGAAATCTTGTTTTTCAGCTGCGTAAATAATAACCTCACGAGGTATTGTTCACACCAAAATTACCGTGGTATAATGAAATATATTTCCATATTATGTTAAACGTATTTATTTATGCTTGCACATTCTTCGCCAGAGTTGGCTTGACAACACATTAGGTAAACAATAGTATGGTTATCTATTGATTTACGCAAAAATATTTCTTGAATGAGGAATGTATTTACAGAATTATCTATTTGGCAGAAAAGTCATTGCTACTATTGCTACGTTTTATTCGATATCCTACTGATATTATAAATCACCATCAGATATTATAAAGGCTGGTTGCCTGGAAGAGATCACTTAAAGCGATAAGGTCGTCCATTGTTGACCAATAAGAATAATTTAAATTTTAAGTTGATTGTATTCGGTGTACCTTGGTTTATTATAATAAAGAGTATTATATTCTATCACCAATCTCTGTACAATGTTAAAAAGTTACGTTTGTATCAGGTAAACAAAACGCTAGAGTTCTAACTCGACCTTAGCGCCATCTAGCGCTGTTTTTTTTGTGTGTATGTTTGTTCCGTTTTCACGCTAAAACTACTGAATCGATTGAGCTGAAATTTGGTATGTAGATAGATTTGGATTAAATTGGATTTTTACTGAATTTTTGTATTCTTATTTTCTAGAACCTAGTTGTATTTATTTTATGTAATTACATGTAGTATTTTTGGTCTTCCAAAATGTGGGCACGTGTGAGCGAGAGGGCGAATTTGCTTTGGACAGCGCCTTAAGAATCGGCACCTCTTAGAGGATTTTCCTGTACCTTATCCGCTATGCCACGTAGGTATGTGTTTTACTGAGTACCTATATAACTATATTTTTCATATTATATTAAAATGCGCTCTCTTGTAAAGCCAGATAAAAAATATTAAATTCGAGTATGTTTAATTTAACCGATTCGTTGGACTAGAAATAATATGAATGTGTAGTAAGTTTTACACATTTATATTATTACAACTCGTATACTACCACATAAGACCGTTTTGTATTCAGTAAGTCATCCGGAGAATATCACACGACACTTTCGTTTGCAATTTCATTTTATTGAAAGAGTGAAACTCCCACGGTTTACTGCGATATATATAATATCCTTTATTACAACACAATAAGGTTTGTTTTCTTGATGTTTCCTTGATAGTATTTAGTGTTAAAAGCTTTGCGGTGTTTTCAAATCAAAGTGATCGCGCGATGTGTTCAGACAAACCACAGTTTATGGTTCGCGTTTGACGTCGGCCCATCGCAGACGGCAACAGTTTTAAGTGTTGATGTCCGCAACGAATACTCTTTCATTTTATATTTAAATTTGTAAGTCTTACAAAATCGTACCTATGAAATAGCACAGGCACGTATAAAATAACTCGAATGTAATTTTTTGTTAAAGTCTATATTACTAACAGTTTTTTAAGTGAAGTAGATGGAGCGACGATATACGCGAGGTCGTTGGGAGTGGTTGGAGAAGGAGAACACAGGATCGAGTTGAGTGGTGTGCCATAGGAGAGGCCTATGTCCAGCAGTGGACGAGCGTAGGCTGATGATGATGATGATGAAGTACATATCATGTTGGTAAAATTGGAAAGATACATCTTACAATATTTGGTTTGGTTTTATCGTTTGTGTTGTAACTTGGAAGGTGCCACGTGGTGTAAAATATTTTATAAGTATTTTAATCGCCTACTTCACACTCCACGTTAGTTATACATAAGTTTAAGTTATAAATCACCACATCACATGGACTTACACATAGAATGAAAATACAATGACACTAAGCAATAGGTACTATTCGAAGCTCAATATTAGTTTACAAAGTGCATAGTTAAGAATGATTGAAGAAATCTTAGAGGAAAACAATAGTGAAATAACTGTTAATTTTTATTGGAGAGAACATAGAATAGTTTCGAAGTGTAGCCACCACATCCATGGTGGAAAGCAGAAACTCATCTTCACTCGGCCTAACTCAGCATAATACGTATATCTTATTGTTTATAGAAATAATTATAATTTATTATCCAAATTTATAAAATACGTTAAATGAAGGTTGTACGTAGGAAGAAGATAAATCTTAAAGAATCGTAAGTGCAATAGAGTCGCTGTTCGATGTTTGGAATCTGTCCATATTATTGTCATATAGCCATAATATTGTAGTGGTTTAAGAAGCGATATTCGATTTAAACGTCGCTGTTTGTATTAAATTGAGCGTTACAATAATATGAAGCGATGCACAATGGCATGTCGGTAATGGTTTGAGTCCCATTTAAGGTTATAGTGCACATTTGGATGTAAGCCATACGAACGATGCGAGCCTCTCAAACTGCTGTACTTGGAATTGGCATGAGGTCTAAGGTTGCTAGCATTTTATATTATGATGTAAGAAAGGAAACTGCGCCGCGATTCTGTAAAGTTGATGACGATTTAATTAGGTGTCAACGGAATGTGGCATGTGAACGTAGGGTGTAAATGACCAGTCTACGAAAAAAGCCAAAATTAGCAGCCTTAAACAAAAGCGAGTGAGCAAAGTCGCGGAAATTTACGAGTCTAATTTAGTATTTGGGTCATGGGTTGACTACACTCAACACAAAGGTTTGATTTAAGCTGTGTAAATGGATTACCCGTTCTATTAGAGTATGTCGTATGACTTATCAAAGCTATACAAACCTAGATAAAACTTACCAAGATAATTAAGTAAACTGAACAAAAGCTTACGTAACATTTTAAAATTGTATGTAAATGGGCATCTCTGCTCTCAATCCGGGATTAGCGCGGGTAGGATGACGACGGCGGAAATACGGTAGTTTTGGCACCGAATCCGCAAACACTGCGACGTCGGAACCTCAAATTGCTCACCGAGACGCCGTTACTCATATGCCTCCTCGCGAAATGTCGTCGAGGCACGTTGCAGCGAGTTATTGATTTCAGGATTTTGCTTAAACGTCTGGGAATTTTAATTTGTAATTGTAATATTATTGTGATTGTAACTTGTAGTTTTCTAACAGAATGGGATCCCCAATCACACTACCCAAATCCATTATGGCTTGTGATCAATCCATTATTTTATAGGGGACAAGCTATCGTCGACTTATCACAATCTCAATATTATTATAATATAACTTGGCTCGCCCCCTATTACATGGGACCAATAACATACTGGCGAAATGTGGGTGGTACCTACTATGGAACTGAGTCTTGGGTATACTTCTGAAAAAAAAGCGTGATAGGCTTACCTCTGGACATTAGATATTGTGTGTTATCTATTTTGTAATTGGGTAAACCATTTGGGAAAACTATTATAAATCTCGATCATTATAACATTTTTGCAACCGAATTAGAATTTTCACAAATCTGCTAGTGTTCCGAAATCGCCGCAACAATTTCAGTGCATTCTACATGTAATTGCTGTAGCGCGCGTATTCGCGAGCTTTATTGCCCATATCAAGTTAGTGCTCCGTTGTTACAATACCAAGTATCCGTCGTGCATGTTTGCCACTATATCACTTCAGTGGCTCATAAAACGACGTTGAATTGATAATATAAAATTAAAATTGAAGTGTGTAATAGGCATTAAGCCTCTGGTTACTTGCAGTATTCGTATGATTTTATTTTATGGGCTTTTTATTAGTTTTGTGCTTTATTGATGCTGTAATTTATATAACAATAACTGTGCATCGATGTTTCAGCCGCGTAGAAATCGTTCCCTAGGGAATATCGGGAAAAATAGTTCCCTATATGTTATTCCAGGATTCAAGCTACCTACATACCAAATTTTAACCCAACCCATTCAGTAGTTCTTGCGGAAAAGAGTAACAAACATTCATCCATCCATCCTCACAAACTTTCGCATTTATAATAGTAGGAGGATTATATTAAATTTAGGTAAGACTTAGACATTTTTGTAGAAGTAGGTTTCTTTTGCAGGTGGCCGTCTGGGGAAGTACCACACCTTTGCCAGTTATTCATCCGCCAAGCAGTAATGTGCAAACATTGCTGTGTACCGGTATGAAGGGCAATGTTACCAGCAAAATTACTGAGCTTCAAGAACTAATCTTAGCGTGACAGGTGCAGTGCTGCGCAGAATTTCGAACTTTAAAACACTGGGTGGCACTGTGTCTGATATGGGCAATCATGATGCTTAACATGATGGACACGTGATTTCTCGTTTTGTCACTCACTAACATAAAAAAAGACATGAGTTAAGTACTTAACTCATTGCATATCTAGTAAACTAACCAATTCTTTTATATATATTAGAATAAAGGAAGTAGAATTATGGTAATTTATAAGTTATTATTAAAATACAAACAAAACATTATTGACTTCGACTAGACAGGATTTCCATTTCTGTTCAGAAACTACTCAAGTTTACGAGTAAAATGCCATTTATGTTTTTATTGTTCACGTGGGATTTGAATCATATGAAAACAGAGTTAAGTGGTGAAAGCGAACTTTTACCGATTGTTAATTTGATATAGACTCTGTCTTATAAATTATTGTAATAGCCATAATCGATGATTAAGCTCTTTCACACACGATGGATCACGTCGCGAACATCTCGTGGGTGGTGGATGAAATAAATAAAATAAACTATGAAAAGCATCGTTTCGCGTTTACGAACAATATAAAGTTGTATTGTAGGATGATTGTTTAGTGTTTCAAACTGGACATATGCAAATGAAGCGGCGAGCGATTTTCTACAGATTATTGTCGCGCCTTGGAGTAAACGTCGAAGCGTTAAAATGGCGCTTTGAGGAAGGGATGTTATTTCTGGCGTAGAGGCGTAGGCGTAGCGCGTTGAAATCATTCATACGGCGCTACGCACTTTTACTTATCGACCGTAAGAAATAACTAGCAACGTTAATGCAAAACAAAATTCACAATATAATTGTGTAACAATATGTATGAGTCGGACGGCGTAAGAGTCGGCTAAGGGTTGTTACGAGTAGATCCAGAGGATGGGCAGCAGCGTCCTCTGCGTCAAATTCACCAAACTGCGCTCGTCAATCCGCCTGCCAAGCGTGTCGAGTATTGGCAAACCCTTTATGAGGGAGGCCTATATTCAGCAGTGGACTTGCTATGGCTGAGAAGAAGAAGAAGAATATGAATGAACCAGAATATTAAGTTATTAAAACACTAAACACTAAGGCTGAGTTGCATCAACTGGATCACGATTGTCTGGAAGAGATCGCTTTTAGCGATAAGACTGCCAATTGTAACACTATGTTGTTATATATGCATGTATTTTAATATTAAGGTTAATTCTTGTTTGTGGTGTAGCAATGAAGAGTTTATCTATGTATCTATCTAACTTGAACAATAACCAATGCTTTACCGACCGTTAAATATTTGGTTAGAAAAAATTACGTAATTTATTTATAAACTTAATATTAACTTAATTTTTAACAGCTACAACTTACTACTGTGCCCCGCGGTTTTACCTGCGTTACCCTTAGAAATATTTGGATGTAAAGTACCGTGTGTGTTATTCCATACCGGGTATCTACATACCGATTTTCAGCCCAATAGGTTCAGCAGTTTTGGCTTGAAAAACTAACCTACATCCATCCATCCATCCTCACAAACTTTCGCATTTATAATATTAGTAGGATAGGATAGTATGATTAAGTTAACGGATAAATGGTGCATCGCTTAATATTAAATTATTTAACCATAATAATTATATAAATTAGTAGTTATTTTATAATTTAAGTAATTTTAAATTACTTTAATTATAAAATAATATGGGACAACTTCCACACACGGTCACCTGGTCCCAAACTAGGCTAGAAGCCTGTACTATGGTAACCAGATGACTGATATACATACTTATATAAGCTTATAACACCCAGACACAGATCAAACACACATGTTCATACACACAAATGTTTGACCTGGCCGGGGATCGAACCCGGGCCCTGCGGCACAGAAAGCAGAGTTACTACCATCTGTGCCAGCGAGGCTGTCATTTAGAGATAAAGTTAGTTAGTGCAACTCAGCTGTTATTAAATCATATCAGGTGTAAAGTGAAGTTTTAGCGTCCTCGCCGTCGCGTGATGGCGCATACAGCCTGCGATTATGTGTGCAGCACCCACCAAGTAGATCTCGGAATGTGAGGTCGATCGTTATACAATGAAATTCAGCAATAAACGCGTGCGCATGTCGGTTTGTTTGTACGGTGTGTTTATACTGTGATATTATTATGTTACTTTGTTTCATTTCGCTGGCTTAGATAATGTGCTCTCTTGATTATATTGACCATATAAAATGATTTATATATCAACTAATTGTGCCGCGCGGTGCCACCCGCGTAGGCTTCGCTTTTATAGTTATGTATATAATACTAGTATGTATTATATGTTATGATATTGATATTATATCTATCTGGGTATATATTATTACGCAGTAAAGGTGTTTTTGTATATTATTTTATATATTATACTATATTTTTTTTATATTTAGTTTATTATATATATAAAACAATATTATATTATTTACACTTTATTAATTCAATTTATAAAGATGCGCCACCGTCTTTTTGCTGCAAATGAATCCTCTCCATCCATCGGTTGTCTGCAAGAAATCGCTTATTAGCGATAAGACCGCCGCTTGTACATTAGTATAGTTTATCTGTATCCTTTGTGTTGGTTCTATAAGTGTGGTGTACAATAAAGTATTATCTAGTAGTTGTTATCTATAAAGTATTAGGAATAAAACAAAAAATATCGAAATAAAACGTATCTATGTGTTATTCCAGGATCTACACTGTCTTCATACCGAATTTCAACCCAATCGGTTCAGTAGTTTTTGCGTGAAAGAGTAACAAACATCCATCCATCTATTCATCAATCCTCACAAACTTTCACATTTATAATATTAGTAGCATAATTGTTTTAGTCTTGTTGACTAGCTGTGCTCTCCGTTTCACCCGCTGAAAACAGCGCAAATGGTTCAGAAGTATTGGCGTGAAAAGGCAATTTTTTTGCGTGGTGAAGTTACAAAAACCCATTAAAATATCTACATGGCATAACATAACATACAATTACGCCTTTTTCCCAAGGGTTAGGCAGAGGTGTACCCAGTACTCAGTCCCATATTATATATAGCCACATTTCGCCAGTATGTTATTGGTCCCATGTAATAGGGGGCGAGCCTATTGACACACAGTTCCAGACTCCAGGCAGATATTGAGATAATTCCTAGTGGAAAAATCCAATATTTAACATTTTGCCTGACTCGGGGATCGAACCCGGGACCTCACGACTGACAGCCGAGCTTGCGCCCACTACGCCATTGAGGCAGTCCTATTTTAGATTTTTAGATTATGATGTAATATCAGGTGAGATAAGTCCCAGCGAAATGTAGCAGAATAGCTATTTACCATTAACAGATTCCACAAAAGTAATAGAAGCCAAACATTATACTCGCCCCAAGATAAAACACTTAAAGTGACGGATAAAAAAAAATCTACCTGCACTCGGAACGAATTCTAAGAATGTGAATTGTAAAACCAAACAAGAGTCGAGTTTGTTCTGACCACAGGCCGCGGCAGGCATTCGTTTATCACTTTAAATTGCTACCTAGTAATACAAGTATATGTTAGATGATTGCTGTTTTCTTACATTGTTAAACATTTAGGCATGTGCTTAGAACAGCCGCAGTATACAGCGCAGTTTATTGATTTTTCAAATTCATGTAGATACGTTGGTAAATAATAAATAGACAGCTACATTGCAGGTACTACGTCTGAAAGGATCAAATTTAAAGGACCGTGGGCCATTCGACCGTAAACGAAATCGACCATGATTATAATATTTTCTTACACAATAATTATATATCTCTATGTTTGGGAATATTATTGCGAATAACATTTTCTAGCCGGCAATATAGGATAGACAGTGTAGGGCTTTTTGGGCCTAACGTCCTTGGATTCCGAACTTATTTCCTTTGGCTATCTATTTTGAATATCTTTCGAAGGTAAGAATCGATATTGCCTACATCTGTGAAAGATTAAATTGACAACAAAAAGTTGCTCAGATTATAACGGGGTTTCTATAGAAAAAGTTGCTAATCTCTTCATAATATTAGTGTAGAAATAATCCGTGAATGGCCATTCATTGCCCTGTGAGGCGATGTGACGTCATTGACGGTAACCCTGTCAACATGATATGGGGTCCTAAGGGACTCGAAGCGAGGTCTAAGCGTGAAATAATGCAGAGAACACCATTTGTAGACATAGAATATTATAAAAAATTGATACATTTTCCTCATATCATTACATAGAGATGGTTATATATACCTATAGATAAAATCATTATTGGTATACTATAGTTAAAATGCCTACAAACTAGAAAAAAAAAATAGTGTAACTATTAGCGGTGTAATCGCTACGAGCGATCTCTTTCAGCCAACTGTCAGAAGGGAGAGAAGAGTAACGTTTTGTCAGTGGTGTGACAGAAATAAAAATTTAAATATGAATAAAGTCCGTAACTACTTTCGACCCTCATAATTGAAAATGTAGTATTCTATTCGTAAAATTGCGGTTTCGAGATAAACAATTGAAAACTATTTTTTTAAATCTCTTCTGAATTTGAAATCAAACCTAATATGTTGCATTAACTACATTCAGCTTTAATTTTTAAAAAGTACTAATTCAAATAATTAATAGTATTACTACAATTATATCTAGGAATTCATATTTACTTCATTTTATACTAGTACTTAGTTTCACGATTCGTATTACAAAAAGCTGCAGTAATAAACCTGCATTTATTGCATTTTAACTTTTAAATAATATTTACGTACGTGTTACGGTCTGCACTCGCCCCATGGCGTTGTTATGCAATCTACTTTTAATAAAGTACATTCGCAACTATCATCGGGGCCTTTCGTCATAAAATCGTCGACTGGACCGCCGCGCGTTATCCTAACTTCGGTCTCGCGTCGGCAAACCCTAGGAATAAGTTAAATTTTAAGGACAACCTTTGTGGAACTTGGAATAAACGCTTTTTATACACATATAAAAAACACAGCTTTCATTTGCATGGACAATTAACGTAATTGGCGCAGTCGCAGTGTTTGATTTGGACTCAGTGCAGTGCAAGTGAAAAGTATTCATCGAGAAACTTTTGTGCGTGCTGGGGACACTTCAACTGAACCTACAAGCGGTCTATGCAAGTGTAGCTGCCAAGGCGGAACCGGGAGCATCCAAACTTCGATGAGTCACCTCGCCGCTGCCGCTGCAATGTTAATGTGAGTTGCACAATTTTCTAAGGAAGTTGAAAGCTATTTCCTTTCTTTCCCGTGTCCTATTAACATTGCAAAATTTTCCACCCACGATTTTCTAGGGGTATCGTACCCCAACGGCAGATCTCTCGCATCGCGCTAAGAGACGCTTTAAGAAACTTAGATTTAGAAGATAGTATTTTAGAAGAATCAGAAATTATGGCAACTAATAATAATTGTGAAGATTTAATAAATAAGATAGTTTGGATTTTAAAATTAGTACCTGAATTTGATGGGAATCCAAATAATCTCATTAGATTTTTGAATATGTGCGATCAACTAGTACTTACCTATGTCAATCCAAATCCGGGCTTTGAATTGTCTAATCTAGCAGATTTAAATGGAATTTTAAACAAACTTACTGGTGCTACAAGCGAGACCTTGAACACCCCAGGCATCCCGTCATCAACCGCAACTGCATCATCTGGCGACGGAGAGGCTAATCATTCCTCATCTAGCTTATCTGCCCATAAGATTCGAATGTTGTGTAGGTCCCCAACAAACACTGTCCATATAAGTGACCTAGAACCTGTAATTTATTACTTACCCCATGACGAAACATTCATACGAAATCCAGCAGCTGACAGACAAAAGTTAGCCCCCTGTTTTACACAAGACAAAGTCGTCACTAACCTACCGGTTCACATATATACTAGGAAAAGATCTAGGAAAAGAGGACCCGTGGTGAAAAATTAACTGAAGCGACAACTTCAAGGGCAGGATTCTAATTTATACAAGCTCAAGAGATCCATTTAAGAGCCTAGCCTAGCCTTATGTTGCGATAATATATTAAAAATTTTAACGCACAAATTAAACTTACATATTTCTTTATAAGAACTTTCGGTTCAACAAAATCAGGTACTTACTAAGCAATTTAATTCTAAATCAGCATAAACTAGATAGGGCTCTCGCCTACGTCTTAAACGTGACGATATCGGACAGAGAGCGTGTATTAAAATTCTCCCAACTTGCGCAACTCTTTGTTATACTTAATGATAATCTCGATGAGTTGTGCGATGACATTATTAGAATAGAGAACATTTTAGCATTTAGCCGCACTAGATCATTGCACCACTCTATTTTATCCATCTTAGATTCAAAACTAATGTTAAGCAAATTGAGAAAAATATATAACCCTGATGAGATTTTGAATTTAGACATTAGATATTACTATGATATAATTAGCTTAGGAACCTATTATTCTGATAAGAAAATTGTGGTTGTCCTGAAATTTCCCATAACCCTCAAACTAACATTTGAACTTTTCCGACTCTGTCCTGTTCCAAAAAAAAAAAAAAAAATCTTGTCATTCTTTCTCCTTACCCCTACATAGCTTCAAATTCCAAAGAATACGTGTACATAGAGGCTGAATGCCCGAAGGTCGACAGCGTGCGTATCTGCGAGCCACGTCTAGGACATCATATCAGAACAGATCCTGACTGCATAGACAAACTAATCCATTCACAGGAGATAGATGAAACGTGCCAAGTCACGCCTGTCTCTCTGAAGAAGGAGGCTCTAGTGGAGCTAGACAGTCAACATTACATCGTGTCATTCCCGAAACCCACGAAAGTTCAATTATCCTGCGGACAAGAAAAACATCATTTCCTAAAGGGCAGCTATTACACAACGATCCCGAAATCTTGCAAGTTAAAATCACCGGAATTAACTTTGGCAAACATCGATGACAAAGTGACACGGAATTGGTGTCGAAATCATCGCTCTACCGGCAAGCATAAATGATTCTCGCAAACTCGGAGCAACTTACCACCTGACTTCTACGAATCTTAACTCTTTGCACAACATTCAACACCAAATCGGACGAGAGACACCTGTGCAATATGTCAAAATTCCGCCCAACTCTGACAATGTTATCTACCATACGACTATACCACTTTATGTCGTAGTCATTGGAATCCTTTTCGCCTCTGGACTATTATACTATCTACGGATATGTCGTACCAGGAATATTCACGTTACCGAGGCACCAATCAAAGAAGATATAGAGCTGCCAACCCCAGAAAAAAGAGCCGCCACATTTGCGCTAGATATGAGCAAATAGTGTCTCATCTAGGGGGAGAGATGTTACGGTCTGCACTCGCCCCATGGCGTTGTTATGCAATCTACTTTTAATAAAGTACATTCGCAACTATCATCGGGGCCTTTCGTCATAAAATCGTCGACTGGACCGCCGCGCGTTATCCTAACTTCGGTCTCGCGTCGGCAAACCCTAGGAATAAGTTAAATTTTAAGGACAACCTTTGTGGAACTTGGAATAAACGCTTTTTATACACATATAAAAAACACAGCTTTCATTTGCATGGACAATTAACGTAATTTACGAAATAACGTGTCTTGGATTATGTAAATATTTACATTGTATTCTTGTTCATGACGAATGACGATATCTGCGGTTACATTAACAAGTACGGGAGAAAGTCATTCAAAAATATATATATATTTTTTTTAATCACACGAATAGATCGCATCTTCTAATATAATTTTTAATTTAAAACAAAACGCAGTAATCGCGATTAATGCACTCTTCATTACGAGGGCAGCGTTAAATATAGAGTTAATAATAAATATATATAAAGGACTTCTTTAGCATTGAAACAACACAACATTATGAAATAAAACGAGTAGTACCTATGTTCTATGTAGGTAACGTAATAAATCTAGATTTTCCCGGGTTTCCATAAATCTTCGAGAAAAGTTTTACAAAGTAATAAAAAGTAGACAGATAAAATAACTGTTATTCCAGATAGCTCTATTTTTAGATACGTATAACGACATTAGTAGATGTTTATATTCCACAAAACATCCTTCGTGGTTTTAGGTATTAAGACAGTGTGTTAACAGTAAAGAAGCTTCATTTATTTTGTTGCGAAAAGTAATAAATGTTTTTTTTTCGGTCCAGTACCAACATTCTATTACCAATGGTAATAGTATATCGTTTAAGGTAATACTTATCAATAAAAATCTTTTTACTATTTTATTTTGTGAAGAGATTTTATGATAACACCATCACGCCTTTTTCTCGAAGGGGTAGGTGTGCCCAAGGCTCAGTCCCATAATAGGTAGGTACACCCACATTTCGCCAGTATGTTATTCGTCCCAGCGGGCGAGCCTATTGCCATTCACCGGACACAGTTTCAGACGCCAGGCTGTTATTGAGGTAATTCCTAATGGAAAAATCCAATAACACTGCCTGACCTGAGGATAGAACCCAGGACCTCATGATCGGCTGTCGAACTTACGCCCACTACGCGACTAAGGCAGCTGAGGAGATTTTATTATATTTTCTCGAATTACAGATACGAAATGACATCACCCGCATCTTCCTAATGTATCTCACTGTAATAATAAAAATAAAAGAGGTGATCCATTGGCGAGCAAAATCGTTGGAACATCAACGAGCCGGCGAACCAAAGGTAAAAACCATTAATGGAGCACCTACAAAACCGCGGTTTTAAAGTCTTCCCGGACTCTTTTAAAGTTCTGGTAAGCTTGTTGACGAACCAACGGTTTTACTCGCCAGTGGATCACCCCTTTAATAATAGGTGTCGTCTTATTCCATTCATGTCTATATCATCTGTCATCTCTGCGTCTACACAAAGTATGTAAGTTATGAGTAAGTACTCATATCCTTCTTTACGTATTTCATCTAAGTCTTTATATGGCGTCTCCTTCTTACAATTACATACTTACATGCACGCCTTTTTCCCGAAGGGGTAGGCAGAGGTGTACCCAGGACTCAGTCCCATAGTAGATACACCCACATTTCGCCAGTACAATTACAATTCCAATTCCGTACACTTACAATTCCGTGTACATTTATCCCATTTCATCAGTCTTCTTTAGCCACATGACGTCATACCTTGTTCCATATTCTTGTGCCAGGCTAGTCTTCCACTATTACCTTTTTCAGTCACTTCAGACGCTACTTTCAGATCTACTATACTGAACTTTATTAATATTCTGTGGATAGTGGGCGGGCTGTGGGGGTACGATCCCAGTCAATGGAAAGTGTGTCGGCGACCGAGCCAAAGCGACGCCACGACTAAACTGTACTGGCTTTCAGTTTATACAGGATGTTCTGGAAAATGTATTGTGAATGGAGGGACCGTGTTGTGCTATTAAACTCTAAACGTACAGTGCTCAGTCTCTATTTATCTTAATTTTTGTTTACATCATCAAATCCGGATACAGTACAAACCTGTAGGTACTGGATTGTTCCACCCTGCCCCACTAAGCCACCCCGCTGGTGGGGCATAGCTTTTTAAATCGAAGGCAAGTTCGTTTTAGCTAGAAGTTGTTGGTATTGAACTGGTAAACAGCTATTATTTTAATTTATGATAAAATATAATTCATCATCATCATTGTCAGCCCACATTATCATCCCACTGCTAATGCCAATTTTCTCTGTGCTTAGCTTCCAGGTTTTTCCTGCGATCTTAATGATGTATCGAAATTATAATTATTGACCAAAAATATCTCTAAAGTAGGTAGGCAGTAGTAAAAAGGGTAAATAGAAATGGTTAATTTGAATGCTTTAAGTAAATTTACTGCTGCGGGAGAATGCTGCGACTGAACAGTTTAAGATCACGACGAGACTATCGGTCACATGTCTCCAGAAGATACTCGAGTACTTCCGCCTCACAGCAAGGAAAATAACATAACATACATTCACGCCTTTTACCCGAAGGGTTAGGCAGAGGTGTACCCAGAACTTAGTCCCATAGTATAGATACACCCACATTTCGCCAGTATGTTATTGGTCCCATGTAGGCTCGCCCATAGGGGGCGACTCCAGGCAGTTATTAAGATATTTCCTAATGAAAAAATCCAATATTTAACACTTTGCCTGACTTGGGGATCGAACCCGGGACCTCTTGATTGGCAGTCGAGCATGCGCCCTCTACGCCACCGAGGGATGTTGTCCCATATTTTATTATTATCACTCCAATCTTATGAACACCCCATAAGTCGAGTTTTCAGGGTGCTCCGAACTCCCACGCGAATTTTTCTTGCGTAGGCGACTCTAATACATTCAACGTAGCATATTAATTCCGCTTACTCACTCTAAGCATGGGAAGAAGAGGGTGGGAACAAAATTTCCCATTAAAGGAGGTCAAATGAAGGACAAATAACATCCCAAAAATAGAACTTGCGGTCGGCTATTTGTTTCGACAGTCTATTTATTCGGCGAAATAAAATTGTTTTGTCTCCTATGTTACAAAGCGCGTTTCATGTTGGTTTTACCGCGCTGATTTTGATTAGTTGTAGGGTTTATGATCCTTGATTCTGTCTCCGATTAAACCTTTATGAGTTGACCTTTATGTCAAGAAAAACAAGTTCGGTTATTGGGCTGTGGAACCTGATTAGGTTTGTTTTATAGTTTCAGCAGGCCAATTTTTTCATTTCCATTGAGACATCATGGCGACCCATATTCTATAGCATAGGGTTGAACTATAAAATATGTAGAATATTAAGATCTTCCTATTCGGTGGCTTTATGGGCGCAAGCTCGACTGCCGATCAGGAGCTCCCGGGTTCGATCCCCAGGTCAGGCAAAGTGTTTCATATTGGATTTTTCTATAAGGAATTATCTCAATATCTGACTTGATTCTGGAACTGTGCCCGGTAGATAGCAATAGGCTCGCCCCCTATTACATGGGACCAATAATATACTGGTGAAATGTGGGTGTGCCTACTATGTGCCTGAGTCCTGGTACACCTCTGCCTACCCCTTCATGAAAATGTGATTGAATCTTATGTTATTAAGATTTTTCACCATCTAGACACGTGTGTACGGTTGGTTGAACTTAAAATGTACGATCACTTGTATTTTCGTCAACTGGCCACTCTAAATATTAAGTAGTCCAGACGAAAGTTCAGATTGTGTGCATAGGATTAGAGCGTGAACTATATAATAGGCAAGATGACAAAAATTGACAACCCCTTTTATATTCGCTAATTATATTATTTTCTCTCAACTAGTGTAGTCTCTACTATTTCTAATTGAATTTAAAATGGCAACTTTTCACTTTACGCAGATTTTTAACATCTCAGCGAATTGCGGTCACAATACTATTCTCTACTAGTCAATAATTGACTAGAAAATTATGATCATGTTTCCGTTTGACAGATCGTAAACATTTTTGCGAATAATAATATTAATAATGTTATGTCGTCCGGTTTTATTGTTCAATAATCATATATTTGCTGTTATTTGGTATTGCTCTCTGTGCAAACGTCTAATGAAATCGTAAATATTGGAATATAAGAATTATATTTTTGTTCCTGATATACGTAAAAGTATAACGTTTCTTATATTATGGTTTTCATTATCATTATTATTTTTTTAATATTAAATTCATTTATTCAGTCAATTTTTCTTTACAGATCATATTTTGTTAGTATCATTTATGATTTTTTTTTTCTATTATGGAACTTTGTTAAAGCTCGTTTTATATAAATTTATATTTCGTAAGATTTAGGATTACACATTTCATATTCTTTTTCAGTGAAAAATGATAAAAACTTTATCTACCAGTATTCGTTCTAATATTCTTGTTCTGTGGTTCTAAACGAAAACTACAAATGTAATAGAAAACTTCGAAATGCGGCAATAAATAAATACATTGTTGAGGCATACATACCTATGTATGCATAGTGTAGGGATCCATACTAAGATACCTGAAATAAAAAAAAACGTTACCTACGCCTTCTAAGAACACACAGCGTCATTTAGTAACAAACTACAGTAAACATGTTATTGGTAAACACATTATTTTTTTGGAAAATTTCACGGTTTTGGGATTTTTCCTTTACTTGTTATATTCAGACGTAATGCCCATAAATAAGATCATGCTTATGTTCTTGCCAAATTATATAAATAAACAATTTGGCGAGAATATTTAAACGAAGCAAAATAAAACCGCTTTATTAAAACCTACAAGAAAAAAAATAAAAAAAACGAAATTCGAACCCTCGCCCATTGACGTTGAATTGCTTTCTTACTCTGAACCCTCGCCTTTAGATCGAAATCCAACACTCGTATGAAGATACCAAGATGTCAACGTAAGGGACCAAATTTTGATACTCATTTTATTTACCCTTTAGTCCCATGCTCAATGTATGGAAATATGCAGCAAAATTGCCATAACTTTTGATTGTGTTAATTAACTTAGAAGTATGATTTTTTTACAGCCACAAGAGACCTCAAACCTAAGATTTCGATATCAATTTCAGCTTGATACCTCCACGTGTTCCCATGAAAAAGTATCTTGATAGACATATAGATAGACAGACAGACAAACGGACAACAAAGTGGTCTTATTAGGCATAAGGGTTACTTTTTTCCTTTTGAGGTACGGATCCTAAAAAAAACGATAAATAGCACAAACTACTTACTACACTAATGCCGTTTGCTCCATCCAGCGCTCATTTTTATGAAGAAATATAGATAATCAGCAAAAAAGTTGGTGGTTTCTAAAATGACTTCTTATATTATTTTCGTCACCTTTGCAAGATTATGTAAAGATTGCCTGAGAGTGTTTCAAATTATCCCTAATTATGGGTGATTATAAATTTTTCTTTTAACGGAGATTCTCTGTTAACGGCTGCTTCGTCTAATGATCGACAGCGCAACGGCTGAGATCCTGGATTCGATCCTCAGGTCGGGCAAAAAGCAAGTGTTATTGGATTTTCCATTACGAATTTTCTGGATAACATCCTGGGTTCAAATTTAGGCATAGTTGATGATAGTAGGCTCGCTCCCTACTTCATGAGACTTACAACATAACTAGCAATGTGTGAGTGTACCTTTATGAGAATGGGTACACCTCGCTACCAATCCTTCGGTAAACAAGGCGTCATGTTCAAGGCAATCTGTGGAAAGAAGATGTAAAATTATTTTTACCACCTACCACATCATTATCTCTCGTTTCTACACCAGATTTTCTCGAGTCCCGAATACAAAAGCACAGGAATTCCCAATTTCCTCTGGAGAATTGTTAAACTGGCAACATTAAGGAAGATCAGACGCGACGCGACGAGGCTTCCGTCCCCGCATTTGGCTGTCTTCCAAATAAGAATTCATTCATGTATTCTTACTATATCATTAGGAATTTGAGACACGCGTAGGAGTTGATACATAAGCTTTGCTGATTTGTGCGTCCTCATTGTGATGAATGTTCACCCAATCAAAGATGTGATCAATCTTAAATTTCAATATAGAGGTCTACATTGCTACTTTTTTTTAAATAATTTGGAACAACTTCCACACACAGTCATCTGGTCCCATACTAGGCCTGTACTATGGTTACCAGATGACTGATATACATACTTATATAAGCTTATAACACCCAGACACAGATCAAACAGACATGTTCATGCACACAAATGTTTGACCTGGCCGGGGATCGAACCCGGGGCGTACGGCACAGAAAGCAGAGTTACTACCAACTGTGTCAACCAAGCTGTCTAGTTAATAAAATAGATGAGACTAAAATATACGAGTAAACATATTTTAACGTTACCATGCATTAAATTTTTAAAGCGTAATACAGAAAATATTTATAAATTATTTATGTATATATAATCTACTAACTGACTAACTGTGCCCCGCGGTTTCACCCGGGTAGTCTTCGTTCCCGTGAGAATATCGGGATGAAAAATAACTATGTGTTAATTCAGGGTTTAAGCTATCTATGTACCAAATTTGAGCTCTATCAGTGCAGTAGTTTTTGGTGGTCTGGATTCATGCTTGGTTGGTGGCAAAAGGCTTGCCCCCATTACATTGACAGCCTCGTTGGCTCCGACGGTAGTAACTCTGCTTTCTATGCCGCAGGCCCCGGGTTTGATCGCCGGCCAGGTCAAAAATTTGTGTGCATGAACTTGTCTGTTTGATCTGTATCTGGGTGTTATAAGCATATATAAGTATGTATTATATTTCAGTCTTCTAATTCCTAGTCTACTATTACCATAGTACAGGCCTAGTCCTAAGTTCTAGCCTAGTTTGGGACCAGATGATCGTGTGTGGAAGTTGTCCCATATTATTATTGGACTTAAAAACATAACTGAAGAAATGTGGGTGAACGTAGTACTATGGGACTTGCTGGGACTTGCAGTCCGGCATGTTCGGTTTGGATAGATGTGCGTTCACCTTAAGACTATATTTTAAAGACTATAATTGTATGCCTTTATTTATATCTGTAGTAACATAGTATCTCAAATGTAACTAAAGACATAAAATAAATGTCATGAATTTAACCTTGTATAAGTTTGTACAATATATGTTTTCGACCTGGACCACAAAGAGATTTATTCTATTTATTGTTTGTGTAACCATAATTCAAAAGCACGATTATCTAACACGAAATCATCCAGGTAATGCCCCATACATTTTCTGCAAATTGCCTTTCTTGAGGGGCATATATTTAATTTACTACTTGACCTCTAACGTTTGGATTATATATTTTCGTCCCACATCTTTGCTTATTGGCATCATGCCAAACTATCTGACGTAAGCCCAAACTCATTCATATTTTATTATTATTCTGGAGTATCGCAATTATTATGTTTTCAATTAAGGCTTACCTGTTATGAATTGCGAGAATTAATTGCGATAATTAAGCTACTTAAAATACAAATCGTCACGATACGAAGGCAAATTTGTGAAGCCAAATATAATATATCTAAGTATTATATCTATATTATATCTAAGTGTTTTCAATTGAAAAAAGACTAAATAATAGAGCTACCTATTGATATATCAATATAGAGTAAAAACCTCGTTTTGAGATCGAAATACATTATGCTGGAAACTGCAAATATTGTGCAATCTAAGCATAAGATATCTACTAAGCCATTGTGTAACACAAGTCCATAAAAGTTTTCTCTTAAAATATGCTGAATTCACTTGCTCTACAAAGATAAAATTAATTAATTCGTGCCACGAACGCTTTATTTTATAAGAAGTTTTCAGCTGAGCCAGAACTGGGCTGTTTCGTTAGGTAACCGAGATTTAATTAAGATACCTACTTGTTTTCATTTTCAGTTCAATACGCTTTTGTGAAATTGGTCTTGGAATAAGCTTGTAACACAGGCTGAATTTTCACTAAATTATTATTATTATTATTATTATTATTAAATGAATACATGATTAAAGGTTTGGATGTGATGGGAACAAATTTTTTAACATCTGGAAAAGAGCCATTCAGGTGATAGTATAATATTGAATAACCAAATTTGTTAATATTAAGTGTCCCAACAATAAAAACCCAGAACTTGACCTTTTCTTATCTACCCTGAATGAGTTCCATAGAGAGGTGATGAAGATCGTGGAAAGTTCATTTTTACGTTAGTTTTTGTTGAATATTTCTTTTTCTTTATATAAAATGTGCGCCAATAAATCATATAATAGTGTAATCTGAATAGTGCAATAATATATATAATTAATAATTAAACAATATATAAATTAATTATGTATATAATATTATACAGTAGAATAATAAATTGTATTAAGATAAATCTGGGGCTCTGGGCTCGCGAATTGGGAAACTGTAATGCGAATCCAGTCATGTTTAAATATAAAATAAATAAATAGTATAAAATTAGGTACAAAGGTATTTCACTTTTTTCAGTGTCGACTAAGGCCTAGAATAAAGCGATGTGCAGACTCGCCAACACCAAATTGAATTGGTTACGCCGCCACAAAAAAGGGAAATTGTGTTGTAACATTCGCTTGTTTTTAGAAAATGCTGAATTCATTTTCGAATAATGAAAATGGAAATAGCATTTGCAACTTGCCGTTCGACCGGCAATGGATTGATTGGTTTTGTCTGAGTCGAATTTACGATTCGTAGACTTTAAAAAAATATTTTAGTACTAAAGTCGATCGTAAATATGCAGGTTCAAAAATATTTTTCAAAATTGAACAACGGAAAGTGTCGTAAACACGCGGTGGAAAAGTCCGGAATCGAATCACACGCGTCATAAAGTAATCTGTCTGAGAGTCCTACGACATTCAGGTAGAATGTTGTGACTGTGACCACGGCGAACGCTGTTTTCGGAAACGTCTCTTTCCTCGGGATATGATGGATTACATAGAATTTATCATCCATATTTAGTTGCTTTTTAAACGGAAATAATGCTGTAGTAGTTGAGTCATTTGTAAAAGCTTTCCAACAGATCTTAGCGAAGCTTTTATTAATGCTTTATAGAATAGTTTTTGAAAAGGTGAAACTTGAAAATACCCTATTACTTTATTTTTAGTTTGCTTTTTACAAATATTCAACAAAAATTCTTGATATTTTTGGGTGTAGGTAATGGCAACACAATAAAAAAATGTTTTTTACAACTCTCGTAACGCACAAAACTGTAGTTTCAGTTGGCATGGTGGACTGGAATTACTTTTTGTGAGTAACGATCGGAAATCTAATGGTTCTGTTTACATCAGTGCATTTAAGAGCATGTTTCAAAGTATGTATGGGAATCCGTATTAACACTTAATAAACTATATAGGTACGTATACGTCCAGTCCTACTGTTTATTGAATATTCTTATGTCCATGTTTAATTATCCTATATATACCTACTACTGGTGGTTTATACTCAAACAAAACGGTTTACAATTTCAAACTCAAACTCAAACTCAAACAGATTTATTCAAATAGGTCATAATCTGACACTTTTGTACGTCAATGAAGATACAGTACTGAGTCTACCGTGCGTTCGGAAAGATACCTCTACAAGAAGAACGCACAAGAAACTTGTAGGGCTTAATTTTTTCAACAGATAGTTTCACAATATTTGGTTTGCTTACATTCATTTTCTTTGAAGGTGCCGCGAGGCGACTATGCAGAAGTTTCCAGGCATCTTTGTCCTCTATGTACTGGTTGACTTTATAGTATGCCTTCTTTAGTAAAGTAGATTTTATATAGGTTTTGAATTTACCCTCTGAGAGCCCAGTTATCTCTTTTGGGATTTTATTATAGAAACGTACACTATTTCCTAAGAATGTCTTTTTATTTGTTTTAGATAATCTAAAGCTAGGTACAGCTATTTTGTCTTTATTCCTAGTATTAAAATTATGAAGGTCACTATTTAATTTTAATTTATGTAAATTTTTACGCACATACATGATGTTCTCATAAATGTATAAGGATGGTAGGGTCAGTATGTTTATTTCTTTAAATAATTCCCTCAGGGATTCGCGTGGACGCATCTCATAGATGGCACGAATCGCACGTTTTTGTAGTATAAATATAGTTTCTATATCTGCAGCTGACCCCCACAACAGAATCCCATAAGACATCAAGCTATGGAAATATGCAAAGTACACTAATCCGCTACATCTGTTAGTTACCTAATTTTATAAACCGCGTAAGCTGCAGAGCTTAGTTTCCCTGAGAGCTCGGTGATATGAGTGCTCCATTGCAGTTTAGAGTCTATATTTATGCCAAGGAACAAAGTTGCATTGTCAATATTGAGTCTTTCACCGTCAAGAACTATGATTGGTTCTATACTTCTGACGTTAGGCAACGAAAATTTCAAACATTTAGTCTTTTTTTCAAAAAAAAAAAAAAAAAAAAAAAAAAAACCATCTGGATATACTTGCTAAAGTATTATTAACATGTACTAGTGAAGTATCCTTCCTATCAACTTTAAAAATCAATGACGTATCATCGGCAAATAGAACTATATCTGCTAGACCGTGGACCATGTAAGGCAAATCGTTAATATATGCCAAAAACAGGAAAGGACCCAAAATTGATCCCTGTGGGACTCCCATCTTGACAGGAGAACTAGCAGATGTGATACCATTGACGCTAACCTTCTGCTGCCTACTAGACAAGTATGATTCCACCAGGTTCAGGGCATTCCCATGAATTCCATATACTTCTAACTTGCGCAGTAACGTGCAGTGTTCTACACAGTCGAATGCTTTGGAAAGGTCACAAAACACTCCAATGGCATCCTGTGAACTCTCCCAAGCCTCCAAGACAAGAGTCATGAGATGACAGCCTGCATCGGTTGTTGATCTGCATTTGGTGAAACCATATTGGTTTGAATGCAATATTCTATTTCTATTGAAATGTGACAGCAGTTGGTTTAGCATCAATTTCTCAAAGATTTTACTTAATACTGGCAAAACAGAGATTGGCCTATAGTTTGAGGGATCTGTCTTACTTCCCGATTTAAAGATAGGAGTGATTTTACTTATATTCAATTATTACCCGAGATATCAGCAGATAATACCCATTAACAGGTGTGGTCTACCGATGGGTATATGTTGGATTTTCGAGTTGTTTGAGGAAACCTATGGATTTAAAGCAAACTATGATTTTATTAACAGTGTAGGTTTGATTGATACTTTTGATGGATGCCTTGAAATTAATCAAATTATGATAAGCTTATTTCATAATCTCAGTTAAACCTTAAATAACACTGCCCTGTACCCATGCCTTGAACTCTAATAAAAATTATGAAATATACCAATTAATTAACCTATAATCCTTGATCATCCTTTGAAACTAATCTCTGGTAATGATATTCATTGAAATCTTAATAAGATTACAGGATTAAAGTTTCGACTATTAAATCAGCCCGTGCCGTGTTCTGTTGATTAATATTCAAATTAATTGATCTATTCTTATAAAACTAATGACTATTTTGTTATTACTTGATACTAATAAGGTGTTTTAATCCGTTGTATTCATCAATTTTTTTTAAAGGTTAACACGATTTATCAAAATTCTGTTAAAATTAGATGTACTAAGATAAATTCGACATTTTGTCTACAAATCAATTAGCAAAACACATCAATTATTTAAATTCGAGTTTTTTAATTACATTACAGATTCAAGATTAAAATATGAATGATTTTGAATTATGCTCTGAGTTCGTTAATTTTTTTATGTGGTCGTCCAACACATCGAGTATTTAAAAAGAGGTGTATCGTAACTTAGAGTAACTTCTAAGCGTTTAACTCATAAACTTTAAAAGAAACCGCATGTTTATCGAGTCTACTTATCTTCCTCTTTAATATACTTTATTTGGAGCAGTTAATAGTCTACTTGATTGACGTTTAGTTAACTACTTATTTTTATGTCACCGATCAATCAATTTTAATTTAGAATTAACGGGTATAATAGTTGAGGAAGAGATTTAATGAACGGGTTTAGGCACAGTCTATACGTTAGTAGGTACTAGTTGGGTGTACTACGTTCATAAAAAATCCCTTAATTATCGACAATGTCCTTAACAGGAAAGAGGACTTCTTAGCAGTTTGACACAATCCTATGGAAAATTTACTAAATCGACGTTTTGTATTCCCCTGTTACCTCCTTATATAGTAAACCTATTTGATATATTTATATCCTGATATTTTAAAGATGAATTAAAGTATGTCCCTATCATTTTATTTATGTTAATAAACTCTACATTTTTATAAAGTGAACGTCCAACCACGCGAGTAAAACTGGAATTTTTGGAACTTCACTATGAAAAAACCAAATGTTTATAAAAAAAATTAGAACAAAAGGAACATAGGCTATTTCACTATAAAATATAGAATGGGCTTATTATATTCGAGAGAGAATAGTTTTCCACTCAATTGTTTTTGGTTGGCTCTTAATCTGGCCATAATTTGCGCCAAATATATATGTTTTCGGAAAACCGTATGGTTTTTTCATATTTACAAAGAAGATAAAAATTAGCAATTATTATAAATGTGAAAAAACCATACGGTTTATTTCAACCAAATATATTAAGGCGCAAATAAAGGCTAGATTAAAAAGCATCAACAAAAATCTGAGTGGAAAATTATTCTACTTTCTCCAAATTAGGGAAATCTCATTTTGTAAGAAAGAGACCGTCTTAAGCCCTAAATATCTAGATAAAATGTTATCAAGCTTTTTAAATATGAGGTTTGCTTACCGATAAACTTGATTAAAATGCCAGCTTAGCTTAAAACAAACTTATTACTAAAACTAAATTCTGTCATCAAATACCAAATGTTTTCATCATCAAGAGCATTGATTTACAACCACATTGATGTGCGAATGACTGTTTATGACACATTATATACTTGTTATTGATAATAACTATTTATTATAGACAATATCATCGATACATCATTTTAATTCTGTGATCAGATTATTTTACACTTCAACGGAATCCGGTGCTTTCACTCTCGTTCTCAGATAAAAAGAATGAGATAGAGTAGTGTAACTGATATTTTCTAATGTAAGGGATAGAATTTGATAGATAACAAACCTTGTTTTTACTCCATGTCTCTAATAAAACACCAATTTCAAAGGTTCCATAAAGAAATCTGCATAATAGACCAAAATTTATTTATGGTGCAATATTTATTACGATAGTCGATAAGAAAGCGTGATTTATGATTGACTTTAAGTATTGAGACGTTTTTTATTATTATAGATAATTAATTGGTTTTATTTCACGTTCGATTGCATTATAAAATATTGCTATGTGAAACTTATTTTCATAATAGTAACTACTGTTTAGGAATGACATATAAAATTAATAGTATATGTTGCGACATTATACAGCTTGCCTTGGGGTTACCGGCTTTAGAATAGTACCTCACCCTCTCTCCCCGTGGTTGCCGTAAGAGCCGGCTAAGGGCTATAGGATCCAGAGGACGGGCAGCAGCGTCCTCTGCGTAAAACCATCAAACTGCGCTCGCCAACTCGCCTGCTAAGCGTAGAGAGTATTGGCAACAACCCTCCTTAATGATGATACAGCTTGCCACAAAAGTCTAAGAACACTAACTGATTTTGATGATGATTTTTGTGCGATGATTAAATATTGTTGAATAAATGAGGTGGCGACGCCTCTAATTTCTATTATTTATAAGGTGAATGTTTGTAAGTATATAAGGGAAAGTCGGGTTAAAAGTACCGTATGTGTTATTCCAGGGTCTAAACTATTCACATACTGAATTTCAGCCCAAACGGTCCAGTTGTTTTTGCGCCGCTAGATGGCACTGGAGTCGTGTTAGAAGCGTTTTGTTTACCTGTTACAACCGTAACTTTTTTACACTACTGAGATTTGAGAATAATAAGACTAGTAGGATTCAAGGTTCTGATTGACTGACAGACACACTCATCAACGCCCATCCTCAACCCTTAGGCCTAGAGAGCGGAAATTTTACACGTAGGTTCTCATTACAAGGAATAAGAAAGGATTCCCACGGGAACAAAGCCGCACGAATTACGCTAGTCATCTATACTTCTATATCTATACTTCTATACTAATATTATAAAGAGAGAAACTTTGTTTTTTTGTTTTTTTGATTTTTTGTTTTTTTGTTTTTTTGTTTTTTTGTTTGTAACGAATAGGCTCTGAAACTACTGGACCGATTTTAAAAATTCTTTCACTTATGGATAGCTTAATTCAGTGTGAGTGACATAGGCTATATGAGATTTTGAAAAAAAATAGGGATCCGTAAGAAAACTGCAATATTGTGAACCAAGGTGTCACATAATATAATTTCCATATTCATAAATTTGCGTGCGCTGTGAAATCCATTGATGGTAGAATAATATAATGTACTAGGGGTTTGTAGTACTTATCAATATCAACAAAATAGTCCACGGAAATTTTATCCATCTATTTTGGTTTAGTCACAATAATCGAAACAGACATTATATGCATGCGCTGTGAAAAGTATTGGTGGTAGAATAAAGTAAAGTACTAGGGGTTTGTAGTGATTATCAATGCCTACAAAACAGTATACATAGATTATATCCATCTTTTTTGGTTTAGTCAAAATAATCGAAGCAGTGATTATTTTTCATGCGGTGTGAAAACTATTGGTGGTAGAGTAAAATAATGTACTAGGGGTTTGTAGTACTTATCAATACCTACAAAACAGTATACATAGATTATATCCATCTTTTTTGGTTTAGTCACAATAATCGAAGCAGTGATTATCTTTCATGCGGTGTGAAAACTGTTGGTGGTAGATTATAGTAATGTACTAGGGGTTTGTAGTACTTATCTTCAAAATAGCCCACGATAAATTTATACATGTGTTAAGTTTTGGTCATTGTAACAGAAATAGTCATTAATTTGCGTGCGCTGCGTAAACCATTAGGGTTATATCTATTAAAATACAATGTATCACGAATTTACTTCTGTTAAACGTTCACTATACCTACTTCTGCTACCGTGCGAAGCCGGGGCGGGCCGCTAGTATATTATATTGCATATTGGTTCATATTTCATGTTAATATTTCAGTACTACTACTTATAGCTTCATTTACAGCTCTATTTTTTTTAATAGCTATTAATTCTATTTTTTTTGGACAGCCTCGACGGCTCAGATGGTAGTAACTCTGCTTTCTGTGCCGCAGGGCCCGGGTTCGATCCCCGGTCAGGTCAAACATTTGTGTGCATGAACATGTCTGTTTGATCTGTGTCTGGGTGTTATAAGCCTATATAAGTATGAGTCATCTGGTTACCATAGTACAGGCTTAAGTCTAGTTTGGGACCAGATGACCGTATGTGGAAGTTGTCACATATTATATTATTATTATTGTTATTATAGTAAGGGACTTATTATATTAACGGATTATAATAACTTCCACACACGGTCATCTGGTCCCAAACTAGGCTAGAAGCCTGTACTATGGTAACCAGATGACTGATATACATACTTATATAAGCTTATAGCACCCAGACACAGATCAAACAAAAATGTTCGTGCACATAAATGTTTGACCTGACCGGGGATCGACCTGGGGCCTACGGCACAGAAAGCAGAGTTTCTACCATCCAAGCCATCAAGGCCGTCGATGTAGATACCTACCCGTATAGGTACAAATATAAGCTAAATAATCCATTAAAAAACCTTTGAATTCCTAATGAAAATTAGACATACTGCAGGCTACTTAAAATCTTGCAGTGACTGTTATTACCACGGAGTAATTTATGCGAACTGCGAACCAATAAAAAAATAATAATCAATTTGGTGTAACTGTAGCAATTGATTTTATAGTTTCAATAAACAAGTTTTATCTATTGTGAACAGATAATCACGATATAATTATGTTTGTTATTCTAATCAGAATTTAGGATTCCGCATACAATTAATTATTAGGTGTCAACGGGATATACTTTTACTTAGAAACCATTGTTTGTCTGCCTGTCTGTCATAATATGGTGGATCTCTTTTAGGTAAACTGTAATATCATCATCCTCATCTTAGTCATAATACGTCCACTGCTGAACATAAGCCTTCCCATAGATATAATATAATAATAATATGGGACTACTTCCACACACGGTCATCTGGTCCCAAACTAGGCTAGAAGTCTGTACTATGGTAACCAGATGACTGATATACATACTTATATAAGCTTATATATCCATCTAATCCGGTTGTAAGCGGCCTGATGCAGCGTGATCCTGCTGTCTTTATCAGATACTACGCTACCTTACTTTTGTAATATGTGTGAATACTTAAAATTTTCACAAAGTATGTGTTGGTGTAGCCGCTATCATCATCATTTCAGCCGTAGGAGTGTTATTTGTAGTTAAGTTAGTTGGTTAGTTAAGTTTAGTAGTATTTGTATTAAAATTAGTAATATTAGTAGTATTTGTAGCCGTAGTCCACTACTGGATATAGGCCTCATCCATAGATTATATTAACAAAGCCAATTTAGTAAGATATAAAATTTTACCACTTTTTATAAAAACATTATGCTGTGTTTATAAATATTATACTTTGGTACGGAACTCTACCTGTGCGAGTCCGACTCGCATTTGGTCGGTTTAATTATATTGACAAGGTGATTTTATTAGCTAACTGTAATTTATCTAGGAAGTAACAAGTGATCTAGTTAGCTTGTTATTTTTTGTGCTATTGATATTCAGTTTTTGTGCAGCGATGGTCTTTATTGATATGAAAATAATGGTTTATAAGTTTTTTGCTGTCGGTGGTTCAGTTTCCTCGACATTAGACCTTGCTTTGGCCAGATGTTCAAAATGACATGAAGCTACTAAGATAATCAGAGTGGTGATATAAAATTGTCATATAATATAATAATGAATTGATAAATGATAATTATATGTATCTAATACTATTAAAGAAGGTATGGCAAATATCCAAGTTTTCTAGTACAGTCAATTTTAGATAATTCCTGTATTCTTACTTAAAAATGGGACTGTATTCTTTACTTAAAAATGTTCATAAAATACCTAGAGGTATTTTCGATACTAAGTATAACAAATTCTTACGTTAAGTTTTACATAAACTATTTCGTCATAAGTATGTATTTGTCATAAGTAAGAATACATATGGTCTAACCTCTAAATAAATCTCTAAATTTCAGTGTTTTTCAGAGCCTTTTCTAGGGAATATATGGAAGAATTTGTAGATTGTTATACGAGGGGCTAAAGAGACCCATTGTATACGAGGTAGTTTTACTCTCGTAAGTAGCTTTAGTGAGGGAGTAAATAGATACCAAGTTATAATGAGTTTTAGCGCCGTGTTACACGATACTTTTCACTACGATCGTGAGAAAATAAAATTATCAATTTCATCAAAACATCTTGGGTTATTGTATTTTTCTTGGGAGATTGTATTTTTTTAGTGTCGCACGTATAGGATATACGTGCGACACTAAAAAAATACAATCTCGTTGGCAACAGACAAAAATTAAAAAGAAATTTACTGTATCCCCTAGAGCTCTGGTACGCAACAATGACGGACATTTTAAGCAAGAGGAGAGAAAATATTTTTATTATAATCCTATTGCAACGCACTTATTACACCTGTAAAGGAGGGTACTCACCTAGCCGTGTGGCATGTAACGTATCTGATACTGTAACAAGTAAGTACGTAGGCTCGTGCCGGCTGTGAGCCGCTCGCCCGTGGAGTGCAGTAAGCTAGCAGTGACCTGCCGAGTAGCGGTTTCACTTCGAACACAAAGGCGGCTCGCAGGAGCTCGTAGCTGGATACGCGGTAACCGTGGACGAGCCGTACCCACTTGCAGGTTGATACAGT
This sequence comes from Hemistola chrysoprasaria, assembly GCA_947063395.1. Classification (NCBI taxonomy): domain Eukaryota; kingdom Metazoa; phylum Arthropoda; class Insecta; order Lepidoptera; family Geometridae; genus Hemistola; species Hemistola chrysoprasaria. The sequence goes on along the minus strand of OX346720.1, from coordinate 5,581,794 downwards.
GTCAGATACGTTACATGCTACACGGCTAAGTGAGTACCCCACTTTATATATAATTAAGCAACGTTTCCTAACTTCATGTCATTTAAATGAGCTGGCAACTAAGCGGCACGCTGTCTGCGAATTATGTTTTTGTTCAACTGTAAATCGTAAATGTTCTACATTTTTTGCTCTATCTCTTTAAAATGTATGAATGCTCAAAGGAGACTGGAGACTAAACAATTGTTGATTAATTAAGTGATTTAACTACTTTTGTATGTTTTTGAGTGATGAATCTTCACCTTTGTCACGATACTACTAGTCATTAATGTTTTTGTAGAATTTGCCATCTGGTGATATAATTATTATTAACTTGGTTAGCACCTGCCGAATGCATGATCTCGAGTACTTATTATTTGACTCTACTATACTCTTGAATCTACAAAAAGCGATTCATGCTATTTATAAATTCTATTATAGGTAGTTAGTAATATGTGTTTATTTATATCCTTTTCAGAAATGGATGTAATATTTCTTGTGTGTTTCCATATTATAATATATATTATGTTATTACTGAAGCTCACGTCGGAAAGCTTCTAACTTCTCATTTGACAGTACACAAAATTGATTCCAGGCATAGAGGGATCTTTTCATGGGTATTTTTGTAGCCGTGCGAATCGGGAGTATTGCGAATCGTGCCTAACTCGTGGTCTGTCTGTCAGATTGACAACCTTAAAAATATGTTTGTTCTGATTTTAAGTAAGTAAGTTTATAATTACAATTGATTGGGTATATGTACCACACAACAACAATAAATTATTATATTTAGAAGATAGTTTGTCGGGTAACGTACTTACTAAATCTATTTTTAGTAACTTCTATTTTGGGATGGTCTTGACGTCAAAGTGAGGTAATATACCCATTCACATACAAACAATAAATTTTTTTTGTAATTATACTTACCTTTCTTTTGAATGTTATTATTGACCACGTTTTTTTTGTGTTCCCATTATTTTGACTCAGCTACCTACTTACTATCTGCCCTATCTAAATCCACAGGCCGACATGTCAGCCTATCTAAAAAATCTAAGTACTCTAAACTATTGTCAGATGGCAGCGTACCCGAGATGCTGGTGGCATTGCCACGTTGAATAGCAATGCCACGTTGGGCCAGATAAACGTCAGCATTTTGACACATATTGTGTCATAACAAGTCATGTGATAATTATTCCAGCAGGACACGTGGCAGATCCCTACCTTTACATTTAGGATTCACATCTGCTGGTTTGTAAGATTAGGGGAGCCACTTTAATCCTACTTATTAAAATATCAAACAGATAATCTAGATAATCTAAAACAATTATTGGAAAACAAATTAAAAAATAATAAAATATAAGGAATACAGAAAATATAATCCTACTATAATATTATAAATGCGAAAGTTTGTGAGGATGGATGGATGTTTGTTACTCTTTCACGCCGAAACTACTAAACCGATTGGGCTGAAATTCGGTACGTAGATAGTTTAGACACTGGGATAATACATAGGGTACTTTTTATCTTACTAATACTTATTATATATACGAAAGTTTGTGAGAATGGATGGATGGATGTTTGTTACTCTTTCACGCGAAAGCTATTAAATCGATTGGGCTGAAATTAGATAGATAGTTTAGACAGTGGAATAACACATAGGATACTTTTGATTCTGATATTCCCACGGGAATAAAGACCGTGGGGCACGGGTAGTTGAATATATAAATAAGTAGTTACTGAATTACTGCTAATGATATGTTAATATGTTAAGATCATTCAATTAAAGAATTAGGTAAGTGCTAAAGCTGATCCTTTATTTGAAACAAATTACACTTTAGACAAAAGTAATAGTACTTTTGTCTAAAGTATAATTTGTTAGATTTTTTGAAAAAAAAATCTAGGTAATAAATCTTTCAAAGGTTCATCTTACAAGTTTTAAGTGACTGAACAATGGTTAGACGTTATCAAATAAATAACGAATTTAATAATTTATTACATGATGTCCATCTGCCATTTTGTCTCGATCATAATAAGTACCCATAATACCATAACTCAATAAATTAACTTGCTTTTAAAAAGGCTATATTTATCTCCCAAACTGAAAATCCACACCCTACTTTATGGACTTACCTTAACGGTCCATTATCTGCGACACAATAGTCGACAGTTATCGAATTATCCATTATTAATTTAACACATTTAGTTTTTACTAAACTTACCCAATAATCACCTTTACGGTTTTGAAGTAAAGTCTTATTTTCGTTGCACAGATTTGCGACCCAGGTCCACACCACGTCGAATTGAGTCGTCGATTTCGACGGAAATGGACCAATTTATCCTTGGATTATAAGTTTCCTATTCATAAAGGAGTGTAATTGTTGGTCATTTCATCTGTGATCGATGGCGCATGCCAGGGTGTGAACGGTAAACGGTGAATAGTGAATTCAATTCGATGTAGGTAAATCGATTTAATATTTATTTGAAGGTCCATTTATCGATTTCGTGCGTCATATATTTCGGACTAATTTGTCGTTTCTGCGGTCATGCGGTGGGATCGAATTACTGTAACGATATATTTTGGGGGGTACAATAATATGAGGGGTAAGAACGTCGATGTAGGTAGATTAATAGTTCTTTGAGGCTACTTATTGATGTTTGTTAAATATTTTTCATAGTAATTGAGCATTCGAGTTCCTGAATTGAAAATAATTAGGTACCAATAATATGTACATTCATGGTCTTGATAATATTATGTATATCGCAGCTTGAGGCAAAATTAAAATCGATATTTTTTCACATAAGTACATTTTAATTTTTTTTTAAATTTTTTACTCGTGGCATTAGATTAATTAATTTAAGACTGTATTTAAACCATAGTATACTTAGGTTAAATTTTGTGCAGTTGTTAAACATTGTGACGTCACAAGTGGTCTCGGGTTCGTGCAGGAATTTTGGGCGCGTTATCGTCACTAGGTTTAAAGAAATGAATGAATTTTAAATTTGATTTATCTTTGTATTTATTCCGATTAACAATAAAATTAAAATAGTTTTGTTATGAAACTTATATATGATCTTTCTATTTTTTTTAAATAATTATTCAAATACTCAATTGAAAGTATTGCCTAGATCCTATAGCCAGTTTCTAATTAAACATTTCAAAATATCTTCGTACTAGTCTATGATTACTATGATATTATAAATATTTTAATAGCACATTGTGTAACTGCTCTTAATAAATCAACCCATAACAGTGGATATAATCAACACTTCTGGTTTTAAATGTATGAAGTTATTGCACAACTTTAATGTAGTCGTATCTACTACATCTCAATGAATTGATGTTTTTGTTTATTGGTACATAAAACACTGTCTAATAAATCTGCCCGTGTGGTCAATTTTCATTTATCAACTTTATTCATAAAGCTTAGTTTGGACTTTTAGTTATTGTTTCATTTTATGATCCCTATGTCTCTTATACTACCTTCCCACGTAATTTGCACATTATCTTAAAATCTGAACATGGGATTTATAGACGATAATATTTTGACATAAAATATATTATTATGTACTTTTATATCTTCCGAAATTGATCAATATAAATATATTTTTACCTAAATACATATTTTCATGGAAATCAAATCTTATTATTTCGTTTTATTATTACTTATCCAAGTTTTACAATTTGGGTTTACGATTCCAAATCCGATTTGTAGCGAATGATAGAAATGCCTATTAAACGGAAGCTGGTTAAGAACTATAAAATAGTTATTGGCAATCACATTTGTATAAGTGACACACCTGACTGAGCTTTTACTTTGTAAATCGACTAATAAACATTAATTACTTAAATAGTTTCAATTACATGACATGTCGTTGTCGTACATGACGTTGCATACTTTTATGAACAGTCAGAAAGTGTCAAAAAAGGCACGACTGGCTGTGCATAGAGGGGTGCTTATCCCACGTATGGTAGTGAATGGTGGGTCTGGCAGAAGAAGCATGAAAGTAAGATTAATGCTGTGGAAATGAGAAGTTTGAGAAGTATAACTGGAGTGACCTTGATAGATAAAGTGAGGAACAGTGTGATAAGGGAACGCTGTGGCGTGTTAGAAGATGTAGTGACAAAGATAAAGAAAGGATTGCTTAGATGGTACGGACATGTGGAGAGGATGGACGAAAAGAGATTGACAAAGGAGATTTATAAGGCTAGTGTGAATGGTCAAGTCGGTAGGGGTCGACCTAGGCGTACCTTTCATGAACAATCTTAAGGAAAGGCCAGGTTAAAAGTACCAACAACCGACGAGCATGCATGAAGAATGTGATGAAGGTGGAAGAAGCGAAAGTTGTATGTCAGGATCGTAGCAAGTGGAAAGAAATAGTCTCTGCCTACCCCAACGGGAACAAGGCGTGACTGTATGTATGTATGTATGTGTACATGACATACAAAACGTGTAGGTAACTCTTGTTAGACCTCTCAATAAAATATCCCCTCCCAATCCATCCTAGTAATATGACAAATGCAAAAGTGTCGTGGTGCTTCGTAGGTTACTGCCGATCGTGATCATGGTCCCGGGTTCGATGCGCAGGTCACGTGGTACTACCTATAAATATAACTGGCGAAGTGTGGGTGTCCATACTGTGGGTCTGAGTCCTTGGTATACCTCTGCCTACCCCTTCACGAGGAAAGGTGATGTTACCTTTTAATTTCAAAACTACTGAATCGGTTATGCTGTTAAAGTGTGTAATATGTAGCCCAGACCCTAATATATAACATAATAATGTATTTTAAGTAAGTAAATCCGCCTAGTTTATTATCTTTAAGGGGACTGCTAAGGGAAGTTTAGTTTTTAGGTTATGTTAATGGTTTTTTTTAATATCAGAAATACCATACGGCTTTCATTACCCAAATAAGTTTTCACGCAAATGGGGGTTGGATCCTAGGCAACCACAAATAATGGAGTGGAAAATTATTCCTTGTTTTTTCATATTTGTGCATTTTCACTTTGTATGGACGAGCAATTTCCGATCGAAGACATAATTTCAAGTGGTGTGTTTACGTCGCGTCTATTATTCAATTGTTTAGATAAGAAATGAATAATATTAGAATACACATATTATTGCAGCATGTTAATCAGTTATTGCTTTCATAATTATATTATTGCGGGGATTACCTACAGAAATAAACATTTATTATTAGGTCAAGATCTCACTTGAAAGGACAATAAGAATAATTTTACTTCGTTAATAAACTCACTCAAATACTAAGTAGAAAACTTTAATTATTTTAAAGCACTTAGTAATCGACCAGATGTGATTTACGTTACTCTCTTCTCTGGTCACCTGTAAGAGATTGTTCTTGGTAATAAGACCGCAAGTGGTTACTCTATTACTAGTACTCTCCCCTACCCTATTAGCCCTACCTTAGCTGCCCTAGCTTAGGTGTCACCCTATTGATAGTAAGTACCCTAGTACTATGGGACTGAGTCCTGGGTACACTTCTGCCTACCCCGTCGGGAAAAAGGCGTGATTGTATGTTATGTATGTTGTTACCCTATTTGTTTTAATGAATTTTAATCTATCCATCTATCAATCGTAGATGAAATATAAAAGATTTAGGTTTTTTACTGATCTTATTATTACATCAACTTATTACACTGTTATTCAACAACTAGCCACAACAATAACAATCTGTCTCAATAAATAACTTTTTATACCTATCATTGCGAATCGTAGATGAAAAATAAAAGATTTAGGTTTTTTACTGATCTTATTATTACATCAACTTATTACACTGTTATTCAACAATTAGCCACAACAATAACAATCTGTCTCAATAAAAAACTTTTTATACCTATCATTGCGTAAGAATATCCTGTGGTCGTTTTTTTCCTTTTGAGTTGTACAAGTAAGTTCAATTAAAGGTTTGTTAAGTACCTACTTCTCTCCCAACTAAACTTCATCAAATTCATTTTACAACATTAACAATATGTGATTTCAAAGTAGAGTTCACACAATATAAAATTAATTATATTTTGAATTAACAGTCTACCAGAATGGGTCTTCCCAATTTACTACTTGAGTCAATTCAAATGGGTTATATGGACAACCCATATTGTTAGAGACAGGTCGCCATGATTCCTATAAGGCCTCCGACAGGACCTAACGACCCCCTACATATCTTATTAGAGAGCAGTCGAGACCTACAGTTAAACGTGCCATCCGAAACACGGTAACACCCAGGTGAAAAGTCTACATGTGAGATTCGAACCGCGGGCTCAGGATTTGAAGCCGGGCATTATCATACTATTTATTTAATTAACTTTCAATTGTAGGGACATTAACATCGTTGTTATAATAGATAGATTTAACATTTGATAACTATTTGACACAAAATTAAAGTGTTCTAAGATGAATAATTGTTACACGCTTTTCAATTTGATCATAAAACAACATAACATACGTTCACGCCTTTTTTCCCGAAGGGGTAGGCAGAGGTGTACCCAGGACTCAGTCCCATAGTAGATACACCCACATTTCGCCAGTATGTTATTGGTCCCATGTAATAGGGGGCGAGCCTATTGCCATCTACCGGGCACAGTAATTTGATCATAACAGTAATATACTCCTTATCATAAATAATATTAACAATGTCATATCAATCTATTCACTAGGGCCATATCTCGACCAGTGCGAGAATTAACCAGTAGGTAACCAACTCAACTAATCTACAACCTCATTGTAACTGGTTCCAACAAATTGCTATTAATATCAATTAGATTTTTCCAGTTCATATATTTCTTATACTCTTCACAGGTTTTTAGTTGTAACACAAATTATTTCGTCAATTACCATGTTAATGCGAATTTCGAGCCTTGTGATGCTATCAATAAACATCGATGGTCAATAAATTGTAATTTGGGGAAAGTTTGAAGTCTAAATTATATGGTTCAGTACTGTCTCTGCTCTTCCGTCTAATTGGACGCGGGTTCTCTTGCGTAATTGGATAATATGACTTACGGTCATTTAAGTTTTTTAAGTTACCGTTTTACTTGAGTAAAATATTTACTCTTAATTTGGCTGAAGCTTCTGAGCTGATTGTGGATATGATTATTTACAAAATTATGAAAAAAAAAAAGAAACAGAAAGTTTATAGTCTCTAACTCAGATATTGTTGCAAGTTATTACTTCGCATTTTACTAACGTAAGTGTAGAAAGAAAGAAAGAATGTCTTCGACCAGCGTGTGCTACCAGTGATGACTTTGGGTCTGAAATGTGATCTTTTATTGTGGGCCTTATTAGTTAGCTCAATATAGCGCAACGAGATATGTAGAGGGCTATGCTCGGAATTTCACTGCTAGATCTATTCAGAAACGAGGAAATCCGTAAACGAAAGAAAGTTACCGACATAGCCTAAAGGATTAGGAGGTTAAGGTGGCAATGGGCAGGGCACATAGCACGTAGAACTGATGGCCGGTAGGCCTGTAAAGTTCTCAAATGGACACCACGGACCGGTAAGTGTAGCGTAGGACGTCCAGCCACAAGGTGGACCGACTATCTGCTGATAAAGACAGCAGGATCACGCTGGATGCAGACCGCTTACAACAGGACTAGGTAGAAATCTATGCGGGAGGCCTATGTTCAGCAGTGGTCGTCTTATGGCTGAGATGATGTTGAATAGCTATGTACTACCTACTCATTTAATATTATGTTTTAATAACAAATTTGATACATACTAGGATACTTCTGATTTGCTTGTCACGCACTCTTGACAGACCAGATAATAATATTACTACAGTAGAGATAACTATGATTATGATGGTATTGTCTATATTTAGTACCTATCTACCTAGGTATAAACGTCACACCACACCAGACACCTAGCGACAATGGGATCAGCGAAAAGTTATTTGTACAGCAGAGAGATAATAGTGATAAAAACGTGTATCTAGTTCCATAGTAGATACCCACAGTTGTGTTTTTTGTTCCCATGCATTAGGGGAAGAGCCTGTTGCCATCTACTGGGCACAGTTCCAGACTACAGGCTCTCATTGGGAAAATTTCTAAGGGAAAAATCCGCACACAAAATTCCATCAATCCACAAAAATCCACTTTGCCTGACCTAAGGATTGAAGCCCTTTGGTTAGCGCGAGAACTTTGAATGTTTTGATCTTCGTTAATAAAAGACGCCACGCTTGCGCTATCTAACTTCTACATATTATGTTATTAAAGGTTTTGAATCTTGACATCAATTCATTATTCCAGCGATGCAGCACAATAAATAAGTTCCAGTACGTATAGTCCACAGTTCAAGTGCACATTCGAGTAGGTACACCTACGACTCTCGACATTCCTTGCCACTTGCCATTCGCCGGATACAAGGAACTCAGAAGCTTCAAACAAACCGCTGCGTATGAAGAATTCTACGCAGAAATGGTGGCGAAAATTCACAAGCGCGAGATTGCCGAAGCGGTGAAATATTCACGCATCATAATAAAATCTTATGTAGCTTATCAAAAACTACAAATACTCTGTAAGGTAATCGGAGCAATATGGGGATATTTCCCAATAATTGTTATAAACGCATGTAATTAACTGATTGGGTTGAAATGCATACACGACATATTGCGAAATTGTCAGTCTGTTACGCCTTTATACCTCAACTGCTGGACTGATTTTTTATAGAATTCTGGTACAGAGATAGATGGCATACTTTAGGAAATCCACATTTTTGTAAAGGGGAAGATAGATATTATACCGATTACTCAACGACATAAGGCATTGACGCACTTTTTGGATGAAAACGCCAGGAGGGGGGAATGGTTAGTAATGAAATATTATAAGAATTAGTGAACACTGGTCCTATAACCTACTTAACTTCACCCACATTTTAGATATTTCGTAATCAGTAATCGGAAAGTGCTTGATATGAATCTAGACCGTTTCCTGAGGATGTGATTGAGTTATGCGGTTATCGCAGTTTCTGAGTAAGTAATCATGGCATGGATTATGAAATATTATGAGAGTTTGATAACACGGCGTCTAGTTATGTACTTACTTTCGATAATCGTTCTATTTACCTAGAAAGGTAGAGAATTTTGATAAGGAATCTAATGACTGTGTAATCTGTGTATCTGACACACATGTGTCTGTGGCATCGTAGCATCTAAACAAATGAACCGATTTATAAATTTCTTAATTTACACTTGTTAAGTAGTATTGAATGAAGTTTTTTCAATTTTAATAGAAGAATTATCCGTAAAATAACTGAATTTATATTAAAATATAAATTTTCCATTCAAATTTATTTACCGGAATTAATTAAACATTACGTTTCAGTGAAACACCAAGGTTAAAAAAATAAGGCGCAATACAATCATACACAAAAAAGCATCGTAATTATCGTGTGCAACAGTATGTGTGTGGAGGCGAATAAACAATCGAATGTCAACACTTTAGGGAGCGATGACTCTGTGTTTGTCGACCGGACTGACCGGTGACGACTGAGGCGGAGAAGCTAGTTTGGTGGCGATAGTACTTTAACTCTTCTTATAATTAGTGTTAGCTCTAAAACCGTGAGTTACAGGAATGCATTATATATTTTAAAATTGATTTTAAACAATTATTGATCAATCAATTCTGTACGAATTGCTGCATTTTTAAGTTAATGTGACATTAATTTATCGTTTCTAAGGCCAGTTTGGAAACTACAACCTCAGTGATTAAAAAAAAACGATAATTTCCGATTTGCATAGATAATTAAAATATCCAAAGCTGTTGTTCATATTATGTCACTGCTATAACTTATTAAAAAAATAACAGTATTTGGCTATAATATTATAATTATAATTAACCATTCGTTCCGATTTCGCCCACCGACGTCTTCATCGGCGATCTGTATCTAATAGAGGTGTAACAAAATAGTAATTCATTAACATTAAATATTAATGATCAAAGTGTCAAATTATATAAAATATTGCTCAGGTTTCAACTCGAGAATTCCGAATGTGTGTGAATTTATTTTTACGAGTCAAAGATAAATGAATTTCGATAGATAATCCGACGGGCGTTATGCTTAATCCGGGATTAAATTTAAAAATGTTTAACGCGTTATTGAATAAACAAACGTATGAATGTTGAGGCAAATTACGTATTTATGGGAAAGTTATGTGAGTTCCTTTGGTGTGACCGATGGTAATGCGTTGTAATCATAAGATTACCGCCCACCTGGCTCCCATACAGTTTTACTTTATATGCTATTACTGATAGCGGGCTCACGTTCATGTGCATTTATTTGGTAGATGTGGCAAATAATTGTTTTCTATTATTTCTTTAGTAAATAGTGTTTAGTACCTTTAAATTTTTATGTTGTTCCAGGAATATTTTAAGCATGCTGTCTTAATCCGTTAATGTTGTGGCATTTAGATTTATGACAAAAAATGTAACTAATGAAATGAGAATTGATGTACGCAATGTGGATGATCTTAGATAAATAAAATAAAATAAAAAATAAGTCATTTGAAAAGTTCCATAACTATCCTTTTTTTTGCCATAGATGGTAAACAAGCAGACGGTGTGCCTGATGGTGAGCGGTTGCAAGTTGCAAGTTGCAATACCTCTGTGTTGCCAATATTTAGCCGACCCTTCAATACTCTATTAACTCTCCTTATAAAAAGCCCCATGTTGTAGCTCAACGGAAAGACCGCAGCAGGGTGATCATTCCACAGTGCGTACAATATAATAATATAGAATAATAATAATAATATATATAATATATAGGCTTATATTTATTATTTATTTGTTCTAAATATAATGTCGCTTCGGTAATACGAATGTCACCTACGAAGTTAGTAGCTCCTCGTCGTCTCACTGTACTCGAATTGAATAAATTATTATCAATAAGTTTTTATATTGTTTTATTGGTACGAAAGCTCGTGAGCTTTAGATATTATCATTATATGTGAAGTCTGTGACGCAATATTATGTTTTATGTGTTGCGGTGGTGAGAACCATGGAAGTTTCACGTATAGGTTGATAGCAAAAGTTGGTGCGTATATCAGTCATACTAATACGTACACGCTTGAACGTACTAATGCAACTAAAGTTACTGTTAAATATATGGTTATGGTTATGGTACCTAGATACCAAAAACATACAGCACCATCTATTAGTTCCTTGCGCAAAGTATGGAAATATGCAGTAAAATGGCCATAACATTTGATTGCGTTAATAAAGAAGTATAATTTTTTGCAGCCACAAGGGACCGCAGATCTGAGTAGTTGATATCAATTTCAACTTGATACCTCCACGCGTTTTCGTTAAAAAGTGTTTTAAAAGACGGACAGACAGACTGACAGACGGAAAACAAAGTGATCCTATAAGGGTTCCTTTATTCCTTTTGAGTACGGAAACCTAAAAAACAAATTTAGTTAATAGCATTACTGAAATTGAAAAAAATTTTGAGGATTACTTAAGGTTTTTGTGACTTTTAATTTGACCTAGTGCAAGAGAGATAGAGAACTGTTCACGATACGTACACGATGCGACGTCATGCCGTGCACTTCACAGACACTACGGTCAATGTGTTGTTCGCGCTAGCTTTTGTTAATCCACCTATAACTTATCTACTGCTATGCTGATAATTTGATGTACATTTCGATATATCGAGTTACAGTAGTAAATATCTTTGAAATAGTGTTGCCGAAAGAACGTCATTATACTAACTACATGTCTATCAATAGGGTAATTTATCGAGATCTGAGCATCTCTAATCTCTACTATATCGATATTATAATTATTTTTGATTATTATAGTCGTTACGTCATTAATTACCTAAGGCTTTAAACATGTGCATTGGATTTATAATATCTTGACAATATCAAATTAATATTATATGTAATTATTGGCGCCATGGATCTTCTGATAAATCGCTATGTCGACGATTCTAATATTAATCTACATTGCAAAAAATCTATCCATGAATATAATCGATATGAATGACGTCCATATGAAGATAATCGATTTTCTTATTATTAAGTGTAATATGTTACTGATAAATAATAATAATATGTTAATGTAATATGTTACTAATATGTTACTGCAGACAATTGATAAATGAAGAATTCGATATATGTAAATAAGTTTACCTATGTTTAATATTAGCTCATAATATTATTGATTACTTACTGACAAAAAAATCGAAGTGTTTGATCGTCCCTCGAGAGGTTTAAATATTATTAAAAATGACGCACGAAAATTATAAATATTCACAAATACACAGCCAATTATATGAATCCGGAAACTGCTGAGCTGGCCATCAAAATCTGTAATATATCTCCTAAACCATGGTTAATTCCCACGTTTTACAATAAAGTTTCTAAAAAAAAAAATCATCAAGCCAATCGCATTTATTGAGTTTTTACTGATTTTTTATATGCTATAAATATTATATTTATCACTCGGCTATACGCCATTAATTAGTTTATTTTATTGCATTACTCAAATATTTATACCCGTTCATACTTCTTGTTGGTAATTTGATTTTGTTGAATATGATATTAAAGAGTGATTAAATGCATTTTTATTATATTTTGCATAATGGATTGAAAGTGAAGTCACGGTGGAAGTCGTTTGAATCTATTAGTTCCTATTATGCTCGCATGAACATTATCGATGTTTATAAAAGTTATTTAAATTTTTTGTATCGATAAATATTTTAACAATAAATTAATGTTCACGGTGTGCCACACTATTCCAGAGAGAGCGAGCGCGCCGAGTCGTACCGGTGCGGTGCGGTAATAGACAACTCCAACTCAACCCTAAGACGACACTTTAGGAGTATGCCTTCGCGAAGGTTATGCAGTAACACTGCATAAAAGGCTCCCCTTTTCGTTTCTCATTTGATTCAATGTAAAACTAGGCGACCTCCCGCTGCATCACGCGTATTGGCAGTTTTGTTTTCAGACTAAAATTCATGAAAGCAGAGCCTTGTAGAACACTTGTAAGTTGAGTTACTATTGTCTGTATGTGCAGTGTGCGCGGGACGTGAACGCGGTGTAGCGTATTTAATGGTGCTACGATTATTTGCTACGTCCATGCTACGACGCAAGTTTTACTACAGTTTTATGCGTTTTTCGCGGGATGAACTTAAAAATAACAGAAAAGTCATCTCGAAGACGGTAATCCATATGCTTATTCACAAATTTCTTAAAATTTTTACGATTTTTCTGTCGGCGACATGAACTCACAAATAGAGCTGTACAGAGTTTTCGTTTACGATCGCTGCCGCGCGGATAATAGTGTTCCAACACACAGAGAGTTGCTCATCATAATGAAAAAGTTGTGACCCCTCTCCGTATGCTAATCCATGTTAATGCCAATTAAATTGTTAACAATAGAAATAATCGTTGTAGCTTCATAGAGAACCGGTTCGGCACGAGATACAACATCTCTTTTAATCAAGATAGGGAAGTTTGAATTATAACGTTTTTTAATTGCTTATTGCGAATATAGTCACTGGGGATGCAAAGACCAGATTAGTTTTCGTAGGGCAATTTAAAATAAAATTAATAATATATGACCCCTTTTATTCATGTTCGGTGTATTATATTATTTATATTATATACTACTCGCCTGCTTTCGTTGTATTTATTTATCACTAAGCTTAACAGTTCAGTAACGGTTAATCGTTTATTAGGGACTCATATTCTATGACAAAGTCAATAATTTATAGTTATTAATAAATAATGTCTAAATAAAGTAAACAAATTGCAGCAAAAACAAATTCCTTTCATGAAAGCTGCAGCGTCAGGGATTTCATAACATTCGCATTATTGTATTATCAAAACTATTTTCATTGGATCAAACACAATAGGGGTGAGACATCAATCAAAATGTTCAACAGTAGCCCCCTGTTGCGGTGACAGGGGGAATCAATAAACCGGTAACACTTCCGTCACAAAATAACTATACTAACAGAAGGTAAGGTGCGTACAACCGTTCAAAACTAATTCACACACATACGCGCACGCTTTACGTGAAATGATGGGGAAAGTCGGTGGTCAGCTCAACGCTAACCGCTCGTAAAGTGCGCGCGTTGTTTTGAACCGTTATACGCAAGGGTTGACAACTTGCTTTCTGTTTAGTATATTTAGTTTATTACGAGGTATTTTGTGCTTCCGTTATTCACCCCGGGCTTCCGCAACTCAGCGTGCTTTTGTTGCGATCCTCATTTGATCCACAGATTTGCGATTGTGATACGATTTAGCTTTAAATTAAACAATTAAATGAAAAGGTTTTGTTTTCCAATAATTATATAAAGCCCGTCACATACGTAGCTATAAATATTATATATTAATTATAAATCTTGGCAAGTCATATAACGATATATTTTTTACAAATATTTAACAGGCCACACACGTAGCTAAATATATTTATATGACGTCACCGACATAATATATCGTAATATATAAAATCAATCAATCAAAAGTTTATTTGCCACAATGCATAATATTACAAAGGTTGTAAGGTATCTTAAAACTATGTGAACTATGTGAGTATCTTAAAACTGCATTCAGCCTGCAAGAAAACGTGCAAATATTATTTAAAATTTAAAATCTCCACGTAAGTCCAAAAATTCTTTAATGCTATAAAAGCAGTTACATAATAGACTTAATTTTTAAAATAAATTGCCTTTCAATCATTTAATGTCATCAGGTATATAATATTATTGCATATTAATATAAAGTACGGTCCTGGTCTGAGTCCTGGGGATACCCAGGGCTCTGTCCCATAGCAGTCCACCTCTGCCTACCCCTTCGGGAAAATGGCGTGATGGTATGAATAAATGAATAAAAGTATGTTTTATATGTATTATAAAAAATACTTTATATTTTTCTGTGTATCAAAATTTTTACCAAGCACAAAAGTCTCCAAAACAAAAATCAATAATTACTCGATGTTTTATGAAGGCATCTCTACCCATATATTCTCGTCTTTAACAAGCGTTGATATGAAACTAACTATATATTTATGAATTTATGATCGGCCCTTATCAGATCTGCAATGAATGCTTCACAATTATAATAAGATAGTTTGTAATATTTCTAATTTCATCGCCTTTGCATTCGCCAATGTATCTTCAACTATACTGCCAACAAGATTGTATCAAACGCACAATTAATTAATACGCAGATATTATCACACCGAATATGATTAGAAATATAATCGATATTATGTGAATATATTAAAATAGAGATGTAACGATATATCAAAAAGAAGTGGAGATTATAATACATACGATAGACGATAACTTTTAATATCCACGGGTACTTTTACATTTATGGATATCCCATTGACACTTTTGCCAAATTGTATATTTCGGTGCAAAAAACGCTACTGGTATAAAAAACCCCGAATGATAATGAAATAACAAATCTCACACGTGCTTAGAAATCGATTAGTTGCGCACCTCCAACATGATAGATGGGTCTGCGCGTGCGATGAACCGATGCCGACCCCTTTTGGTTTTATTCTATCGAGGGATTTAGGGCGTGAAGGGTAAATGAATAAAATTATTCATCGCCACAGAATTCGCGTTCTAAGCCGCAGCTGTCGGTCTGAGCACAGTTTTTGATGATACAGATTTGGTAACTTTTATATGAACAATATTAGTTCTACTTGCCAAATTTTGTATGATTTAAGAATATTTGCACCAATTTTGGATACAATGTTGATTCCAAGTACAGATTCACAATGTAACTATTCCTAATTGAGTTGCCATTATTACGCTCTATTTAATATAAATAATTCTGTCGCCTCCATATCACATTTAAGAGCTTATCAGAGTATATGATCAACGCATTTTTTCTCTCATTTCATTCATAAAGTAATGCAGTCAGTTTTGGCGTACGTAATGACCGCTAGCGGCCCGGCTGTAAATAATATACGGAACGATCTTTTTATCAGTGATCTTGCAGTTAAAAGGCTGTCTTAGGCAAGGATATCGGATTTCTGTTTATTATAGCCTACAGTAGCGTCGCAGAAGTAGATAGAGTAAGTGCAGTATAGTTTCTAAGGGGTTCAAAATTAGGCAAATAGATAAATCAGCATTTACATGTTTGCTTGATGATGTACCTACATGAGAATTTCAGCTTTGTTGTATAAGCACCTAGTTAGTATTATATGTATATAGTATTATATGTTATGTATATAATAATATTGATATTGATGAATTGTGGTGTTCTGTGCCCGGTTGATGGCAATAGGCTCGCCCCCTATTACATGGGACCAATAACATACTGGCGAAATGTGGGTGTATCTACTATGGGACTGAGTCCTGGGTACACCTCTGCCTACCCCTTCGGGAAAAAGGCGTGAATGTATGTTATGTTTTATGTAGCGGAATTATGCCTAGCTTAAAATCCGTAGTCACTTGCTAGAATCTCACATGTGAACTTTTCAACTGGCTCGCTACCGTGTTTTGGATATGGTACGTTTAATACGTTTCGGCTGTTTCCTATAAGATATTATGTAAGGAGTAGTCATTAGGTCATGTCGAGGAAGGCCTCGACAAAAACACACAAAGTTTCAGGTCGCCAAGACAAGGGTCTTGGCGAGCTGAAACTTTGACAATATGGGTTGTCCACATAACTCGAGCAGTGTAATAGGGGAAATCAGTAAGAATATAAATTCTAATTATTTATAGGCCAGGTCTCGATTATGATCCAGATGTTGTATTGTTAAATTAAGAAATATATTAAAGTTTACTTACTGCAACTGTTGCTATGATACAAGTAAGATGTCCGCGAGATAGATGAGCGATAACAACAGTTTTGAATCGGAGTTGTCAACGGTAACTGGTCAGTAGTTACTAGTATAGAGGCTACTGCGATTTCAACTAATATTCATAGCTGGTATTAAATATAAGATGCCGTAATGATAATGAACTCTAATGATTTTATTCAAATAAGCTGTGAATGGTATTTTATGAATTAATGCTCAAGAATAATAACCTTACATAAACCTAACAATATTATAAATGCAAAGGTATGGGTTTGTATTTTAGTTTTTACTTATATCTGTCAAAAATATCAGATTATTTCGGTTGAAATTTGGTATGTAGGTCATTGACTTGTGTATGGTTTGTATATTGTCGTCATGCTCGCTCAAAAGAAGCAAATGATACATTATATTTTATTGTTCTAGTAAGACTTTTTTTTGTTTTTCCCAAACTCCAACCATAGGCTAAGTTTACTAACAAATTAGTGTAATACTAAGTTTTTCATACTGATACCTGCGCTCATGACATATTCTCAAGCGCGAGTGAAGTCAATTGTGACGGGAAGACACAATTGAGCAGGTCCAATTTTTGAATTACGTTTCTCATCTTCTGTTTTTGTACTGTCCATTGACAGCACAAAATTATGCGTGTAGTAAAAAATTATCCTCACATAACTCGGGAATACTTTTGGGCATTTGAAACTGTGAGTCACATCTAAGTAGTAGATAATGAAACTAAATATAATTAATTAAAAAGACGCCGTCGTCGTTTCGTCCCACAACAAATTCGGCCTATTGGGCCTAAATAACGAAATTAAAATACCTACGTAAAAAGTCATGTTTTGACTACATTATACGCTTCTATGGATGGATACTAGGAATAAAAGGCACAAAACAGATACAGAACAAAAAGGATAAAACTATCGCAACCAGAGCCCATGTTACAATGTTCTATCATTCATAAAGGGCAGTCAATCGCAGTACCAACTACCAACACACGAAATGTATTCAAGAACCCCATTGAAACCGTCCAAAGGGCGTTAGTCTGAAGAGAAAGTATAATCAACGACATAAGATAATTGTATTTAAATATTTGTATTTGGAGGTGCGATGCTTTTACACTATAATGACGCAACCATGTTAAAAACTAATTTCGGAGATTATTACGATAATGCGTTAGTGCCGCGCTAATAGGTATCATATTGAAAGCTTTAGGAGATTCTCCCTTTAATTCCAACAGTTGATTGAATTGATATCTCGTGTTTTATAGGCCCTTGAGCAAGTTTTGCTTCGTCATTTCGATACTACTCGTATTATCTATATCTTGATTTTTCTCTGATACTTGGCGTGAATAGCCAAAATTGGAGGATAACCCAAAATAATAGGAGAACCTAATCACGTACTGCTTATATTTCATAATAAATTGAAAAAGTTTTGGCTGAAAATGTCCGTCAAGGTTTTCTAGGGCGGAAAATAGAAACCACTTAGGCAAGTGTGTTTGGAAGAAATCGTATTGAATCGTATATTACATCGGTAAATAAATGATAAATGTTGACCTAACAGACTGTAATATCTGCTTTTGAATAATACATTTTGTTACTTCCCTTACCAAAAACCAAGGACATTCTCTACTTCGTTATGCTGTTTAATTAATAGTTTGAATTTTAGTGAGCTACGAAGGTAATAATAGGTAACAATATATTACATATGAGTTACAATGTTACCAAACCGTGCCACTGCACATTCATTCGCACATTTTTATACATTCATCATCATCATCATCATCTCAGCCGTTGGTAATCCACTACTGAACATAGACCTCCCCCATAAAGGGGGGTTTTGCCAATACTCGACACACTTGGCAGGCGGGTTGTCGAGCGCAGTTCGATGGTTTTTTTCCAGAGGACGCTGCTGCCCGTCCTCTGGATCTGTTAACCCTTAGCCGGTTCTTACGGCAACTCCGGGTAGAGAGGGTGGAGCACTATTCTAAAGGCAGTAACTCCACGGCACTATGCTATTATTCATTGAATTTCCAAAAATCATACGATGTGTTTATCAATCATACAACGTATACTAATTAAATAGAAGTCTGTGTTGATATCTTTTAATATAACGAAAGAGATCGAAAAGAAAGTTGTTTTCTTTTCTTTTTTATTACCTGCTACATCAAACACAATTAATTGGAATAAGTAAAAATCTTTGTACACAATAATAGCAGGTACTAGCATAATTTCTAAACAATTTAAGTGTAGTCTAAGAGTAAAAAATTCAGTGCAGTATTGAGTAGCACTTCAATTGCTACGGCCACCGTATCTTTTACATCAAGGATACATATATGACGTGCTATTTGCATTAAATATCTTCATATTACGAAAAAAAAGTTTTTATACGCTAACAGAACGGGTCTGCCCAATTACTAATCGAGTCAATTCATACGGGTTATGTGAACAGCCCGTATTGTCAGAGTTTCAGGTCGCCAAGATTCCTACAGGGCCTTTGACATGATCTTGCGACTGCCCTTACTTATCTTATAAGACACAGTTGGGACCTCCAGTTTAACGTGCCATCAATCCATCCAAAGTCATTGACCTATCTATGTATTCTACCTATGCAGTTCCCTAGAACAACAATTCCAATCTAAACAACAAACCGCAACATTGTGACAACAACAGAACTGTTGTAAAGTTGGATCGCGTTTGCATCCTGCTCCTGCGTTTCCTGATATCCTGGTAACTTTAACTAGGTTAGTTATGGACGAGTAAGTTTATAGAAAATAGGTTGCCTTTGACGTTATGTAATACAGCATTTTTGTAATGAAAGGACAGAAAATTATGTTCGGCATTTTTATTTAAAGTTAACATCTAATGTGGTTAGCCACATTAGATGGCAAATTAGATTCCACACTATATTTGTATTAAGTAATTGTAACATAAAATACAATCATCTCAAACTCTTAAACAATTTTATGGCCATAATCTATTTAAAGTCATTGAGACTAGTCACAATACAGTCATCAAATTATTTTCCTCATTTCCAGCGATCCGATGCAGTTTCATAGGAAATATAATATTACATTTTTGTCGTAAACTATTTGACCCAGTTCCGTTGAATTATGTTAACACGAATGAATAAAACATCAGCTGTTGTAATTAACGATGTAGTTTTCAGCCGATAAATAATAGTTAAAGTAATGCAGTACTTTGACTGATATCACCTTGAATATGGTTAGTATAAAAATTCATTAATTTGCATACATGTTTTTTTCATTTACAATCAACTAAAGTAAAATTCAGCACAATAAAATATATTTTTACGTTGTCACTAGTTTTTTATTTTGTGTTAAATTATCACGTTATCCATATTGGTAGGTACTCGTATTGGTGATCATTTCAAAAAAGGCATAAACACCATACTCATTCGTATTATCTGTATTAGCTACCCCTATTCAGTCTCGACTCGTTGGCCGATCGGTTCGGTTGTGCATTGCGGTATCATTTCCGAATTTAATTAATTAGAAAATATTTAGTCACAGGTTTAAATAAAGTGTATATAATATTCCTGGATGCGTCACAGATCGTCAGAGCTGTAGGGCGACCGGTCGGGGCGAAAGTCGGTTTCGGTCACACAGTTGGGCCGACGCGGTTCCACTCCACAGTCTCTTCTAAGCCACAGCTATGCGAACATCTTCCCTAACATAGCCGAAAATTCCACCGGGATCACGTGCCGGCACCGCGCGAATCGTACATTCCGAACTTCATTTTGCGAATTAACTTTTTCTCTCGTCCGATTTACGAACAATCTTTTTTATCTTCCGCTGAAAAGCAGTTGGCGGCAAACGGTAAAGTTGTGTGTTGTGCCCGTAAAGTGAACTTTCAGAGCTTTTGTAAGATTATTTCATTTTGTGTGCTGTATCGATGTGCTGAGATTAATATAATGTGAAGTGTTTTATTATTTTGTGCACTTTTTGATTTTGGATTTTTTTGCTCCGGATTTTTTTGGTTGGTTGAATTATTGCATTATTTTTATTTTATAACTGCGGGTTGGTATCCTTGTCTGTTATTGTCAAGTGCTTTTATCATTATCAGTTATCATAGATATAATTGCTTGTAGAATTGTTTGTAGTTTGCTTCGAACAACAGGCGGATAGTGTTAATTATATCGTATCTTGAGTTCATCTCGAAGGAAAAATTAATAAACGTTGTATAATTTTTATGGCAGATGCATACTAATTCTAAGACTAAATTCTAAATGCAAGTTTGTAGTTAATGAGCGGGCACGGTTATAAAAGTTTTCTCTTCCCTCGAACTCCCTGTGTATATTCACCTTAATGTTTCTGTTATACGACATGATTTTCATCAAGTGGATTTTCATAATCCATTTTGTTGAAAACATTTTCAATATTAAATATTTTCAGCCGTATTTGGATATTTTATGTTTTTTTTTAAGCTCTCAATTTTATTTTTATGATTATCTCGAATTCCTTATTCTCAAACGTTTTTATTGATAATAATAAAACAATAACTTAAAAGGTTTAAAAAAAATCTATTTAATTTTGATATATAAATCTTTTTTGTAATTTTATTAAATTTATGCTAAAATTGGTCTGCAATAAAAATAATCATACAAAATATTTAAATTACAGTGCTTTTGTTTTTATTAAATATATGTTTTATTTTGGGTATTCATATTACTTTGATCGTATTTCTCCACAAAATTTTATTTTTTAAGTTTGCTCTGCTTACGCATCTATTAAAAAGGCAATTCAGCAATTTTTAGGAGGACTAGAAAACTTAATTTTATTTTCTTATGATTAAATCAATTTTACATAATAGGCTTACAACTCTACGACTTAACAGTCATATATTTAGTGGGTGACAAATGTCCGGTGCGACAACGCGCATTGTCGCTAAGCATTTTTAGTGACAGCGCATGGCCTGCTATGAAAATAAGTCGTGACGACTTGATATCCGGCGGAGTCACAACTTGTCCGAGGGTTAAACCATGATAAATATTTTCTCCTTAGGCCGATTTTCAGGTAAATTAGGGTTAAATAAATAAATGTGGAGTTTATAAACACAGTGTTAGACACAGATTAGAGGTTTAAAATATTTAGTGTTTTGCTCCTAAATGTTGATGGCGCAAGGCAAATCATTTTATTTAACTCTGTTTTAGTTGTTAACATTGGCTAAATTAAGTTACCCCACGAACGTATAAGTGGACCCTAAAATAACATTAGATAGACCTAAAGTTGCTCAGCTGCTTAAGAAAAAATAAAAGCTTATGATAAAATGCTAACTTATTACCTTCACGCAAATTAGGATTATATAAATAAACTAGTGCAAGCTCAGCGGCTTTGCCCTCTCGCAATAATGAAATACGGGAGTTTTATACCAAAACATTGACGCTCTTTTTGGACACCCTAGAATGTGAATTTTCAAAAATCCTTTCTAAGTACACTAGACAGCGAAAATAATCTACATTCCGAGTTTCAAGTCTCTAGGATCAGTGGTTTGAGCTCTGCGTTGCATTTCAGTCAGTGAGTCATTTAGGATTTTATAATATATATAGTTATAATATGTATAGTTAATATGCACAGGGTTATTTAGTAAAAATGTTAGGAGTTCTGCTACTAAATGTTGATGACGCAAAAAAATATATTATACCCTGTATTGTCTGTTGTCAATAATTTTGTGCGGATCAATGAAAGATTGGCGAAATATCCAAGTATATTACAACACTCTCCAAGCTAAAAAAACTTAGCCAGTTTATATTGCGAGTAGCGAAACCAAATGGTTTGAGCATTTTGACTGATTTCGCATAATTTTCCTGATTAAGAATGCTTGGACTACTACCAGTAAAATAATAGTCAGTAGGTAAGTAGATATGCTTTAAACCATAGGTCGATCCAGAAAAAAAAACAATTTACCATTTTATTAGCCTATTTCACTGTAGGTAATGAATAATAATGCTCGTATAATGTACCTAAGTTTAAGGCCCGACCTTCATAATTTTATAACTTTAACCATCCAAATAACTTGATAGGATTTATTGATACTAAATATTTATTATTTTGATCACGAAACGAATAAGCACGTAGATGAAATGTTTGAATTTATGTCCTATGATGGAATCGATATTGTTCCAAGAAATTATTTAAACAATCAATATGGCTAACATAGATAGATACGTAGATAATCACTTTATTGGTACACCACAAACAATAAAACTTAAAATTAAAACATAATAACATATAATAATAATAATATGGGACAAGTTCCACACACGGTCATCTGGTCCCAAACTAGGCTAGAAGCCTGTACTATGGTAACCAGATGACTGATAAACATACTTATATAAGTTTATAACACCCAGACACAGATCAAACAGACATGTTCATGCACACAAATGTTCGACCTGGCCGGGGATCGAACCCGGGGCCTGCGGCACAGAAAGCAGAGTTACTACCATCTGTGCCAACCAGGCTGTCTAAATAGTGTAACAATTGGCGGGCTTTTTGCTAGGAGCAATCTCTTCCAGACAACCGCGTTGTATAAATAGTGCATTGGTGTTGATTATGAAATAGTTCATCGTAACTTACCAAAAACGACTAACACAATAGAATTTAATAGTGCATTATTGCATACCTAAAATACAAAAATTAAAATTTAATAATGCTTCAAAATAATACCTCGGTGCCTCGGTGGCGTGGTGGGCACAAGCTCTACTGCCGATCATGAGGTCCCGAATTCGATCCCCAGGTCAGGCAATGTGATATAAGATTTTCTATTATAAATTATCTCTATGACAGCGTGAAGTCAGGAACTGTGCCCTGTAGATGGCAATAGGCTCGCCCCCTATTATATGGGACCTATAACGTACTGGCGAAATGTGGGTGTACCTACTATGGGACTGAGTCTTGAGTACACTTCCTCCCACCCCTTCAGGAAAAAGACGTGGTTGTATGTTATGTTCAAAATAATAATGCATGATAATACGGTAAACCACCGGCGGTCACATTGCATTAAGGAATTTCTTACAGATGTCATACAGATTTCTTAGACTAATCCACTCAATCACTTACAAAAGTTTATTTCCTCTCGAATATATCGAAAACGGAATACTAAGATAGATATTACATAATACATAATCTAAGTATATATTCCAGAAGAATCCCATATAACGTTCATGGGTGGATCCATAAAACTCGCAATCCCATATATTTTAACTAACGGTGCTATTGACTCTCCGTAAAACTTCCAAATAACAACCGCTCGCGCTGCAAAGAACTGAAAACGCACACACTTTTCGAACTGCATTTTGGTAACCACAGTATAAATATTTTGCAGTAGGAATATAATAATTTAATGTTATAGTGGTACAATGGTACAATGGTACAAGGGGCTGGCATTAGTAAGATGTAATACATGGGTAGGTACTTTATAATATGTTAATTAATAATTACAACAATTAAAAAACATTAATTATTGATTAATACGAGACGATAAAAAAATGTATAGCTTCTTTTTACCATTAGATATTCGTAGAATTAAGAGCATCTTAAAGATGAAATCTCTATATTATGAAATATCAAGTGTTGGTTTGTTATAATAAATCTTCTTCGTTAAGGAGGTATTGCATACGCATTTATAATTTATACGATACAATTAAGTAGTTAGGTAAGTCGCGCGTCTCTTGTATCTTATCATAGATGTCATAGGTATAACCTAAAGCAGCAAACATTCTAACTGTTAGACACTTTTGCTATCCCCTCCCTGTCTGACTCAGATTATCACTGGAAACACATCAGGAAACCAGGATAAAATCAACTAAAACTAAAAATAAAAACTACATAATTATGAGATCCGCCATATTATTACATCTAAAATTAAATGTCAAAAAAGGTAGAC
Source organism: Hemistola chrysoprasaria (assembly GCA_947063395.1). Taxonomy (NCBI): domain Eukaryota; kingdom Metazoa; phylum Arthropoda; class Insecta; order Lepidoptera; family Geometridae; genus Hemistola; species Hemistola chrysoprasaria. The sequence goes on along the minus strand of OX346720.1, from coordinate 5,557,099 downwards.
CATGCATGTAGCTGTCATGGCCAACCATAGAGCTTCGTAAAGATCTGGGATGACACTCCCTCTTGTTTATAATAAAAACTCATAGGATCTGGTAAATACCTACAAGTTGTGATACTGAATATCGTATACACTGTGACTCAGTCGTTTCGCAGTTTCCAAACGTTATAAAGATTCTTATGTATTATTTCCGCGGAAAACTTCTATTCGCGATGTTATCCGATATTTGTTACTTGTTTTGAAGCACGCTTTCTTACGATTTTGTTTTGCAAACGATTTTTATGTTATTTGTAGTCGCAGCCGTTAAGAAAAGCTTTTTAAAGAGATAATTTAGTTACTTGTTATGATATACTCGAGTAATCCCGCGACTTCGCTCCCGTGAGTATTTCGAAGATTACTTTATTATACGTGTCTACATCATAATTAAAAACTACGTGTAAAACCTTTGCCAGGTATTCATTCGCCAAGTAGTAATGTTCTAACATTACTTATTATTATTTATTTGGTATGAAGGGCAATGTTACCAGCGAAATTACTGGGCATGATGAGATTCAACAACTCATATCTCAAGGTGACAGGCGCAGTGCAGTGCCGCGCAGAATTTTGAATTTTAAAACACTGGGTGGCACTGTGTCTTATATGGGCAATCATGATGCTTACCATCAGGCAACTGATTTGCTCGTCTTGTTACTCACTAAAATAAAAAAAAAAAGTGAGTTTGGGGCTTTGCGTTGATGAGTGTATGTGTGAGTCAGTCAATCATGTCTTATCTGACTATGCGAAATTCGCGAAATTTGTATAAGTATATTTTTTTGCAAATTTGCAATTCTTTATTAAACTATGGTCCTTCACTTTTTGTTTTAGAAGACTCCGCCTTTTTTAAGTTCATGATTGGATCGTTGACTTCAAACATGTCGTAGTTCATGTCCTGTCTTGCGCAAACATTAAATTAAGTGAGAAATATAAAAGGGGTGGTGGTGGTTATGCAGTATCACAGCATAACCTGTGCGAAAGCATATGCCTGTGATTTTAATATTTGGAAAAGGTCTACATTTTACACTATAACATAATATTACTTATATACAGCGTTTTGTCTAGTCAAGCTACTATAAGCGAAGCGTTCTAGTAATTATCAGTAATTAACAGTCATTTTTTTAAATAGGCATTAGCCTCGGTATTTTATTAGTTAAGTCTCGGTGTTAATTATATAACGATTATTTACGTATTATTGTAATTGAAAACGTGTGTAAGGAATTTTATGGCTTTACTGCAGTTTATTTTCTTATTTTAGTATAAATTTCTAGTAGTTAGACACATTACTTCTGAGACGTTTTGCAATCCGTTCAATGGGATTTTATATAAGGAGACGTCATTATAATTATGTCCCAGGCAATGCAGCGGATGAAAAGAGGTCACTTGATTCTTCAGTCGCGTTAATATTTCCAAAACTATAAATGTTAGACATTTCAAATTTGGTAGAAACACTCCTTAAATTTATAATTAAACATTGTGTTTGTCTATTTTAGGATGCGGCCTGCACCGGGCCTTATATTGTCGTAGAAATGAAATTTCAAGCAGTCAAAGCTGGGTTTACCTAGTGTAAACCCAGCGGCTTCGCCTGCATTTATATAAGTGAATGTCTGCGTTATTGCAGTAAACAACGCAATTTTAAATGACAGGTGTCAATAATGCGTTTATGGAAAAATGCCTCAAGATAGTCTTACCGAAAGAGGCAGCTTTGTTTAAAATCTCGCTGAATACACTGTTAAAATCGTCCACGCGTTCGAAGACGTCGTTCATTGCACTCATGTGAACTCTGAGTACGACGTTTGCTAATTTCCGAATACGTAGCACCTACGTATGTTACGTAGCGTTGTATGGTACAGCTCTTTTCTACTTCTAAGTGATGAACGGATATTAGCAATTTGCACTGGTTCTATCGAAATTTAGATGACTACTTTGAGTCTTTACACATCTGAAGGGTTGTATCAGAAATGAGGTGATCCGACAGAGAACTAGACTCACTGACATAGTCGAGAGGATTAGCAAACTGAAGTGGCAATGGGCCGGTCATATTTGCCGCAGAACCGACAACCGGTAGGGTAAGCGTCATTTGAAATCTCTGTGATAGATTAACTCTTCATTCTTATACCACAAACAAAAAATCTTAAAATTGAAACATATATGGGAGAGTGAATACAGTATTGAAGGGTCGGCAACATAGTGCCAATAAATACCTTTGGTGTTGCATCCACAAGCGGCGGTTACCGCTTACCATCAGGCTGCTCGTCTGCTTGTTTGCCACCTATAAAAAAAAGTTTTTTTTTTAATGTACAATAAATAGGCTTATGTTTGACCTCAATCTCGCTTGATGGAAGGCGAAGATGAGGCCTAAGTACACGTTTGCCTAGAAGGTATCTGTTCACTTTAGCCTTAAAGATGTCCAGATTATAGCTTTCCGGAAAAACCGACCTCGGCAGAGAGTTCCACTCCTTAGACGTCCGCATAATGAAGGAGGAGGCACACCGCTTCGTGCGTAATGGTAGAATGTCTACAACATAAGGGTGAAACTGCTCGCCGAAAGTGATTTCTTCCAGACACTCTTGAGTATCCTCTCTTAATTACAATAGAATTATTGTGCTCGGGCTCATTGGAAGTCTCATGATTGAGGATCCTGATGATGCAGCAGGAATGGAAAATGAGGAGAGATTTTCCGCCTTGTTTTTGATAAAATATCTTTTAATTTAAAATCCATAGTCTTGCATTTCCTAATTCAACTTATTTTAAATTCAATATACTTAATATATTCATAAGGAAAATTAGTATTAACAATAAAATTACCTTAAAATTTACAATTTTCGTATTCCTGACCAATGCACGCTTATATGCGCCCAAATGTTTGAACTCCCCGGGAATCGAAGCCGTAATATGCGACACAGAAAAGAGGTCGCTACCACTGAGACAAATTATTCTAATAACTCAGACTTACCTTACATATATTTATACCTATATAGTCTAATTACTCGCATTAATTTCCATTTGAGTATGCCCCTAACTGTTTAAGTAGTACTGGAATGTTTAAATCTAATAAGTATTAACATATTCGCAAACAAACGAGACAAAAATATCTAGGTGTTTAGTTACCACAGTAAATCCACTGAAGTAAACACATTCGACTAACTTCAAACTTCCGTCCGTTTTGTTATAAATTGTCGATTGAGAAATATCTAGTGATTTATTACTGGCTCGGTTATTTTTCTACTGTGATAGATGTTTGTTTACCATTCTAGAGATGGTTTTACGAACAGTGAGTAGGTGTCGCATCACAAAGCGATCTAGTCTCTATGGTTATGCTAATTTTCAGATTGTGTATAAACTGCTTTATTTATGTTCTAATTAATCAATTTAGAGATTTTTGGGAATTATATTTCACTTGTAGAATTGATCGCGCAAGTGTAGTCATTTGTTTTTCTTGTTCTTTGCAACTTACACCTCTAATTAATTATAATCGTATCCCCATTATACCTTATAAAATATAGCTTGATATACGTGACAGATGAACAAATATGAATTTTCCGGCCATATTTGCGTAAATTAAGTTCTAAGAAAGTATATGATTAATCATTTGAATTATAAATTACCTGATATGATACCATTTTATGTATTTGAAAGCCTCGATGGTTCAGATGGTAGTCACTCTGCTTTTCCCCGCTTTGATCCCCGGTCTGATCAAACATTTGTGTGCATGAACATGTCTGTTTGATCTGTGTCTGGATATTATGCTAATAATAAGTATCTGGTTACCATAGTACTAGCCTAGCTTGGGACCAGATGACCGTGTGGGGAAATTGTCTCATATTATTATATTATATTATAATATAATTATTATATATACCTAATTTAAGCAAATATGTCCAAAACATTTGATTTATGTTCAGCTGTTACGTATCATGCTATATTTTTTGCTGTATTTGATACGGCGTATCAAGCTATATTTTATAAGGTATCTAGGTTTCATACATACATACATACACAGACACACACACACACACACATTCACCCAAAATTGCAGTAAGACGTTAGGCTGTTAATAATAATATTATGTAGGTCTGCGTACCTATGTTTATTTAATTAGGTTAATAAAGGTTTGGCGGAATTTTGTAAATTGATCTGCCTTTGTTGTGACGTCGATTGTTGTTGTAATATTAAGAAATATTGAACCAACCTAATTAAATGGTTTTGGAATTAAATTGTGCTTCCCTTTGCATATTGGGTCACATTTCTATCGAAAATATTATGTACGCTGTCAAATAGGTACCTACATAATAGGTATACTTTACATGTGTTGAAATTATGATGCTTATTTTTATGTACCTCTGTAGTGTAGGGTTAATGTTATTTTGTGATGTGCATGCATACGGATTCTGTGAAAGTTTTGGTGGTTTTATGTAAAGTATTAATGGCAACGTGTGGTTTAAGGAAGATCTATGGTATGTGCGAGGACGCGATGGCAACACGGGGTGGTGGATGCCAGCGCGACAGAGAATTGTAGAGCGAGATAAAGGTGGTGGGCTTGGAATAAATTATTTAATATATGCTGAAGTGTTCAAGTATTATTTAATGTAGTAGGAAGTGGAATATAGGATTATAGGCCAGACTTTTGCAACTCATTATTTATTACACCCAGGTATGTTGGTACTTTGTTTATTTGATCCTATCATGGTAAACCAAAGAGGGTTGTTTTATAAAATTAGAAAATTAATATGTAACATTAAAAATTTTTTAACGGTTACTAAATTATTGGTAAATTATTATAGGATTACTACAATGGAATACTTTAGCTAATTATGTGTAAATTTTACATCGAACAATTTTGAAAACATTCAGAATTGTATAGAGGCAGTATACCACTGTTGGTAACCTGATATACATAACATAAACCGGACCACCCACTGTATTTCTTTTATCGCCTTGCAAATATAATCAGCTCGTTTAGTCTTTACACTTTTATATGGATATATGAATATAAGGACAATATATCATCTAAAGTCTTTAGTAGGTGTAAACTAGAACTAGAGAACTTTAATATATTAGTACTTTTGTCCGTATCCAAAATAAGAAATATACACCTCATATAAATACTATGAATATACATACTTTCAATATTGGGATAGTACCCAAAACTTGAGGTAGCTCTATTTTTTACCACATCTGGTCTTTTGCTAACCGCAAATAGAAATAAGGACGACCGGGCCGGACATATTATATAAAGGGTGCCACTTTTTGATATGAGTCAGATACCTACTGTAACATGAAATTGTCAACTGGACCGCAAAAATCTCTTCCACGCGTCCAGTCATCAAATTTTCATATTATTGTATGTTAGTTAACACAACCACTCATACAACGTTACGTTGTAAGTTATCCCTTCAAAGGAATGCTCACTATATGCCAGGTAAAATCTTCAACAAACTTCCAGAAGAGATGAAGGATTTAAACTTTAATATATTTAAAAAGTCACTACATAAGTATCTGCTAGAGAAGAACTTCTCTTCTGTGAATGATTTTCTCACGAATAAAGCTTAATGAATAGTTTATTAATTCCAATTATTATGACATTCAAATCATTCCTGGACACGCGTGTATCTAGTTCGTAAAACTCAGAAGACCTCGCTAAGATTTTGAAATTAAAACGCTGAAACGTTCGTTGTTAAGACGTCAACTGTAATTAGACAATAACTTCTAGTCACGTCTTTGTGCGTAATACACACGTATTCACTGCAAGGTACCAAATTTACCTGGTATCCAAGACCTTAACCTTTATTTATGTAGGTACACTCAGACAGAAATCACCCTTTGCGTAGCGTCGCCCGCTGAACGCATGGGAACCGAGAAAGCATTCAAAATGATTTATTGTAAATGGTTTTCTACTTTGTTGGCTAAAATAATAACCCCAGAGTTCGGTCCGATTGGTGCTCTAAATCGAACGTTTTATTATTATTTGCGCTTTGCCGATGCCGATGCGTGATAGCTCAAATTTAATTTGCAACCCATTTGTGGAAAATAAGTCGGTCATGTTTAAAAGGCCGATATTGACGAAGTGATATCACTTCGTCCTTTCGAAGTCATAAACGTAGAATATGGTAAAGATGAATGAGACATCGAAAGTGCAAATAATAAAAACGCAAAGGCACGGTAGGAATTGCGGGTGGGTTCTTTGTCCGGTCGCACAATGGTCGTGTCGAGAAGATTGACGCTTTAACTTCGGAGGTGTTATGAGAATTAGTGGCCCATTATTGGTCCAAAGATACGCGTGGTCCAGCAGAAAGCAGATAACAATAATTAGCTCGAACGCCACAAAAACTCGCATAAATCCCGCATAATAAGTTCCTTTTGGTGCAAAAAAACGAGTAACTGCTTACCTGGACGGATTTTTTTTCAGCAGAATGACTCCGAACAAACGTGGTCCGATATAATAAACACCTCAATTCTTGGCAGAGGCATTGTTTAATGAATTCTCTGTTGTGATCTTGCACAATTCTCGACTAGTTCGCTTTTTTACTCAGCTTGCGAGAAAACCGCTTTTTTGTTTGCATGGTAGCGTTTAAACAAAAGGGATTGGGGCTTGTGCGAAGGTGTGATTTATTTACGACTTTACCTTTAAAAGCTTCTTGACCGACTTTGGGTGGTTCCTGACATATTCGTCTCACCTTCGCTAGTCGGTGGTTGCTCTAACGAATCTAAAGATCTTTTTCTTTTGTTGCAGGAACAATATGGAAATAATGAACTCGATCTGCACGTTTCTAAAAGACCACTAAACTTTTGATTTCTGATAGTACCGCGAATTCTATAATCGTCCGCAAAACGAAGATGCTGGGGTGTGCTCAAACGAGAGTTACCTCAGCGTTCATCTCATTCTCAACAGACGTCTGTTACGGCTCGGCTGTTGACAGTCGGTGCTTAGATAAGTAGATGTTGTAACGGCGATACATTCATACGATTTGGCCCACGTTCAAAAAACAATCGAAGGAAACACTAAACTAGTCAAAGAGAAACGAGATCAAATAGTAAAATAGCAATAGTAAGTTACCATAAAAGCGGCGAGACGATATAATTACACGGATCTAGTGCCGGTCTGGAATCGCCACCACGCGCACGGTGGTATGCTTTATATTGCATCTTGTATCGACTGTGCGCTGACTGGTCGCTACGTCACGTGGCTTCCCGGCGCACGACTTCAGTGCTGGATGCTACTAACTGTATACACGTAAGTACTTATATTTAATTTAACAAATCTCTAATAATTAAATATCAAACCTTGTAAGCTGCAAAACTAGACGTGGCTGATATTAAAGCACTAGCACGTGTCCAGCTTCCGGTATCCAGCCTACTATCAGCTAATTCTCGCGTTATTTCTTCATTGAATTGTATAAACTTACTTCTTTGTATGTGTTCTATACTTGCACACATATATACAATAATAAATTAAGTGCCTGTTTGTAATATTAAAATTACAGGTATGTTCTAAATGCATATAATCAAAGTAAATACGATACAAATAATAACAAAAATACGATTAAATTTATTTTTTTGGTCGGTCTGTTTGTTTCCGTTAAACTCCAAAACGCCTGGACCGATTTTAATGAGATATCTGATGTAAGGCATAGTATAAGATACTTTTATACTTCTAATGTTATAAGTAACTCAAGCTATTAATGTGAATTCCACGCGAATGAAGTCGCGGGTAACAGCTCGTTATTTGACTATTTTCAATATTTATGGTAGTGTTTATATCCCAATTGATAGAGTACCCAATGAATAATCGCTATAACTCTAGCCGTTACACGTCCTATCAGTAAATCTGAAATAAACCTTGCTTTAAGTATAATATAAACATTGTAACTACTATGCACATGTTTATAGCCGCTTCAGGCTTGTCGGTAGTCAAGCTAAGAAGTCATAGACGTTGCGTACATAAAATGGCCCTAAAATCTTGTGCGCTTTTCGCTCATCAATGTAAAGGACATAAAATGTATACATTCCGTTAAATATTGCAGATGGACATAGTGAGCGGGTGTGGCCGCTTACAGTTCGATTTACGACTTGTCGTTTCCAGTTTCTATAGTTCAACGAATGTGTTTTCTATCATTTGAATAATTTAAACCTTTTAAATGTTAGCAGGGGAATATTCTGGGATAGACAGTTTTATATTATAATTACATTAATTTTAACATGGTTAGGTACACTTGTCAAACAATAAATTTTATTTGCATATAAAAGGAATATATACACCCAATATGCCTACAGTTTAAATATTTTCAAATGGGCGATTAAATAAATTCAAACCAAAGAGAAAATCAAATGTAAATGTTTTATTGCTTCTCAAGCTCATCGATAGATTATAAATAGGTAAGTGTTTTGAGATAGAGCGAGATAAAGTTCGTTCACATTGATTAAACTGTACTTTATAAAGTACTTCCTTGTTTTATTGGTTGAGTGATTTAGCTTGTATTATTTTTCTTATTCCATTAATCAGCGTCATCATCAGCTGGAAGACGGCCGCTGCTGAACATAGGCCTCCTCCATAGAACGCCATGATAAACTATTCATATGGGGGGATTTTGCCGTAATCGCCATGCTTGGAAGGCGGCTTGATGATCGCAGTAGTTGGAATACTTTGAAACGGTGAGCGCTTAGTGCTTACTCTCTCTCTCTTACTCTCTGAATATGTCCCTGTGCCGGGTCTCACGGCTTTAACGGGATGAGAAGGGGGTGGCCCTATTTAATAGCTGGGAACCACACAGCCAATTTCATTAATAAATATATTTATTAATTTAAATGCAAAATTTTTGGATGAACTTCCAAGATAGTGTATTTGTAAAAATAAATAATTTCAATTAAACAGAACGAGATTCCCCAATTACACTGTTCGAGTTAATTCATGTGGATCATGTGGACTACCCGTATTGTCAGTTTCAGGTTGCCAGATTCTTACAAGACCTCCGACATGACCTAACGACTGCCCCCTACAGATCTAATAGGAAACAGACGGGACCTACACTTTAACGTGCCATCCGAAACACGTTAGCGCCCATATATTATATTGTGTTAGCTATTCGCGATAAAACGAATCGGTTGACCTTTAAGGTTAAAAATTAGTTTTGATACTGGAAAAACGAGCGGGATATAAGAAGTACATTACAGAGAATGAAACCGCGGGGCGCAGCCAGTACGTACAAAATTTAAAATGAAGGTATATAACAGATTTGACAACAAAATGCTAATGTTTGCGTACACAGTTTGCTGAATATGTCGCGACGATGTGTCAAATTAAAAGGAATGTAACATTATTTGTTGTTAAACAGATAATTTGTTATTACGAGGCCAATTTACATGTCTATCGAAGTTTATGTAGATATTTATTATGTCTAGGTAAACCTTAGAAAACTACCTATTTCATAATAATTTTCGATCATAACATAACGCAGCACGCCTTTATCCCGAAGGGATAGGCAGATGTGTACCAAGGAACCAGTCCCATAGTAGGTACACACAGGTCCCCGGTTATGTTTTTAGGATTCCATACTCAAAGGATGCCGAATGAACCCTATACTGCCCTTCTTATGATAAACAACGTATCTATTAAGATATTTTCAAAATTGTTAAAATTAATTGTTACTATATGTGTATATTTTATTATTAATTACATTATTCTGTTTTCTTATTGTTTTCTGAGTTAATAGAATCTAAAAATTTGTATTAATTAGCAAAAAGTATTTTCACTTATTTTATATACTAAACATAAACATCGCATGTGCAGCAGTTACAATGCTTATAGCTAGGAAAATATGGAGTTACGTTCATTATCACTAAGAGAGTATGCTAAGGATGTTTATTTGTAACTTTTGCAAGTCTCGCATGATTCGTTCGGGCAGCCTTTGTCAATTCGTGCGGGTCATGTCTCTCATAAATTGGACAACTTTCGCATTCATCATGGAATCATGGCCCAAATGGGCAAATGATAAAAATTATAAAATAAATTATAAAATAAAGCCAATATATTAAATTAAACATGTATTTTAAAGGGCGGTATCACTTTTCATCAATTTCAAAGTGCTATTAAATACATCCCATATAATACCTTTAGTAGTGGTAAGTAGGCCTCTTTAGCAGGGGGCCGCCTGGGGAGTACCACACCTTTGCCAGTTTTTCATCCTCCAAGCAGAATTGTGTAAACATTACTGTGTTCCGATCTGAAGGACAATATTACCAGCGAAATTACTGGGCATGACGAGTTTCAACAACTAAAAATTTCACTAATACCTCAGGGTGACAGGCGCAGTGCAGTGCCGCGAGAATTTTTAATTATAAAACACTGGGTGACACTGTGTCTGATGTGCGCAATCATGATGCTTACCATCAGGCACTTGATTTGCTCGTCTTGTCACTCACTATAAAAAAAAAAACTATAATAAGCCATAGAGAGATCGCATAGTAACCCATTATGTATTTACTCAAATGTCTACCAATCAGAAAAGGATTTTGACAACATCGTAAAATCTGTATCATCACCTATATTACAGCTTATAATAATTTGAAAGCTATCAACCATATTTAGCGAACCCCATAAAAAAAAGTAAAATAATCTATTTATATTATCGTCTGCGTTAGTTCCAAATTTTGGTCATATAAGTTATTAAATATGCTTATTTCTTTAGAATCCTATATAGAATGACAATAAGCAAATCGTAAACAAAGAGTAAATTGCTTTTATGGCGACGACTCTTTAAAAGGCTATAAGACATTTATTTTTGAGTGTGCAAAGTTAAAATGACATCCTTGACCGTTCGGTCCCACCCACTGACACCCGAAATTGTACACAATAGATACGTTAATTAATTACGGACGTTTGTATGAGACGATGCATAGCTAATTAAAGGATTCTCAATGTCTATTCTATATCGTAGTTAGCGGGGAAAAGAAGCTAAAATTCTATTAAACCATTGATTTAAAGAAAAGGGGAGATAGGGTACTTTCTCCCAGCGCTTACTCAACAACTGGCATGTGCAATTTGAAACAACCTAATGGGACCTAATTTGAGCTTTCCATAAAAAAAAAAGATGAATCTACCGCCTATTATTTTAATCCATACGTTCCCGGCGCACGTAGTAACAGCGTTAAGTGGTTTATGAGACACTCATATTTTACATGGCATATATATATATATTTGACAGTTTTATATTCTTTTAAACAGAAGTAGAGCCTCGAGGCTTGTACAGACGTTCCATAAACACCCCAATTTAACATAATTAGCCACAACTTACGCATACAAAACGTAACACGGTTCGATACTTTGTCATGTAAATAAACTTCATACAATTCAAATTAGCATACATATTGGTCTTTTGCTGGCAAATGTATCTAATTAGAATTTGGCATTTTGACTCATGATTATGGTAACATAATCTGTTTGGCTTAAATACGTAGGTATCTATAATTACCTAGAATTAAGAGGTTGCTTTGGAATACGTATACTAAGCTAAATATAATTTGAGCAAATAAAAATGATATTCCATTTTACAAATCATACCTAGCACCTTCTTAGTTCTTAGAGGTGTGCCCTAGCAGTAGGGGTAATAATATTACGTGGCTTAGTGATATAAGAATATTGAACTTTTTTTATGATATTGAGTGACAGGACGAGCAAATCAGGTGTCTAATGGTAGCATTATGATTGCCCATATCAGACTAAGTGTTTTAAAGTTCAAAATTCTGCGTGGTACTGCACTGCGCCTGTCACCCTGAAATATTAATTTCGCTGGTAACATTGCCCTTCAGACCGGAACACAGTAATGTTTGCACATTACTGCTTAACGGATGAATAACTGGCAAAGGTGTGGTACTTCCCCAGGTGGCCTCCTGCAAAAGAGGTCTACCACTACAAATAAACTGACTCGAGATCCACGAACCTTAGACATTGTCCTAAAAAGTATAGAGTGTAACACGATAAATTTACTTAAGCACTCTATACGTTTTACCATTTTTACTAATGGAGTTAGACTTTTTGTTTCAGTATATGCCTACATATGATTTTGCGTTTAGAATTAAAAATTCCAATCTAAAAAGAGTCGAGCAGGATCGTGTAATCGCGTAATCGCGTTCTATGACAGCCTTGTTGGCTCAGATGGTAGTAACTCGGTTTTCTGTGCCGCAGGGTCCGGGTTCGATCCTCGGCCAGGTCAAACATTTGTGTGCATGAACATGTCTGTTTGATCTATGTCTGGGTGTTATGGGCTTATATAAGTATAATATATATATCAGTCATCTGGTTACCATAGTACAGGCTTCTTCTAGCTTATTTTGGGATCAGATGACCGTGTGTGGAAGTTGTCCCATATTATTATTACGTATATTATTATTATTAGGACGAGATCTTACATGACTTTACACTATCACATAGGTAGATATATAAGCTATATATAAATATAGATCAGCTATATATAAATATAGCCTATTTATGTGATGTTTCCAATGCGTTGAGTAATTTTGCTCTGCATTAAGTACATCACTTAGAATATACATATACTTACTCGTAGCTATCACTTGGAAATAAAGGTGTTGTTTTGTAGGTGATGACCGCTGGACCAGCATGTAGCGTCATTAAATAAAATTTACTGATTAGAAACAAATAGTCATAACTAACCCCTATGTCATATTATCATTTTATTTTTAACATTATATATATACCTACACTATTGTATTGGGATGACCTGTGAGAATAGTTGTAAATAAGAAATTAAATATTAATAAGCTTGAAAAATTACCTAATTTGACTTAAAAGCATCTGACTTTCTTCCATAAATAAAGTAAGCTTACAAAAGCTTAATTCAAACACAATTCAATCTCAGCGCGACTTCTGTCAGACATCCGACACTTTTAAATGTAAAGGCAACATACCGTTTTTTATTCGCACATTAAAAAGTAGTCAAATATCGATAGTAACAATAACACGTGTGTGGGCTGCCGATCATTGTTTGGAACCACTGAGGTCAGGTTACGAGTTACGGGTAATATACTTGATATAAAAATCTACTTTACAATATGTCTACGCACACATAGATGCACATTCAATGTACTGTAAGCTATGCATCATGAAATGTTATTATCATCTTGTCTAATAATGTGTGATGATTGGAGCGATGTTTGAAATTGATTTGGATTCGTGCCAACATGCGATAGTGATGAAATTACTTGCTGCGCTTTTGCAGAGATCGTAGACTTGCAGCGCGTAGTTCACAGAACAGAATAATACTACGTATAGAATGGACACTATCCATCAATCGGCTTTCCTCACCCCCGCGAACGAGATTGAGCCCTCCACGAGCCCCCCTTGTATGGGAAATCACCTCACGGACTCTCTTGCACGTTGTATATGTGGATAAGTTTAGGGTACAGGTGCTCTAAAATCATCTAATAATTTCTGTAAATGCCTTATTCAATAAAGTTTTTTATTTATTTTATTTTATTTAAGTGTGAAGTTTCTTAGTCACGGGCTATTAAGCTTGGATTTTGACATGTAGAATGTTATTCGATTTTGCCGTTTGAAGATTATCAGCTCTTTTTTATTTTCAAGAGGCTGAAGAGATAGATCAATGTAAGATATATTAATTATACTCTAGCTGTGCCCTGCGGTTTCACTTCACCCGCATAGTCTTTGTTCCCGTGGGAATATCGGGAAACAAAGTACCCTGTCTTATTCTAGGGTCTAAGCTTTCAGCAGTTTTTGCGTGAAAGAGTAACAAACATCCATCCATCCATCCTCACAAACTTTCGCATTTATAATATAAGTAGAATATAGATCAACTTCCATTGATCTCGAAATTTGGTATCCTGTTACTTCATCAACATTGCAATGACTTGGTGACCTTGACCTGATGCTGATGCTGCAGCATCAGGTTGAGATGGTCTTGTAGCCAAATATATTTTTGGGCTCATTGGAATCTTCTCAATCCATATGTTACAGATAGATGGTCACCAGGGACTGATAGGGAAGGATAAGGAGGGTTTCTATAATATCTCCATTCGGTAATTTTATTAACGACATTTTATAGCTTTAGAAATCAGCTACAAAGCGTTCAAGATAGAGTACTGACTGAATAGTTATAATTATGTGGTTGAAGCACATACAAAGCAAGCGTCTAGACATAATATGAAAGGTAGACATTTTTTATTTGATCCGCTACTAGCCTTGTAGGCGTGCATTAGACGTAAATTAATCATGTTCGAATGTTTTGGACTGACTTTAATGAGAAGAGGTTCGAGGTTTCGAATGTCTGCAATTTGTTTTAACAGACATGTCGTATTTAGTTTATCAAATAATATAACAAAATATACCATCGCACCTTTTTTCCAAAGGGGTGGGCAGAGGTACCCAGGAATCAGTCCCACAGTAAGTACCTATACCTATTACACCTATACTTCGCCAGTTTTGGTTTATATCGAATGTAGGGCCGCGCCTGGCTGTCATTGAAAAACATCCTTATATAAAATAGAGTTAAACTTTTTGCCTGACCTTGGAATCGAACACGAGACCTAATAATCCGCAGTAACGCTTGCAAACCACTACGCCACTGAGGCAGTCAAATAAAATAATTATTCATTAGTAGGTGATATAGTGTATTATTTCAATAAAACAAACTATGTTTTTCAAGTGATAAGTAAACTTTTCTACGTACAGTTTTAATTACGAGCATTTTCTTCTATTCTTGTCATAATTTTTTTATAAAGTGTGAAAAACAGGTTTTTCTCGTGATCAGAATTTTTGAGTATTTAGGTACTGAGCATACTTTGCTAGTTGATCTAACCTAATAGCCGTATGTTAGACAACTTTTTATATAATTTATATACTTATATTGATAATATTATGTTTGCCTACATTAAAATTCTGTTATTTACCTAAATTATTTAAAGCCAGTTTTTTTTATTAAACTACTATTAGTATAATTCAATATATTTATTCAAGTTTTACTGCTGTAGGTACGCGATTGCAAGTTCGTATATCGTTCGTATATAGCGGGTCAGCAGATCAGCAAATTTGTTGCCACAGGCCCAGCGGAAATATGTCCAGCTTTAAATCCGGAGTCCCTGGATCGACTCTCACATGTAGACTTTTTACCTGGGAGCTACCGTGTTTCGGGGGGCAGGCATGTTAAACTGTAGATCCCGGCTTTTTCCTATAAGATATGTAGAGGGCAGTCGATATGTCATGTCGGAGGCCTAGTATAAATGATAAATGATACTGCTCGACTGAATTCACTCGGGTTATGTGGACTACCACATAACCCGAGTGAATTCAGTCGAGCAGTGTAATTGGGGTAACCCGTTCTGTTAGAGTATAAATTCGTATTGTTATAATTTAAATAAATTAAAATCATATTTTAGAATAATAAATTATATTATTATATTTTATGGATCAGTTAAGTTTTTGGTAACTTTCAAATTAGCAGTCTTATTGATTGACTTAAGTATGCTACTTAAATATTATTAGTACGTTTATGTATGATATTTAATATAAGTAATATTCAATTAGATGTTATCAAATCAAAATCACTATAGTATAAAGCGTTTTAACATTTTTTTTGTAATAAAAGTCAATCTCCCTCATAATAACAATAACATTTATTGACAATTAGGTTGACAAATTGACCATTCTATCAAAATAATGTTTGTTATTTCGTTTTTATGTCTTAATAATAGTGCAAGTTAGAAAGAATTTGGAATAAATTAATATATTAAAAATTAAATTTAACAATGGCTTAATGCGCATAGAAACAATTAAAATTCAGTGGTGACCTTTGTAAGAATATATTATAATGTGCTAATTAATATCGATGTTGTATTTAATTATCGTTTGTTTAACTAATTGGTGGTTTTGTGGGCGATAGTTTATTGTTATGTGATAATAATTATATTATAAAATTTAGTAGCAGGCTGCTCCGGCTTCGCTCCGGTTCGTCATCATCATCATCAGCCGGTAGACGTCCACTTCATAACATAGGCCTACCTCATAGCCATCTCGTCATAACTATACATATGGGGGGATTTTGCCGTAATCACCACGCTTGGCAGGCGGCTTGGTGATAGCCGTAGTTGGAATACTTGGAAACGGATGGCGCCCTCTCCGAATATACCTCTGCCGGGCCTCACGGTTCCCACGGGATGAGAAAGTGGTGGCCTTATTTAGTTTGCCGCGTGGTTCCCGGCTATTAATTAATAAGGGCACCCCTTACTTTTTTACGTAAGACATAATATAAACCTTCATTTTGAGTCATTTCAACCATGTTGAGAACTGTATCAAAACCCGTTGAGACAGACAGACGCGGAAAGCGACTTTATTTTAATAATGTTAGGATGAGGAAAGGATAAGAATAAGGATTTGCCAATGTCCAAATATTTAATTATTTTCTGGCATATTTATAATATTATCTATTCGCAAAAGCGTTTAAGTACTCGCTTTGTTTATGAAAATAGTGCAATTTTAGATGAATGGTACCTAGTACATATTTATCGTTATACTTACATGATATAGATGTCTATAAGACCGGATAACTACTAAGTATTAATAAGTAAGTAAAGCAAAGTATTGGATTTCTCCATTGAAATTTTCTCAATAACGGGAGTGTGGAACTGTGCCCGCTAGATGGCAAAAGGCTCGCCCTCTATTACATGGGATTGATGACATACTGGCGAAATATGAATTGGTCTACTATGGGACTGAGTCCTGGGTACACCTCTGCCTACCCCTTCGGGAAACTGCGTGATTGTATGCAAATGTTGAAATTACAATAATTATCGTCATCATCAGCCCGTTTGTCGTATATGACAATAATTAATCGTAATTAGTACCTATCTGTGTACCTACTAAGTGCTGATGTCATATTATCTTAAAAAATTAATTTAATGAACATTAGAGACGTTGTTTTTTCTGTTGACTTGACACTTGTACAATTGCGTTTGGAAAGCTGTTTTTTCTCCGCGTGTGGGCGGCCTTATTTGGAACGCTAAGGACCGCTTGACTTCAACCAAACGTAATTTTTATGATATATTGACTTTGTATTGACGTTATATGTATAAGATGCTATTTTTGGTACATTTATTTTTGACTTATAATACGAGTATTAAGTAAATTAATAATTTTGTACAAATATATCACTTAAATATTTCTGAAAATTGATAACACATTTTTCTCTCTCTCTCTCTCTATAGAGATATCTATATCTCTATATAGCTCTGAGCGATAAGGCCGCCAATTGTTACACGTTTTCTAGTTTTAATTTATTTTTTTTGTTATTTTCTGTATTGTGATACCAATAAAGAGTTATCTATTCTATTCTAGCGGTTCAACTTTTCTACCATATTAATAATGGACAACTTCCACACACAGTCATCTGATCCCAAACTACTACACTACTACTACTATTACAGTAACCAGAAAAATATACTCAATGTTTGACCTGCCCAGGGATCGAACCCGAGACCTACGGCCAACTAAGGCAAAACGGGTCAGTTTTAATCAGTACTATGAATTATATCAGAGTTGATTAGTGGGTACCACCATAATACAAAATAATGTACTTGTAGGTATGAGTTTTAGTTTGAGAATGTTACCTTTAAGTAATTTGTCTTCTAATATCTTTCTCATGTCTTTTCATAAACACAATGCTCACCCAATCACAAGAACATAATAAGTAGTCGCATAATTTAGGTGCAGCTTGAGAGTCAAAGCAAATACTTACAAGTCGCTTCTTTGAATCAATGGGGCACCCTATTGCCCTCCTTCTCATTCACATCACTGTGTCTTCGTTAAATACCACTAACTATAAACTACTCGCTACTTTAGAATCATATCTCACTAAAGCTTTCACCGTGTCAAAGCGACGCTCAAATAAACGAGCTTTCGTCTCATTGCGATAAAGTACAAAAGTGTTGACGCATGTGGGCCGTATGTAACTCATAAATAATAAACATCCGTTGTACAAAAGGTACATAATACGGAAAGTGATGTACGTGACAATAAATTAATTAGCATAGCCCTGCGATCCGGATCTGTAGTGTGCAGTGGTCGAGCTAATGCCTCATTCACATGTTCAGTTCAGCTGGTATTTATTTGCTGGATTGCACTTTTATCAATAAACTTATTGTGTGTCTTAAAAATGTTACGAGAAAATATTATATCGTACCAATCTCTGTCGACAAATAAAACTAAAGAAAAGATCAGGATATTCACTTACCGATTACTTACCTATCACATCACATCATACTCGTATCATCAGCCGGAAGACGTGCACTGCTGAACATAGGCCTTCCCCATATAACGTTATAACCTATTCGTAATATGGGGGGGATTTACTTACCTATATTTTATCAAAATTATTATTCCATTTCTTCGTGGAGTGTCCGGCTTTAGGATAGTGCTCTCTACTCGTGGTTGCCGTAAGAGCCGGCTAAGGGTTAACAGAACCAGAGGACGGACGTCCTCTGCAAAAAATCATTGAACTGCGCTCGACAACCCGCCTGCCAAGCGTGTCGAGTATTAGCAAAACCCTCCTTTATGGGGGAGGCCTATGTTCAGTAGTGGATTACCAACGGCTCAGATGATGATAATGATGATGATTATTCCATTGTCATTGAAATAAGAATTTAAACTAGTTTCGCAATAAAATAACTATTTCTTTGTATTCAAAACGCATATTAATGTTCGTCGATAGTCGATACTCTTTTTCTGTGTAATGTTAGACACGTTTTTTTAAATAAATTCTTTACTTATCATTCGTGAACTGTCACGTAGAAAATAGTTATTATGTTAGGAATTCTTGAAATAGTTTTATCACTTTTCACCGTTTAACAAATTAGGTAAGGTAATTATTTAACGTTTTTAATAATGAGGTTAAGCAACGTTTTTTTGATAAGCAGATATGTAATAACTGAGTTATTATCCATCAAACTGCAGTGAATATTGATCGTGTAGAGCGAGCTTTAGTATTATCAGGTCAGGTGGTCTCTCGACCCTTACTCGTTTAAGAGGGAAAACCGTTTTTGAGAGCAAAACGTATTGTGTGTTATCTACCCACAAAGAGAGTGAATGAAAGGGGGTCCCTATAGGTACCTTTAGATTTGATGGCACTGATAAACGGGTCTTTTAACTCATAAGGGTAATTCAAACCAACAATAAATATCTTAAATATACAGTATATTTAAGCTATATTATATTAAATAAAACAGTATATTAAATATACTTAAATATAAATATACCTATATACAGGCATATTTTTGTTAACTTCGATTTGATTTTTGTAGTTCCATAGTAACTTATTAGTCAACTTTCAATATAAGCCATATTGTTTAGTGTGTTGCAGATAATATTATTATTTAATTATATTTATGGGGTCACAAGGTTCTTGCGAGTTTCTAGTCCGTTCGAACTACTGGTATGTTATAATTTTATAATCAATTTTTTAGTCAGCCGCGCTGTTAAATGTTGAGTCCTAGAGCTATAAGAAAATTGACACAATCCCATAAAAATTTACCAAATCGGTTTTTTATTCCCTTGTGACCACCAAATATAATTAACTCATTATATAAATTTATATCCTGTTATTTTTATAACTATAAACTATGTCCTTGTCATTTAGTTTCTCTTTTAAACTCTCGGTTTTTTCATAGTGACCTTCATAACATCCCTGCTTCACAAACAGAGTTTAAATTAAGACATAAATATATCAGATAGATTTACTATCTTCGGATGAAACACAGAAATACAAAACATGGATTTGGTAAATTTTCCATGGGATCGTGTCAAACTGCTAAGAGGTCTCCTTTCCTGTTAAGCTAGCTATCAATAATACATGAAGTAGTGGAGCTAAATTTTAATTTGGTACATGATAATAGCTGGTACGGCGGCGTCTTTGAAGCGATCGGCCAATATGCGTAATTGAGGGTTTACTGTTTAACGGCTTGCCGCAAGCTATAAGCGATAGCGTAGGCGGAGAGTTCATAAAAACCTTTGTACAATGAGTGATTTTGTCAATATGGTGAGAAAGCGTGAATGGTTTTAGAAATTGATTCAAACAATCTTCGTTAAAGAATTCTCTATTATATTATTATAAAAGCGGTTAAATGTCTCCCATACAAAATGAAAATACACTGATATGAAGAAATAGGGAATAATTTTCCACCCAAATGTTTATGGTTGGTTCTAGATCTGGCCTTTATTTGCGCCAAAACATATTTTTATGCTATTAAAAAAAACATTAACATAACCTTAACCTAACTACTTTTTTATAAATTTCATAAATACGAAGAAACTTTAAGGTTTTCTTTAACAAAATATGTTTTCGCGCGTCGTAATAAAGGCCAGATCCAGGGCCAACCAACAAACAATTGAGTGGAAAATATTCACTATTTTTTCATATTTGTATATTTTCATATTGTATGGGTGACGTTTAAGTCTTATTGTGACGAAGTCTAGTTAGGTTTAAATAAAATAACGCAGAATTTTAAGCCTTACGTTCTCCGGCTTTCTCAGAAATATAGAGAGACGTTCTTAGCTCCTGAGTTTTGGCCCGAAAGCATCGTGCTCTGACGCTATAGGGAGGCGAGACCAAGGAATAATCCCTTACTCCTAGAATAGTTTATTATAATAATGTTATTATATTTATGTTTTCTTTCATCAATGTTGTAATCCAAGCGAATTAGACCGCCTAGTCTATAAATATATAACTTTATATAGTCTTAAGGTATATATTTATATGGGGCTCTGTTACGTTACTGATACGTTATAAGTTATTGTAACGTGATATTGCCTGAAATAAATAAAACAATGTTATTATTATTATTGCCGCGGGAAACAAATGACAATCAAACAAATGAGCGAAGTTAAAGTTGTAATCTCTAACGTTTACAAGTTACGCCACTGTTAATGCACGTGTTTTTTTTTCCACTGCGCAAGTGTTTTTAATGAATAGGTATTACATTATGTTGGAGGCTGGATAATTTTAATATTCATTCCATAAACCGTTGATGTCTTATTACTGCAGGCCATCGTTACGTCTCGATTAACATGAAATATATTCAGTGTTAAAGATTTTAATTTAGCAAAATATATTAATTTTTCAAGTTTCAAACAACGTGGTTAAAGTTCACTATCAAAGGCAAGAGCTTTGTAAGTTGTAAGCATTGAGCCATCAAAACTTTCAACCTTTGAAATGTGTAAAGTACGCGTTTCTAAAAACAGGTCTCATAGTATAAACCGTATATTTACATATAAACAACGACGATCGACGAATTGATTTCAACATCTCTTTGTATTTTTTGTGAATGTTTACATTTTTTTTCCAACAATGGCATACAAGTAGACCCAATAAAACGTTTTTGATCGATTGAGAGGTGCATCAAATGTGTCTCTACAAAAAGAAACCACGCTTTATGAATATTAAGGAGCATCGTCTTTTAATCGTTAGTGGCGTCGGGAACCCAATATAAATTACCTACCGATTACAGAAACACGTTATTAGCTGTCAGAAAATATTTAGAAACGAGAAAAACGACGCTAAGGAATCCCCTTTATAATTAAACTCAATTATAAAAAAAAAGCTCTTTAGTAAAATGATCGATCCAAGTGAAAGTTGTAATCACGTATCCGATAATTATGTACTTTTTATCGCTATTTAAAAATGTTAAAATGATTTTTTATCGCTTCTTAGCTTAACTAATTTGTGTATCGCTCGTAAATGTTCAGTGAGATGCGAGTAATCCAAGTGAAAGAGTGAATAAAAATTCTTTTATAAGATAAACAAGGCAAATCATTGCCAGTTTATGTCAAAAAATCAATATCGAATATTGATAGGTTGGACAGGCCGGTGTCCGCTCGATTTGAATTATTTTAAAATATTACCAACATTATTAGCTTAGTGCATCGTTTCACTGTTACTGAATTGCAGTGTCTCTATCATCGATCAACTATTTTATTGCGCTATTTAAATGTTAATAATCATAAAACGCAATTTCTATAAACTGTTAAGAATGCAAAGGTCACGACGAGAGTTCTATAAATGCACTATGCACCACATCCAAGAACATGTGAATGGATTTTAGAATGAGACGATCATGGACCGAGGATACGGGTCACCGACTTTCACTAAAATAAAATAATTAGGAACATCTCAAATGAAGCGTACCTAATCTCACAAACGTCCGTGTAGCTGGTGCGTCCTCAAATACAACCTCACGAGTTGAGTAGATCAAAAACATTTTACGATTATTAAACCCCCCCGATTGACAACCGGGAAGGCATTCTTGTCGTTCCCATATTTTTATAGCGTGTAAAACCGTCGGCGCTTTTTTATATCATCTCTTTTAAGTGACATAAATTCTAATACAAAGTCCATTTGTGTATCTCGGACGTCTTAAAAGGTATGGGGATAATCGTTTTTCTGCTTTTTACAAGGAACTCATTTCAATTATCGGACGATTTGATGGGTATAAAACGCGATGGTATGTGTCGCGCGGACGGCGCCCTACTGCGGTCGGTAGGACGTCCCTTGAGTTCTCTCTGTTCTTTCCCATATTTTAATTTTTGAAGACGCTAATTTAATTATGGAACTTTTATTTTTTTATCGACGCAGCTGTATCCTGCCGGTGTTCAATAATTTTCATAAATTAACGGTGCACGTTGAAACCGCCATTTGAACTTTTGTCGTAATAATTATTAAGGGGCAATTATTTTTATTTATTAAAATGGTTGATATGTACCTGCTTAATTCTTTATTTTATTCACTCACCTCTACGTTAAAAAATCGCTTTAATCCCTTCGAGTCCTGTTGGAAAGAAATAAAATTGGAAATGGAATAAGTTTAGCTATTTTTTCTGAGCCGCACGTGGGTTGTAGACGAACGCTTTGATATGAGACTGGGGATTAATATCTATTGGGAGAAGTGTGAAAGGACATTTGATAGGATGCGACAAATGAACTCCGTCCCAAATCTCAAGTGACCGATGACTCGAGTTAATCAAACTTGGTTTACCGTTAGCTTTGGGATTAGTAATCCGGATATATTATTTAACTGTTAATTTTATTGACCGATTCTATTTTTAATGTGACTTGGAGTAGCACAAAAACGCATTTTTTGTAAAAGCAGTAGGCGTAATTGGCTCATTCCCCTTTATAAGCGCTCTAGCAGTGTCCCGCGGTTTCACCCGCGTAGACATCGTTCCCGTGGGAATATCGAGAAAAGGTACTTTTTGTGTCATTCCAGGGTCTAAGCTACCTGCATACTAAATTTCAGTCCAATCTGTTCAGTAGTTTTGGCGTGAAAGAGCCACAAATATCCATCCATTCATCAATCTTACCACAATCACGCTAGATGGATTGAGTTGAGTTTCATTGGAGGTGAGTTAGAGCAAGCGTTTTGTTCATCTGTTAAAAACGTAAGTTTTTTACATTGTACCGAAATTTGAGATTAGTAGGATAGTAGGATAGACCGCAATTACCGTAAATTTTGAAAAAAGTTTTTAAATGAAGATTGAAGGAGATTGTGTAGAGGTGCTTCATATATACAAATGTTTCCTAGGATTTACTCTAGACTCTAGAGCATTCATTTCATTCATCACAGAAAATAGGGCAATACGTTATACAGAGAAAACTCTATTTAGTACAAATCCTCATATACCTCACGTAGATGAAAGTAAATGCAATAATTTTGTAAATTATTAGTTAAATAAGTACTTAGCCCCAATGCTTCTAGGAATGCATTTTATGGCTCTTAACTCCTAACATGTCCCGTTATTTACAAATGTCAACTTTTTAATTTATTAGATAAGTAAATATTTTTTATGTCTTAATAAGCAGTAGGTAATGAAATAGTTAGTTAAAATGAGCTATAAATTAAGAGATGATTTTAAACTGTTAGATGCTGGTTGTGAAATTTTATGATACAGATAAGTGATAAAACCGATTAGGGAACTTGTTTTGTAAAGATTATGATGTGTAGTCATATTTTAGCTCACGATACTTAGCAGATTAACTATGAAAGAGTGTTATTTTTATAAAACATTAATTAATATTATTGGAACATGACGAATTTGATTAATAGCGGTATTATGATTGATTATAAAATATATTTTTTCAGTAGGAACTGCTAAAGCCGTTAAAGTTAAATATGAGAAACATTTAACTAATAAACACGGCGGCTTTTTTATTTTTATTTTATTATAATTAGATCTTTGCTTGTTTTAAGCAGCTAAGTAGATACTTAGCGTTAAAATAACGACTTCACATAAATTAATTACTTCATACCCAGAAAACTGCATATAAAATTTATCGATATTAAAACAAATGAAAAGCGAAATACGATCAAAATCCAAAGAAAATGTGACCGGTGGAAGTCACAACAGATGGGTCTAATTCATAACAAGGTGGCCGAGGCGATTCATCAGAGCTTGTCAATTATACTACCAGAGACTGTGTAGCCATCCCGCCAGTAGTTGGTCCCATTATAATTTATTTGACGCCAGTTTAAATCGGACAAAAGGTATGAAATGCACGCTGCGCTGTTTAAATTAAGGTCGCTGTAACCACGTTGTGTGGTTCCATAATAAGTGTGAATAGCTTTCGTATTGTGCTAGTGCATTTCACGGAAATCATTAGGGGCCAAGAAATAAACTGCTGGCACTAAATGTGGTCGGAAAGTAAGCTTTTTGGCCTGAATCAGTTCGTTGAGGTAGGATGGTAAAAATAGAGAGATGGTGATTTGAATAAATCTTGATTTGAGTAACTGAGCGATAAACTTTCTAAAAGATATCAGAATTAGGAGATCATTTTTTTCTCCGACAATAGCAAGTTGCTTCTATTATGGAAGCCATATATATACTATAAGGCAGAATTTTCGAGAATTTCATGTGATTATAACCATTATATTATAAAATTATGATACAACTCTCACTCTCATTATCCTACGCATAAGACCAATAAATCGATAAACCGTTTTTCAATTGCATAAATATGGCACTTTCGTTTGCAATTTTGTTGTTTATAGGTTGTATATGTTGTATATCACATAATACAGTTACAACCATATCGCAACCGACTGTATTGAGGTTTCTCTAGTAACCAATATTTATTACCGTAAAATCATCCTACGGATTGTTAATTTAAATTAAACAGCGTGTAATTATAATGTTGATAGTGGCGTTCCATTTTCCTGTCACTCACTGTACCATTTAAAATGTTGGTGTTAAATTTTATAAGCGCGCGGTCATTTTGAGGTGTGGTACGAAAAATACATAGTTCTACTAATTAATACTTTGTAGATAACTGTTTTGACGTTTCATTAATCGATTATACTCTTCCGTTTGTATCGTGTAATTAAAATACAATATTTGTTGTTAAGGTGCTAAAGTTCGTGTGAAGATTTTTTTTTATGTTGTTTTTCATGTTAATCCAACAGACTGAGTTTCCCTAACTTATACACTGCCCATTCAAGCTATTACAATGTATGTGGAGACCAGTTTGAGATGGTAGCTCAAAAAAGTCGATGCTTTCTAGGTTTTTTCTATTGGACATAAATTATCTATGTACTAATGTACAGTACAATATGTACTGTATTATATAGACTTAGGTATAAAATATATTGACTATGTTACGAGAAGCATATGTTTAGTCAAAACTCAAATAAAATATTGAGTGTCTAGGCTTCATTTGCTTATTAGCATTCCTCGCACCTGCTGCGCTCACGTTTATTTGTATTACCTTTCTAGTTTGAACTTTAATTAAATTTGAATATTGTATAATAATTTTACTCTTTACAGGCGTTGGCTCAAGTGCGGGGTCACAGCGTCCTTGTTACTCAATAAAATTGTTTTTTTTTACAGTTTTATGCTATATCTGTAAACACTAGCCGGTTAGTGCTAGTATGCATTTACTTTAGATATATATATCGTTTCATGGCTATTACGAGACTATTAAGGTATTTATTGTGTTATTAGGTGAAGACTGTAACATAAAAAAAAACATAATAAAATCACGCCTTTTTCCCGAAGGGGAAGGCAGAGGTGTACCCAGGACTCAGTCCCATTGTATATACTCCCACATTCCACCAGTATTTTATTGCTCCCATGTAATAGGGGGCGAGCCTATTGCCATGTGTCGGGCACAGTTCCAGACTCCAGGCAGTTATTGAGATCATTCCTAATGGGATAATCCAATATTTATAACTTTGCCTGACCTGGGGATTTGTAGCATATTGTTACTTATATTATTTAGATAGATTAAATTTGATTGTAAATTAATTCAACAATTGTTATAGGTAAGTACCTATTTATACTTTAATTTTCACTCTGAATCTGAGAGGTTCTTTGGCGTACCTACGTTTTCTCTTCGTAAACTATTCGTAATTCAATATCTCTGTTAAAATGTAAATAAGTCCGTTTCTACTATATTTTTATGATTCGTTTATTGATTCGCATTTAATATCAAGATCGTTAAAGCCAGTTATGATGTCCATTATATTTTGAAGTCCCTGACCCGTTCCCAGGGCTCAAGTTTCCGCGGTATCTAGACTTTTAATCTGGGCTAGGCTTATCTTGTTCGGCGATCGTAACCTTTACGTAACTACTTCATGTTCTGGCTGACCGTTTATAGAGACTTACATAATTTTTTACTGAAAAATATTAAAAAGAAAATAAAACAAACGAATACATTTTATCAGCACCGGTAATAATGGTTATTAACCCGTCTTTTGACAATGCATAAAAGAAAAACCAAATACAAGAAATATTAGGTATAAAAGAAAGAACAAGAAGTCGAGGCCATGAGAATCCGTAGCAAAAGCTGTTGGCAATTTAAACAGCATAGAAATACACTTGCGTGTCGCTACCCATTTAAATAATTATCAAAATCAACCGCTTGCATTAAAGCTCGAACAAGAAATAAAGCCAGAAAAATAAAAGAGAACCTTTAGCAATATCTTATTACTTGTAACTAGTAAGTAACCAATTAGCAAGCAGATTCCAATGATGTTGTAACTAGTTAGGGTTGCGACTTTGTAATAAAAGATACGGGGCAAGCTTTCGAGTTCTGTATTGAAACGCGTCATCAAGTTTCGCTAGTGAAGTTGTTAATAGCGAATAATAACTTTGAACTCTGCTTGAAGGTTATAATGCGATTTCCATCGGAAATCTAAATACCTAAAAGACTTTAAACAAATATAAAAAAAATAAGAGAGATACAAGATGAGGAGGAGATAGATATTGTAGCCGTGCCTTTTCCATTAAATAATACTCGAATACTGTAGCATATTTTAAATGATTTATTCCAAGCCCACCGTCTTCAATCTCGCTCTACAATCATCTGTCGCGCTGGCATCCACCTCCCTGTGTTGCCATCGCGCCCTCGCACATGCCATAGATCTTCCTTAAACCATACGTTGCCATTAATACTTTCCATAAAACCACCAAAACGTTCACAGAATCCGTAGCATGCGCGTTACAAAATAACATCAACCCTACAATATAAACAGAATTTTGGCAATGTTTTTTTGAGATACGAAACTAGAACTGATGACAATTTTGATCAAACAAATAATACGATTTAAAATAAGGAGAGACAGATATTATGAATAATATACAAGACTAAACTAACTTGCAATGTATGTTTGTTTGAATGTTTGAAAAACTTACATACATCATATTATGTAATGTTAGAGAAAACTCTTGGTAGGTTAGGCATGCAATGCACTAGGCCCGCTTTGACAACCGATTAAGATGAAATTTCCCATACATGTTTAGTTTGAATGATAACGCATGGTTAGCTAATGACGTCATTGTAAATCCAATATGGCGGACGGCCCAAGATGGCGGACTTGTATTTTGTTGTATATATAGAAGAATGCAGAAAAGCCTGTATTAGATTTTTTTTAATTCATAATTTATTTAATTTCCAGAGAAAACCCTTATATGAATGCTCTATAATAATATCATGTCATATCATGATTATAAAATTAAAACAGAGCTGTTACATATTGAAATGCATTTAATCTAAACAGTTGTCCGTGAGCGTAAAGTAATTTTATGTTAAAACGCAATCGGCATGTTACAAAAGTGTCACTTCCAATGATAATAAACATCTTGTTTTATGCATTTCAAGTTTACAATAAAACAGTAATTATTAGCGTGTAAAATGTTTACAACATGAAGGAATTTTTATAAACCAAAAAGATCTTATCCCTCACTCGTAATTAGTTATCTGATCGAAGTAAGGGAGGGTGCATATTGTAGGAAAACTTGTAAGCTTTTTATAATAATTTATATTCCACGTTAAAAATAAAATTTAACGTGTCGTTAAAGTCATGTCATTTTGAGTACGTACCTACATACGAGTATTTTACATTCATTTGCGATGACAGAACTTTTGATGCAAAGTCAAATATATAATAATAACAAGCTGTGCCCGGCGGTTTTACCCGCGTAGTTTTCGTTCCCGCGTAAATATCGGGATAAAAAGTATTTTTATGTTATTCCAGGGTCTAAAATATCTATATACTGAATTTTAACCTAGTCGATTTGGCGTGAAAGAGCAACAAACATCCATACATCCATCCATCCTTACAAACTTTCACATTTATAACATTGTTAGGATTTTATCTATCAGGGAATTATTTTTTATAATGGATGTTTAAAGCGCATTTTACCCAAATTTGTAGATGGAGACTGAAAGTGAACTAAGAGAATAATTAAAAAAATAGTCTTCATAAAGATTTTTTGATAGCTTATTTTATTTTTAAGAATTTGGGTACCTACATAACGATATTCCTACGTATTTTTTGTTAATTGTCGATTCATGATTTAACTAACTGACCTTTTTTTGAGTCTGGAACTGTTCCCGGTAGATGGCAATAGGTTCGCTCCCTATTACATGGGACCAAAAAACAAATCCATAGTGTACCTACAATAAGACTGGGTCCTGGGTACACCTCAGACTACCCTGCGGGAAAAAGGTGTTAGTTATGTTATATATGTATTTTTTGTAGAACGTGTTTTCTTAAGCAGCCTGTATATTGTAAAGTAGAACGTAAAGTCAAAGGTTATCAACATCTGGACTGCTCGTGTTGCCATTTATCGATTCTTAATTAATAAAGAAATTTTTATGTCTTTCCTTTACTAGACTAATTTATGCGATGCGATGGCGATTTTATCACCGGTCTCGGAATAACGTGATTTTTGCGAAGTTTTATTTTGCTGGATTAAAACTAAATAAATAAATCTTAAAGCTTCATGCAATATTAAAAAACCTTTAGAAAAAGCCCCTAATTTAGGTATTCTGGGCGAGCCCTCTACCGGGCAAAGTTCCAGACTCCAGGCAGTTAATGAGCTTATTTCTAATGGAAAAATCCAGTATTTAACAACTTTGCCTGACCTGGGGATCGAACCCGGGACCTCAGGAACGACAGTCGAGCTTGCGCCCACTACGCTACCAAGGTAGTCATATTACATAATATGTCATTTATATTACATAATATTATGCAATTGCGCTAAACGGATAAGTCGAATGTGCATATTTGAATTTTGAAAATTTTCCTACAGCTACAAGTATATAATTTCAATTATTGCAATAAAAAGGCAATCAACATTAGCAGTCTGGCGCCTTTTAATTTAAAACAATTTATTGAAAACAAAACTAATATTGATAATAAGCGTTGTCTGTCTAAACTCTAAACATAACATAGGGTCAAATCTAGGACTAAAATTTTGGGGTCAAACAGCAGAATATTAAGCTTCAGTCAAAAAATAAAAAATAAATCCTTTAGTCATAATGTATAGTCATAGAGTCATAATGTATACCTGATATGATATCTAACTGAAATATATTCATCATCAGTCCACAATGAATGAATAAATTATCATCATCATCATCTCAGCCATTGGTAGTCCACCTCCTTACGGGGGGATGTAGACCTCTCCCGTAAGATGGTATTGCTAGTACTCGGCAAACTCAAATTCATGTATTCATCAACATGGTCACAATATGACACTTATGCAAGTCAATCAAGTTAAAGAGTAAATAATCTACCGTGCCACGCTTCGCAGCCGGGTTAGCAAGCGTAATTCAATGGTTGTACGTCCGTGCTCTGGAAAATAATATGAATAAAAGCCCCTTTAATAATCCCTAGATACGTCCTCGTCGTGACCGCTCGTCATTCGAAGGCACATATTAGTTTTGAAATCATCTATTTGATGCTCAGTCGCGGTCATTACTTGATTGATTTCAATATTGACGGCCTGCTTCCGCATCAACCTTTCAAGTTCATCTTACATGTTTGAAATATGTTTTGTGTTTCAATTGCGCTGCCTACTTTGTTTTGTAATCGTTTCCTCAAGAATAAAGCATTGATAGACTCTTACAATTGTTATTTTGTTTTGTGAACTGTGTTAAATAAACCTCTTAATACAGTACAATGAAAAATTATGTCGATTTTAAGAGGTCGTGAGATCATGACAGTTGTCCTCTTTAGTTAAAAGAAAAACGTAGTTTTAAATTTAATTCTCAGGACACTCATTGAGAACTTAGAAGTATTATAGAAAATTTGACAAGTTTTTTTTTCTTTTTAGGAGTTACCTTTGAGGCAACGGTGGTAAATTTTTGCCTCTTGCTCCATTCAGTCTAAGCACGCTTATGATATGGAGTTTCAGTAAGAGGTATACCCATTCAATTTACATTCTCAAAGAGCACAATACTCTACATTCCAAACAAATGACCAAGCTGACATGAACAGTTGTAATGATTAAGATAATAAATGATTACATTAATGCACCCGGTAATCTCAACCATGTTTCTTCATTAGGGTTTCATTTGTAAGTTCGGACTCCCTGCGCGATGCTGCCCTTAATGGTAGCTCGATTTGTAATCTGTTTTCAATCACTATATTATATGCGGTGTACTTTGATTTTTAAGAATTACTGTACTTGTACTAGTATATCAAGGTAACGCATTAAAAAAGTCAATTCAAAATTAAATTATTACAAAAAGGCACATTTATATCTTTAAAACTGAACTACATGATACGAATTGCAAAAAAAGTAATATTTAAAAGAAAAAAGCCGATTTCAATATTTATGAAATATATATATGGGACCGCTTCTGAAGTACCTATATAAACTACCAAACAAAAAATAATCATCAAAATCAATTCATGATTGGCGGAGTAATCACGTTACAAACACAAAAAACATACAATTGTGTTGAAAACCTCCCCCATTTTTGAAGTCGGTTAATTAGCAAAAAACAACTTGTGTGCAACGTGGATCATCTGATCGATCACTTTCTATATGGAGTCGTTTTTAATTATTTTGAAATATTTTTCTGCTAGTTCAGATTGATTAAACTAAAAACCCTCCAAAAATTGAATTTCATTATTATTGCTTCAAATAAAACTTACTAACTCACTCCATATTTAAATCATTCCAATGAAAGATTTAAGCTTATGAAGAGAAAGTTAAAGAAACAGCTATATCTGCCACCTGTGAGTGTCAGTAATAAACTCCAATAGTATTAAATCAAACCTGGGCGTGTTACCATTAGCTTTGCCACTATTAATTAATTCGCTTTATGTTATGTTATGCTTGTTTCTTTAATTTAATGCATAAAATATTGGCGTATAAATTAATTAAGAATATACTTTTTGATAAAATGCACGAGTCATTCGATTAACGATATTTATTTCTATTATAATCTTAGTTCAACAGAAAGGGGTACTTTTTTTTCTTTTTTGGGAATTCAAATCACTAACTTCATGAAATATTAAGTCAGTTTATTTATTAAGGTGCTTAATTTTAATTCCCTAAAATTATTATCAGCAGATTTTATCAAACAACATTATGTTAAGTCAACTCCAACGTCTGTTTTTACTGACGATGTTAAGCAATGTGAAGTCAATACTCAAACTGGCCGTAAATTCTTTCACACCATTTATTATTCACAAGTGGGCTAAAATATGAATGCAGTATGCAGTGAATGCACAACAGTAAGTTAAGATGTTATTGTGAACATTACTTTTACAATAAATCTCATGCGTACATTTCGCGAAATGACAGCTTTTATCGTTACCGAAGCAATTTGAAACGATCCTCTGCGATGATATTTTTATATTATTTAAACTCGAACAATGATCGATATCTTGAGATAAATGGATCTTGTTTGGTTGTCAAAGGAAGCAGTTAACATGATATTTTCGATTGGAATGATACTCAATTTGCGGGTGTCGTAACAGTACTGGGTGGTCTTAATCTTTCAATGTACTTATTCATTATTGTTATTTTTTGTGACGTATTTCAGCTGAATATGTCAAATTGGTATCAGCATTACCATAATTATGTTAAAGAGTTTTATTAAATTTTACTAATATATTTTTTTTATTAAAATATTTTAAATCAAAATTTCCAATATTTCATTGGTTGAAGTAAAGCCACTTTAACCCAAAAGTATACGGGAATTACTACCCTACTTCTTCGCAGTCGGATAAAAAGCTACTAACAGATAGAACAAATCGAATACAAGTCTTGTCTAAGATTCTGTTATCCATAGCTTCCACATTCCAAACTAATATGGAATTACTTGCCGCTTACCTCTTTGACTACGCCGAATAATCTTTGCAACCTAGAAATAGTTAGATAATCGATTTCGTACTGTAAATACCTTGCGATTTGGAACTAGAATTGCTTATATTGACTCTTCATTATTAAAAGTCAATAATGTGTCCGTTAATGTTATGTATTTTAATAAAATATTGTCGGAAGTCTCTACATTTTTCATAGATGTTAAAATGTACGTGACAAATGTTGAGTTTGCTACATTAAGAACAAGAATGTCCATGACACAAATAGCGCATACACACATGAGCATAAATGAACGACAATAGGGATTTTGTCTGTCGGTTCTTAAAGCTCGCATAACTTCACTTAGGATGCCGCTGTTAATGTTCCTAGAAAATTAACACTGCTTTTGCAAGCCATTATCATTTATGTCTTCATCTTAACCCTTCGATAGTTTGGAAGCATTTTTATTTCTCATTTTACGAGCGAGGCATAGGTGTTTAACGCTGTCGGCCCTCACGAGGGTTTTACATGTAAATCCTTTCTCGTATTGTTATGTCCTGTGATTAAGGACTCGTTTCCTCTATTGTCGGTCTTAATATTACGATTTAAAGTCTGAGCTTTTGTGAGATTTTAAAAATACTGTTGGGGGTGTTGTGGGCGTCAGAACCGTCATAACATGCGGTCATAAATCTGCGAACTTCGAGAGACTGAAACGCGGCGCCGCTCAGTTTAAAGCCTTAGTACATAGTTTTTATCGTTTCTGAAAAGTTTACTGCTTCGCCGATCTTTTTCAGATAGCAATACCTGCGCTGAACGCATGGTGGCCGCGACGTATGTGTCATGAATTATTCACAAGTTACATGTAGTATGTCATCACGGCCACTTTGTAAGATGATTACTAGAGGTACATCATAATAATCCTAGGATTAATGTTATAACATATTCATCCATCCCTACCATAACTCAAACGAGTGCTCGGAGGACAAGATGCTGCCTAATGATACAGTCGACAACAGTAGTGTCGCTTATCAAAATGAAATCTTAATCGATACCGCTATTAATTCATAAACCATTTTAATTGTAATATTTTGCATAAAACTTATAGAAAATAAATTGTTCGCGATGAGAGCGGTGGTCGTGAGATGACGTGGGCCGGCGGTCGAAACGAAATGTCATTTGGCATCTTGTTAAACAATATTTATTCAATCACACTAACTCAGAAGACGGACACTCGAGGCCCTTGTGCAGGAAATGGTTGATGACATTCAGGTCTTAGATACACAGTCGTGGAGTGCGTTAATATTTCCTCGATGCATGCCTTCGAAGCACGACCGTCACGGTGATCAATTAATTGAATGAAAAACATTGACAAATTATGGCAGGCAGAATGCCGGCCCGTCAGAAGTGCTGATGGCGCAAGACAAAAACTTGTTACAGTTGAAAGTGTGATTGATGGATGAGTCGTCCGCACACTTACCAAGGACGGTAGTAATTGAATTACGGCACCAAATTAATTCTGTGCTTGGACAATGTCGTCGATTTTCTCTGTTCGAGAGCATAGAGCTCAATATTTGATGAATATTTTTGGAACGAGTGCATTTTATTTTTTGTTGTGTTTACGTTGGAAGTCGGTTGAGGTGGATAGTGGCGGGATGCCATTTGATCGTTAATTTGCCTCGCATCAGCTGCGCAAAAGTGGTTTGCCGATATGCAAAACAATCGAGATACAGCGAAGAGCAGGTTAAGCTGAGAGTCTCTGTAGTTAAGTGCGAGGCACACAATGAACTTATTTGAACAGGAAACTCTATACAGGAGCACATTTTCAATAATGTTTCCGTAAAAATCAAGCAGCCAAGTGGAAAATTTAACGCAATTCGCCTATCAAAGCGTGATTGTTTTGCTACTTGCCATGGTCATTTACAACACAACACAACACGCGAATTAAGTATTCATAGCATGAACTATTCAACGTTATAATGTTTGTTAGTTTGTTCAGGCGAACTTGTTGACTCGACGTTCCATTCTCTTGTCTTGTGTTCTGGAGATAAATGTGTGCTGTTACAATTTAATTACAAAATCACTTATTAATTTAAAATTTCCTTAAAACCATTATAATGCGACTAGTGTCTCACCGACCTATCGAGCGACAAATCAAAAGAAATAAAGCTCCTCGTGCGATATCATGACAGCGCAGTGGCGCCGCCGTTTAAGCTTTCAGAAATAAATTCTTCAACCAATGCGATTGTGATTAATGTTAAAAGATGAAGAAAATCAGCTGAGTAGATAATTATGTCATTCCTATACGTACTATTAAAATGCGTGCTCCAGACTTCAGACTCGTATGGAGAAAATTACTAATGGGAAAATCTAATAACACTGTTTGCCTGACCTCCTAACACCCTCCCAACCTCCCAAGTTAGTCCCAACCTCCTCCATATCTTTGAAATCTTAAGATCATAATCTAGTACATTGAGTCCCAACATCCAAAAAAGGATAAAATTAAAAAAAAAATTATTTCAAATAGAAACTCATCATGCCTCATAGGTAATTTACTAGTACCAACATCCTCCATGTAGTTTCATCGTCTAGTCTCAACATCTTCCACGGAAACCTGTCACATTCTGGAGTACAGTTTGGAGCATTTTGAATAGGAGCTTTTTACGCTTTGTTAGTTGGTACAGCTATTTTGTCTCTATTCAGACTGGCTCTCATTCATTCATTCAAATATTTTTACGCTATTATTAGGTTTAATTAAATTGAAGCAAAGTTAAACATAATATTATGACAGACATAGACATTAGACGAGACAGTCGACAAAAACAAATTATGATCAAAGCATACATACATATTATTATGTTAATTTAAGATAAATATAATAATTATTATTGAAGACTGCGTGTCGCGTATGACACCAAAAGAAAAAAAAACTGTTTAATTTTAACGTCAAATAGCCAAGCCTTTATTCTATTAATAGCCGTAGACACCAATGTAAGTAATGTATGATTTGATTAAGACGATGATTACGTTAGCTGTTTAGTTTCTATACTTAGCTCCTTAAATAATAATTGTACAACATAATAACGTAATTACTACATGCCTCTGCTGTTTTAAATGAGTATATGTTGAAGGATCATTATTGCAACAAAGTGCAAACGAAATCTTGGCGACTTGAAATGCCGAAATGTGAGCTATTATAGGTTGACCAAACAATCTGTAAGGGTGTGACATGAGCAATTTAATTGGAGAATTGCTCCCGAGGTTTGCATATTTGTTCCGCTGCGTTGCCCGGCAGAACCCATCAGCCGTACTCTTTGGTACATGTGCTCTTATACGGAGAAATATTTTCTTGGATTCGAATGATATGATTGAGCACATTCACTCAAGTTTTCGTATAAGTCAAGCAGCCACTATGTTCTGGAAAATTTAGCGCAATTCGAGACCTTATATAGAATTGTAAACTTCTACATCATTAAAATTCGTGGAGGGAATATAAAAGGATAATTTTTCTATTTAACATTCTAATAGCGTCGTTAACTACAAATTGATATCAGTTGTAAATCGAAATGATATGTTTTAGAATACCAACTCGGACACACTAGTTGTAGGCCTGAGGAGAATAACAATGAGCGGGTATTTTGGAAGGAGATTTTTAATTGAGGACGGGCCGTCTGTGACTCAGTTTTAGAGTATTTTATGTAACTGGTGTTCAATTTAAGGTCGAAAGTTGAGTGACTTGATGATTGATTGGCTTCAGGTGAAAATACCTGCAGTTAAGACCTATCAAATAAAAAAACAAAATTTGCACGTGTTTGGGTGTGAAGATATTATGAACTACTTACTGTTCAATAGTTCATAGAATAAAAGTTTCTACCCTCACACTTACGAATAATAATAAGTCTATTATTCGTAGCCTCACACCCATATTATGAACTATTGTTCATACTATTTATAGACTAAGCGGTCTAATCGTTTGATATACAATTTGAAATGACAAGAAAAAAAAGAAATAAAATTCGCCGATGACTAGTGCCTCCACGGTAGCTCGGTAGCGTGCCCACCTCGCGTAATAGTGCGGAGGGTGCGTGGTTCGAATCCCGCCCGTGGGTGAAATTTTTCTTCTCATTTCAAATTGTATTGTTCATACCCTTGTAGGTACAATAATGTTACTGCATCGGTGGCGTAGTGGTTCGCAAGCGCTACTGCCGATCGTGAGATCCCGAGTTCGATCCCCAGGTCTGGAAATAGTTACATTGTCACAACTGTTGCCAGTAGATGGCAATACGGTCGTCCCCTATTATATGGGACTAAAACATATCTGTGAATCTTTTATGGGAGTCCTGGGTAGATCTCTGACTATCCCTTCGGGAAATGGCGTGTTAGTATGTTATGTTATATTATTAATTATGTCTTTCACTTCTTAAATAACGAGTGTTTTTTGAGAATTATAGAAGTCTAGAATACCAAATAGCTAAAATGCGCCACACCTTATAATAATTGGCTCCGTATCAGAATAATTAACCATTTAATAAAAAGACAAAATATTTATATCACAAATAATATGAAGTCAATATTAAAATATGAAAAATAGACGATAAATTAAATGATGTATATAGTCGAATTTCAACTTTGCTAATTTTCACATCCTTTATTGACTGCCTTATGTTCTCTTTAACGTTGTAATTTGCAATATTTATTTTAATATATCCATAAGGTTATAAATTACCAATGTATCGTAAAAATCAAAAATCAATTGTGATGCCTGTTGTCATCTCTCGGTAGCTGTATAAAAAATACAAGATAATATCCTCGAAAACAGTTAATTGAATACAAGGAACCTCGTAAAATGTTATAATTGACCGAAACGACTTACAATATGGATTGTAAATTTACCAATTTGCATGTCATTTCGTCTATCGGAATTAATTGTTTTTTTTTTGTAGGTCTTGAGTAATTTACTGTTCTAGAGAATATGTGTAGACGTCATGAGATTTTTATGGCTTTTTAGAATAATGATAATCTGGGATTATAAACCAACTTCCGGAAAGAGATTTTTGGCAGAATTTGCGTAGAATTAAAGATATATCGATGATTTATTCATGCAACCTAGATATTTCATGAAGAGATTTAAAATATTTTTATGTTGAGTAGTATAATTTTATTGCAATAAATTTATGAAATATATTATTATGAATGTCACTAGCATCAAATTATAATAATATATAAGTTATTATGCTCCTGGTGTTCAAATAACATAGTTCAGAACATCTGCCCAACCACATCGATATTATTGGATTGCCCTTCTGACCTCTTTCCAATAAATATGACTAAAAATGTCGTACGACACCAAAATTCTATTAAAATATAATAAATTTACTTTAAATCACGTCAATTCTAAACGGGTTATAATCTTGACATTACGAAAATGAAACAATAAAATCGATAATGAAAATTCCATGGAACTAGCCTGATATTGGGTCCTACTTGTTTTTTACCGTGATTTACATAATTTGCCAATAAATTAGTATAACGACAAATAGATATTAGGTGGTACACGATATCAAACACGTATCGTGGGATATGCAGTGACATGTCAAATAAAAATAAGTTATTTATCCTAACTTTTATATTTATTAGATTTGCATTGTTAATCAAGGCAGTCATGTTTTAGGAATAAATATTCAAGTTGCTTTAATTTTAGGAACAGAAAAATATGTTCCGGAGGTCTTCTTATAATAGTTTAGTAATGCACTGATTGCGATTATTAACACAGTGTAGTGTCGTAATAAATTGAGACTTCACCATATTTAATAGTGTGCCCATTTACTTAATTAAAATAATAATTCAAATATTTGAAACCGTTTCTAAACAATGCCCACGTGCTCAAGCAACACTGCTTCGGGCTTCGATTCGACATTTACTAATTTGCCATTACTACTAACAGCGCCATTACTAAACCGAGGTTAAAGAAAGCCATTCCAAGCCCTGAAATCGAAAATTTATTCATAATTTCTTTGTTTGGTCCATAACCCGAATTGACATTAGTTTTAGTTACGACGACGTTTCTATGACATTAGACAGCCATAAATATAATATTGGTAGTTAATTATCGATTAGAATTAATTTTCTTTTGGAAATCTCAATTCTGCGTTGTTATGAAAATTGGTGGTTACCAAACAATGTTTGTGTAGCCCACTTAACTCTCACCTAAGGTCAAATCCCACGGTTTTTCTTTCTAGTGATGAATGTTTTAATAATATTATGTGAACAAGAGGAAAGCACGCGCGGATAGGTGTCTTAACTTTATTGGTTGGCTGTTAGGGCGTGACCTCTATGGAATCTCACACAAACTATCGCGTAGGTTTCATTATCAATTTGGTTTTGTGTAATATAAATCTATCAAAACGAAATAACAATGTTGAATAAATACTTTAAGCTAATTAAGAATTTAATATCGCTAATAAATTACTGAATGAACTTTAGATACTAATATAATGCTACCGGTTATCTTCATACGTCAAAAGAATTTGCGTGTGCGATATTGCTATTGTGGTCTGTGCCCGTAAATACATACATAGAGTATCGACCAGTTTTTATAGTTCTACAAAAACTTAATTTGCGTAGCTTGTCTACGCAAGCTTCAACTACTTATTCAATATCAAGCCTAGGTGCTTTAAAGAGAAACCTGTGGAAGATGATCTACTCACTACACATCAAACCCTACAAAAATTTAGAAATAATAATTACGCTTCTTATACGAACTCAACGATCAGCTGATCCATTTTGTATGGGAAGTCGAATTTGTTTCGCGATTCTTGAAGTTCATTTTAAAAGCCTTTTAAATTGACGGGTGGGTAGATGAAGCCCTTTATATGTATAATATAGCTCCAAGACGAGCCAAACGAAGTGCAAGGGCACCTACCTACCTTCGTCGTTTATTTGAACTCTCATATCTTGGGTTTGTATTCAACCTCTTAAACTAGGTGATGGAAATTTCTATGAGACTTCCACAAATTTTGATGCTAGAGTATAACAGAAAAGTAATATACTTTTACCTTACGCCCATGTGATTGTATCGAAACGGTCAAGCCACATATTTTGACTAAGGTGTAGATTTTGTGAAGTGAGGGCTTGTAGAGTTAATTAAATTAACTAGATTGCCAAATATTATTTTTATTTCCCTTAGCTTAAACTTTGGTATAACACATAAGATACTTTTTATCCGGATATTGCTACGGGAACGAAGACTACTTACGCGGGTAAAACCGGGGCTCAGGTATGATACTTTATATAACATACTTACAGTCTGTTCTAAGATTACATATTTTTCTGACTTTCTTGCTATATATAATTCTAGCGATTACGGCAGCATTTCGTGAAGGAGCGTTGTCTATGGCTTTGACGTATGACGGCAGAATACTGTTCCAAGCGGATGTTCCAAGCGGTGTGCCCATCAAATTTATTGCAATTTGCAGCATCCACTGAATTCTGCAAAATAATTTAAAGAAATAGTGTTTATATACATTTATAAATGGGTAAAACCAGAAGGCTAGTAAACAGTTCCACAACTACGCGTTTTGTTCGTAAAGAGTATTTTATTTATAATATTATTTATTATATATTATCTAATACTTCTATTTAGCTCTACATGAGATCTATATTTTTGACAGTACGAGCCCTACGGTCTAAAGTCCCCTCATATGAATAGTTTATGGCGTTCTATGGGGAAGGCCTATGTGCAGCAGTGGACGTCTTCCGACTCATGATGTAACGCTCTATGGTCTCGTCTTGGCAAACTTTTTCATGATAATGTTTTTGCTAGGAAAAACTACATTACTCAGACTTTGTACCTATTAAAGTAATATTTTATAACCGATCACTCTTACTTAAAATTTTATTTCTTTATAACACTATAAAACATTAGGTACTTCAATCGTAGTCTCAAAATAGTCGACGGTTGACCCAAGCAGTATTTTTCTCGATTTCCTTTAGATGAAATCAGATTTGCATAGACATGTGACATGGTCATCAGACAAGACCTGTTCTCTGTGCATATTTAAGGTCCTATATGAATATTCATTTAAATAACGAAAGTACCTGCAGTTCGATAATGAACCTTCAATCTCGCTGCACTTACCGTAATATACCAATTTACTTATTAAAACGAGTGGCTCTGTGAGCTGTAGCAAAAATCATGATCATCATCATCATCATCTCAGCCATAGGACGTCCACTGCTGAACATAGACCTCCTCCATAGATCTTCAATATCATGATGTTACACATGAAATTTAACATTTAAAAAAATATATATCTAATCGATAAATTCTATATATCCAATCTGCTCATAACGACGTCCACGGATCTTGAATGTCCATGGATCTTCAATATCATGATGTAACACATGAAATTTAATATATTTTGAAAAAGAAAAATAATAAACTAATCGAAAAAGTCTATATATCCAATCTGCTCATAACGACGTCCACTGCTGAACATATTATATTTTTGAAAAAAAAAATATATATATAAATCTAATTAAAAAATTCTATATATCCAATCTGCTCATAACGACGTCCACTGCTAAACAATTTATATTTTTGAAAAAAAATAAAAATCTAATCGAAAAAGTCTATATAGCCAATCTGCTCATAATTTCACTATAATCGTTTGAGCGACCTGTAGTGTAGAACAGCCGGATGGACAGACATACGTTAGCAAATCGCACAAAAGAGCATCCAAGTTGAAACGGAGACGCTCGGTCAATTAGCTTAGTAGCCTATAAAGGAGGTCTCACCTTGGGTTGAGATGAGCTGAGATTAGTGCGATATTCAAAAAAAAAATTTTTTTTTAAATTAAAAACCTTAATTATGTTTATTTTAAAAAGTTTTGGCTACATCAAAAATAAACAAAAAGAAAATGTCTTCAAGTAATGTTAGCTACTTGTATATTTTATAAAAGATAATTATTGGATTTTATGAAAGAAATGAGCTTGGAATCCAAGGAAGCTGAGCCTAGAAACCTATAATATACTGTCTATCCTATATTGCCGGGTAGATAATGTTATCCGAAATAATATTCCCAAACAAAGTAGCCCTCTTATTTTCGCCGGTTAGTTTTTTTTTTTTTTTTTTTTTTTTTTTTTTTTTAAATGACCTATGCTGTTGGCCTCAGATGGCCTCTACAGCTTTACCGGGCAGTGGTGAGCGCAGGAGGCGCTCGACCCAAAGTTTAAGGGCGACTAGCACAAGGGCACCTAGACGGTACGAACCTCGGCTTGGGCCGTCGCCAGAATACGTGGGGTCAGTCTTGCCCTGGCACCCCAGAAGGGGAGTGTCCTAGGGCCCTATCAATGGTTTGATCTGTTTGATTATTTGGAGAGAAACTAACCGATCTGAAGGATCTGAGAGATCTTCGACCTCGCCGGCGAGGTCGGTGTTGTGATTGTGTGAGTTGGTGGATCTGGTATCCGGCACCAGTACCGAAAACGGAGTGTCTGTTGCGTATATTGGTAGGATTAGGCGAACCTAGCGCCGCCGATGTGACGGCGGCGATAGAGTCGTCCGGGTCGTCCAGGACGTTGCGAGGGCGTCTACGGAGGGGAGGATCGGAGGGGAGGGGCGCCGGTTAGTTAATAATTTGATTTTAAAAAAGGGAGGTTAAGTACTAAGTTCTTTTTTAATGGCGACACACGTTCCACTTTAGTAGAACATTTGCTTTATTTATTATAATTAAAGGCTATACTAAAAATATTATTATAATGTAAGATCGAAGAGGCCCAAAAACCAACAACTCATTTAGTTAGCCTCTGAATGTTTAAAATGTTATTTAGTTAGGATATAATCATCAGAATATAATATTTCTCAGAATTACAAAATGCAAAAACGTTATCATAATTAGTTATTTAGTAGAAATATTTACATTTCTTATACACGTGATGCTCATGCCAATTATTATAAGGCTATCACCATCTACTAATATTAAAAAAAAAACAGTAGCTTTAAAAAAAAATTAAAATAGGTTCTCGAGACTTACTAGAGATCTTTATTCATACAATATTTGGTAATCGGCGGAAACCAAGATTTTTCCTGTTTTCTAAAAATGCTGTTATTACGCTATGCAAGACTGGTCCGTCTGCGCTCGGTAGTCGGTATGTTAATAGCATTGGCGAAATCAAATATTTGTGTTTATAAATTCATGTCAATAATGCTCGACGGTGCTTTACCGATGTAAAGTGGAAAAGTTATGCGATGTGCTCCGGCGTTTGGGTGTTTTAGATCAAGTTACAAGATTTTATTGACTATTTAATCGTTTTTCACATGTTAATTGCTTGTACACGTATAATTATTATGTTAGTGCATAGTGAATATTTAACACACGTTTTAAAGATTAGAACTAATGCAAAATAATAAAAGCTAAATAACTAATATTATTAGCCTTTATCATCATCATATCAGTCGTTGGACGTCCACTGCTGAACATAGGCCTCCCCCATAGATTTTCATCTAGTTCGGTTTAAGCGGCTTGCATCTAGCGTGTTCTTGCTCTCTTTCTCAGTTCGTCTATATCTACCATGTGGGTGAATGTGGTTAATTCGTTCAAGGGGTGAACGTCCTACTGTGCTACTACTGTTTACAGCTCCATCTGCCTTCAGTTCTACGTAATATATATATATATATATATATATATATATATATATATATATATAATATATAATTAGCCTCCTCTTTTAGTAGCTTGCGTAATCCTGCGACTTCGTTTCCGTAGAATTTCAAGGATTCCTTTATATATTCCTTCTCTACGTCATAATGATAACCTGCACGCAAAATTTCAGCCTTCTATACGGATAATAAATAGCTGGGTCATAATAAAACTCTAGATTGACTGAGGAGACCTTCAGTTGAAACTAGGGGTCACAACCAATACCTATAAAGTTACGATTTACGATATTAACTAGATAATGATTCCACGCAGTCTACCAAGAAATGACATTATCAAGATGGATGTCTCTATCTTCACAATAACTAAAGTTGACGTCAAGCAGTCTGACTAATAATCTACGAAAACCTAATTATTCAAGATATTAACTTTCACACGAATCCTATATTATCTAAGAATACCTATGATGATGACAGATTCTATGAATATGGCTCATACTGTGATAATATTGAAATTAAAGTTTGCGTGACAGAACATAGGCCTTCGCAGTACGCTGTCGCATAATGCTAACGAGGTTGGGGTCAGTCCATTAATCCGATACCATGAAGCCTCTGAAACGTTTATAACTCTGTTTTTTTCCCTTTACGGAACCTTTGATTGAGATACTGATTCTTATAGAGAAAATAATTCGCCTCAGATCTAGAAGGAAAACCTAGAAAATCCACAACGGTATTGTACTAGTCATTTTATCTAAACTAATATATTCTCATTTAGCTTACCTTATAACAAAAAATAAGGACTAATGACATAATTCAAAGAATTGATAAACTCGCAAAACAAACGTGCCACAATGTTATTATCACTAAGTAGACAAAAAGCTCATTCATGTGCTTATGACAAAATTCCGGGAAATATGCTCATAAACTGACTATAATGTCTATAGAAAATTTAGGACCACTGTATGAATAATACAAGTAACTGTAAATTATTAGACAAATCACAGACGTAAATCTTGCATGCAGTTTGGGCGGAGAAGTTTAATCCATATTTCATTTGGAAGACGTCTACGAGTTATTAAGAATAGAGGTGTTAAAAGTTGCACAATATAACTTTGGTACGGTACTTGCAATAGGACATTAATAATATTTTTGCCTGTAGCGAACTTTCTCCCATTCTGAGACCATTATACTAATATTATTACGGCCAATTGATATCCATTTTCGCAAACCCACTTATTCTGTTAGATTCATAATATGATATGTAGTTATGTAAGCAATAAAAATAATAATAA
This sequence comes from Hemistola chrysoprasaria, assembly GCA_947063395.1. Taxonomy (NCBI): domain Eukaryota; kingdom Metazoa; phylum Arthropoda; class Insecta; order Lepidoptera; family Geometridae; genus Hemistola; species Hemistola chrysoprasaria. The sequence goes on along the minus strand of OX346720.1, from coordinate 5,512,513 downwards.
AGATCATAATGTCGCGAAGCATAATCGAACTATCTCTAGGAATTGCTTACGGTTATGTGTACTCGCAAATATTTGCTAGCCAGGGTTACCCGTGGATGGAACTTGGACTTAAAATACTTTTAACTTAAAAAACAAAATTATTTAATAAAGCAAAATTATTTAGTAGTACAATTCTGCTTAATATTTATATAAGCTACTGACTGCTAATAATCCACATTCGCAGTCAGATAAAACGTACTCAAAGTATGAAGACGAACAGAAAATCATCCAACAGTAAAAACTTTCGTATTTAAAACATTAGTGGGTTTTGAACCATTACACATGCCACTTTATTGTTTTCTATTCAGAAAAAGAAGGGAAATAGCGTAGTATTTTGTACCTAGATCTGGCAACATTGATCAGTAACAACTAGTACATCCTTGGCATCTAGTAGGCAATTCAGATAAACGTTAGTGATAGCTTCACGCCTGCGAGTTTAAACTATTAGCGAATACTGACCAGCCAGGCTTGTCTGTTTATTATTAACATTAAACAAAATACCTAGTTAAGTTTTATGTCTAACAGTGAATGCTAAGAATTCTGCCAGTTGCGGCCGCCGTCTAGGTCGCAAGATTGATTTCAATGACTCTTGATAATATGCTTAGGGTTTTATTAGTTCGTTTGAATATAGATATTTCTAAATGTTTAGTTTCGCTATGTGAAAACAAAACAACAATAAAACGACAGAAAACTTAAATTTTTCATAATACATAAAAAGAAACAGTCATATTTTGTGTCTACTTCTGTTAATAATAGTCTTTTTACTCAATATTGAAAAAATATTTATTGAAGAAAATAAATAGATAATATGAAAACGCCGTTCCTTTGTTATAATATATTACATTTAATATAGGTAGAACTCTTTCCCATAAAGCCAAATAACTAATGGTATCATATTTATGTCAGCGAAATTAATACAAAACAATTTTATAACATAACATGTTAGCAATAATTTATTTATAGGGTTTCCGTATTTATACCTTGTCACGTATATAATATATAATATAATACGTGATACACCTATTTTCTTTGGATCAATTTTCTTCCATAGAAAGAAACAAATTATATAGGAAAATAGAACCATCAAATAAAATGATAGGCGGGTAAATAACGGATGAAAGGCAAAATAAATTGCTTTATAAAGAGACGGTTTTCATATCTCTATTTTGGTTAGCTATCTATAATAAAGTTATTTGCTCTAATTGCACTAGGACCCATCATTTTCAATGCGTGTCATTTAAGTGGGTGTTTTGGTATTCAGAATTTCAGTGCACTGTTGTTGACATAATATGATGTCTTTATATTATGAATCTCTATGCTCGGAATTTCTCTTCGAGATCAAATCAGAAATGAGGAGATCCGTAGACGAACGAAAGTTATCGACATAGCCCAGAGGATTAACAATTTGAAGTGGCAATGGGCAGGGCACATAGCACGTAGAACCCGATGGGGCTGAAAAGTTCTCGAATGGAGACCACGGTCCGGCAAGCGCAGCGTAGGACGTCCACCCATAAGGAGGACAGACGATCTGATTAAGACGGCAGGAACACGCTGAAGGTGGGCCCCTTACAACCGGACTGGATGGAAATCTTTGGGGGAGTACTATGTTCAGCAGTGGACGTCCTATGGCTGAGTAGATGATGATGTTGATGATACTATGTAAATCTCATTTGAAAGAAAGATATGAATATGTAATTTTATCGTATAAGGATATTTTCTCCAGCCTTTAAAACGTTTCTGCATTTTTTAACGTTCGATGGCAAATCCCTTGTAAAAATACCAAGTTGGCGTATGTTTGTGAAGAGCATTCCTGAGCATTGTTGCAAGACTTTGCAAACAAAGATATTCTCACAAAATACGCTTGCATACTTTATTCCTGTATTGACAGTGACCAAGAAAAGGGGAAATAGATGTTGATCTTACTGACTACAGTATAACTGGTAATTGATATATGTGCCTGTATGCATTAAACGTTTGTTACGGCCAGTGGCTAGTGCTAATAATTAAGTGAACGAGATCACCACGATATTGGAAGTAAACCTAAAGTAAGTATACCCACGATGTTGGTGGTTAAACTGTGGGTTTTATAAGACCTCAACGGGTTCATGAAGCCACCCGCACTCTTCGAGATCTCCTCCAACTCTCTTGCCAAGTGAATTCGTTCCAGGACTCGATGACGTAATGAAACTGGTATTTCCAAAATTTTTAGTCCAGTTGGAATATTCAAGACGCTCATATTTTCACATTTTAGTGCAACTCGCATAATCAACGCTTCATTACCATCATTTAGGTGTTGGAGTACAAACATATCAAGTCCATTACAGAGGGTTTCTGCAAATTCAACTGCATTAGCACTTTTATATTTTCAATTGTTTTTAAGTTCGATGACATCGATTTTGTAAAATCTGATCAAACAAAAGATTATTATTCTATATAATTTATAAATTATTATTCATTAATTATTATTTGATTATTATTCTCTTAATAATTTATCAATGGTCATTATTATAAACTACATATTATTATTTATTTCTCAAATATAGTGTACACGAGTACTAAACCACTAACCTAGGTATATAAGCTCGCCCCCAAGTTACATAGGACTATTATAATTGGTGTACCTACTAAAGGACTGAGTCCTGGGTACACCTCTGCCTTCCTCTCCGGGGAAAAAGGTGCAATTATCATTCTTACCTATCTAGGAGGTACTTTTATGCGAAATTAAATCTTAAATCTTAAAAAATAAGTAATGCTTAATTATCACTTGAAGACTTGATTTGTATATTTATTATGTGTGTCGTCCAAACACGACGACGCGATGTAGTTAATAAGTTTGGCCAATACCAATATCTCAATAATATATAATTAATGCATGAACACGACTGTCCATGTCTGGCCGACAACATTACATTCTTATATTTGGCATGTCGAATTTACTCTTTTAAATTTATAGTTTGGGAGACATTGATCGCTACAAGCTAGATACATATTTAATCTACGGATCATGAAATACTCAATAATTAGCATGTACCTTCATTTTCATTTTACAGTTAGTTCATTAAACATAAGAAAGCAGAAGATCTGCTTAATGAACGTTTAATGAATAATGTTGTAATAATGTTGTTTAATGTAAATACTATAACGAATCTATTAATACCGAACTAACTCAGCCATTCAAATCCGACTTCTGAGAAAAGAGAATGATGCATATTTTATTTTAATCTCTCTTTGGTTTTGTAAGATACTTAAACACGGTGCCTAAATATTACGTATCATTATCACATATTATACAGACAGTAGTCACGAATCGAGTAAGAAAAGTACTAAAGTACTCTTCTAGCCTTATAATTAGTTTCAATTCTATATTATCTACTCCTACTTTCCTCTCTTGAATTAATATACAAAAATATTACCCAAACGTTTATTAGTGTAATCAGAGAACAGGAAAACTCTCGCATTCACAGACCTGCTAAAGTACCTAACATCACATTACTGGTAGCTCCCATCCTATATGCAAATATGTCCAGATAGTCGGGTAAGAATCTGTGTTCCGTTAATTACATAATTTTAAAGGAAGGAATAGTGTCATCGGGCCAAGAATAGTATTAATTTATGCTGTGACACGAATCTGTCGTGTCAAGCGTAAATTGCGAAACAGAACAAATGGAATTCTTTGGAAAATTTTGGTTTTACACAAATATGTTTTGATGATGTGTATACTCTATACGCTCGTAATCTGTTCATTCACAAATATAGTGTTTGTGGTCAGTGTTGGCGCCAGTAATGTAGTTTCCTCAAATAGGAAATATTCCGCGAATTGCTTTCAATGGGGAAATATTATAATAACTGCATGTATTAACGACATAATCAGGACATAAAACTCTGAATTGACGGCATTAACCTTGAAACTAACATGAAGTCTTCTACATATAATATGAGAAACGGGATAAGTCCAATAATAAATAGATCGGACTCAATTTTGGTTTTATTATAAAAATTCTGCATTTTGTCAAAGTGGAAAAATTATTAAAATTATAATTACTTGTATTTAATGTGTTTTGATTGTTTTTAAAACTATAGGTATAAATCTCATCAAAACAATAATTAGGTACCTAACAATCAGGCGTTCGCGAATGGTAAAGAAATTAAAAAACCGGCTATGACTAACCCGACTGACTATGGAAATCGAACTAGGCAACCTGCTAAATGTTTGCTGGAGCGTTTAGCTTTCTTTGGTCATGCTACCTAATTTCATTTTTGGGCTTATTTGTCGATTTTTCTTTAATTATTATACAAATTATACTTGGCTTTCTATAGTAATTGGTTTAGAGGTTTTCATATTACCTAAATAAGGTATATAACCTGTTTGTCGAGAGTATTTCAAAAATTATAGAACTTCTTTTTGTGACAGAGCGTGGTAAGGCGACTACGCTGAGCAACTTTGTCAAGGAAATCTTTAGAGAAAGTTTTGTGTGACAAAAAATTAGGCTTAATTTTCAAATGTTCAGTCAATAGGTATTTAAATGAGAATAACATTATAGATTGAGCTGATTACATTTTTAAAAAGATATCCAACAGTATGTAACTGCATATTATGGTTTAGAAGCATTCGTATAACAATCTTACCTAACAACTCTTGATTAATGTTCACGTAATTTTGTACAGGAAAAATGAGTCAAATAATTTTATGGTCATTTCGTTCTTTTTGTGTGTTACGTGCGAGTCTATTGTTACGTTATTTATAGGTAGGTGTGCGTCGAACAAATTTACATAACATTTCGAATAATGAAGTGTTCGGGTAACATTGAATCCGTGTTTGGTCGCATTCGTATTATTGGAAGATGAATGTCAAAATTATGTATCCACTATTTTATTCATTTAAGCTTTTAATTTGGTTTGATTTAGCGCCCGGTCGGCGCCGTGCCAAATCGTAACCCCTTCATTTACATATTTGTATTGTTGAAATATTGTGCAATTTTTTTTTTTGTGCAATTAATTTGGAAGTTATTAAGATCGTTTTTAAACAAATTTGTACTGATATAAAAAATTAAGCCTTTGCAAGATCGAGCGGGTTAGTCATCGTTTAGTTTAGCGAGGAGGATATGGTCAAGCGCAGATTTTATTGGAATTTTCGTCCCGTTTCTAAGAAACCCAATGTTTATTTATCGATGTTTCGGTAAAATTAACTGTTTAAATATGAATCACAGGCATGCACACTTAAGTCTACAAGTGAATTAGGACACGAGTTTGAGTTCATTGACACGTTGATAATTGACCAGATGACAATCAATGTCGTCACTTTACACTATCACCTATTCTGTGATGTCCATCGCTCTTGTTACGACATAAGAGCTTATCATCTGCCACATGCTATGAATTTCATAACCATATCGAAACTACTTTCAAAAGCACGTATACAGACTCGTATGGAAATCATTTTATCTGTGAACCTAAGTTTTTGACATGAACATTATACAACAAGTGATAAATTAATTATTGTTGTAATCTTACAGATTTGACGTTATCTTGAAAGCTAGTAGATGATTGATTTATTGCCATTGATTGAAATTAATCAATAATTACAATTTAAATTCATTTGCAATTCATTTAAAATTATAAGTCAGTATATAATATGGATATTCTAGTGATTACGTTTTGAAGTCAATTAGGTATTCATCATTATCATCATTTCAGCCGTTGGTAGTTCACTACTGAACATAGGCAGGCGGGTTGTCGAGCGTAGTTTGAAGTTTTTTTTTAAATTATGTATTATATTATTTCAATTCACCGACTGAAAAGATTTTAGGTATAACTATCCAAAAATATTCTGTTCATCATTGGATTTCAACCCCTGACCGAAAAAGGAAGGGGTATTATAGTTTTGATGTGTTTTTGTATCTGTGTGTCTGTCTGCGGCATTGTAGCTTTTTAACAAATTAACTGATTTGGTTGTTTTTTTTTTGTTTGAAAGCGGCTATTATTGTACTAAGTATTTAGCGGCTGAGGTCTGAGAGGATGAGCAACTTTTAGTTCTCTTTTAGTCTGATTGATTTGAAATTCAAGGTTCTTGAGGTCCAAACGGATCATATTATTGGAAAATCGTAGTTGGGTTCATTGAGATAGTATTTATATTTATTTTATTTCAGTCATAAACCATAAATTTTGTTACATAATACATTAAATAATTAAAAATCGAAATATAATAATAAATAATTGAAAGTAAATTAAATACATTAAATTAAATACATTAAATTAAATACATTAAATAGATATGATACGAGTAGAACAGAAAAAATCCGGAGTTTTTAAATTTCATAAGGCGCGGTGCATACCCCATTCGCCCTCTTGCTCACACGAATACCTACATTTTTGAAGATATAAAAAAATACAACATGACACATGACAATACAAACTTTCAGTAAAAAAATCCAATTTAATTCAAACAAGTTTTCATGTATAAAAACCTACACAGAGAAAAAAAAGTTTTAGAAAAAAAAGATACTGAAGACTTGTTTGGATTAAATTGGATTTATTACTTAAAGTTTGTATTGTTATTTTTAAATTTCCAACTAGACTTTGTTTACGTAATTACATGTAGTTTTTTATATCTTCATAAATGTGGGTACCTACGTGTGAGCGAGAGGGCGATTAGGTATGCACCGAGACTGAATTTAGGTACGCTTACATATCTGTTGGTAAGTTAGTCTAGAGTCTAGATTTAATACTTAGATAATATAACTACTTAATACATAGTAATAATACAAACTAAATTAATACATAGATAATATAACTACTTGTAATATATCGGATAGTTTTTTTTATCACTTTTTATTATTTATCAGCGATGAATAACATTTTTTTAATTAGAACAAAACAGATAAGGTATTGTCACTCGTTATTACCTAAGACCTTTACTCATTCTATGACAAAACTCATAATCCTTACATCACGTCATTATTAAAATAAAGAAATTCTCTCATAAAGCAAGTCTCATATCATTTCTGGTTACAAAAGGTAAACGTACCTTTGTGTACCACTCAATTGAATAATTATAATTTATAGTGATAACAAAATTAATCTTATACCACTTTGATAAAATGTATCATCAGCCAGAAAAACTATCTTGCATTTATATTGCTAAGAATAACGAATATAATAGAATAATACTTTATTGCATATCAAAAAAGAACCAATGTTACAAAAGATACTATATAAAATACACGGTAAACAACCGGCGGGCTTATCCCGTAAAGCAATTTCTTACAGACAACCTGGGGATGGAAAAGGACATTTAAACATTTAACGACAGTGGTGTGCAATCAAGGTATTTAGATAATATATCTCTCTCAGATATCAATATAGGTAAAACTATATTAATAATAATCACTCATTTGTGAGTTTAAATTCAAATGTTATACATAATAATAAATAAAAAAATAATTAACATAATATTATGTGATTACATAATATTATGTTATACTGTGTAGTCTATTTTATTAATAATAAATATTATTTTGATAGAAAACTATTATCTAAATCTTGAAATGTAAATAAAATTTAACATTATGGTAGATATTTTTTACTGACTGTACATAATATAATATTAAGTACTATAATATCAAGGCGCCATGTATCAATGGATTGATAATAATATAAAGATATGAAGATAACTATAACGACAACGCACTCCGTGTAGACAGAGGTGTAATAAAGGGGTAGGCAGAGGTGTACCCAGGACTCAGTCCCATTGTAGGTACACCCACAATTCGCCAGTATGTTATTGGTCCCATGTAATATGGGGCGAGCCAATTACTGGGCGCTCCTGGCTGTCATTGCGATAATTTCTAATGGAAAAATCCAATAACATTTTGCATGACCTGGGGATCGAACCCAGGACCTTTCATGATTGGCAGTTGAGCTTTTGTCTACTACGCCAGTAAGGCAGTCACAAAGTAGGTACTCAATGCGTGTTATAAATATTATTATGGTAGAAAAGTAAAGTTATTCCCTTTATTCTAAAAAAATTGATTTTAATGACCAATTAACTTAATTATTTTCTACTCCCCTAACTTCTCAAAGAAGCCATTTGACAGTGGAAATGTATTCACGTGGAAAATAAGTAGAAGGATTAATACGTGTAATTTTATTGGGGTTGGTGGTGACTGTACTTTATCCTTGGCTTCCTTATTCATTATAAGTTACACCTATCTACCTGTATTAAACGTAAGTCATCGTCATAAAATAGGTACGAAATTGATACCTTATGAAACTCATGCATCTTTATGTTTTTTGCTCCTGAACTTAAACCTTATTTTATTATTTAGACTACCAGTGAGCCAATTAGCAGTAACTCTGCCTTCTGAGCCGCAGGTCCCGGATTCCATCCCCGGGCAGGCCAAAATTTGTGTGCATGAGCATATTTGTTTCATCTGTAGCGTCCGTGGTCCAGTGGGAATATTTATTTTAGCCCGGCTTTAAATTCGGAGACCCTGGATTGAATCTCACCATTTGGACTTTTCGCCTGGGCGCTACCGTTTTTCGGATGGCACGCTAAACTGTAGGTCCCGTCCGTTTCCTATAATAAAGTGTCCTTAATTGCTAATCCTAAGATATGTAGGCAGCAGTCGTTAGGTCACGCCGGAGGCTTGTAATCTTGGCGACCTGAAAATCTGACAATATGGGTTGTTCACATAACCCATATGAATTGACTGGATGCAGTTTTGATGAAAATCTATGGGAGAGGCCTATGTTCAGTAGTGGACGTCCTATGGCTGAGATGATGATGATGATGTGTTTATCAATCTTCTGGTTATCATAGTTTAGGCTCTACCTAGTTTGGGACCAAACGACCGTGTGTGGAAGGCCCATATTCAAACTCAAACTCAAACAGATTTATTCAAATAGGTCATAATCTGACACTTTTGCACGTCAATGAAGATAAACAGTACTGAGTCTACCGTGCGTTCGGAAAGATACCTCTACAAGAAGAACGCACAAGAAACTTGTAAATTATTATATTATTATAATATTATTCTTATATTATTATCCAAAATCATGTTTAACTTTCGTGAATTTCATTTGTCGTCATCAAACAAACACGACATATCCAATATCTACCATGAAACTAAGAATGAAGTAAGTCTGAGAGCCAGAAACCATTCCCATGTATATTTACTATCTAAAGTGTACCTACTTTGGAACCAAATGCTGTCTACCATATGCCAATTTATGTACAAGATAATATATAATATTACGTCAATTTCTGTATTGATATATTCGTAGATCTACGTACAGATGGATTCTAGGTGCACCTTATCTATCTATGTCCATAAGGTACTCTAGAATAATATAACTGGCGACGCGAATCACGAATATTCTTACCAAATATATTAATTGTTGGTTGGACCACCAGAACGAGATTTCCTAATTGAAATGTGTAATGGAATACAATTAGGGATAAAAGCAGAATTTTTAATTGGGGACGAACTTTTTCGTGTCGAATATGGCATAAATCAAATCTAGAGGCCCCACAAGCACCCACAAGCCATCTACAAGGTGGACAGATGATCTAATAAGGATGACAGGAACATGCTGGATGCAGGCCACCTAAAACCGGACTGGATGCGAAATCTATGGCTGAGATGATGATGATGGTGATGAAATCTATAGGCATTGGACTCCAGAATTTCATGTGGCCAATGTAAACTAACCATCCAATATGACCTTACGATGATTGTCCTCTTCATCTTATAGAATAGGTAGATAGTACTTTTTATTGTTACACCACAAACAAGAGACCTTAAAATTATAATAAAAACCATTATAACAAATAGTAAAATAATTGGCGGTCTTATTCCTAAGAGCGATTGCTTCCAGACAACCGTGCAGGGAGAGTAGAGTACAGTAAATCGGTCTAACAATTAAATATTATTACACTAGTTAAGATTCCAGCTAAGTTGTTCAGGTATTTAATTAGGAGCTAACAACTTTTAGAAATTTGACACATTCCTATGGAAAATTTACCAAATCGATGTTTCATATTCTCTGGTTTTCGCCGAGTATAATAAATAACCCATTCAATAAATTTATACCCTGATTTTTTGAAGGTCGATGTCTCCACTAATTTATTAAATTTTATAAACTCAATTTTTTTTACAAGTTACCAACGTCAAATTACGCGAGAGTGAGATATTTGACGAATTGCTAAAAGGCGGCCTCTTAACTATTTGACACAGAAATCATTTATACTTAACCTACCTACAATAATAATATTATGAGCGAGTCAAGAATTCTTAACGTTCCATAAGAACACACATAATAAACTTCAAACTTAGGCCGAGATCAGCCCACCAATTTGAACTTACTCGTTTATAGATGTGAAGATTTAACATGTCCATACATTCGGTAGTATATCGTGCTCATAACTGCATGCGATCTTGTACGAGTCAAAGTAGCGAAAGTTATGACCATTATCACAACATTATGAGGAAACTTTCTATAAGGAATTTAACTTTTTTTCTGCCACCATCCCACAAAACTTGGGATCATGCGTAATTGTTTCTTCTTCTATTAAAGTCTTTTAATCATCTTCACGCTCACTCCCTTTTTACTTATTATACTCTCTTTTTCGCCGTTCATCCAAGTATTTGTGAGAAGTCCCTTTCCCCGCATTATATCTTATTGTTACCAATATATTCTTTACTTTATTTCTACTTGAACTATTATTATGTTCTCTTACTATGGGTGTTATTGGTAAGCGCAAAGTTGCACAACGAGCCTTGGGGAGGGCTATTCTCGGGATTCCTCTACGAGATCTAATCAGAAATGAGGAGATCCTTAGATGAACATACTGACATATTTCTGCTGATGTTTCCGACATAGCCCAGCGGTTGAGCTAGTTGAAGCGGCAATGGTCAGGATACTAGCATGAAAAACTGATGGCCGATGGGGTGGAATAGTTTTCGCATGAAAAACACGGTCCGGCAAGCGCAGCGTAGGATGTTCATCCACAAGTTGAACAGATGAATTTCAATTATGAAAACATATTTTCTGTAATAAGTAAGGAGTTCAATGAGATATGTCCCAAAAAGAAATAACACACGAATGGGAAACTAGAATTTAGTGATTGGGCTACCAAGGGTATCAGGAAAAGTAGAGATAATATGTATGAGTTATATAGGGATAAAGCCCATTCCAATTCAGAATCATTTCATGAGTATGTTAAATGTTATTCAAAATTTTTTAAAGCTGTTTGCATCCAAGCAAAAGCCATAAATATTAGAGACAAAATTCGCAAATCAAGTAATAAAATTAAGACGGTTTGGAAAACAATAAACGTAGAAACAGGTAAAGATAAATGTAGAGATTCTGAATATAAATTATTAATTAATAATGAACACATTACAAATGTTGAGGAAGTCGCTAATATTTTTGTCGATTTCTTTTCTAACATAGCCCTGAACGCGACCAAGTCAATTGATTCATCCCCAGACTTGGCGGAGGCTTTTCTTAAAGAAAACTTCCAACGCACCATACCTGAATTTTCGTTTGAACACATCTCATTAATTGATATCAAAAAGACGTACAAGAGTTTAAATGTTAAAGCTACTGAAGATCTATGGGGTCTATCTGTAAAAATGCTAGATTCTATAATAAACACAATTGCTCCTTACTTAGCAGACTTATTTAACCTATGCATAGATAAAGGCACGTTTCCAGAACTAATGAAAATAAGTAAAATCACTCCTATCTTTAAATCGGGAAGTAAGACAGATCCCTCAAACTATAGGCCAATCTCTGTTTTGCCAGTATTAAGTAAAATCTTTGAGAAATTGATGCTAAACCAACTGCTGTCACATTTCAATAGAAATAGAATATTGCATTCAAACCAGTATGGTTTCACCAAATGCAGATCAACAACCGATGCAGGCTGTCATCTCATGACTCTTGTCTTGGAGGCTTGGGAGAGTTCACAGGATGCCATTGGAGTGTTTTGTGACCTTTCCAAAGCATTCGACTGTGTAGAACACTGCACGTTACTGCGCAAGTTAGAAGTATATGGAATTCATGGGAATGCCCTGAACCTGGTGGAATCATACTTGTCTAGTAGGCAGCAGCAACGTCAATGGTATCACATCTGCTAGTTCTCCTGTCAAGATGGGAGTCCCACAGGGATCAATTTTGGGTCCTTTCCTGTTTTTGGCATATATTAACGATTTGCCTTACATGGTCCACGGTCTAGCAGATATAGTTCTATTTGCCGATGATACGTCATTGATTTTTAAAGTTGATAGGAAGGATACTTCACTAGTACATGTTAATAATACTTTAGCAAGTATATCCAGATGGTTCACAGCAAACAATCTGTTATTGAATGCGAAAAAGACTAAATGTTTGAAATTTTCGTTGCCTAACGTCAGAAGTATAGAACCAATCATAGTTCTTGACGGTGAAAGACTCAATATTGACAATGCAACTTTGTTCCTTGGCATAAATATAGACTCTAAACTGCAATGGAGCACTCATATCACCGAGCTCTCAGGGAAACTAAGCTCTGCAGCTTACGCGGTTTATAAAATTAGGCAACTAACAGATGTAGCCACGGCGAGATTAGTGTACTTTGCATATTTCCATAGCTTGATGTCTTATGGGATTCTGTTGTGGGGGTCAGCTGCAGATATAGAAACTATCTTTATACTACAAAAACGTGCGATTCGTGCCATCTATGAGATGCGTCCACGCGAATCCCTGAGGGAATTATTTAAAGAAATAAACATACTGACCCTACCATCCTTATACATTTATGAGAACATCATGTATGTGCGTAAAAATTTACATAAATTAAAATTAAATAGTGACCTTCATAATTTTAATACTAGGAATAAAGACAAAATAGCTGTACCTAGCTTTAGATTATCTAAAACAAATAAAAAGACATTCTTAGGAAATAGTGTACGTTTCTATAATAAAATCCCAAAAGAGATAACTGGGCTCTCAGAGGGTAAATTCAAAACCTATATAAAATCTACTTTACTAAAGAAGGCATATTATAAAGTCATCCAGTACATAGAGGACAAAGATGCCTGGAAACTTCTGCATAGTCGCCTCGCGGCACTTTCAAAGAAAACGAATGTAAGCAAACCAAATATTGTGAAACTATCTGTTGAAAAAATTAAGCCCTACAAGTTTCTTGTGCGTTCTTCTTGTAGAGGTATCTTTCCGAACGCACGGTAGACTCAGTACTGTATCTTCATTGACGTACAAAAGTGTCAGATTATGACCTATTTGAATAAATCTGTTTGAGTTTGAGTTTGAGTTTGACCTAGTAAAGACCGCAGGAACGCGCTGGATGCAAGCCTCATACAATCGGACTAGATGAGGAAATCTATGAGGAGATGCATGTATAACAGTGGACTTCCAACGGCTGAGTTAAGGATGATAATGATGTTCTTCAAGTATAAACTGATTTCTAAATAAAAGCTAGTGACCATTATTCTCTCTTCATCATTACATAGCTATATTTTTGCGTATGATAGTGATGCCTATTCTTCAGTGTCTAATCTGATTTATTTTTAACCAGTTTTTATAATACCTTGGTCAAAATTACCTCCAGCTCTTGGTCTTTAACTACAGCTATGTTTGTTCACTGGCGCCTGCCATCTGTAATTGTTCGGACAAACAGACCGTCGAGGCGCCTGATCCACTAATGTATCTAGTTTTAGCACTTGGCTAGATGATCGCCGCAGACGATCACCTGTGGAAGATATTTAGGCACTACTCTGTTGCACTTAATATAACCAACATAAAGGAATGAACGAAATGGGAACGTACATAACACGCTCCATGCCTCGTATGCCGTGGAGTTACTGGCATTAGAATAGTACCCTACCCTCTCTACCCGTGGTTGTCATAAGAGCCGGCTAAGGGTCAACAGATCCAGAAGACCGGCAGCAGCGTCTTCGCCAACCCGCCTGCCAAGCGTGGCGAGTATTGGCAAAACGCTCCTCATGGGGGAGGCCTATGTCCAGCAGTGGATTACCAAAGCCGAGATGATGATGATGATGATGATCATCGTTCTCAGAGTTAATCTATAACATAATAGATAATGATGTAGAATAATTACAACAATAACAACTTGCAAAAGAACGAATTTTGAAATTCGCAAAAATAAATTCGACTTGCCGTAAAAATTTACTAATTAACTGATCAATATTGTATGGGAAGACATTTTTTTTGCGTATTTCGCAATTGCTTCTTTTGAAATTTATTTAGTTCAATTGGTAGAAGCACGCTTAAGTATTACTACCCCTTTTCGTAATACGTTGTATATACTACCCAAATAAAACGACGGGACTTTTAAAAGGACCAAATATTTTTTTTTATTTCTTACCGCAATTTTTGTCTTTTAGGTCAACAACCAATGCCAATATAAGACACCAATATTCTAAAATATTATAATAAAATAATTTCAGTAATATCTGGGCTTAGTATCATAATAAAGTCTTAAATGACTGAAAAATTTAATAAAAATCACTGATCAACGGTCAATGGGACGGCCAAAGGCAAAATTGGAGGAAATAGCTCAGAAACAATTCCCTATTTCGCAGGGTAAAGACCCTGGAACCTCTATAGGTTCTATAAGTAGGAAGATTTATAATTAATATCAAGACGAAGAAAAAACATCTCATCTGTAATATAAGGAATAATTTCTGAGGTATTTCCCCCAAAATAATAAATGGATGTATCAAGAACAACCGAATTTATTATTAGTTATCAGAATTCATAAAAATTATTAGCTCTGCCTTGAATTTGTTGTAAGGCTACGTGCATCATTAAATTCCACTAATTTTTATCATTTTATCTTTTCTTTGAATATTGACTTCACATTGATGTCACCAAATTTATACTGTGACGTGTTTTTACATAATATCGTATTAAAATATATTACGGAGAATACAATTAAGGATATACCCACTATATAATTTTTACCTATTATGCTTTTTTGATATTCATAATCTGGAATTTGTACTCGTATAGTGAAAGTGACAGTGCTACTGAAAACGAACACATGAACATAGTGTTTCGCCTTAATTGATAGATTGTCTACACAATTTAAGTTAGAAATTTATTACAATTTTTTTTCGGCTAGATTGTAATATGGTGTTCTTTATAAGAAAAATAATATTAATCTGGAAATGTTCATCAATCAGGTTCTTCTGTGCGTGTGACTTATTTTTTTACATATGTGTTTTCGTATTTTAAAATAATTGAAATGTATAAGGTTATAGCCAAGTTATAAAATTGTGTGGATTAAAAGGAAACAACACATTTATTTGGTTTGACTTTGACGATGGTTTCGTAGTACCCTATTTTCTCAATAAATAATTAACCTATTCTATAAATTTATAAACAATTTTTTTTAATTAAGTAATGTTCCTATTGATTTATTTTCATTTATAAACTTCTCAAACTTTTTATAGTAAACATGTAAAAATCACAGAAATATACAAGATAGGACAAAGTTTACTTTATATTTTGAATATATCAGGATATAAATTTATGGATTTGGTAAATTTTTTCATAAGTTTGTGTCAAGAGTCTAATTCCTAAATCCCTCCTTATGTCCAGGTGTCCTTTCATCTTAAGAGTAAATTATGTGTGGGCGTGTTTATTTATTTACTTTGCAGTAGTACCCACTTAAATCATGGACAGACGTTTAGTTCTATAACAAAAATACAATATGAATTATATCTTATTGTTAAAGCAATAAAATACAAAATAGCGCTGTATGTAAGGACGAGTAGAGTAAAATTTTCCAGTAAATTGCGATCTTGACCCACGAGCTAGGAACTACTTAATTTTATGAGGTATTCCAACAAAAACTAAGGCTCATTAGTAAGAAAAAAATATCCTTCCTATTTATTAGTTTTTTTGTTGAGTCCGTGGTCCAGCGGGAATATCGCACGGCTTTAAGTCCGGAGTCCCTAGATCGAATCTCACCATGTGGACTTTTCGCCTGGGCGCTATCGTGTTCCGGATGGCACGTTAAACTGTAGGTCACGGCTGTTTCCTATAAGATATGTAGGGGACAGTTGTTAGGTCATGTCGGAGGCCTTGTTGGAATCTTGGCGACCTGAAACTGACAATATGGGTTGTCCACATAACCCATATGAATTGACTCGAGCAGTGCAATTGGGGTAACCTGTTCTGTTAGAGTATAATTTCAACTTATTTATTATTATTATGGTGTCCTAAAATTTAGGTACCTCTTTAGTTTACTAATTTAGGTTCACTTCCTTATACAACATATTATAATTATTTCCAGAGCTTTCCAGGAGCCCGCGTATTCTTTTAACGTATTATTCAGATCGTACAATAAAGATAATAAAAAGGTAATGTTGAATTATTACAATAAAACTCCCTGACACTTACCAAAAATATACGATCAATAAACATTTAACATTACACTCGTAAAGATAAATAATTGACAAAACAAAGTGCAAGAATGTTATTAAATCATTTTGAGTAATGCACCTATCATTAGATGAAATACGGGGCTTCACAATGGCTATTGTATTTCAAGAGTTAAAAATGCCACATCCGTTAACTGCCGTGCTGCGCTTTCTAACTTCACTTTATTTGTATTTTACATGGCAAGGCCTCAGAGTTTTCGCATCGGTCTCGCTGAAGCATAAATTTGCAGAATAGTCCGTTGCCGTACGCAGAACAAAGTTGTGGCGGTTGTAAAGGTAGAATGAGACGTCAGAAATGCTAGGGGCTCGTTTTATCGATGCGAAACAATCGCTAAGTAAAGCCTGCGTTAAGTACTCGCATGTGAAGTGTCTTCTTGAAGGAGTCTTCCCATTACAGCTAGAAGCGTGGCTTTATTGCCTGATACAGCTATTGTGGCGTTCTGAGTAAATAAACACTCGTAAAAGCGGCGAACGGCGTCTGACTTGCGTCGTTATTATGTGTTATTTAACTGTCTCGCAATAAGGACTATGTTTGTTATTGCTATTTACTGAATAACTCGCATCGGCCACGTTTAGTTAGTGCTGTCATAATACACTCCAATAAACATGTTCAATTTATTAATTGGTTTTGATACTCTTAGGTAAAGATTTATGAGTATTTGCATGTAATTATTATAATTTTCCACTTGTGTGGAAATAAGAAAAATTGCGTCTCATTTTAATTAATAGCTTTACTACAATATTTCAAATACTAAGTTTTGATTTACCATAGTATTGCACCTTTGAAGCCGCTTTTTAACACATTTTTATGTCTTTTGAAATAAGAATGATCATCGTTATTCAAATCGAATCGGTTGCAAAAGAGATCGAAATATTTATCGATTTATATTTATGCGAGGCGACCAGAATCAAAGTACCTCGATCGTCTGCAGCTGCACTTAACTCCAATAGAAATAAAGAGAACTGAATATTACCAAAGGTCAAGATTCGCTGGTCCCCAGCGGTCAAGGGGCCCGAGGGCCGGTCAAGGAGACTGCGTCAAAACAAAACGTAGAGACTAAATAAGGAAAATAAGGAATTGGTAAACCGATACCTCGGAAGCGGGAAGTGAAGTGTTTTGAATCTTGTGAACTGATGTGACGGAGTGGAGGTCAATGGTACACTTCTTGGAGCTACTCTGTTACCGCTAAATACTTAACACATCAAAGTGGTGTAGTGGGTGCAGTATCTTTAGAAATCAATATCAAGTGTCGTTTACACACGAAGGAAAATCCAAAAATTTGAACCGTATTGAATGGAAAATCTAATTGGATAAATATATTCGAGCAACAAAACGTGTCCTATCTATATTTGCAGTAAAACCACATCCTAAATGTTAGAGTAAATAACGCAGGCAAGGTTGCAAACATCTGTGGTACCTACGAGCTACACCCAGCAGTTTTGACCCCATTTATCCTTCTCCTTTCCTATTCAATCCGCTACGCAACCAATGAGAGTATCATGTAGAATGTACACATTTTCTTTAAAAAAACTACAAGAAACGTTCTGAGTATCATGTAGAATGTACACATTTTCTTTAAAAATACTACAAGAAACGTTCTTCAAGACTGCGTCAAACTAAGTTTTTCTAATTGTTGAGTGCGTAACTAATGAATATCATAGTTTCAGTTATTAATCTGCCCGGGAAAGCTGTAATCTACTCATCAAAGCTGTAGAGGCCATCTGAGGCAAACAGCATGGGTAACAAAAAAAAAATCCAGTTATTATTTTTTCGTGTTGTTCAACAAAATGTAAGCTAAAAGATAGAATTTCTATGTAATTTCTATAAGTATCAATGTATAACATAGGCTGTCGTAGGATGTAAGTCGTGTGTTTATTGAACTTAGCTCAAATTATTTATTACTAAGCCATAAATATTGACGTCAAATATTGACGCAAGTATATTGTATGAAAATTAACAATAAGCTAATGCTTCAATACAACTTAGGAATAGTGAAGCAACTCATGCTTATTTTTTTATATACTTCAATATGCCATAATCAAAATCAATTAATACCTCCACAAATGATCTTGCTCACGTAAAAAAAGGGTTATAAATTATAAAGTTGACATAACAATAAATGTTTTACAAAATCTTTATCTAGAATTTTTACGAGTATATTAACACCATCACATGGCGCCATGTAGTAATTAAGATAAAATATATAGCTACGTATTACATTATAATGAACTATAGGTATATAACAATATATTGTTTATTGTACTGAATCGGTGGCGTAGTGGTCGCAAAATACATTGCTGGTCCCGGGTTCGATTCATTGGTCAGGCAAAAAGCTATATTAGATTTATCCATTAGGAGTTTTATCAGTAATTAGCCTGGATTCTGGAATTGGTCCCGGTAGATGGTAGTGGTGGTAGGCTCGCCACCATAAAAACAGGCTTAGTTTGGGTGTACCTACTATGGAACTAGGTCCATGGCACACCTCTGCTTACCCTTTCGGGAAAAAAGCTTCATGTTATATTATTACAAAAAATATAATTTTTCTTAATTATTTGAACAGGTAGGTACCTATTACTTAATATATTCATGTACTATTAATTTAAGAATAATTTTACTTAAGTATTCTTCCCATGTTTAAATGGAGAGGATTCATTCAAACGAAGTTTCGTAGCATTACATCTGTACAAACAAAATCCTTGTTTTCTAACGTTCGCTAAGTGAATACCTAATTAGAAACTGAGTATCCAATTAACATATAAAGTATTAAATGTAAAACTGTATCATCCCGGTTTTATACCGTAATTCTTTTTAAAGAAATCTGGGTATTGAAATTGTTTATTAAAAATAACGTAGCTAATAACGTTTACACGCGACCATGTCGCAGGCGGAATGGACTCATACAATAACACACAACACAAGACCTAAGAACAAACATTTAAGCTTCGCATAATTACTTGCCTGGCATTCAAACCCAGGACTTATTGCTTCATAGGCAGAGTTACTACCAACTTAGCCATCGAACCGTCATTAACTTAGGCATTAAGCTTGAATATAAAATACCAACCAATTATAAAATACTAGCAGCTGTTGTATTTCACCGCGATTCCCTCTAAAAGTGTTCCGAGACCTTGAATAGGTAATTAAATTGCAAATTTCAGCCTAGACGCAGTAGGTTTCTCATGAAGAAGATGTAATAAACACAGATAATTTGACATTTTCAAACTTATAGGAAAACTTCACATACTCGAAATAATTGGACGTGAATTAAATTTCGCATCAAAATATAACGATTAATATCAAAAGCAATCAAAACACAATACACTGAAGAGTTTATTTGGAAAATATAACAAACGAATAGCTGAAAATCAGCAATTCATACGGCTTAGTTGTGTTAATCGACAGAGCGCAGTAGCGTTTGCCGCATTGACCCATTTTGATAAACCAGCGCGCAGATTACACGTCCACCTCGAACTCAGGTGCCCTATTTTAACCGGGGAAATTACCTAATGTATACCTTTTAGCTATACCTTCATTATTAAAAAAATGTCTAAGGACACAACCCCGATTATTTGAACAGTAGGAATACGCGTTAGGTACTTATTCTGGTAAATTGCTTATCAGTATAGTAGTTATGTAGCGTCCGTGGTCCAGCGGGAATATGCCCGGCTTTAAATCCGGAGTCCCTGGATCGAATCTCACCATGTGGACTTTTCGCCTGGGCGCTACCGTGTTTCGGATTGCACGTTAAACTGTAGGTCCCGGCTGTTTCCTATGACATATGTTGGAAGCAGTCGTTAGGTCATGTCGGAAGCCTTGTAGGAATCTTGGCGACCTGGGTTGTCCACATAACCTATATGAATTGACTCGAGCAGTGTAATTGGGGTAACCCGTTCTGTAAGAGTATAAATTCAAATTATTGTAAATTATTAAGTTTAGACTGCCTCGGTGGCGTAGAGGGCGCATGCTCGACTGCCAATCAAGAGGTCCCGGATTCGATCCCCAGGTCAGGGAAAGTGTTAAATATTGGATTTTTCCATTAAGAATTATCTCAATAACTGCCTGGAGTCTGGAACTGTGCCCGGTAGATGGCAATAGGCTCGCCCCCTATTACATGGGACCAATAACATACTGACGCAATGTGGGTGTATCTACTATGGGACTGAGTTCTGAGTACACCTCTGCCTACCCCTTCGTGAAAAAGGCGTGAATGTATGTTATACATATCTTATAAGTAACAGCCGGGACCTACAGTTTAACGTGCCATCCGAAACACGGTAAATAATGTCACGAATAAGGAATTATAGTTATTTGGCCAAAAGGACTATGAGGATGAATGTAAGTGGTTATGTGAGAAAGGGACGTCCTAAAAAGGCCTGGATGAACTGTGTGAATGAGGATTTGCGTAATAAAGGAGTGAGTGCAGAGATGACGGATGATAGACTGGAATGGCGGAAGAAGATATGCTGTACCAACCCCTAGTGTGGGACAAAGATAGGAAGTTGATTATGGAATAATATCACCTATATTTTGGAACTTAGTGAAAATAGTAGAATATATAAACTCAAGCGTTGTTTTTATTTAAACAACAAACTAGCGCGCTTCATACTAGTATTAAATACGAGTACTACCTCTAGAGTTGTACGTTCTGTATTCTGTAGCGCCGTCTATAAATTACAGAAACTTTTTTCTCCTACAACTACGTAAGTGAAAACTTTGTAAGGTCACCAACAAAGCCTCGCGTGCACACTGTATCAGAATCACGCACACAAACAAAAAAACTTAGCTTATAAGTTTATAATCAAGTATCAAGCGCGGTTTTATCTCGTAGTCGATGGCCGTACGCCGGACCGCGCGCATGTCGCTCGCCGAACCCACATATATACGAACGTGAAAATATCTCACGCGAAACTAAAAAAGAAACCCACATCTGAATAACTCAAAGAACTGGCGTCAGTAAAAACCTTTGAGGAGTAAGTGTTCCATCTACGAATTCGCGCCTTCGCGGGCTTATTCGGAAAATTATGAAAGTGATGTTAAAACGTCCGTGTTTCTCTTTGGCGTACGATTTTTTTTGTGACTACAGAGCTATTGTTCGTTTGGCTGAATTGAAAATTTAAAAATAAACCGTTTTCAGTGTTTGTTCATTTGAATGAGAAGTGTGTTGAAAAATTATATAAAAGTGTATTGTTCAGTTTTGATAAAGGAACAGTGGCTGAGTAATTCAGTTAGATGTATGTTCCACATAATCTACAACGGTACACAACATGACGGCAAAGTTCGGCTATGTAAGTACTTTCAACATTAATTGAAAGGTTTCACTGTGTATTTATGTAGGGAGGCGAAAGGTTACATTAAATTTTCTTCAAGGTTTACATTTTACAATTCATAATTATTTTTACATGTGAATAATATCTAAAACACTCTTATTAATGTTTTTAAAGAATGTTTTTAAATACTTTTGCACTATTACAAAATATTTCAAATTAATATTGACGCTCGCGATTAAATTGAAAGGTATAAAACTCTATCAGCACCAAAACATTTTAAGTGATTAAATCGACGTCTTTAGACAATAATAATTATGGTCAAAACAGATAAATACATACTTATCATGAATATTTTGACAATAATACGTGCGTTACATTGTTCTTTTATCAAAGAACGATGAAGATAAATATCAGTATATACCAAACATATAGTTACGTTAATAATAATAGAAAATAAGGCTCATATATCTATTTCTATTTGACAGTCTCGTTGGCTCTTTATAAGCTTATATAAGTATGTATATCGGTCATCGGGTTACCATAGTACAGGCTTCTAGCTTAGTTTGGGACCAGACGACCGTGTGTGGAAGTTGTCTCATATTAATATTATTATTATAATACGGGGAAATCTAGTTTGAACTGCAATCGACACCTTTACCCATGTAGTATGCAGTGTACCAAAAAAACAATAACTTACACACAACAAATACAATATTTCAACATTATCTTTGCTAAATATTATGTTAAATATATGAAATACTTAAGTATAATTTAAGTTAAAGAATTGTACTATTTTGTTACTTACTTCAATCCATAAAGAGTTTTATATTCTATTATTAGGCATGTCTTATTGATCGTAATTTTTTTGTCGATTTTTAATCTAGACTAACTCCCTGATACCATGTCAACTACAGACGTCTCAGTTAATTATAATTATAACAAAATAAATAAAATATAATGTCGGACAGTAAATATAAATATATCTGAATTATGCAAATTGCAACAATAAAATTAAATTGGTGCTTAATCTCAATTTAGATTTATTAGTAATTAATGCTGATTAATTATATAGAAATGGAACATATTGGGTATTCGAGTACATAAATGAATCGAAATTCTGAATTAAATAATACCGGAAAATCAAGACGCTCTTAATTTATTTAAATAGTTTTTCATTTCTTAACCTGATTTGTTTCACTAATTTCTGTTGCTTAAAACATACTGCAGGGCCGTACCGAAATGTAAGGCGGGGCTGCTGTGGTCAAAGGTAGGGCGGAAGTCAATAGGATACTTGATATGAATTGGTTAACGTTTTGGGCGCCTACAGATACACGAATACACTACTTACGAGTATACGTAGATAAATACATTACATAATTATTTTAAATGCGGTTGTCTGGATGAGTTGAATTGTTACACTATTTTTTTATAATGTATTTTAATTCTAGGGTTATATCTTGTATATGCTGATCCAATAGAGAGATTTATCTTATTAGCTATAAATAATTGATAGAAACACGTGTCGATATATGAATGGTGTCACTAACAAAAATAATACCTAATAGCATTTCCTCTTTGCATGCAATTTTGCGGGCGGCAGGGTGGTGCACTGTGCATGTTGTTTTTGACACTAAAAAATCGGAACTAAAAACTAATAAATATTCTTATTCTAGGAGTTAGCTATATATACATTATGTGGTAATAAAATTGTACAATCTCTGAAGTTATATTGTAGGAGTAGTTGGCTTAGTACATATGCTGATAGTATTTTACTAAAGTAACAACAAATAGCCCCCTAAATACGGTCCTGAAAATTCTAAATAGAAATCTTCATATTGATTTAAATATTTTATTTTGCCTATCATAATATTTGTGGCAAAAAGATAAATAGCTGTAAGAATGATAATTTTACATGGTTTAATTTTGCTTATTATCGTAATTTGTTATCTGATGTCCAAACATCCAACACTGAACGTGTTTGTTTATATTTACCTACCGATTTAGATTGTACATAATAGGTACATAAAATATACTTATTAATGATAAAAAAGAGTGAGCAAGTTGAAGTGGCAATGGGCAGGCACATAGCACGTAGAACTGATGGCCGATGGGGCCGCAAAGTTTTCGAATGGAGACCACGGACTGGTAAGTGCAGCGTAGGACGTCCTCCCACAAGGTGGACAGACGATCTGATAAGTACGGCAGGAGCACGCTGGATGCAGGCCGCTTACAACCGGACTGGATGGAAATCTAAGGGGGAGGCCTTTGTTCAGCAGTGGACGTCCTACGGCTGATATGATGATGACGATGATGATGATGATTAACGATAAATAAAATTTGGTTATAGGGTAACCTATACAATCATTGGCACCTAATGGTGACAGATGTCATTCAATATGGAATATTTTCATTAATGCGTTAATAGTGTTAAATATACTCATGTCATTAGATTTGTTGATTATTGGTGATAAATTAAATAAAAAATTCCAGTTCGAATATTATTAATATGTATTCAAAATCGACATTTTTAGCAGCAGTGGTCAAAAAGTACAATCATTGGCACTCAAGTACAATCATTGGCACTTAAAATGGTACAATCATTGGCACTAAAAAAAATTAAACTTTTATGTAATATACTAAGTATTTCCTCGTTTTTTAGCTATTTTTTGACTGGCGGTGGCTGGACCTACTTGTCAGTGGCCTATTTCAGGCAGATTTGAAGCAAACAATTATTATCAAACGATATTTTACCTACCTATATTAGAGATTGCCTCGTTGGTGTAGCGTTCTTGCAAGCGCGATTGCTAAGAATTAGATCCCGGGTTCAACTCCCAGATCAGACAAAAAGTGTTACAGAACTGCCTCATTAGAAATTTTCCGAGTATGTAATCTGGAGTCCAGATTTGGTGTGCCAGGTTGATGACAATGGGCTCGCTTCCTATTATATGGGACTTTAAAGCATAATTGGCAAAGTGGGTGTACCTACCTGGTAGACTGGGTAGACTTCTGCCTTTTTCTGGTAGACCCCGTGATTTTTCCCACTTCTTTCCTAACATCACGATGTTATGTTATATTATTGGGGTCGCAAGCCCCATGCCACAGGTATTTTGCGGAAACAGGTGAGTATACGATCACAAACTTTCCTATCATATCAAAAAAACGACGAGCAAATCAGGTGCCTGATGGTAAGCATCATGATTATCATGCCCATATCAGACACAGAGCCACCCAG
Source organism: Hemistola chrysoprasaria (assembly GCA_947063395.1). Lineage (NCBI taxonomy): Eukaryota > Metazoa > Arthropoda > Insecta > Lepidoptera > Geometridae > Hemistola > Hemistola chrysoprasaria. The sequence goes on along the minus strand of OX346720.1, from coordinate 5,487,502 downwards.
TGTTTTATAATTCAAAATTCTGCGCGGCACTGCACTGCGCCTGTCACCCTGAGATATGAGTTGTTGATTCTCATCATGCCCAGTAATTTTGCTGGTAATTGCCCTTCATTCCGGAACACAGTAATGTTTGCACATTACTGCTTGGCGGATGAATAACTGGCAAAGGTGTGGTACTTCCCCAGGCTACGTTACGTCTCTTGCAATAAATAGGTAGATGGATAGCGTAAGTTTGTATTATGCAGTAGTAAAAGTTTTTGTGCGTTTCGTCTATTTGGAATCTACAATTTAGTAGCTTATGAGATGGAATTATAATACATATTTACCCATAATATTATGATGTCAAAACTCAAAACACGCGATTAAAAGAACATTGTGTTTATTTTATTACTTTTCCTATGATATACAAGCAAATATCTACAAATTCTTCTACCATTCTAAAAAAAAAAAACCAAATAGGTACCCTCTCCCTCGAGTCAATTCAAAGAAAAATCCTCATATCATTATTCTATGTATCCTTGCTTGCTATGTTAGGGTCGCAGGTTTGATAATTTCAATAGATTGAATTCTTATCTTTGGTAAAAGGTTTTTTCTCGGGCTTTTATCGTTTTTTAAGTTTTGGTTCTCATTGTGTATGATTTGTTCTTGATCACTTCTGTCTTCACTATGTGTAATTTTAATTGGTGGATTGAATTTTTTCTTTTTTGTCTTGTCAGTGGATTTTTGTGGCAAGCTTTTTTGGGGTGTAATAATATAATTATTGACATCGCAGTGTCGTATCAATTGATCCCGTCCAGACTTACCATGTTTATTTTCTTCGAATGTTTCTTTTTTCGGTTCATTTCCTTTTTCTTTTTTGAGCTTAATTTGAACGGCTTTTGTAGTTTTTTTTATCAGGTTTTCAGCTAGCTTGCGTTGTTTATTTATGCGTTTTTCTTCCGCTCTTACGAGTCTAATTTTTTTATTACTTTCCTTTCTCTGTATTATTTCGTGTCTCTTATTCCGTTTTTCTGTTTCTACTTTCTCCCACTCATTGCTAGTGAGTACAAATGTACGATTTTCAATGTTTCTGTTCTGTTGTTTTTTAACAGGTGTTTTGGGCCACAATAAGTAATCACTCAAAGCTCTTTCTTGAATACATGTTGAAGTATCTAACCATTCCCCATTCACATATATCTTTTTGCTTGTGGTAGGAACATCGTGCCAATCAATTGAATTTGCAGGCCGCACTGTACTGAACCACCATTATCATATTTTTTTTCTCTGGTTAATTTTAATTCGTTCTTTTCCATTTTCGTTTCTGTTTGTAGTTCACAGTTTTGACTAATTAATTCTTCTCTTTCTTCTGTTTGCACTTCATTCTTTGCACAATCTATCTGTTCTATTCCAATCGCTGCTTCTTTATTTATTTCTATCACGTCTGTAATTTTTTCATTCTCCTGTTCTTCAATTGTGATTACTGGGCTAGGAATATCATCAACAAATATATCGAATAGCGCCAACTCTTCGACTCCAAATGAGGATCCTTCATGTTCACCATTTTCTGGTGCAGTTTGTGTCTGCAAAATATCATCACGTGTTTCAATAATCGGTTGAAAGTGCTGGTATATGTTGAATAAGATCTTAGCTTCCTTTGAATTTCCAATTATTTGGTTTTTCATTTTTGTGATTAAGTCCGGGCCGACGATTCTTGAAAAGGTTTGATAATTTATCTGTGCAGCAGTAGAACTTGTGTATGTTTCTGATTTACGAGTAGATTGTGCCAAGCATTTGCTATAATCTACTGCGTCAGGGTTAAAGGGGAAAAGTCCAGTAGTTCTGAAACCGTTTGTCAAGATATCGCTTTTAATTGTTGGTAGTATTCCCTCCAATATGGGTCCCACATCAGTTTTTACCATTGACTTAGTTAAATTTTTCTTGCGCCATTCTAAGACAGCTTTCCGCCACATCGCTTTGAGTGGTCGAAATGCAGCCACGTCAGCTGGCTGTAAAATCCTTGTAGCATTGGGATACAATGCAATCAAAATAATTCCGAGATTTTGACACAGCTGAGATAGTTCTAGGGTGGTATGACTTTTGTGTCCATCTACAAACAATACAACAGGAAATTCGATATTTCGTGCAACTAATGCAGGGTGAAACACATTTTTTATATATTGGAAAAATGTTGCTGCTTGCATCCATCCATTGTCCGAGAGTCCTATGCCCCATTCTGGGGGCACTGAACGCTGAATTTCGGCTCTCATTTTTTTTAACGGGAATATTATCATAGGAGGTGTAACATGTCCATCTGCTGAAAATGTGAACATTACAGTCACACAAGATTTTGCCTGCGCGTGGTCAATTTCATATATATTTTTGTCTCCTTTTGGACCTAAGACTTGTTTTTTGGACATAGCATGAAATTAGTTTCGTCCCCATTAAAAATCCTAGTTGGATCGTTCATAATATGCATTAAATTATTTTCATTAAGATACTCTTCTATCTGTTTGAACCAATTTCTCAAGTTCGGTTCAGATACCTTTGAACTAGCTGACGTAATAGTTTCAGGAGTTCTTTCACTGAGTTCTGGGTGTCTCTTCATAAATAATTTGTACCATCCCTCACCCGGAGTATTGTTGGTAAAATTGTTCTCCCTGGGGTTTTTGACCAAAAATTCTTGAACACTGCTAATCAGATCTTCTTTTCGACGAGGGAAACCTTTTCTCGAGCTAATAATAAGCCAGTTTACTAGAGCCATTTCCTCTTCTTCCGTTAGTATCGTGTGTGGGCCAGGTCTGTTTTTTACAAATGTGTTTCTCAGTCTGAATTGCAGTGTAGCTCTTGGTACGTTAAATTTTTCTGCGGCAGTTTTCTTACCCATGCCATTGGCAATGGCTTCTAGTGCTTTTTCTACATCTTCTTCCTTATATTTTTTTAGATACTTACTTCCACTTTTTATTTTCGGCATTTTTTTTGAGCCCTGAAATAGATATCAAAAGATGGTACATTTATTGGCACTGCCAATGTTCAATAATGTATAATGTCGAATCTATGAGACAATGATTCCAATGCATTACACTACATAAGTTTTGCACAAATTAATAATATTTTAAAAGTAAACAATCAAAATAAAAAGCTAATAAAATAAATAAATTGTTAAGGTATACCTTGGTAAGTATGCTTAGTGTAGGGTTCTTACCTATACCAGAAAAAAAACGCTACCACGTTCTAAGAACTTATACTGCACTATCTATTTGCTAACTACTGCAAACATGTTAGTCACAAAGGTCTTTTTTTAAATTTTTAACATCATCATCATCTCAGCCGTTGGCGATCCACTACTGTTAATTGGCCTCCCCCATAAAGGGGGGCTTTGCCAATACTCGACACGCTTGACAGGCGGGTTGTCCAGCGCAGTTCGATGATTTTTTTACAGAGGACGCTGCTGCCCGTCCTCTGGATCTGTTATCGCTTAGCCGGCTCTTACAGCAACCACGGGTAGAGAGGGTGGAGCACTAATCTAATGCCGGTAACTCCACGGCACAAAGGGTGGAGCACTATTCTAAAGCCGGTAACTCCACTTTTAAATTTTACGGTTTGGGATTTCTTCTTTGTGACATAAGATCTTGCTTCTTGCCAAAGGAAAGTACCCTAGAGGTCTTCAGCACGTTGCGCAAAGTATGGAAATGTGCTATACAAAGGTCGTATATTTTGATTGCATTAATTAAAAGTTAGATCTTGTTACAGCAGCAATAAATCATAAACCTGAGTAGTTAATATCAGTTTCCAACTGATACCTTCATGCGTTCCCGTGAAAAAGATCTTGACAGATGGACAGGCTGACAGATTGACAACGAAGTAATCCTGTAATGGTTTGTTTTTTCCTTTTAAGTTACGGAACGCTAAAAAGGCATTTTAAATCAATTATTTTCATTAGTTTTCTACTAAAAGTCACTTACAAATCATGTTATTGACACCATCAGACGGTACATCAATACAGTTAAAATTTTTAAGAGTTTCGTATCTCATAAGAGATAAGAGAACCCTTATGGGATCACTTCTTGTTTATCTGTCTGTCATTTGTCAAGACACTTTTCTCAGGATCACGCGAAGGGTACATACTGCTGTGAAAAGTTAAACCTCAAAATTCTCCACATATTTCCATATGCAGGGAAATAAAAACCTCTAGTGTATCTACTTTCCTTTTACTTAGAATCATAAAATTTGTGTCCGCGGGCATTGCATCCATCTATTTTGGTTTAGTCACAAAAATTGAATAGTTTGAATAAAACAGCCATTAATTGCATGAGCTGTGAAAACTAGAATTGATCATAGATTAGAGAATTTCACTATAGGGGTTCGTAGAACTTATCAATATCAACAAAATAGACCATCGGATAATATATCCATCTATTGTGATCTATTAAGGTTTGGTCATCTATTGAGACTGCCTTGGTGGTAGGACTTAAGGTCCCTGGTTCGATCTCCAGGTCAGGCAAAGTGTTAAATATTGGATTTTTCCATTAGGAATTATCTCAGTAAATACCTGCAGTCTGGAACTGTGCCCGGTAGATGGCAATAAGCTCGCCCCCTATAACATGAGACCAATAACATACTGGCGAAATGTGGGTGTACCTACTATGGGACTGAGTCCTAGCCCTTCAGGAAAAAAGCGTGAGTGTGTGTTATGTTATAGTATTAAGGTTTGGTCATTATATAAGAAATAGTCATTAGTTTGCGTGCGCTACGTAAACCAAACAACAACAATCACGCAATTTTTCCAAATATGTAGGCAAAGGTGTACCCAGGACTCAGTCCCATAGTAGGTATACCATTGACTAAGTAAACCATTAGGGTTATATTTATAAAAAATACAATGTATCACGTAATTATTCATATTAAAACGTTCTCTATACATATGCTACCCGCTGCCCGTGCGAAGCCGGGGCGGGCCACTAGTATAATATATAATAATGGAGAAATAGATGTAGGTGACCCAAAGTTCACCGGTTCAGCTAGTAAGTAGTTTATAATTTCAGCTCAGTATTCCCGAACCCTACACTAACCAGACATAGGTATACCAATTTTCTATTTATTTTCTTATTTACGTTTTTACCAAAAAAAACCTTATTTTTCTTTAGAATTTGACGAACAAGTGATCGTCAAATTCTTTTTCCGACGAGAAAAATACACAGAAATTGATATTGGGCGAAGGTACATTGATTGGCACATGCCACGGTACAGTCATTGGCACTGCCAATGATTAGATTTTATCGATAATATATGTTGAATCAATGAGTAATTAATTTTATTGCAATGTGCATACATTTTAACACAAAATAAATCACATTTTAAGAAATGTTTGAAAAGTACAATCATTGGCATTGGTGCTAATGACTACACCGTCATAGAGATCAAAAGTGCAATTGTTGGCATATCTAAAACTGGCAAAGTAATCAGTGAACTGCAAATCTTACACAAATATCCCAAAATATGCACCTTCTTTTACGTAAAAATCACAAACATTAAACAATACTTACATAAATATAATTAATTTAACGCAGTTTTCTTTTCTACTACTTAACTTTTTTTCAAATCATCAGCAGCAATGGCGCGCAAATTTATGAAAAAAATAAATCCCGCCTATTTAACTGTCAATGTCACTTAAAATTTGGTTTTGGCAAACGCTAAATTTAAAATACTATTTAGGAAAAAATATTAGAAATGGCTACAGTCGTGTTGTGTTATAATATTACGATTAAAAGTTAAAAGTGCCAATGATTGGGGGGGTGCTAACAATACTACCGGTTACCCTATTTTTGTAATATAAAAAATACTAAATGCATTAGAAAGCATATAGGTACGATGCTTACATAACATACCATCACGTTTGTTTCTCGAAGGGTTAGAGCCAGATTTTTTTTTTCAATTTTTAGTTGTACGAACACATATTGAAGATAGGAAGTGTTAAGGACACATTAGGAGGGGAAATTACCAGTCCCTCTAATACTGGCTTACTGTGTAGAAACTGACCACCCTGACAACTGACCACTGATTAGGCGGAGGTGTACGCAGGATTTAGTCCCATACACACATTCACATTTGACTAGTATGTTATTGGTCCCATGTAATATGGGGGCGAGCCTATTGCTATCTACCGGGCACAGTTTCAGACTCCAGCTTGTCATTGAGATAATTTCAATAAAATCCAATAACACTTGCCTTACCTGGGGATCGAACCCGGGACCTTTTGATCGGCAGTCGAGCCTGCGATTGAAATAAAAATCTCCTATTTTTAATACTAAATATTTTAGTAACGAATATTGAAACAGTAATAGCAAATTAGCATGAAAAACTATTTAGGCTCTGTTATTACAATGAATTTATGGAACAACCAGCTGTACTCCGTGGTTTCACCGGCTTGTTCTTCGTCTACCCCTTCGAGAAAAAGAGTCATGTTATGTTATGTAATGTAGCGGCAATGAATTATACACACACTTTCATTTACATATCAATTCAGTACATGTTTTAATTACGTACGTACAGATAGCCCTGAAACATTTCGCAAATTCTAAAAATTTGTTTTTCATACAATCTTCAAAACCCTATTTAACACACTTACGAGTGGAATTTATAAAAATCCTTTCTTATTACTTGTCTAGGCTATAAAAATAATCTACTGTCCAAATTTCATCATCATCGGTCCAGTGGTTTTGGCCCTGCGTTGATAAGTTAGTCAGTAAATCACTTTCTCAATTTATTTAATAGTTAAGATTTGTATTGTCTTTAAGTTATCATTTTTAATTGAAAAATTAATTCTATTTTTGCGGCGTTTTAAAACATGGTTGAGCTAACTGAATTAAATTGAGCTAACCAGAGATTTGGTGGTCTGTTAAGCTTTAGTGCAATTTCGCATTGATATCTAGTTAAAATAACAGTTTCATTCGTAGACATGCGGCTTGGGCGGATCAATTGGATTAATTCAATTTCAACCAATAAAATATGCACGCATTTCAATATAAATATTTAAATACATTATAATGTTATTAAAAATTGTAAAACTGGATATTATAGTTATGTTATTCGTCCGTTATCGTTTAGTGGGCGGCGACAAACGTCATTATAACTCTGTTCGTCATAAAATACAAGAAGTAGGATTTTAATTATTCATTATCTAGACGTAATCCTAACCTGACTGCCATATACCTAATATAGTCTATATTGTACAAGACTTAATTTTGGAGTCGAGACTCTGGGACCGTGGGGTCCGGGAGCTCAACGCATTTTCAAAAATCTATCTGAGCGCTTGGTCGAGGCGACGCGTGATCAAAATGCTGGTGTTTATCTGGCTCAACGTATAAGCATTGCTATTCAACGTGGCAATGCCGCCAGTATCTTGGGTACGCTGCCATCTGACAGTGGTTTAGAGCACTTGGATTTTCTATAGGCCGACATGTCGGCCTGTGGATTTTCGAAGTGTTCTATGGTATAGTGTATTTAGTTAGGGTAGATGGTGGGTGGGTGGCTCGATTGTTTAGTCTTTTTTCAATAAAGGCACTATGCCGTATAAAACAAAGACTTACTTAATCTGATCACCCATACAAAATGAAAATACACAGACATGAAGAAATAGGGAATAATTTTCTACTCAATTGTTTGTGGTTGGCTCTGGATCTGGCCCTTATTTGCACGAAAACATATTTAGTTAAAGAAAACCTTACAGTTTCTTAGTATTTATAGGCGTACTTCCTTGGATAATGGGATGGTGGCGAACCAGCAATTAAAGGTTCTGTTCTGGGTGTTATAAAAACATAACATAACATACATTCACGCCTTTTTCCCGAACGGTTAGGCAGAGGTGTACCCAGGACTCAGTCCCATAGTAGATACACCCACATTTCGCCAGTATGTTATTGGTCCCATGTAATAGGGGGCGAGCCTATTGCCATATACCGGGCACAGTTCCAGACTCCAGGCAGCTATTGAGATAATTCCTAATAGAAAAATCCAATATTTAGCACTATGCCTGACCTGGGGATCGAACCCGGGACCTCTTGATTGGCAGTCGAGCATCCGCCCACTACGCCACCGAGGCAGTCATAAGGGTGTCACGAGGGTGTTATAAGCTTATATATAAGCATAAGTATGTATAATATATATCAGTCATCTGGTTACCATAGTACAGGCTTCTAGCCTAGTTTGGGACCAGGTGATCGTGTGTGGAAGTTGTCCAATATTATTATTATTATTCTACAATAATTGAAATATTTTATGTATGACCTTCGAATCTAAGTACCTCACCTAAGTATTATAAAATAACAATATGCATAAACTACAAACAATGCGTAAGTAAAGAATGTCAGCGCGTACGTGCCTTATCCACAACCAAGCTAGGCATTACACCGATTACCTAAGCCAAGCTTGATTAGATGGCCTATGAACCTAGGTTTTTGTTCCTATGTTATGATACTTAGGTGTGTTTTTGTAACCAAGAAGAGACAGACGATGTGATTTATTATTTTTGATTTTTGATTGGAACTAAAAAAGTTAATACATAACATAAAATCAGGCGTGATTGTATGTAAAATCATGTAAAATCATTTTTCCCAAATGGGTAAGCAGAGTTGTACCCAGGATTCAGTCCCATAGCAGGTACACCCACACTTCACCAGTTATTTTTTAGGGCCTTTGTAAAAGGGGGCAAGCCTTTTGCCATACCGGGCACAGTTTCAGAATCCAAGCTGTCATTGATTCATCATCATCATCATCTCAGCCGTTGGCAATTCACTACATAGATAGGCCTCCCCCATAAAGGGTTTTGCCAATACTCGACACGCTTGGCAGGCAGGTAGTAGAGCGCATTTCGATGTTTTTTTGCAGATCTGAATCTGTTACCCATAGCCGGCTCTTACGGCAACCACGGGTAGAGAGGGTGGAGCATTATTCTAAAGCCGGTAACTGCACGGCAATTCATATCATTGATTAATTACGAAAAAAGCAAAAACACCTTGCCTGACCTGGGGATTGAACCCGGGATCTCATGATCGGGAGAAGAGCTTGAGCAACGCCACCGAGGCAGTTACTTAACATATACTGTTTTTATCATAATCTTTGAAAACAATTATTGAAATAAATGCAGAGCTGTATTTTATAAACGTAAGGCTCGATTGCCTTGATATATTTTATGTAAAGCGCGAGTTTATATTAAAACTACTATAGGTACCTACTTAGTTTGAGATGATACCTAATACCTACTGCTACATACTACTACATAGTAAGAACGAATCAAATAAGTATGTGTACCAACATGAACCACTGCAAAAAAGCTTTGTGTACAGCAAACTGACAAACTAAACGGAATGTTAACATTTTAAGGCGCCTAAAAAGAGCCTCGCACATTGCAAGTGAAGGCACATAAGCATTGAATTTCCAAAAATCATTAGTTTTCTCAATTATAATATTTATATGATATTAAGAGATATAAAAAAACTGTTATGTCCTTTCTTTTTCGATCTACTGCATCAAATAAAAAGAAAAAAAAAAACGAAATATACTTTAAACTTGTATTAATCTAAGCAAATGGAAAGAGTGATTTTGGAAATTCATATTTAGTGATTTTTATCATCAACAATGTAAATTGCGCGAGCGAGATGGAAGTTTGGCTCCTATAGGCGCCTTAAACGCCATTAAAAATATAAATAATAAATACGTCTTAGCAAAACGCTCGCCGAAACTAGGCCCATCGTGCATTTTTTTTTTCGTGAATTTCCCTGCTAATGACCGGCTCAGAGCTAAGACGCGCGTTTACAACGCTGTAGATCTCGAAAGACAGTACCTACTGGAGTTTGAATGTAAAGAAAGTGACCAAAATGTATATATTTTGGGCCTCGAATGAAAAATCTTGTGACATATAATATGGATAATATTATACTTATTCATTAACAATCTTTGATCGTGTTTGAAATTACATAATAATATAGTACATAATAATAATAATATATTAGCATATTATCCAATATTAATATTGAATAGAGAGCAATCCATGACAATAAAATACAATCAATTTAATCACAGTTAAAGCAAATACTTAAGTATTTGCTTAAAATACTACTGTTAAGGTTAAACCCATACAAAATGGAAATACACAGATATGAAGAAATAGGAAATAATTTTCCACTCAATTGTTTGGATTTTATTAACGCCTTTAATTGATTTGAATTGATCAGACTGTTCATGATAGTAGGTACTATCATGAACAGTCTTTTTGCCACAAACATCATAGATATTACATAAAGACCATAAAACTGTCATAGTGGCTTGTTCAATAAAAAGACCTGTACCTTATTTACGTTACCTTGTTCAATATAATCGTAGTCTTATGCGAATATTAAACAAATACCTTTTTTAACGCTGAGTACAAAAATGTTACATCACAAGTTATAAGATTAAATGAAAAGATTTCTGGTATAAATTATATTTTTGAGAACATTCTTCTCATAAATGGTCTGGAATAGACATTCACCTTTACTGAAATGAATTATTTGGTTGTTTCAGGTTACCACAGCTTGCCGTCTCTGCGAAGATATTGTGCCTCCTGATGGTGAGTTAAAATTAATTATTAATTAGTAAGTAGTTTAGGTAGGTTAGATCAGTAGGTATGGTTTTTATTCATATTCATATAATACATTAAAATGACTGTGAAACGAACCGATCTGAAGGATCTGAGAGATCTTCGACCTCGTGAGTTGGAGGATCTGGTATCCGGCACCAGTATCGAAAACGGAACGACTGTTGCGTAAATTGGTAGGATTGGGTGAGCCTAGCGCCGTCGATTCAAGTTAGAGTCATCCGGGACGTCCAGGACTTTGCGCGTCTACGGAGGATTATTAGCCTATGGAATAATTATAATTATTTTATTTTGGGGAGGTTCTTCAAAACATCTAAACGGCGAGGCACCGAGTAAAAATGTTATCTATAAGTATGTATTATGGATGTTATAATAAAACAGTTATCTCAACAAGGTTATCTTTGTATACCGAACAGGTAAGCAGATAAATCAATTGTGTAAAAAAAACAGATAATATTTAAACGACTTGATAAAAATGCTCATATAATAATATTTGAAGGTAAACAATACTGTGATATAATAATTTTAGTACAGTAACGGTTATGATTGAGAGAATTTACGATAAAAATATTAATATTTTTTTATATTATGTTACATTTTTTTTTACGGCGGTTGCTGTTCCATAAAACATGAAATTTCTCAAATTTGGAGAACCATCCTTATTTATTTATATATATATATATATATGTGTATTTTCTTAGGAATTATAGTAAATCAAATTGTGATTGCTTTGGTAACGTAGTGGTTTGAAAATGCTACTGCCGATTATGAGGTCCCAGCTACGACTTAATAATACAACTGGCAATTTGTGGGCTATGTAACCCATATGTGTTTTGTAACTTATCGATAGGGACTCGGTTCTGGGGGCACCTCTGCCCAACCCTTCTCAACCTCAGGTAATTAATTAATTTATGTAACACGTAAAAACCGGTGTAAGGGAGTAAGTGCTATCAATTGCATTCGCTATCATTCTATTCACATTAGCTAGGGTAATAAGAAATCGTCTGCCGGTTATTCGTAATGTTTATTCGATTGAAAAGGGTGCCCTTTAAGATTTATCGACAGATTTAAATGTCGCAAAAAGTTATATAAAACATATTTTTCAATTGTTACACTACATTTTAAATACTAGTAGCTCTGTGAACTGTTCTCGCGAGTCTGCCTTTGCATTCATAATATTATGTTCACCGCGCACATTACAGTTTTATGCTGACAGTAATTTAAATAATTACTTATTATCAATCCGAAAAGAATTTTTGCCGAAGTTGAAACGGAAATGCTTCGCCCGCGCTTTGTGCTTGCTCGGTCAAACACAAATCATGATAAAGTATGCATACAATGTTATTAACTTTCTTTGTGGCCAGGTAAGGGTTCTATGACATAATTAAGGTCAACACAGACAGAACGAGCCGCGGCTCAAACATGGGCGCATGTCTTGTCGGGAGTACGACAAGGCACAAAAACGCTTGACCCGTGCACGCCGTCTGTGTGTCTCTGTGTTGTCCTCCATACAAATACAAAGAATTAAAACCACTATCTCCCAACCCCTTTATAGTCCAAACTACTCTATAGCTGGAATTCCTCCCTTCTGTAGATGCCCTAGCAACGTTTTGGACTACCTGGACGACTTTATCGCCGCCGTCACGTCAGCTTGGCTCACCCAATATACCTCAAATCCTTCCAATATACGCAACAGTCGCTCCATTTTCGGTACTGGTGCCGGATTCATACAATCACAACACTGTCCACGCCTACGAGGTCGAAGATCTCTCAGATCAATCAGATCAAACCATTGATAGGCCCCTAGGACACTCCCAATGTCAGAGAAAATCTGACTACAAGTATTCTGACGAAGGCTCAAGCCGAGGTTCGTAGCGTCTAGGTACCCTTGAGCTACCCTTTAACATAAACTTTGGGTCGAGCGCCTTTGAGAGAGGCCATAATCTGAGGCCAACATGTCATTTAAAACAAAAATCACTATCTGCGAACCGACACGCGCCCATGTTCTTAAATCTTTTCTATGACGACAGCCGGGATTGACGACTTTTCGTGCCTTCCGAAATATGGTATGTGTCTTGCTATAATACTATAGAAATGATCACTGATCCAAAAGGGATAAGAAGTTTTAAATATATTTTAAAAGATATGGTATTTGTCAGATATACAAGGAAGTGATTGTTATTTATTATTCTTTATCATTATTTTAATTTATAACTGTGATAGATTATGTGACTCTAAATCCAATGTCAGTTTAAATAAGCCACTTACGCGGAAATGTATATTTCGTTTATGATTATAATTTGATCACAGCAAATTTCAATTGATTTTATATAGCAGCCTACGCTAATTTCAATAATTCTTATCGTGTACAGAGATATAGCCATATGGCGGGTGGTGTGTTGTCCTTGAATTATATACTTTTTATTAGGTATTGTAATATACTTATAACAGATTCAAAAAAGGCCTGATAGCACGAAAAAGTGGTATGATAGAGCTCTCGGTAAAAAGCCTCGCTAGAAATATTAGAAAGTTTACAAATTTACTATTCTTTTATTTTAATTTTCGTTTCTGCCTTTGTTTTGCTCGTTTTATAATCATCATTATCAACTCAGCCTCTAGAAGTCCACTGCTCGACATAGGCCTCTCTCATAAGGAGGTATTCCAAATATACTCGCTTCGCTTGGCAGACGGATTATCGAGTGCAGTTCAATGTGTTTACGCAGCTGCTGCCCGTCTTCTGGATTTGATAACCCTTAGCCGGCTCTTACGGCAACCACGGCTAGAGAGGATGGGGTACTATTCTAAAGCCGGCAGTTAACCCAACGGCAAATATCTCGTTTTTACTTAAGTTAACCCTGAAGTTCAAATTGTCCGTGCACCCATTTCTAGCGAATGCACAATTCCATAAATGGGTATCAGCTTCTAATACGGAGTGGTTACATTACAGCCGCTCTGCTATCTCCTATCATTTGCCGTAATTACTACTCAAACAGTGCATCGTGGACGATGAAGAAATTTGCTATTATTGACTACCTGCTTTCAATTATGGCTGCTCGTAAAATAGCTAGAATAGCTAACAACTACTTACGAGCCTTACAGGTCTATGATTTGTATACTCATATAATAAGACATGATATTATAGGAAACTTCACTGCGTAATATTTAAGTACTGTCTCAAATTCGAAAGTAAAAAAAATTAAATGAAAAAAATCTGTATTCTTGGACAGGATTTTATTCAATAATATTCTACTGAAGTGGAGAGGCAAAATGTCCAGGGAAATTATTAGATTTGCGAGACGTGACGAGAGCAGTGCAGAAATGCGTAAAGGTTACCACCACACGACTGGATTGATCGCTCTTGATTTGCGTCGACTAATCCATTCTACGACTATCGCCCGCTTGGTGTGGCAACACTCGGAAGAATGGTAAAGGGCGGCGTAACTCTTGACATCAGCCAAACGTTGTCTATATCACTTCTTTGCATTAAAATCGTTCTTCGTTCCCTTTCACGTTTTTCCGGCTTTTCCTCTCTACATTCCCAGTTTTTTACTATTATTTTTAGGGTTCCATACCTCAAAAGGAAAAAAGAACCCTTATAGGATCACTTTGTTGTCCATCTGTCCGTCTGTCAAGACACTTTTACCGGGAACGCGTGGAGGTATCAAGTTTAAATTTATATAACTGCTCAGATATGCGGTCCCTTGTGGATGTAAAAAATCATACTTCCAAGGTAACGCAATCAAAAGCTATGGCCATTTTACTGCATATTTCCATACTTTGCGCAAGGAACTAATAGATGCATGTTCTTGGTGTCTAGGTATGGAACCCTACACTATGCATACATATATGTACGTATGCCTGAACAATTTATTTTATATTATACTCGTATATACGAGGCCAAAAAGTAGCGTTGCATAACATTATAGCTGAAATTTGTGTCTATGCCCTGTTTTATTAAGTTAATAAAAATAAAAAAAATTGTGTGGTTTGGTTCACAATGTTAAAGCTTATTTCAAGAGAGAAATAAATAAATCACATACGGTAGTGTATTTAAAATAAAACTCGACATCCTTAAAGATTTTATTGGCGCAATAAATTATTAACAATGTTAAATAATATTATTTCCATAAAACTGTGACAAAAATGCAGCAAGACTAGTTTCTAGTGGAACTATTATTATTGTGTTACGATGGTAACGGATCTTGAAGGATGATTCGCGATTTGTTATTTAGCACATTGATTATCCTCGTATTATCTATTCACCTCGAAGACCACCCAAGATCGTTTCAGTTAGATGTTTTGCAAAAACAGTTGTTTGAAAATCTTCCACAGTCCTTGTGTCGTCGTGAGATTAAACTGCTGCATAATATAACATAACATCACGCCTTTATTTTGCCGAAGGGGTAGGCAGAGGTGTCAGGACGCATTCCCATAGTAGGTACACCCCACTTCGTTAGTTATGTTTTTGGTCCCAAGTAATAGGGGGCGATCCTTTTGCCATCTACTGGGCACAGTTTCAGACTCCTGTCATTGAGATAATTCCTAATGGAAAAATCCAATTAAACTTTTTGCCTGATCTAAGGATCGAACCCGGTACCTCATGATCAACACTAGAGCTTGCGACTAATACGCTCAACCTGATTAAGCTTAATAATTCATCCTTTCTGCCCAATATTTATTTTATAATAACTTGTTAACTGAGTTTCGGTCTAAAAATAATGTAAACATTTTCCATACAAAAATTACAGCTGATCATTTGACTTCCCATAAAAATATTGGATCAACCATTTCTGCTTTAATTTTTTTTACACTTTTTTGTAACACGTGGAATATTTAACCACTTATTTTTAAAATTGCTTCAAAGTAAAAGCCTAGATTACATATACATTTAGCTGTTATCAGAAATGTGTGTGGCCGATATCCATTTAGGTAGGCCACGATAAAAATATGAGTGATCCGAGCCAGTTTCATCCAAAATTAGGCTATCTCGGAGACACTATCATAAGGAAATGGCTGATAAAGCCTGTTTCTATGGATTACGTTGTCAAATGGAAAGGCTATGGAAAACAATATTTATCATTGAAATGTTTATACATCATAACATCTGTTATGCATGTAAGTTATATAATAGTAGTTTTTATTTTCTTTTATGTAGTACATATTATTATTATCATAGTATCATAGTTGTGAATGTATGATAACACTTTATTGGTACCACAATTATACAAAAAAGGCAAAAATAAAACTTAAAAACTAGAAAGAGTAACAACTGGCGGCCTTATCGCTCAGAGCGATCTCTTCCAGACAACCATGTGCCCCGCGGCTTCACCCGCGTATACATTGTTCCCGTAGGAATATTGAAAAAAAGTATCCTATGTGCTATTCCAGGGTCTAAACTATAACAGAGTAGTAGTTTGTCGTGAAAGAGTAACAAACATCCTTCCGTCCATCCTCACAAACTTTCGTATTTATAATATAAGTAGGATTATATTGTCTGTACTCTTCATATTTATTATTTTTGAATTTGTTTTCCATTAATTGTTTTAGATTATAGAGATTATCTGTTTGATATTTTATGTACTACCTATATGAAGGCATTTTTTAATTTCTTGATATTTTTGGTTAGGTACTTAAATATTTTACTTATCAGTTACTGATATCAAATACCTATTTCAAAAACAATGATAAAGTAAGTTCTGTGTTATCTCCCGACTTTCTTAAGTCACGAATATTTGCAAGACTTTCATCCATGATCACACACATAAGGCACCTGTTTAGAAGTGAAATCTATCACTTGCGAAAGATGTCGCATGGCTCATGTTGCAATTTTCTTCTAGGGTACATTTAGCTACAAGAATGTCAAGTTTATCTTATACAATTAGATTTTTTCTCGATACATTTCCACATGATGATGAGGGTCTGATGATGGAGCCGAAAGATTGCCATTGGAACTGCGTCACGAAAAGTGCTGAGATATTCGAGTTTGGGCTCGTTTATTTATTGGAACCGTCAACACAGTTTATCATAAAATTAATATTACGACTACATCGAACTCGGTGCGAACAAAGTTAATGTAAATACAAATGTGCTTTTCATCTTTCCCTATCTCCAGCGATGCGTTATACTCGTATCTACCAATATCTGTTCGAGTACCGTGAAAATTTCCAATACACTTGTCACTCAGATCTCTGATAGTTTTGGTACACTAGACATGTAATCAAGCAGCAATAATGCGTTAACCCGAGGGCATCCCGATAACCGATGACAATAACCTCCAAATAATTAACATTACATGCGAGAATAATAACCTTCCCGGCGATAAATACGAAGAAGCTAAGACTAAATATTAGATGTTCTTGATCATTCGTTACATAACCTTATGTACGGCCTTCGAGATGCAAAACATTACGACCAAGTAGAATACACGGTCGATGGAAATCTTTAAATATTCTCTTCTTTAAGTAAATCTCTAGTTAAGTATAAGTGCCACATCGTTTGTAAACATTAACATAATCAACAAATAATTAACTCAATGAAGTCAAGTGAACTTAGTAAGATAGTTTATGATGCAGCGAATCGAGGTGGAGTCGGTGTTATTTATTATAATTTTAACAGCGTATTATACAAATAATAATATGCAAATGTATTACTAGTAATGGATTACCAGCTGTGCCCCGCGCTTTCCCCGCGTTTATATCGATAACGTGAGCATATTGGAAAAAAATAGTGTGTTATCAAGGGTCTAAGCTACCAAATTTCAACCCAATCCATTCAGTAGTTTTTGTGTGTACGAGTAACAAACATTCATCCATCCGTCCTCACAAACTTACGCATTGACCTATAATGTAACGAGCTGTGTTCCGCGGTTTCAGCCGCGTAGTCTCCGTTTCCGGAAATATCGAGTTAAAAGTACCTTGTTTTATTACAGGGTCTAATCTACCTACATACCAAATTTCAGCCCAATCGCTACAGTAGTTTTGGCGTGAAAGAGTAACAAACATCCATCCATCCACCCATCCATCCATCCTCACAAACTTTCACATTTATAATATTAGTAGGATAGGATTAGTGGGATTAAGGGATATAACAACACTAATAGTAAGATTGTAGGATTAGTAGTATTTATTTTAGGGCTCACGGACAAACTACGCAATCACTATCAGATTTAAAGCGAAAAACTTAAAGAAAATTATCTATATATGTATGTAGTTAAAAGCCAAATAGCCTAACTAAACCATTATAAAAAGTAAACTACTTAAAAGTAAATAAGGTATTGTTTACTTAAGTTCAAGTGAAACGTAATATGGCTGAATAGCGACCGCGACGCGGTAGCCTACGCTTTCCCACCTGAATATGACACCATCAATTCAATATCAAAAGGTCTTACAAAACGGTATCGTGAACCGTAAAGTAAACTTTTTAGAAATTGGATAAGATCGAGATTCCCTGGTTTGAGTCCTTGAATCCTCACGTAGACGGATTAGTGGAGCACGGGTGACCCATTAAAACGATCGATTGTTTCTTTGCTGTGGCGCTTTGGACGGCTGAGTCTTATAATTAGAAATATAACATAAAATCACGCTCTTTTTCTTAAGGTTTAGGCAGAGATCTACCCAGGACCCAGTCCCGTAATAGGTTCACCCACAATTCGTCAGTTGTGCTTTTGGTTCCATGAATTAGAGCCTATTGCCATCTATCGGGCACAGTTGCAGACGCCAGGCTGTCAATGCCTGCATAGTGACTGCCCCGTTGGCATAGTGAGTGCAAGCTGGACTGCCAATCATGACGTCCTGGGTTCGATCCTCAGGTCAGGTAAAGTGTTATTTGGATTTTCCCATTAAAAATTATCTCAATGACAGCCTGGAGTCTGGATCTGTGCCCGGTAGATGGCAAAAGGCTGGCCCCCTATTACATGGGAAAAATAACATACTGGCAAAGGTACCTACTATGGGACTGAGTCCCATGTACACTTCTCCTTACCCCTTCGGGAAAAAGGCGAGATTGTATAGATATGTTCATAAAAATTACTTATAAATCTATATATTCAATAATTTTCTCTCGAGACTGGTGTAGATTATGCAAGAATGTAGGCCGAGAGCGTAAGGAGGAAGACGTCTACATATCTACATATCGCATCACTAATTAGCGTTAGATATATTGTCGTCGTCGTAATCGGCTTACTCTATCTGAACCTGCCTTTAATATGCATTTGATAAGAGATCAAGAGCGTGTATCAAATCTTTATCTTTACGCATTATAATGTTGAGATAGTAATCGTATGATTTGATTTGAGAAAAAAAAAAAAAAAAAAAGAAAAAAAAAAAAAAACTACAATGTTTTCGATATAACGTAGCTTGTGCATTTGCTAAGGACCTTAACAGGAAAGGGGTCGTCTTAGCAATTTGACACAACCCTATGGAAAATTTACCATATCGATATTTTGTATTCCCCTGTTTCCTCCAAATATAGTAAACCTATTTATATCCAAATATTTTGAAGATGAGGTGAACTATGTCCCTATTATTTTATTATGGTTTATAAACTCATATTTTTTTTTGTAGTGAACATCAGTAAAACTGGGATTTTTAAAAGTTTACTATAAAAAAAAGTAGAAATTTATAAGAGAAATTAAAATGACAGGGACATACTTTACTTCACTATAAAAATATAAGGATATACATTTATAGAATGAGTTAAAATAATATTTGGAGGAAACAGGGGAATAAAAAACTTCGATTTAGTATTTTTTTTATAGGAGTGTGTCAAATTTATTATTAGATATAATAAATTTGACACACTCCTATAAAATACGCACTTATTGACCTGACTTTATTTGAAGTATTAGATTCAACACGATGGAACCAGATAAACATTTTACGGAACTTTACATGTAATGGTTGACTTTGCCAAATAATGAGTTATTTAGGCAGACTATTTTCATTTAGAAAAATTTACCGGTGTAAAAGGGTACATTAATTTACAATAATTACCAAGAAAGTTGAGTTAACAATACATAAGTAAAATTCCACAAGATAATGAACAGCAAGCTCGTGAGTGTCGAGGGTCACAGACGACAGCGATTGATCCGTATCGGTCCAGTAATGAGGCATCAATGTGGCGCCGTTAAGATCCCGTTGGAAACACACAAACTAATTCTAATCACTCTAATGGAGATTGATAAAGTGCTGATACAGACCACACTTGAGACCGACTTCACAAACTTTTTTCAAAAAACTTTTTGCATAAAGAGTAATATTATATAACCTTTAACGAACTGGCAAGCGTAGCGTAAGACAGACGATCAAAAAAATGTCGCAGGAACACGCTGGATGCAGACTTCTTAGAACTAGAAGGTCTATGGGTGAGACCTACGTATGTTCAGCGGTGGACGTTTTGCGGCTGAGATGATGATGATCATGATCATCATCTCACCTGCGATTATTTATTTTTTATTAAGAGAGCCGGTAGCTATGGAATAGAACCCCAACCTCTCTACCCGTGGTTACCGTTAGAGCCGGCTAAGGGTTATCAGGTCCAGAGGACAGGCTGCAGCGTCTTCTGCGTAAAAAAACATTGAACTGCGCTCGTCAACCTGCCTGCCAAGCGTGGCGAGTATTGGCGAAGCTCCCCCCACATTGGGGAGGCTTCCTGCGGCTGGGCTGATAGAATCTTAATATCGTATGGATTATTATTATAAATTATGCACTCTACGTTATTCTCATTAAAAAAGAAAAGTTTTTTATATTAAAAAAGATAATATGTAATTGAAGTCTTTTATTTTTACATTTTAACTTTTGTACCTGACTGTACCTACATAATATTGTGTATGATATTGAATTTGTCCTTTCAGACGAAGTACCCAAATAGATATTTGGGTACTACGGAAAGTAGATACTTTCCGGAACAAAAGTTAGAAACGTTTGTTCATTCATCTTCCTGGGACATCACCTGTGAACTAGTGACGTCATTATGATGTGGTCAAAGGTATTAAACCATGGAAATGAGTAACCATGGCATAAATCTGTGTTTTATTGTTTGTTATCGTTCAGCTAATTTAGCGTGGCTTTATAGCCACGCTAAATTAATAATTCTGAACTGGTGAGTGTACCGATGAGATTTTACACAAAGAGACGTCATATAGCCGGCGTTATTAAATGGGACTCCTTAATCCTAACTTGTTACAAAAAAGTGTAGTCATACTAATATCCATTAAAGTGAACAACTTTAAAAAAAACTACTTTCATACATAGTTGACATTTACATACATAATTGATCAGCTGATTGGTAAAGTAACATACTGACGAAATGTGGGTGTATCTACTATCGGACTGAGTCCTGGGTACACCTCTGCCTACCCCTTCGGGAAAAAGGCGTGAATGTATGTTATGTGATTGGTAAAGTAATAATTACTATATTATAAAATCCTAAATGGCTCACTGAATGCATCGCAGAGCCCAAACCACTGATCCTAGAGACTTGAAACTTAGAATGTAGGTTCTTTTCGTTGTCTGGACGTGTATTAAGAAAGGATTTATGAAAATTCACATTCAAGAGCTCCAAAAAAGGCTGCAAAATTTTGGTATAAAACTACCATATTTCATTATTGCGAACGGGCAAAGCCGCTGGACTTACACTAGTATGTAATAATACTGACTCAACGTACTTTGTACGTGGTTAATTCGTTCAAGTTTGTACCGCCTTTTGACATATAAATAAAATGAATACTGAAAATCATCTCTACAAAATTTCATGCTATATGTAAATAGTTTGTCGTTAAGATGACGATCACAATAGTCTAACAAAACATTGAAGAATGTACAACGTTAATAAATAATAAATATCCAACAGGAAGGACAACGAGGAATGCAATTTATTGATGTTCTGCGACATTTAAGTGTTATATAATGGGACACGCGGCTAGTTCTATGACTATGGCATGAACACGTGGCGAGTAGCGAAACGGTATATATAATATACGTCACGTCTACGTCACAATAAGGCTTTTAACTCATAAAGATAATAATAAATTATGTTTGGTCTAAACTTTGACATCGAAATTATGGTGTATTGTTGTCCATAACATAAAATCACTCCATTTCTCGAAGGGATAGGTTGAGCTGTACCCAGAACCGAGTCCCTTTATAGGTACACTCGTACTTAGCCAGTTTTAAGTTCAATGCAATAGGGAGCGGCCCTATTGCCATCTACCGGGCACAGCTCCAGACTCCAGACTGTCATTGAGAAAATAAGTAATAAAAAAACTAATAACACTTTTTGCCTGACCTGGGGATCGAACCCGGGACCTCACGATCGGCAGTAGCGACCTCTACGCCACCGAGGCAGTTTTATTAATGTCTAATCATATCGTGATTATAATAATCTTAGGTATGAAAATCGGATTAAATAAGCTTATTCTGATTTGTATAGAAGTTTCTATGTGATAGAAATAAATCAATCATATTAAGTTGACATTCAAGATATTGATTATATGATTAGGAACTTAATGAAATTAAATTTTCATGAGTTTATGGTAAATCGATCGTAGTATACACCCTGTATACTGGTATATTGGTTGGTTATGAGTCTATGAGTTAGTATTCTTTAAAATGGATCATCGCACTAATTGTTTAGAATAAACTTATTGTTTATTATGGTTGGTGAAGTGGTTTCACCTCGTATTTATTATGGTAATAGGTACCTATATTACTCGTACATTATGTATTTTATTGTAGTAGTAGGCCTCTTTTGCTGGGTGCCGTCTGGGGAAGTACCGCACCTTTGCCAGTTATTCATCCGCCAAGCAGTTATGTGCAAACATTACTGTATTCCGGTCTGAAGGGCAATGTTACCAGCGAAATTACTGGGCATGACGAGTTTCAACAACTAATATCTCAGGGTAACAGGCGCAGTGCATGCCGCGCAGAATTATGAATTTCAAAACACTGGGTGGCACTGTGTCTGATATGGGCTATCATGATATTTACCATCAGGCACTTGATTGACTCGTCTTGTTACTTACTATCATAAAAAAGTGCTAATTTGAAATGAGATAATGTAATATAGCTAATTTTTTTTACGATATCAGAGGGGCTGTATTCATACGTGACACCTGAACAAAAATGTTTTTTGGTCATGTTTCTTTCAATTAGGCACATAAATGGTAAAAAAATCTCAGTTATATCAGATTATCACTTGAAAATAATGAAAAGATAGATAGATAGATAGATTAACTCTTTATTATTACACTACAAACATGAAACCTTAAATTTAAATATACAATTATAACAAATAATGTAACAATTGGCGGTCTTATCGCTAAGAGCGATCTCTTCCAGACAACCGTGCAGGGAGAGGAGAGTACAGTAAATCACATTTGGTCGGTAGTGTGAGAGATGAAGTAAACATTGTATTTGTAGGTATATAAATATATATATAATAAATACCTAAATATATATACTAAATCATATTATATTAAATAAACTAATCAATATAATATTATACTTACTATAATATATATACATAACATACATTCTATATTGCTCTATTCTATAGTGCTGCTATATAACTCCGAGCGTATTATTAAAGAAGATAATATACTTCATCTCTAAAATATTAACATATAAAGGAAACGGGGCTTGAAATCCAAAGTAGCTGGACCCAGAAAAGCTTATACTGTCTATCCTATAATGCCGGGTAGAGAATCTTATTCTCAATAATATTCCCAAACATAGTAGCCCTCTAATTATCGTCGATTAACTAAGAATTTGGTTTGAATGTTTGTTTAATTTATTATACTTAATTAACCAACATTATAATAATATAAGTTCGACATGGCACAAAAACCAATAACTCCTTTACCCAGTGTTTATTCGGAATAAATAGGGGAAAACGGAGAATTCAGTAAATTTTTTATAAGAATTTATTACTTAATTAATTCATAAGTGCCAATTCTTAGAAGGTATCGTATCCTCAAACAGCCTTTCAGAAGCAAGCTGGTTTTACTACCGTTGACATAGAAGCTAGGATCAAGGTTTGCACACAGATTAGATAAGCTCAGCAATTAAAATGTAAATGTACTACCAACTTAAATGTATAGGTGGGAGAAGTTGTAACTACGGTCTGTAAACCTTTTAAAAACATCATTCCACTGTCAATTTATCCACACTAGCGACGCTGATAAGAAGACAGTTCCTAGATTGCTTATTGTCATTGTCAGTAGTCAGTGCGTAGACCTCTCTATGATTACTATAATGACGACGCAAAAACATTCATTAAATAAACTTGTAAAATGCGTAGTGGGACTCGCACGTGAAGGGCTCCTCACCACACTCAACCGTATGTACTCGTATACCTGCAGAAATCACTTCTCCTTATTTATTTTATTATTATTGATTGTTACATCTATTATATTGTTACTTCCTGAAATTAACTTCGAGCAAAAACACGTGATCTGGCTTTCGCCCTTTGAAATCTTCACAAATTTTTGTAAATTTTTTTCTGTCCATTGAAGTGCCACCTGCCGAAGAACTATTTGTCCCAAAAAGGGTCACTTAAAAGACAATCTTAATGACCAGCTTCCAAATAAAACACAAAAACTAGATGTAGTATTTTACTAAACTCATGATTATAATCATAATACTTACTTATTTTTGTTTTTAATTGGTAACTGATCGTTTTACAAAAATACCAATATGTGGCTTAGATGTAATATTATGTCACGTATTATTTATCTATTTATTTAACAGTTCCTAAATAGGTTAACCTCACTGCTGCTGTTCATTAGGTACTTTCTTTATCTATGCTTTTAACATATTGCAAATATTCAGATATCATATTTTAAGAGTTTTTAGTTAAGGGAACGAAGGTGGCAATAATTTTTGTTAAAACATGAAACAATAAGGAAGACTCTAAGTAACAGTCTCATCACATTAAGGAGTTTTTATACAGATAACCTGATGTTGGTATGCAATAGATATCTAGATTATAGATATATTATAACACAGGATACGGTATCTTACTCGTATAATATAAGGTAGATCACGCTATTGTTATATGTGTATTGCCAAATATTGTTTGAAATCTTCTTCGAAAACTAGTCAAACAGTAATATTCTTATAAGTATTAATATAATTGATTGAATTTGGCGTTACTTTTCGGAACTCCATTGCAAACTCCTAGAACAAGAATATTTAGTTTTTAGTTCCGATTTTTAGTGTCAAAAACAACATGCACAGTGTACTCGCTGAAATCTCTACTCTGGGTACTCTGGGTGGCTCTCTGATACTCTGGGTTCAGCGTTCAGCGAGGTAACATCTCGAGGAGCGGCGTCGTACTAACATTTGTCGCCCTTACAGCGGAGTCAGAGTCTATTTATTTCCTGATGATGCGTCGTGTAGACGCGAAACACGTGTCGATATATGAATGGTGTCACTAACAACAATAATACTTAATAGCATTTCCTCTTTGCATGCAATTTTGCGGGCGGGAGGGCGGTGCACTGTGCATGTTGTTTTTGACACTAAAAATCGGAACTAAAAACTAAATATTCTTGTTCTAGAAGTATTAATATTCTTACTATCAGAATTAGTCTTATTTGATAATCAACAATATAAGTCGGAAAAGTGTCTTGTATGGGAAAGTCCTTGAATTTTTGAATTTATTTAATTGTTAGTATTTTTTGTTATAGCTATTATAGTTACCCTTATTTTGTAAGATTTTCAAGTAGATAACTATTTCCATTATGGTGTTATAGCGTGAAACTTTGAAAAAAAAAATCGTGATTTGTATGAACGCACCAGTTATTTATTAATTTTATTCAGTCATAATTATTTCATAGTATAGCAATCATAATCATTCCGTTAAAAAAATCAAATACCTAAATGGTAGATCTCCCATTCATTCGAATTAGAAAGGCATTCTAGGTTTTTTTTACAATGATACACATTTTTCAATAATCTGGAGTCTGGAACTGTGCTCGGTAGATGGCAATAGGTTCGCCCCCTATTACATGGGACCAATAACATACTGGTGAAATGTGGGTGTATCTCCTGTGGGACTGAGTCCTGGGTACACCTCTGCCTACCCCTTCGGGAAAATGGCGTAAATGTATGTTATGTTATACACATTTTTCCGATTATTTTGCGACATAGACAAGGAATAAGAAAGAAATACCCGGTATTCCTTATAGTTGAGAGTATTAATAAATTATTGATATATTAATTAAGTATATCTTCCATCAGGTGGTGATCTGCGGTGCGGTGCCATCGATGGTCCGATCGGTTCGTCTCTACAGCCAGTGTTCCCATCTCTACGTAAACGTCTTCCCAAACGGCACCGTCATGGCTCGCTCAGATGGAAACGATCAACGTAAGTACCCACTTAATACATTGTTTATAGAGCGTATCCTTGCTACAAGATTTTGACACAGTCCTATGGAAAATTTACCAAATCGATGTATTTATTGTATTCCTCTGTTTCCTCCAAATATAATTAACCCATTCTAAGAATTTGTATCCTGATATTTTTATAGTGAAGTAAACAGCTATGTTCCTGTCATTTTAGTTTTTATAAACTCTCGGTTTTTTTAGAGATGACTGATATACATACTTATATAAGCTTATAACACCCAGACACAGATCAAACAGACATGTTCATGCACACAAATGTTTGACCTGGCCGGGGATCGAATCCTGGCCCTGCGGCACAGAAAGCAGAGTTACCACTAACTGAGCCAACGAGGCTGTCAATAGTATATTATTACATTATAAAGTATATTTTTCTTGTCACTTAGTTATTTTTTGCAAGGTTTTGGAGTCAGATAGACCCCAATAGATACACCTACACCTTTTTTTAACAACAACCAAATCAAGTTCTCTTCACCGACCTCTTTGAGAGAACTGGAAGAGGACTCGAGGGCCATTGCCTTTTATTGAAATATTTATTATATATTTCAACTTAAGGTCATTTAATGACGATCAGCTTTATAAAAATGTAAACTTAATCCACCCAAAAGGCTTTTTTTGAGATTTTTATCGGATTATGAACATAATATTGATGAAACTGTCATGCAAATCTCAAAATACTGCGAATTAATTTGTATTTATCCAAAATTGAAGTTTATCCCAATTAAAACCATGATATTTAGGTTACTATTGCATATTAGGACTTATATTACTTCTCTTGATAATTTAAAAAAATTTTAAGGGCCACAAGGGCTACTTAACAGTGGTTTTTTAACAAAAAATTGCTTTTAGGGTTCCGTACCTCAAAGGGAAAAAATGAACCCTTATAGGATAACTTTGTTGTCTGTCTGCCTGTCTGTCTGATTGTCCGCCTGTCAAGACACTTTTTAACGGGAACGCGTAGAAGTATCAAGTTGAAATTGATATCAACTACTCAGATCTGCGGGCTCTTGTGGCTGTAAAAAAATCATGCTTCTTAGTTAACGCAATCAAAAATTATAGCCATTTACTGCATATTTCCATACTTTGATCAAGAAACTCATAGAAAGCGCTGTATGTTTAAAGCGTTTTGTTCAGGTATCTACGTATAGAACCCTATGCATACACACGCATACCTTAACGATTTATTATTATATATATTTAAAAAGGTTTGTTCAGTGAAATAATACAACGGTCAATAAAACGATGGACGAGGGATCTAACCAACGTTAATCAGACATGCAAATTACACAGAAGGCTAATACTACGTCTTTGACCTTTTCATAAATTATTTTACTGATTTTTACTGTATTTATGAGAAAAACTTTATGAATAACTGTGAAGTGTCTGGAACTATATCTCTAACTATGCGTCCGGCGCCAAACTTCTTAGGATCCTCATTTTCTCCCCAAAAAATAATAACATTTCCAAAATACGTCTATGACGATTTATATTTTTACCTAAGTTGAACTTAAGGATGAACGCCAAGTGTTATTTTGTGTTGCAAGAATTTATTTCGAAACATACAAATGAAAGAAAGTGTTAGCCAGAAGTCAGATGCATTTGTTCACTTGCGTAGTAAAAACATGCCAGTGGTAATCGTGTGCTGTGGATATAATAATAGGGTTGGCAAAATGTATAAATTGGAATATCATTTTTACAACAAAATAAATATTATCGTGCTGCTCGGTAGTTAAAGTTTTAATTTTTAAAGCACTGGAAATTTCACTATTTTAATTTACAAACATATTATTATAATAATAAGAATTTTAAAATGTACCTTATATATTGTTTTGTGAATGGTATTTGCAATCATTGCATATTTTATTTGTAACGAAATATATTAACGAATATAAAACGAATTCGTTACATATTTGAATATATGTAACGAATTCGTTTGGATCCTTTCAAAACATTTTTTTAAGCTCTGTTAGTCTAGAACGTACTTCATCGATAATTGACAATTTTCGCTCAGGTTGCAGCAAAGTGTAGCATTGATTCGATTGGTGTTGAAGTTATGAAATGCAGATTCTAAATTAAAGTCAAAACCGTTTTTGCAAGTTCTCTGAACTAAAGGACCAATAAATACTATACAACTTCCACACACGATCATCTGGTCCCAGACTAGGCTAGAAGCCTGTACTATGCTAACCAGATGACTGATACATACATACTTCCTCGGTGGCGTAGAGGGCGCATGCTCGACTGCCAATCAAGAGGTCCCGGGTTCAATCTCCAGGTCAGGCAGTGTTAAATATTGGATTTTTCCATTAGGAATTATCTCAATAACTGCCTGGCTCAATAACTGGCCTACTTATATACATTTATAACACCCAGACACAGATTATATCGTCTTAAATGTACGAATGAAATGTTTCTACGCCAGTTGACTCAGTATAATGTCACCACAAGACTCAGTTTATTTCGGCTGGCAGCCCTAACCTAGACGTGAGAAACTATACAAATATGTCAATACTTGACGGGTCAACGTCCAACTCGTAACTGGTAAACTCAGTGCAGCAGTAACGGAGTTGGTCGCATGAGGGCTATCGCAGGTATGCGAAAACTATGCCTTACTATACAATTTTACTAAAGGGTTTTATGTGAAATGCAATTTAGTTTACACTTTGAAGGACTTTTAGACAGGAGATGCAGCCCTAGTGAGCTTTGTTATAAGCTTTCGTTTGAAGGGCGTTTAACTTCAGACTTCAGATCGTAATAGAAACATATATTTAATATCTACAATTAGAGGCTACATTAACTTAGTAACAGTCTTTCATTATAGTGTAATAATGATTATTTTGAAACAAGATTTGATAAGAGATGCGATGATATAAAGGTCCAACCACCTTTACATAAAAAGTAGAACCATTTTACATCTCTTCTTTCTCATCTTTATTATTAATTTCATACAATTAAACGCTGAATTAAAACACTTCTGATTCGTTATTTTCTTGATCGTGTTGATCTACGATAAACGTATAAAAATTCTCAATTTTTATTTTAATTAACACACTTGCCATTTTTTATTCGCTAGTTGATTTTAAATGTTTCTAGAAATGTGAAAAATTATGTCAATTGACGCAAACCATAAATTGAGGATACTTAGCAATTTCAAAACACGACTTAGCTCTTAGCAAAACATGATGCAAGGTTTTATTTTAAATAAAAAATGTTCAAACCCTCACTTAAAGATTTTATCATTTAACAGTAAAGCATGTAACCGTTCATTTAATTTCTATGCATCAAATATAAATAGAAGATCGTAAGTCGAAAATGTTTTATGATATTGTTATGTGAAAGTATTTGCAAGTGTTCGCGAATATGTAATGTTATTAATGCCATGTAAGTTACTCAATATTTGCCATCAAAAGATGTAATGCTTAAACACTCATTAGATAAATAATACTTTCACTCACTTTTACGGTGCAAGATAAGTTTGGCATATTGGTTCGAGAATTATTGTAATATTCGCTTTATCGCGTACCTATATTAACATTTTTTTATACGTGACGTTTTAACCATCTTGTAAATTTTTTTTTTTTGTCAGTTGTCACATGAAAACTAGCCGAAAGTTGTCTTCAACATAATTTGAAAAATTATTGAATCAATCTCATAGTTAAACTTAAATTTTATTTATTTATTATTTATTTATTAAAAAGACAGCAGGAATACGCTGGGTGCAAGCCGCTTACAACCGGACTATATATGAAATCTATGGGAGAGGCCTATGTTCAGCAGTGGACGTCCTATGACTAAGATGATGATGATGATGATTACATAAGTATATAGAATAATCTAAGAAAATTAATTATGTTGCGTATGGAAATAAAGTAAAATTCCGTCATTTTGATTCCTTCAACAACATGATAAAAACTAAACAAAAAACAATCAGACCCACTTAGTCATTTTAAGGGAATGAACAAATAACATTCAATGTAGCCATGTAGAGCTGATATGCAAAATAGCTAGAAAGTAATTCGAAGAGTTCGCAGTACAGACAAATTGAGCCAGACGCTTATTTACTTCATAATATTCAAGAGTCACTTGTACCATATATTCCTCACCGAACAATTTTCCTTGAAGACATGTATATAGTGACTAATTTGGTGTAAAGCACATGTTTCACATTTTCATCGTATAACTATTGAAGTTCATATTGCAAGACACGTACTAAGATTGGCCTAATAAGGACTATGTCAACGTCATATCAGCATTTTGACATATAATTAAATTATGAACGGTTGCTTTACGACATGTTTATCAATTATTACATAATTGAGTATGCAGTTCTCTAAAATGTCTATTAAGACGCCGCAAACTTAACTTCTGAGACGCCGACGTTCTTTAGTGTAACCTTTACTTATATCCTAACTTAGAATAAACGCTTAAAGGTATGTTATGTCATAATCAATTTAATTTATTGAACGATCAAGGACTATCATAACTATGTATTAACTCGTAGAATACCTATTTAACTATATAGGTAGATAATATTTAATTTCATAATTGCATTACTCTACAAATCGTCTCAAATATTAACAAAACACTATAATTACTTACTAGAATAGTTAACAGGACAAGGATGTGACTCTCAAAAATATAACTAATTAGACCAGAAATTACTACATAATAAATAATAAACGAATTCAAAATGGAAAAGTATTAATTTAATATGAACAATAATCGCGTGAGAATAAACATTCGTTGCCAGAGAAAAAAATAATCACTTTAACTATGTTAACAGACGCCTTAGTTGTGAAGTTGTAAAGAAATAAAAGAATCATAGAGCCAATATAAAATTTAACGATTTAATATTTTATCGCCACTGATTAAAGATCTCTAATCTTAATTTTTTATTGTAGAATATTGTAATAAGGAAGGGTTCAAGACATTTTTGCTGGTAACATTGCGGCGGAGGCATTGCACCGCCTACCACCGAATAGCGTGTGATGTATGTGATGCTTTTTAATTAAAAATAGATTTTAAAACGCTGATAGCAGAATGTAATTATTCTAAAGCAGCGAGAAAAACTTTGATAGATGGAATAACGACATTGTTGCAATTATATAAATTTAAAATCGATGTGAATACTGATACTTTACTGATACTTCAGAATTTAATTATAACAATGTTTCTGTGTTGTCGGATTTCTGTGAGGCTATTTCAAAGTGGAAGCTCTCAAGTTTTGCAGGGGTTTTTTGCGGCAATCCATCGAAAGCGGATGCGCGCGGCGAGAAAATTATAAGAAACCAATCGACGTAGGCGGTACGGCGCCTTCCCAAATTAAGTTGTTATATTTTCAAAACACCTTAATAAAACGACCCATAAGGTACTCATTTTGGCAAAAAACGGCTATGCCACACGCAAACTCAGTCATTATGTTACGTTCAATCTAATAAGAAATTAATGAAGCAATTTGTGAGCATCGATAAACTGACCGATTTCTAAACGATTTCGTTAATGTTCTGTTTTGATTTTTATGGTATTTTCGTTTCGATTTCTTTGAATTCTTCGATTTGGATCATTCAATTGTGCGTGTCAAGAGTTTTTTGTGTGCTTAAAATGTTGGTGAAACGATTGGAATACCATAAGGTTCAAGTAGCTAGAAGATGCCATTATGAATGCTTTGTTAGTGGTGTATTGTTAGTCGATTTTGTTTTGTTTAATTAGGGGATAAGTGGCGTGACTTGACAACTGCTTTGTGCCCTTTTTATTACCGGTAGCTCTTATACCTAAGTTGTTACTACTTTTTGAACACAAAAAATCTTATATAAAAATAAACAGATACTTGAGTTGGCCGTCGCACCCAGTCACCTAGCCAAAGTCAAGTTATTTCTGAAGGCTCAATAAGAATCAATAAGGCTCAATAGGAAGTACTTTTTTGTAATTATTAACATATTAATTTGGTACCAATATTTTTACAAAAACAATACATCTATCAAATTCATAATAAACAAAAATATAGGTAAACATGTTGACATTAACTTGTGATTGACGAGAAATGTCATCGTTTAACACAAAATAATATTTTTATCGCTTCTCATGTATTTTTCATATAATTTAAATTATCATAATCATCAAATATGTTTTATCTATTAAAATGCTATTTGTTAAACATTTAAACGCAATGGGTGGTCCCGCTGTTTCATTATGTTCGTATTGCGGATACAAAATAATCAGTAGTTTCAAAAATATTTAACTTGGTTACTTTCAATAAGCAGGGCGACAGTATTGTTTTCTTCTTATTGTTACCTGTTCCTTTTTTTTTAAATATGTTAAGTATGACTCAAATGTTATAAAACTCGACCAATCGCCTCACCGCGAGCCTGGGTCCTGCCACAAGTGAATATGCGGCAACATTGAAAAGTCATCATAAGCCTTGCTTTTGGCATGCCGTAGTCGGGTATAATGTATTAAATATATAAAAAATCCAAAAAATGAATCGAATCCAGTGAATTCAGGCAACTTTTATGTAATTTTGATTATCGAAATATCTGAGACATTTTTTTATGTTATTTATCAAATAATGCGTTTGACCTGATTTGAAGCGACTTTATAGGTATTTATTATTATCTGATAATAACACATTATCTCTTATTATCATTGCAGGAAGGTTGAAAATATAAGAAAATGTTATTTGTAATTTGCTATATCGACACACTTTTTACGATACGTGGTCTCATTATGTCTAGATTGTAGGATCTTTATCATTAGTCATAGACAGGTCGCGTCTTTGGAATGTTTATTTACATAAAATACTTAGATAATATTATAATACCTCATATATTGCCTTAGGAAGAATTGAGGAATCTCACGACTTCATTGCCATGATAATTTTGGAATTTTTTTTCTTATTCTCAAAAGATAAATCTTTTTAATACACACGGAATTTTAACTCTGTGGTCTCTGGGCAGTAAATAAAGTTATCTTTCGGATTGAGTTGTCGTACACGACAACGCCTGGTTCTCTATTTTGTCGCAAAAGCGCGAAAGGCGCCACCAACGCGCAGCACTTCCTCCTGCTTCACCAGATATACATCACAGACGTATGTGGCGGTCGCTGTCACTCTCCTATCGGACTTACCTAGTCATGTGCGTAAGTGCCGATCCTCGAACATGGACGCTGCTTGAACCATCTCCTATAGATGTTTAAGGCCAGTGATGATGATCATGATGAGCCTCTGGGCCCAAAGGCATTTGAGTCAGGCGTTGATAAGTGAGTTCTTCGGTCAGTTAATCAGCCAGGAGTATTTTATATAATATATAAAAATCTCTTTATAAGAAGAGAGAAATCCCGGAAAAATCCTGGGAAATTTTTGGGTTTATAATATTTATAGAGAGAATGTACTTGTAGAGTCTCAAAAATGCGATTTATTTATTTATGTGAGAATAATAATAATTTGAAATAATACCATGACAGATCGGCGTGCTTATTACGAACAGCAGTGGAAGTGAGGAAAGCGATTCACTGCTTAAAATTTGCTGTCAAACGTAATTTTTTGTCAAACGTCGTTTGAGAGCAAATTTTACTGCTGTTGTTACGTGATTGCAAGTTCGTAATAGCACCCCGGGTTAACCCAATTATACTGCTCGAATCAATACATACCGCCCCCTTATTACGGAGGCAACAGAAGTGTGGAAAGCGTTTAAATTGCTAAATGTCTGCTGTCAAACATAATTTTTTGGATACCTTTTGACAGCAGACATTAAGCAATTAAACGCTTTCCACACTTTGCTCCGTGTTGCGTCCGTAATAAGGGGGCGGGTTATGTGGACAACCCATATTGTCAGACATTCAGGTCGCCCAAATTCCTACAAGGCCTCCGATATGACCTAACGACTGAACCCTACATTACATTATAGGATACAGCTGGGACCTACAATTTAACGTGCCATCCGAAACACGAAATGTTCTCACTATAGTACTTGTATTATTTAAATATTACTTCATCTCTATGTAACACTTTGTTCTTTAAACATAGTTCATTTACCGACACGCACATCAAATGTTAGTCCTTTTCAAAATCTTCTAGACAACCAGAGTGGTAACATAATGTATACGTATTGGCAATTTTCACGTTCCTCGCAAATATTGATTAGTTGGGATATTGTAAGCGAATCTCTCGTTATTAGTGTCAATGCCGCGCAGTGTCTGTGGTCACATAATCTAGTCTGACTTGACAGTAACTTGATATAACGTAAACTATGTACCTATGTACTAAGGTGCTATCAGACTGGCGTTTTGTGGGATAATTTTTTTGAATATGTTTATCACATTTATGTTATTTTCAATCAGATTTTCATGACATAGCTAAGAACACTCTATAGAGTCAACTCTCACAAGAAAACCTTAATCGATATCTGTTCTTCCGTTTAGAACACGCGTAGTCTTCGTTCCTGTGGACAGGCTCGTTGGCGCAGATGGAAGTAACTCTGCTTTCTGAGCCGGGTTCGATCGCCGGCCAGGTCAAACATTTGTGAGCACAAACGTGTCTGTTTGATCTGTGTCTGGGTGTTATAAGCGTATATAAGTATGTATATCAGTCATCTGGTTACCATAGTACAGGCTTCTAGCCTAGTTTGGGACCAGATGGCCGTGTGTGGAAGTGAAGGAAATATTATTATTATTAAATATCGGGAATATAAAATGTACCCTGTGTTATTCCAGGAATCTAAACTATCTTTATACCAAATTTCAGCCCAATCGCAGTGAAGCAGTTTTGGCGTGAAAGTATAACCAATATCCATCCATCCTCACAAACTTATTTAACGCATTTATAATATAAGTAGAATAAGTACGTAATCAGTCATCTTGTTACCATAAAACATGCTTTTAGCCATGGTTTAGACGATAAGACTATTTGTGGAAGTTATTCCATTAAAAAATATCAAAATCTGCGTATGTTTTTTTTTTTAATTTTACAAACAGGAACATCTGCTATGGCTTATGCAGCACCATTATATATATATACTTTCTTTACACAATAGATACATGTATTATATTTTTTATTATGATTTTTATTCTATAGTAAAAGAATAATAATAATAATAATGATAATTTTACCTCTCTTTTTCTAAAAACGTCAGTGTGTATGATTCCTTAACCATAATGTATGGACATTCTAGGATGTTATTAGATGAAATAGATTCACTGGGTATTGGGTATGCAGTAGGTATGCAATAATAATACTGCTAAGATGAAGTAATTTTATTATCATTAACATTATAGTATACTTGACATTATTGAGTGACATTCAGTACCGGTATATGGTTTGCCCTTTAAGTCAATTGTTTTAATTTTATTGAACTCTTCTTTCGTTCGTTAGTTCGTTTGTTAGTAAATAGTATAATTATGTATTGCATCTTGCATTACAAAGCTCAGTTAGGATTTAGAATTAATTGATGAATGAATAGAATCATAGCATGACGAACTTTTTAATATATTATTATGCAATATATATTTATAAATAAATATTATGTATTTAATTATTAAGAATTTGTTTAGAATGTTTTAAATAAACTGAACAGGACACAGGACCTCTTAGCAGATGAATGAATCAATCCTATGGAAAATTTACTAAATCGATGTTTTGTATTCCCCTGTTTCCTCCGAATACAGTAAACCTATTTGATATATTTAAATCCCGATATTGTAAAGTTGATGTAAAGTATGTCCCTATCAATTTATTTTTGTTTATAAACTCTACATTTCTTTTGTAGTGAACGTCCAATCACTCGAGTAAAACTGCGTTTTCTGGAAGTTCACTATGAAAAAACCAAGGGTTTAAAAGAAAATAAAATGACAGGGATATAGGTTACTTCACCATAAAGATATCAGGATATAAATTTATAGAATGGGTTAATAATATTCGGGGGAAACACGGGAATATAAAACATCGATTTGGTAAATTTTTCATTGGATTGTGTTAAATTCCTAGAAGGTCATGTACGCTCCTAATCCGTTACTAAATAAGTAATATTATGCTACACTATATATAGTTTAATATTAATTATGCCCTGTGTTTTACAATTTTTGGTTTGGTTACATTCGTTTGTTTGAAAGGTGCCGCGTGGTGGTTATGCAGAAGTTTCCAGGCGTCTTTGTCCTCTATAATATACTGATTGACTTTATAATAAGCCTTCTTTATTAAAGTAGATTTTATATAGGTTTTGGATTTACTCTCTGAGAGCCCCGTTATCGCATTTGTGTGGGATTTTATTATAAAAACGTACACTATTTTCTAAAAATGACTTTATATTTGTTTTAGATAATCTAAAGCTAGGCACAGCTTTTTTATCTTGTTCCTAGTATTAAGTAGTTATTATGGAGGTCATTATTTAATTTGAATTTATGTAAATTTTTACGCATAACATGATGTTCTCATAGATGTATAAAAAAAGAGGAGTATAAAGAAAGAGTAACAAACATCCATACATCCTCACATACTTTAGCATTTATAATACTCAGTAGGATAAAGTAGGATTAATTGCATGCAGTATGTACATATTTTTCCAAAGAAATTATATAAGTCTAATATTATCAACTTATCATTATATAAGTAATTATAATCGGCAGTTGTGCGTGATTCCGATGACAATATAAGAATTTCTTTGCATCGCCCGTTTTTAGGGTTCCGTAAAAAGGAACCCTTATAGGAACACTTTGTTGTCCATCTGTCTGTCTGTCTGTCTGTCTGTCATGTCAAGACACTTTTTAACAGGAACGCGTTGAGGTATAAAATTGAAATTTATATCAACAACTCAGATCTGCGGTCCCTTGTGGCTGTAAAAGAATCATACTTCTAAGTTAATGCAATCAAAAGTTAAGGCGATTTTACTGCATATTTCCATACTTTGAGCGAGGAATTAAGGGATGGCGCTGTATGGTATCTTCTTGGTATCTCGGTATGGAACCCTACACTATGCATACATATGTATGCCTTAACAATTCATTTTATATATTAATTATAATGCATTATTTCATATTATCATAAGTTTAGATAATATATTAATATATAATTAATCCTTAAATCAGATTATACCAGAGTGGCCATGACCAAGATTCCTCGAATATTTTATTTATCAACCGGAATAGATAATCAATTGAACACTTCTTGAAGAATAAAACACTTTTATGGGCATAAACCTGAGTATAATATGCGTCGGCTATAGAATGATATCCTTAGATACCGCCGCGCCGTCATAATCGTCAAACTTGTTGTTTTGTTGTGTGCGGCAACTAATACTATGCCGAATTTGGTGTATCCGAGCCTGTGTAACACAATTTTTCACCCACACTAGTACTCCTTGCAAACTGTTTTTCACGCAGACTATCTAGTATATTGTGAGTAGTTTCGTTCATAACAGATTATAATATGTCAAACTTAAATCTTATGAAATAAACCACCCCGAGTCGCACCCTAGTACCGCACCAACTAGTATATTGTGTTACGCACTATTTGAAACTTGCCACATTTTTCAAGCTGTTTTTTATTTGCAGATAAAGGTAGGTATCTTGTCGGAGACACCAATATTCTAAGAAAATACCCAAATGTAAACAAAAAGAGTACCTATTCTTGTACATTCAAAACTTGCGTAGGCCGATGATATGAACTTGGTTTTATACTTCGATATATTTTAAATAAAAGCGGTTTTTTATTAGAATTCCTAAGCAGATGATGCACCGTGGTGTCGTATATATGTACATACTTCTACATAATATATGTAAGTACTTATATCACACAAGGAAGATTGATAAGGAAACGTCCGAAGGTTTTACTGAGGAATTCAAACAATACTAAACAAATAAGCTATTACATTTATAGCACTGGTATTACTAATTATTCGATGATTATTCGATATTAATAGACTTTAAAATTAATCGATTCATAAATCGGTATAACGTTGCGTTTGAGTGGGTTTCAATACTTTTAATATGTCAATTTATTTGATTATGTTGTTTATTAATGCGAAATAATAGATAATTATTATTGTTTCCTTATCTATTTCATAGATAAATTAAATAGTTTTTATATTATACTTTCGTAAATACCGGCACTTGCAAGTCAGACTGTGGTCAAGAATCAAAAGTACAACATAACATACAATCACGCCTTTTCCCGAAGGGGTAGGCAGAGTTGTACCCAGGACTCAGTGCCGTAGTAGGACCGCCAGCATGTTGTTGTGTTGCATGTATTGGTCCCATGTTATAAGGGGCAAGCTTATTGCCATCTACCGGGTACAATTCGAGACTTTAGGCAGTTATTGAGATACCGAGGCAACATATAAAAGTAAATCGAATGGAAGTATTCATAAGAAATTATGATAAATATAAAGAATAAATGACAGCAATTTTTTTTTTTATTAATTGACGTATGCTTCACAAGCACATGAAGTTGCGATAGAGATATCTAAAGATACGTATATATAGAAGAATTAAAGGATCAAGGATTAGTTGTATAATCCTTGTTTAACGTTGAATCTGTCGGCATATCCTGTCACATGGGAGGCGCCGCTTCTTGGGTCTGTTTCCATTGTTTTGTATTACACGACTGCGGTTTAAATTTTTAAAACGGTTTTATTTAATTTTATCTCTTTGTTTTCAAAGTACAAAGTAGTTATTGAAAATTTACTAATATACTTACTGTTGACAGATTGGTCTGATATTTATTGGTTGATTACCATTGGTTCTGAAACTAATAGGTACAATAAAATCTGTTTTTATTTAATTATGTACGTAGTTACTCGTAGTTTATTTTTTTCATCTCTCGAATGTGCTCGATATAACGAGATGGAGAAAATCAACTCAACAATGTTTAATTTGTGGCCTATTTATTACGTTCCTGCTACGGATACCTTTATCTCCTCCACAGTGATCTTCAAAGGATCCAAGCTGTGGGATCCTATGATTTCAGCAGTCGCAGATTTCAGTCGCAATTTTAGTAAATGGTTCTACGAAGCTACGAACTTAAATCGTTGAAGTAACTTTAGAAATCTATAAGCTCGTATACTCTGTTCACTGTAAGATGGTGCCTGTGAAATTTGACAAAATTTTAACAATAAAACAATCATAGTTTAATAGACATATTAAACTATGTTCGTTCCAGCGTAATATTGTGTAAGTTAGAAATTTTATTGGTCAGAAGTGATAAGTAACTGTATAAAAAAAGAAATGTCACATGCAGCATCTTAAAGTTATCAGAGTATAGGGTAAGGAATTCGGAATTAAACAGAAAGTGGACATATTTGGATCCGCTCTTTTATGAAGCAGTCTTAGTAAGAAATGTAGATTATGTGAGTGGCTTCTTTGAAAAGTGGTCTTTTAGGAATAGCACATATTTGAAGGCATACCACATGCACCGAAACCATATAAGTAGTGGTCATCATTCTCAAAATAAAAACAAATTAGTTTTTGGAAAAGTAAATAATTTTTAATATTTTTTAAAATTTTGCTCGTCATTAGTCATAACAATTGTTTATTTTATTGTCACGCCTATGGACACAGTTCCGCTACTAAGGAAGCGAAGTGGAATTCCTGGGAATCCCGACAACCTACCGCAGTATAATCCGGGATTTGGGACGTTACACGCGTTTGCCCCGGATTAACCCTAAACTTCAAAGAAGTATTTACTTCGAGGGACTTCGCGTTATCTACACTAATGCGTTTATAATTGTTGGTAGGTGAATAAACCTAAATAATTATATTTCTTTACACAGCAACTTAGCAGTCTTTTTGCGTCATTTCGACTAATTATCATCTCCAACACAATGGGTTAGGCACGCTTTGTACTATACTTTGTATTATGTTGCTTGATACCAGACAGCTGAACAAAAATCAATTATTTTGGCCATATTTCTGTAAATTAAGTTCTTAGAGGGTATTTGATTAATAATTTGAATTATTAATTACTTCATATGTGAATAGATTATTATTATTTATTTCGACCATTTTTACATAATATTAAACAGTACGAAAAAATAACTTAAAATTAAAGCTATAAGTAAAAAGTGATTGGTCGACAATTAGCGGCCTTATCGCTTTAAGCGATCTCTTCCAGGCAACTAGTAAATGGACGAAAAGGTTTATGATAGGAGACGATTAGTATATGATACCATTTATGTACCAAATTTATGGAAATATGACCAAAAAACTGATTTTTGTTCAGCTATCACGTATCAAGCTATATTTTACGAGGCTGTATTTTACCTGCTATGCTCTGCTCAAAAAATACCTTCCGGAAGATCCTGCTATGCACGATGTCGGGAATAGTGTCGACGGCGGTAGTGTAGGGACGGACGAACAAATTGACGGACGGAAGGCAGCGGCGGCGGAGGCTTACCAATAGGAAGTTCCTTTGAGTATGGAACCCTAAAAATAAGTTTTTGTTTCAACGTATCATTAAAATACTATTTTAAGTCATGTCATATACTTTGAATAGATACGAATTACTTAAGCAAGTACTATAATTATTGTCGTAAGTATTAGTGCATATTAAGCGAACTCTACATGCATCCTGCATTTGAAAACAACTCAGTCGCGCATTAATGCTGATATAAGTACAAAAAAATAATTTCTAAGAAATACGATAAATTATTTGTTTGCAGCATTTGTTGAAAACACTCTCTTATCAATTTCATGAAATTCCACAAATGCTTTGGCGTTTCAGTATCTATATAATTACTTCTATGTCTATGAATGTCGGTAATCTTTAAATCATTTTTAATTAATTGGCATAGTACGAGTTCATACAAGTACTTCTTTATATACCTAGTAACGTTAAAATGGACTAACGAGATTGGTCATTTAGTTTTATAAATAAGTACCACGTTTTCAGGGTTTCGTACCCAAAGTATGCCGAAGGAACCCTATTACTAAGCCTCCGCTGTCCGTCCGTCTGTCGCATGCCTCTATCTCATAAACTGTAATAGCTAGAAACTGGTAATGTTCACAAAATATATATGCCTGTTGTCGCTACAAGTATTATGATAAAATAAAATAAAAGTTCATACAAGCAACGTGTTTTTTATGTCAAATAAGACTATTACTGCAACAAGAATAATAAGAATATTAGTATAATACAAAAATTATTTGGTACGTGACGAGAGGTTCACATGGTGGGTTTAAAACAAAATTACAAAATTATCATCATCATCATCATTTTAGCCATAGGACGTCCATCGCTGAATATAGGCCTCCCTCATAGATTTCCATCCAGTCCAGTTGTAAGCGGCCTGCATCCATCGTGTTCCTGCCGTCCTTATAATCACTATTATTTACCAATCACTCTGTATATATCATGATAAAATCATGACAACTTCGAACTGCTTATATTTATTATGTAAAAAAATTAATTGAACAAATTAAGTAAAAAAATATTCTTTGGCAATAAAACAAAAAGATTAAAGTACCTAAAA
Source organism: Hemistola chrysoprasaria (assembly GCA_947063395.1). NCBI lineage: Eukaryota > Metazoa > Arthropoda > Insecta > Lepidoptera > Geometridae > Hemistola > Hemistola chrysoprasaria. Next base: position 5,446,040 of record OX346720.1, on the reverse strand, counting down.
AGATAAAATAACGATTAAGTAATAACGACATTATAAATTATAACAAGACGAAAGATAAAGAAAACAACATATAAAAAACGTCAATAGCTTTATTATCACTTATATTTACCTACTTATACTGCGTTGGTGGCGAAGTGGTTATCAAGCTTTACTGCCGATCGTGAGCTCTGGGTTCGATTCCCACAGAGACAGCTTCTCGACCGAGGACCGGTAGACTCAGTACTGTTTATCTTCATTGACGTGCAAAAGTGACGACGCAGATTATGACCTATTTGATTAAATCTGTTTGAGTTTGAGGCTACCTTTAGTAGATACACGGGTTTACGTACATGATACTAAAAATATGATGCATCATATTTTTAATAGTAACTGTCTCGGGGCGTAAGCTCGGCTGCTGGTGCTGAGGTCCCGGGTTCGATCACTGGGTCAGGCAAACAGTTAAATATTGGAGTCTGGAACTGTGCCCGGTACATGGCAATATGAAAATGAATATGAAATCCATCCAGACTGGTTGCTCGAAGAGATCGCTTAAAGCGATAAGGCCGCCCATTGTCAACCAAGATTTAGGTTTATATTATTTTAGTTTATTATGTATTATGTTATAATAAAGAGTGATAATGATAATGTGATTATACAGAGTATTCTATTCTATTCTATGAAAAGAAAAAATTCACCCACGAGCAGATTGGTGCGGAAGGTGCGGGTTCAATTCCCGCTTATGGGTGAAATTGTTCTTTTTTTATTATTATAGTGAGTGACAAGACGAGCAAATCAGGTGCCTGATGGTAAGCATCATGATTGCCCATATCAGACACAGTGCCAGCCAGTGTTTTCAAGTCGAGCAAAGAGGGTGTTCGGAACGCGAAATCTAGTACGTAGATAATATTATGCGTATAATCTTCATAGTTGCAGATTGTAAAATGTCAAAAAATTGGAAATGGAAAACTTTTTTTATTAAGTACAGATAATAATATTTGAACAGTGCCAAAGATAGTTATTGAGAAAATTCAGGTAATAAGTACAAAGATTAGAATCGATACGGCGTTATCGCGCGTAGCGATAGCAAGTCATTGACCCGATATCAGTTGCTTTATATACACAAACTTTTTTTAAACTCTTTAACATTGTTATGGATAAATACGAATAACATAACATACATTCACGCCTTTTTCCTGAAGGGGTAGGCAGAGGTGTACCCAGGACTCAGTCCCATAGTAGATACACCCACATTTCGCCAGTATGTTATTGGTCCCATGTAATAGGGGGCGAGCCTATTGCCATCTACCGGGCACAGTTCCAGACTCCAGGCAGCTATTGAGATAATTCCTAATGGAAAAATCCAATATTTAACACTATGCCTGACCTGGGGATCGAACCCGGGACCTCTTGATTGGCAGTCGAGCATGCGCCCACTACGCCACCGAGGCAGTCAATACGAATAAGTTTAATAAATAGGCCTATTTTACACCATTTTACATTTTACGTTATATTATAAATCAAACTGAACAGACAACTGAACTGAACTTCACTTCAGAATCTCGCCTAAAAATATTCGCGTGATTTGTTTTGTGCTCCAAAAATCATCGTGCCTGCTTGTGTATTTCAAAAGTTTATTAAGCACTCCGGAAATAAAACAAGTAAACGGATTTGAGAAATAGAACAATACCTTATATGATATAAAATGTTATGCTAAAAAATTTAAGCCCTAGTGTTTCAATTGCAAGATAGAACGTTATCCGTCTATAAAACTGTCACAAGTCTGAATTTTATAAGGTGTCCATTTATTATTGAATTATACTATTTTAAGTTTTTGTTAATGTGAATTTTTTTTTGTTGAATATTAACTTTTATATTGATTTTTTTTTGCGATTGCAAGGAGAGGAGTGCCAAGTAGTTAGATGCTCAGTATCACTTCCTAACCAAAGAATTTTCTTTCGAAACTATCGTTCTGTGTAAACATTGCCCAACCTCCGTAATAGACGCAAGCTAATTTTGTCAAGACAACATAATCTCGAGTCGCCAAAGTAAACAGCTTTTGATGTTGCGCCGGCCGCAAGAATTTTACTTTCTTTTAAAAGTGGTAGCTGCGGTAATTTCGTGGGAAAAAATCTTGTGGGCAGATTTGGCAAAAAAATTCCAATGTCATTCAAGACAAAATGATGGTTCTCTAATTACATAATATAACATAGCATATTGGATTTTTCCCAGAGGGATAGGCAGATGTGTACCCAAGACCCAGTCTCATTGTAGGTACACCCACACTTTGCCAGTTGTTTTTTAAGTCCCATGTACCTAATAGAGGGCGAGTCTATTGCCATCTACTTAGGTCATCGTTCCGACCATGTCCAGGCTTTCATTGAAAATATCGCTAAAGGCCAAATGTCTATAGTGTAATATAAGTACCTAAGTATAATGTCTCTTGAGTATGAGTAGAAAATAATTACTTTTAAATCAAAACACGTCTCTTAGATCCACTCCAGAACATATCACTACAACATACACATCATTCGGAGTTCGCCCGAGGTTTTGGGCATGTGAAGGAAGTACATTTTTAGGATTCAGTATTTATACTCAGGGAAACTAAGCTCTGCAGCTTACGCGGTTTATAAAATTAGGCAACTAACAGATATAGCCACGGCGAGATTAGTGTACTTTGCATATTTCCATAGCATGATGTCTTATGGGATTCTGTTGTGGGGGTCAGCCGCAGATATAGAAACTATCTATAAACTACGAAAACGTGCGATTCGTGCCATCTATGAGATGCGTCCACGCGAATCTCTGAGGGAATTATTTAAAGATATAAACATACTGACCCTACCATCCTTATACATTTATGAGAACATCATGTATGTGCGTAAAAATTTACATAAATTCAAATTAAATAGTGACCTTCATAATTTTAATACTAGAAATAAATACAAAATAGCTGCACCTAGCTTTAGATTATCTAAAACAAATAAAAAGACATTCTTAGGAAATAGTGTACGTTTCTATAATAAAATCCCAAAAGAGATAACTGGGCTCTCAGAGGGTAAATTCAAAACCTACCCTACCTACCTACTAAAGAAGGCTTATTATAAAGTCAACCAGTACATAGAGGACAAAGATGCCTGGAAACTTCTGCATAGCCGCCTCGCGGCACCTTTAAAGAAAACGAATGTAACCAAACCAAATATTGTAAAACTATCTGTTGAAAAAATTAAGCTCTACAAGTTTCTTGTGCGTTCTTCTTGTAGAGGTATCTTTCCGAATGCACGGTAGACTCAGTACTGTTTATCTTTATTGACGTGCAAAAGTGTCAGATTATGACCTATTTGAATAAATCTGTTTGAGTTTGAGTTTGAGTTTGATACTTATATTAATGTCTGCGGTACCTTTATAAAGGACCTTACCATGTAGAAATTCATATCTGACATTATACTTTAATTATTATTCGATAAGTAAGCTATGAATGAAGGCGCTAATTATAACTAAGTACATAACATTATATTTGCCATAACATTTGCCGTGAAGTTACCGGCTTTAGAATAGTGCTCCACCCTCTCTACCCGTGGTTGCCGTAAGAGCCGGCTAAGGGTTAACCGATCCAGGGGAGGCCAATGTTCAGTAGTGAATTACCAACGGCTGAGATGATGATGATGATGATGACATAACATTAAATATTGAAACACGACTATAATAATAAATAAACCTAGACAATATTTAAAAAGCTTTGCATAATTTTATTGAGTTTTTAATTATTGAAAACCGTAGAGTAAACGAATTGTAAAGCTATGAAAATTCGTAAAACAACTTTAAGAACTAATTTTAGCTAAATTATACAAATTGCAAGTAAATTTACGTGTTATATATTTTATCTTTAACTAAACTTTAACATATTGTAAATACCGTACCGTACACCCTTTTAAACAAAAGCATATGAATAAACATATTAATATACCAAAATGATATACGCAACGAACATAGAGATCATTTTCTGAAGTTCCTTAAAAATTATTACAACTTACAACGTTAATCGGATGAAATACTAAAATGTTATTTGTATCCTAACTTTCCACGGTTCAGGCTCAAATCAATAACACAGGAATGACATGTTTCGAATATTGAAAATGTATTCCAATCTCCGATGTTAATTGAAATGACATCGCCGGCGTCGATGGCTTTCGATACCTAGTTTTATTTTAGTTAATTCTTTTTATTGGGTCAAGTGGCGACGAATTCCATACCACTTTCTTCTTATCCCTTATGTTTAGATTACATGGTGCACTTCGCCCCGGAATGATTTTAGTACGGAAAGGTTTCATTACATAGTTTGCTGTTTTTGCTGTTTGTGTTACACTGTACAGGTTTGATAAGACGAAAGTCATGTCAAATTACCACATATTTGCAAGGATTTATCGGTATTTTGATAGTTAGTTATCATTATGTAACAAAAATGTGTAATAATACTTAAGGGAGTGTATCTACCCGTCAAACTGAACAACTTGTAAAAGAAAAAAAAAACGATTTTCTCAAAAAAAAAAAATTGTTTTTTGACTATTTTTACAATTTATTCAATTGTGTGTTAATCTTTTGACGTATATAGATCCACTTCCTTAAGTATACTAATATCAGTCAAAACCTATTTCTAAGATATTGTATATCTAACTTCCCTAATAGTAATATCGCATTAGCTTCCCTCTAAAATGCAACAGATGTTACAACTTTAGGAATTAAACGGATTATACAACGACTATTTCCCCGTTATCAATTTCACTCTAAGTAATTTAATAATTATTTATTCAAAAATGTAATGTAAACTAATATCATGAATGTATTAATAAAATAACTCTGCAAAGCGACGCCATGTGAATCTTTACGACCAAAGTATTGAATATCCCCATCAAGTATGGATTAATGTTTATCGACATTATATTTTTGTACTTTATTGGTGTTCGGGTGTCATTAACAACTAGTGGATTGCACCTGACTTTACTTACCATGGTGTATAATAACAGAATAACAGTATGGATTATCTTTCAAGTAATAATTAGTAGGTTAATTAATTAAGTATTTAGATACTTCCTTCTTCATAACATTCTTCCGATCAATCACCTAGCAATAAATGAAATCTGACTTCTGTGTTTTAATAATAATAATTATAATAATAATAATAATTCGAGCGACATAATAACAACAATATGGGACAACTTCCACACACGGTCATCTGGTCCCAAACTAGGCTAGAAGCCTGTACTATGGTAACCAGATGACTGATATACATACTTATATCTGCTTATAACACCCAGACACAGATCAAACAGACATGTTCATGCACACAAATGTTCGATCTGGCCGAGGATCGAACCCAGGGCCTGCGGCACAGAAAGCAGAGTACCACCTGAGCATGATCACATGAATGAATTGGATTCAATTTAAATCTCAAAATACTTGGAGATATCTTACTGGCGTGACCATATTATATATCATCGTGCATACGTTTACACATGAGATATTTTTATTTATAAAAATTGAATTTATTACGTGTCCAAAACCCGCTGCGTTGATTCGAATCGAATATTACGCACCTGGGGCGTAGTAATTATTCATGAAATAAAAACTGAGTATTTCCTGAATTTTATACATTTCTATTTGTTAATAATGTTATGGGTTAATAATAATTAAAATGTTGTAACACTGATTCGATTTATAGAATGTTATTTTGGTACAGAAAAATAATTTAAACCTACTTACCTAACTGTAAAGTGAGGTACCTAATTTATTAATATTGAGAAAATTTATAATTTTTACAATACCTGAGGATAGTCTGCATGTCATATTATTAGAACTATTTTTTTTTTATGCCATACGTGGCAAACAAGCAGACGGGCCGCTTGATGGTCATTACTTTTAAGTTTGGTTTGTATTTAGGTTTTTTCCTGAGACTATCGTAATATGGACCTACCCTAAACTATGTAACTTTCATCTGTACTAATTTTCATAAAATTCATTATTAATTCCCCATTTTAATCTCACACAAGAGTCCCTAGAGTATATTTTCAAGCAGCCATTATGTTGTTACAGCGAATCTCACCATCAGCACGCGCGGCTTCAGTCTGGATCTGCTCATCCACTCGCCCGTTCAGGACATGTACCTCTGCTTCAACCGCTCGCGACTGGTTGGCAGGCGGCTGGTGAGTATTGTCAACTCTATAGTTGCTAGGTTCCAAATTATGTGGCCAGCGAAGTCTATGTTAACAATTATGTTTATCCCCAGACTCGATTCCAAGCGGAGAGACAACCGAACTGCCTGTTCAAAGAGGAGTTTGTGGACGGCTACAACAGATACCACCTGGTGAAGAACGAAGACCGCTACATAGGGTTCAACCGGCGCGGCGTGCAAATGCGTCGCGGCAAGAGTCGCCTATCCGAGCGGCTGCACAACTGCTTCTCCTTTATGAAGGAGGCGCACGACTTCGACATCACTCGGCACAACACCGTGCTCGATCAGCACGCCGGGGAGCTGCCCAAGTGGCGCCCCTACCCGCAGCGTAGGCTCCGGCTTCCCTCACACAACTCCATCAAGTCACCGTGCCGCGGCGTCCGCCATCACCACGGCAGGCATCAGAGGCGGAGGAACTGCGAGGGCACGTAGATCCACAAAGTTTATTAGCAGCAAATTACGCTTCAATGCTTGGCGCGTTCCGTTGCCGGCTGTCGATGGACATTGTGCGTGGACAGAGTATTAGTCAATCGCAGTATTATTACAGTGACGTGAACTGGATAGCGTTAGGTTAGCTCGGTTGCGGTGGCCGCGGCGTTTCAAACGCCGCATGAATGGTAGCTGAAGCGCGAGAGCAAACATTCGAACGGGGAAAAGGGCCCCGGACGTTCGGAGCTGTGAAATTCCTTAAGGTCGTGCAACATCGTGGCGTTTGCTCTTGTGCCAGTCGGACTCGTGCTCCAAAAGGAAGAAAGTTTTCTGTGGAGAGAGCAAATAGTATTTTCGACGGTCACGAGTCTTTGCAGAGACCACCGCTGAACTGTGATGTGGCGGCGGCGAGTGACGATCCACCTTCGGTAGTTAACGGTTTGAATCCCTTGATCGCTCCGGCTGGCTTGCCATATGTAGCAAAACGCCTTTACGTCAATTCTCAGTGTGTTATTATTTAAAACGCTTTATTGTTAAGTACGGATCGTGTTATCTGCTTGTAAATATAATAAAACGATTATGTTTACTTATTTATCGAAAAAAATAATCCAGAATAATAATATGTAAACGTAGGTGTCTTAGATGTAAAGTTGTATTAAAATGTTTTGTATTTAATTGTGGGTATTTAATCTATCCGAACGCTCTCTTGTGATTGGCCATACTAGACATGATCTAGTTCTTTACTAACTTCATGTACTGAAACTTTCTTACTAATGTTCGATTTTAGTATATATTCCGTATGGTCCTGTGGATTTGTTTGTATGATTTTGAGTGCTTTGTAAATATTATTTTAAGTTTGTATGAGAGTGTTAGGTTTTCTGAATCTCTTTTTGTCGAAATGTTTCATCCTGTCACTTGATGCCTATAATTTTAAATTCAAAGTTACGTGTGGAAGTTTCGACAGGTGGCTTACAGCATTTAACCATTCGTAAATTATGATGCTCTTTTGCAGTACATATTTTCATAGAGATACCTATATAATTTTATTTAATATAATGAGATCTGTGCCATAGAGTGGTGGCAGCGTGTAACTACAGTGTTCCCTGTAACTAGTGTATTAATTGTATGTCTATATATATGATGTAGAAAATATATAACTTAGAAAGTGCCGTTCAAAATATTAGCCATTTTCAGAACAGCGAAATAAAAATAATTTCATAATTTATATAAATTGTATTGAACTCTGTATGTATTGAAAATGGTTATTTATTTTATTAGAAAAAATATAACTATACCTTAACTAAATTATAACCAGTGTCTGTATCTATATAATATATTAGAAGCGACGGATGACTTAGTCAAAATATAGATAATGTGAAGAATTTTAACCAATATAGATTAAAATGTATTTAATATAAATAAGTCCATTTGTATTTTGAAAATTAACGCCTTGCTGCCTCGCTTTTTGGGTCATAAAAGTTTATGAAGTAAACGAAAGCAATTCAACGTCATTCAGTAAACGTTACAAAGTTTTTTAGACAATATTACAATAATGTCACAGTCATCGTTGCATTTAATATAAAACGAGATAACTAACATTCCAAAATAAACCATAGTCTAAAAATAAAAAGACAAACCAACATTCCAAACAGTATGTATGTAAAGATAGTTTACAAAATATGCGCTTATGTATTTGTTATTGACACTATGTATTAATACTGTGTCTTAATATAAGTATTCCAATGCTGAGAACGAAATAATTGCTAAGAAAAATTACGAAATTAAATCATATTATTTAACTTGCAATATTGTTTCTTATTTTCTTTCCTGTAAGATATAATATAAATCACAATAATATACATTTACAATATGACATAAAACTGATAAATCTACATCATGTTGAAAGTTTGCTTTCTTCTTATATTGTAAAAACAAACATCACAAAAAAACACACTGGACGTAGTTATGCGAAAAGGATGTAACCCACAATATGACTGAAAACGGGGTGTATATAACACACTACATTCATATTAAAAAAGTTTTTGGTCTGAAGATACAAACCTAACTCCTCAGTGTTTCATTTGCTACACTTCAACCAAGATTTTTATTTTGTATTTTCGGTCATATTGTGGGTGTGATTTTTGCCGCTTAACAAATTAAAACTAACATAACATGCCATCTCGTCAATATTTTATTGGTCCCATGTAATAGGGGGCGACCCTATTGTCATCTACCGGGCACAGTACCAGACTGCTACAGGCTGTTATTGAGATAATTCCTAATGGAAAATCCAATAACCAATTAATTTTAGGCCTCTTAAGCAGGGGGCCGCCTGGGGAAATATCTTTGCCAGTTATTCGTCGGCTAAACATTCTGTGTTCCGGTCTGAAGGGCAATGTTACCAGCGAAATTACATGGCATGACGAGTTTCAACAACTAATAAATACCTCAGGGTGACAGGCACAGTCCAGTGCCGCGTAGAATTTTGAATTTATAATACACTGGGTGGCACTGTGTCTGATATGGGCAACCATGATACTTACCATTAGGCACCTGATTTGCTAATCTTGTCACTCATTATAATAAAAAAAAATAACACTTAATGAGTTTCGAGCTTTGACGGTCATATCTGCTGCATTCATATAATCATGTTTACCCAAAGTAGCCACTCGGGTGCGGCCACAAAAAGGCGTGATTTCCACAGAGCTGGCCGGAAGAGGGTGTTTGCGGGTGAAACTTAACATTTAGAACAAATAGGGTAAAGTGGGCCTAACAGGTCGTCATGCGTCGTGTCGCTCCGCTCCGCACCGCACCACACTGCGATTAGCACCTTCAGATGTAGAGAAGGGGCAGATAAGAGAATACATTTTAAATGCGAGAGAGGTCAACATTCATTATAATAATTTTGTCGTCAAATGTACTAGTAGATTATGTCGTTTTAATAGTTTTCTTCGTTTTCATGGCAGCCCGCAGCATAAAATATTGAAATCCATGAAATCAATGTTTTATAAGAATTATAAAAAAAACATAAAAACATACATTCACGCCTTTTACCCGAAGGGGTAGGCAGAGGTGTACCCAGGACTCAGTCCTATAGTAGATACACCCACATTTCGCCAGTATGTTATTGGTCCCATGTAATAGGGGGCGAGCCTATTGCCATCTACCGGGCACAGTTCCAGACTCCAGGCAGTTATTGAGATAATTCCTAATGGAAAAATCCAATATTTAACACTTGCCTGACCTGGGGATCGAACCCGGGACCTCTTGATTGGCAGTCGAGCATGCGCCCTCTACGCCAACGAGGCAGTCATAAGAATTATGTTTAACGTAACTTAACTTTTTCGATAGTACGTTGCACCTCTCGCTAGATTCAAGAAATGTGTAAAAGTAAAAAGGTAAATTATACCTGTCCATACATTAGGTTTATCCCTCGTCAAATTAAAAAGGAGATATATACGTATATTTATTCTTGGCACGTGTAATAAAGATAAGTAGGTAACGCTAACAGACTAACAGCAAGCAGTGTGCGCAACGTAGAGCCAAGCGAATTCCAAACTATGCCTACAGTATAATGTTCGCACACATTAAACAGCGTTTTTACTAAACAAATGAAAACATGCAACTTGAGTGTGTTTAATTTTAATGTTTGTGGATAATAATAACTCAAGTACACCAGCAGCAGAGGTGTGTTAACTTTAACCATGCTAGTAATAGCAAGGCATAACGCTTAAGATTCCACTACACGATAAGTTTTGCTGTCAGTTTTGCTACAGTCATGGCAATGATTTATGGTTAAGGCGGTTGCTCCTCCATACAAAATGAAATTTCACAATATGGAGAAAAAGAGAATAATTTTCCACTCAATTTCTTGTGGTTGGCTCTTAATCTGGCCATTATTTGCGCTAAAATATGTTTAGTTTCAAAAAACCGTATTTTTTCCGGCTTTTTATATATACTAAAAAACTTAAAAATAACGTCATAATATTTTTTTTACAATTTTTAATAAATGTAAAAAAACCATACGATTCGCATTGATTTAAAGAAAAGGGGAGATGAGATACTGGCTTCCCAAAAATGGAATGTTCAAATCATAAGGTCCCATTAGGTCCATCTACGTCAGTAAAGTTAATAATTGTTATCTCGTTCGCACTTCGGTCTTAGGTACGGTTTTCTGTGTTTGTTGTTTCAAATTGCACATGCCAGTTGATAAGTGCGCTGAGAGAACATACCCTATCGGGAGATAGGGTATGCTCTCTCAGCTTTTCTTTTCTTTGAATAAATGACGGTTTGTACATTCTTCAACCAAAAATATATTTAGGCGCAAATAATGGCCAGATAAACAATTGGGTGGAAAATTATTCTCTCATTCTCTATATTTGGGAAATTTCATGTATGGAAGAGCGACCATCTTAACTTATCCCTTGGATGAAGGAATATAAGGAGACGGCACATAAAATTACATACAACGTATGTAACAGAGTTGTAGATAAGTGTCTGATCAGCCATCTTATGCCTTGAAACAGCTACCCTGTGCATCCCATGTCATCACGGGACCCGTTATGCACACGAGCAAGGTCTACGAGGGCAGCTTCACCCTAGTGGAGAAAAGGAAGCGTCGACCTCGATCCCGCTACGACGGCTTTTAATTTTAAATCACTGGGTGGCACTGTGTCTGATATGGGCAATCATGATGCTTACCATTAGGGGTCTGATTTGCTCGTCTTGTCACTTTTATAAAAAAAGCATCAATCATGATTAATGGCACTCGATTGACGCCTAACCTATCGTGTATAGACACCATATACACAAGTAAATTCAAACAGCCGTATTTTGATTATCGACTGAAGAGGTTTTCAAATAACGTGTGCTAAGAAAAATAATCATCTTTACATGATCTCTTTTGTAATGTTTCGTCTAATCAATTATTGCGCTATTCGAAAATATTTTTTTAATAATATTTGTACCGTATTTTTTTCTATTTGAAGAGGTAAACCTAACAATCACGAACTTAACCTTCTTAGTGACGTCATAGCAAAGATATGGTTGCACGAGTGCACCTCAGACACATGCCAATAATGCTTAATGATTAGTTACAGTCCCACCAGGTTATCTGTTCAGTGAACAGCGTCGCTAGTGTAGAATTTTGTAAACATGTTTTTAAAATGGTGGCTGACAGGCCGTAGTTCTAATTTTGACCACCCGAATACCTAAATAAGTTGGTAGCACTGTAGAGGGATCATCGACCACGTAAACACATGAAATTATTATTGTAAGTGTGTACACGCTTATTAAATGGGCGAATTCTTGGAATGTTACACGGGTTCTGACGTTACATACTTTGTTTTTAAATACGAGTAATTTATCCACACGATTTACTCACAAGATGCTATTGTCATTTTGAAATTCTATTCAAAGCAAAACTATCTATAGTATCGTTATTATTGATACTATTGTATCATTGAGATCGCAGGAAAGAGCTGGATGCGATCCGATCAATACAGGGTGAAGAGACACTATAAGAGCATAATATTATGTCCAGCAAAAGAATGCAGAACGATAGGTACAAGCTGACTATCGTGATACTTATGTAGATAATTACTACCGATCGTATCGATAGTATAACTTTAATCCTTAATTTTCATACAGTTAAGTATGTATTTTCAATACTGTACCGAATTTGGTCTTAATAGGGTGAAACTGTCGATAATATGATACTACTAGCGATTGCTAGTAGTACACAGTGCCACCCAGTGTTTTAAAATTAAAAATTCTACGCGACATTGCACCGCGCCTGTCACCCCGAGATATTAGTTGTTGAAACTCGTCACGCCCAGTAATTTCACTGGTAACATTGCCCTTCAGGACCGGAACACAGAAATGTTTGCACATTACTGCTTGGCGGATGAATAACTGGTAAAGGTGTGGTACTTCCCCAGGCGGCCCCCTGCAAAAGAGGCCTACCACTACAGTAAAAAGGTGAGACTATATTATTATTATGATGATAACATCATACGACATAAGTCGTAGTGTGTTGTGTCGTCTCTGTGTGAGTTGACACGCTCATTCGTTCATATCAGCATAATATTATATAGTAAAATATTATTACTAGTTTACTGCCAATTGTATTTACCAAAGAATTTCGTATTCAATCACATTTTATATTGCATCATACTGATATTCTACAAATGCACGTTTACAGTGTAAAAATATATAGTCTTATGTCACACGTCGCACGTGAAATAAACTCACCTAATCTTAATAATATTATAAATCTCAAATCTCAATACAACGTAAAAAAATTACGTTTGTAAAAGGTAAAAAAAATTCTAGCGTGTTCTAACTCGACTCCAGCGCCATCTAGCGCTGTTTTTTGTGTGTATGTTTGTTCCGTTTTCACGCTAAAACTACTGAACAGATTGAGCTGAAATTTGGTATGTAGATAGCTTAGACCCTGAAATAACACAAAGGGTAATTTCATTCCGATATTCCCACGGGAACGAAGACTACCCGGGTAGGGCATAGCTAGTATAATATAAAAAAATCTAAGTCTCATCAACGACCAACTAACCCTGGGACCTGGGAATACGGCACTTAAATAGTCCTACTTATGATAAATGATAATTAATTAATGAAACCATTTAACATATCAAATTTTAGAAAAAGAAAGAATTCTCGAAAATTTCACGCGAGCAAAGACGCGGGATTATTTTTATTTTAAACATTTTTTTTATTTCTGAAATGATAGGAGTATTTGCAACTTGATAAAAAGTTATTGATTATGTACAATATGTTGAGACTACGTGTTGAAAACAAGCCTGAATTAAGTAAAATAACGATATCAATTTTATCATTTACGTAATAAGTTTCGATGTCTACTAATGTGATATTATTATAAAGAAGATAGGTTACACAACCATTTTCTGTTATAATCTGATTTAGTCCAAATACTAAATAAGTATAACGTGTCGCCACGTTGTATGTACCTAAGTGCCTGCATTTGTATACAACCCCCTTAAGTAAAAATGTTACCTCTGAAAACACCTTACTCTACATCGTCTTTTACACTACACGCAAGAAATATTTAAGAGACTGCACCGTAACTTTTCTAACACTTTGATTAATATGTTTGAAGATACTCACATACTTTTGTACTCGTAGAGGTATGTGTAAAGTGGCCCTTATGGCATATTTTTGAACGGGTTGTTGTTGTTACTTCGTCACAAAGTTTGAACCAGGTGCGTTTTATCGAGCCTTTGGAAGTTTTTGAGAAGGATAGGTAGGTATGATCGCGTGTGGTTATTAAGAGGCCAGCGTCCAACGAACTCCACATACAAACGTTATACCTAAATCATTTACAATCAGAGCATATTTCCAACATACAATTATTTTTCTTCCTAATTGTATTTCAATCCAAATTATATTTAGAAGTTATATTTGAAAATAAATTTTGTCAAAATACCTATAATATTATGGACTTTTATTATATTTTAGTCCAAAGTACTTGTATTATTGATAAAAAAATAATTAGGAAACTAAATAACTAGTGTTTCATTCTAAATAAAATAATTGGAAACATCCTCTAATTATTGTAAATAATTTAGGCGTTACGTTTGTTTGGGGAATTGGTCGGTCTCCGGCCCCTTAAGTACTTATTAATATAACTGTTGTTACAGTTTTTTTTGGAAGACCTGGAAATATTGTAACTAAGTAAAATCTTTGAAAGTGGTGGGGACAAATAAGTCTAAGAATAAGCTTTAAGTACATAACTAGTTCCTCGGTCTTCATGCCTATAATATATTATTCGCGTAAATACATGTGTAAATATAATCTATATTATATCAAAATCTGCCTCGGTGGCGTAGAGGGCGCATGCTCGACTGCCAATCAAGAGGGTTCGATCCCCAGGTCAGGCAAAGTGATATATATTGGATTTTTCCATTAGGAATTATCTCAATAACTGCCTGGAGTCTGGAACTGTGCCCTGTAGATGGCAATAGGTTCGCCCCCTATTACATGGGACCAATAACATACTGGCGAAATGTGGGTGTATCTACTATGGGACTGAGTCCTGGGTACACCTCTACCTACCCCTTCGGGAAAAAAGGCGTGAATGTATGTTTATCAAAATCATAATAATATAATATAATATGGGACAACTTCAACACACGGTCATCTGGTCCCAAACTAGGCTAGAAGCCTGTACAATGGTAACCAGATGACTGATATACATACTTATATAAGCTTATACACCCAGACACAGATCAAACAGACATGTTCATGCACACAAATGTTTGACCTGGCCGGGGATCGAACCCGGGTCTTGCGGCACAGAGAGCAGAGTTACTACCATCTGAGCCAACGAGGCTGTTACTACCATGTGAGCCATAGACCTGATTATTTAATTAACCGAGTGACTGACAGACTTGTTCATCAACACCCAGCCTTATTATCTCTTGAACGGAAAGACAAGAAATTTTCTACATGGTATTTTCCATTTTAATGTAGTCAAGGAATAAGAAAGGGATTCCAGAAATCCACACAGGAAGGAAGTTGCAGGAATCTTGCTGGTCAAAAATGATATGAATGAACATATACCATAATATGTAAAAGCGACTGCGATGAAAAAGAAGGTGAATAAAATAACATTTAAAGCTACCTGCTTCATAACTCGCTTCCCGTCGTGAATGAAACGAAAAACACTATTAGAAGAACAAATTTTAATCAAACCTCATGATGCCCGTTGAGGGTACTTGTTAATTATTTAACCAAACATTTGCATCGGAGCCGGTTTAGACCGGCACCAACTGGATTTTAAGAACGACACGGTTTGAACTTTTTAGTAAAATTTTTACAGAATTTGAGTACGCATCTACGTTACATTAAATATTATGTGTATATAATATATAATAAAAATAAATAAATTCTTTATTCAGACACATAGATCCAATACATGAAAACATTTAATTATGAGTAAGTATATTATATATAATCCTAAAAGACTCACTGACTGACATGCAACGCAGAGCCCAAATCACTGATCCTAGAGACTTGAAACTTGGAATGTAGGTTATTTTCGATATCTGAACGTGAGCTAAGAAAAGATCATCAGCATCAAAGTTTTGACTTACACATGAAACATTTTCCGTTGCTCTCGTGCTTAATGTTGACCTAGGATTATTAAATCGATGTTTAGGGTGTGTAAAGTTAATTTTAAGGGGGCTGGCGTCGGCACTAACCTCGTGTCTTCTGGTTCGCCAAAGACCTTGGGCTTATTCATTCATTAGTATCCTTACTAATATCCTTAGTATTAGAGAACTTCATTAGTGTTTTATTTTAAAGTAACAAACAATTATAAAGTGGCATTTGTTTAGATATACCTACTACAAAAAATACGTTTTAAAACTGAAAACAGGTATTTAAAGTTATTCCTTAGGAATTCAATAATTCTGATAAATACATTTTTGCCGTTTTAAAACGTATCTTTTGTAGTATAACTAGATTAACGCCACTATGTTATTTAGTTGTTACATAAAAAAACACAAATGAAGAAATTAAATATCTTCTGTCATCATCATTTCTTCCTCAAAGTTTGTATGGAAAATGATATCGCCTGAATGCCCTAAACGGGCTTTTAATTGGAGGCCAAAATCTTTCCGCCCAAGTGTTGTGATAAAGTGATCACAACATACCGGCAGAACGATTCGTTACAAAACAGACTCTGAAAACGTCTTTGCTTTCGATAATTCTCGCACAATATGAAAGTTAAGGCATAATTCTATCATACGCCTAAAAGCTCAGGAACAAACAGCTGTATGCCATAACGATCAGCTCAGATTATGCCCGACTACAAGTAAGTTTGAGTGTTTTGCAAACAATTCGCGCGAACAAGAGCCTGCAAGCGCTATGGCTGGAGACAAATATACGGGGTAAATTACTTGGAATTTCTACGTTTCTATTTTATTCAGTAGAAATGGAAATCAATAGGTAATTGTGCATTGACTGCTGGTTAAGTACTTCTATTAAATAAAGAGCGTGCAAGCTTTACCTAATTATGCGACACGCCAGTTCTTTATACAATTGTAGTTTTCTAAGAATTTGATGCGAAGTATATTGAGTTCGTCACTGACTGGTGAGTTTTAAGATGAGTGTTAAGTTCAATATTACACCTATTACTGCCCTATTGCCCTACAACCATAGCAAAATATAATGTAATATAAACAAATCATGTGGTTTACCATAATATGATATTCATATATTAGAAACCCTTTCCACAGTTGGTAAAATTCCTCTTCAATCTTCAAACACTTTCGACCTTTTTTTTGAGACGACGTTTGTGTTACTCTAGCGGTAAGTACATACCTATACTATACATAATTTTAGTCTGCCTTTTCATATTCTTAAAGTGAATCTTTAAGTGTAGGTACAATAATACCAATAGCATCCCGTCAAATTTAAGATATTAAGCTGCAAAGCAACATGATTTGTGCTGGTACATCAAACTCGGCATAATACGAGACACCGGCCGAAACCTCTCCAAACACCCGCCATTCAACCCTTCTATTCGGGCCTGACAAAAATACTTCACTTTGTCAATATTGGATGTCCAGTTTCTTTGTATTACAAGGCAGAGGCGAAAGCGATCTATTCGTATTATTGGAAAATGTAATTGATATATGTAGTCGTTGTAACTACGTCTACTATCTTAATTTTATTCATTTTTTGATTCTGTTTTTGTGTTTGAACCAATTGGATGAATTACTCGTGACTGTTAGTGGGGTTGAAGATAATATAGTATCGAAAAAAGAAAGAAGTCGAAGAGAGTGCTATACCAACCTTCACTAGTGTGGGATGATCTTTATCTCTCAGGATGAAGATGCGAAGACCTATCTATATGTTAGATGAAATGAATTAGGTATAGTATACTTGAAAATATTATCAGGATTATATACAAACAAAGAGCGGTATCAGTTTATCAATGAGAATTCACAAGTGGCCTCAGTTGACATAAGAGTTTTTGGTAGAGTATATGTGTGCTCAGTGGCCTCGGTTAACGTAAAAGCTCTTTAAAGGCATTGTAATTTCTTCAAATTTTTGAATTCATAAGTAGTGCAGTCTATTTAAGTTTCAATAATTTTACAATAGTTCCTCAATTTAATTCTTATTTAAAGGAATCGCCAGCCAAATAACCAGTTTTCACACTGTCAGTTCATATGTTTTTTTTCAAACTCAAACTCAAAACTCAAAAACTTTGAGTTTGAGTTTGAACCAGTTATCACACTGTCAGTTCATATGTTCGTGCGTGAATGGTGATTCATACTTTGCTTTCATATTTAGGCACTTCGAGACAAGCAAATATTAAACGCTCATCGTCAATCAATCGGACCACAAACCCAAAAGTATTATGTTGGTCTGAAGTCCTTTTAACGCCACTCTCTTGTTTGAACAATTCGGGTATTACAAGTCCATTAGTTCACTTGCGGATGTCGTGTGGCTTTCTACGTTTTTCAAAGCTCATTCTTGTGAGACTTAACATAATATATAACTCACTCTGTAGCCGTATGAATGTACAAGGTCCATTATATTAATATTATTGGATGCATTTTTGATGTTAACTAATTGGTTATAAATAATCGGTATTAAGGGTCAAAGTTTTTTATTTGTAAGATACGAACTTAGCTACGAGAAATTCGACACAATACTACTATAAAATTACCTACTATACTACTACTACTACTACTACTACTATAAAATTATAAAAACTACTATAAAATTACCAAATCGATGTTTTGTATAGCCCTGTTTCCCCCAAATATTATTAAGCCAATTATTGAAAAATATATTTCCTAATATTTTTTTTATTTATGAAAACTATGTCATTTTGATTTCCTCTATAAACTCACTAAGTAACAAAAACCACTACAAAACACACAGGTTCACTACAAAAAATTCATATATATATTATTATAATATAAAATGATAGGAACATAGTTTACTGCAACTTCAAAATATCAGAATACAATATAAATATACCAAACAGGTTAATTATATAATTGACTGCCTCGGTAGCGTAGAGGGCGCATGTTCGACTGCCAATCAAGAGGTCCCGGGTTCGATCCCCAGGTCAGGCAGTTGTTAAATATTGGATTTTTCCATTAGAAATTATCTCAATAACTGCCTGGAGTCTGGAACTGTGCCCGGTAGATGGCAATAGGCTCGCCCCCTATTACATGGGACCAATAAAATCCTGGCGTAATGTGGGTGTATCTACTATGGGACTGAGTCCTGGGTACGCCTCTGCCTACCTACCTTTGGGAAAAAGGCGTGAATGTATGTTATGTATGTTAATTATATTCAGAGGTAACAGGGAAATATTGATACAAAACATCGATCGTGTATTTTTTTCATATTGTGTCAAATTGCTAAAAGCACAGTTCAAAGGAACGCCACCTTTTCCCGTTACGAATCACAAATCTTAAACAAAAATTTCTGCTGCAAGAGAGGACTGTGGGAGAAAAAGGGTAATTAATATATTTTATAGATAATTATAGATACGAAAACTATAAAAGAGCTAACGTGTTCATTATAATAATAAATAACAACCTCGTCTCAATTGCTAAGCGTAAAGTCCAATAAGACCATGTTTGTATCCGGGAAAATATTGCTGAAGTAATTGTTACGTCGAAATAGTTTATGAGCGCACATTTATTGTTATGAACAGTTTGCTATATTATGTAGAACTGAAATTATATTCTTCTAAATACTGAAGCAAATTTAGATAATAGAAATATAGATCATCATCATCAGGCGGTAGACGTCCACTGCTGAACACAAGCCTCCCCCATAGAACGTCATAAACTTTTCATATGAGGGGATTTTGCCGAACCACGCTTGGCAGGCGGCTTGGTGATCGCTGTAGTTGGAATACTTTGAAACGGAGAGCGCTCCTGCCTACTCTCCGAATATGTCCCTCTGCCAGGTCTCACGGCTCCCACGGGATGAGGAACGGGTGGCCCTATTATATAGCGGGAACCACACGGCCAATAAATATACGTCTAACTCCATCTGAATACAAAGATGGTGGAGGAAGACAATCTCGGACAAGCATCGGAATAGAAGAACAAAGAGAAGACAGGCCAAAGAGTGGCATTACTGTACAATATTAACATAGCATAACGTTTTCCAAATGGGTAAGCAGAGGTGAAAACAGGAATCAGTCCCATAGTAGGTACCTACAACCTTGTCAAAGGGGACGAGCCTATTGCCCTCTATCGGGCACTCACAGTTCCACACTCCAGGCTGTCATCAAGAAAATCCCTAATGTAAACATCCAATAACACTTTGTCTGACCTGCCCCGGTAGCACAGTAACCAGGGAAAACGAAGTCCCTGGGGGTTAGAACGAGATAGCAAATATGAATTGTTCAGGCGCAAAAGAGAGCAAAAACGGGGAATATTAGTTATCCCCGTGTCATGCTAGGGGGGCTGGTGATGAAACCCGGGGCGGATACGTTTAATCATTTTTCATTTCATTTATTTATTCATTAACAATCAATACAATTGTGTTCATATTATCATTAATCAATACAAATCCTACAATTCTAAAGTACCTAATATTTTACTGAAATCATAGGACACAGTTGATGCCGTCATTCCAGTATCTGTATTTTCCCTTCCTCCGTCGTTGTCGAAAAGACATTTCCATGAGTTAGGTATAACATAACATACAATCACGCCTTTTTCCCGAAGGGGTGGGTAGAGGTGTACCCAGGAATCAGTCCCATATAGGTCCCACTTTTTGCGAGCTTGTTGCCATCTACTGGTCTAGTTCCAGACTCAATCAATATTTCCGAATGGAAAATCCAATATTTAACACTTTGCTTGACCTGCATCCGGGATCTTATGATCGGCAGTCGAGCTTGCGCCATCGAGGCAGTGATAAGGCCTCCAATAATTACACTCTTTATAGTTTTTAATTTTATTATTTTCTGTATCGCTTTGTCCGTAATTATCTCTCTATCTAATACATTATACAACTTCTGTCCATCCATCCTCGTGATACTCGTAAAAGGCCGTACACAAGAAATCCATCCCCTTTGTACAAATAATTGGTTCTCCGTCAAATCTTCGACATTTCTAGCGCCAGTCCCATTGAGTCCTTCTTTATTTATTTATCAATACCCATTACGTTTTCTGACAAAAGACTTGGAGTGTTTGGTCGTCGGGGCTTGGAGAACAAATGTAGCGGGCAAATAGATGATGTTCCCACGCAGGCAGGCTCGCTTTGTGTGCGGACTATCTGGAATCTGGACCTTGTCGCAGTAAATTTTTTTTCATCACTGTCTTACTTAAGACAGTGATGAAAAAAAATTTACTTAAGGCGAGATGATGTGAAATAAATTAATTACGACATCATACTACATAACCGTTATATAAAAGTTGGAAAGATAAGTACTGCAAACTTATATTATTATTATTATTCATCAATGCAATAGACAAGCACCTGATTTAGTTAACATTGCCTCGTGATAACTTCAATAGGTAATATAAATGAAATCCACGTTGGAATTCCATCGACAGCTATTGAACACAATCAAATCAAAATTTTCAAATAAAGACCATTTAAAAGTCAATCGTTCATCGGATAATATACTAATGAGTGCTCGTTGAAAACAAACTTATCTTGATGAGACAGTTGAGACGCAAGCGCACCATTAATAACCTCATATAAATAATAACATCATTACTTTAAACTCGGACCACCCAAAATCATCACCTTTACAATATGTGCGTTATTACGATCGTAAACTACGGAGATAAGAGAGAAAATTAAGGGAAATGTAATACTAAAAATTAAGAGAAACCGTCTTCGTAATTGTGGGCTCCCACTTGTCAGCAATTTGCATATGGTATGAGGCGTTAATGGATGTAAGATACGATTTTTACTGAATATTCCGTGCGTATGAACGTGCGCAATCATTATTAGCATAGATAACGCCCGGAGAGAAAAATTAGATGGTCCACTCCAAACGAGTTTAGGCTTGCTACTCGTGGCTATAATCAAAAAAACATGTTATAATAGACATATTGTAGATACGTTCCATGTAAACTTATCTTAAATTGAATTAAGATAATGGTTGCACTTTAAAGTTTTGATAATGCAGATGGTATTAATTCGAAGAGCGGATCTTAATAATTTACAGCATGTAAATAATTTATATTTTATATTGATGCACACGTTGTTGATAAAAAAATACTTATCATGTTTGCTAATTGTTTTAGAAATTATTCAGTAGGTTAACTTATTGCATATGGGTACGATTTTTGTATTTTAATTACGTATCTTATGATTTCAATGTTTAACAAGTAGAATATTACAATATGCCAGAACTCGCATTTGGAACTTACTACTCTTATTATTATGAGTCCTCGTGTCAAGTATCCTCACAGAGGCTTAGGTATTTGTTTTTAGCAAAAATGCAAGTGCACCTCTAACTATATGCATACTCTATGCAGCTAACTGTAAATATGTGCTACTAAATTATGCATCGACAGTTTCGGTAGGCGTTCCATCATGTAATGAGCATATTTAGCAGCCATTATTTAAAAAAGTAATTTATTGGTTGAGCACTTAAAGCGGGGTATTTAGGAAAATGTTGTAAAAGCTGGGCTGCTGGGCGCGGCACAATTTCAATTGATAATATTTATCGTTGTAATAATAGGTTGTTAAGTCTCTATAATACTTATTATGTAGCTTATTCATATAATTATGCTAATATAGCATATTAAGTGAATTAAGAAAAACTGGCTAGAACTACAAAGACGAGAGAGAGCGATGCTAGAGTTTTGAAATAATAATTACGAGTATGACATAAAAATACATATAAGATTGAATAGAATTAAAATTTTAAACATTATTCTTTTGTTCAATGTGATCTCAGAGGAGTGATAGAATTACACAATTTTGTCACTCTAATCATGATCGCATAATATGAATAATTACTGTTCAGAAATAATATTATATTTTATATGAATAATAAGTACCTATTAATATTTAGTTTTTCTTACTACAAGAACATCCTAGGTGGACAACCTTTAACCCCATCGACCCTGTTCTTATTCCTAAACAATGAAAACATAAATTATTCATAAATTTATAAAATTGTTCAAGGCAATTCTACTTCCTGCGGATGACTTTTGACTTTTAGCTGCAATAAATTGTCGGACTATCGTAAATAATAAGCAATTTCCCAATCGCAGAGATTCTAGGAAAACTCCGTAGTAAATAAATAGTTTAGTTGTAGGCCTTGTATAATAGTCAAATACCAAAACAACTGTACCTATTTGAGTACCAAAGACAAGAGGTTACGCATCTAAGACCTCAGTCATATTGAACCAATAGAATATAATATATAATATTTTATAAAACCTGAAAGTTTCTCTGTGTACGTTCCTAATACAGGTAGAAATGATCCCCGACTATGAAATTTGAATGCTTTGAAAGTTAACAGGTAGAGGTAGGTAGCTAAGGCGTAAAATCACGCCTCAAAACGTATAAAAAGTGTATGTAAGGGGATCGTTGAGCTATGAATGGTTCGACGCACTGGGCGGTTTAGGGATGGTTAGGTGCCATTAACGTCTGGACCTAGTCCGCTGGATGAGAAAAGGCACACAAGCAGGACTCATCTCAAAATAATAAAGTTGCGATTCTCCGCCGCGAGAACTCCGCCAAATATGAATTGATTTCGATGAATCTTTTTTTCGTTATAGGTCGCATACATCGGATGTGGTTCCATAATATATACATTTATTTAATCGAAATAGATTCAACACTATTTGAAAAAAATTACAAAACACTTTTTAGTTTAAGTTGGTACTCGTACACATCTATTATATATAGGTATATAATAATTGTAGGTTATAATATATAGTCTAGCCGTCAGTTTTGCTGATTTTTAAAAAACGATCTATAAATAATCTACTCGATTAAGCACTAGATTAGGCAGATTAACATGTTGAAGTGGCAATGGGCAGAGCACATAGCACGTAGAACTGATATGGGATTGTAAAGTTCTCGAATGGAGACCACGGACCGGCAAGCGCAGCGTACCTACAACGTCTACTCACAAGGTGAACGGACAATCTGATAAGGACGTCAGGAACACGCTAGATGCAGGCCGCTTGCAACCGGATTGAATGGAAATCTATTGGGTGGCCTATGTTTAGCATTTAGTTTGGACGTCCTATGACTGAGGTGATGATGATGAATGGTTTCACTGGATTAACTAGTACCTTATACCATAGCTATAATACCGTGTCGTAAGCTGCCGCTAAGTACAAAAATAATAGTCACATTAATTTAGGATGCGTAGCAACGGATAGCTACAATAACATCCATTTATATGCATCTATTACTTAAGACGAATGTACAGCTACCTCTTTTCTTTTCGAACCGGTACCATCCAAAATAGGTTATTATTAAAATAAGAACCATTATTAAAAAAACCAGTTTCGGCGCCCTTAACAGCGGCTAACAAATTATTTTTTGTATTAATTACAGTTCGAAATATTAGGAAATTAGCATACAATATAACTTGTTTAAAGCATTGCACTGGCGCCGACTCGCCCACACATTAGTAACTTTGGAGCTGATTTTCCTTAAGTAGGCTTGACTGGTTATGAGATGAGCTTTATGCTTGGTCTTACTATCTCTTCTTAACATAGTAATAAAATTAGTATAACTAATAGGGTAAGTATAACTGAATGTTTGCAATTGGACGGTTTATATTAATAAGCTTATTTTTTTTAGGTGATCTATGCTGATGGCTTCTACAGATTTACCGGGCAGTGGTGAGCGCTGGAGGCGCTCGACCCACAGTTTAAGGGTTTAGCACAAGGGCACCTAGACGGTACGAACCTCGGCTTGAGCCAGAATACGGGGAGTCAGACTTGCCCTGGCACCCCAGAAGGGTAGTGTCCTAGAGCCCTATCAATGGTTTCATCTGTTTGGTTATTTGGAGAGAAACAACTCATCTATCAGAAACTACATACCGTATTATGGTTATTAAAATAATTAGGTACTTATTATGCTCTGAGTGCAAAAAAGACAGATAAAACCGTCTTTAAGAAGTGAATGTGGATTCTGAACGTTCAGTTCACTTGCTTAATAGCAAGCATTTAGCCAACAGTAACTCTTCTTAAACAATTTAAACTGTTCATGAGAGTAAAGGTGCTTTCGCACTTGGTCGATGTTTAAAGATCGTTGCTTAAAATAAATAATGCTTTTGTCATAAACAATTACTTATTTTATAATGAGCACTTAAATAATATCGTATTTGATAACAAACAAAATAATATGTATAATGTATGGAATTTTTAAAGTTATGAACAATTGAAACTTTAATTGTTTTAATTGTTTAAACCTATTTTATTATACTGTTATTATATACTTCTTGGGCTCTTCTTCTTATATCTGAAAATAATTCATTTAATTGATTTATTTAATGATAATTCATTGCTTTATTTTAGACTGCCTCGGTGGGGTAGTGGGCGCAAGTTCGACTGCCGATCATTAGTTTCTGGGTTCAATCCCCAGGTCAGGCAAAGTTTTAGATAAAGGATTATTCCTTTAGGAATTATCTCTATGACAGCCTGGAGTCTGGAACTGTATAAGGTAGATGGCAATAGGTTCGCCCCCAATTACATGGGACCAATAACATACTGGCGAAATGTGGGTGTACCTACTATGGGACTGGCTCCTGGGTACATGTTATTTTAATTATCACAGTAATAAATTAACGTGTTCACTGAAATATTTATGACAAAGCAAAATAAAAACAAATTGCTTTAATTTTTTTTTATGATATTATCCACATAAGTGTGAAGTTACCTATAAAGCTTCGGCATGCCGTCAAAAATAATAATCGATACACATACATGAAGAAAAATAATTACGCACTATCATCGGCCATTACATCGTATATTACGCACGTAACGTAATGTATCCGATAATTGTTGCTTGCCGGTTGTAATTGAGGGTTAAATATAATAATAAATTTACCTACTTGCCGCCAATTATAAAAGTGGATACGGTACAGTTTTGCTACATAATTCTTGTGCAACATTAAACATTGGTAAAGTTTGATAGCCGTGAAAACTGACAAAATAATAGAATAGAATACTCTTTATTGTAAATAGTAATTATATCTATGAGATGCGTCCACGCGAATCCCTGAGGGAATTATTTAAAGAAATAAACATACTGACCCTACCATCCTTATACATTTATGAGAACATCATGTATGTGCGTAAAAATTTACATAAATTCAAATTAAATAGTGACCTTCATAATTTTAATACTAGGAATAAAGACAAAATAGCTGTACCTAGCTTTAGATTATCTATAACAAATAAAAAGACATTCTTAGGAAATAGTGTACGTTTCTATAATAAAATCCCCAAAGAGATAACTGGGCTCTCAGAGGGTAAATTCAAAACCTATATAAAATCTACTTTACTAAAGAAGGCTTATTATAAAGTCAACGAGTACATAGAGGACAAAGATGCTTGGAAACTTCTGCATAGCCGCCTCGCGGCACCTTCAAAGAAAACGAATGTAAGCAAACCAAATATTGTGAAACTATCTGTTGAAAAAATTACGCCCTACAAGTTTCTTGTGCGTTCTTCTTGTAATATCTTTCCGAACGCACGGTAGACTCAGTACTGTTTATCTTCATTGACGTACAAAAGTGTCAGATTATGACCTATTTGAATAAAGCTGTTTTGAGTTTGAGTTTGATATAAATGTTAATAATAATAATTTAGTTAGAACCAAATACCTAATCTACATATTTTACAATTCATTGCTTATAATAGGTTTGTGGTATTAGAATAAAGAGTTTATGTATCTAGGTAAAGCTCAACTAGGTACCTATATAAAATGCTATTACAAATATAGATAGACACATAAATCTTCTGTAAATCGATTAACACTTATTCGATGATCTGCGGCCTTATCGCTTCAGCGATCTCTTCCAGGCAAAGACTTACAGTGTGTTAAATTTATTTTAAGGAGGCGACTGTTAACACTATTTTTTTATTAAACTTTTAGATTCTGTCTTCTGTTATTACGTATATAGCCAAAAGTTGAGTTTTATAATTTGATAAATCGGTCTGCTATTTAGCATTTTTATTTTTACGTCTCAGCCGAAGATGATTCGTATGAATATGAATATTGATAAGTCAAGGTCCGATATATTAAAAAAAATTACTAAATTCACTATTGCAATTGAATATATTGAGCATATAACATTAAGTGTCACTGAAAGACATAGGGAGAAAAAATAGGGTTTATTATTTGATAGACATCCGGCGATTCACCAAGTTTCAGCGGGTAGAGTATAAGAACCTGTGTTCAGGTTCAATGTTTATAGGTTGGGTACAAGTTACAACACTCAGTTATATACGGAAGATTTATATGCGGTGATTAGCACGGATTCTCGCTTTTAGGTTATAAGTTATATACCTCATTAAAGAGTATAAAGAGGGAATTTACGCCTTCGATGGTCGTTATTATCTAATCGTTTAAAATATCGACTAGATCATAGGATATAGTCGATGTGCTTCCATAACTAGATTTTCGTATTACTTGTGCTCTGTAATCTTGCAGTACTTGCAACCACAGCAGGGCGTAATAAAATAATACATCAATCACTTTATTATGTTATTAATCCTAAACGAGTCAATGATTTTAATAGACAACGCTGATCATAAACCTCTGATCGAACGGAGTTGGGTATTCTTTAGGATGACTAGAGGTGTGCGTAGCAACACCTACATTTATAGCTATCGATTTTATCGATGGGCTTCGGATGGGAAGTGTAATCGATTTTTGGGTCAATAACTTTTGCCAAAGCCTGGAGCTAAAACTTTGCATATCAATAGCTTCCGCCGCTTTAAAACCATGGAATTCTGTTTTTTGTCACAAAGTGTACAATATAAATTCAAACTATCGATAGTCGCCCCTATCGACAGTTTTGCCACACTAGTTCGTAGCTACTACATACATCCCAGTAAATCTAAAAAGTACCTGCCTACTGTTTGCCAGTTATTATTTTGCATTGTTTGAAGGATTTTAATTTGTATAATATATAATCTTATGATAAAAATCATCGTCGTCAAACGGTACTTCTTAGATTTGCTGTGCTATGGTTAAATAGAATAGAAATTTAGTTATAAATTCACTCATAATAGATATATTTTCCGAAATTCCCATCACGGCCGGGTAAAGATGTTGGTTATTCCAGAGAATATGTAATTAGATTGATACAGACGATACGCATGTTTCTAATGGATATGCCTTTCTTAAAATACCGCGGAATAAAATCAAGATACACTCGATTACCGATTAGATAAGTATCTATTTATACATGTTGAATTATCAGTGCTAGGTAATTTCCCGGATTTTTTTTAGCTAAAAAGAACAGCTTTTATGAAAAAAATAATAATAATAATATCATATTTTATATATTTATATGCTAAGCGGTCTAATCACTCGATATACAATCTGAAATGTGAAGAAAAAAAATTTCACCCATGGGCAGGATTCGCGCCGCGGAATGAGGGTGCGTGGTTCGAATCCCGACCGGGGGAGAAAATTTTCTACTCATTTCAAGTTGTAAATATAATATCAATACAAAAATTTTATAATACTAAATCAAGGGAAAATATAGGCCAAAACATTGTACATTCACAGAATTTTGATAAATACAATACTAAACTTAATCGCAGCATGGGTTTTCCCGTTTTTCATCTTAAAATATAATAATCTACTCATTTAATTTTTGTTAGATACGTCGTCCATAATATCAGGGGCAGATTTCTTTCGTATCTAATCGGCGATAACTTAAAACAGTATCAGAAATCTGGACAAAGTAATAATTTGAATTATACGAGGTAGACAACTAAAAAAATGTAGGTACCTCAGTAGGTATGTAAGCATTTAGTTTTTAAAAATACTCGATAATCCCACTTCTGACGTTTATAAATACTAATAGGTAACATTTCCTAAATAGGAATAAATATTATGCAATCGAATTTTGTAAATTGATATCACACAGAATTTATCACTCTGGTTTTATTTTATCGATATTTAACTCTAAATAAAATATTCAAAATAGAACATTTAATATTTTAGAGATGCATTGAATGAATAAAATGAATACAAATTATCGATTTTTGCTACTGGTGTGGGCATACGAATATTTATAATCAACAACATAGGAACATAATTTGATATCGATTTTAATAGGTTTAGGCGTT
Organism: Hemistola chrysoprasaria; assembly: GCA_947063395.1. Taxonomy (NCBI): domain Eukaryota; kingdom Metazoa; phylum Arthropoda; class Insecta; order Lepidoptera; family Geometridae; genus Hemistola; species Hemistola chrysoprasaria. The sequence goes on along the minus strand of OX346720.1, from coordinate 5,417,087 downwards.
GAGTGTTGGGAGTACAAAAACAGAAGACGAGTAAAGCAATTTCATAGTTGGACCTACTCAGTTGTATCTACCTGACACACTTGACTTTAGTCGCGCTTGAGAATATGTCGTGAGTGCACGTTACTGGAATTATCTACTCATTTTGTGTTTTAAATAGGCATAATCAATCATCATGCCTGCTCGTGTGTTTCAAACGTGTGCGGAAAACAAGATAAGAATAAAATTTAATTATAATTTATTGTATACCAAAATAAAATAAGAAACAATGTTACAAAACAATTAACAGGTAATACGGTAAACAAGCGGCGGTCTTATCGCGATAAGAAATTTCTTACAGACAACCTGAGGATGGAAACGGAGAGTTAAAACAATAAACGACGGAACGAAGATAAATGAATGAAATACAAACTTCATTCATTTATCGAATGATAGAATTGATAATGACTATAACTCGATATTTCCTTTCAGACTCATAAGTGTAACGTATTAATAAGTCTTACTTGAATACAATCATCAAATATAAAATATATCAAGATTGATCTACAACATAATTATGATTATATATTTATTTTATCATTAGTCTTTGTATTACTCATAATATACGGTTTTGCAACAAATTAATACATAATCTTAAATTGTAGTAGTGTCTTTGTAAAATCTGACTATTTTCTTTGGCCTCCAGACGCGGCGCTAGGTTCCATGCAAACATGGCAATGGTTCTTTATTAAGAATGATGTGGCGGAAATTAGAACTAAGGAAAATATTCCGGCGGAACTACTTGTACTTGTACCTACTTGTTTTCTGCTTCAGAATATATCTATTATATTCACAATTCACTACATAATAATTCATAAGATTAACTAATTCTTAAGAAACGACATTGATTCTGTCTTATATTTTATTAGGTAGGTAAGTAGATATCTACACTTTTTTTTTTATGGCAATTAGTAAAAGTATCTAAGTACCTATTATTTATGAGGGAAATCCCAGCAGTTATTATGGTAGGAAATGTCCTACCATATTACAATAATAATCTTGTACATAGATTATTGGTTTAAAGGTTACATTATAATAATAACCATGCATAATAATTATTTATTATAATAAGTAGGTAAGTAAGATTTATGTAACTTAACTTATGTGACAAGTGATGAAAGAAAATATGAAGTAAGACCGCAGTAAGACAATACCATTGTTTAGAATATTATCTCATTATGTCAAATGGTTTGTTTTGTAATAATTATAATTGGTTTTTCCTGTACGTAATGACGTTGTTGAATAATAATTTATCTATCTGCTAAAAGTTATAAAATAATGTTACATGCAAAAAGATTGCCGAAACCCGGGATTGAACCGGGGACCTTTAGATCTTCAGTCTAACGCTCTCCCAACTGAGCTATTTCGGCTGATATGAAACGTGTTGAAATTGTGAATAGTATATTACAACACTTTGTAACGATTTTATAATTAAAGCTGTAGTGATACTGAAAGGTGTAATAATATGCTATATATAATATGAATCCACGAATATAAGATTGCATTATCAAAATTAAATGTTTTTTACAAATCCAAATATTTTTGACAATTCTTTACAAACATTAAAAAATAACCTTTACTCATTTTCAAACAGCGTTAGAGACAGGTTTTACTACAAAAATCATCGTATATCGGCGCCTCAACAATCAGCTACGGACTATAATCTAAATAACCGAAGCGATTAGAGAGTTAAAGGCAAAAACTAAAGTTATGGTGGTTATGGGAACACACAGATTGCATCGTAAAAGTAAACCACCCACCGGCATTATACGTTTATACCTATTCGACTTTATGGCTGACTTTTGAACTACTGTTTTTGAACATCACTTTTATTAGCGAAAATATTGCTACAAATAGGTACATTAAGTACCTATTTGTAGCAATATTTTCGTTATTATATTTAAGTTAGGATAAGAGGTTTATTGGTCGAATTGAGTTTATTGAGTTCATACTGAATGTAGTATTGGATTTGTTGGCTTGCTGACGACTCGGACACAAAATACTCGGACAAAGTGTCGAATTGACACTTTTTAATTTTAATATTTTTTCACTGACAATTCGGACAACTAAGCTGTTTGGTTCAGTTAGATTCAATTGTTCTAGTTTAGTTTTAATTTTTTAAATATTATATGTAATTTTTGCTTTAATAAATATGTCATTATATTTACCACTGTTGAAATTTGAAGATTTGTGTTGCCTTTGATATTTACGAACAAACATACTAAATAAGAAGGTAGGATATAAAGGTCACAGACAACTCTAACATAGAATAAAAACAGACTTAGGTACTCGTTATTGAAATAAAGACCAGTAAAAATTACAAAACACTTTTATGAAAATTACAATCTTATCTGATTAATAAAACACTTTTGTCTTCAACTGTCCCTTTCATAGATTAAATACTTTTAATTTTAGCGGGCGGGGTTTGGTAGGTACCTAGGAATTTTTAAAGCAAAGCATAGTGGAACTCGTGCATAGCGTGCCTAACCCTTGGTAGGTGTAGAGTATATTAAAAATACATTTTAAGTACTAATTATTAGTAAAGTGATAATAACAACATTTCTAAAGGATTTAGAACAACATTTCTAATTTTAACCGTGGGGTAGCCGGTTTAGAATTGCACCCCCCTCTTTCATACCGAGGTGTCGTAAAAGGCGACTGTGGTACGCTCAGACTCTTGTCGTCTCGTCTTCGCAAGGGATAAGCGTGGAGGCGTTTGCAGCGCATCCCTTGGCAACCTGTTTATTGGGTTGTAACTCCACTTTACCACATGGTGGTAGGACCTCTCTCGAGGTTCGCCTGGAGTGTTACCACAATTCCACTTAAGCCTGCCGTGAAACATTACTTATGTGTTTCGGCACGAATGTGGGAGAACCAGATCCCCTGTGGCATACTCTGGATTCCCCTGGGAGACCGTACTCTGCTACCGGATTCCTGACTTGATTGTAGTGACAGGTCGGCGTGGGGGCCAGGGAGACCCGGTGAAACGGTTATCCGCTGGCCGCCCGCAAGTCAGTAGGGGACCCGAACCTAGGGATTACTTAATCTCCGCCCTAGGAGGCTGTCCCGCCAACTCGCGCATAATCCTGTGCTGCAGCTATCGTGCCGGAGGAGGAGACCGGGGTGGAACCCGATGGTTGCAGTCAGGGGGGACCGGGAGCCCTTCCGTCCCCCGCGCCGACCATTCACATTGCTGTCTCATCAGGTTGTCCGAAGCTAAGTTATTTTGTCTTCTTCTTGGAGATTGACAGTGTAAGTCACTTTTCCCCATACCCTATACTAAAATGGCAATACAACGGAAAAATAGAAAACGTTTTACAGCGGCCTCTTATTCCACAATACAGGTCGACTTCTGCAACATCAGGGGCTTACATTCCAACCTTAACGCTGTTCATTTTCACCTCGAATCAGTGAAACCGGCCCTGCTCTTTCTGACTGAGACTCAGATATCTTGTCCCGCTGATACATCTTATCTGAACTATCCTGGTTACACCCTGGAACATAGGTTCCTCCGCCGTGCCGGTGTATGTCTATATGTGCGGGAGGACATATGTTGTCGCCGTCTCTATTGGCATGAGGACAAAGATCTGTCGTTACTATGGGTCCGCGTGGATTACGGTGGTCAAACCCGCATTTACGTTTGCTTATATAGATCTCACAGTGGTGACATGGAGACAACTCGTCTTTTTGAGTACATTTCCGAAAGTGCTGACCAAGTTATGGCGCTGTGTCCGTCCGCAGAGTTGGTAGTGCTCGGGGACTTTAACGCTCATCATACTGAGTGGTTGGGCTCCAGTGCTACCGATCATACGGGTCGTACTGTTTATTGCTTTGCCCTGGCGCATGGTCTCACTCAAATTGTGGATGGACCTACCAGAGTTCCTGACATCGTAGGCCATACCCCTTCGCTGTTAGATCTGCTGTTGACCTCAAATCCAGATCATTATCAGGTAACAATTGGGCCCCCCTTGGGATCGTCTGATCACTCCCTGGTAAAGTCAACGGTACCAATATCACCTCAAACCCCACTTCCACCTGGGAAACGCTCTGTTTGGCACTACGACTCAGCAGATTGGGATGGTTTGCGTGAGTTCTATGCATCATACCCCTGGAGGCAGGTTTGCTTCTCAACGCCTGATGTTAATGTATGCGCTGACTCGGTTGCTGACGTGATTTTGCAGGGTATGGATTGTTACATTCCAAACTCTGTGGTTCGTGTTGGTGGCCGCAGTCGTCCTTGGTTCAACAAGTCGTGTTCCTCCGCCTCAAAGGAAAAACTCAAACTCTATAAGGCATGGCTCGAGGCGCATAAATCAAATGATCCTAACACAGCAGTTTTGAAAAAGAAGCTTAATGCCGCTTCCAGGGCTTGTAAGAAGACTGCATCTAATGCCAGGGCTCAGCACATTGGCAGAATTGGCGACAAACTTGCTAGCTACCCTTCTGGTAGTAGGGCGTTCTGGTCGCTTGCCAAAGCTGCTGAAGGCAATTTTTGTCAGTCCGCTTTGCCTGCCTTGCGAAAGTCGGACGACAGTCTGGCTCATAGCGCAAAAGAGAAAGCCGACCTCTTTGGTGCTCTTTTTGCCACAAACTCGAATCTCGACGATGGGGATATTACACCACCAACGTTACCGTGGTGCGGGAGTTCCATGCCGGAAGTACGCATTACGCAGATTGCAGTACGGAAGGAACTCCTATCCCTTGATGTGCGAAAGTCGAGTGGACCAGACGGAATACCGGCTATCGTTCTAAAGAAGTGCGCTCCGGAACTGACTCCAATTTTAAAGCGCCTGTTTGTGTTGTCCTATTCCTCTGGAATTGTGCCGGTTTCTTGGAAAGTTGCCCTCGTCCACCCAGTTCCTAAAAAAGGTGACCGCACAGACCCGTCCAACTATCGTCCAATTGCAATCACCTCTCTACTTTGCAAAGTAATGGAGCGAGTAGTAAACACTCGACTACTCAGCTACCTGGAAGATCGCCAGCTAATCAACGACCGGCAGTACGGATTCCGTCACGGTAGGTCAGCTGGTGATCTTTTAGTGTATCTTACGCACCGCTGGGCGGAAACCATTGAAAGTAGAGGGGAAGCCCTGGCCGTTAGTTTGGATATCGCTAAGGCTTTTGACCGGGTCTGGCATAAGGCACTTCTTTCCAAACTACCCTCTTACGGCCTTTCGGAGAGGCTCTGTACATGGATCGCCAGTTTTCTTGGTGGACGTAGTATCAAAGCAGTAGTTGATGGCTCTTGTTCTGATGCTATGCCGATCAATGCTGGTGTTCCACAGGGTTCGGTGCTGTCGCCCACGCTATTCATTCTGCATATAAATGATATGCTGAAAATCAGCAACATTCATTGCTATGCGGATGATAGCACGGGTGACACACTATATACTGGTCGTGTCGGTGCCCCTCCCGCAGAGGTGGAGGAAAATAGAAACAGTCTTGTGTCTAGGATTGAGGATTCCCTTGAGCAAGTATCTGAGTGGGGAAATCGCAACCTAGTTCGTTTTAACGCCTCCAAGACACAAGTTTGCGTATTTACGGCAAAAAAGTCACCCTTTGCCGTGTCACCGCTTTTTCAGGGCATTCCTCTTAAATTTTCGAAGAGCCTTGGAATTTTGGGTGTCGAAATTTCTAGCGAGGTCCAGTTTCGGAGTCACCTAGAGGCAAAGTCCAAATTAGCCTCAAAAAAGCTTGGTGTGCTGAATAGATCAAAGCAATACTTCACGTCCCGTCAACGACTTTTACTTTACAAAGCACAGGTCAGACCCCACGTGGAGTATTGCTCTCACCTATGGAACGGTGCACCTAAGTACCAGTTACAGCCTTTAGACTCCTTACAGCGAAGAGCCGCTAGAATTATCGACGATTCCAAGCTCTCCAGTCGTCTCGACCCACTTTGCCTTCGCAGAGACATTGGGTCACTGTGCATCTTTTACCGCATATATAATGGGGAATGTTCTGAGGAGTTGTTTGATCTGTTGCCGGCATCGCTATTTTATCACCGCTCATCCCGTCACCGTGATAAAGCCCATCCTCACATTTTGCAGGCCTGGAGTTCCCACACATCACGCTTTTCGCGCTCTTTCTTACCGCGAACCTGCAAAATGTGGAACGACCTTCCTCCATGGGTGTTTCCACAGACATACAATTTGACCTCCTTCAAAAAGGGTATTTATAAACTCTTTAAGGGTCGGCAACGTACCGACAACACTCCTGGTGTTGCAGGTGTCAATAGGCGACGGTAACTGCTTTCCATCAGGTAGGCCGTCCGCTTGTTTGCCGCTCATCGCATAAAAAAAAAAAAAAAAAAAAAAAAAAAAATTTAGGTTTTATTCATGTAGCTTGAAATATTGCATAAATAATAGCGATCATTGCACATACAATAGACACTAGCGCCGTGTATGCGTTACTCATTACTGTGTACTAACGTAAATCCTACATGAAACACTTTTCAATATATTATTTGAGTTCCTTACCTAGAATGATGCATAAGAGGTTATGTTACTTATTAACTCTGTATAATATTTGTCATCATTAACATCATCATCATCCTTTTCATCATCATCATCATATCAGCCGTTGGAAGTCACGAGCACAGTTTCTTGGTTTCACACACTACCAGTCCTCTGGATCTGACTACCCTTAGCCGGCTCATACGGCAACCACGGGTATCTCTACCCGTGGGTAGGGTATTTTATGGGTATTTTATAGCCGATGGGGGTACCGGCTATAGGTAATAATATTTCACTGAAATTGCGAAAAAACATCACATCATTTGGTTAAGGTCAAGGAACCTTCTCCAGAAACAGTTACATACTTAATATGATATTTACTTACTTACCTAACACCTGTAATAATAATTATAAATTATAATCATTAAAAAAACGTAATTCAAAATTGAATCATCATTTCCCAGTTAAAATATCTAACCCTCAAGCGAGAGAGCGGGGGTCCGAGAGGCTATATTTTATTTAAGGCGAATGACTGGCCAATATCCTTCGGTCAGTTGGGATAAAACGCCTCAGGTAGCTTCATTAATTGACTATTAAACACGTATCGGCACAAAAAGGCATATAACTAAAACAATGAACTTCAAAAAACTTGATAACTCAATTTGGGCCGAGATGAAGAAAAAGAATGGGATGGAGCAGCAATCAAAAACAATTATTATTATAAGATAGGTACGATTAAATTGATAAGTAAGTGATTTCAGAAAGCTTGCCATAACTCTTAAAGAACAAACACTTTAAAATGCGTACTTAATTACATTTATTAATTGTTTTCATTCGAGCTTGCCTGATTATAAATTCGTCCCAAAAGTTTTAATGAAGTACCGGTACCTACCCATGTAGTAAGATATTTGGTAATGTATGATAGGCAGGCAGTGTACAAAGTTAATTCAAATGGGTGGAGTGAATCCAACGAAACAACGTGATTAATGAATCAATGAAGTAGGCGGCCCTTCGCAGAACCGGTAAAAATTCCTCCCAACCATTGTTGAATAATTGATATTCATATTATTGAAACCAAAGACGGAATGAATACTCCTTTTCTTTAGCTTTGTATAGTTGTCAGTATTAAGTATTAACTAAACACAGCGCATGTGAGAGCCGTGTAGTGATATTTTTTTAAATTTTTACGTTTGTGTAAAAAATTATACTTAACGAAAAGCTTGGTGTAATATGGAGTCTCTACGGATTTCTTCTACATCATGGACGTCATTGGCGGCATCGTTTGTTAAAAGATGCAACCTGAATAATAATAGCGTATTTTTAATAACACGACGTGTTTGGCTCTGTGGATTGATTAGAATGATTAAAAATTTCCGGGAAAGCTTTTGGAGACAGATTGCATTTTTTTTATGAAACAAAAAAGCAACATAAGTCCTACTTTCTCCTACTAAGATTTTGCAGATGGATGGATGTTAGTTAGTCTTTCAAACCAAAACTACTAAACCGATTGAGCTGAAATTAGGTATAGAGACCCTGGATTGTGTTATTCCTACAAAAGACTACTAGTGGGTGAAACCACGGTGCACATCTAGTAGTAGTTATATGATATGAGTAAGTGACTCTTTCTTACTTAATTTAGAGATCGTGGTAGTCAAAGTAAAGCGAGATACAGCACTAAAATACATTTAAAAAGAACATGCATTAAAAATTATGGTGTTTTAGTTTTTTGTTTGTTATTTTCCGTATTATTGTGGTACCCGTAAAGAGTAAAGACTTATTATTCATTAATTAATTAATAATACTTAATAAAAATATTTCTTTTTGTAAGTGGTCAATTATTGACCACTAAAATATTACAATTATATATTATTTTAGACATAACAAAAAACCATAGCGCACAGCAAAATTAAAAGTTTTTATAACGGAAGGTTACCCTTTACTTTTTAAATCTAACCGTAGCTAATCAACAAGGCCATTAATGATCGGAGATAAATCAGTAGTTTAGTAGTTAATAGCGTTTAGGGCGGCGCCCTTTTAAGGGTGTAACTATGTGATTTTAAGGGTGCATCGTCACGATGTTCTTAAGATGTTGGTACCAATATTTTGTAAAGCGTTTAAGCGACGATGTACGTAAAATATATTTTTTAAACTAAACTTATCAGACTACGAGTATATAAAATTCTACAGACTATGTCTATGGGATTTTTGTATTATTCTTTGGATGGCATAGCCGTAGTAACCTTAATTGTATTTTTAGGGTTACGTACCTCAATAGGAAAAAAGAACCCTTATAGGATCATCTTGTTGTCTCTCCGTCCGTCAGTCCGTCTGTCAAGTCTGTTAGAACTCTGTGTATGGCGTGTTACCGAGTTGAAAGTCATATCAAATACGATTGTCATACATTCTACATTCTACGGGCCCTTGATTCTGAAAAAAAAAAACGAAATTCCAAGTCAACGCAATCGAAAGATACGGCAGTTTCACCCCATATTGTATACGTGGCGCGGGGGAATCGAAACCTATAGAATACTTCCCGTTTACCCTTAGAATCTTGAAACTTGACAAGAAGCAAGATCATAGAGCCCAAGTAACGGGAAAATTCCGAGAATCGTAAGATTGTATTTATTTATTAACAAAATAAATACGTATTTCTGTAGGCTCGTAGGATGTTACTAGAAGCATCTGCGCTAGTTCAGTCGTTTCAAGTCATGGCTTCAGCAGTTACCGAATGTAATAAAATTACTATAAATTATATTACTACGTGCCGTGGAGTTACCGGCTTTAGAATAGTACCCCACCCTCTCTACTCGTGGTTGCCGTAAGAGCCTGCTAAGGGTTAACAGATCCAGAGGACGGGCAGCAGCGTCCTCTGCAAAAAACCATCGAACTGCGCTCGACAACCCGCCTGCCAAGCGTGTCGAGTATTGGCAAAACCCCCTTTATAGGGGAGGCCTATGTACAGTAGTGGATTACCAAGGGCTGAGATGATGATGATGATATTACTATAAATTATGATTTTATCTACGTATGGAACCCTCAACTAGGCACACTTAACCACCTGGATAAGTGTGTTTAAAATTAAGGCCTTAATTCAAATTAAGGCCCTTATCCTGACCTAATACTGTAGGGGTTAAACCTTTTAAAGTTTATCCAAGTTATGTTAAGACAAGTCAAAAATTTAAGGTCCTATTTCGTGGTTTAAAATACCTAAATACTTATTATGCCGGTACCTACATATTTGTGAAAACTGGAAAGAAATTAATAATATAATATTGAGATGCAGCGATAATAATTATAAAATTGATGCTTCACCTTAAATAAAGACTTAAAATGGCCGGTGCTGAGCCGAAGGGTCAACGAGGAACGCTTTAATATTTTGATTTATTTGTAACAACCCGCCCTTTGTCATTTAGAGGGTGTTGCTGATTAAAACGGAGTTTCAAAGAAATCATCATTTAAACGATTTGTTATGATATTATCCCATTCTTTCGAGTGTTGATTAATACTTATAAATATTAGGTAGTAATAAAATTTACCTCATTGAATGACTTTCTTTAAAAAGGAGAGAGAATATTGTTTTCCCTAGATGTAGCTTTCGAAACTTCCATTTCTACATACTCATGTTCTTTTTGTGAGGTCCTTGCTATATCCTCCGTCTACTTACAATTATCGACCGAGCGAAGCGAGGTCTTAGAGTCGACAAGTGGGAAAAGCCTGCGCTTGTACCAGCTTAAGGGTTGACCTCTGGCATGTAAGTTTGATCGACGATAAATTGAGAACTGTTGATCCGATCTTGATGAAACGTTGCAGACATGTAGTTTAGAATAATAGAATTTTTACTTGAGATAATGAGCAAAATCGGCCGAGGGGTTCCAGATATATAAGAGTTACGAGGTAATTATGAAAGATCTGACGATAATTTCGAAACCGTTAGTCCGTTTTTTTTTTTTCAAAACTATGCACATACTTTAGACTTACATAAAAATATCAGCCAAAGTTTGTATGTATGTATGTTTGTCTCACGATAACTCGAAAACTGATGATCCGTTCTTGATGAAACTTTGCAGGCAGGTACTATAAAACAAAAGAATTTTCAAGTTCCAACATGAGCTAAATCGGTCATGGGGTTCTAGAGTTATAGGGATTACAAGATTTTCAATCTTTTTTGATCATTACTAAGAATCCGGAGAGAAGATCACTCACTACTGAAATTCGAGGCGAGTGCAAAACCCGGGCCGAATATTGCTATCTCTGTTTACGAGCTAATCAGGTGCCTGATGGTAAGCATCATGATTGCCCATATCAGACACAGTGCCACCCAGTGTCTTAAAATTTAAAATCCGGCGCGGCACTGCACTACGCCTGTCACCCTGAGATATGAGTTGATGAATCTCGTCCTGCCCAGTAATTTCGCTGGTAACATTGCCCTTTATACCGGAACACAGTAATTTTTGCACATTATTGCTTGGCAGATGAATAACTGGCAAAGGTGTGGTACTTCCCCAGGCAGCCTCCTTCAAAAGAGGCCTACCACTACAACTACACTAAACTTACTGACTAAAGTAAGAGCGTGAAAGGCGGGGCCTAGTACACACCTGCGTAGTAACTATTATCTTATCTGTGTCTGCCTGCGGGTGACTATATAATAGTCCATCAAATCTAAAAAGTCTCGTTTGACAGATTTGGTTTTGTCTTGTTTGAAGGTTTTGAATTTAAATTTGGTGATTAAAAATATTGTACATCTCGGAATAAATTTCGTAATTCCATGATTTTACGGCAAGGGTTATTGAAGTTGTGTGAGTTACGCCTATGCATAATTATTAAAAGTATAATAGTATGAAACGTGAACCGGCAAGCGCAGCGTAGGACGTCCACCCACAAGGTGGACAGACGATCTGATAAAGGCGGCAGGAACACGATGGAGGCGGGCCGCTTGCGACCGGACTGAATGGAAATCTATGGGGGAGGCCTATGTTCAGCAGTGGACGTCCTGTGGCTGAGATGATGATGATGATGATGAGTATGAAACGTCAAACTACTTCTTAGATTTGATGGGCTATATTTTTATAGCTTTATGAGTAAGTATCTACTATTGATTGGCCCCTTTACTTGGATCCACAGCTCGAATACACAAGACCAGGAGTTTCTTCACAGAAGTGATAGACCTCACTCATCAAGATCTTTATTTCGGATTACACCTGTCAAACTAAAAAAAGGCTTTATCTAGGAAACTACTCATCTTAGACCAGTAGTTAGGTAACAGAAGTGATAGATCTCATCAAAATCTTTATTTCGGATTACACTTGTCAAACTAAAAACGGCTTTATCTCGGACACTACTCATCTTAGACCAAAAGTTTTATTACAGAAGTGATAGATCTCATCAAGATCAATATTTTAAATTTTTTAGACAAAGCGGTCTACTCGCATGTTCTACAATACAAATAAGGAAAGAAAAATCCCGCCCGTGGGTGAAATTTTTCTTTCCTTATTTGTATTGTGTCATCAAGATCATTAATTTAGATGCCAGCTGTCAAAATAAAAATGACTTTATCTCAGAAAATACTCATCTTAGACACTGGTTAACTAACTACTGACTTTCTTTACAGAAGTGATAGATCTTATCAAAATCTTTGTTTCAGATGAGAGCTGTCAAATTTTAAAATGTCAATATCTCGGATGAGTAGTTATACTCATCCTAGACTAGGAGTTTCTTCACAGATGTGATAGATTGGAAACTATTCATTTTCGACCAGTACCTTCTTTACAGAAGTGAATCTCATCAAGATCTTAATTTCGGAATAGAATAGAATAGAATTCATTTATTTCATAAGTTTCGGGTACAATAGGTCATACTTAAAACTATTTTAGTCCAACCTCCACCTGCCTATTCTAGCGTATGAAATTAAATATAATTATTTATAGGTACTAGGTACATTATTTATCTGTGTTCTTATATTCTATACAATATCGTGCCATATTCTGAATAATAATTTAAATTTTAATTGGTCATAATATAATTATTTATTGTTTACAATTTATAATCAAAAAATTCATTTTTGTAGTGGTAGGCCTCTTTAGCAGGGGGCCGCCTGGGGAAGTACCACACCTTTGCCAGTTATTCATCCGCCAAGCAGTAATGTGCAAACATTACGGTGTTCCGGTATGAAGGGCAATGTTACCAGCGAAATTACTGGGCATGATGAGATTCAACAACTCATATCTCAGGGTGACAGGCGCAGTGCAATGCCGCGCAGAATTTGAATTTTAAAACACTGGGTGGCACTGTGTCTGATATGGGTAATCATGATGCTTACCATCAGGCACCTGATTTGCTCGTCTTGTCACTCACTATCATAAAAAAAAAAAAAAAAAAAAAAAAATTCATTTAGGCTATAGAAACATTTTTCCGTCAACCACTTCTTCAGATTTCGTTTAAATTGTGTTAATGTCATTTAATGTCATAGTCTTAAATCTATCTGGAATTTTATTAAATATTAATGCTCATAATATAACAATTGTAATTCGGATGATAGCTATCTAAGGAAAAAAGGCGTTATCTCGGTAACTAATCATCCTAGACCAGGAGTTTTAAACAAGGCATAACCAAAACTGTCAAACTGTACTTCTTATATTTGATGGACTACAGTAAAAGGCAGGCTTTTACGAATATTAAAGTTAAAATTGTCATATTTTATCATTAAAATCTCAGTAGCGAGGTCTCAGTTCGCGGCGAACTACTAGTAATAAAACTGTGCAAAGATGGAACTAACTTCTTTCTTAAAGACTAACTATCAAAATGCCCTAGCGCATAGATGCTAGCGCCATCGCTTCGACAACATTCATAAAGAAGTATAATGCCATCAGATCTACGACAAAAAATCATTTAAAAATATGAAATAATTTCCTCATACCACGGCTGCCTTTTCCCGGTGGACAGTAAAACGCGGTGTAACAAAACCACGTTGTGTTTGATGGAGTATTGTTTCGAATTCCATCACGCGTCCACTCGAGCCACTACTAGGGTCACAGAGGCAGGGTTAAGGCCACCGAGAGACTCTGTACTTTACACCTTAAGTAGCTCAGATTCGAGGCTCGAGGTTGTGTGAAGTTGAGATGTGACAGGGATGTACGTAGGTCTTAGTATAGGATAACTGATAGTTTGGTAATCATTTAGCGTCCTTTTATAGAAATCACGCTGTTTCCCGTGATTTCACCCGCGTAGTCATTTTTTCCGTGGGAATATAGGAATAAAAAGTACTCTATGTATTATTCCAGGGTCTATGCTATTGACATATCGAATTTCAGCTTAATTGGTTCTGTAGTTTTAGCGTGACAACGGAACAAACATACATACAATAAAACACCGCTAGATGCGCTGGAGTAGAGTTAGAACTCTACGCGCTTGCGTTAACAGGAAAGAGGACTTCTTAGCAGTTTGACACAATCCTATGGAAAATTTACTAAATCGATGTTTTGTATTCACCTCTTTTCTCCAAATACAGTAAAACCATTTGATATATTTATAGCCTGATATTTTAAAGATGAAGTAAAGTATCATTTTATTTTTGTCTATATTCAATCCAATCACACGAGCAAAACTGGGATTTTTGGAAGTTCACTATGAAAAAACCAAGGGTTTATAAGAAAAAATAAAATGAAAGGGACATATTATGTTACTTCACTTTAAAAATTACACGATATAAATTTATAGAATGGGTTTATTATATTCGGAGGTAAACAGGGGAATACAAAACATCGATTTGATAAATATTTTATAGGATTGTGTCAATTTCCTAGAAGTCCGCGTACGCTCTTAACGCGTTTGTTCTGTTGTTACTCGGCCACAAAGTAAGTTCGCCACAAAAAAAAAAGGGTTGATTCGCCACAGTCCTATGTTACATCGCTACACATTTTTTCAACTACTGTTATTTTGCCACAGTTTCTTTTTCTATACAGACAGCAGAAAAATTAAACTATAAATAGAATAAAATTACGTAAATAAAAAAGTGAGTGATTATAATTAGTAGGATTGTATCTATACCATCGTGTAGAACATGTTCCATTCTGAAATCTCGAAAAATCAGCTGCACTTATTCCAAAATGCTCCTACACCTAGAACGACATGTATGGAACATCTAGTGTAAGCAATTCAAGATCATTTTATTGGGAAGCTATGTTTTCAGGGTTGGCTCCATAGAGAATGTTGTAGTAAACCTTACGTAGATCTATCTATTCGAGGCTGCGTGATGAGACGTGTTGAGGATGCACGTAGGTCCTTATAATAAAGCTATTATACCTACTTGTAAGATCCTATAAGAGCTAGGATTCTGTTTAAAGAGCAATGTTCTCCATCATTTGGAAAAAAAAAAATATAGAATTTGGAAGTCGTGAAAAAAAAAAGTCATAATATAACATACATTCACGCCTTTTTCCCGAAGGGGTAGGCAGAGGTGTACCCAGGACTCAGTCCCATAGTAGATACACCCACATTACGCCAGTATGTTATTGGTCCCATGTAATAGGGGGCGAGCCTATTGCCATCTACCGGGCACAGTTCCAGACTCCAGGCAGTTATTGAGATAATTCCTAATGGAAAAATCCAATTATTTAACACTATGCCTGACCTGGGGATCGAACCCGGGACCTCTTGATTGGCAGTCAAGCCTGCGCCCACTACGCCACCGAAAAGAAAAAAGTCAGTTGCATCAAAATAATGAAAAAAAAAAGCGTGGCGAGTATTGGCAACAACCTCCCTTATGGGGGAGGCCTATGTTCAGCAGTGGACTTCCAACAGCTGGATGATGCACAAAGTAGGTATCTAACGTCTTAAGGTAGGTAATGCGTTTCTCGTATACAATATACAAAAAAAACTACAATACTACGATATAAAAAATAGAAAATAAGGCGGTACGATACAGCCGAATAGTACCCCACCCTCTCTACGCTAAGGGTTATGAGATCCAGGCGACGGGCAGCAGCGTCCTTTGCGTAAAACTGCATTGAACTGCGCCGACAACCCTTATTATGCCAAGCCTGGCGAGTATTGGCAAACCTCCCCTAATGGGCGAGGCCTTTGTCCAGCAGTGAACTTCCTACGGCTGAGATGATGATGTTACTTATTTATTTTTATAAAAAATATTGTATAGCTTAGGACTTACGTAAGTGTACCTTTAATACAGTATATCGCAGCAAATTAGTTTCAAAGCACATAGTGTATTATTTATTATTTATCATCTCAGCTTTCACACAGGAACAATACTCAAGCTAGTAAAACCAAGGGGCACAAAACTAGTATCCATTATAAAGGTAATATTATCTATATAATCTCCCAAATACAAGGTTCCGGCTCTTGATAGACAGTAAGACATTTAATACCTACCTAAGACCAATTAATCACATTTAAATGTTCAACAATTTAAATCAATATAGCTTTTTTCACACCAAAATATCTAATAAATATTTATTATTGAGGTGATATCTTCGCGGATGAGGTAAAGATCCCTTTGTTATGTTTTTTTTTTCATGTTTTTTTCCTAAATCCGGCATCAGAAGTTCGGAATGTTATTATGTTAAGCATTGGCGCCAGCGCACGACCTTGCATAAGGAACAATAATTTTCATTTTTATTGTTAATGGGTTGACGTAAATGAAAATTATCAATAAATTGCCGTTTTTGTGGGTATTTCTGCTTTTTTGGTATAATAATAATTCGTTTTCGCATCATATCAATAAATCCTTTTAGGCTGGTTCGCGTCATTTGGTGGATTGAAAGCTTTTTTAAGTTTCACTACAAGGGGCACACTGAAAGTTTTTAGAATAGGTCAGTAAAAAAAGCAGCCGATGAAATATTTATTTTAATTTCGAATTAGGAACTCATGGGGCTAACTAAAAGTTTTTAGAATAGGTCAGTGAGAAAAGCAGCCGATGAAATATTTATTTTAATTTCGAATTAGGAACTAATGGGGCACACTAAAAGTTTTTAGAATAGGTCAGTGAGAAAAGCAGCCGATGAAATATTTATTTCAATTTCGAATTAGGAACTCATGGGGCACACTAAAAGTTTTTAGAATAGGTCAGTAAGAAAAGCAGCCGATGAAATATTTATTTTAATTTCGAATTAGGAACTCATGGGGCACACTAAAAGTTTTTAGAATAGGTCAGTAAGAAAAGCAGCCGATGAAATATTTATTTTAATTTCGAGTTAGGAACTCATTGGAATCTGTAATGTTTAACATTTCAGTATTATGTCATCTGTTTTAACAAATAAATTGGCAGCAATTCAAAAGTGTCTGTCGAGCGTCAAAACGGACTATTTTGATCAGTCCAATGCATTTTGATGCACGACAGACACTTTTTAAATTACTGCCAATTTGTTAAAACAAAAGACACATATGAATGAACTTAATACACCTACACTTTACTCATTTCTTACAGTTTCCCAATGATTTCCTAATTCAAAATTAAAATATTTTTTTCATCTGCTGCTTCTCTTACTGGCCTATTATTTAAACTTTCAGTGTTACCCACGCCACCTATACTATTAACCCTGCAACGGTCGCACATCAAAAAGTTTAGGTGAAGTGGTCGCGTGGACTAGGTACATACGTTTTTTTTTTTTTTTTTTTTTTATGATAGTGAGTAACAAGACGAGCAAATCATGTGCCTGATGGTAAGCATCATGATTGCCCATATCAGACACAGTGCCCCCCAGTGTTTTAAAATTTATAATTCTGCGTGGCACTGCACTGCGCCTGTCACCCTGAGATATGAGTTGGTGAATCTCATCATGCCCAGTAATTTCGCTGGAAACATTGCCCTTCATACCGGAACACAGTAATGTTTGCACATTACTGCTTGGCGGATGAATAACTGGCAAAGGTGTGGTACTTCCCCAGGCGGCCCCCTGCAAAAGAGGCCTACCACTACAACTAATCATAAATCATTTTGTAAAATTCTATTATTTTTTTTTGCTTCAAATGTCTTCATTGAGGCTTTCTATATTAGAAATAATAAGCAAAACGTAAACAATTATTGTGTACTACCAGTTGGAACTTGATATAGCGTCGAAACTGCAGTCTTATCATTAGTTTCAAACAGCCACGCCTGAATCTGTGCAGCTTCAGAAATTAGTTATGCTTGGTTTATCAAAAAAAAAATAAATAAAAAAAACATTATTTTATTAAAAAACCTAGAAAAGTTTTAAAGGAAAAAATATTTACGTATGTGCCTAATTGGTTTCACGGCATACATTATTGCACTATGCCCTATCAGTGGGACGGCTTGGCGGGGCAGGGTGGAACAATCCCAGTTGTAGTTCGCTGACTAAGTGGATCTCATAACTCCTACGAGAAGACTGAGTGTGACGCGTCGCTCGCATTACACTGAGTGTATTCTTTACACATCTCATTAAAAGTACATGGATACATAAAAAAAATTACACTGAGATTTTGGCGAGGTAGCCCGCGCGACCATTGCACGGTTAAAACATTAAAGCCAATGACAAGACGCCTTTCCTGCTTTCAGTTAGGTCGTGGGCAGCCGACGATGAGCCTTATTACCAAAACTTCAACTAGCTATAATATTAATATAAATGAAATTAATAAGTACTTACTTGTATGTAATTAAAAAATTGCATACACTTATCACACGCGAGTAAAACTAAGTTTTTTTTCTTCAAGTTTTAAAGTGTTTTTTTAAATATAACAATGGGTGGATAATTAATAAATTATATAATAATAATTTAACAGCATTTTGTATTCAACACCTAGGTTTCGATATTTGGCATGCTAACCCTCTTTTAGGGCGGTGTGGTCGGTTACCGACAAAGCCCTCTAAAATAAACTAAAAAAAACCTTCTTTTCTCTTCTTTTCAGTACCTGAGTCATTATATAAAAAAGATTGCATTTTGTCTAAAGGGGAATTCGTCTGTAGAATGTATGACACTCAACTGTCCTCTCAACGGTAACATTTTAATTTAAGATTAAATAGCGCCCTCTAGTAATTTTATAGTTAACTACGACCACGACTTACTTGATGCAGGAAATTACTAGAACAAATGAAGCGGATGACATCGGAACCCAGTTTATTTTGTTTCATAGTTCACCATTGTTTATTTTGTTACGTAGTATTGAACATAGGTGGCGCTTTTATTAATAGTTACATAATATTTTTTATTATGAGATGATGTCGCTTTTAAAATAAATGTTAATTCATTATGAGGTACTTATTATTACATAACATTAGTGGTGTTTGAATACAAAAAAAAAATATTATTCTTTAGTAGAAGAAATAATTATAATAATACGAGTAGGTTCATCATATTATGTTTATTAAATAGTATTTTTTATGCATATTATTATTCTAATAATAATAAAATAATAAAATGATTATAAAGTACATAGGTACATAAGTCTATTATAAAGTAAATTAATTCCTTATTTAGGTAAGTTATACATAATTTATTTAAATTATTTAGGTTCATAGTAGAAACTGTAAATTCCGTTGCAATGAAAATGTTTATTTTTGTATCAGATATTGTCCTTATATAAAAATATTAATGTATTAAAGAAATAAAAACAATGCAAAAGGTATGCCCCGGGTGAGGATCGAACTCACGACCTTAAGATTATGAGACTTACGCGCTGCCTACTGCGCTACCGAGGCTATGACGATATTGTTATAATTTACTGTTACATAAAACCATTTTTCTTAAATTATCTGAAAATATGTTTTAGTATTATTTTCACACTGGTCTGTATGGAGACCAACCAAGGTGCATAATGATGACTGACTTATCAACGCCCAGCCCTAACCCTTGGACTTACAGAGCTGAATTTCACATAGTTTTCAATTATGGTGTAGACAAGGAATAAACCAAATATTTCCAAAATTCTCATGTGAACGAAGTTGAACTTAGCATAGCACCTAGAGGTATCTAACATAATAAATATACCTACTATATAAGGTTTATCATAATGTATCTATAGTAGGAATGTTCTTATGCTTATAATTCTGATGTGAGGGATAGTTTTTGGAGTCGGTAAAGGATCTGCAATCTAATGAAAATATTACAAGTTCGCCAACGGACTAGCCACCGTCCACTGTCCATGACTGTCCCTTGGCTATTACGGGTAAACTGGCACATAGAAAACTATAGAGTATCTAGTTATCTAGAAAGTAATCTCTACTATCAGTAGGTGCCTACATATAGGTAATTTTTTTTGCTTATTTAGGCAAGGCTACTTACTTACTTCTAACCTTATAAGTACCTCTATTGTACACTTATATTATGGCAAAAACGGGACTTGTTACGCTAAAACATAAGTAGGCAAGTTGGCAAAATTTTGAGACTTATTTATAATGTAAAAAAATATACTGTACTGTAAAATAGGTGCTACTTAATACTATGAAAACCATATTTCAGTTATAGCAATGGTTTAATTTTAAATGCTAATTACTGCATTTTTATTGGTTTCCCTTTGAATTTGACGCCAAAACACTCGTCAAAGCGGTGAGAGTTTAATGATACAGGTCGCGTCACGGTTTAATAGCGCTCGGAAATAGTGGATGGGGGCTTTGTGCAGGTGTATTGGTCTAAAAAGTCTTAACAGATCTAAAAATCGATTACTGCGCATTCAAGGTTAGCGCTATTAAACCGTGACGCAACCTGTAACATCACATCCGATAGTAGGTAGGTACTAACTTAGAAGTTATAATAAAATCTATTTAATAATAAGGCTATCTAATATTGTCATATCCCTACATAATAATATCTAGGGATACATAATATGTTCATATAAATGAACACTGACTACCAATATCGATCCTAAACTTTCATAAAACTAGTTGTACGTACTTCAGTAGTTCATCAATGTTTAAAATTCATAATAATAATTAGATAATAACCATATATTATTATTATTATTATAAGACCATAATAAAATTAGTAAATTAGGTACTTAGGACCTAATTATGAATTGTAAGCGGCACTTTAGTATTGAGATAAATGGACTAGACGAGAGTACTACAAACGTTGCCATAATTGTCTGTAAATAAGTCCGCTCCATACTTTTCTATGTCCTATGTAGGTACAACAGTTCCTATATTAAGTATATTATTTTAGTTCCTGATTGAGTTGAGATCGAGTTATAGCTTGGCCACAGTTTAACTTTGTGACTGCGTCGGTGGCATAGAGGGCGCATTCTCGACTGCCAATCAAGAGGTTCCGGGTTCAATCCCCAGGTCAGGCAGTGTTTAAATATTGGATTTTTCCATTAGGAATTATCTCAATAATTGCCTGGAGTCTGGAACTGTGCCCGGTAAGTGCAATAGGCTCGCCCCCTATTACATGGGACCAATAACATACTGGCGAAATGTGGGTATATCTACTATGGGACTGAGTCCTGGGTACATCCTGCATACCCCTTCGGGAAAAAGGCGTGAATGTATGTATAAATTGTAAGCGGCACTTTAGTATTGAGATAAATGGACTAGACAAGGGTAACTACATACGTTGCCATAATTTTCTGTAAATAAGTCCGCTCCATACTTTGCTATGTCCTATGTAGGTACAACAGTTCTTATATTAAGTATATTATTTCAGTTCCTGATTGAGTTGAGATCGAGTTATAGCTTGGCCACAGTTTAACTTTGTGGCGAGGTTAATTCCTTCTCTGTCTCGCGAAAATTTATCATTTCGGTAACCAATTTGGTTACCGAAATGATGAACATAGTTAGATACTAACAGGTGTGACAGACTAACCTAGATCTGTTGCTAAAATAATCATTCCGGCGAAAAGAAATTATTTTCCCTAAAATACCCTCTGACAACAAAATTGATGTAAAAATACCTCCACCCCATAACATCGACGTGACAACTTAAATCCTTTCAACAAACTTTACGCAGGAAACTTCCAACATCGACACCTAAAATCTCATCATTTTCTAATAAATCTCTCCCTAGAGTTATGAATTTTACGCCGTTTTTAGCCTCGTTTTAACCCTTCCAGCTGAATATTTAAAAAGTCATTGCGAACGCTTTAATTGGGCAATCTTGTTTGGATTAAATTATCAAGACACCTAGTTAAGGCACCTCCGTACTTAATGAATTCATCATGAAGGCTTCGTGGTTTAAACGGAACTCTGTCGTTTACGGATTTGACTGTACTTTTTGTAGGCTTACGAAATTAGGGAGTTTAATTAGTCGTTCCAATTTGGTTGGGTGCTTTGAGTGTGTATACATTGATTTAAAGAAAAGGGGAGATGAGATACTGGCTTCTAGAAAATGGAAAGCTCAAATTAGGTCCCATTAGGTACACGTACGTCAGTAAAGTTAATTGTTGTCTCGGTCGCACTTCGGTCTTAGGTACGTCTTTCTATCTTTGTTGTTTCAAATTGCACGTGCCAGTTGTTTAGTAAGCTCTGGGAGAACGTACCCTATCTCCCCTTTTCTTTAAATCAATGTGTGTATAGCCTTTATATGTTAGAGGTGTACGCATGTGGTGGAGTTTCATGAAAGGTTCCCTAAGGTAGTTTTAACATTCAGAATTCAGGGACTAGATGGCGTTACTAGTTTTTAAATCACCAGGTTTACAGCAGTTATTTTGTATATCTACTTTGCATGATTGATAATACCTACTTTCAATATACATTATTTAAATTAAGTAGATATTTATTATATAACGTATAATAAACATACAGGTATAGATAGATAGATACGAATTCCGTCAACCCTAAGGTAAGGTCCTTTACTAACAAAGCTTTTTTAATTCACGACCTCCCAATTTGTAGGCGAACGTAAAATGTTTATTCTGCCAAAGAGGGGGACATTTAAACTTTTATTTTTTCTCTTTTGACTTAATTTTTTACGGAGATCCTCGGGAGACCGGTGCCGGATTTGAAACACGGCGAAGTTAAAAAAGTTACGGGAGTTTGTTAAAAAGTCACTTTACAATGGGTTACGTAAGGCTGAGTTGAATAATTTTACGGTTCCCTTACGGCATCTGTTCTTTTATTTATTCTGTAGACCAGAGATTAACTACGTCGAGGGTGACATTTAAGATAGTGTGTTATACTTGAAGCAGTTGTTGATTTTTGGGCTACGTCGATCTTACATTGTAATTGAGTTTATTTGATAGAGCTAATAATAATATTTCAAATATACATACATAATGTTTGTTAACTATCGCCATTAATTATAATGAAATATGCAAATGTTCGACTAAAATTGGAACGCGCGTCGCCATTGTTATGCGTATCACTCTAGGTATTCAAATCCTACTAATAGTCCTACGTTAGATTGTGAAGAAGGCTGTTTGTTACTCTTTTACGCCAAAACTATTGAACAGATTGTGCTGAAATTTGGTAATAAGATAGCTTAGTCCCTGGAATAACACGTAGAATACTTTTTGGCTACTTTTTTTTGGGAAATTATGGCAAATAACCAATGACGTTGAATCGCTTCCTTCTACAGACACACAATCCCTGAACAAGCTTCACAAAAAGGTGTCCATCACTGACAATTACGCGCTTTGACATCTACTGAATTTCTATTTGAATTTAAACTCTATTTACCTGATTGTTTTAAAGCCTAATTTGGATTGAACGATTTTTCACCCTATGAAGTTCAATGTTACATTTGACACTAAGCGACGCGGGCGAACATAGGAGCATTGGAGTAGACTTATATGCACTAAAATATTTAGTGATTTAAATATTTAAATTTTTTAAATAAATTAATCACACTTTTACTTTTTAACTTTTATAAATATATATAACAAGAAATAAAATTTAAAAGGGTCAAAAAGTTTTAAAATTAAAATGTATTTATGTTTGTAAAGATAATTAAGTTACATGATAGAATCTCGGTTTAATAGTGAGTACAGGTTCGTGGGCCTGATTTAAGCACGTAGAAAGGGTCTTAGACGATAATATTCTAAATTGTTACGTGATATGATTACTTTTATACTCTTAATAAATAGTCGAAAGTCACAAAAATATTAAAATGTTAACATAAATTGTAAAATTAACGAGGACTATGCAATGTAAACCAATTAGAAACAAAAAGTATAATATTATAATGCACAGTGCGTTATTAAGATAAAAGAAACAAATATTTAATTCAATGTTTAAAATGTTTTCAATCCACTAGGTAATTAATGCCAAACCTTAATTTATGTAAAAAAATATATATTTATGTTCGGATAATATTATGCAAAAATATTTAAAATATAATCGACTTCATAGTTTTCCATTCGAACAAAGCGCTGTTGACCATTTTATTGTGTTTAAAAAATTAAAATAAAATAGAAACACGCAATGTGGATACATAAATTCCTATTTATTGTAAATACATGCCTAAATTATGAAAAGCTATCGCTTTCACGCACGTATCTGTTGTTATTCGGTTAGCTTTTTACCTAACACTGGCATCACGCGGTCGGCCTACGGTTGCCATGCAACTAACCACATAGTACCAGACTATATTTTGGCGGTACCAGACTCGCCGCTTGGAACAGATTTTTGCACGACTGGTTCTCTTTGGTATCCTTACTCTGAGCAAATAACCAATGACGTTGAATCGCTTTCGTCTACAGATCCACAATCCCTGAACTAGCTTCACAAAAAAGTGTCCATCACTGACAATTACGCGCTTTGACATCTACTGACATCTACTGAATTTCTATTATTTGAATTTAAACTCTATTTACCAGATTCTTTTAAAGCCTAATTTGGATTGAACGATTTTTCACCCTATGAAGTTCAATGTTAAATTCAACACTAAGCGACGCGGGCAAACATAGGAGCATTGGAGTAGATTTATATGCACTAAAATATTCAGTGATTTAAATATTTAATTTTTTTTAATAAATTAATCACACTTAATTTACTTTTTAACTTGTATAAATTTAAATTACATGAATTAAAATTTAAAAGGGTCAAAAAGTTTTAAAATTAAAATGTATTTATGTTTGTAAAGATAATCAAGTTATATGATAGAATCTCGGTTTAATAGTGTGTACAGGTTCGTGGGCCTGATTCTAGCACGTAGAAAGGATCTTTGACGATATTATTCTAAATTGATACGTGATATGATTACTTTTATACTCTTAATAAATAGTCGAAAGTCACAAAAATATTAAAATGTTATCATAAATGTAAAATTAACGAGGACCATGCAATGTAAACCAATTAGAAACAAAAAGTATAATATTATAATGCACAGTGCGTTATTGAGATAAAATAAACAAATATTTAATTCAATGTTTAAAATGTTTTCAATCCACTAGGTAATTAATGTCAAACCTTAATTTATGTAAAAAAAATATATTTATGTTCGGATAATATTATCCAAAAATATTTAAAATGTAATCGACTCCATAGTTTTTCATTCGAACAAAGCGCTGTTGTCCATTTTATAGTGTTAAAAAAATTTAAATAAAATAGAAACACGCAATGATGATACATAAATTCCTAAAATTATTGTAAATACATGCCTAAATTATGAAAAGCTATCGCTTTCACGCACGTATCTGTTGTTATTCGGTTAGCTTTTTACCTAACACTGGCATCACGCGGTCGGCCTACGGTTGCCATGCAACTAACTACATAGTACCAGACTATATTGCGGCGGTACCAGACTCGCGGCTTGGAACAGATTTTTGCACGACTGGTTCTCTTTGGTATCCTTACTCTGAGCAAATAACATTATCTATATACTTAGGATCCGGCCTTATACTTAGGACTGCCTCGGTGGCATAGAGGGCGCATGCTCGACTGCCAATCAAGAGGCCCCGGGTTCGATCCGCAGGTCAGGCAGTGTTAAATATTGGATTTTTCCATGAGGAATTATCTCAATTACTGCCTGGAGTCTAGAACTGTGCCCGGTAGATGGCAATAGGCTCGCCCCCTATTACATGGGACCAATAACATACTGGCGAAATGTGGGTGTATCTACTATGGGACTGAGTCCTGGGTACACCTCTGCCTACTCCTTCGGGAAAAAGGCGTGAATGTATGTTATGTTGTTAGGATCCGGCAATAAAGGATTTTTGTATGATAGTGTGTAACAAGATGAGACTCATATTGATTTTTAATGAATGATTGAATTGAATTGAAAAAAAATCTGGTGCCCGATGGTTGGCATCATGATTGCTCATGTCAGACACAGTGCCACCCAGTATTTTAAAATTCTGCGTGGCACTGCACTGCGCCTGCCACCCTGAGATATTAGTTGTTGAAACTTAACAGTAATTTCGCTGGTAACATTGCCTTACAGACCGGAACACAGTAATGTTTGCACATTACTGGTTGGCGGATGAACAACTTGCAAAGGTGTGGTACCTCCCCAGGCGGCCTCCTGCATAAGAGGCCTACCACTATAAAAACGATTAGACCGTGTATGGTTTCTTGGGCCCAGCTTCCTTGGATTCCAAGCATATTTCCTTTGTGGTATTTTTGGTTTTAATTCTACCTTTTTATCACAATTTGCACTTAGTATAGAGGAATTCAATAAAAATTGGTATCTATGCAATAATGCTGTTCAGGTACCTACCTCTAAGAGTAGGCTTTTTTCTATTTCGCCCCTACAGGTCCCTATTAAGGAGTCGCGCGACAATATTTCGCGTGTCTCACATTAAAATTTATCACTAGCGAGCGAGTTTACGCGAAAGCCAGGTGATAAAATAAAATGACAGTTGTTTAGTGCAGTCGCGGGAATATCGCCGGTACACTACCTACGCAGAAATTGAAAGGTATGGGGCGCTCGAGACTTATTTTATTTATGTCACAAAATGGGTTTTGGATTGCCCCTGAGTAAGTGGTAGGGGTATGACAATGGTTAAGTTTTCATGTGGCTCGCAATATATCTTTACACAAATATGATATCTTTATACAGAGCTACAAGATTTAGTCTCTGAACTCTTTTCTATAAGGGAAAATAAGCATCACCAATAGATATGATGTAGGTATGATGTACAAAAGATGAAAAAAAAAACACATAAATCCCCATAACATGTTGCCAAGTATTAATGAATAATGTGCTGTATGACCAATTATATATTTTAGATTTAACTTTATCACCTGTCCTTTGGAACGTAGTCGATTTTCGCTTACGATTGAATGGCCCGCGGTCCATTAAATTTGGTCCATTCAGACGTAGTACCTAATACCACTTATACGTAACTCCCTGTGCATAAAATAAATCATAAAATAACATACATTCACGCCTTTTTCCTGAAGGGGTAGGCAGAAGTGTACCCAGGACTCAGTCCCATAGTAGATACACCCACATTTCGCCAGTATGTTATTGGTCCCATGTAATAGGGGGCGAGCCTATTGCCATCTACTGGGCACAGTTCCAGACTCCAGGCAGTAATTGAGATAATTCCTAATGGAAAAATCCAATATTTAATACTTTGCCTGACCTGGGGATCGAACCCGGGACCTCTTGATTGGTAGTCTAGCAGGCGCCCTCTACGCCACCGAGGCAATCGGTGTAAAATAAATCATCAGAAAATATAAGTAGGGAAATTTCTAATATACTTGCGATCAATGACGGCTCATTGATAATAATTAAGTCCTCGTACCGTATTAAGAATATCATAAAGGGCCCGGGTGCGATTCCCAGGTCAGCCAAAAAGTGATATTGAATTTTTCCGCTAAGACTTTTTTTACTGATAGCCTAGACCCAATATTTTATTGCTTCGATGGAAATACTTAATAAAGGCTCGCCCTTATTAATAGGTAGGAACATGTTACTTTAACACATAACTAGCGAAGTGTGTTTATCATATTATCTAACATATCATCATCATCTCAGCCATAGGACGTCCACTGCTGAACATAAGCCTCCCCCATAGATTTCTATCCAGTCCGGTTCTCATTGTCTTCGAACGCTAAACATAGTGACAAATTATACTCTTCTGTCTTCTGTATACCGTATTACCGTAGCGTGTGGATATGGTCCATGGTACTGTAACCACTGTTCTAACACTAGTGTTAGATACACTAGTGTTAGAACAGTGGTTTAGGCTCGCAATTATGAAATATGGGAGTTTTATACCAAAACTTTAACGCCCTTTTTGGACCCCTTCAGCGTCATCATCATCATCCAACCGTTGGAAGTCCACTGCTGAACATAGCCCCCCCCCATAAGGGGGGTTGTTGCCAATACTCACCACGCGTGGCAGGCGGGTTGGCGAGCGCAGTTTGATGGTTTACTTACGCAGAGGACGCTGCTGCCCGTCCTCTGGCTCTGTTAACCTGGCTCTTACGGCAACCACGGGTAGAGAGGGTGGAGCACTATTCTAAAGCCGGTAACCCCACGGCAACTTGGACCCCTTATTTGGACCCCTTAGAATGTGAATTTTTAAAAATTCTTTTTTAGCACATGTCCAGACAACGAAAACAATCTACATTCCAAGTTTCAAGTCTCTAGGATCAGTGGTTTGGGCTCTGCATTGCATGCAAGTCAGTGAGTCATTTAGGATTTTATAATATATAGTGATATATAATATATACCTTCATATCCATACAATTCAAAACATTTTGCGAGCTCATTTCGAAACCACACAAAATTACCTATTCGGAAGCCTAAAGCACCCATCGAAAGTCCCGAACTAATTTCGTCGCCAGTTCGTCGATAAACGTTAACTTCGACGTTTACGTTCGCCGAGCTATGAAAATTTCACGCAATCACGGCCGCTCGCCAGTTTCATGGTAGTCGGAATCACTCCGAGCGGTGTTAAACAGATGGTTACGAGCTATTTTCAGAATACTACACATTTTATATCTTATTCTGTAGGTTCAGGTAAGTGAAATTGGTTAGACTTTAGCTCTTTGTGTCTGCCTCGGTGGCGTAGTAGGCGCAAGCTCGACTGCCGATCATGAGGTCCCGCGTTCGATCAAACTCAAAACTCAAACAGATTCATTCAAATAGGTCATAATCCGACACTTTTACACGTCAATGAAGATAAACAGTACTGAGTCTACCGTGCGTTCGAAAAGATACCTCTACAAGAAGAACGCACAAGAAACTTGTAGGGCTTCATTTTTTCAACAGATAGTTTCACAATATTTGGTTTGGTTACATTCGTTTTCTTTGACTTTTTACTTTCGTTTCCTCAGGTCAGGCAAAGTGCTAGGATTTTTCTATATAAGATTTTTCCATTAAGAATTATCTCTATGACAGCCTGGAATTTGGAACAGTGCCCGGTAGATGGTAATAGGCTCACCCCCTGGTATCACTACCTGGGAGCAATATAATAATGTGGGTGTACCTATTATGGGAATGAATCCTGGGTACACCTCTGCCTATCCCTTCGGAAAAAGGCGTGATTTTATGTAAAACTCAGTAATAAATATTATGTATTTTTAGGGAAAACTAAACTTGTTTATAAGGTGCCGGGCGGTGGCATTGCAGAAGTTTTCAGGCGTCTTTGTCCTCAAGGAGGCATCTACCAGTCTGTTAACCTAAACAACTTGCAAAATTGTCGATCTTGCCGATCAACCAATCCATTTTGTATGGGAAGTCGAAAAAATATTTTTGTGAGTTTCGCAATTATTTCTTTTGAAACTGGTTCAGTTTGACATTTAAGTTAAGGCGACCGAAGAATTACCCATACAAAAGTAACAGAAATTTGAAATCAGAGCATATTATTTCCAACATTTAATGACGTTATTCGGAATGAGACACTAGTTATCTAGGGTCCTTATTATATTTGAATCCAAAATAGAAGTACTTTGGAACTAAAATATGATAAAAATCCAAAATATTATTATTTTCAAATATAACTCCAAATTATATGTATTTTGGACTTAAATATAATTAGGAACCAATGACGTTGAATCGCTTCCAGAACCTAGACAACTAGTCCGAACTCATTCCGAATAACGTCATTAAATGTTGGAAATATGCTCTGATTTCAAATGATTTTATTCTTATGTTTGTATGAGGAATTCTTCGGCCCCACCTTTTTCGTTATATACGTTATATAACATTTTACGTTATATAACATAAAACTATAATGTATTTGTAGGTATTGACATAACAGCACCAAGGACATTTTATATAAGTACTAAACAATAGGTACAAGTATTATAATATTATGTGCTCTAAGATTTAAGTGTCGGACACAACATAAAAGGGTGGCCAGTGGCTTTACGTACCGTGGATTAGACGGCCATGGCCCTCCATAAAACATAGGGGTTACTTTTATACTCCGTTGCAAATAATAGCGCATAAAACTTCTTGTGAAAAACACTAGTTACAGACATGGTAAGATGAACGCGGATGAGATTGTAGCGCCAGCAAAAAAAAATGTAGGCGGTAATTAAACATTTCCGCTCTATACAGAATCGCATACACATACATACATACATTCACGCCTTTTTCCCGAAGGGGTAGGCAGAGGTGTACCCAGGACTCAGTCCCACAGTAGATACACCCACATTTCGCCAGTATGTTATTGGTCCCATGTAATAGGGGGCGAGCCTATTGCCATCTACCGGGCACAGGTTCCAGACTCCAGGCAGTTATTGACATAATTCCTAATAGAAAAATCCAATATTTAACACTGCCTGACCTGGGGATCGAACCCGGGACCTCATACACAATCGAACATACAGAATCACATACAGAATCGGATGACTGAAAATCATGATCGCAATCAAATACTTAGACGTGCCTCTACTGATATAATCAATGCTATTATTATATATTATACTGGACCCCAGTCTCGAACAAACTATAGGTAAAGGTGTCTTTAGGTGACTGTCTCATTATTATCACACTACGTATAAAGCCACCTTCGCTATGACATCTACAAGTTTGAAGTAGAGTTGTAGAGTAATTATTTTATTTGAATTGATACTTAAAGAAGTAATAATTCAAAAAATTACACTCTATTTACGTAGTAATTTAATATCTTAGTTTAGATAAAAGATTTCTCACCAAAAGCCAGCACTGTACGTAGTAGAGTGTAATAGTGTGATTGTGGAGAGTAATAGTGTGTAGTCAAGTGTAATAATGTGCGTTGATATTTTGGGAAGCATATCTTAGCTACAAGAAATTTTACACAAACCTATGAAAAATTTACCAAATGTAAGTTAATAAAAAAGATTGTTATATAAATCCTTATATTTTTATAGTGAAGTAAACAATGTCCCTGTCATTTTAGTTTGTCTTATGAACTCTCCGTTTTTTCATAGTGAACTTCTTAAAATCCCAGTTTTACTCTCGTGATTAGACGTTCACTACAAAAACATTAAGAGTTTATAAACAAAAACAAAATAAGGACATAATTTAAATATAATAAAGACATATCTTGCCGTGGGGTTACCGGCTTTAGAATAGTACCTCACCCTCTCTCCCCATGGTTGCCGTAAGAGCCGGCTAAGGGCTATAGGATCCAGAGGACGGGCAGCAGCGTCCTCTGCGTAAATCCATCAAACTGCGCTCGCCAACCCGCCTGCCAAGCGTGGCGAGTATTGGCAACAACCCCCCTTATGGGGGAGGCTTATGTTCAGCAGTGGACTTCTAACGGTTGGATGATGAAAGACATATCTTAAAAAATATCAGGCTATAAATTTTATCAAATAGGTTTACCATATTCGGAGGAAACAGGGGAATACAAGACATCGATTTAATCATTTTTTCATAAAATTGTGTCAAACTGCTTCTTTTTCCTATTAAAATGGTATCTCACCTTTCTGGATATATAGTATTTATTATAAGGAGGTAGACGAAATGTATATAAGACCTGATATGCGTAAAGCAGCATGTAAACTTTCATGACTTGACTTACAAAAGTGGATTTCAAGGTTTCTCGTATTTCTAAAAACTTAAAATGATTGATAGAAATGTATCTGCCGTTAGTACCGTGGGTAGTAGGTACCTACTAATTCGGGCTGCAATGGGGTGAAGTAGCGCTTATAAAAATGTCAGGAGTGGATTTACCGGCTCTTATGTGCTGGCCGTATAGCTTTTGTTATTCTCCTTGTTTTATGTCGTTGTATTAATATATTATTATAAGAAGTTCTGGTCTATGAGGTAAATAAAACACAGGGTTACCGGTAATTAATTTAAAAAATATGAATGTTTTTATTTTATTACACAATAAGTCATAAAATAAAATCAATAAACTGTTCTATACGTTTTGACTTGAGATAGACTATTAGTCCGTTTTCTATTGGGAAACAGCATGACATTTTGGAGTACAGCAATGCCAATTGTTACCAATGTTATACACGACCACTTAAGCCCAAATCCAAAACCAAAATAAAATTTTCCCAAAAAAATATTGCATACATATGTATGCCTTAACAATTTATTTCATCTAAATCTAATTGTCCATCCTGTGTATTCCAGAAATCACAAAACTTCGTAATTACACAGTTTATACTTCATAAAAGATTAAATAATTAACAGCAGAAGTGCCTTAACGACAGACAATCGGGGAGGTCGTATCGTTCATCGTAAAACTTCCGACAATCAACTATGAAAATTAAATAAGAAGGGGCGATTTTACATTATTGTTCGACTTTGTTGCCTTGAAGCACATTGTCTTTTTATTGGATTCAATTATTTAAGACGTTTCTCAAAGTTTTCCAAACACCAAACTGGACAAATTTTATTCGTAACAGTTAGTGTTTCTATACATTTCATTCTTCTGTGTGAAAAATTATAAAGAAAAATGGCTTTTCCCAAAATCAGCAAAAGACATCAACCATGCGCATCCCCCGAAATTATATTATCAACGGAACATGTCCAATTTAGGAGTTCAGATATGATCCTTCAAGCGGCCGGCGACCCTTAGCACGGAGTGTCATCTCGAATATAATATATCGGACCCATACCTCCCCGAGGAACCCCTGTTAATTACAAGTACAAGTCAGGAAACCTTTTAATGTTTTGCCTTTATTAAAATGGTCAGTGTATTTTGGATATACTGATGTAGAGTGTGGAGTTAATTTCTTATTTATTATATTTAGGATACGAGTCCTACCACTGTTTTTAGATCTAGAAAATGGTAGGATAAGTGCCACGATCATGTGTTATATAGGGTTGACACAAAGTATTACATTTTTTACATTTTTTATTCACCAAAATAAAAGTCCTGGCCGAAAAGTTACAATGACTGCCTTGACACTACATAATTTAATTTTTGTTCTTCGTTGACTTGTCAAGCTGTTCTGCGCTTGAACTTACAGCCGCTGGGGATATTTCACGTCGTTCCAGTTCGGAAATTAAATTTAAAAAACCCCTCGAATTTTTCCGCCCTCCGAATTATTGCTGGCCGTAAGGACTTTCCTGTGTGTTGATTATTGTGCCAGGGGCCAAGTTATAATTTTGATGGTGGGTTCCAAAAGAAACACACTATAAACTAGTATGTATAAAACACGATCTAGTTGGGAATTTATGCTAATCATTAGCTCATAATGTTTTTTAAAATCACTTGTCGTTTTAAAAATGATCAGAAAGTCACATTAGTATTAATTTTAATTTTTAATTCATAATTTTTATGCTACTGCTGCTGTACAGAATGATTCGGAAATCATAATTTTAAAATTCAAATAAAAATACTATAAGTGAGAAGATGTACAGCATAGTTTTAATAAGATATTTATCTAGCAGTGATTGCCTAATGATTTAAATACAACAGCTTTATTTAACAAGAATGATCTTAGAACAGAGCTAACTCTAGACAGCGTTACCAAAATTAAATATTTAAAAATATCCTAAATCAACTTACCTAATATTCATATACAAAGTCTCCTAAATAATATTTACGGGGTTCGCTTCATAAAAGCTGTAGATGCTTATAGGAGCATAACTGAAAAAAGGTAAGAAGCAGAGGCCACAGGGGGCAGCGCCGAGGCAGTTGTCAAACCTCGTAATATTTTATTAGATAACCAAATAAACCTCGAGTAGACTGCAATTTTTATCCGCAGCTCAAGTATTTCGGTGTATATTCTGAAGTAGATTATCCATGTTAAGAGATTTTTGCTTTTTCCGATACGCTCTTGTTGAAAAATTTTCATAAGGATTTTCAATAGATAGGATCATATCATAAGGATTCGTCTAACTTATTGCAACCTCTTCATATTTCATACCAAAATCTGAGTCATAAAGACGACACTTCACCGTGAAATATAGGTATAATACGCGCACATATCTATTAATATTCATAATACAATTTTCGCAACGAGGTTAATTCACCTAAATATGTAAATTATCATGAGCCGACCACCGTTTATTTCGAGATGTCAGTTTGTAAATATTTCTTTCTCACTCTCGCGGGTAATTTTGAATTAGCGTGCGAATGGGACGGTTGTTTGTGTGTATAATGTGAGGTGGTAGGGAAAATTTTAACGGCGCCTATGAGGGTTGTGAATGTTCAAATAACTTTCAAATATTGTCGCTAGGTGGACGGAAAGTTTAGCTCCTGAGGGAGGCTGTTTGCCAGGTCGTACCCGTCTCTGTGTTTATAAATGAAACGCGTATCATTTCTGAGCAGCTTACAGCGTGCGACATCCCTACTACATAACATGACACAGAGTAGAAAATTTCCTCTCATGAATGCAATATTCTGGGTAGATAACAAGCTTTTTGGTCAGTATAATCTAGTATGTGACTATTAGCTAAAGTAAGGGGTTTGCATACTCCGTACTTACTCGTAGTATGAATGTGTTTTCTACATGGTAATGTCATTCGGGCGAGTGAAGTTCGAGTCATTCTAATAATGTCGAATTCGAATGTTCTGTGAGTTTCGGACTTTCTGCCAAATAGAGTTCGGTAAAATTAGTTTTTGAAATGAAAGCTTTAGTTGTTTGTTGTTGTTGAGTAAATGGTATTAAAATCATTAATGCGTTGCTTAATGTGCTAAAATGGTGGTATGTAGTTTGTATAAATAACGTTAAGCAGCATGTCAGGATCGTAGCGAGTGGAAAGAAATTATAATCTCTGTCTATCCCATCGGGAAGAATGCATGACTGTATGCATGTTATAATTTAATTACTTGATATTTGTTATTTAATAAAAAAATAAAATAAATAATAAAGTTTAAGTCATCTGATCTTATAATCATCTGATCAATCAAAAATAAATCCAAAAACAGAGCAACAAAATCCCGAGCATCTACCGTAAATGCAGTTAATCCGGAAAATTGCGATTCTTTTGCCGTAAAACATAATTAAAAATTCAATTCGGTAAAAAAACGCAGCGCAAAAAAATGGCGCGAGAAATCCTCGTCATCAATCTGAGGAATTATTTCATTTGCGTATTAAAATTCTCGTTTTGTCGGTCCGTGAATTATTCGACGTCGTGTTAATTACTCTCGCCTTGTTTACTGCACCCAAGTGATTTAGATCTCATAGAGTAGAAAACAAAGAAGGGACTGCACTGACTGCTCTGTTCTTCATATGCCTATTTTACCTATTTCTATGAATTTTAAAACAAAAAAGTTCGTACCCTTGCATTGAGGTTTCACGTTTCACCCACTAAAAGATACCGATAATGTAAATTACATATTATTATTGTTATGTGATTTATATGTTAGGGACATATTTAGAATAGGGTACATCGAGACGAATTGGATCACTGGGTGAATCGGATCAAAAT
Organism: Hemistola chrysoprasaria; assembly: GCA_947063395.1. Taxonomy (NCBI): domain Eukaryota; kingdom Metazoa; phylum Arthropoda; class Insecta; order Lepidoptera; family Geometridae; genus Hemistola; species Hemistola chrysoprasaria. The sequence continues at coordinate 5,381,977 of OX346720.1, read as the reverse complement.
AAGTAAATTTCAAATATTCATAAACCACGCGTAATGAAACAAATCCGTGGTCACACGACATTTCCCTGTTCCACGCTGCATCCGTTTCAATTCACAGCATTACTTTAAAATTAATAATTTAGCGTCAGCGACGCTCGTCAATGACGTACGCACGATGTTTGGTCTGTTTTACACAACAAACTAATATGAGTCGCCCTCGAATTTGTTAATAAGTTATGTTTAAATTTAACGTTTGTTATCCCCAACTCGAATAATTAATGACTGTAATGAAATCAGTAAATATGTCGTATGCTGAGCCTTATTCAAAAAGTTTAACGTCAAAATTGAACTGATCCGATTCGCCTCGGTGTACCCTATTTGTAGGATTAGCGGGATAACTGGATTTAGATATTTGTCACGTTGCAAGTATTTTTATGTATTAAATATTATTATGTATTATATGAATTGAAAGAAAAAGGTTGTTAACCTAGATACTTAATATCTTTTTGATATATCATTTCAATCATTTGATAAAAAAAACAAGACAACAAAATAACCACAGAAATAGATTATATTATCACAGATAATATAGATAGAACTAACTCCGCTACCCCCGTCAATTCACTAGAGCGTCGTTGTCAATTAGAATCATTATTGGTAACCTACCCCTGCGAGGGTCATGTAGGGTTAAAATTAAATCTAGGTAGGAATTATTATTGTTTTAGATAATCTCTTGAGTCATAGCTGAAAAAATGCTCCGCTATGTTAAGTCTACTCTAATTGCTGTAAATGTAAGGTATTAGTATAATAGTCAATCATAGATTAACTGTGATTGACTAATAAGCTTTTAAAATGTATGTGTTTGTTTTTATGATCGTGAGTGACAAGACGAGCAAATCAGGTACCTGATGGTAAGCATCATGATTGCCCATATCAGACACAGTGCCACCCAGTGTTTTAAAATTAATAATTCTGCGCGGCACTGCACTGCGCCAGTCGCCCTGAGATATTAGTTGTTGAATCTCGTCATGCCGTCATTTCGCTGGTAACATTGCCCTATATTGGTAGGCGAAGTTTTTGGGATGACCCTTTACATTCCACTAATATTAAAGTAGAAGTTAGTATGTTTGATATTCAAACATTATTAAGGATTTGAATGAAGTTTGGTATGTGGGCTCGTACGTCAACTGAGGCCGGCTCGAATTCATCCCGCGGGATCGGCTGACCTACTCATTAACCTACCTTATTATTATTCTTTGATCAACTGAGGCCACTAGTGATTTCTCGTTGGTACACTGATCCCGCTCTTTGTTTTAGTATATACCAATTTATATATGTATATCATAATTTGTAATTCAATAATAAGCAATTAGGTAAATTACAATTTTGTCCTTAGTATGTATAGAAATCGAGCAATATGTGATTTTCCTACGATAAACCGTTAAATAAGTAAGTCTGATGACGAACTAATGTTCCAGCCACTGGTGGCCACAGCCTCTGTAATTCGTTAGCGAACAGACAGCTAGAACTACCAGCCAGACACCCCATGTACCTATATTGAAATGCAGAAATGCTTTGGATCGGCTATAAGTAATAATGTTACCAGATAATTGTGAGAAATGTTAGTTAACAATCTCGCTTGATTTATATTAACGGTTTTTATAATAAACGAGATTAGAAATTGACGGTTCTTACAATTGTGACATAATACTTAATATTATACGTTTTTATATATGTTTCAAATATTAAAGTTAAATAGTACTCGGTATGTACACGTGGATTATCAAGATTGAAAATAAAACTTATTTTACCAATAAATAAAATTTCCATCAAAATGCGTTCATAGTTATTATTGTCTGAGTAATCGCTAACAAATATACAAAAACCAGAAATAACGACACACAATTAAATTAAATTAATATAAGTACATTAATAATAGCTATACATACATTAATAATTAAAATAGATTAAATACATCGAGTTCATTTATTTAATTAATTTTAATAAATTGTTTTTTAATTTAATAAATTGTTAACCTCCTCCTATTTTGAAGTCAGATATTTAAAAGTATTTGCTTATCAGCAATACCGCGGTTTGCAGCGGCATAAAATTAATACCCACTATAAGTTAGGTTTAATAATCATGACATTTAGTATTTTCAAAACCACGCATGAAGTACGAAAATAATTATTAAAATGATTTCCTGAAAACACACACGTTTTCAACAGAAAACATTACACGTAAATCTAGATACAGTATTAATTTATATAGGTGTGCGGATGTGTGAATGTGCGAACCGCCGGAGCGTGACGTCACGACGGCGTGACGCCGTGATTAGCGACACGTGACAACCCTACTTAATGACCGCACTGAGGTTTGGACGCGGTATACGGAATTACACTAGCAGTGTACATCATATTACATAATATTTGTATATAAAATATGTCATCGGATATAAGAATTGTAAGTTTATACCACGCCCACGTTTATGCCGTGGGGTTACCGGCTTTAGAATAGTACTTCACCCTCTCTACCCGTGGTTGCCGTAAGAGCCGGCTAAGGGTTATGAGATCCAGAGGACGGGCAGAAGCGTCCTCTGAGTAAACCATCAAACTGCGCTCGCTAACCCGCCTGCCAAGCATGGCGAGTATTGGCAACAACCCCCCTTATGGGGGAGGCCTATGTTCAACAGTGGACTTCTAACGGCTGGATGATGATACCACGCCCGGTGTTTTGCGAACATGTCGGACAAACCGCCGTGTATCTAGATTCTTACAAATTGTAAAAACCGTTAGTTCATAATAAATCCGGCAAGATTATAGTGATGATTAGGTGGATTGTTCCACCCTGCCCCACCAAGCCGCCCCACTGGTGGGGCATAGTGGAATGCTATAAATTTTGTAGCGGAATATGCCCCACTAAGTTAGGTTGTTTATAATAAGCGAGATTATAAACTAACGATTCTTATAATGAGTCTTCATCGATCATCATCATCTCAGCAGTGCTCAACATAGATCTGGAATAGATTTCCATCTAGTCCGGTTGTAAGCGGCTTGCATCCAGCGTGTCATTCAATTATGTCAAATTGTACATATAATATAGTCCGTGTGATAAACCAGTACTCACCTACATCCCATCAAATCTAAGCAGTAACGTTTCATCTTTTCAAACCATAATAACTTTGTATAGGCGAAACACACACAATTTGAAAATCATGGAATTATGAATTTTAACACAAGATGTACTCTATCAGTAAATTTAAACCTGAAAAAAATTTTAACCCTGAAAAAATTAAGCCCTACAAGTTTCTTGTGCGTTCTTCTTGTTATGATGTCTTTCCAAACGCACGGTTGACTCATTACTGTTTATCTTCATAAACGTAGAAAAGCGTCAGGGGGTCAGCGTGACCTATTTGACTAAAAATCTTTTTTGACTTTGATATTCAAATCCTTACAACAAGGCAAAGTAAAAAACTGTCAAACGGTGCTTCTTAGATTTGATGGACAATAAATATGAAAATGTGATTCTGTTTTTAGTTCAAAAGATGTATGTAACACTATGTCACGCACTCCTAATCCTGTCACGGCTCGAGGTTGACACGTTAATTGGGCACATGTCACGTGTAATTGTGTTAACTTGATCATTGTTCATGTGGATTACGATTTGTATTGCGTAATATTTAGCAATCGTTATGATCTTGTATGAATAATGAATATACATGTATTTAATTGTCGTTGAAAAAACATTAATAAGCTTGGTTTATTTTATACTGCGAAATTGATATATTCAATAAATTGGTGACATTTTTCGGGAGTTATAGGAAAAAACATCAACACACATTAACATAGTAAGAAAAACCTTAGCTAAATGCAAAATTACATCCGAATCGGAGATGTTATCAAGATCACAGATACCGTTTATATATAAGTACAAGAATTAATGCTCGTTTATATATTGTGTTAAACCTAATAAGATCAAACTTAATATTGGCAGGTGTGTACAAATCGGGGGTGGTATTACGAACATGCAATCGCGTAACAACAGCAGTAAATTTTGCTGTCAAACGTCATTTTTTGTATGCCGTTTGACAGCAGACATTAAGCATTTAAACGCTTTCCACACTTCTACTGCTGATCGTAATAAGGAGGCCAGTCACAGTCACATTGTTTACGGTTCCAAAACTCTCTAAGTACAACAAAACAATACAAAATCAACAATTCCATCACACTTCACCTTTCATGTAACTAAACCCGTTGCATGCAGTAAGTGGGCACAATAGAGACAGTTACCCTATCTCTACGAACCGATAATGGACCGTGAACTCTCGAGGCGACGTCTGTCTAGAGTCTAGAATGTTCTTGCCGCGGCTCTATCTTTGTTATGTCAAAGTATTTACAAATACGAGTATTCTAATAGTATGATCAAACTTGAGCAAACAGACATTATTATACGTACCTATATATAGGTATAATGTGTCATTTTTGCTGAAGTTTTTTTACAAGAACATTTCTTGTCTACAAGAATTATTTAGAGCATGCAAAGGCCTATTTGGAAAAGAAATAATTTGAATCTTACTTGCTTGTTTTCAATTGCAAATGATTCGATACCATAACAAATTGCCTGAAAATTAATAAGAAACTTTTCAAGTACTAAAAATCCAAACTGATAATACGAACAGAAATAAGCAAACGACTAGTCCCGCAATAAAGGAGGCTGGTGTTTGTACCAATATAAACATTTGCAACGTAACGACTGCTCGAATGTGCCCTGACGGACATAACCGGGGGAAATTGTAAATAGTGCTCGCCACACGTTTAGTTTGCAATATTTGTGCGGCTCCGTGTAAATGGAAAAACGTTTGCTGCAGAGTAGTCTAGCTTCAGAGGTTGCACAAAAATATTTGATTTGATTTTGTAGGAATGTAGTCCTAAATACGATGCTACGTATGTCGCTAAGATTAAGCGGTGAAAACATTATGACTCGTTTTATTACCTACGGCTTCATGACTCAGTTGATAGTAACTCTGCCTGCAAAGCAATGAGTCCTGGGCTCGAATCCCAGCCGGGAAAATATTTTTCTAGATGTTCTAGATGTATGTGGTGTGTCTCCATGCCGCCTGAGACACGAAATCTTAGCTTGGGTGTGAGTGTGTAAACGTTATTTAACTTAAGTAAATTAATTTTTATTTGTTAACGATTAACCTCCACCTCTATGTATCTCTATTTGTGTGTTTTTTTGCTGTAATTGCTGTTTGTTGTTCTAAATTAGTTTACGTGATTTTACGTGATTAGTTTACCTGTTTACCTCACCACCCGCGAAAACCAGCAAGACTATCAAGACTGATGACTATCAAGGCAGATTTTGATTAGTTTAGCATTAATGTTGACTGTAGTGGGAACTTAATGTAATATTATCATTATTTCTAGTAGGAACCTCTATTGTCTCCCTACTCTGCATATAAAGGGTGTACAACACGATATCGGAAACGCTGATGTGTGTAAGTCGGCAGGAATTAGACGTTACGACTGGTGGGAATTGCTTGCGGATGGCTGCCTCACTGCCTCCACAGGAAGGTATGTATTAGGGGTAATAGGGATCCGATGGATAGAGGATTTCTTACACCATTATAATGGTGACTTCTACATTTTTAATACAAAGTTTTTCTATTTCATACCAGATCTTATTTAAGAAGCTAACGAATCATTTCATACTGTTTTGCTTCTCCGGTTGTCTCATATTATAGTCGTCATACTACGTCAAGTAATATCTTGTAGAAGACTTTCACATTGCGTCAATTTATCGACCTGAAACTTAAGTGTTGTCACTGGGAAAACTCATTTTGTTAAAGTTAAACCAAGATTACTTAGCTTATTATTTTCTGTAACATTAAGAATTATGTTTTTTAGAATCACTAGCCAAAATGCTTCTTCCTTCGTTATACAACGTATAAAAAAGGTTACTTAAGAAATTAAAAACTAATTCTAAAACTTAAACTATTCTCATACTAATTTTAAATTAGTATAATACTAGTATAGGCTTTATAAAATATCATACATCGGTTAGGTATTGCGAATCGATAATTAATTAATTATCTTATAGGCTGTGCCACACCCGGTGCCGGCACCTACCTCGTAACTAGCGCAACACACGATTTCCCATGAGGTCTCCGTTCTGTGGGGTCAAAGATTATGTAACGCAGAAGAATATTTAAGACAAAATATGATAAAAGAACTTTGCCTATCGCGTAAGCTTTTAAAAGAACGTTTTGTCTTGATGTTAGTTAAGTATTTTATCAAAAATATATAGCATTTTAGTTATTTATTGTGGCGGACGTTGAGATACCTAGATCTGTAACCGATTTTATTTTAATATGCACTACGTTTGTAATAATAACTAGGGCAAAGAATTTTACTAAATATATAAATGACGTGCTTGGTATTGCATATCATATAACATTATTATATTTATTCTATACACTCTATACACTCTGCACATTGCTAGCATATTTTTCGTAGTTTCGAGTAGAGCTCAAAGGAAACTGGTTTTCTCGTGACCTTTCTAGATACTGTCTACTCATTGCCACCTCAAGGCACGCCCGCCATGTCATTCCGCCTATTAAGTCACCTGTCATGTGAGTTTACAATAAGTAAATATTCGGTAGTATTCACCTTGTTATTGCTTTGCTATTGGCGACAATATTGGATCGTAGTTTGCTCGAAGAATTAGCAATGTTGACTGTAGGGTGATCCATTTATTCTGGCTGGAAGCAAGGGCGTCGCCAGCCGATGATCAAGGGGGGGCTAGTCAAGGAATTTCTACCCAAATTCCCCATTTGGGTAGACCGTAGATATACAACAGGTATTTGCCTGTATACAATTTACAATTACAAATTTCTATGAAACAGAAAATTTTTTACAGTTTTATATAAAATGAAATAGGGTCCAGATGGTTCTGTATTTAAAAATACGTGCCTATCGTATGGCGGCACTTAAATGTCAACATTGACATAAAGGCTTAAATTTTTTCCATTCTCTAGGGGGGGGGGGCAGCAGCCCCCCCTGCCCCCCCTTGGCGATGCTCTTGGCTGGAAGTTTGTTATGCAATTATTATGCCGCGCTGGTTTAACGTATTTGGTGTAATATCTATTAAATTAATCAATGTAGAATTATTAATCAATTGTAGAAAAATGTTTTTTTTTCCTTCTTTATTCTTTAGAACTTGTTTATTGCATTGATGATATGTATTATAATATACGTATAAATTATTAATTGTGTTTTAGTTGTGTTTTTACTCAAAACTTAATTTGATCGTGATTGTGATAGTCGATATTTATTTTGCATACTTAAGTAGAGTAAAATAAAAACAGATATATATTTGGTTATAATAAATTTAAGGGTTATTTTCTTGTACGTGGTCTACCAATACAGAGTTTATCTATCTAACTCCTTCCTACAAATTAAAGCGTTTTCCGAATCTTACCTGTTACACCACGTAACTAACTAATGCGTAAGTCAGACCCACGTCAAATTAATTAAGTCTGAGTTAACCAGCACAACATACCAGCCGTCGGGGATTTACATCCTTACGTTAAACTCTTGATAAGTTAGTATTATGATCTGTTCGTTTTCTTTATAAAAAAAAATCGTAGATGACATTTAAGAAATCCCAAACTACAGAAAAATTTAAAAAGTAAAAAGTTTTAAGATATATATTTTGCATGTACTAAGTCTAATGCTTAAACTATTTTTATAGGGCAGAGTGCCTCTATCAAAAAAAGACTATAATACACATACAATAGACCTACCTACTTACTATCTACCCTAATTAAATACACTATGTTATAGAACACTTCCGAAATCTCTCTAAACCATTGTCAGATGGCAGCATACCCAAGATGCTGGCTGCATTGCCACGTTGAACAGGAATGCTTAAACTAATAGTCCGATTTTTATGAATATGCAATCAATTTTTTATTATGGTGTGAATGACATAGCCAATTCCGTACTAGGGTTTTCGTATATATTTTTATATCTTATTAAGTACCTATAAGATAGATATAAGATAGACCTTTAATAATGTATACAATCTTCCTTTTTCTAATTACTCAGAAGAAGAATAATTTTACATATAAAAATATCTACCTAGCATGTAGATGTATTTTGGATATTAAAACCCGTAGATTATATTCTCCAAAGGCAATTTGCACCAAACCCGAAAAAACACCAATAAATCTTTATATCAAGCATCATTTCAATACATTTAAAGTTACCCTGAAAGGGTGAAAATAAAAAACAATAATACCCGGTTTGTGGGTCCCGACGGATCCATTTTTGCCCGAATAACACTTTTTATCATATTTATCGACTAAAACATAGCTGACAAACTTCTAGTGCATTTTTGTGTTGTTTATAAAAGCTGATGATGTTATTGAATGGTAATATTATAATACTCGCAGTATGGTGCCTCTGGATTTCGATAGATTGATTAGCTTTAAGATAGGACAATGGATCGTAAAGAATGGTCAGAGTGAAGAGTCTGAGGATATAGAGTATTTTGCCCACCAATTAATAAAACCTGGCCACCTGGCTATAAATAATAATAATAATATTGTGAAAATCTTTACACAGACATTTCAAGTGAGACGTTAATTTCTAAAACCTTATAATTTATAAGTACCTCTATAGATTAATGTAAGTAAACTTTTGTCATCACATCAACATAATATTTAATTTTAATAATGCAGACAGATGAGGGCAGTGCCGTGTTGCATAGATTTCGTATTCACTGCAGTAACACACTGCAATTGTTATGGCCCGGCGTAGAAATAATAATACGTATTCATAGCAAACGTAAAAAAATATTAGTCTAGCTTTTATTATTGTAATTATAATAAAAACATATAATGCTTATAACCTTCCTCTCTACCCGTGGTTGCCGTAGCCGGTTCAGGGTCGTCAGATCCAGAGGACGGGCAGCACAGTCCTCTGTGTAAATCCAAACTGCGCTCGCCAACCTGCCTGCCAAGTGTAGCGAGTATTGGCAAAACCCCACATTATGAGTGAGGCCTATGTCCAGCAGTGGACTTCTAATGGCTGAGATGGAAGATAATGCTTATAAAAATAATGCGTAAGCTGCGAAACGGTACCAACTCAAGATTTTATGCAGGTTGACGAATAACCTACGCTTGTCATTCAACTAATAATAAATAAATAAAAATAAAAAAACCTTTAATTTTTAGCATAATAATTGTAAAAAAGAACATGTTTTATTACTGATTGGGTGAAGGATGAACGGATTGGGTGAAGGCCTCCTCCAAAGATGCCCATTTTTCGCGGTCTTGTGCGATTTCGTTCCATTTTGAGCCTACCGTTCTCTTAATTTCGTCAATTCAACTAATAAAAAGCCATAATAAATACCTAGACTATCGTGTCTTACTTACATGAGATAAGTAAATAAGTTTTCTTCAGAGCTATTTGATATAAAAAAACGTCAGTAGCCACGTAACTACATTCGCAAAATAGGTCGTGAGCTAAAAAACCCTTTGAAATTCGAGTCGCGATACCAACATGTAAATCTGTATCCCCCATGCTTTTACCCGATACGAATACGATATGTGTTATCGCTAATACCACTTGGGATACGCAGAAGTAGTGCTTTGTGCTCAAAGGCACCTGTTTTGCGAATTCTATTTTCAATGTTTTTCGTGATAGTAACTTAGCGGTTCTTTGAAGTTTTTTCATTCAATTGTTATAGAAGTACTCTAATCCTACTATCTTTCTAATATTTTAAATCTCAAATCTCAGTATAATGTGAAAGAGTTACGTACGTTTTGTAACAGGTGAATAAGACGCTAGCGAGTTTTAACTCGACTCTAGCGCCATCTAGCGCGGTTTTGGTTATATGAGAATATCGCGATAAAAACAACCCTATGTTTATACATGGTATGTAGATAGTTTAGACCCTAGAATACTTAATTATTACATCAATTACATTAATTATTATTGCTTATATCTCTTGTGACGGATATTCTGGTAGATTATAATAGATAAAAAAAAAGAAACACATGTAATTTAATAAACATAGAAATTAAAAGCTTTTTTATTAGATTTTTTATTTTTATTTATTTATTATTAGTGGAATGACAAGCGTAGGTTATTCGTCAACCTGCATAAAATCCTGAGTTGGTACCGTTTCGCGGCTTACGCATTATTTTTATAAGCATTATCTTCCATCTCAGCCATTAGAAGTCCACTGCAGGACATAGGCCTTCCACATAACGGGGTTTATTCCCATCAATTAATAAAAAGTGGCCACCTGGCTAAAAATAATAATAATAACAAAACATACATTCACGCCGTTTTCCCGAAGGGGTAGGCAGAGGTGTACCCAGGACTCAGTCCCATAGTAAATACACCCACATTTTTATTACGTCACTACCGGTTCACTTACCGTCGTGAATTATCGTGAAGATAAAAATCAAGCGATTTTTTTTATTTTATGCAGCTTCGCGTTAAATCCGAAAAGTAATCCGAAGGTTTTCTTTTTTCTAGACCGATTTCCATGTCAGAAAACATAACATACGATAACGCCTTTTTTCTCGAAGCGGTAGGCAGAGGTGTACTACAGGACTCAGTCCCATAGTAGGTACACCCACATTTCGCCAGTTATGTTATTGGTCCCATGTAATAGGGTCGCCCCCTATTAGGTCGCCCCTAGCCTATTGCCATCTACCGGGCACAGTTCCAGACTCCAGGCAGTTATTGAGTTTATTCCTAATGGAAAAATCCAGTATTTAAACACTGCCTGACCTGGAGATCGAACCCGGGACCTCTTGATTGGCAGTCGAGCATACGCCCTCTACGCCACCGAGGCAGTCGAAGATGTAATTTATTACGTTTCCTAAACTACTTTACTTTTTTTTTTTATCAATATTAGAGGAAACAAAACCTAGAGTCGCTATGTTGAGCTCACTCAGAGGTCAAGGTCCCTTTCCAGTACTAAGGTATTAATCAAGCAGTCGTAACGCTCTAGGTAGTGGAAAAAAAATTTCTTCAGCTCCGTCCTAAAATTGGCAACGCAAAAGGTCTATGCCGTCGTGCTCTAAGATAACCTGACGTATCCTGTACCAATAAATTAATATCCTTCCACGATTATTCGAGCTACATACCCCATCGGCGACACAATTCGCCTAACTTCCAGACTGTTGTAGCTCGTCATACCTAGGATGAAGTCCGAAGGATATAGGTATAGGCGGATAACCAACGTAGAACCCATACTGCTTCTGGTAGAGCCATCTAAGAAATTTTCTTAGAATTTTCACTACAATTAGCGTGTATTTTAATTTGGTAGGGATTCCAGAAAACGGCGTTACTTTCTAGCTTACTCCTGATGAAAGCATTATACAGAAGTTTAATGGCTGGAATAGAGTCTAAAAAACCTACCTCTTCAGCATTACCCGAGTTGGATAATTTAACATAACATAACAAACATTCACGCCTTTTTCCCGAAGGGGTAGGCAGAGGTGTACCCAGGACTCAGTCCCATAGTAGATACACCCACATTTCGCCAGTATGTTATTGGTCCCATGTAATAGGGTCGCCCCCTATTAGGTCGCCCCTAGCCTATTGCCATCTACCGGGCACAGTTCCAGACTCCAGGCAGTTATTGAGTTTATTCCTAATGGAAAAATCCAGTATTTAAACACTGCCTGACCTGGAGATCGAACCCGGGACCTCTTGATTGGCAGTCGAGCATACGCCCTCTACGCCACCGAGGCAGTCATTGCAGTGCGAGTGCAGTTGGATAATTTATTTGAATAATATAATATAATATATAATATGGGACAACTTCCACACACGGTCATCTGGTCCCAAACTAGGCTAGAAGCCTGTACTATGGTAACCAGAGGACTGATATACATACTTAAATACGCTTATTACACCCAGACACAGATCAAACAGACATGTTCATGCACACAAATGTTTGACCTGGCCGGGGATCGAACCCGGGGCCTGCGGCACAGAAAGCAGAGTTACTACCATCTGAGCCAACGAAGCTGTCAATAAAAACATATTTTGTAAGAATTTCAATATCATTACAATGATGTGCCTGTCAAACCCTAGAGTCCTAAAGGCTTGGGAGCAGATCTTTCTTATATATATATACTAAAAGACAAATATAATTAAAATTACTATGATCAAATGTCTCCATACCATTTTAAACGGCCGAGGGTGGACTGCTGAATGAGCGTTCCAAGTATCATATTATTATATTGTACCTTCTATATATACTCTTGTTCTATATATACTCGTGTTGTGTTGTTTATTATATATATACTCTTGTGACGGTTGCTTAAATTAGTTCAAAAAAAGTTTATATTATGTTCTCATGTATGTGACTGTTTTTGTCTTTATGAGAATAAATGATTGAAACGCAAGACATATCGCTAATCATCGAAACCCCTAGGTCATTAACGAGGCCAACTCTCGGTTCATTCAGTCATTAGTAGGATAGAATGAATAAGTTTACATGCATCGTCACTTGCATTAAAATATAGTAACATTTGACATGACATTTGATAAGAGATCAGAACACAAGAAGCCAGCGGGCGCCGCTCTAAAACCTATTACACACGAACTACTTAATTAAGTCCACTTCATTACCATCTCTATCTATGAACATCACGGTCTCTCTACCGCGTAATTTTATCGCTAAAAACGTAAAGTAAACAGAATTTTTGTCACCATGTCCAATGAAATTAACTATACCGGGGTAGATGAGCTTAACTTATGACGGGTGATCACGCGACCGTGTCATGGTAATGACAGAATAATAAATTATGTTGTAATAAGTTATTATAATGTACACCACGGCTTATGATACAAGCTAATGGAACTAAGTAATTAGCAAGTTTGGTAAATTAAAAGTGGGTATTTGGCCATAATGGGTGTAAAGGGTTACGGGCAAAATGATTAGTTATACTAAAGTCTATAAACTAAACATAATAATATTATAAACTAGAATAACTAACTTTTGACAGGCCGGTTGGCTCAGCCGGTAGTGTCCCTGCCTTCTGAGCCGCAAGTTTCGGTTTCGATCCCAGACTAGGTCAAACATTTTGTGCGCATGAGAATGTTTGTTTGATCTGTGTCTAGTGTTATAAACGTTTATAAGTATGTATATCAGTCTTCTGGCTACCATAGCACAGGCTTTGCCTAGTGGAGCCCTAGGGACCAGATGACCGTGTGTGGAAGTTGTCCCATATTATTATTAAAATATATTATTATAACTAAAATCTTACTATCTATTATATAGGTATAATGAGTACTTCGGTAGCAAATTTATATAAATAAGCACTCGTTTCATAAAACTTCCATCTGATAAATCTACCTGATTAATTAATAGTAACAAGCTAAAACCCTATTGAACCCAGACACTAAGTAATAAATTCAAATTCTTTATAACAGAGTAGGTTACAGTAAACAAACGCGCCATATCCACCTACTTATTATGCACCCTCAGGGAGGCTCAACTAGTATAAAATAGTTAATTTTTAATTACAATTTTATTACTAGAGCGCGTCCCATCCAATTACCGAAAGATATATTCGAAGCCACCTTAAACAAATTGAAAACAAGGGTGACTTTCGATTTTTTATTCTTTGGTACAATCATTTAATTGTTTTTTTTTCTATACGTACTTTAAACTCAAACTCAACTCAAACTCAAACAGATTTATTCAAATAGGTCATAATCTGACACTTTTGTACGTCAATGAAGATACAGTACTGAGTCTACCGTGCGTTCGGAAAGATACCTCTACAAGAAGAACGCACAAGAAACTTGTAGGGCTTAATTTTTTCAACAGATAGTTTCACAATATTTGGTTTGGTTACATTCGTTTTCTTTGAAGGTGCCGCGAGGCGGCTATGCAGAAGTTTCCAGGCATCTTTGTCCTCTATGTACTGGTTGACTTTATAATAAGCCTTCTTAAGTAAAGTAGATTTTATATAGGTTTTGAATTTACCCTCTGAGAGCCCAGTTATCTCTTTTGGGATTTTATTATAGAAACGTACACTATTTCCTAAGAATGTCTTTTTATTTGTTTTAGATAATCTAAAGCTAGGTACAGCTATTTTGTCTTTATTCCTAGTATTAAAATTATGAAGGTCACTATTTAATTTTAATTTATGTAAATTTTTACGCACATACATGATGTTCTCATAAATGTATAAGGATGGTAGGGTCAGTATGTTTATTTCTTTAAATAATTCCCTCAGGGATTCGCGTGGACGCATCTCATAGATGGCACGAATCGCACGTTTTTGTAGTATAAAGATAGTTTCTATATCTGCAGCTGACCCCCACAACAGAATCCCATAAGACATCAAGCTATGGAAATATGCAAAGTACACTAATCTCGCCGTGGCTACATCTGTTAGTTGCCTAATTTTATAAACCGCGTAAGCTGCAGAGCTTAGTTTCCCTGAGAGCTCGGTGATATGAGTGCTCCATTGCAGTTTAGAGTCTATATTTATGCCAAGGAACAAAGTTGCATTGTCAATATTGAGTCTTTCACCGTCAAGAACTATGATTGGTTCTATACTTCTGACGTTAGGCAACGAAAATTTCAAACATTTAGTCTTTTTCGCATTCAATAACAGATTGTTTGCTGTGAACCATCTGGATATACTTGCTAAAGTATTATTAACATGTACTAGTGAAGTATCCTTCCTATCTTTAGTTTAGCAAATCATCCGACCATATAAGTGGGAGCGTTATCTCAGAGTTTTCTCTTATATTCCGCTAGAATAGCCATAAGGTAACGTCAGAAAAGGACACGTGTGTCGTAAACCGAGTGAGAAACGATTGCTCGGACCAAATCGGACAACACATCAATTGTGTTACGTTATTGATATTGAGGGCGGCAGTCTGTTCAAATAAATGTGAGATACATGATGCATAGGTAGGATTCTATTATTTTTTAGGTATAAATGTTATAATCAGTATTTTATAGTATAATGTATGTATAATGTGATAATCAGTATTTTATAGAGGTTTGACATCTCCTTTAAAGTATTCATCTTCAAATAAATACAACTTAGTATCTGTCAACTTTTCTTTCCTTTTTATATTGTTTAGCTTTCATGAAGAGTATATCGCCATAAAAAGTTCTACAAAACCAAAATCTACAATTTATTTTTTTCAATACCAACTCTGAAATTCATATTCATCAAAGCGAAAAAAATATCAAACAAGTCAAACAATAATCAAACAATCTGCCGGAGGCGAGACAACACCTGTATTACCATAACAAGACTTGAAATTTGAATGTCCACAATCCAATAACCCCTCGGCTGAGCCGGAATTAAGTTATCCACTTTTTGCAAGAAAAGACGGACACGTTAACATATGAATATGACAAATTGTCCGGTGGCGGTCGCCGGTCGGCCGGACTGTCCGCGTCCGACGGAGTTTCACGACACCCTAGGGATCGGGGGACCAACTTGAAAATTTTTCATTCCGCCCGACTAGCAGCGCAAGAAAAACGGCCAGGTCACTCGTCAAAACTGTAACAATTTCTCAGAAACAATAATGGGATAAAAAACGTGGCGTGACCAGTGAAAAGCTATTATGGCCCGTGTCAATGTTATTTATTTGGGAAGCGCATGTTGTGAATTTTTATTTTATCAAGGGATTTCAACTTTTATTGGCGATGCGATGGGGGTTGGAGATTGAAAACATGTGAATTCTATTTACTTTAGTTTGACGTTTTAAGCGAAAGGTACCAGGTGCATACTGGCTATTCAATGATGAAGAACACGTTCATTGATTCTGTCATCGATCTATGTGTAATTTAATAAATTATGTTCTTGTAGGTTTACTTATTACGGGCGTTTGCAACATTAAGATGTATTTCAAAATATATTTTCAGTGAAAATATCTCGTATGTAATATATCCTACGAACTAAGACTCGGCAAACATACGTTATAATGAAAATACTGATTTGTGAGTGTTGCGGCGACAGTAATTCCCAAATGGAATCACGAAGAGTGCAGCCTCGCCGTGGACCGAATTGCAAATGTGTATGTCGCCGACTTTATTTTAGCTTCGGATTGGATACGGCTGGAACTCTAGCCTCTAGTTAGATGGACGAATAATTTCGGCCCGATTTTGTGGTCTGCATCTTCCTTAGTTGTTTGAAATTCAACACAAACATGTGTGTTACTTTATCAGTATTTTAAGAGTTTTATGTGATTGGTATTAAATGATATACACCAATCACGTTTCATATTTGGTTGAAACAGCCCTATTGCGGAAGGGCACATAATATTTATGAGCAAGCTACTTTGCGCTACTTTGCACCATTTTTTGAAAGCGACTCGAAATTGTTAAGTGTGGTTTAAACGAGATAATCATGCTGCAAGCAGAGTCGGGTTGGATATTCATTTTAATTGATTACGAAATCAATCCATGAAAAACCGTGGTTGACATAAGAATCGACTAAAGGTTCCCACCCAAATGCGGGAGACCTATATCCAGCTTATAACGGACTGCTTATAAGTGGACTTATTACAGCTGAGATGATGATGACAATGACAACCGTAGGTAAAATTGTATTTAAAATATTTAATACTATAAGATCATTATTTTATATAGATTAAAGCGCGCCTCTATTATCGAACCACAGTACTAAGGATACTTCACAATTGACCTATCAAAAACAAAGGAAATTCACTGCCATTTTAGAGCTAGCCTGTTCCGGCAATCAGTCTCGAGTCCGTGGATCCAGTAATGAATCCCGGCGGATAGTCCGGCAACAATCGTGACTGTACTGATCAATAGGTACGTGATGCGTGTGATTTATTGTATCAAGGCGTGGAAGGAAGGATTCAACGGTAATGAGGGTCGGATGCCTTATTACAAACGAATTGAAAGACTAGATAGAGGTTATCCGACATCGAAGCATTTGCCAGTTTTACACTCAAGAGGATACGCCACCTTAGGAATTGGACAAAATCTTATGAAAAAAAAATACCAAATCGATGTTTTTCCGAAGAACGCTGACAATTGGCTAAACAATAGAGTTAGCGTTTAAGTCTAAAATACTTTTTTTTCTTCCTGGTTTAATATTTGGACGTAAATATTTATTAGTAGGATATAATTAGAAATGACTCATTCGGTAAACGAGTCACATTTTATAATAATAGCTTATAATATTAATATCTTCATGCTTTTGACATTTTACTTTCTACAAAAATTCATGACGCCCTCCAAGTTTTGATTCTAAATTTGGAAACTCAATCTCACATTGGTCGAGCGGTTCCAATATAAATGTAAATAGGCCACGGGTGAAATATGACAAATATAATTGGTTTATTGTACTCAACAGTGTTTGATGATAGCCTGCGCGAAATTGGGGAAAACTGGTGGTGCATTAAATTGGTGACAACATTTTAAATCTTTTGTAATTGGCAACCATTTACAGGTATTTTTAATCATTTTATAAGAATTGTCCAATTGCTACTTGCTTTTTACAATTTTTAAGACTTTTGACCGCCTCGGTGGTGTATTGGGCGCAAGCTCGCCTGCCGATCTGGTTTCGGGTTCGATCCCCAGGTCAGGCAAAGTGTTAAATATTAATTTTTTTCATAAGGAATTATCTCAATAACTGCCTGGAGTCTGGAACAGTGCCCGGTAGATGGTAATAGGCTGGCCCCCTATTACATTGGACCAATAACATACTAGCGAAATGTGGGTGTACCTACTATGGGACTGAGTCCTGTGTACACCTCAGCCTACCGCTTCAAGAAAAAAGGCTTATCGTATGTTGTTATGTTTTCTGACATGAAAATCGATCTAGAAAAAAAAAAACCCTTCTTTGGATTTAACGCGAAGCTGCATAAAATAAAAAAAATCGCTTGATTGTTATCTTCATCAAGACGTTAAGTGAACCGGTAGTGACGTAATAAAATGCATTAAAACACCAAAGCCTCCGCTTGGCCCTTCATAAATATTCAAAAGTAACAAGAGACGGCTCATTTAGTGCTCTCTGCCCCTCTTTTTTGCGTTATTGGCTTAATACACAAGAGGGCAGTTCGGATCAACTTGTTACTAAAGTAAATCGATAGTAGCGTTAATGGACCTGCTTTTTATTAATTACAAGAAAATACGGAGATAGAAAAGGGTAGAGCAAAAAATACCAGCAACTTTTCGTACCAATTTTTTACTGTCTAAACAAAATTAAAAACATTTACGTAGATAATAAATACATTATGTACCTACTTGCTACAAGTATGATGTTATTGATTTCTGGAACAAGAATCTTTAGTTATTAGTTCCGAATTTTAGTGTCAAAAACAACATGCACTGTGCACCTCCCTCCCACCCGCAAAATTGCATGCAAAGAAGATATGCTATTACACGACGCATCATTGGGAAATAGACTCTGACCCCAATTACTGAATCAATTATACTGTTATTTATTTTTTTTAATTTAATTTAAGTATAATAGAGTAGTGTATTAGAACTTCATCTCTTCTTGTTCTCCCTAGCAATTTTCCCGGCTACAGCCAGGGTCTACTTTCCGGCTATTGCTCCTCCGCTTCACTCGGTCTTGTGCATCCTCTTCGGAAAGTTCATTAGCACTCATGCAATGACGTTGAATTGCTCTAAGCAATCATGTCATCACTTACGACGTCAAGCCAGCGTCGCTTTGGCCTACCATTGACTTCATCTGAAGGTAAATTCAGATAATATAACTAACTGTAAAGCGACACTTGTGCGTCCAATTATCACGAAGTATCAATAAAAACAAGTATTCATAATAATAACTCATAATCAAGTATCTTTTGTTAAAAATAATATTTCAAATATTAGGGGCGTGATATTTATTATACCAACTATTGCAATATAGACCTTAAATCGTTTAGAAATACGGTTGAAAATGTTTATTAATCGATTGTGTAGTGTAATGTATTCACAGCGGGTGCTTCTTGATAGTACAAATTGGTTAACATGTGGCCCTCTGCGAACGATAGGTTTGCTTTTATGATTTTTGTATCATTATCATAGTAATAAAATATTTAGCTTGAACATGTCCTGCGTATGACTATACTCATTATGAACCTCTGAACAATTCTTCGTACCACATCTTACTATGGAAGAAATCTCAAAATCGTAAATTATACTAAAAAAATGTCATTACTAACATGTTTGCAGAAGTTTGCAACTAGATGCTAAAGCTGTATGTTCTTAGAACGCCAAGGTATGCCTTAAAATTATTTTTAATAAACATAGAATATAATACTGTTTAATGAGACCAAATTAAAAAGAAGTACAGATTGACATTAAAATAATCCTTATTGGTCGACAAGGCTCGGCCTTATCGCTTAGCTTTTTAGGTACTTGATCTCCACAAAAACAAACCCAATACATTATCTCAAGTAAAATATCTAAAAACGAACATACATCAAGGCTAATGCATCGAGATACTCGTATAATGGAATTTATCAAAAATCGAAGGGGTGTGTTGCATCATCCCCTAATTTGGTTTTTATTTTATTTCAACCCCAACGTGTAGGGGCTAGTATGTGGAATTAGTCTTACCATATGCGCTCCTACTTGAGTTACACCAGCGACTGTTCATTTTTATTTTGGTGTTACCAGTAGGTATGGAAAATGTTGCCAAATTAGAAGATAAATCATTACATTTCTTTTTTATAAAAAAATTAAATAAATCTACCAACCAAAATTCACATAGTTCTAAGTAGGACTCAAAAACCCCACTTATTTGAGATAAGGGATTTACGTGAAATTAGATTTCAAATAGCTATTTGAAGACTATTAAAAATACTTTTGTAAAACAGTAACAAGGCACCCTATACAACATTTTGCAATTTTATAACATAATATTGCACTTTATATGATTTAATTATTGTTTTTTTAGTCATTTGTTTAAAAATATGTATCTTTCTTGAATATAATATTGCAAAGGAACATTAATTTATTTATTTGTAGTTTATTTATATAGAGTTTGTAAAAATAAGATATGGCCGTATGTAAGTGGGTCATAATATTTTATTGTGTTTCTATGAGGCTCGCCTATAAATAGTTATTTTAAAAAAATATTTATGACACCCCTAACCACAATATTAAGGGTGCTTTACACGCGCGTAATCCGAGCGCGGGACATGTGTGGCACCGGCTTATATTCTGATCTAATGTCGATTAGCTGCATGCGGCCTTAATATTTTTTTATTTTTATTTTAAAAAAGCTAGCATAGTTAAATTAAATGGAATTCCCCATACAAACGTAAAACCTAATTTATTAAATATCAGAGCAAATTTTCAATGATAATATTCTCTGTCAGGGACACTAGTTATAGTTCATAGAAATATTTTTAAGCAAATTTAAAATCTAAATTATGAGTATATTGGACTAACATATAATAGGGAACCTAGATAACTAGTGTCTCATTTCGAATGATATCACTGTTACAATGCTCTAGGTTTAAATCATTTAATAATGATCTCTTTCTGAATTTTATATTATACGACGTAATATAGATATTTATAATATAGATATTTTAAAGCGGTTTTGTTTCATTGTTTTGATTAATATTATTTAATATTTTATATTCTATTATTTTTATATAATTTCACAAGAAGCAAGATCTTCTATCTAGTATCAAGTAAAGGAAAAAATCCCGTTTTAAAAAACCTGTAAGTATGTTCTTAGAAGCGTTAGCGTTTTGTTCAGTTATTCAGGTATGGAACCCTACATTATGCATATACATATACATATGCATATACATATGAACATATGTGTGCCTAAACAATTTATTTTCAGTTGAGTCGGTAGTAGCGTATAAAATCACTATGTATATTATAAAATCCTAAATGACTCACTGACTGACATGTTAAGCAGAGCCCAAATCACTGATCCTAGAGACTTGAAACTTGGAATGTAGGTTTTCTTCGTAATCTGGACTTGTGCTAAGAAAGGATTTTTAAAAATTCACATTCTGAGGGGCCAAAAAAGGGCGTCGAAGTATTGGTATAAAACTTTCATATGTCATGATTGCGAGCGGGCAAAGCCGCTGGACTTACACTAGTACATTCATAACACAGCCACACATTTACAGACAGCCAGGTTGGCACAGATGGTTCCGATCCCCGGCCAGGTCAAACATTTGTGTGCATGAATACGTCTGTTTGATCTGTGTCTGGGTGTTATAAGCTTATATAAGTATGTATATCAGTCATCTGGTTACCATTGTACAGGCTTCTAGCCTAGTTTGGGACTAGATGACCGTGTGTGGAAGTTGTCCCATATTTTTATTATTATCATTATTATATTATATCACGAAAAGTGTGGTACTTTTAAAAAAAACATTAGAAGCACAAAGAAGATTAAACACTCATTCTGAAGCAAACAGCAGTTAGCATACATTGGCTTATCACATATCAGAACCCATTACAAGTTTAAACGCACATTACTTGATCAATAGCGGAACATTACCGTCGGGCGCGTTTAATCTATAATGCGTCTTATCGCAATATTTTCCATTTCCGGGGAAACCCGGGAAAGCTGAACGTCGGGCATCGTCAGGGGAAATAAGGAGCAGGAGTTTCACTTTGTTTTTTTTTCCCGGCGCAAAATTTTTCGTATACTTTTCTCTTCGTTTACACTTACAGTTACCCGTGTTCCGGCGTTACCTGCATTCAGTTGTGTTGAATTAAATATACGCTACAAAGGGTGTCTGGATTTGCATTTGTTTGCAACATGAAGTGGATTGAAGTTGTGTTTAAGTTGCAAAAGTTTGGAGCAATTGTTTAATTAAATTTTTCGCAATTTTGTATTTAGAATACAAAATATCATACAATCCCGACCGAAGGGGTAGGCAGATATGCACCCAGGACTCAGTCCCATAGTAGGTACACCCAAATTTCTTCAGTATGTTACTGGCCCCATGTGGGCGAGCCTATTACCATCTAACGGGCACGGTTTCAGACTCCAGGCAGTTATTGAGATATTGCCTACAGAAAAATCGAATATACACTTTGCCTGACCTGGGGATCAAACCCAGGACCTCATGATCAGCAGTCGAGCTTGCACTCACTACGCCACGGAGGTAGTTGTATTCAGAAACTGTACCAATTTCATGACTTATTTGATGAAACCACAATTCATGCAAAAGTAGTCGGCGTCAGTAAAATCAAAGAAACTTTTTATTAAAATTTTACCAATTTGTCATTAGGTAATAAGTATCACCCCCTATTACACGGGAGTAAAAAAACATACCTGGTGAAGTGTGTGTACCCACTATGGGAACAAGGCCTGGATACGCCTACCCCTTAGAGAAAAGGCGTGTTATGTTTATAAAATTCTGCCAATTTATTAAAATCATGTGTTGTATCTATACTTGATGATTTTTTTTATACTTTATGTGCTTATCCCAATGTTATTTTCAAGATACCTTGTCTAAACCATAATATTATTATAATATTTTGCACCTCCAATATCGTTCACAGGTATCGGTATCCGTAATTAGTTAATGTACCCTCTCATATCCGATAATTTATTGAGACGGAGCACCTCTCCCTTCTTAATAACCCCCCTCTCCTCTCCCCCTCTCGGGCCCAGCGCTGGGAATTGACGGCGCCGAAAAACTCAACCAAAATATTAATGCACCGTACTATGGTAAGTATTGACGGTTATAAGTTAGATGGATTACTGGTTTTGATACTTTGATACGACTATTAAAATCTTCTCGCCTCTATCTATTATAAGTAAGTAGTATTATAAGTACCTAGTTAAGATATTTTGTAGTGGTAGGCCTCTTTTGCAGGGGGCCGCCTGGGGAAGTACCACACCTTTGCCAGTTATTCATCCGCCAAGCAGTAATGTGCAAACATTACTGTGTTCCGGTCTGAAGGGCAATTTTACCAGCGAAATTACTGGGCATGACGAGGTTCAACAACTTATATCTCAGGGTGACAGGCGCAGTGCAGTGCCGAGCAGAATTTTTAATTTTAAAACACTGGGTGGCACTGTGTCTGATATGGGTAATCATGATGCTTACCATCAGGCATCTGATTTGCTCGTCTTGTCACTCATTATCATAAAAAAAATAAAAAAAAAGATGCGCCATCGTCTTCTGCCGTCCTCTCCGTCCGTCGGTTGTCTAGAAGAAATAGTTTCTGTGTCTTGTAATGTTATTTCATTGAATGTGATGTACAAGCATTATCTATATATCTATTTAATTTAGATCTCACTTATGTATATATATTTATTTATATATATTTATATTATTTTTGGCGAATAAAGGAATTTCATTTTATTTCACAGGTAGAATTTTTTTTCAAAGTATCAAAACACTTGGGTCGTACAAATTGGCACTCGGCTCAATAGACGCGGTCTCACCGTTCACCGTCGGACTAATCAGAATTGTTTCCGCGTGAGATATTGTCGCCATCAGCACCGTCGACTTGCAGATGAGCTGGTTTGATGTATCGGCCCTGAGAGTTTACTGTATTCTACCTTTTATTTTGTATTAGAATGAAAATTTCGAATACATTTATTATAAATATAATAAACAGAGTTATGCAAGTTGTAAGTTTAATGATAAAGCATGATTTTAGTAGACACGTAGAGGGTGCTACGCGCTACGGTGCTACGAACTCAAGCTACGAAAAATTACTTTAACGGCATGTGATTCTTATATAAGAATATACAACATATTATTAATTAATTAAACAGACTCATTACTCGTATAGCATATTTCCCGCGACTTTGTTCCCGGGAGAATTACGCGAATTCCTTTCTTATTCCTTGCCTACATTATAATTAAACTTAATTGAATTTATTGTAAAAAAGACTAACAATAAAGCTAGCTACTTACTATCTACCCTAACTAAATACACTAAGCCATAGAACACTTCGAAAATAAAGTCGACATGTCAGCCTATAGAAAATCCAAGTGCTCTAAACCACTATCAGATGGCAGCGTACCCAAGATGCTGGCGGCATTGCCACGTTGAATAACAATGCTTATGAATACGTTGTAATTTTTTTTAATATATCAATTAAGACGCTCTGCCATTTATTGTCATGATATAATCATTGATTTGTCCCTTGTTCAATACAATTGTCTATTGTGCTCAAAATTACGTTAAAGTGACGTAATATCTTAAAATAACACTTATAATTTAGATTTGTTGCAAATGCAGAGTAAAATTATTTATCCAAATGATGATACAGCATGATTTCCTCCATCCTGCAGGTCAATGCAATATTCGCGTATACTTTTTCTCATAATAAGTTCCTGTGCCGTGATTGGTTCTAGTCCCGTGGGGCTCAAACTTCGTCAGCAAATGAACAGTGAGCCGGCGCGATAATAATTTATAAGACACCCTGTATTATTTATTGTTTCTGTTATATCAGAAGACTGTGCTGCGTGGAGGAATGTGTCACGTCATAAAAATATTAACATGGTTAGAAACGAACATGAACACGAACAAACTCGGGATTCGCAATTAAGACATTTATTTTAGGATGAGGTTTTTTGGATAGGATGTTTACAATAATAATAATATAATTTTGCATGAAAGTTTTAAAATAAATTATATTTTAGTTTTTCTTTGAGCATAATACATGCTCAAAGAATTAATTGATCAGTTATTTTGCATGAAAGTTGTAAAATAAATTATATTTTAGTTTTTCTTTGAGCATGTATTAATAATAATAATAATAATAATATGGGACAACTTCCACACACCGTCATCTGGTCCCAAACTAGGCTAGAAGCCTGTACTATGGTAACCAAATGACTGATATACATACTTAAATACGCTTATAACACCCAGACACAGATCAAACAGTCATGTTCATGCACACAAATGTTTGACCTGGCCGGGGATCGAACCCGGGGCCAGCGGCACAGAAAGCAGAGTTACTACCGTCTGCGCCAACGAGGCTGTCAATAATAATGTGTATTATGCTCAAATAATTTATTTTAAAACTTTCATGCAAAATAACTGATCAGTTAATTTAATAATAAGGAAATGTTCAAGGTATTTATATTTTTTAATTTTTTGAGTAGTTAATAAATAAAAAAATAATTTATATATTGCAGGCTGCATAGACCCATAGCCATTTTACACATAATAATATTAAATTATCCGCCGTGGAGTTACCGGCTTTAGAACAGTGCTCCACCCTCTCTACCCGTGGTTGCTTTAAGAGCCGGCTAAGGGTTACCATCTGTTAACCCTTAGCTCTGGATCTCCAGAGGACGGGCAGCAGCGTCCTCTGCAAAAAAACCATCGAACTGCGCTCGACAACCAGCCTGCCAAGCGTGTCGAGTATTGGCAAAACCCCCCTTTGTAGGGGAGGCCTATGTTCAGCAGTGGATTACCAACGGCTGAGATGATGATGATGAATATTAAATTGTGTAAATTAAATCAGATTAACTCATTATACATGAAGTGAAATTATATCTTAACCACAAAACAAAATAACAATAACATTTAATATAAAATAAGAAATAGGATTTAAAATTATCGTGGTTTTTAGCATTAGGATCTAGGTGATAAAAAAAAAAACATACATTCACGCCTTTTTCCCGAAGGGGTAGGCAGAGGTGTACCCAGGACTCAGTCCCATAGTAGATACACCCACATTTCGCCAGTATGTTATTGGTCCCATGTAATAGGGGGCGAGCCTATTGCCATCTACCGGGCACAGTTCCAGACTCCAGGCAGTTATTGAGATAATTCCTAATGGAAAAATCCAATATTTAACACTGCCTGACCTGGGGATCGAACCCAGGACCTCTTGATTGGCAGTCGAGCATGCGCCCTCTACGCCACCGAGGCAGGTGATCCTAATGCTAAAAACGGGTTACGGGATATTGACCATGATTCGACGTTTTATAATATCAGGAAACTCGAAAAACATCGAATCATGGTAAATATTTCATAATGAGTGCTACTAATAAGGCATAAGGATTAAATTTTAAATGCGATAAAGGAATTTAATATGCTGTGATGAACTTTATTTCATCGTCAATTTGAAGCCACCAAGGAAAACGATGCAAGCTACTCTGGCATTCCTAAAATAAATAAGCACATACCGCGAGAGAGCGCGTGAAGAAGATATATGGAGCGACGAGGGAATACAATTCAGGATAGCAGAGGTCGTTCCCGTTAGTATAAATGTAAGTAAATTTGAATAAAACATTGCTGGTTGTAGTACGTGGCCCGCGGGATTGTTTACCTCCTTTTTTTGTGAATTTTTTAAAGCTTGTTGATGGTCAGCGTGTAGAAAAACCGGGATTTTTAGCGACTTTGGGTACTTTTCCACCAATACACGCCAGGCAGTTTTTCAATACTTAATCAAGCAGTTATAATAAGCTATATTTTATGAAAGCTAAGTAATAAGCTCATTTTCGCCACTGAATGAAATAGAAGTGAAATAGGTGGCTAAATGTTTGTACACATGCATTTATTTCTTTGAAAAATAACTAGTGAAGACCTAGTTATTTTACTTTACGTGAAATTTATTGAGGAGGATAATTTATTAAGGGTCCGCTTCCTTTGCAGGCTTGTCTATGACTTGTCTATGATAGATAGACAGATAAATAAACTCTTTATTGCTACATCACAAACAAGAATTAAGCTTAAAAATAAAATATACATTAGGTATAACAATAAAATAGTGTATCAATTGCCGGTCTTATCGCTAAAAGCGATCTCTTCCGGACAATCGTGCAGGGAGAGGAGAGTACCGTAAATCACATTTGGTCGGCGGTGTGGCAGAAATGATAAATAAATTATATAGCGTAGGTAATCTTAATAAACTTAACATTATAGGTAGGTATACCTGGTTTATATACATATACCTCTAATTATACAATGTATAATATAAACTTACAAAATATATACATAAAATGACTATAATAAAATAAATTTATGTTAGATACCTATACTTATCAATATATACTCATATAATAATATATATACATTCTTCTATTTTAATATCTCTTTAATCTATGCATCTATATTTATCTACTCCGTGATTCTTATTAGTGCATTAATTTACTTACTAAACTAAATAGTTTAGCACATTTCTGGTGAAAAGGCACTCTTAGCGAGTTTTACTAATTTCTATCTAGTAAAGTTCTTTTAAACCAGCTTTTCGGCACTAACATAACCTTATTGCATGGAAATTTAATGGTTAAAAGGTGGCTTAAATTTTCTTGGTCTACTCGTGTGCATGTAATATGTGTGTGTACATATAACCACTTTTTACCGCCATAGTTTCAAAACTAATGATCACTTTATGTGAATTAGCTGTCGATAGTCTTGGTATCATGGTAACATAATATCTATTTGATACCTATTCAAGTTTTAAAGCTAAGTGTTTTATTAAGATTTATTTATATTTATGCTTCAGGATTTTGTAGATAAATGATTATTGCTCAGTGAATTTCATTCTCTAAAGGGGAGCCAGCAATTCGTTGTCGCTTACCCAGAAGGGAGTTAAAACAAATGTCATATGTTTATGGGATTTTCATGTTATGTTAATGCGAGTTTATATTTGGTTTGCTAATAAATATTATTTAAATAACTCAGATGGCATTGAAATGTTGCATTAAATTCAAATTTCACTTTCTTTTTCTAATATTATTCTTTATAATATTATAAGCTATGCTCATCAACAATTTATGGATAAGTTCTATTTTCGTTATTTTATTTTAAAATATATAGTAAAATAACGATAATAGAACTTATTTACTTACATAAAGGACATTATCACGTGCATGTATACACAATGTAAAAAACTTATCTTTGTAACGAATGAATGAATGAATGAATATATATTTGTTAGAATTTTGGTTACATGAGATCTTATAGTTTATAATTTCCAGCAAAATTCTGTCAACAAAGGCTTACAAATTATTAGGTAAAAAAACGTGTTTGTTCTAACCCACATTTTTTATTGTATGTATGTTTGTTCCTTAATCATTTATTTTGGGTTTTAACTTTTTTATAACTGACTGTACTTAATATTTTTTATGTCATTGAATTTGTTAACAATATTTTATGACCGGTCCTTTGGAACGCAGTCGGTTTTCGTTTACGTTCGAATGACCCGCGGTCCTCAAAATTTGGTCCTTTCAGACGTTGTGCCTAAACCGATTGAGCTGACGCTTGGTATGTATAAGATAGCTTAGATCTTAGACCATACATCTTAGATCATAGATCTTAGATACATAGTGTGCTATTTATCCCAATATTCCCGCGGGAACGAAGACTACGTGAGTGAAACCGGGGGGGTAAAGCTATTTAAGTACAAAAGAGAGTAATGTCTTAAAAAACCTGACCTCTACATTTTATACTTAGGTACTTACTAGATTTGTAAAACTGTAAACTTGTTCCGATTGTCTAAATATCAAGATTCTTGAATAGGTATATTTAAGTATGTCGTCATATAATCTAATAATATTGTTTCAAAAGTTAACTATTTTCACAAATACCTCCTCTTAGACCTCTTTTGCAGGGGGCCGCCTGAGGAAGTACCACACCTCTGCCAGTTATTCATCCGCTAAGCTAAGTTAATATAATATTATTATGTATGTTAGTCTATAAGGTATTTATTAATATGGGCCTCTGGTGCGTATAATAAATTATACGCACTATTGCCTGATATAAATGAATTTATTTATTATAAGCAGTAATGTGCAAACATTACTGCGTTCCGGTCTGAAGGGCAATGTTACCAGCAAAATTACTGGGCATGATGAGATTCAAAAACTCACTCATATCTCAGTGTGACAGGCGCAGTGCAGTGCCGCGCAGAATTTTGAATTATGAAACACTGGGTGGCACTGTGTCTTATATGGGCAATCATGATGCTTACCATCAGGCACCTGATTTGCTCATCTTGTCAACAAAGTCAAACAAAGACTACGCGGGTGAAACCGCGGGACACAGCTGGTTTCCTATATTAACAATCCTATATACCTACACCAATGCGATGTGAGAGTTATAAGAACATAAGAACATAAATAGTTATAGTTACTTAAGAACATAAAATTCGCTAACTTCCAATGTTGAATTACAATCACAATACCAATAATCAAAGCCCGTTCTATAATGAAACAATACAATTATTGACGACCCCTCCCACTAACCCCAAAGCTAAACTAAGCTAAACGCTAACCCGATCACGCATAATTTGTGACCAATTAGAATAATGGTCCACATGCAGTGATGTATGCACGACATCACCAGAACAAATAAAAGTATGGAGTAGACGGAAATATTTAGACCAGAATTATAACATACTTATTGGATGTTCTAACAGCAGATGCTGTTTTATTTACCCTGATAACCAAACGCCAAATAATGTACTCTATATTAACTTGGCTCCTTCGTCGTTTCATTTAACAACTGCTTCGGCCCACTGGGCTGAATCGACGATATTTAAAATTAACATTAATATTTTCATTCTTCGATTCGTCCCATTCTTATTTTTAAATATTATCAGCTAAATAATATTTTATTTGAACAGACATTTTCAGACGCGAAGTGTGAATGTATCTAAATCGGTGATCTTATTGTAAGTAAGAAAAATTTTCTTTAAATACTATAATAAAACTTCAAAATATCTTTTGAAAAATCTGGTCTTTACAGTTAATATCGTATGTATGACGTATCTCCCGCAGCAAATGAATAATTTACCTACTACAAATATAATAACACATTTTTGATTCAGCAATTCAGCCTTTTTGCTATAGTAACGTCTCCACAGATCCCCTATTCGTTAATAAATGTTTGGGGCAGCGTTTGTCCAGTGGCTCACGTTCACGTCAATGTCGCCTAGTGTAGCCACTGGTTATGTATTTATTGACTTTGCGGTGCATTGTCTATGTGACGGAATTCGCGCTAATTGCACTGACTGATTATTGCTAGATTTAGCTGAGAATTACTGATGAGTGAAAAATGTATCACCATCTACATATAAAATTCAAAGTACTGATTTACTTACTGACTGATCTACATAGAGAGCAGATATTTTGCACATCGATTTTTTTTATAATGTAGAGATAAAAAGAAATTCCCGGAATTCCCACGGGAACGAAGCCACGGGATTTACGCTTTATCATTATAATATACCTTTAGATAACCTCGTGCAAAATATTTTCGGTGAAATAATTATCAAAATAAGTTATTGGTAAACACATAAATTTTCCAACAGTAAACATAATGTATTAAATACAATGACCTGTTTCATGGTAACCCCTGAGGACCCATAACCAATACATATATGATTAGGTACCTAATTGTTGGGTATTTAAAACTATGAGTTGATATATCATTAGAACTATATACCTACGCAGTCATTACAAAGGTGATTACAAAGTACAATATTATTATGATAATAAACGTTCTACCAGTTTTTGCAAATTAATGTCATACAATTTATCTTTTGGAAAACTTTGAACAGTGAAAAAACGTGATAATATAGAGATATAGGTGGAAATATATATTAAACCTACTTCTTGTCTACCCTCGTCAATCAGCCGCTAATTTATGCCCATTTGCTTAACCCAAAAAACGACGTACCTATTCGCGTTTTGTTTAACCCAAAACAGACGATTTACGGCCCTGTCCAAACTTTTCCAGATAAATTGCGTTTCTTGCCCTTTTAACTCCGTTTGATAGTAGCCGATGTCCCTTTGAAATCTCCGGAGAGCACTTGAAAGGTAATTGTACCTTGAATTGTATTGAAATTTTCAACGATATCTAGGATATCAAAATATAGAATGCATAATATTATATTAAAATACCTACTTACAATTCCACAATACACAAAAAATAAGAGAAAAATTCAGGTGCGGTGAAGGAGTAACGAAGTTAGCCAAACTAAACACTCATAAAAAAGAAAAAGCTTTAAACAAGTACAAGTAATTGTATTGTAAATATAATTTGTTGTTTGAGCTCAGAGTAAACCTAATAATAAATAACCAAGGGCTGCAATTAACATGATACGTTTAATTACTCGCGCATAAATTGTATGCAATATTGACTGTTTACCAGTGAAAATATTCACAGCACATTGAACAAAATTTTAAGCAATTGGAGAGGGTATTGCAATACTTTTATTTTTATACTATTTTTCCATTAGGAATTATCTCAATAACTGCCTGGAGTCTGGAACTGTGCCCGGTAGATGGCAATAGGCTCGCCCCCTATTACATGGGACCAATAACATACTGGCGAAATGTGGGTGTATCTACTATGGGACTGAGTCCTGGGTACATCTCTGCCTACCCCTTCGGGAAAAAGGCGTGAATGTATGTTATGTTATGTTTATTGCAATACTTATTCAACAATAAAATAAACATTATAATTTTTATTTCATAATATATATTCTAGTTAGTGGTTTCATAATATTATTCTAGTTTGTGACTGTTTGTGATACTTGTAATGTTCTCTGTTGACTTCAAATATGGGGGAGAGGGCTTTTTTTATAACACAAAATACATGATATGACAATGTAATATACATGATATAATGTAGGTATACATAGTGTAGACATTGTCATAATTAACTATAGGTAAGTATAAATAATATGCGTTCACGCGAATCCTTATGAGAATTCTTTAAAGATATAAACATATTTCATTAAATTCATTGAAATTCGGAGGAAACAAGGGAATACAAAACATCGATTTAGTAAATTTTCCATAGGATTGTGTCAAACTGCTAAAATGTACTTAATCTTTCCTGTTAAGATTTGTGGAGTTCTTTCATATAACTAGATGTTTTATTTGTATGATAGTGAGAGACAAGACGAGCAAATCAGGTGCCTGATGATTGCCCATATCAGACACAGTGCCACCCAGTGTTTTAAATTTCAAAATTCAGCGCGGCACTGCACTGCACCTGTCACCCTGAGATATCAGTTGTAGAAACTCGTTATACCCAGTAATTTAGCTGGTAACATTGCCCTTCAGACCGGAACACAGTAATGTTTGCACATTACTGCTTGGCGGATAAATAACTGGCAAAGGTGTGGTACTTCCCCAGGCGGCCCCTTGCTAAAGAGGCCTACTACTACTAAAATAAGATATTGGATATTGATAAGCAAATAACTTTAAATTTCTAGGCTGATTAAATTTTCACGGACAGCTCCGTTTTTTCGATGTTTCAAGTCCATAATGGTCATAAATATTGGCGACAAATTCCCGCCAATCGCGCCAATGTACGAACATTTGTACAAATTGCCCGCGTTAATAATAACCGGGCGAGAGAGGGGTGCGGTAAGTAAGGGGCGGGGAGAATTTTATCAAGCTTATTTATAGTCTCATTAAAAGGTTAAATTGTGTGTTTTAAGATTAATAGCTATTTACTTAAAACATACATGCACGCCTTTTTTCCTGAAGGGGTAGGCAGAGGTGTACCCAGGACTCAGTCCCATAGTAGATACACCCACATTTCGCCAGTATGTTATTAGTCCCATGTAATAGGGGGCGAGCCTATTGCCATCTACCGGGCACAGTTCCAGACTCCAGGCAGTTATTGAGATAATTCCTAATGGAAAAATCCAATATTTAACACTTTGCCTGACCTGGGGATTGAACCCGGGACCTCTTGATTGGCAGTCGAGCATGCGCCCTCTACGCCACCGAGGCAGTCACCTCGAACTACGATTTACTTAAACCGCTAGAAAATTTCATAAGTCTGAATGAAATAGTAATAGTATTTTACGTTTAAGTGGTTTTCTGCATCAAGCTATGGTAACTAATTATATTATGTGAATAATTTAGAAATGGTGAAATAATTAAGTATGTATAATAAAATAACCCCTAAATGAACGTACTTAAATCCATTATCCCCACTTTGTATCATTAATGCCATACATTACGGATAATATTCCCCAAAGAGTTTCAGTAAAACTATGCAGGTAATACCCGTAATATTGCCAATAATGCTCTGAATTGGGACGTACCGCTTGATTTGCCAGAAAATGGGGCAAATTGAAACATTTCACGGTTCATTATCAACGTCCCGTAACTAATATTGTAACGATAGTAATAATTTTATTGAAACGATATGATAAAATTAATGAACCCAATATTTGGGCTGAATGAATTCATTGCAATTTCCACTAAGTAAGTAGTTACTCCAGTTCTGGATATTTTCTGAACTTTTTACGTTTTATGCCTAGCTATATACTATTAAGTTGCAAAATTTAAAAGTTTACTTAATTGACTATTTAAATAATTCTTCACAGGCTGGTGCAGCCTCTTTTAAGGCTGAAAACCTCAAGCGGCACAAGAATGTAAACTTAGTCAAGGTTTACATGTTTGTGCCGTTTGGGGTAGAGACTATGGGGGCCTTCCGCATTAGAACTATACAAGGAGCTACTAAACGCTTGGTGGAGGCATCGGGTAACCAGAATGCTAGGCCTGTATTTTGCCCAGAGGATAAGCATCTGCATCCAACGGGGCAATGCCGCCAGCATTTTAGCCACCTACCCTTCCTCCAAGGGTTTAATGGATTTAAGTTAATGAGTAAGGTTTTGTATATAAAATGTAAATACCGTAGGTAGTGACTTTTGTAGTGTTTTGTGTGTTTATTTTTAAGGTTTCTTTGAACAAATTATTTACCTATTTAATTATTATTAAGAATTTATGTAATTTACGCATAACTTGCAATATAAAAATATATTGTCTAACTATTTAAAAAAAAATCCTCACTATTAATGAAAGCGTGAAGACCTGTCTACATGCAATTCGACTTCCTATTAATATTATAAATGCGAATGTTTGTGAGGATGGATGGATGGATATTTATTACATTTTCACACAAAAACTACTGAATTCATTGGGCTGAAATTTGGTACGCAGGTAGTTTTGACCCATAGGGTAAAATACGTGTTGTAATGTTTATCTTTTTTTTGTTTTTTTTTCTTCACACACAGTCATCTGGTCCCAAACTAGTCTAGAAGCCTGTACTATGGTAACCAGATGACTGATATACATACTTATATAAGCATATAACACCCAGACACAGATCAAACTGACATGTTCATACACACAAATGTTTGACCTGGCCGGGGATCGAACCCGGGGCCTGCGGCACAGAAAGCAAAGTTACTACCATCTGAGCCAACGAGGCTGTCAAACCTTTTACGATACTTTAACCTCTGGTCTTTTAAAGATAAAAGGCTAAATAACAATTCCACCACAAAATCAATGCAAAACGGATTAATAGAGTCGCAGATAGCCGGGCACAATCCTTTGCGACCGTCTGGGCGGTCCCCTGAGCTGACCGCACCATAGCAGCGTCTGGACTTTGAAACCCATCGGTTTGTTATGTTGTGACATTGGTTATATCATTTCAGTTATTGCAGCTTTGTTTTGCATATATGAATATATATGCAGGATTACTCTGGAGTGAGTAAATATTCACTCACTCCAGAGTAATCCTGGTGTTTAATTCTCTCTAGATATGAATATAATATGTCGTTAATAAAATATCCTTCCTACTAATATTATAAATGTGAAAGTGTGTGAGGATGGATGGATGGATAGATGTTTGTTACTCTTTCACACTAAAACTACTGAACTGATTGGGCTGATTTTCGGTATATAGATGATAGTTTAGACCATGGAATAACATAAAAATTACTTTTATTCCGATATTCCGACGGGGCCGAAGACTACGCGGATGTAACCACGGGGCACAGCTAGTGTTTAATAATATATCAAAAGATACGGGGGATACGGTTCGTAAATGTTAAATTGTTATTTTGATTTGATACTGATTTTTTACTTACTTTGGTAGAACCCAGCCCAATACAAATAATTATATCATTGTCATCATCTCAGCCGTCGGAAGTCCATTGCACATAGGCCTTCCCTATAAGGGGGATAATACAATATAATAATATACAATAACTCATTTATTGCAGGCAATAATAGGTTACAATAACTTATATGCATAACAGGGTCATATTAATAAAAAAAATCCTTACTAATTAAATAAATAGCTAATAATATAAAATCTCGAATCTCAGTGCAATGAAAAAAAAAATACGTTTGTATTTATTTGTACCGTTTTCGCTAAAACTACTGAACCGATTTAGCTGAAATTTGGTATGTATATAGCTTAGACTCTGGAATAACACATTAGACATAATATAGCCTTCATAAACCGATATTCCAACGGAAACTACGCGAGTGAAACCGCGGGGCACAGCTAGTAATGTTATAAACTATTCTAGGAGATTAGAGATTATTCTTCGGCTTAATAAAGGTGGAGGCTGACTTAGGACATTAGTTTGTTACATAGCATAACTTTCTGGCTCACTGTCAATTCAGCGAGTGATTTAATACATACGTACATACATACAGTCACGCCTTGTTCCCGGTGGGGTAGGCAGAGACTATTTCCCTCCACTTGCTACGATCCTGACATACAACTTTCGCTTCGTTCACTTTCATGACATTTTTCATACATGCTCGTCGGTTGTAGGTACTTTTGACTTGGCCTTTCCTAAGAACAACGTCAACTTGTTCATGAAAAGTACGCCTAGGTCGACCGCTACCGACTTGACCATTCACACTAGCCTTATAAATCTCTTTTGTTAATCTCCTTTCATCCATCCTCTCCACATGTCCGAACCACCTCAGCATTCCTTTTTCTATCTTAGTCACTGTGATTTAAAGTGTTACATTACATACTAACGTTTCAAGTCTTACGACCAAACTCAATCATTCAATCAGTCAATTGGACCAGACTCCAAATTCAATGGATAGGAAAACGGTTTAATGAAAATATTATATAACCACCTAACGTAACATACAGCCACTTGACAAAATTAAAAAATAAACAAGCCTACTGGAACTCCTCAAAATGCATAGCCCATTACAAGAGCAAGTTTATTGTGATTTTTCGTTTAAACAAAGAGGGTGGCTTTTTTACAACACTTCAGTTTAGATCCTATAGGAAAATAATAACAGTATGGGTAATCATCGAGCTGAAGTTCTTCTCTTCTTATGTCTTTTTGTGCTTACTAACTTTATAAAGTTTATGATACTTTTGTTAAATACCTACCTACCCATTTTTTGTACCGATTTTGTAAACTCTAATGGGAACTGCGTGACTTCTTCGTCCAGACTCATCTATCCCTAATTTCTGCATTCACTCCCATTTTATTCATATTAAATTATATTCTTGATTTTATAGCATTTTTTGTTTTATAATCATAATATTAGTACATCACAGTAACTTTATTAGAGAAGATCACTTATGGAACTAATCATATCTTTTCACATTCCTCACAAGATAAGATTCAATAAAAATTTGTGTAGCCAAATAAAATATAATGTGACTCAGACATCGCAAGAGCCCTTACTGGTAATATGTTCACCTTCGTAATGAATTTTCAGGACGCCGAGACATTGGTCTCTTTAAATATTCACATCTTAGGGTGTAGGAGAATTTTGTTCACCTCATTGAATAACATTGGTTCATGCATAATTTTCTAACCTGAAAAATTGTCGCGCGGAATTGAGTTCCTAACCAGATTATCTTGCGTTAACATTGTTCACTGTCTGCGTAAACAAAAATAAACACATAAAGGAAAATTGTATTTTTGTTCCTCTTGCTCAAAAAGTCCGTCATTGTTACGTACCAGAGCGGGGCTAAAAGGACTTTTCAATCTCCGCGGGATAAAGTTAATTTCTTTTTAATTTTTGTCTGTTACCAACGAGATTATATATTTTTGGTGTCGCACGTATTGGATATTAGCTAAAAGTTTTGATGTAGAGTAGAGTAAGCATACGGCGCTAAAACCCATTCTAACTCGGTTTCTATTTACTTCTTCGCTAAAGCTCGGGAACTACCTTTTTTGCCATTTTCAATTAATAATTTATTTTAATTTAATCATTGACATCCTGTTTTGGCAAAATAATATAAATTCAGTTTTGGGCTATATATTTCATAAGAGTTCAATATTAAATATACAACGTGTTACAAGACATGTATACAAGATGTTGCAAAAAGCTTTAGTAATACTTAGGGAGCTGAAAATAGCCATCAAACTAAACAACTTTCACAAGACAGAATTGTGAAAATGTCATAAGAAATACAAAATGATGTCATACAAAATAAATCAACTGATCTGCAAATTTGTATGGGAAGTCGATTTTTTTTTGCGAATTTTTCAGTTCGTTGGAAAGCTGTTCAGTTTGATAGCTATGATATTCGCCCCCAGTTATCTAAAACGCTTGTACGCTTGTACCTATGATAACCTCAAATAATGCTTTTGCAATTATTGAATGCCTTGGGGATAAGTATGATGTTTACTTATTGGTAAGTGTGAGAATAAATAAATAATAATAATGGGACAACTTCCACACACGGTCATCTGGTCCCAAACTAAGCCTGATGACTGATATACATACTAATATGCGCTTATAACACCCAGACACAGATCAAACAGACATGTTCATGCACACAAATGTTGAACCCGGGGCCTGCGGCATAGAAAGCAGAGTTACTACCATCTGAGTCAACGACGCTGAATCGTTGGAAATATTTCCTCGTATAGGTTTACTTCAATATCAAGCATCGGGTCAATAAGGGTCCAATCTAATATACTTCCCTCCCAAAAACTTTATTACCCGAACTATAACTAAGGTAATATAATTTCTTGTCGGATCATAATCCTGAGGGAAGTCGGGATCAAAGTTGTCGCTAACGCAATTAGAGTCCGGGATTAGTTTCTAGTGGTCTTACCGCTTACCTGACCACTCGCAGATTGCTCTTAATTGGCTGATAACTAGTTGGACGAAGAGCATTTGATGGGGTTGTAGCTTAACTTTATTTATTTAAGCAAGTTGCTGCTTCATAGTACTTCCCATTTTAATGGTCACTATACTTTTTTCCCTCTTATTAAAGAACGTTGACTAAAGGAGTTGTTGGTTTTAAGGTCAGGTCAACACTTCATTATTATTTTGGATTTATTTGATAGGGCTAATAATAAGATTTTAAATGGGCATAAATAATATTTTTTCATCGCTATTAATTATAACAAATTAAGCAAATTTTCTACTTAAACTGGGATGCGCGTTGCCATTAAATATACTTAATACTTAAACCTCACTTTATTCAAATCAAATTTTAAATTAATCGGCGATAATAAGAGGGTAATGTATTCCAATAGTTTTACGAATAACATTCTCTACCCGACAATATAGGATAGATAGTGCATAAGGTTTTCTGGGCCCATCTTCCTTGGATTCTGATTTATTTGAAATAATATTTCCAAACATAGTATCCCTCTTACTAGAATAATATAGAATTAAATTATAGAATTATTTAGAATTAAGTAAGGTAAAGTACTAAATAAGTGTTGTTAATGGCGAAGCGCGTTCCAATTTTGTAGAACATTTGCTTAAATCATTACAGTTAATGGCGATACTAAAAATTTTAATTTACTTATGCACATTTGAAACACTTATTAATAGGCCTATCAAATAAAATAAAAATTATTATGTAAGGTCGACGTGGCCCAAAAACCATCAACTCCTTTTAATTTGTTTTATTCTGTATCTTACACTTAAAAGTAAACTTACTTACTCACGAATACTTATTAGCATTGCTTAGGAAAATAATATTCAGATATTTTCTAAAGATACTGTCTATTAGTAGGTATAAAAAGAAACGCAATAGATATCTAACGTCTTTTTAAATATTAAAGTTGGTCTGTCGAGGTCGGCTTGAAAATATCAGATATTCATATGATTGCACGTAATGATGTTTGTATTGGTTCAGAGAGGATTTTAAATTGGAAACTGGGAGGACAAGCTTAGGAAGATATTATAGGTAATTTTGTATGGGTATATAGGTACATGTACCTGTTCTTTATATGGAAGTGGTATGGATACATTTGAACGGATAAGGTGATATGCTTTGCTATTGTTTAAATTAATTTCCTGAATAATTATAGTACACACACATAAAATATGAACTTTATTCCGTAGGAAAATTAAGATACGCGCTGATTTTAAAATTTTAACGAATGAAAGATTTTAACATTTTTACGAATTCACGCGATATTTTTGTTACTTTTGTTTTTTATTAATTCGTAGCAATTTTATTCTTATATTCAAATACATTTTATAGTCATTTCAAATACTAAATCTGAATTAATGACCACCGTTTTATAACCGGAGTAGTTTGACAAACAACTTTGAAGTGACATTAAAGTTAATTAGTCAAAATAAAGTTATTCCATAGTATCCAAGCCTTTAGGGAGCTAAACTACCGTAACTACATGCCTGTTAACTCATCTCATATATTATGAAGCTGTGTCAAATGTAGTCCGCCTTCACTCTGTATACAGGGTGATTTAATAATGTGAATTAATTTTAAAATTTTAATTATGAAACATCTGCTCCCAAACTATGCAGAGCGTGTACTATGGTCACAGACGAATGATACACACATTCCCATTTTCTTATTGTATTTCAAGGGAATAGACCGCTTAGTCTAAAAAAAAATATATTACATAAAATGCCTTTCTCCCCTTTTTTTGTTGTTTTTCCCAAATTGGTCGGTGGAGTGAACCCAGGATCCAGTCCCATAGTCAAATTCGCTAGATTGGTTTTAAGTCCCATGTATCAATAGGGGCGAGCCTATTGCCATCTACCGGGCACAGTTCCAGACTCCAGGTAGTTATTGAGATAATTCCTAATGGAAAAATCCAATATTTAACACTATAACAATTAACATTGAAAAAAATCCTTATGGAAAAATCAAATAAAACTTTGCTTGACCGATCGGGGGATCATTCCTCAGATAAATAAACAAATAGAATACAAACAATAGAGTAGATAATTATTCTCTCCTTCTCCTTCTAATTTGGAAATTCTATTTGTATGAAAATCGAACCATCTTCAGTATTCTATTCAATAATAACACTCAGTATTGTCACAATGTACAAATTATAATATAATGTTAAGTATCATCATTGACAGCCTGGTTGGCACAGATGGTAGTAACTCTGCTTACTGTGCCGCAGGCCCTGGGTTCGATCCCCGGCCAGGTCAAACATTTGTGTGCATGAACATGTACTTATGTTTGATCTGTGTCTGGGTGTTGTAAGCTTATATTAGTATGTATAACAGTCATCCGGTTACCATAGTACAGGCTTTTAGCCTAGTTTGGGACCAGATGACCGTGTGTGGAAGTTATCCCATATATATTATATAATATATCATCGTCAGCCGGAAGACGTCCACTGCTGAACATAGGCCTCCCACATAGAATGCCATAAACTATTAATATGGGGGGATTTTGCCGTAATCACCACGCCTGGCAGGCGGCTTGGTGATCGCAGTAGTTTGAATATTTGAAAACGGAAAGCGCTGCTGCCCACTCTCCGAATATGTTCCTCTGCCGTGTCTCAAGGCTCCCACGGGGTGAGAAAGTGGTGGCCATATTATACAGACGAGGACCACACGGCCTATGCTAAGTATTCAATGTACTAAGAATATGGAATATAAAATGTTTAAAATAAGGACATCCCATTATTAAAGGGGTGGCTACACAGTAAAATAAAGGCTCGCCGGATGTCGCGACCTTCAGGGATTTGGTCGTGCTGTTTAACTGGGAACATCGCTGGAAACTATCTGCTAGTCTAATATTTGCGATGGGGTTAGTTACCTTTATTGTCTGTGTGCACACGCCTTTATTTGGACTTTGTTTCCTTCTCTGACTTGTTATTCAATTTGTTACTGAATGTAGAGTAAAAAAGGTATGTATGCATCATTATCATATTATTTTATATATTATTTAAAAAACAAAAAAAATGTTTGAGAGCAAATAGTGTGAAACACCAAAGGGCGTGATGTAATGTTATATGAACAAACATAAATAGAGAAATAACATAACATAACATACATTCACGCCGTTTTTCCCGAAGGGGTAGGCAGAGGTGTACCCAGGACTCAGTCCCATAGTAGATACACCCACATTTCGCCAGTATACATAATTATAACATACATAGTAATACATAAATACATAAATATCAAGGCAGAGTTCGGTCACACAGTGCCTCATTGGGATACTTTTTGAAAAAAAAAAAAAATGTTGCAACGGGTAAAAATCATTTAAATAAATAGCGACTCTAGCTCCAACTCAATAAAGTGCAATTCAGGTCGCCCAGCGCCTAAATAATTTTATTATCGTTATATTAACCTACAAGCTGTCTGTCTCTCTTTCTATCGCATATCTCTGTTCTATCTGTCTGGCCCATAGAAATTTTACCGTCAAGACGGGCGCCACGTCTACTTCTATCTTACCTATAATGCGGAGTGTCCCAGGCCTGCTTTGACTTAAAATATTAATGATAGTTTCAATAAATATTAAGCAAATATATAAAGTGTATAAACCCCAAACCAATATTACGCATGTCGCCTCACCTAAGAAAAAAGTACTTCCAATTTCACCCTCAGCAAACACACCTATGCCCGAATACTCAACAAAGGAAGATGATTTATCAAAATAAATTAAGCATAAGACATTCGGTTGGTAGTCGTCACAACCTTGTCAAATATTTACCGGGGTTGCCCGCAGAAACGGCACTGAATGGTAATGTATACAGACCGTATAATGTGGTACGAGAATTGTAGATCCGAAGAAAATAAGTTGTTAAGGCATACGTAATACGTATGTATGCATAGTGTAGGGTTCCATAGTTCCTTGTCAAAAGTATGCAACTATGCAGTAAAATGGCCATAACTTTTGATTGCGTTAACTTAGAAGTATGAATTTTTTACCGCCTCAAGGGACCGCAGATCTGAGTAGTTGATATAAATTTCAACTTGATACCTTCACGCGTTCCCATTAAAAACTGTGTAGTGTAGTAAACATAAACATGGATTAAATTTTTAGACTGTTGTTTGTTTTGGTTAAATGAATTTAAAAAAGAAGCTGCAGTTACTGTAAGCACAATTAATGAAAAAAAATCTTTTTTTAAGGCAAAATGCCTTTATTGAAAATGTAATAGAAAATCTAACTTCTCTAAGCCACTGTCAGATGGCAGCGTACCCAAGATAATTGCGGCGTCGCCACGTTGAATAACAATGCTTAAACAATTATCTTAATGCATATAATACATAATATATAATGAGTCAAAATATTATGGAAACTTCCAGATAGTATAGTGGAGGCTCCACAATTCACGAGCCATGTAACAAGGGTAGCCTTAAATCTCATGTGAATTGCGGCCCACAATCCATCATCGTCCAAGACGGCTACCGTAATAATGCAGTCTTATGGAATACAAACAGATATAGCGGTTTTTGTAGTAAATATGGTGATTTTGTTCTCTAAACAATATCTCGTATTAAAACATATATTAAAGGAGAAAGAATTCGTAATGAAGAATTCGGAAGAATTTCTCACACAAACGTCACTGGTGTAACTATTTTTTGAAAAAAATCCTATGCACTAGTTGCGCTGTAAAGTCCTTCTAATATTATATAAATGCGGAAGTTTGTAAGGACGGATGGATGGATGCTTGTTACTCTTTCACGCCAAAACTACTGAACCGATTGGGCTAAAATTCGGTATATTATGATAGTTATACCCTGGAATAACATAAGAAGTACTTTTTATTCCGATATTCCCTCGGGAACGAAAACTACGCGAGTGAAACCGTAGAGAACAGCTAGTAATATGATATGTTTAATAGGGCATACCTGGAAACTTCATTTATTAAAAAAAAAAAACATCGTTTTATTTGAGAAACTATTCGTTAAAAGTTGCCAGTTAAAAGTTTTTAAACTTTTCAATTCATTAATAACTTTGAGAATCTTTCGACTCGTTTCGATTGCCGATTGGGAAAATCAGCAACTTTGACACAATTATGATACAAAATTGAGTTGTTAAAATAACTGAAAACTTTTGTCGATCACTGAAACTAGCAACTGAAGTTGCTGTCTGCGCAGTTTCTTTAAGTTTAATGTAAACAGCTGGTTGATAGTTGCCTGTCGCCGCAACACGAAACTTAAAATCGTCCAATATTCGGACCACCTAACATGTTTGGAGTTTAACTGGTTGGGAACCCTTATTTATCTTAGTCGTATTTTAACCAAGATTAAACTTTAAATTCCCCTTATGAATTGAGCGTCTCAATCAAGAGATGGCACTGTTGTTGCGTGCATGTGCACTTAATATTCATTAGAGACGAAACAAGCGTGTTCACTCTTCCGGCCTGATGGATATGTGGTTTTGTTTTACCGATGGGTGTCTTGCCTGAAATTAATGCCATTTTTTATTTGTCGCGTAATCTGTAAAACTTCGTGTGAGTGAACATAGTATGAAGTAAGTGAGTTAATTAAGGTTATGATTTGGGACAAAGCTAGCCTAAGTAACAATAATTTTGCAACTTAGACTGAGTAGACTGAGACCTAAAGATACAATCACGTCTTTATCCCGAGGGGGTAGGCAGGGCTGTACCCAGGACTCAGTCCCATAGTAGGTACACAATTCAAACATCCACATTTCGCCAGTATGTTATTGGTCTCTTGTAATAGGGGGCGAGCCTATTGCCATCTATCGGGCACAGGTCCAATCTCCAGGCGTTTATTTAGATAATTCCTATGAGAAAATCCAAAATTTTACACTTTGCCTGATCTGTGGATTGAATCCGGGATCTCGTGACGTAGTCTTTTGTCGCTTAAACCGATAAGGTTCATAACTGGGTCAGTACTAGCAAATGCTTTGATGCTATCTATATATGCTATCTATATACATGGACGCATAACCAGCACTGTGTTAATCTAAAAAAAAGTCATTTTAACTTTGAAGAAGCAACCTCATACTGTATTAAATCAATTTTATGAAACTGTAACGAGACATTGATAAGCTTTAACAAGGCGGTAAAGGCGTGTAAGATGAGAGTTAAGAGTGGAGTCGCGTGGACCTCAGGGGATTCCGCCAATCACAGCGGCGGAATTGCTTGGACTGACCTTAAAGAGATACCATGAAATTGCTAGTACGAGTATAAATAAAGTATAGAAGTTATTGTAGAACAAAAAGTTGGCAGTGAGCTTGGGAATAACTTAAAAATAATATATATTGTCTTCATCCCCTGGGAATATCAGGATGAAAAGTACCATAAGTGTTATTCCCGGGTCAAAGCTAACAACTACATACCAAATTTGAGCTATATTTATTAGGTATATACAAATACAAATACAAAAAATTTTATTTGCCAATAATTAGATTTACAAAAATTTACTGGTGGTTCCCGCACTAGGGCTGGCCTGTATCGCGGGGAGCCTTACAGTTAATCGAAAACCATATTTGTTACAAATTACCTATACAATTAGTTTTTATAACAAGTGACAATAGATAACATTATGTGTTATAAAATACAAAGGTTTTACGTGTTCAAGTGATTAAAGAAATAAAAACTAAAAAAAAAAACTGAAAAAATATAAAAATTAAAAAATATATATATTCAGTTGTTTTAGCGTGAATACGGAATAAACATAGTAACGATTTTATTGTGCCATCTAGATGGCGCTGGAGTCGAGTTAGAACTCACTAGCGTTTTGTTTATCTGTAACAAACGTAACTTTTTTAAATTGTTCTGAAATTTGAAATCGCTATATAACATAAAATCTTATATGACTCACTGACTGACATGCAACGACGAGCCCAAACCACTGATCCTAGAGACTTGAAGTTCGTTGTCTAGACGTGTGCTAAGAAAGGATTTTTGATAATTCATATTGTAAGGGGTCCAAAAAGGGCGTCAAAAGGGGATTTTATTGTACCCCCTCAAATATTACTTCACTTTTTTTAACGTAGTTTTTACA
The DNA here is from genome assembly GCA_947063395.1 of Hemistola chrysoprasaria. Classification (NCBI taxonomy): domain Eukaryota; kingdom Metazoa; phylum Arthropoda; class Insecta; order Lepidoptera; family Geometridae; genus Hemistola; species Hemistola chrysoprasaria. The sequence continues at coordinate 5,337,077 of OX346720.1, read as the reverse complement.
TTTTGAGTCATGGTTTTCTTCTGTTTCTCTATGACACTACTCGTATTAGGCGAGATAAAGTGTTATTCATTGCTTTGCAAAAAAAAACTGTTACAGCAGCTAATTAATGATTTTTTAATTAAATATAACAAATAAGAAAAGGACGTGGTGTGAGTATCCATGTAATAAGAACAATCAGTAGCACAATTTATCTCACACGCTTTCCCCAATTTTCCTTCATAGGTTATACAATTGCCAATTAACTTTTACCGTCAGTTCCAACTTTATTACTGGTAAATAAAATATAGTTTTGAATGAAACTGTTAGATTGTAGATTGGTAGAGCAATAATCCAGTTTACTACCATGAAATGATCTGGTGCTCTTGGATCTTACGAACATCTTGTTTCATTCATTCTTGTATCATTAGATATAACAGGTATGTAACAAGTACCTAACTTTAATATACTTGAACGTAGATTTTAAAATTAAGTAAAAAATTACTCGAAACTTGCTTTAGTGGGGCTTGCTATAGTGACATACATATGGGTGGATACGTTCAAACCGAGTTGCCTCAAGTTGCTACGCGACTTATTGATAATTATTCACGGAGAATAGAGGTATCATCATCACCCAGCCACTGGAAGTCCACTGCTGAAAACAGGCCTCCCCCATAAGGGGGGTTGTTGCCAATACTCACCTCGCTTGGCAGGCGGGTTGGCGAGCGCAGTTTGATGGTTTACGCAGAGGACGCTGCTGCCCGTCCACGGGGAGAGAGGGTGGAGCACTATTCTAAAGCCGGTAACCCCACGGCAAATAGAGGTATACTCCTTTGCGAATAAGTTGTAGAACCAGATGGAGTAGAATCAAACATGTGAATCGTGTAAAAAAACTACATCTGACCTTTTTCTATGTATATAATATTTAGAATACAGGTAGGCAAGCGGAGCTATTTCAGTAAGCAATGTCTGCAATCCATTACCACAATTATTCGTCACTCGTTGTCAAAACATCAATAATCGCCGTCAGATCCCAAAGGACACAGGCAAATTCCGGAATCCATCTGTGAAAGCTTTTAAAATTACAGTCCATTCATTCCGCGTATTTCTTTGTCGTCTCCCTTTGCGACCGCGCCGTTTGATTTAGAGCCCTTTACGCATTTTTGAAGATAAACGATGATGAGTTCGTGATTCTTAGATTAAAGGGAATATTTTGTAAAGTATGCTGTAAACTGATACACATAAAACTTTAAGTGTTGACATAACATAACATAAATTCACGCCTTTTTCCCGAAGGGGTAGGCAGAGGTGTACCCAGGACTCAGTCCCATAGTAGATACACTCACATTTCGCCAGTATGTTATTAGTCTCATGTAATAGGGGGCGAGCCTATTGCCATCTACCGGGCACAGTTCCAGACTCCAGGCAGTTATTGAGATAATTCCTAATGGAAAAATCCAATATTTAACACTTGCCTGACCTGGGGATTGAACCCGGGACCTCTTGATTGGCAGTCGAGCATGCGCCCTCTACGCCACCGAGGCAGTCAAGTGTTGAAGTTTGTGAAAATACATCGTATCTAAGCATTTATCATACTTACGTCTATTGTGTAGGCTATACTTACAAATAGCCTACTTGTTTAAACTACTGTTCATTTAGGAAGGACGCCCCCAAGATGTACCTAGTTTGGGGACCATTGTGTGTACGATAAAATTGTATAAACATTATCTTAGACTTCTGATCTTGTTCCAGCGTTCAGCGAGGTAACATCTCGAGTAGTGGCGTCGTACTGACATTTGTCGCCCTTACAGCGGGGTCAGAGTCTATTTCCTGATGACGCGTCGTGTAGACGCGAAACACGTGCCAATTTATGAATGGTGTCACTAACAAAAATAATACCTAATAGCATTTATTTCCTCTTTGCATGCACTGTGCATGTTGTTTTAGACACTAAAAATCGGTACTAAAAACTAAAGAATCTTGTTTTAGAACTCTACAATGGAGTTCCGAAAAGTAACGCCAAATTCAATCAATGAACCTTTATCTTAGCAGGTAACGATATACTAGCTTCTAGCTAGTTACTTTGGTTAACCTCTAGGTTAAATTATATCTTTTTTTCTAACTCGTTTTGTTTGCATAAACATAATTACATTAATATCATGAGTCATGATGGAGTGTGACAAAAACTGGCCGAAAAGAAATAAAAAAAGATTCGAATCTTTGAATATTGGAATCCCCTGCGATTCGCACGTCAGTGGAAGCGCGGCGCGACTTCGAATTACTGATTGATTATGCATTCACGTCACGGTTGACATGCGGGGTGAAAACAATGCTATAATACCTACCTACAAACTCATATTTTTATAGTACATACCTAGTACTAAAATAATCAAAGGCCCATATTCACGTTCGAGAGTCAACGTTATGTTAAACTCAACTAAAAAGTCAATAAAACTAATAACTAATTAATCCACTGTTATAGTTTTAACGGCTTAAATAAATGTTATTGCTTGCGCCATCAACATTTAGGCGAAAAACTCTTAACATTTTGTATATGTATCTATATATACTCGTATGTATCTAATCCTGGGATTATTGGCGGGTTAAAAAGGAGTGGATTATTATGTTTTCAGTTCCGTGAATAAATATACATAGTTAATATTAATATTTAAATAATATTGTGTGCATACTATTTGTTTACCTTTCCTCAAGTTAAAAATAGATTTCACTATTTAATTAATAATGATGATATAGTTATTATCCTCAAAATATACATAATATAATAATTAAAAGTCAGGCGTCACCCCATAATCGCATCTCCATCTTAACATAGCCACCAGTATAACACTAAAATCCACTAACTCATTAACAACCCTACTCATAACAAAACATGGTTTTCATCTTGACACGGGGACCCCAAGACTGACCACTGGCGACCCGGCGTGACACAGTTTGAAAATACTAGTAGGGTTACTCTTGGTACACAATATAGGTAGCTATTGGAATCTGAACCTGAAATGTTTTTAGGGTTCCTCTTTTCCTTTTCAGGTACGAAACCTCAAAAGAGAAAAAGGAACCCGTATAGGATAATTTGATGTCTGTCTGTCTATCTGTCTGTTCGTCTGGATTTTATTATATACTTACTAAGTATATAGGTTTTTATAAAGCGGTTTTATTTAGCTTGATTAATATTTATAATATAATATATTATTCACAAGTAAAGAAAAAAATCCCAAACGGTCAAATTTTCAAAAGAAAATATTGTGATTACTAAAATGTTTACTTTAGTTTGCAACTAGATAGCGCTGAATGCAACTATATAGATATGAAACCTATGCATAGGTACCTTAACAATTTATTTTTATAACGGGACAGGTGTAAATTATGTTAAAAAACCCCTCCATCATCAGACCTTAGTCACCTGGTCATGTGTAACATATTCGTTGAGACGTTTCCAACGAGCCCAATAACGATATATTTGACTACGCCCATCAAAACCTGATGATGCAGCATTAGGTCACATTGCTGAAGTGACAGGATACCAAAGATCGATTCTTAATTACGAATCGATCAGACCACTGGAAGTTGCTCATATGCTATCCAGCTTCTAGAATAAATCTGATAATCTTCAAACGGCTGAACCGAAAACTGTTGATCACGCCAGTCACGACGTGTCACGTCATTTATCAAAAAAAGCAAACCTCATCGAAATCGGTCCATTCTACTTACTACTTACTGTCTAATTATTTTAATTTTTTAGTGGTAGGCCTCTTTTGCAGGGGCCGCCTGGGGAAGTACCTTTGCCAGTTATTCATCTGCCAAGCAGTAATGTGCAAACATTACTGTGTTCCAGTCTGAAAGGCAATGCTACCAGCGAAATTACAGGGCAAACCGAGTTTAAACAACTGAGATATTCTCAGGGTGACAGGCACAGTGAAGTGCCACGCAGAATTTTGAATTTTAAAACACTGGGTGGCACTGTGTCTGATATGGGCAATCATGATGCTTACCATCAGGCACCTGATTTGCTCTTCGTCTTCTTCGTCTTGTCACTCACTATCATAAAAAAAATTAAAATGTTTGAAAATTGGAAAGAAAATCCGATGTCACCTTATAAAATAGGTATATTTCGATACTTGATATGAACAAAATTAATTTTTTTTGGCCATACCTATTTCTGTAAATTTTATTCTTTAGAGGGTATTTGATTAATCGTTTGAATTATAAGTGAGCTGATATGATGTCATTTATGTACCTAACTAGCTGTGCCGCGCAGATTCACGCGCGTAGTCATCGTTCCCGTGGGAATATTGGTGGGAATATTTTATATACCTTTATTCCATTCCATTCTGTATTATTCCAGGGTCTACACTATCTACATACGGTATTTCAGCCCTATCGGTCCAGTAGTTTTGGCATGAAAGAGTAACAAACATCCATCCATCCATCCATCCTCACAAACTTCCGCATATGTAATATAAAAATTAGTAGGCTTGCTATAGTGACATACATATGGGTGGATACGTTCAAACCGAGTTGCCTCAAGTTGCTACGCGACTTATTGATAATTATTCACGGAGAATAGAGGTATCATCATCACCCAGCCACTGGAAGTCCACTGCTGAAAACAGGCCTCCCCCATAAGGGGGGTTGTTGCCAATACTCACCTCGCTTGGCAGGCGGGTTGGCGAGCGCAGTTTGATGGTTTACGCAGAGGACGCTGCTGCCCGTCCACGGGGAGAGAGGGTGGAGCACTATTCTAAAGCCGGTAACCCCACGGCAAATAGAGGTATACTCCTTTGCGAATAAGTTGTAGAACCAGATGGAGTAGAATCAAACATGTGAATCGTGTAAAAAAACTACATCTGACCTTTTTCTATGTATATAATATTTAGAATACAGGTAGGCAAGCGGAGCTATTTCAGTAAGCAATGTCTGCAATCCATTACCACAATTATTCGTCACTCGTTGTCAAAACATCAATAATCGCCGTCAGATCCCAAAGGACACAGGCAAATTCCGGAATCCATCTGTGAAAGCTTTTAAAATTACAGTCCATTCATTCCGCGTATTTCTTTGTCGTCTCCCTTTGCGACCGCGCCGTTTGATTTAGAGCCCTTTACGCATTTTTGAAGATAAACGATGATGAGTTCGTGATTCTTAGATTAAAGGGAATATTTTGTAAAGTATGCTGTAAACTGATACACATAAAACTTTAAGTGTTGACATAACATAACATAAATTCACGCCTTTTTCCCGAAGGGGTAGGCAGAGGTGTACCCAGGACTCAGTCCCATAGTAGATACACTCACATTTCGCCAGTATGTTATTAGTCTCATGTAATAGGGGGCGAGCCTATTGCCATCTACCGGGCACAGTTCCAGACTCCAGGCAGTTATTGAGATAATTCCTAATGGAAAAATCCAATATTTAACACTTGCCTGACCTGGGGATTGAACCCGGGACCTCTTGATTGGCAGTCGAGCATGCGCCCTCTACGCCACCGAGGCAGTCAAGTGTTGAAGTTTGTGAAAATACATCGTATCTAAGCATTTATCATACTTACGTCTATTGTGTAGGCTATACTTACAAATAGCCTACTTGTTTAAACTACTGTTCATTTAGGAAGGACGCCCCCAAGATGTACCTAGTTTGGGGACCATTGTGTGTACGATAAAATTGTATAAACATTATCTTAGACTTCTGATCTTGTTCCAGCGTTCAGCGAGGTAACATCTCGAGTAGTGGCGTCGTACTGACATTTGTCGCCCTTACAGCGGGGTCAGAGTCTATTTCCTGATGACGCGTCGTGTAGACGCGAAACACGTGCCAATTTATGAATGGTGTCACTAACAAAAATAATACCTAATAGCATTTATTTCCTCTTTGCATGCACTGTGCATGTTGTTTTAGACACTAAAAATCGGTACTAAAAACTAAAGAATCTTGTTTTAGAACTCTACAATGGAGTTCCGAAAAGTAACGCCAAATTCAATCAATGAACCTTTATCTTAGCAGGTAACGATATACTAGCTTCTAGCTAGTTACTTTGGTTAACCTCTAGGTTAAATTATATCTTTTTTTCTAACTCGTTTTGTTTGCATAAACATAATTACATTAATATCATGAGTCATGATGGAGTGTGACAAAAACTGGCCGAAAAGAAATAAAAAAAGATTCGAATCTTTGAATATTGGAATCCCCTGCGATTCGCACGTCAGTGGAAGCGCGGCGCGACTTCGAATTACTGATTGATTATGCATTCACGTCACGGTTGACATGCGGGGTGAAAACAATGCTATAATACCTACCTACAAACTCATATTTTTATAGTACATACCTAGTACTAAAATAATCAAAGGCCCATATTCACGTTCGAGAGTCAACGTTATGTTAAACTCAACTAAAAAGTCAATAAAACTAATAACTAATTAATCCACTGTTATAGTTTTAACGGCTTAAATAAATGTTATTGCTTGCGCCATCAACATTTAGGCGAAAAACTCTTAACATTTTGTATATGTATCTATATATACTCGTATGTATCTAATCCTGGGATTATTGGCGGGTTAAAAAGGAGTGGATTATTATGTTTTCAGTTCCGTGAATAAATATACATAGTTAATATTAATATTTAAATAATATTGTGTGCATACTATTTGTTTACCTTTCCTCAAGTTAAAAATAGATTTCACTATTTAATTAATAATGATGATATAGTTATTATCCTCAAAATATACATAATATAATAATTAAAAGTCAGGCGTCACCCCATAATCGCATCTCCATCTTAACATAGCCACCAGTATAACACTAAAATCCACTAACTCATTAACAACCCTACTCATAACAAAACATGGTTTTCATCTTGACACGGGGACCCCAAGACTGACCACTGGCGACCCGGCGTGACACAGTTTGAAAATACTAGTAGGGTTACTCTTGGTACACAATATAGGTAGCTATTGGAATCTGAACCTGAAATGTTTTTAGGGTTCCTCTTTTCCTTTTCAGGTACGAAACCTCAAAAGAGAAAAAGGAACCCGTATAGGATAATTTGATGTCTGTCTGTCTATCTGTCTGTTCGTCTGGATTTTATTATATACTTACTAAGTATATAGGTTTTTATAAAGCGGTTTTATTTAGCTTGATTAATATTTATAATATAATATATTATTCACAAGTAAAGAAAAAAATCCCAAACGGTCAAATTTTCAAAAGAAAATATTGTGATTACTAAAATGTTTACTTTAGTTTGCAACTAGATAGCGCTGAATGCAACTATATAGATATGAAACCTATGCATAGGTACCTTAACAATTTATTTTTATAACGGGACAGGTGTAAATTATGTTAAAAAACCCCTCCATCATCAGACCTTAGTCACCTGGTCATGTGTAACATATTCGTTGAGACGTTTCCAACGAGCCCAATAACGATATATTTGACTACGCCCATCAAAACCTGATGATGCAGCATTAGGTCACATTGCTGAAGTGACAGGATACCAAAGATCGATTCTTAATTACGAATCGATCAGACCACTGGAAGTTGCTCATATGCTATCCAGCTTCTAGAATAAATCTGATAATCTTCAAACGGCTGAACCGAAAACTGTTGATCACGCCAGTCACGACGTGTCACGTCATTTATCAAAAAAAGCAAACCTCATCGAAATCGGTCCATTCTACTTACTACTTACTGTCTAATTATTTTAATTTTTTAGTGGTAGGCCTCTTTTGCAGGGGCCGCCTGGGGAAGTACCTTTGCCAGTTATTCATCTGCCAAGCAGTAATGTGCAAACATTACTGTGTTCCAGTCTGAAAGGCAATGCTACCAGCGAAATTACAGGGCAAACCGAGTTTAAACAACTGAGATATTCTCAGGGTGACAGGCACAGTGAAGTGCCACGCAGAATTTTGAATTTTAAAACACTGGGTGGCACTGTGTCTGATATGGGCAATCATGATGCTTACCATCAGGCACCTGATTTGCTCTTCGTCTTCTTCGTCTTGTCACTCACTATCATAAAAAAAATTAAAATGTTTGAAAATTGGAAAGAAAATCCGATGTCACCTTATAAAATAGGTATATTTCGATACTTGATATGAACAAAATTAATTTTTTTTGGCCATACCTATTTCTGTAAATTTTATTCTTTAGAGGGTATTTGATTAATCGTTTGAATTATAAGTGAGCTGATATGATGTCATTTATGTACCTAACTAGCTGTGCCGCGCAGATTCACGCGCGTAGTCATCGTTCCCGTGGGAATATTGGTGGGAATATTTTATATACCTTTATTCCATTCCATTCTGTATTATTCCAGGGTCTACACTATCTACATACGGTATTTCAGCCCTATCGGTCCAGTAGTTTTGGCATGAAAGAGTAACAAACATCCATCCATCCATCCATCCTCACAAACTTCCGCATATGTAATATAAAAATTAGTAGTATGAAATAATGTGGGAAGTAGGATTTCAGAAAATATAATATAACACAAGTATAAGGTATAGTCTCATTTGTTAAACTTTGTGTTGAACTTGAAGTGGAAAATTCGAATTATTTCTGATTCCATTCCATTTGATTTATCCAAATGAGTCCAAGGTAGCAGACTGTGTATGTTTACTCTGTGTCACCGACCCCAAAGATGGCGACCACAGATAGAGCTAAAATGTCCTGCGAGTGAGCTGATAAAACAGTAAAGCCAAATGGTCCAAGTTCCGACCCTTCGGAATTGTGGCATTAGCGGGTTTTTAGCATTGTTCCCCTGTTAATATTGATTATAAACTTAACAAACTTACCTAATGTTGTTTAATTTAAAGTGACTTCACTAAAAATAAGTAATAGTAAGCTTACCATGCTTATAATCTTACCATATACCACCTTGACATAATAATATAATATTATATTCATGTCTGATGATAGAGACAAAAAAAGTGAAGAAGTTTTTTATTTTCTTTTTTATATTTGGACGATTTGTTGTTCTAAGGAAAAGCCAAGTCAAAAGTACCTACAACCGACGAACATGTATGAAGAATATGATGAAAGAGGACGAAGCGAAAGCTGTATGTCAACATCGTAGCATGTGGAGGTAAATAGTCTGTATACCTCATCGGGAACGAGGCTTTATATGTACCTATGTAGACGATTTGCTATCACGGGGCACTTTCATATCCGCCATAAGATCCGCTATCCATATATATAACATACATTCAGCATAACATACAACATACAGGGGTAGGCAGAGGTGTACCCAAGACTCAGTCCCATTGTAGATACACCCACATTTCGCCAGTATGTTATTGGTCCCATGTAATAGGGGGCGAGCATATTGCCATCTACCGGGCACAGTTCGAGACTCCAGGCAGTTATTGAGATATTCCTAATGGAAAAATCCAATATTTATTATCCATAATCCGCTATCCATAATGAAATTAAACTGCCGTTATTAAAATTTATGAAAAATGAACTACAAACATTGCCCCTAACCCTATTTATACAATTATCACCAGATTTAAAACCAACAGAATGTCACAAACAATAAATCCACAAAGATGTATATCTCCTCCCAAATAGCCAATTAAATCACCAACATTCGACGCGACAAATGTTTGTCTTGTTAGCGATATTTTTAATTGAGACAACCCTACGTATGTCGACACACAATAGTTTTGGGTAAATATTATTGATAGGCCTCTCGTAGAGCTTTGAATTGAATTTTGGGTAATAAAATAATAGCTAAGCATGCTAATCACAAATAGTTCGAAATAATACATAGATAGATAATATAATTCTTTATTATTGATACCACATTACAGAAAAGAACAAAAACTCAATTACGAGTAGCAGCCTTATCGCGCAAAGCGAATAATTCATAGTAACACAATAAAACATATATTATTATATTAAAATTATATTATTGTGTTAAATGCCGCCGGGGAGTTACCGGCTTCAGAATAGTGCTCCACCCTCACTACCCGTGGTTGCCGTAAGCGCCGGCTAAGGTCCAGAGGACGGGCAGCAGCGTCCTCTGCGTAAAAACCATCGAACTCCTCGGTGGCGTAGAGGGCGTATGCTCTACTGCCAATCAAAAGGTCCCGGGTTCGATCCCCAGGTCAGGCAGTGTTCAAATATTGGATTTTTCCATTAGGAATTATCTCAATAACTGCCTGGAGTCTGGAACTGTGCCCGGTAGATGGCAATAGGCTCGGCCCCTATTACATGGGACCAATAATATACTGGAGAAATGTGGGTGTATCTAATATGGGACTGAGTCCTGGGTACACCTCTGCCTACCCCTTCGGGAAAAAGGCGTGAATGTATATTAAGTTATGTAATACTTCGATAAAAAAATGTGCTCAAAAAAAAGTGTGAAACCTGCCTTAGTTTATCAAAATGTGTCGCAGGCATCAAAATAATATTACCTAAGAGATTTTTTTTCTTTTAGTTTCTCTTATTCTTACCATTAAGCTGAATATATCTTATTGTCTTCAAACCAACGACACTAGTGAAAGGGGAGCCATTCCAAAGCAAAGGTCTCCATTCCCTGGTCGGCACAGCACACGGGGTCATTGTTTACAAAACCAGGCAAATAATTAAGAATGTTCATTGGTTTTGTCAACACACGACGGAACCAACGGGCTTGATTGCTCAGGGAATGATTGTTTGAACTAACGTGTTATTGTTTACCGCAGCATTAGTGATTGAAAAATTGATATTAGAAAAGGAAAACTAGGTAAAAGAAATGTTTTATATAAAAATGGCGAAGTACCGTCATGGTAGCCAAGCGTTTAACGTAATATAGTAATAACACAACTTTTATCTACACGTAAATAAGCAATAGTATAAAGGTTGAACTGCAGAACACTCGTAGGTATCTAAGTAGTGGGTAAACTTTAATTGTAGGTATACGAGTAGCTAATCCACTAGGAAAGAGTCTTCAAAATTTGTGTACTTATATATTAGGCTAATAAAATTTAATTATAAGAAATAGCATGTATTTTACTGAACAAGGAGAAAGCAGGCTTTTACCGTTACAAGCGGTCCTTACTTCTAAACATAAAAATACTAACATCATTTATTTAAGTAATTAATAAACTAATAAACATAAATAAACTCTGTTTAAAGTGGGGTAAGGACAAATAAGAGCTCTTATAAAAAATTATAAAATATATTTTTTATTTATACTGAACAAGCGTTCTCCAACTGATCCGCATCATCACTTACCAGCAGGTGAGATTGTGGTCAAACGCCTGTTTAGTCCAACAGGTAAAAAAACCTGAAATCAGTTCATTACGAAATACATTTCGAAGTCATTATTGTATCCTCAACAAACATGCTAACCAATTTCTTTTGCAACCATTTCTCAGAGCAACTCCGTCGTTCCCTTATTAGACACAGTATTTGTTTTGGTCCCCGGACCTAACCAGCTGGTTCCCTCAGTACCGGGACCTTACCGGGTCATTATCCGGGAGCGGGACACGTGATGCGTGAAATTATTTCGTACTTTACACAATTCCGGGGCAGTGCGTGTGCGCCCCTGCGCCCCGGTGCCACCGGGACTAAATAATGTGGACCTTCCAAAAATAAGTAAGATTCTCTATTCTATAGTGTATATTACGAGTATATCTTACATATTGCTTTTACGTTTTTTTTAAGTAATTAAGTATAGTTACTGTTATAAGAAGTTTTTGTCAGTTTATCGTAGGATAGAAGTTACTCTTTTCTCATAAGCAATTTTATTTGAGTTTGTTTAAATAAACGGTATACTCGTAACGTTTCATGTATAATATTAATTATATAATTATGATATTTTTTTTTATGATAGTGAGTGACAAGACGAGCAAATCAGGTGCCTGATGGTAAGCATCATGATTATATTATTACCCATATCAGACACAGTGCCACCCAGTGTTTTATAATTCAAAATTCTACGCGGCACTGCACTGCGCCTGTCACCCTGAGATATGAGTTGTTGAATCTCTTCATGCCCAGTAATTTCGCTGGTAATTTCGATATAACAAACGTTTCCCTTTGCAAAGAAGCTTTCTTTTGTCAAGTATGCCAAGTTATAAGTAAAGAACGAAGTTATAAGAAAAAATCCTAACATTCAAGTAACTAGTTATGCAAATCCAAGGTGACAGAAAAGAACTATAATATGAAGGTAATTAAAACATAAATAGCTTAGGTTCCCCTCTATGTTTATTAGATAATAGTTCCATTAAAATACGAGTATTTATAGCTAATTACTGTGCTATAGCAGGTAAGCATGATATTTGTTAACTTCACTTACAATCAGATTTTTTTTATAAATCCATATTATTCTCCCGCACCGTAGGGCCGCGCGTCACCCCGCTCGATTACGATTCTTACAAAATGAAGCTGTAATGCAATACATCTGCCAACAATGCCCTGCTTGACACAATAATGTACGGCGCACCAATACGATTGTAATTTACAATCGCACAATAACACTGTTTATCGTATCGCAGTTTCAACTGGAATTCAATGAGCCGTTGTGAAAGAGAGTTAAGAAGTTTAGATTCGTTTAATACTTTTAGTTTGTTGTGATAGTGATTCAATTAGCAAGCAATCTGTTGTGGCTACTTTATAGTCACTGTGATGTTACTTTTATATATACATATTAAATTTTCAGATATAAGAGAGGAGCTTCAATCTAGTCAGTAACAATGTCGTGTTGAAGAATATTACTGCGAGCATACTAGAGACTTACACGGTAGGTAGTATTATTAGCTTTAGACCTTTGCTTTTAAGGTAGAGACTGCGAAGCCCTGACATAATGATTCATAATGCGTCGGGCACACATTAGGCATATTTGCCAATGCAAACATTGGTTCCAAAATAGCAATTGATTTCGCACATAATCGATACGTGGACGTCGCATACCGATTTTCCTGTTACTTTCTTCCGCAAACGTGCACACTGTGGAATGATCTCCCTGCTGCGGTCCTCCTGTTGAGCTACAACATTAGGTTCTTCAAAAGGAGAGTGAATAGTCTTCAAGGGTTCGCAACTAACTGGCAATACCCCTGGTGTTGCAGGTATCCATAGGCGACGGTGACCGCTCACCATCAGGCGGCCAGTCTGCTTTTGCTACCTATGGCATAAAAAAATACTCTAATGTGTTGATCTTTTCTTGGAGACAATGTTAACATTGGTGCAAATTTATTACCCAATGAGTGGCACCCATATTGCTGCGCTGTTCAAAAATTGCATAAAACTTCGCGTATTTTATTTTAATTCTTATTCGTGGTGAAGTAATATTTCAATAATACGAGTGTTACAATATTATTTATTATTGAACGTGATATATAAGCAAGATAAATATGTTTTGTAAAACAGGTATATGTTTTGTAAAAGGGGCCGCCTGGGGAAGTACCACACCTTTGCCAGTTATTCATCCGCCAAGCAGTAATGTGCAAACATTACTGTGTTCCGGTATGAAGGGCAATGTTACCAGCGAAATTACTGGGCATGATGAGATTCAACAACTCATATCTCAGGGTGACAGGCGCAGTGCAGTGCCGCGCAGTGAATTTTGAATTTTAAAACACTGGGTGGCACTGTGTCTGATATGGGCAATCATGTTGCTTACCATCAGGCACCTGATTGGCTCGTCTTGTTACTCACTATCATAAAAAAAAAAAAGAAAAAGGTACATTAACTGTACGCCAGATTTCGCTCGAATCTCCGCATTTATCCCTCCATCCCGCATTTCCTTGTACGTAAAGAAGCTTGTCTCATCTTGTTTACACATCGTAATAAATTAAATTCACAAAGAGGTGTAGAATTGAATGAATAAACTTCACGTTTTTAAATAAGTGACGGTGAGGATAAAGGCAAGTTTGCAAAGGGTGTGCAAATAAGTGAACTGAAAGCGAAGTGAGCTTTTAAGGTATTGTTGAAAGTAAGTAGTAGAACATCTTATTTTTTTGTGTGCTTACAATCACTACACAACGTGTTCCAAAAAGATGAAGTAATACTTAAGGGGTGCACCTGCCCGACAATCTTAACAACTTGAAAAAGAAAGAATTGCTAAATTCTCGACAATTTTTGGATGAAATTGGATCAGCTGATCGCCGCTTTTGAATGGGAAGTAGACTTTTTATTCTTGAAAATTTCGCAATTCTTTCTTTTGCAAGCTGTTAAGGTTGTAGGGTGTAGGGTACCCCCTTAAGTGTAATACTACACTTGTACACATATTCTAACTAAGACGTTTAATTATTTTAAAGCAGCAAAGAAAAAACAAAGTTGTCCTCTAAGGGTTCCTTTTCCTTCTTTACATTTATATGAAAGCATTCTTCAACTGTGCCCGGTAGATGGCAATAGGCTCGCCCCCTGTTACATGGGACCAATAACATACTGGCGAAATGTGGGTGTATCTACTATGGGACTGAGTCCTGGGTGCAGCCAAGGGCGTCGCTAAGGGGGGGGGGCAGGGGGGGGCTGCTGCCCCCCCCCTAGAAAATCGAAAAAATTTAGCCTTTATTGTCAATGTTGACATTCAAGTGCCGCCATACGATAGACACGTATTTTTAAATACAGAACCTTAAGGGCCCTATTTCATAAAAAAAATAATCTACAAAACTGTAAAAAATCTACCAAATTGTAGGATTGTAGGGCTTTTCTGTTTCATAGAAATTTGTAAATTGTATTCAGGCAAATACTTATTGTATACCTACCGTCTACCCAAATGGGGAATTTGCGTAGAAATTCCTTGACTAGCCCCCCCCTTAATCATCGGCTGGCGACGCCCTTGGGTGCACCTCTTCGGGAAAAAGGCGTGAATGTATGTTTTTTTTTTTAATCTCCATCTCTTATTAATCTAAACGTAATCTGACTATACCAACTACCAACCAACCTCAACAGCCTTTGTATCTTTAAAACACCGTCATAAAATTAGGTAAGTACTTTGAACAGAAAGGACGTCAAAACATGTCTAGGTATCGACGAAGCTCCAGGGAAATGATAAATCTGATAAGTGTACGTATTTATTCGAAGGCATTTCCACTCTACGTATTCGCATTCCCGTCGCACATCGTTACTTCGGTTATTAATGATATTACTCACACAAATCTCGTTTTCTCTTTGAAATTCGATAAACAACTTTCTGGTTCAGGTTGGATAGATTATTTATTTGAACCGAAATGTTAGTGCTTTATTTTAAATCTCTGCATTAATGTTCCCAGGTCTTATTTAACAAGGCTAGGTAGTGAATTGACTTTTTATTAAGGATTTTAAAGCAACCTTTATTAACTTTTATTTAATAGGAAAAAGTGCCTTTATTGAAAATATACTAAACAATAGAGCTACCTACTTACTATCTACCCTAACATAAATAAAATATAACACAGAACTCTTCGAAATCTACATGCTGACATGGTCAGCCTATTGAAAATCAAAGTGCTCTAAATCACTGTCCGAAGGCTGCGAACCCAAGATGCTGGCGGCATTGTCACGTTGAATAGCAATGCTTATACGTCGGGCCAGATAAACGATAGCATTTTGATCACGCGTCGCCTCGACCAAGCGCTCAGATAGATTTTTATACTAGTTTATGTGACTATCACAAATAAACTTTTCGATCGACCTACACTAGCGCGCAAATCGCAAGCGAAGTGAAAGAACTTGCGATTAGCTTGGAAGTGTAGATATAGGCCTTCTTCTAAACTTCTGCTTTAGAGAAACTTTTAATTACCTATATATAATATCATACAGACAGCGCTGAAATAGTGGGCGCGAGCGTGACTGCCTGTCATGAAGTCCCGGGTTCGATCCCTAAGACAGCCAAAGTGTCAAATATTGGATTTATCTATTAGGAATTATCTCAATAACTGCTTGAAGTTTGGAATTGTGGCTGGTATATGGCAATAGGCTCGCCCCCTATTACATGTGACCAATAACATACTGGCGAAATGTGAGACTATGGGACTGAGTCTTGGGTACACTTCTGCCCTACCCCTTGGGTAAAAAAGCGTGATTGTATTTTATGTTAATACCTCACAATCTTGGTAGGTACGTACATAATCTAATTTCAGTTGTAGGTAGTAGCAGAAGAACTTATAATATGTTTATTCTTACCAATAAAATTATAACAAACGTCGTTTCAAATTGAATTTACAGCAATAAATAGTTGTCAAATAGTTGCACTTGTCTTTGTTATATTGTAGTGGCGGAGCTGCTGGTAATTGCTGCAACACATGGTATTATGATGTTGACAGCCAAAGGGGTAGTAAGGAATTATAATAAATGTGTCGCGAAAAGAATGAACGGTATATTATCTCGTTATGTGCTATTCAAATGGTAAATTGAATGTGGTGAAAGTATAGCCCTCGTTTTGAGGCATATGGTGATATATTTAGCTGTTTAAATTCTAGTTTATTTAGAGTTGCGGCTTGTTGTCTTACTAGCATGGTTAAATTTTTGTTTGGCGGATGACCCTGGACGTAGCAGGAAAAATTCATATCAATTATAATAGGTTTGATTAGTATTTAGCCCATAACTAGGTACACCGATTTACATAAAAACCTGCCTCGTTGGCGTGGTCGCTAGATCTACTGCCAATCATGAGCCTGGCGTGGGTATTATGAACTCGCAGTCGCGTAGCAACAGCAATTAAAATTACGTAATTATTGCCGTCTCAATTTTTGTACAAAAATTACGTTTGACAGCAATGATTACGTAATTTTAACTGCTGTTGCTACGCGACTGTAAGTTCTTAATAACTACGCGGGTTCGATCCCTATAGGTCAGGCAAAGTGTTATTGGATTTTTTCGTTAGGATTTTTTTCTATGACAGCCTGGAGTCTGGAACTGTGCCTGGGAGATGACAATAGGCTCGGCCCCTATAACATGGGGCCTAAATACATACTTTCGAAAAACACAACCCTCCTTCTGCGAAGTCGGATAAAAATCAAAACCGGCAAAGTGTAGGTATACCTCTGCCTACTACTTCGGGAAAAATAAGTAAGTAATGTTTTGTTATTAAATGAAAACCAGTCGTTACCCTTACAGTCGCCTACCGAATAGACCCTTAATTTTTTTATAAAATATTTTCACATAAAGCAAATTGAAACCCCTGTGTCCCTAAGTCGTAAACGTCCTAAAATTTCAAACATTACTTACCGCCTGTTACTCAAGCCAACTACCGCCCTAGAAGGCACTCCCAAACTTTAAACCGCAGTCCCTTAAAAGTGGCAAGTCGTGTCGAGACCGCCAACTCCCTCAGATACGTCGTATCCATCAATATGTTTGCATACCTTTAGTTTTAGGAAAATAGATATCTACATGCATATCTACATAGTTTTGTGTTCGGTTGGAGTACGAATCACGTACCTATACACGCAGCATCTGGTCATCGTCTCATCATTATCATCATCATCATCATCAGCCGGAAGACGTCCTCTGCTGAACATAGGCCTCCTCCATGCTACGGAAGGCCATAAACTATTCTTATGGGGGGATTTTGCCATAATCACCGCACTTGGCAGGCGTCTTGGTGATTTCAGTAGTTGGAATACTTGGAAATGGAGAGCGCTTCTGCCCACTCCCCGAATATGTCACTCTGCCGGGTCTCACGGCTCCCACAGGATGAGAAAGGGGTGGCCTTATTATATAGCCGGGAAACACACGGCAGTTATCGTCCGCGCAATCTGCAGAGGCTTATAAGGTAAATTTTTCGACGTCACCTGTTTTGGTTCACTTTTCTCTTAAGATGCTTTATGTCAAATACCAAGATGCACTGTAAGTTTGTAGCCACGGCTACGGGTTAAGGGTGAGTGCCCCATTAGAGCGTTACGCTGCGTTGCGTCGCGTCGTCGCAACAGAACAACGCATTGTATGCCACAACTGCGTTGCGTCGACAGCGAACAGCTCAGCGCATCACCCTCCCTCCCGCTTCGTCTCTTGTCTGTCGATGCGGCGACGCAACGCAGTAATGGGGCATAACTATCACAAAATATTATGAAAAACGACGCACCATCAACGCTGCGATGTCGCAGCGCAACGCAACGCACTAATGGGGCCTTGCTCTAAGAACATCGCGAGCTCTTTCTACGACTGCTACGTCTTTCTTCAACTTACCGATTAAATAACTCATAAAAGCATACTGACTAACTAACAAGCATAATAACATTCTATAATATATAGCTACCTATAAAAATATAGGTACGAGATACCTAGCGAAAGTATCGATTTTTCCGTTTAAAATTGCTGTTTGTCTTCAAGTAATTTACCGTTTGCAAACATAATTCCATTTTCAATTAACCACACAACGTAAAGTTATTCTCTCCCGCATAAATTCGCAATTACGTACCTACGAGCGACATTCAAAATCCAGCATTTTTTCCCATCCAACTCCCAGTAGGCATTGGAAACTGGGTGGGAGTGGTCGTGAGCGCTTAGGCCACTCCCATTGGCCGCTTGAAGCTCCTCCTAACTGTGTTTCAATAAGGAAAGTCAAACAAATCCCTGAAGGTAGAGCCTTGAGAATTCCTCCTTCTCTTTCTTAGGCATTACAGTTGTATTTGGGGACGGTGCGCGGTGAAACGGGTTCGTATCTGAGTCCCTGGAGGGAGCCGCCATCTAGCGAAACTTGATGGAACTATAACCAGGGAGTAAAAACAAGATGGCGCCTGCTGTGCCCGTGAAAGCCTTTGGGAATGCTAGGAAAGTTGGTCGTTGAAACTTTCTGTTTAGCTTTTAAGAATGTTTAATGTACAGTACCTACCGATGTAAAGTTTTAGTGCGAAAATATTATAAAACTATTTCTCATAATAACGTATGTTTGTTTTTAGGCAGTGATAAGTACTCGAATAGTTCTCCTATCTATATACCTTCTCCTATTTTATTATATACATATTTTTATTAAATTGCACATATTTATTTTACTATCTATATACCTACATCTATATTATCTATAAACTATATACAATATACAAATCTATAAACACGTTATTAAACAGTACCAATGTAAACATTATAATAGGTAGAGTATGCAAAACGGGCTTATCAAAAACTACCACTGTTCTATTATAGGTAGCCCTTATACATTTTTACACTAACTAGACATAACGTAGCATATCATCACGCCTTTTTCCCGAAGAGTGGGGCAGAGGTGTTGTTCCCAGGAGTTAGTCTCATAGTAGATACACTTGGTACACCCATATTTCGCCACTTTGTGGGTGTAATTTGTAACTGTAAATTTGTAATTGTAACCTATTATTATTCATCATCATCTCATCTCAGCCATGGGACGTCCACTGCCGACTCCAGACTGTCATATAGATAATTCGCAATAGAAAATTGGGAAAAATCCAATAACACTTTGCCTGAGCTGGGGGTCGAACCCGGGACCTCATGAACGGCAATCAAGCTCACGCCCACTACGCTACCGAGGCAGTCTACACGAACCACTAACCACACTAACAGTAGGGGTTTTCTCAATAGTAGAGTCATCGAAAATCAGAAATGAGGAGACGAACTAAAGTAACAGACAAAGCTTAGCGAATCAGCAAGTTGAATTGGCATTGACCACGGACTGGCAAGCGCAGAAGTTACGTCCACCCACATAGTTGACAGATAACCCAGTAAATACGGTAAGAACATGCTGGAAGCAAGCCGCTTACAACCGGACTAGATGGAAATATATATATATATTTTTTTTTATGGTAGTGAGTGACAAGACGAGCAAATCAGGTACCTGATGGTAAGCATCATGATTGCCCATATCAGACACAGTGCCACCCAGTGTTTTACAGTTACACTGCACTGCGCCTGTCACCCTGAGATATGAGTTGTTGAATCTCGACATGCCCAGTAATTTCGCTGGTAACATTGCCCTTCAGACCGGAACACAGTAATGTTTGCGCATTACTGCTTGGCGGATGAATAACTGGCAAAGGTGTAGTACTTCCCCAGGCGACCCCTGCAAAAGAGGCCTACCACTACAAGGTACTTTTTTAAATATCCCGATATTCCCACGGAAACGACTATACGAGTGAAATCGCAGGGCACAGCTTATAGTAAATCAATAAATATAATTTGGCACCGACCTACATACTTGTATTTTTCCTTCACTTAAAAATACTTTCAAAATGCACAAGCCGACATACCAAGTTTTCAAAACCAGTAGTACCAATCCATTGTAATTTATATTCTCTACTCTATACATGAGCAGATATCCCGCGTTGTTCCGAATGGTTGTCGATTTTCGCGCGTATGTTATCAAGATCGCACCGAATTTTATGGGGCTAATCGTGGCAGCCACGAATTGGGCCCTTGCGGCTCATTTCCTAACCTGCCCGATTATAGGATTACAGCTAATTAGCTATTGCCGATATATTACCACGCTGAACGCTGTTTCGCGGTTACGTTATAAGTAGGCAATGACTCCTTTTGATCGTGTTTCGGTTCTTTTATATTTTGTTTGTAAGCCTAATTTCTTTGGTTTAATTATGGTGTAATTTATTCCATTACGTGGTTACGTGGTGCCACGCATTGGGCATATTTGCATGAATTTCGACATTGGTTCCAATGTGTGGATCGGGGCTTGGACTCACTCAATGTTAACAATGGTGCAAATATGCTCAATGTCTGGCCGCACAGAGAGAAAAAATCTCAGAAAAATAAAAAGGCACTGAAAACTTGTTTGGATTAAAATAGAATTTTTTACTGAATCTTTGTATTGTTATTTTCTGGAACCTCTACTTTAAAAATCTGCCAGTTGTGCCTACATTTAAGCTTGCTTCACACATCAACGCGGGCGCGGGACCGATCAAGTTGTATTCCTTGTATTTTTATGTCAGACAACACGTTTCTTTTATCTGACACCCGTCAAGCGCCCGTGTATGTGTTAATCAACCTTTTCAAAATTCAAAATCAAAATTCTTTTATTTGCATAAAATGTTGGTTACAAAAGATAATTCATTATAAGAGTAAAGCCCCATAAACATTTTGTCGCAACGCGACATGCAAATCTTTACATAATAATACATATTACCTATAAATTAAGCGTATACCTAAACTAGTGCGAAATTTTATTACATAATTACATTTCTTTATAATCACAATATTTTCATCATAATCATTATTTTAAGAGATCTGAAATTGAGTAAAATTTTTTAATTTAATTTTAATTTAATTTAAAATTTTGTAATTAATAAGTCTTTAGTTATGTTCCATGGATTAAGCAGCCCAGTCACTAATCGGTTCAGTAGTTCTGGCGTTAAGGCGCGGTGCACACCTAATTCGTCCTCTCGCTCACACGTACCCGTGTTAGAAGATTTAAAAATACTACGTACAATTACGGAAATAAAGTCTACTAGGAAATAGAGAATAAAAATACCTTAAGTAAAAACATCCAAAAATGTAATCCAAAAGAGTCTCTTCAGTGTCATTTATTTCTGAGATTTTTTTCTCTGTTCAGTTTTGAACAACAACATGAAAATTTGTATGGATTAAATTGGATTTTTATTTAAAGTTTGTATTGTTATTTTCTAGTTTCTAGTAGACCTTATTTTAGGTAATTGCATGAAGTGTTTTTAATATCTTAAAAAATGTAGTGGTAGGCCTCTTTTGCAAGGGGCCTGGGGAAGTACCACGCCTTTGCCAGTTATTCATCCGCCAAGCAGTAAGTAATGTGCAAATATTACTGAATACCGGTCTGAAAAGGGCAATGTTACCAGCGAAAGTACTGGGCATGACGAGTTTCAACAACTAATATCTCAGGGTGACAGGCGCAGGGCAGTGCCGCGCAGAATTTTGAATTTTAAAACACTGGGTGGCACTGTGTCTGATATGGGCAATCATGATGCTTACCATCAGGCACCTGATTTGCTCGTCTTGTCACTCACTATCATAAAAAAATGGGTAAGTGTGAGCGAGAGGGCGAGGTGTGCACCGCGCCTGAACAAACACTCACAATCAACATTTCATAGTTTTTGTCTGTGTGATAGAGGGATTCCCGTAATTAGGTCTATCATAACTTTATCCCTTCGATGATAAATTTACCATTTTCAAGTAAAATCGCTATACCATTTGGCTCTCAGAAATAAAACATTAACGCCACTATTTTTGTAGTTACGAACAACCATTACAAAGTTTGTCCTTATATCAGGCTGAATTTCAGATACTAACGTTTGAGCTCCAAAAATGTTCTAACTGTTCCAGTATTCACATGATTTTTGAGCCCAACTTTCTGCCAGTTGGCTCACCGCCTAGACGTCAGGAAATTTCCTGTACATTTCAAATGCAGTTTTATTAACGTCTAATGCATATTCAGAAAGTTAGATTTTGTTTCGCTGTTCAGTTCAGAGCTATAAAGAGCGTTGGAAATTATTTATTTTTGACTGTGTATTGTGCATGAGCTTTTCAATTACACTAGCTGCAGGATTTTCGCGTGGACAAAATATATCATACCACCACACCATTTTCCCGAAGAGGCAGGCAGAGGTGCACCCAGGACTCAGTCCCATAGTAGGTACACCCTCATTTCGCCAGTATGATAATCATCATCATCATCATTCAGCCATAGGACGTCCACTGCTGAATATAGGCCTCCCCCACAATATTTCATCCAGTCTTGTTGTCTCGTTGTAAGCGGCCTGCATCCAGCGTGTTCCTGCCGTCCTTATCAGATCGTCTGTCCACGACCCATGTAATAGGGGGCGACTATCTACCGGGCACAGTTCCAGATTCCAGGCATACTACTCTATACCAGATAATTTCTAATGGATGGATAATTTCTAAATTCAATAACACATTGCCTGACTTGAAGCTCGAACCCGGGACCTCATGATCGGCATTTGAGCTTGCGACCACTACGCTACCGAGGCAGTGAAAATACAAGTAACGAGATTATAATGTCAGATTCCAAGACCTTAACTAGCTCTAACTACATGCAAACAGTCTAATAACATGCAGTTATTATAGTAACAAACACACATATCCATCAATCAAACCTTTTACACTAACAAACTGCATTGATAGCATTTTAAATACCTAAATACCACTGTAGTGGTAGGCTCTTTTGCAGGGGGCCGCCTGGTTAAGTACCACACCTTTGCCAGTTATTCATCCGCCAAGCAGTAATGTGCAAATATATTACTGTGTTCCGGTCTGAAGGGCAATGTTTACCAGCGAAATTATTGGGCATGAGGAGTTTCAACAACTAATATCTCAGGTAGACAGGCGCAGTGCAGTCCCGCGCAGAATTTTGTATTTTAAAACACATTTTTGTGTGTGATATGGGCATCATGATGCTTACCATCAGGCACTTGATTTGCTCGTCTTGTTACTCACTATCATATAAAAAAAAAAGACTCGTATAATATGTCGAAGGTAATTAAAGGTACAAAACGCAGTCCTAACGCTTGTCTACACGCAACATAAGAAGAACTATTCGAACTAATGCAGCATACGTCACGGTACAAATGTAAACGAATCGCCCGTAGACGCGGAGTCAGACGGCAGACGCGGCAAACAAAGTGCTACAATTAAGTCGCGACCCGCTCGGCAGAGTTCAACAGTTTTTCCCTCGTAATTCTATTACATTATTAACTTACACCGCGTTAAGGAAGTGTAGACTTCGATAAATTAGTCCATGTATCGATAGAACAGCTCTAATCAGGTTTCCTTTACAGCTCCAATCTCCTTCAATCGATGCCTCGCAGGGGTTTGTCGAAAGTTCCATAACTTTCGCCAATAAATAAATATCAAGTCAGTCAAAACCACCAGGCATAAGAAGTAATTACTTAGCTTTTTTCGATTTTATTTCTATGCTCTCTTTACTTTTCTTTCTTTATTTGAGAATGTATTCTTCTAAAAAGTTAACACACACATAGAACAGGAACGCGACAAAACAAATTGTCAGCGCATCGAACATTTATCGATATTACTTGCGACATCCCTACAAAACACGCAGCTCTCGTCTCGCTCAGATCGCTCGCTGAAAACTTTTAATACTTTAACTCGACTTTCACTCAATTTCGCTTAACGCCTCGCGTCGTTGACACGGCTCGATGCCACCTCCACAACGAACTGTAACTGTTTTAATACTAAACTTGAACTTCGAGCTGAGATTTAGTAAACTTCTGGATATTTAAATAGCTTTTCGATTTTCTTTTAAAGAATCATTACGGCACATATGAATGATATATATCATAATATTATTATAACAGCTGTACTCACGTTATAAACTTGAAACGCTCGATCTAGGTTTTTGGGCATATTCGATGTCCTACATCAGGAGCTCACACGATGAGATCGCGTTGGAGACTTAGGGACTAACCACACTTATTCAGCTCTGTTCAGCTTTTGTCCAAAGAAAACCACGATTTTGTATAAGATGCGTTCAGCTCCGCTCAGCTGGCCGGACCGGAACGTATGACTAATGATTATAAACGGCCAATAAAAAAACGATAAACTAGACTTCCGTCCTAGTAGATTGTATATTGCTTTGATTGAGGTAGTGCGTATCGGAAATTCACTGAAAAATCGCAAAAGTCCAAAGAAAATAAAACCCCATAACGACACGACAAATTGATGTCATCCATCCCTCTCTTGCTAACAGTCGCAACATATCACTAGGCAAGCTCTCGACATTTTTCCTCTATATATTATTAATACATAAGTACATGCGTTGCACTCTTCCAACTCGAGACTATTATATATCGGTGTCTCTTTCTATATTGTTGGGTCTAGTTTTCCCAAGCGACCGAGCCTCGAGGGTAAAACTCCCTTGGGTCGCTATTGACTCTACTATAGAAGGAAAGTTATCTGTACACCTATTGTCGACCACCCCCAGTCCCGTCCTCCCGGTTTTCATCCCCCTCCGTTCAAGGACTTTCTTATGCGTTTTTCGCTTTATTTTTATCAGTAGGCTTTAATTCAGTGAAGTTTTGTTCGTCGATTTGTATTGATACTGGTTCTAGTGATTTAACGATCATGTATTTTTTTATATCGTTTTAAACATACTTAACTTAACACTCTGTGAGAAACTTACCTTCATCAAAGTTTAACTCCTATACAAGTTCTTAGTTATCAATAGGCTGGAGAAGACACTGAATTTGCTGTTTAGTAGCCTATAAATACAAAGATAATTCAGCACTGTCCCAAAATGTAATTTCGATTAGTAACATGACCCGCCTCTAACACGATTTAAGGGCGGGCGCACACTGCATACCGGCCGACGGACGCTAATTTTGTAATGCGCGACATCGCCACGCGACAAACACGTGCCACGACCGCCACACGACAGATTGACGCGGCCGGTCGATTTGTTCACTTAACTTGTTTATCATAAAGGACAGACAAATACGTGCACCCAAAATAAAAATGTCAATCCCGCCCTTTTGTAATTCGATATGCAATTACATTTGCGCACATGAATTAGCGCGTTATCTGCGACTGTATTGTTATTAAAATTGTGTTTCTTTAATTAGTTGCATCTATTTAGATTATGTTTAATTAATTACTGTTATTAATCTGCAAAGCGATCACTATTGCTGTGCACGTTTCGTGGTGACGTCACATCGATTACATATAAATTTCATACTGTGCGTAGAAGAGAAGTATAATAGTAATACAACCCCAAAATAGTACTTAAATGATATCATTTAAACATAAAAAAAATGTAAAAGACCGACTCTTGTTTTGAAGACAAAATATTATTGTCTTCAAACTGTCCAAGTAAGTAGTATGAGACATGAGAACAGGCACGTGCAAAGCGCTTGCCACGTGCGCGACACACGACGACAAACGCGCCCGACAAAACGTTCATTTGGATTATTGTCGTAATCTACTTAGGTGTACGTGTAACCTTAGACTATCACGATTCGTTTTACAAACAATATTATTTCACTTGAATTTATTTTCCCACAATTTCTGCTACTATTTTCTACTGCCATTAATGGACTTTTTTTTCTTCTATATTTTATTATTTTATGGTGTAATAACAAATTTAAGAAATTAATACGTATTTTTTCGTAGGTTGACTCAGCCCACTTTAAAATAGCTCTCACTTCCTATTTTATATGTCCATCCATTAACAAAACAGGTCCCTCTGTAGTCCAATATTAAATTACCATAATTAATTTATATTTACAAAGACTGTTCCTACACAGTATATTTTAATGCTAATAGAGTAACACAATCCCCATTCCAAACTCATATAAGTCATACAATTAGGCGCAAGATAACCCATGTATTATCTAGTTAAGCACAATGGAAATAACCCTAAGTGGACAAAAATATAATATTTCAAGTGGGGTGCCGAATAGACCATGTGTGAAATCACAATGGTTAAAATGTTATGTTTGGAGCATGTGACGGGTGGCGATCATGATAGATGGATCTTTGAAAAGTTTAATAGATGGACAATTTATCTATGGATGCTTCTTTTAACAGATGTCTAAAACAAATCGAAATTGGACAATTTAAAATATAAGAAATAAAATGGACGTAAAACACTCCTAATTTCTTCGGAGTAATTAAATTGGAACATGAAATTACATAACGTGATACAAAAAATGTGAAGATACTTAAGGAGGTGCCTGCTCAAAATCTTGTAAAAGAGATAATTGCGAAAAAAAAAAAGTCGACTTTCCATAGAAATTTACCGATCTGATCCATTTTAAATGGGAAGTCGTTTCTTTTATAAATTTCACCATAATTTCTGTTCAAAGTGGTTCAGTTTGATGCCCCTGAAATATTACTGCATATTTTGTATCTGAACTATTGTACAATTGGGTCTATATAATGCTAGTACCTACTTTTTAAAAATTTTAAATTTTTTAAGTATTTAAAAAAAAAAAATGAAAAACTTTACCAGAATTTACATAATTTTATTCATTTACTTGATATCTTTTCATTATGAACGATTACAATTTACATGATTTTCATACACGATTGCTTTAAATTATACGTAAAACTACATAATAATATTATTTATATTCAGTTTGTTAATTTCTTACAAATACGTTATTCTGTTTCCAAGCGAATTTCGGGAGTATTCAACTTCGTATACAATGTTTTCATTTCAAGTGGATTCGTTGTATCTTTATAGATAAATTGAATTTTCGTATTACTGGATATGTTTGGTTACGCGATATGGTACATATATTATAATTTATAATAAAATTTCGATGTCCGATTCACAAAATTTGATGGGTCTTTGCATAATGCATAAATTAGGAGATATTTAATTACAGTATTTCATCAAATAAGGCATGCTATTTCTATGTGAGCTGCGCGCTGAGCACCTGAGCTATTCTTCTTTAAGCACCCGTCACTATTTTTGGCGGATGCGCAGAGCGGAATAAATATTTGTTGGTAATTTCAATAGTTGTTATATACAAAAAATCGGAAATTTATTCGACAGTGTTTTTTATACAATAATAGATTCTATTATACTGATAACACACCCTTACTATTATTTTGTGTACTTAAAAAAAATAGGTATTATTATTTATATTAAATGAGTATGTAGGTGTAAGAAATACTTATCTGCAGTGTGCAAAGACCCTGATTTAAACACTAATATAAGTTCAAAAATTGCAACTTTTACATGTTATTAAAATTACATATCAATTTACAATGATACTTACAATAAATATATCACAGATTTTACAATAACAAAAATGACACGAGCACGCAAAATTGTATTCATTTAACAAGATTTACAAGTAGACATTATGGTTAAGATGACTTTCTGAGCTTTTTGGTTCATTTATAAAATCTACACTACTTTTTGTCTAGCAAGGAAACCATTGAATGTGGTAATTAGTGACTATAGGTATATAATAATTATATACATGGTATTATATTAACTATGATAATTATAATTATTTACAAAAGTACACTGTCTCCACGCCCATTATGTAATTCGAAGTTCATTGCAATCTAAAAATAATACAAACAAAAGTAAGCTTTTAGGTATGATGCCCCATTGAATTTATCAATCAAAATTGACATGCTAATGTACTTTCCTTGTTTTTCTATTTCCATTTTCGGTCAGAAATTAGGCAACGTATACACGACGCGATGGTGTGTTTTCCAGCGGTCCAACCTCACAAGTTATTTAACAACTCAAAGCTTTATATTACACGTATTAAGGTTTACAAACACTTTCTTTAGGACTTTGAGTACACATCCAACAGTAATGAAACGTATGTATATCTAGCTCTTGATGATTTTCGATGACGACGTTGTCGCCGTATTATAAAGCAGTCAACATACTCTTCCAGACTTTAGATTCTTCTTATCAGGTCTCGTCACTGTTGAAAGTAGGCTCAAACTTATTCGTATTATTTTTAATAATTAATTTCACTTGTAAAACCAGTCACTGAGTTAATAGTTCATTAAGTGCCGGTAAAGTATTGATTAGCCGTATGTTACTTGGACGCGAGAGGTGCTGTTTGTGCATATTGCTGCGCGCTGCAAGTTGGTAACGAGAAGGGATTCACACTGAAAGGAGAGGATACGAGACCACCCATTCCTGTTGACAAACAAAATTAAGTTCAATATTTGATGAAATACCTAAGATAAGTTATAAAATTACTAATTGAAATATTGTAAATTTGTTATATTTGCAGTTGTGAGAAAAGTTTGTACCAAAGTCGTGAGCCTAGAAAAAAAACACGGACGGAGTCTTGTAAAACAAGCTTCTGAAGCACCATAGTAAGTCAGCTCGCAGACTTGTTTGAGGAGATCTACCTTTAGTGGACGGTTAAGATTTTTGTACTAAGAGCTCGATCAGTAACCATTTAATGCTGACCCCTAACTGCTTGTATGCACGCACACATTTACACCTTTCTTTCTAGGTTTATGGGTGTGAATGTGAGCGAGCCGTCATGTTTGTATTAGCGAGCTGGCTTACTATGGTGCTTCACTCTTTTAAAAGACTCCGTCCGCATTTTTTTCTAGATTAATGATCAAAGTATACTATGTAGTTAAAGTAAGGAAAGAAAGCAATTCAACGTCATTGTATGTAGTTGAAATTAAAGCACTAAAACAACAGAATTATAGGTACCAGTGGAAAGTTCGGAAAAACCGGTTAGGCGGCTATTAGACGATAGGTTAAGCATCAATCAGTACAGCAAGAATCAATCATTCATGATCGGAGGATCATGAATGATACTGAGAGACGGGTGACTAACTTCTCTCTAAATTAAAGTTAATGGTCACATTAGAAGACAGGTTAACTATCAATCATCGCCGAGACTGTGGTAAACCTGACAGCAAAACCTATCGTGTAAAGGGGCCTTAAAGTTTTTCTTAGCCCAGTAATTTAATAAAAAAATTTTCACTAATAAAGATAAGCAAAATCTTATATAAGTATACGAGTATGTAACATGAAATCGTATTGTAACACGTGTTGTAAACAAACACGATTCAAAAATCATAAAAACTGGTTCACGATTTTTATAATTTCTGATTAGTTGAATTTGTCACCTCCACGAAAAGCAGAATAACTATGTAAAGATGAAAAAATATAAAGCTTAATTATATTACTAGTAGAAAAAAATAATTAAAGAAACTAAAAATAATATTAGGATCAATTATTACGGAAAACGTCGAATATCCCGTGAAAAGTGATTCTAATGCTTACAAATATGACAGTTTTAAATCATAAAAATAATATGCAAAACAAAAGCAACCAGCAGAACTCAAACGCACACATTAACAAAAAAGAAACTACTAACATTGGACTGCAAGCTGCCAATTGTGATGGTGAGAATGCGAGACATTGGACACTCTGGGCGGCGGACTGTGCCTCACCACCGCAAAAGCGCTCCTCTTAGCGCCTTTGTCCCGTTCCCCTTTCATATCACTCCCATTGCATTTTGAATGAGTGTTTGCCGGACAGTCAGCGCCGCTCTTAGAATCCGCGTTTCTTTCAGTGTAATACGCGCTATCTTTATAATACGCGTTATAGTGACTGTGATGGTCAGATACGTGCCCATTCACGTTGGCCGGATGATACGGGCCCAGTGACACTGGACGACAGAAAAACTAGGGTTAGCACAAAGCGAAATTAAGCGTGGAAATGTGGACGGGATTCTTGTTTTAGCTGCTTCTGTATCAGATAAGACTTATTTTACCACTTCAGAGCTATCATGTCTTTAGATAGAAGACTTTTCTATTCAAAATTGTAGTTTAGCATGATAGTGCCTAAAAAGTTAGTGCACGACATCTTATCAGCAGTACTAAGTCGTTTTTTTTGCAAATTGCAGAGTATTGTGTTGTAAAAATACGAATAATTCAAATAATAACTATTTTAAATGAAATATTTGTACACCGGAAACGGTAGGGTATTTGACACTAATTTAATTATTCTAACACAATGTACATAATACTCTAAGAAATAAAGCTATTCGTTTTTGTAAAACATTAATTATTATAGCAATTAAAATTTTCAGTCACTGAAATTATAATTATTAGAGCTAGGCCACAACACTGCGTTGCAGTGTTGTTTATGAACTTTATATTGAAATAAAAAAGACTTCTTGATTTGCGTTGCAAAGTCGCAACGAAGTGTTGTGGTCCGGCCCTTAAAGCTATAATTTAGAGCTGCAGGACTTACTATCTTACTATACATCGTACATACAAAGGGTGTATCATTTTCAAATAATATATCTTACAATGCGTCCGATCAACGGTGTCGGAGACTTTAAGGCGTAATTGTAGTCATTGCCGTATATTCTACGATAAACAAGAACGTTCTTAAAAATATTTGCTTAAATTCTCTTACTTAGTAAAAAAAAAGTTGTGTATATTTATTAAGGTCAAATACGTTAACAATAGTTTGTAATTAAAATTAAACAAAAAAAAAACAATTACTCGATTTGTTTCCCGTAATATTAGCACAGCTCCGTACGCGTTCACACTGCATGGATGTCGAAGCTACACCAGGGGGTGTCAGCTTAGTTCCCGGCCAATGCCAACACGGCGAAGGAAATGTTAAAAAGAAACGGAGATCTACAAACGACAGAGAAAGCACTATTTACTGACCCTACTAAGGAAAATATAACATTTTAGTAGAATTCAAAGTTATGGGAATTATTTAATAATTTCGGAAGATAGAAATAAACACTACAATAAATTTCATTACTTATTTCAAAAAATAAGTAATGAAATTTATTAATAATTTTATCACATATTATATTGTTCAAATTAGTTAAATCTAGACCTCAGATTCTTATGATTACTTGAATCAGCGTTAGAAGAATTTCTTTTTTGCCATCTGGCAACCGGATAATAGAAATGGCTGCTTTTTGTTTACGATTTTCACTTTTTCATTGATTTGCACTTTGCACATCTTTAGTGGAAATAAGTTTTGTAAAGTTTCTCGTATTTGTTAAATTGTGCTATAGAAAGTTTTGTTTTTGTGCTAACGAGATCATAGACTCTATTATTGCGATTGTGCGAAAAAGACGCCTAGGTTAGGCAAAGTGTTAAACTGTGGTGTTAAATATCGGATTTTTCCGTGAGGGATTATCTCAATTACAACCTGGAGTCTAGAACTGTGCCCGGTAAATGGCAATAGTCTCGCCTTCTATTACACAGGACCAATAACATACTGGCGAAATGTGGGAGTATACTTAGTATGAGACTGAGTTCTGGGTACACCTCGGCCAACCCTTTCTAGAAAGATGTGTAATATAAGATTTACCTTATTTTCATCTGAATAAAGACTACTTCTAATACCTGCCCTTATTTTTTTACCCTTTGCGTATGGCATATAGAATAGGCATATATAGAAGTAAATATAGAAATATAATATTGGTAGGTACCTATAGCTAATGTTAGAAATATTAAATCTCCCGCGCTACTGAATAGTTCCAGTGCGAAGCGTTGGTAACGCTAGCGTCGCTTCGTGTTCGCAAATCTGAAGTACGTAGTGGGACTTCTTCTTGTATATGTGTTCTGTGAGCTACACTAAAGTAAGGCGTACGGATTGGAGTACACTTTAGTCGAACAAAGTGAGTGTTCTGAACGCGAAATCTAGTTGATTGTACTCGTAGTCGTTTATTCAGTATTGAGAGAACTCTCCAATCACGAAAAAAAACAGCTCTATGAACAATTTATCTGAGCTACATCAACATTTTGTATTGAATCAAGAGGAAAATTTTTTCGTGATATCAGATTTGTTTTGTCTAGTAAAAATTGTTCAAAATGACCCCTTAAAGTCTTCGACGCCGATGATCGGACACTGTGTTTGTAATGTATCTTACGTGAGGTAGTGTTGAAGAGCGAGGTAGGAGGCGCGGGGTAGTGCTGCGGGTGCGGGTAGGCGGCGGACGCGGCGGCGTGCGGAGTGCTCGCCGCCGAGCAATACCGCGGCGACACCGACCCGCCACTACGCGCATACTCCTCTAAAAGAAAAAGCCTGGGGTCAACACGAAATTACCGTTAGGACCCTCGCTCAAATAAAACGTCACGGCATTTGCATTGGGACCGCGATAGTTAAAGGTGCGCTCTTAAACAGTATGTAAATCAGCTCTGAGATGATTACGAGTGTGGTGTGCGGACACAGATAACTCAGATAAGATTACGCTTTAGGGGATATGCTTTCGCCATGGTTATGCAGTAATGAACCAGATGATCGTGTGTGGAAGTTGTCCCATATTATTATTATTTCTTCTTTGGTTTTATTTGAAACTAAACTCTACCATGTCTCTAACAGTACTGCTAATTGTCTATAATATACCATAAGTTATCCTTTTAATACTCTGCCTCAGTGGCGTAGAGGGCGCATGCTCGACTGCCAATCAAGAGGTCCCGGGTTCGATCCCCAGGTCAGGCAAAGTGTTAGATATTGGAAATAGAAGTTGAAATTGAATTGAAATTGCGAAAAAATTGTTCTTTTTGTTTAAGGTAAGGAAACAACATAGTCATCATCATCATTCTCTCAGCCGTTGTAGTCCGCTGCTGAACATAGGTCTAAGTTGGCAAAATAGTGAAAGCTGTAACCTAATGATGAGTACAATAAACTTTGATGATATGGATGTAGTATTTGCAGTACACTCTTAAAACAAATGTTTTAAAAGAATTGCCCCGCGGTTTTACCCGCATAGTCTTCGTTCCCGCGGGAATATCAGGATAAAAGTATCCTATGTGTTATTCCAGGGTCAAACTATCACATTACCGAATTTCAGCCCAATCGGCTTAGTAGTTTTGGCGTGAAAGAGTAACAAACATCTATCCATCCATCCTCACAAACTTTCACATTTATAAAATTAGTAGGAAGTAGGATTATGAGGTGTCTTACCTTCAGTCCACTGCGAGGCGCCGGTGTCTTGTACGCTGACCGCCAGCTGGCCGGTGTACGAGTTGAAGGGCATGCTCGCAGGAGGCGACCGCGGGGTACCGAGACCGAGCTGGTTGTTCCTAGGCATCGAGTATAAGGCTTCGGCCAGATCTGCTGCTCGTTTGAGGATTATTTCCTGATGGAAGAAATGTATTTACTTTTTCATAAGAGTCATCAACTCCGAATAAATAATAATATGTAAGATATCAATCGAATGGCTAGTGTAAGTAGCAGTGACTGCGAGCTACGACTGGTTTCTATGTTATACTAGCTGTGTCTCTTGGTTTCACTTGTCGAAAAGTAAATCTTGGTGATTCCAGTGACATATGAAACGACTTAAGCGTTTAATAGAAGGACAATATCATCGTTTCCTTCCGATTTCGAACAATTGCAAAATAAAATATGCATGCAGTATTTTGGACTTCTTAAAAAATATATTTTTAATAAACACATTAAAAATCAGCTCAGAATTACAGTGTCTCAATACAGTGGACACCCAAGTGATACCTTATGTACGTAGGATTCACGTCAATGTATAAAATGTAGGCAGATCTACTTCGCATTAGAATTCCTCTAATTTCCAAACAAAACATGGTCTTGATTACTTGACAAAAACACAATTTCCTCGTACCTTGGGCAGTTTTTCCGGGTCGCCAGGATGCCTCGGTATAAGTTTCTGAAGCCGCTGAAACCCGTAATCTATCGTGGGCTCGTTGAGAGCTGCTATGCGAGACGAAAAAAGAAAATCAATCATTAGTGTCTTGCGCTTGCCCCGCTAACGAATGAAGCCCTAATTGATGGATCACGGTCGAGATTTTCGGTTGTTTGCTAATTAATTTCGGCGAATCTTCCGGTAATGATAAACATGGTATAAAACATTAGCCATGAAATTCTATCATTTATTATGGAATCATAGAGAAGCGAGGAGGTATCGATATCTTGAAGATAAATTAAGAAACCTATATCAGTATTTTTATACTATGGTAAAGAAAGGGGGAAGCGAATACATGCCACAATAATTGTCTCGTCTCAAAAGAATGGGTTTCAAATCGATACCATATTTTAATGTACATTTCAGCACAGATTGAGTTACCGTGTTTACCCTAAAAAGGTCCTAGTTACAGTGGCTTTTATCTATTAGTGATTCTATTTATAAAAGGAAGGAATAAGACTTTGTCATACTCACAAACATAAACGAATCTCCCGGGCGCTCCTTTACAAAACTGCTTACTCTTATAGGAAAGCGTCACCTCTACCACGCCCGGTATGTGTCGAGGCGGCGTTTGTACTCTGATTGCGTGTGATGTTATTAACTGTTGAAATACAAATATTTTATTAACACAGGTATGATATTGAGATAAAAGATAAGATCTTAGCAGCAAGCCTAGCATGGCTCTATCTTTGAATCCATCTGCTGTTACTTAATTTTAGCACTATATGGAAATGCTTCCAATGCTAATTAATCCTGCTGGGCTAGATGAACTAGGTGGAACAACCGTATTGTCGCATAATATTATTTTGCGAAAGGTCACAGAATAACTAATCTTTAGTTTGTAAAATATACTTTGACAATAACTATGATGAAAAAATTATTCGCTCATTTTTCTTAAAATAAAGGACGTATTATGTGGAACGTGGAAGGTTAACATTTTAAATAATCAATTACATAAATAGGATTCCCTCTCAGGGACTACAGTACCATTATTTACCGAAATATGACTAAATGTTTTCTTCAGCTGTCAGATTATAATCTCATCATCATCAGCCGGAAGATGTGCACTGCTGAACGTAGGCCTCCCCATAGAACGCCATAACTATTCATATGGGGGGATTTTGTCGTAATCACCACGCCTGGCAGGTGGCTTGGTGATCGCAGAAGTTGGAATACTTGGCGCCGGAGAGCGCTGCTGCCCACTCTCCGAATATTTCCGATTAATCTATATTTTACAAAGTATAGGTAGTCGCTGGGAGCGCTTGAAGATCAACAAAATACAGAATTGAGTTGCTTTATATAAAAAAGTCTATATCGAGCGCTAAACAAATATGGGATAATAATAACAATAATTAGACTTAAGATCATTCACGAAATCATTTTGTAGTTTCCATACCTCGCTCCAAACTAACATAGTCCCGAAAACCACTTGTAGCCCATCGAAGAAGTTGTCTCCAACTATAATGACCGTGGATCCTCCAGATGTCCAGCCTTCACTCGGTGATATCGCCTTGATGCATGGAGTTGCTACCGGTAATGGTGGGTAGAGGCCAGCTAAAGAAAATAACATTTTAATAGACTGGTTTCGATTTCCGGGCATTTTGTGTGCATGATCTAATATGTAATCAGCATTTGGGCGCTGAGTTTTATGCCATAGGTGGCAAACAAGCAGATGGGACGCCTGATGGTATGCGGTTTTATGTACTTTATATTAGTCTTCTGGCTACGTTAGTATATGCACAGCTTAGTTTGTAACAAGAATATCGTGTGTACAAGTTCTGACATGATTAGTCTAATTAATAACATCTAATGTTGAAGTCAAGACCCAATCTTAGTAGATTTCAGTTCCAACTTATCCCAATCCGATATTTCTGATCTTTACAAAATAGTTCAAAGCACCATTCCAGCTAAACGACGTTCACGTAAACTACCGCAAAAGTAAGGGTCGAATGTATGCCCTACAACTTAAAAACTTATACAGACGTACAAAACTCTTTCCGTCCTACTTGAACGTTTATCTTTGACTGCTTCAGAAAAAGGACAATTGCGACTTAAAAATAGCAAACATATCATCGATTGAAAATGAATTTTAAATGAATGCAATAGAGCACAAAGTTGCAGCAAAACTTCGAGGCGCTTATGACTGTGGGTGCAAGTAAGAAACCAACAGGGGGACATGGACCGTAACGCAGGGGAACCAAAATCTTCCGAACAAACGACGATGTAATAAAGACAAGAGAAAGTGAATCTAAGGGAACGAAAGGAGATTACGTCGGTGGTTCTTTTTAATTTGACTAATATAAGTCCCGTGCCCTCCCTGAAATAGATTTTAATATTCTTTTTAAGATTACTTTTACTTATTGGTTGGTAAAAACTGAGTGGGTGGTATTCGGGAATTTAGAGATTTTTCTTATTAGAATGATAAAATAACGTTGGATTTAGAAAATACTACACGTAGTGAAAACGCATAGTATTGTATCTTCATTCTAGCAAAATTTCATAATTTAAATGATTCAATAGAAGCTTTTTTCTTATAAAAGAAGAGAATGGGCATAACATAACGTCACTACGATTATCGTATTCGAATTATATTATTTTATTTGATAAGTAAGTACTTGGTGTAAATCTAACCAGAGCTGGAGCCCAATTACTAATGACATTAGATTTAGCAATAGAAGTCAAATAACGATTTATAATATCAATAGGTACCTAATTTTTTCAACTACATTATTTTGTTTATTTTTTTAACATAATTGTATGTTCTAAGAATTGAGTACCAACATAGAAAATAGCCAAACCAAGCTAGCACCACAAGATAAGGATATCACATCAAAAGGTATGCTCCAAGATTTTACAAGGCATAATTTCTCACTAAATTATCCCTATTCGGTTCATGCTCGCTTCAACACCCCCTCCCGTTTCACCCCAACCTCCTCGCGCCTGAAGTTCTTTGCGAAATGTCTACAGTGATTCCTTGAATACAAACGACACCTTAAAACGACTGTATTATGACTTTTGCACATTCATCGTCGATTGACTGCCGAGTTTAACACGTAGTTTTGGCAAAGATCAATAGGTTTCTTTGAACATTAGATAATCATTATGTTTAGTGCCTCGAATATTTTACATGACACTCATACTCAGTCTATCTACTGATACTCATATTTCTATATCTCAGGACAATGAAGATGAATGTTAGTGGTTATGTGAAGAGGGGGCATCTTAAAAAGACCTGGATGAACTGTGTGAATGAGGATATGCGTGATAAAGGAGTGAGTGATGATATGACAGATGATAAACTGGAGTGGCGGAAGATGACGTGATGTCGACCCTACCTAGAGTGGCAGAATTAGGGCAAGAAGATGATGACTTATACTCAGTCTCAAAAGAAATTCTTAAAAGTCAATAATGTTGATAATGAATCTAATGTGTTTTTGGAAATATACTTTTGCAAGAAGAACGCACAAGAAACTTTTAGGTTTTAATTTTTTCAACTGCGAGTTTTACTGTACTTAATATTTGGTTTGGTAACATTTGTTTGCTTGTAACTTGCCGGATGGTGGTTATGCAGAAGTTTCGAGCCATCTTTGTCATCTATATATTGGCACAGGTATTGGTTAACTTTATATTAAGCCTTCCTTTTATTATAGTCAATTTTATACAGATTTTTAATAGTTCGCTAGTTAGTCCATTGACGAAACTAGTGGCACTATGCAGTTGTCTGTTACAATCTAAAGTGAATTTAGATAGAAACCTACTCACTGTGATACGTTAAAGTTTTACAATATTATATAATCTTTATTATCTAAGTGATTATAAAATATCGCATTTTGTTGCTTTTTAAATAACTATTTAGGAGGTTTTCACGCGTCGCTGATGATAATATAACAAAGAAATAACTAGTGATAATAAACACATAGTACATTTTCTTATACTCAAAATTCGTTTTTTTTGGTCCAAAAAAGAAATAATAAAAAACAAAAACGTACAATTACTGTCGTGTGCGGCGTCAATACCTTCAGTGGGGTCGAGTCTCTTCGCGCGGCGTCCGTGCTTGCTGTTGTTGTGGACAAACATGTTGTCGGAGATCGCTAACAGAGGACCGTCGACCATCACCTGGGTTGATATTACCACCTATACAGAAAAAAAAAACATTTTCAACTCATTTTAATATCTAACTTGTGGACAAACCTGAAGTGGAACAACAAAAATAGTATTACAGTAACCTACCCCCTATCTACCTCAGCTAAATACTATAGAACATAAAACCACTATCATATTCTGGCAGCGTACATAAGATACTGGCGGCCTTACCTCGTTGAATTGTAATGCTTAAACGTAATGACCAGATAAAAACGCCAGTATTTTGGTCGCACTTACCACCTACTTCTTTAAAAATTAAGTTATTGTTGTCTTTGCATATAGTACTTGTTTTTTATAGTATGTTACTTATAAGCACATTAGCATTACCTGATCATGTATAAGTTTTAAAAGTTTTTATTTGAATCTAATAAAGACTAGCGCCCATGACAAAGGGTAACCTAGTGTGGGTGCTAGGGAATTCATTATAGCCTGGGGATTGGTCTGAATATAGTATATTATACATCATTAATTAACTTTCACCTTCATAATATTGGGTATATGTAAAATTTTGTATAGGCTCAGTATAATGTATTGCGGATCAATTTACTTATAAGCTATAATGTTACAATATCATGAATAACCTATGTCTTTGGAAAATAGATCAAATTATTATTATAAAAAAACCTTGAAATTAAAATATTATAAAATTAAATTAAAATATTATAAAATTAAATTATAATTTATTACATTAAATTATGTTATTATAATAATTAGATTATAAAAATATTTTATTATAATAATTTATATTAGGGGCGTTCATTATATGTTACAAGCTCTGACAGACGTTAAATACTAATGGGTAATATATCTTAAATTGTTAAATAATTAATTACCACAAAGAAGTAAAAGAAATATCTTCCAGCAATATTCAGCCACACATTTATTTTTAACGTCAAGTTCAAGATCGACAACTCAGTACAAACAACGGAAATAGAACGAAGGATCGCACACAGAGACATTACAGTATACGTACAACGTACACACATAGAGACGCGCCGAAAGGGAGAGTCCCAAGGGAGGTGGAGCCAATGTCTCGAAATGTATGGAACTCTTCCAATCGGTATGCAAGGAAATGCATTGTGTGCGTGTGTGGGTGTGTGCGTGTGTAGGTGGATGCTTGATGGACAGCCTTTCAATCGATACGTTTTTTTCGATTTTGATCCTTGAAATGTGTTGTGATATGGGATTGGTTTGAGGTACGAATCTCGAACTTCTTTGTGTCACAATAGAGAGGTTTATATCCAAAGAAGGTATGTAATATTTGGTGACATAGATTAACAAAGAAACATTACTTAAAATACTGTATGATGAAAGAACGAAGAAATTATTTTTAAAATAAACTGTCAAGGCATACCTTAATAAGTATGCTTAGGGTTCCATACCTAGATAGTAAACATGTTCAGTAACCAATTTTTTATTTTGTAAAATTTAAAGTTTTCGGATTTTTTTCCTTTACTTGTGATAAATTATCTTGCTTATTGCCAAATTTCATGATGCTAGGACATCGGGAAGTACCTTAGAGTTTTTCAGTTCGTTGCGCAAAGTATGCAAAAGTGCGGTAATACGGCCGTATCTTATGATTGCGTTGACTTTTATGTTTGATTTTCTTTACTCTAGACTTAGACTAAAGTTATTAATATCAATTTCAACTTGATACCTTTACGTATTCCCGAGAAAAAGGGTCTTGATAGACGGAGAGACAGACAGACAAAATAGTGATGCTATAAGGGTTCCCTTTTACCGGTTGACGGGACCCTTAAAATCGATAGTAAAGTGCTGCAACTCAATTCACTACTTTTATATAATAATACATATTTTATTGTGCACTATAATGTGATACCCATATATTCTTACCCTTGAAATAGGGAACGACCACTAAATTATTCATTGACACACGAAAGCCCAAATATAGACATAACTCTACATATAATATAGAGGCACAATTATTACACAAACATAAATCCTTAAAACAAACAATAATGCACCAAATGTATATAACGTTAAGTACCGAATTCCCTTGACTATTTAAATCCCGTAAGACAAATATATGTCTTAGGAACTGTAATAGCAAATTTGTACTAATAAGAAGACTGTGTGAATGCACCTTTAGCGTAGCTTGTGTAGGGTTGTCACTAATTAGTTTTAACTTTGAAGTATGGGAGTTGAGTTTTAGTTTTAAATATGAATTATTATACATAGAGTAAATAAAGTTAGACCGTTCATATGACTACATTAATTAGGATTTATAATAAAAAAGTA
Organism: Hemistola chrysoprasaria; assembly: GCA_947063395.1. Classification (NCBI taxonomy): domain Eukaryota; kingdom Metazoa; phylum Arthropoda; class Insecta; order Lepidoptera; family Geometridae; genus Hemistola; species Hemistola chrysoprasaria. Next base: position 5,296,653 of record OX346720.1, on the reverse strand, counting down.
AAGATGTTAAAAACAATAATACACACTATTTAAGTTAAAATCACACTTAAGTTTTCTAGAAAAAAAAAAAACAAGTAAGTACTATTTATTCATATAATAATTAAAATATTTTTAGTACGATACGTAAACTAAATTTATCGAAATAAAATCTTGGATGAATCGAAATAAGATTTGGTCAAACAAAAAAAAAACAGCGCAATTAAAAAATAAGTGCAGAACAAACAGAGAATCGGTTGAAGTAAATAAATAAACGTGCATAAATAAATTTCATTTCATTCCTCCCCTAAATTGGGCGCGTTTCAAATATTCAAGAGTCGTGAGCGGTACCCCTTCCTTCAGTTAAGGGCGATACAGACGTGTTTGGTATAAGTCCTTAGAAATAAGATAACATTAAAAACATACTAGTATCGATTTTAACCAAAGAATTCTACTAACAAGGGTCTGGAAGTCACATACACGCGTGACATTATCGCCGCAACAGGTGACTCATAAGTCACCCATAGCACAGAATACTAAAGGGACAGAAGAGACACTCCTCGAAATCATTCAAATAAATAGCGACTCTAGATTCGATGCAATAAATTGCAATTCAGGTCGCACAGCGTATATCTAACGTAATTAGTTACTTTCGACATTTCTGTTACCTTGTCAATTTATATTTCAAGGATTTTCATCCACAAACAATATATTTGTTGTCAGTTAAAGGGTTTCAACTAATTTTTCTTAACAACACCTCATTTTATAATAATATTTCATCGTCAATAATGTAAATAAATATTACATTATCATTCTTGGCATATGTAAGTATACCAACAATATTTCTACGCGCACCATTTAATCGCATTAGCTTGTATTTTTCACCACAAAGAAGATGTACACATTGAGACTTATGCGTGAGGATTGCGGCGGTGAAAACAATATGTTTATAGAATACTATGCATTTTGGACGTGAATGGTTATGATTAAAAAAAATACTGGCTGTTTATTCTTCAAAGGAACGGATTCCCCAAATGAAATAGCTAGAAAAACCAACGTCTAACGTATGTTGCCCGATCTAACCCAAGGTACCTAATATTATTGGAATTCCGATACTTACCTTTATAGGTATATTAATTTGTAGACGTATTTTGACCCGTTGAATAGAAGTCTTTGTGGCTATTCTAGAGTCTAAGCTATCTTAATTAACAAACCAAATCTCAGTCCAATCGTTTTAGTAGTTGCGATGTGAAGAATTAAACTGTAACAGTACACCCACCCAAACTTACGCATTTATCTTATGAGTGGGATGAATTTTGACATATAGATACGAATACTTACTTGAAATCTTCTCATATCTCGAGGGTTGCCAGCGTTTTTCAAACAATTTTGATTGCACTTCAGGAAGAATTTCAAAAAGAATCTGTAACAACGAAATAAATTACTAACGTAAAGTTCACATATGTTTGTTGTTGTTTTTGTACAGCTCATACAGTACAAAAAAAGCCAAAAGGTTATGATAAAAGTCCTTCATAAAACTTTACATAAGTAGAAGTAATAAACCAGCGGCGTGTGAACCGATAATTCGATGCAAATGATGCGGACACATAAATCATGAGACAATGTCCAAATATCGACAAGGTGGTTCGTATTAATATCGCGTCGGGGTGTAAAAACTGAAAGAGATAGCGTTCCATTCTGAACTGTACAATTATGTTAATATAATATGTTAACTTTATGAACATGAATATTGTGTTATTTTGTGATTTTATTTTGATTTTAATATTTTTTTCAACAAGCTTGCAATGAAGCATCACTTGCATAACATTTCAATTAAGACCAATAATTTTGTAACTATTTTAAAGAATTAAACAATAATATTCCGTATATTATTAACGTTATAATTTTTAAGTATAAGTGTGTAGTTTAAAATAATCTTTTTCTATGTCAGGTTTCGTGTAAAGTATTAATAGACCATCGAATCCGAAATGAGTAAGTGTCAATTTTTTTTCTATATCGAATTCATTGATGAAGTCAGCTAAACTCCGCCAGATGTTTCCACTTCACAGTCGATTCTGCTATTAATTTGTCTCGTGTTTTTAGATTTGTAACCGAACTTCCGTTAAATCTGTTATTTTTTGCTTCAGCGCCAGCAAATTGCTCCAATGTGTGTTAAGTTTTTGCTACACTCATTTAGGGCTTGACACGTTTTTGTAAATATTATGTCATGTTTTAGTCTATCTTTGCTACTTCTGCATGTTTGGAATTTTTGCATTTCTAAGAATTTTAGTAAAAAGAGTCACTTGCACCAAAATTTATAGTAAATGCAGTAGGCGTTTAAGGTGAGACTAAAAATCTTATCTTGTTTTTTTATTAACATTGGTAAAATACATCGATCGGTGCTATTCTGATATTCTCACGAATCTATAGAGTTCCTCTAGTTTTATTGCCAGTCAAAATAAAACCTCGAAACGGAATCAAACAATCGGACGGCAAGTTTATCGAGCTATCGTCATATCGGATTACACACAACAGTTGAATGACAAATCTTGGCCAAGCCAATTTAGCCCTTACACCATTGCCTTAGGGTAGGTAGGTATACGAAAAGATATACCTAGTGGTGTGTAGGATCAGGCAGGCGATCACGATGAATGCTTTTAGCAGAAATATTTTACATGGCCGGAGGCGCCGGCGATGCCGCCGCGCCGAATTGCTGTGCCAACAGATTTGTAGGAGCTGTTATACACCCCATAACCTTTTATTGGGCAAGTTTGTCATCATTTTACTTAAGGAATATTAAGATTTTTTATATCTCTTGTTGTTATGGCCATATCCTGCCAAACTTTACCTTTTCAAGTTATCGATTAAAATTAGTTAAAGATATTGCAATTATTATCATTCAATAACCTGTAAATTAATTATAATATTAATTTCATTTTTCTGAAGTCAGTGTGTACTTAAAACTTAATTTATTTGTTGTATTATCAGCTCTAGATTTATACCAAAACCTATAGAGCGCACAGCGCAGGCCTGGCGCGAACGTATTTGCGGCGCCCGAGGCACAACACATCTGTTCGCATTATTTATGTTAAACACCTTATGTCGCGATATCGCGAGTTAGAGTTAACGCCACCTTCGAATCACACCGATTTTATTTTGGGAACCCTACGCTCTCAAAATACCTAACGCACCTATGAATAGCATTTACCTACTGTTCGTGCAAAGATTGTATGCTTCCTGGAGATTTTTTAGCTGACTGTATTTAACAACCTTTAATAAAAATAATTGACACCGTGAGAGTCCGTGGAGGACACGGGAAGCAATGTATGAAAAGGTATTTTTCGAAAACAATGGGCCTTTGGAGGAAACTGAATTAACCCTATCTGATGGTGTTTTGACTGCCTCGGTGGCGTAGAGGGCGCATGCTCGACTGCCAATCAAGAGGTCCCGGGCTCGATCCCCAGATCAGGCAGTGTTAAAGATTGGATTTTTCCATTAGGAATTATCTCAATAACTGCCTGGAGTCTGGAACTGTGCCCGGTAGATGGCAAAAGACTCGCCCCCTATTACATGGGACCAATAACATACTGGCGAAATGTGGGTGTATCTACTATGGGACTGAGTCCTGGGTACACCTCTGCCTACCCCTTCGGGAAAAAGGCGTGAATGTATGTTTTATTTTTAATTTAGCAATGCCTTGCAATAAAAAAAAGCAAGTGAATTTTTACTTTTTTATAATGAAGCCCACTGGCTACATATAATACGTCGTGGCTATAAGAAGCCCTCCATTAATATCATCGTAAGGGCCACCTGACATGCGTTATCCGTTAGTATCGGTCTTGTGTCCGGTAAGCCGAAAAATTATGGCCTGTACGGAAAATGGAATGTATGGGATAGCCATTTTTACGATGCCTACAGAATGATCCCTGTGGTAAAAAGAGTTTATTATATAGCTTATACTTAAGTTAGGTACCGTAATAATAATACTACACTAGTCCTGTCCATGACTTCTTCTTATTTAGGTGTTTATTTGGTAATTTACGCGGCCTTCTAGGAATTTTACACATTCCAATGAAAATTTTACCAAATCGATGTTTTGTATTCCTCTGTTTCCTCCGAATACAGTGACTGATTTGATATATTTATACCTTGATATTTGAAAGATGAAGTATGTCCCTATCATATATCAAATATCTTCGATATGGTCATCGATTTGGTTAAATTTTTATAGGATTGTGGTCAAACTGCAAAGAGGTCCTCTTTCCTGTTAAGGGGGTTTATCTACCTCTCAAACTAAACCACTTTTAAGAGAAAGAAGCTTAACATACTAATTTACCAATCAGCAGATCCATTTTGTATGGGAAGTTGAATTTTGTTGAACACATAATATTTGTTTAACATAATATTATGTAACATAAGCAAAGGGTATCACATTTTTAGCTTGAAGTTTGCTCGAGACTAGTTGCCCAATGTAACATAAACATAACATACATTCACGCCTTTTTCCCGAAGGGGTAGGTAGAGGTGTACCCAGGACTCAGTCCCATAGTAGGTACACCCACATTTCGCCAGTATGTTATTGGTCCCATGTAATAGGGGGCGAGCCTATTGCCATCTACCGGGCACAGTTCCAGACTCCAGGCAGTTATTAAGATATTTCCTAATGGAAAAATTCAATATTTAACACTGCCTGACCTGGGGATCGAACCCGGGACCTTTTGATTGGCAGTCGAGCATGCGCCCTCTACGCCACCGAGGCAGTCAATGTAATTGCCCAATGTAATACATTATTATATTGCATTGGACTTTAAAGTTAAAACGTAAGGTATGAAAAAGTTTAGGAGTTTTTCTCGAGCTTCCCGCCTCCCCGAGATAACATTAATGAGATCCGGTGTACAATAATAATAAGAACACGGTACTCGTAAGACGACAGGTGTTAATTTGTACGAGCCAAGGAGAGATTTACGATTGGAGCCCCCTTTATGTTACTACTGACGCGATGCTACTAGGGTAAAATTAATCTTGAATCCTCTGATACGTAACCAACCTCTATGATTTCTTATCATCATCATAATTTCAGTCGTAGGACGTCCACTGCTTAACAGATGCCCCCCCTTAGATTTCTATCTAGTCCGGTAGTAAGCGGCTTTTTTGTTCTTACTACTTTTTAATAAGGTTAGATACCAAGGAGTCACAATCGTGCACAAAAAAGTCCACGCCAAAAGTCAGCGCACGCTACACACTACCTTAAAACACAGACAGTACTCTACGTACAGTGCGTGGGTTTTTGGTAAAAATCGTTAAATCTATGTTAAGTTTTCAAATATAGTCACATTTATAGATTTCTCATTTATATATTCAAACGCGTAGATGTCATAGTGTGCATGTCTAGTGACATTTTTATCGTGAAGTTTGTTAGGGACTAGGGGTCCTGTGTAATATAATAACGTCATTGGGAGTAATCTAATATGTGTTAATTCAGAATCTAAATAAATTTACAGCAAATTTTAGCATATTTCAGTTTATTAGTTAAATGTTTGTTATCTATCAATAATAAAAACTTGAGAATAGAAGAGGGATAAGCCATTTGTGCAAGAATTAGTAAAATATTAGTTTGGAACATAAGTACAAAATGATACTGCCCGCCTATCTACTATGGGACTGAGTCCTGGGTACACCTCTGCCTACCCCTTCGGGAAAAAGGTGTGAATGTATGTTATCATTGGTACGGGATAACTTATTTTCCCCATGGTTTTTCTCTTTCACGCAAGAACATTGCATATCTGCTGTCTCGTTCTAACTCCCTGGGACTTCGTTTTCCCTGGTCACTGTGCTACCGGAGCTGGTGATAATATTATGATAATGTTCTTTCCATAGGTACATCTTCTGTCAGGTTTTTTATTAGAAGCCACACAAAAGTAGTAGGTAAATACCTATTTATATAAAGGTTTGATATAGAGTAAGCTCCCGTGTTTACGTCGTAAAAACTGCCCTCGTATTTCGACCCTTCCGTAGGTTCTAAGGGTAGTTACATGTATCTGCTTATCGTAACGTTTAAAGGATGAAATGCTATATTTGATGTGATGAGTCATCCTTGTATTATATATCATGTATTATACATGATGTATTTAAGTAAATAATCCCGGGTATGTTTCGTACAGGAATGGGCCCTACAAGCTACTTCCAGAACTCTTTTATTTTTTCTAAAAATGTTTGCAGAGTGTGAAGTGTGAGGTAAACTGATACATGACACATTCTCATAATCACACAAACAAATGCATTAAATCTAATAGTTTTTGAAAACTTATCTTTATGGTCTACAACGCAGGCAGGCCGAGAGGAAATCCTTGCGATGAAATTTTCATAGTGTTTATATCTTCAAAGGTTTCGCGTAATAACAAAATAACAGATATAGCTAACAATTTATCACTGATCACCTACGAATAGACTTATTAATATTTATTTATTAATATATTTTTTTTGTAGGGGTAGGCCTCTTTTGCAGGGGGCCGCCTGGAGAAGTACCACACCTTTGCCAGTTATTCGACTGCCAAGCAATAATGTGCAAACATTACAAAAACTGTGTTCCGGTGTGAAGGGCAATGTTACCAGCGAAATTACTGGGCATGACGTGTTTCAATAACTAATATCTCAGGGTGACAGGCACAGTACATTGCCGCGCAGAATTTTGAATTTTAAAACACTGGGTGGCACTGTGTCTGATATGGGCAATCATGATGCTTACCATCAGGCACCTGATTTGCTCGTCTTGTCACTCACTTATCATAAAAAAAAATATTATTTTTCGCAGCTGATCACATTATAAAACTTAGGTTAAAACATTACCTACATCTGTATTTAATTTTCAGGCACATAATAATACTAGGTGTGCCCCGCGGTTTCACCCGCGTTTTCGTTCGCGTGGGAATATCGGGATAAACTTATTCCAGGGCATAAGCTACCAATACATACCAAATTTCAGCCCAATCCGTTCAGTGGTTTTGGCGTGAAAGAGAAACATCCATCCATCCATCCATTCCGCCTCACAAACTTTCGCGTAATTTATAATATTAGTAAGAAGTAGGATAGATAGGTTAATTTCTTATAACTAATTGATATTGAAAGATTTGTAAGTGCTTTATGTATTTCTATGATAAATACGAGCAATCTTAGTAAATAAAAGAAAACTTGTAGCGACAAAAAAGAAAATGCCTAAATGCTACCAGTTTCTAAACTACGTACCCGCATTCAGAATCCACACGATTCAACAGAAAATTCTGCGGAAAAAATCCAGTGCGGCATTAAGTCGCGGCGAGAGACGAGCGGTATCGGGGCTGCCCTCTTTCAAGAAACACTTGATACCTCCCTGCCTCCTCCCTCACACTACCACGAGACTATGTTTATTTGCATCAGATATAGTCGGAAAAAGTTGAGCGTATAGTTTGACTCAAGTTGTTGGCTAAGGTGTTTAGGAGTTTTTATCTTGCTTAACGTTTTGAAGGTTAAACGCTATATGTTTTGGCCTATGAGGACGAGTTATTGAGAACTTCTTTGAAGGTTAGGTTTCTTTTCTTGTTATATTTGTCGGTTTTTTCTTTCAAGTTCAAAATAAAACCGGTATCTATAAATATTGACTTGTTGAAACTCGTCATGCCCAGTAATTTCGCTGGTAATATTGTTCTTCAGACCGGAACACAGTAATGCTTGCATATTACTGCTTGGCAGATGAATAACTTGCAAAGGTGTGGTACTTCCCCAGGCGGCCCCCTGCAAAAGAGGCCTACCACTACCAAACTCCTTACTTTAAATATTATTATTTATTTAATCAAAGTTAACGCATTAGCGTTAACTAAATAATCACATTGACAACAATTTGCAATGTGTGGATTCGAGAATCCATTTAACATTATTCTTAATATATTTCAAATCAATAGAATATACTAATGTTTAAATTGAACCAATGCAACTTATGTTATGCACATATTTTTTATTTAAATTCAGACACCTTTTCTATCCAACCAGCATGTAAAGCGATCAGCCAACTAGTCACTACCTATATACATCCACACATCGGCTACCATTCTGAAATCGAACTGGCAACCTACAACAACCGTTCTTATAACTTTTCCCTTTTAACCTTTCGTCCCCCGCTCGACTCCCTCGGGAGGCGGTCCCCAGGGCCGGCAGCGACTCCCCGGACGCCCTGCCACCACTCAATGCCGACACGCCACGCCACCAAAGAATAATATCGAATGGAATGCAGACTGGACACGACAAGGTTTTTATGAATTGTTTGTACTGTAGGCAACAATGCTAGTAATCAAGTTGTGTTATAGAAATGCTAACCGAGTGGAAAAACAAACGGCGAATCTCAAAACTATATAATATAAAGTAAAGCCTTTCTTAGATCTTTCATCATTCGGTAAACAATAGCCAGAAAACTTTCAAAATTTGCGGTTAAATTTATTTAAGGTGTTTGTATCTCAACGTCCTTATAAAATACTTTATTATGACTAGTATTTGACTAGTATAAATGAATAAAAAAATTGAGTTCATCATTCCAAAATACAAACATTTTAAAATAATTTTTGATAATGGTAATAATAATATATCTACTGATAACCCTTAATTTTATGATAATAGATTGAATTTGGCGTTACTTATCTTAATTATAAACCTTTTCTTTATGAAGAACGTTTTTGTTTTTTAAAAAAGGGTGACTAATATTCACGATAGACAAGAAAATCCAGCGAGCAAAGAATATCCATATCTCTTCAACCATAAGCCCCTCCGCTTGTTCTATGCGAGCATGCGACGGGCCTATAACGGGCCGGCATTCGACTTGTTTTTCCGCGTTTCATAGCAAGCGTTAATATTTCAGCGTGTACCGAATTCAAGGGTTAAATGGTACTACTGCTCTAATGACCTACGACGAATAGAACTATTTTAGCATTCATTTTTTTTTTAAAAAGGCAATCAACTCCTCTAAGATTTGCCTCCTATTATTGAACATGAATTTTCTACATGGCTTTTCTTTACTCCGTACTCTTCTTGACGGACCAATGTCCGTCCGAAATTCCGATGAATTTCAATCTAGTTTTGATTTTACTCTAACTCTTAAACGACTGTATAATACAATACACTCAACCTAACTAAGAGAGCTCAATATTAGTGACTTTACTTAATCAATATAATGCCTTTCCGCGTCCAGATATTGAACGCGGAAAAGCCATATTTTGGTAATAAAGAGGATCTGTGATCTTTATCAAATATGTATTAACAAAACTTTTATTCTGATTTAACTTAACGGTAACGCAACATAGCTAAAATACAGCCAGACATAAAATCGTGATGTCGTTAAACTTTCTTCACTCACTTTCGCTTCCCAAATTCCTATTCGCGTGTACATATCGAACGGCCGTAAATATAAAGCAGTGTGGTAGTTTATCCGAGGGGTACGAGCTATATAGGTAGGCTATGTAGGTAGGTAGGAATGTATCGCGTCGCGGCATCCTACCGTCGTCATGGCAACGCGATAAAACCTTGCCTTTTCATAGCCCCACGTGCAGTATATGCTTTATTTTCAGATTAAACATCTTTTGATCCATGTTTTCTTGTTCATTCAAGTCTATTGAAATATCATAAATGTAAAGCAGTATACTTTTAGTTTCTGTCATTGAAAGATATAATTACGATTGTATTTCTTTAAAATAAAGTTTTATTATAAGGTTTTTCATTCGTAGGTTGAAAACAATTAGAGTATATTTTACGTCTACGAATTTACGTCGTAGACTCATAGACCTTATACGATGCTACATTATTGTCTCAATGTGATATATATCCTAATACATAACTTTTGTATTTTTTGTTAGAAATCCAACAAAGCATGATATGTTTTGTCTAAAATTTGATCAAGTACTCTTTGAAACCTAAAAGCGCCCGCTGAAGCCGCAGTTTCCAATTGACAATATACCGCCGAGCGGTGGAGACGGAGACGACCAATCGCTTCGATGCGATGTAAGCGCCTTTACTGAACTATTCAAGGGTAAATTTTAAGCTATTTTTAATATCGACACATTTTTAAAGATAGCCATTATGTTTTGGAATTTTCCGCTAAAAAAGAGTCAAAGATTAGACTAATTAGACGAAATTATACTTATTATACCTAAGTTTCATAGTTTGGATTGATGTGTCTATTTCTGATAGACCTTCTACTACTACAAAACTACTGAACTGATCGGTCTTTTTGGTATTAATTACTATTTTACAGATACTGAAAAAGACGACATTTCAGCAAGTGAAACTGCCGAGAATATAACCAGAAACATTTGTTTCATTTTGAACAGAACAAACAGAAGAATTTCGGTTTTGAAAAGAACTCGAATGCCATCAGAGATTATCTACAACAACACATTATAATACAACTGTACCTCATTGTTTACGCAGATTTTTTTGCTTAGCGAAACTTTTTGGTAGGTATTTTTCGAGTCGAGAATAGCAGGATTTACCGGTAAACTTGTATTATGAAATCCTAAAAATATCCATAGGTATAATAGTAGAAATAACTATCTCGCCTCAAAGCTGTTTCCATCGCAATCAACTCACAAAGACAACGGGCAACATTACGGCATCACTTCATTGTGGGCACCAGTCTAATTGTAACTACACTCTTGGGCAACATTGGCCGCTCAGCACTGTGTCGGTAGGCGTGGGCCACTAATCTTCTACCCTCCACATACCGATATCCACACCACACTCACCACGCCAATCTGCACCATAAAAACAAACGCAATAAGACTCAACGTTGAACGCAGATAAAGGTTATTTGCAAACGTAGCGGAGGGGTTTTAACGCACACTATCAACTCATTAAATTGCATCGCCTTTTTAATGAGTCCGAACAAAGGATATAGCGATTACATTAAGCACGTAGTTTGTAAGATACGTTGGTGTTAGGACCCGTTTGTTGGTCGAATGAAAGTACTTAGGTATTGTTTTTAATGTGTAGAAATATTATAATGGGTACGTGTGGTCTTTATTTTGTTAGGAGCAACATTTTTGTAGTTTTTGTTGGTGTTATTTTTAACTTTGTACTACCTCTACATACCTACAATATTATCCATACTTTGATATATTTTTTCTAGTTTTGTTTGTTATGCTTTGTCGTCTTATTCGTTGAACTAATTTTAATGAATATTGGTTTATGGTAATATGATAAAACCTTGGAAATGGGCTCAGGTTCTTTTTATTTAATTAACACAAGTTTGGCAAGACGCAATGTCTATAACTCTAGATTACTTACTCATCCTCCTAATATTATAAATGTGAAGTTTGTGAGGATGGATGGATGGATAGATCGATGTTTGTTACTCTTTCACCCCAAAACTACTGAACCGATTAGGCTGAAATTTTGTGTTACCTACATACCAGAGCATAGGCTCTGGAATAATAATAGTATGGGACAACTTCCACACACGGTCATCTGGTCCCAAACTAGACTAGGCTAGAAGCCTGTACTATGGTAACCAGATGACTGATATACATACTTATATACGCTTATAGCACCCAGCAAATATTCTGACCTGGCCGGGACCTGCGGCACAGGAAGCAGGGTTACTATCACCTGAGCCAACGAGGCTCAGATGGAATAACACATAGGGTACTTTGTTTCGCGATATTCCCACGGGAACGATGCCTACGCGGGTGAAACCGTAGGGCACAGCTAGTACAGGCACCAATAATTTTAACTTAATGTAATGATTGCAATATGTGCGCCATTTAAATTTTTCTCCATTCTTATAAAAATAACTTTCTTAAAATAAAAATAATAAATCTGAACCGCTTATTTTAGATAAAGTTAATAAAATTGGATCTAACTCAAAAACATGTATGTAGATTGTAGATATACGCATTTTTAAAAGCCACACGATTACAAAGACATAATATTATATTATGGAGTATTAAATTCCGAGGAATAAGACCCATCGTTGTCCCGACCCGATATCACCCGTCTGTCTGCGCTGACCTTTACATTTTGTATACTTCACCATAACATAATACCTTACTACCTACTAATATTCCACCTCAGTTCACCATTAATTCAGTATCATCATTTAACCGTAGCACAACATATTACAGGTTTTCCCTCATATTTACCGGATAAATATGCTATAAAGTGATATCACGTGATCGTTTCCCGGGTAATAGTTATAAATTACCAGGGTAGTTTATAAAAGCCGGTTAACCCGAGGTAAGCGGACAAGGAGCGTAATTTATTATTGGGAGTCGCGGCGTATGAACGCGGTATTGCGTATCATACGCATATTATAATCCTTTTATTTTGTTTTGTACACTACGGTTTATTTTGCCTTTTTGTCAGTGCAGTCAATGCCAGTATTTATCTGACTGTACTAAACAGGTTCATTAATTAGATGGCGAAACGGTGTCCGAATATTAAATTATTTGTCCGAATCGTCAGTGAGTCGTATAAAGTACGTTTCAAGATATAGATATGTGAGATCTTGGGGCTTGGTCTACGCGACTGTTCAAGTGTTCAATGTAGTTGTAAATAGATAAAGTAGTAAAGTACTTAATTGTCTACTTATTGTTTTTTTATTTTTCAATTTAGGTACTTACCCATTAAATATCTAAGTTGGCATAATATTCATAGGCTACTTATCCGTGAGATGGCGGATAAATTCTAGAGTTATTAATGACTATGACTCCTTTTTGTTCTAATTTACTACATAATATTACTCGCCTGTTTGGGATTTTTTAGTATAAGTTTTCAGTGCCTTTTTATTTTTCTAAGATTTTCTTCTTTTTGTAGGTTTTTATACATGAGAACTCGTTTGGATTAAATTAGATTTTTTACTGAATCTTTGTATTGTTATTTTTTAGAACCTAGTTGCCTTTATTTTACGTAATTACATGTAGCGAGAGGGCGAATTTGCTTTGGACAGCGCCTTACATAATTAGTACCTATTATATACAGGGATTGCAATGTACCTCATTTATTATGAGATATAAATATTTTTTTCATGAGGGTTTTAAATACTGACCGTAACAAACAATATCCTTTCTGCTTTAGGTATCAAAAACCAAAACATAAACGTTATATCGGCGATCCTCCGAAACGGCTCCATCAAAATATAAGAGCCGTGATAAAAACGATGGAAAAGAAACCAAACGTTACCCGAGAATTTCCAAAGATCGTACAATAAGCAGACCCGTCCTTGTCTTACATAAGCAAATTACATGCCCCCATCTTTTTCTGGAAAGAATTTTCCGTTTTATAGGCGACTCGATAATATTTGGACCGCTTCGAAAGATATGAGTGTTAAATATTTTATGATGTCCAGTGCCGACGTAAGGTCTGGTAGGTCTGCCCTCTATACGAGTAGCCTTTTGAATATTGTGTAGGAAAAGGGGCATATTATTTTAACTCAACATAACATACAATCACGCCTTTTTCCCAAAGGGGTAAGACTTAGTCCCATATTAGCCACATCCATATTTCGCTAATAGGAGGCGAGCCTATTGCCATCTAGCACAGTTCCAAACTCCAGGCTGTCATAGAGATAATTCCTAATGCAAAATCCTCTCACCTCGCCTGACCTGGGGATCAAAATAGGGACCACATGATCGGCGGTCACTACGACACCGAGCCAGCTAGAAAACCCCTGGTTTAGCTCTTCTACGGGCCTTAAACTCTGTTTTGGTTTTGACGTAGGTAATTTTAGCAGGCATAATATTATATACTTTTATGGATTTTTTTCTTATAAGTAGTTAGTGTAATGGCTACGATAGACATGCCTCCAAAATGTAACAGTGGTGCGCATGTTAGTTTTTGGGCACGTAGAAGTTAGCATTTAGCATTAACACAGACATAACATGTAAGGTGGCACGTGCAAGGTGCTGTTATATAGAGTTGGACGGCAACTCGACCGTAATAAACTCGACCGCGCGGTCGACTCGCCACCTTTAATATTTTTATTATTCTGAAGGGTTCCGACTCGACCGCACATTACGCCTAGTACATTTGTTAGTCTTCCTTCTAAAGTAATGTTCAAATTGACAGAACAGGACAGTTTAAGCTGAAATCTAGACGTAACGTATTGAAATAGTTATCAGCAAGAAATTACTTTGATCTACATAACAATAATTAGTTTTGTGTTGTCTACAAACCGTCTGATAAACATAACTTCATTAATCTTAGAAGCAGGAGCAGGGCAGCAAACGGTCTCCCTTTAAGACCCTCGATGGTCTAACCCGCAGCAGCGGTAACATCTAAACAACCAACGTCGCGCAAGCTAAAAACAACCGTCCACTAATTGCTATTAGTCTCATTAATGCTTGAACACCTTTGGTCACGTGTAAACACAAAATAAAAAGAAATTCCAGCGTGAAAAAAGCAATATATATTTTTCTTAGAGCACCGTGTCTGTACCATTGTTAAATATATCGTCCAATCAGTAACTCTGAACGAGGAGGAATTAGCGTTTGGAAGCAAACGGCGCGCCGACGAATCTCGGTCTACCCTTTTATGGGATGGTGTAATAAAAAAAGAAATCTTATTTGAATTTGGAAGACGAATTAAAAAAGAAAATGAATTCTGCACTAATTTAAACAGAGAGAGTTTCGAGACGATTTTCGAGGTTCGGTGCGGCTTAATTAAATGCATTAGGGTTGAAACTCTGACGTTTCGTTTATCTTTTTTCTTACTTGGGTATGTCTAGAGGAATATAATATAAGGGTCCATTTAATCAATCAGAATTTTCAAATGGCCCTTTTAGATTTTGCACTAGAATTGGGTTGATCATCAAATGTATCATAGATACATTAATTACAGAACCAACTAAGTCGTAATCTACCTAATAGATTCCATTCCTTTTTCCTACATAAGAAGCTTTTAACAAAACGCGTACGTTTCAAGATACGTTTTAGCGCCATTAAAAGGTGTCCCAAAAAACTAATCACAGATAAGACCCACCCCACATTGATCCCTGTTCATCGGAAAGGTTACAGGGGCACTTCGTCTTCATTCGGGAATCCCTTTAAGGAATCGTATCACTTGTAATGAAAGCTAATTCTTTCATTAACTCGCCGTGACAACGGAAATATCGTAAGGCAAACTAAAACAAATGAAGCCGTTTTCTTTGCTATATTAAACGGAGTTTAGCGCCGATAGAATTTTTTTGACATTATGAGTATTTTAGCCACGTCATGTTGAAAACACGGTTTACATACAATCAAGGCTTTTTACAGAAAGGATAGGCAGAGTAACCGTACCCAGTACTCAATTATAACATATCTATTTTTATGCTCTTACAGGTCGATTACCGAAAACTGCCCCGTTCATCATAGTATCTGTGAAGTGCACGGCATGACGTCACTTACGCATTGTGAAACGTTTCTCTGTCTTACGCGGGGTAAATGAATAAGATTTTTCTTATTTTGTGTATACTAGATATATAGATATATAGGTGTAATTGAAATTGCACTTCGCGAGAACTTTGAACTCGCCAACTGACCTGTAAGATTCAAAATTAATTGATATAGGTGAAAAGATTCATATTTTCAGCATAATATTTAGGTAATATTTACTAAGGTCGGTTCCTGGGTCAAACAAGATCCAGACACAAAGTAAATTTATAATAATAGACAGATTCAAGGCCCTAAAAAAGGTTTTTTTTCTTTTCACATTTATCTCATCTGCACCACTTATTCCATTTTTCAAATAAATAAATTGAAATGAGATTTGACAAGGCGTTAATGGGTAGCCAAATGCAATAGAACCTACCCCTCTATGAGTGTAAACGGATTTTTTTCGCTCACATAGACTTGCTATTAGAACATTTTATTAGGTTTTGGGTCTCGCCGTCGTTATTTTCAAAACTCTAACAATGTTTATAGTACAATATTTTGCACGAAACGTTTATTATTTAGAAGCGACTTCAAATGGAAATAAGTCAATATCAGTAGAGGTAGGTATATGAATAGGGTCCGCCACGTTGTCTTTCAGTCCCCTTATTCACCCGAAAAGATCTACCCCGATTCGAATAAAGTTTATATCAATATTTTTTATCGCTTTGGCGTTAATTTACTTTAAGTACCGGCGAAAACTAAATTGCTTCCGAATTTTATTATAATTTTAGTTATTTAGCTGGGTTAACGGTAATTAATTCGCAATTCTTTATAGGACACCTCTGTCTACTTATCATTTGGAACTTGTACTATGCAGCCAACTCTGAAATCACAAAAAAGATGTTTCATAGAAAAGGCCATGGCTTTGACCAAATGTATGGAACCTTTGATTTTTTCACGGTTTTGGTGGTTGATGGTGCAAATTATTTCAAACGCAAAGAAACAAAGAATGAAAGCCCTATATGAGGATGTCAACTGATTGCCTTGTTTCAATAACATAATTTTTGGAATTGCACTTTCTACGAATAGCGCATCATGAGAAAAGTGCATTTATCTGAATGTACTTATTTAGAGAAGTGCCCGTTCCGCGTCAAAGTCACGAATGGTAGCATGGATACAAAAATAATGCAGCATTTCTAACAATATCGCCTTATATTGTATCAATATCAAGTTCCACGTATCCATTATAGAAATGCACCCTACATCATGTGGAACTACGTACTCCAACCAATATAAAGTGGGAATTGGATTTACAACTGACAATTGAAAAAGGCGCTTCCATCAAAGGCGACCCCTGCTCTCACATCTTCATGTTTGCCAAAAATATTTTAAAAAATTCTCCATTTTTAAATGCTTTTTTCTATATTAATATGGGTAACGCTGAAAGTTTTTAGAGTACGCCAATAAGAAAAGCAGTCGATGAAAAATGTTCTTAAATTTCTCTTCTCTTTGGGAATCTTTAATAATTATGTATTAATTTCATGTTATGTCATGTGTTTTCACAAATTGGCAGCTATTTAAAAAGTGTCTGTAAATACATTTTTATTCGACTGATTCTAAAAACTTGCAGTGTGTTTGTAATATCATATATCCTTGTATTGTATTCTTGTATTATAATGATAACTTATAGAAGTTAAGGATTTTCTCAGAATGACATTTTGGCTGAAAAACAATAACTGGATTTATACATTAGAAAATTTACATAATAATAATAAAAATAATAATATAGGACAACTTCCACACACGATCATCTGGTCCCAAACTAGGCTAGAAGCCTGTACTATGGTAACCAGATGACTGATATACATACATATATACGCTTATAACACTCAGACACATATCAAACAGACATGTTCATGCACACAAATGTCTGACCTGGCCTGTGATCGGACCCGGGGCCTGCGGCACAGAAAGCAGAGTTACTACCATCTGAGACATCGAGGCTGTGATAAAACATAACTACCGCAAAACCACTGGGACAGAGCCATCATCCTGATTAAACAAGTTCAAAAAGTCATTTAGCAGGATAACTCAAAAAAATATATAATACATAACAGTAATAGATATATTTAGATATTTAAATTTTATATATATATTACACTTATAATTATTTTTTAACAGTCATATAATCTAACGTAACTGCGTTTTCATTATAAAACTTCTTAATGCATCAGTGGTCGAAAGCAATGTGTTACCAAACACTCAGACAACTAATGCAATTTCTAAACAGGCAATCACTAGAGCCGGCCACATTGTTGTGCATCGTCAAAGAGCCAAAGGAAGCTAAGACGCTTTAATAATTAATTGGTACTTAAACGCGCTGACGTCTTGAGCCCGAGTGGGGAAGGGGGAAGCTCTTAGTATGTTCTCATATATGGATGTACTCGAATGTTCCTGCATTTGAATATGTAAATTGAGCGTTTAAATCAGACCAGTGTCTTAGTCCTGGATTATACGTGACACCTCATGCTAGTATTAAGCAACGAATTAGCACAAATAGTAGGTAATAAATAGGTTTTGCGGACTGCCTCGATGGCGTAGTGGTTTGCAAGCGCTACTGCCTATCTTAAGGTTCCGGGTTCTATCCCCAGATCAGGCAAAAAGTGTTGTTGGATTTTTTCATTAGGAATTTTCTCAATGACACCCTGGGGTCTGGAACTGTGCCCGGTAAATAGTAATAGTCTCGCACCCTAACTAAAAAAAATAATTGGCAAAGTGTGGGCCTACAATGGGACTGGGTCCTGGGTACACCTCAGCCTACCCCCATCGTGAAAAAGTCGTGATATATAGATAAACACTTTATTGGTACACCACAAACAATAAATCTTAATATTAAACAAAACATAATGACAAATAGTGTAACAGTTGGCGGTCTTATCGCTAAGAGCGATATCTTCCAGACAACAGATGTTATATTATGCAGATTTTGATGTTAATAATTTTTTTAAACTATCCTACTACAAATTTCACGTGAAGCTGTTGGTCCTTGCTCACCGATAATAAATAGTCTTTAGAACATATTATTATGTATCAGGTATGTCTTTGTCAAAAAAGTTGATAAATGACTAAAAGTATAATATTATTAAAAGTGTCAAATAAAGAGACGTGTAATAATACTGTAAGATTGAACACTTACCTTAAAATACGAGTAATCATAATCAAATAGTATGCGAGTCGTACGAAATTAATAGGAAACTAAAATAACTTCCCCCAAAAATCTCAAAGATAATGAAAACAGTCACGATCATCAAGTTAATGGAATAAAAACGCCGTTTTGACTGCCGACCCACAATCATTTTATACTTCAAATTGAAGATTGAGTACCATCAATCAAGTAAAAGGGCATGATTACATTCACATCATGATAAGTAAATGAATGTCTACTCATATTAATTGAATTTAAGTGGTGACTAGTGCTTGCATGATCAAGTAAATACTTATAAGCTTTATCTTTTAAGCTTTAATTTTTTTTTATGCCATAGGTGGCAACCAAACAGAGGGTTTTCTTCATAATTTTTGTTTCTGTTCACTGTAAATCATTTTTCATGAATTCTATTTAAATCTAGAGTCTCGCGGTTTACATATTCTTTCTTTTTTAATGAATAAAAAATGACTATAATAGCTAAATAAATATTTTTGTAATTTATTATAATTATTTATTAATAAGCCTGTACTGTCCCACTGCAAGGCAAAGGCCTCCCTTCTCTCTTTCCATTACTTTCTCTAGGCAGCTATTTGGGGTCAATCCTTCACCTAGGTATCTAGCTCGTCTCTCCATCGCATTCTGGGCCTGCCGCGATGTCGTTTTCGGTCTGGTGGAGTCCACTGAGTTGTACTATTTTTGTAAATTCTTAAATAAAATATGCGTAGGTAGATACATATTATCATTTACAGGTATAGTTAAATGCAACTTGCGACATTATTCAAATGCCACGAACAGCGGTAACAATTTGTTTACCATCTGACCCCAACTCACGCAATGTTATCATAAAAACCACTATTAACTTCAACATGTTTTATTTTACACCAAGAGTGGGTGTGTTTGTCTTCAAAGAAGATGTCACGAACTAAATGCGTTTAATTACCGATCCTCATTAACTTTTACAACCACAATAATAAATAAAACTTAAAAGACATTTGTCGAAATAAAGCAAAACAGATGCCGAATTACACAATATTTTATTAACTTTCATTCGATATTATTTAAGCCCCAATACGGCAGTATTACAGTTCAAATTTTCAACGAATGAAAGCCAAGAGGGCGGATGATAAAACCCCGTCACTAATTAAATGGGCCCGAGACGTCCTATTCTTAATAGATTTGTCGCTAATTTGAAGTAATTTCGCGGAGCTCTTCTTAATATCAAACGTCGAATTAATTTGGGAATTTCAAAAGTGAATTTTCGTATTCCTTGCGGATAAATTTGGCACGTATTAAGTGGAATTGTGAATGTTCCATTGTAAATTGAAAGATTTCGAATGGTCTAGAAGTGTAGTAGCGAATGGCACCGGCATATTAGGTTCAACACCAAGAGCGGAATAGTAGCAATTCATCATTATTATTCCGGACAATTTATCAAGCGGTTGGCTCGCCTCCGACCGGATCGCACATTCTAACGAGATGGTGAATTTTCACCGAATAATTTGCGAACCGACGAATCACGTATCGGAATCGAGAATGAGCTCTGAATTGAGATAGAAAACCCGAGCATGGGTGGATAAAAGGAGCTGTGCGAAACGACTTAAGATAATATTTAATAAGGATTACCTTAACTTATAATATTCGTATAGCGTCAGATCTATTTTATATCCATTATTATCCAACGGTAGGTATATAAAAAACTGTCCTCACGTGACTCAGCCAAGTTACCAAACATGATATTTTACCCACTGGGGTTAAATTTACCATGACATTTCGTTACTAGAGGGCCTACTATGAGGGTCGATGCGATTACTCCGTACTCCAGCTTATTATCGCAACTTTATCATATTTCAATTTACGATCGTCACTAGGACTTATCGAGTAGAAAATCCGGGGGAACGGTGGCATAAATCAGAAATGAGATGTCTCATTAGCGATATCGATATTTGTGACGATTTATTTCAACATATTTTTATTTATACGAAGACAAAGTTAAAGTACGTAATCTTAGATGGTGTGTTTACTCGTTTCGGGGATAAAAAATTGTAGTTAGTTCTTTTAATCTCTTTTAATGGGAAAAATTAAATGAATATATTAAAAACCTTGATAAAATCCATAGTCTAAAACTTGCCAACATTACATAGGAATTTTAAGCGTAACTGAGGCGTTAGATAAAGTCGTCGGACAAGAAAATGCTTGGTTAGAGAGAATACGAAAACGGTCCTAGTTGTTAAGTCTTGCACAGTTTCTGTCGCTATCTTTGGATAAGGAGCCTAATCACCGGCCGTCGTGTCTGTATCGGGCCGCCGAAGCGAGCGGGTATCCCCCAAGGTACGATACTGGGACCAGTTTTCTTTTTGGTTTACATTACAACGTAAGTGTGCCGAATTCTTTTGTTGCGCCCCCGTTTTTTGTACAGATTTGCGTGATTTGTATTGTGTTTACTTGTATCTGAACCACTTATAAAATAGACTGGATGGCGTGGATTATTCTATATATTTTCTGAGTCCAATTTGAATAATGTCACTTATTGTAGGTGTATTCTAATAAATTGTTTCACATTGTTTATTTTCAAGAACATGTGTATAGGCCTGGTATATATAACAAAAAATTTTACACAATCCTATGAAAAATTTACCAAATGAATGTTTTGTATTCCTCTGTTTCCTCCGGGTATAATTATACCATTACATAAATTTTTATCCTGATATTTTTTTAAGTGAAGTAAACTATGTCCCTGTCATTTTAGTTTCTCTTACAAACTCTCGATTTCTTCAAAGTGAACTTCTAAAAATCACAGTTTTACTCATGTGATGACGTTCACTACAAAAAAAAAGAAGAGTATACAAGAGAAAATAAAATAACAGGGATATCTTTAAAATTTCAGCATAATATCAAATAGGTTCAATATATTCGGAGGAAGTAGGGGAACAAGTCAATTTAGTGGGGCATATTCCGCGAAATAATTTGTGGCATTCCACTATGCCCCACCAGTGGGGTGGTTTGGTGAGGCAGGATGGAACAATCCGGTATCGATTTGGTAAATTTTTCATAGGATTGTGTCAAACTGCTAAGAAGTCGCCTTAAATTACCTGCCGTGAATTTGGAAAGATACTGGTATAATTAATATGATGTACTAGCTTACACTCGAAGAACAGGTACTTAATACTAGAAAAGTTAAAACCTAGGCATAGTTTATAAACCGCATTCAGTATACCAGATTACACGGTTTAACTTTAGTGTGAACGGAAAGTGAAGAAAGTGCAAAGCTATTAATAAAGAGACTTAGCGAAGTTATAGCAAGTTTCCAAGCGTTCCGGGTCGCGCTCGAGCAAACTTACACTCGGTAACTATTTGTAATATGAATTTATTATAGCGCTAACACTGGTACTGCGAGCAAATATACTTTGGTACTAAATATACCTTTGCTCTGTTAATAATATTGAGCGTGTACTTGTATGATTGTTACTCAACCGATTGGACAAATAATATTATCACGTATGTGTAAATTAGCTTAGACCCTAGAGGCATCACCATCACCTTAGCCGTAGGACGTTCACTGCTGGAAATGTATGGAGAGGCCCCTATCATTTGCATCTAGTCCGCTTGTAAGTTGTATGTGGACGTCCTACGCTGCACTTGCCGAACCCTGGAGTAACCACACTGGGATTTTCAGTGGGTTAAACGCGGCTAACAGCTAATATTGACTACATTTCCTGTGACCAAATTTACACAATTAATGTTCGTAATAGTAATGTAATTTATTTTTATATATTTTTAATCTGTGAACAATTGAAAAATATAAAACAAAACCCTAATGCAGTTTTCCGAAGATTTCTTATCCCGTGAACGTCGGCAGAATCACGGCTATTACGTTATCTCATTAGATGCGGCACGGTGGAGCGAACCTCTTCGCGCCATATAAATTCTGTAGGCTATATCTATACCCCTTTTTATTGCCTATTCTTCTATTCGATTATGCTGTGCCTTGTAGACTCTGAAATTTACTTATTCTGTGAGCTATTACAAGTAGGTATACTCCTGCATATTTTGTAGTATGAATATGCTAAGATCATTAAATGAATGTATTTTAACTTAGGCATCTTGCATATTATAATTTGACCAATTTGGATGAAAATTCTTTAAATATGGTTATTATATTTAACACAATATAATCAGAGAGATTTTATTTAAAACATAACGTCATTGAAGCGGCGTACCTTGCAACCAATATCTGCAGATATTGGTATATTAAATTTCATATATTTTAGTGCTGCAATTATGTTGACATAATATTATGTCGACTCTTTATATAAAATCTTATAACTTAACTAGTAGAGATATGACAGCAATCCAAAATCAAGTTTTCAGTTAAAAAGCACCCTTTTCAATGTATCACTTCATTATATGAACACAAGTGGCAAAATGTGTCTCAATCGAATATCCAACGTGAGAGGGTCATATCGAATTGAGAATCGATTTTGTCGCATCCGAAATAGGGTGTAAAAATCCCATTGTAATATAGATGTACGCCATATGCCGCGCTGACTGGTTCTTTGCCCATTGACTCATATTTTTGGTAAAAAAATTTCTACCCAGTAGTAACTAGTAAATATTTTCCAGAATTTTCTAATACAATGAAGCTTATTCATTCAATTCTCCATGTCGAAAAAAATTACCCAAAAATAAGCGTTATTGTAAAAATTGCAACAATAAATTAATTTCTACGAGTGTCATGTTCAGTCTTCTCGCAGAGTTATATTTATTTCTTCACGAATGAACCGAATAGCCCAACAGGAGATAAAAAATAATAGAGACTCCACTGTCTTTTTAAACTCAAACTCAAACTCAAACAGATTTATTCAAATAGGTCATAATCTGACACTTTTGCACGTCAATAAAGATAAACAGTACTGAGTCTACCGTGCGTTCGGAAAGATACCTCTACAAGAAGAACGCACAAGAAACTTGTAGGGCTTAATTTTTTCAACAGATAGTTTCACAATATTTGGTTTGGTTACATTCGTTTTCTTTAAAGGTGCCGCGAGGCGGCTATGCAGAAGTTTCCAGGCATCTTTGTCCTCTATGTACTGGTTGACTTTATAATAAGCCTTCTTTAGTAAAGTAGATTTTATATAGGTTTTGAATTTACCCTCTGAGAGCCCAGTTATCTCTTTTGGGATTTTATTATAGAAACGTACACTATTTCCTAAGAATGTCTTTTTATTTGTTTTAGATAATCTAAAGCTAGGTGCAGCTATTTTGTATTTATTTCTAGTATTAAAATTATGAAGGGCACTATTTAATTTGAATTTATGTAAATTTTTACGCACATACATGATGTTCTCATAAATGTATAAGGATGGTAGGGTCAGTATGTTTATATCTTTAAATAATTCCCTCAGGGATTCGCGTGGACGCATCTCATAGATGGCACGAATCGCACGTTTTTGTAGTAAAAAGATAGTTTCTATATCTGCGGCTGACCCCCACAACAAAAACAATTGAATCAACACTTACACATTAAAATTGTTTCCGTTTCTATTCTTTTCTGTCAAGCTATAAACTTCCAAAAGTGATTTTGCTATGATATCATTTTCCAAATAAAAATGTGTTAGATATTTTTATGCACAAAAATATATACAAAGTATAACTTTCACAGTCTTTCTCACGACGATCAGAGACTAATTCCACTCATTTAATCAACCAGCTGTTAATCCTCAAATAGTTATTCTCGTCACAATATGTTCCAAAACAGCACAAGCACGCCCCCTATCGCTCAAAACACGTTTTAGAACCGAGTACGACAAAACATCTTAATCATTACGGTTCATAAATTCCCTAAGTGATTGCTTAGGGGCGATTGCGTGGGCACGAATTGATTTCAAAGTCCATCTTTAAAGTACCTTAGTTTATTAGTCATGTAGACAACTTACAGGGGGTGAGACCACTTAAAATAACAATGGTTTTTTTGGGGAGTTGTAATTGATGAGGGAAGGATCGATTTACGTAACATAACATAACATACAATCACACATTTTTCCCGAAGAGGTAGGCGGAGGAGTCTCATAGTAGGCACACCCACATTTCGCCAGTATGTTATTGGTCCTATGTAATAGTAGGCGAGCTTAGTGCCATCTACCGGGCACAGTTCCAGACTCCAGGCAGTTATTGAGATAATTCCTAATGGAATATTCCCATATTTTCATAAATCTTTTTTTTTATCACTTTTCCTGACCAGGGGATCGAACCCTGAACCGCCTGATCGGCAGTCGAGCTTGCGCCCACTACGCCACCTAGGCCACCTAGATAAGAATTACGTAAGTGACGAATGAAACTTTAATTAAAATGCTACTAAACTTACTACATATTAACAACATACCTACGATATTTATCATCCACTGAAAGTTTCAACAAACTGCGGGTTTTTTTTATTAAGCACTTGTAGGCCTAGTTGGAAGACAAAGATGTTTACTAAAGTGTTTCATTATTTACTGTTTCTATCTAGCTGCACCCCGCAGTTTCACCCACTAAGAGGATCTTTTGGATCTTCATCCAAAGTTTCATTATTATCAGTTCAGTAAATTTGGCGTGAACAATTAAATAATCCACATCACGTATCCGCAACCTTTTGCGAATTGCTATTTCCGAGTTAAATTCCGAGTTTGAATTACGCTTCCATAAAGTACAGTACAATCACGTTAAAAAAATTTTACGCGAGTTTATTATAAAATAAATAAGACTGTAAAATAAAAAAATCATTTCACGCAAAATTTTCCATAGGCGAGTAGACTCGCATAAGTTAATATGTAGTAGAGTCAGCGCGAGCGGCAGCCAGAGCACAGATAATGAAATTGTGTACAGAAGCGCAACGAGGCAAGCTCGTGTCTCGGGCAAAAATCCACTTAACAAATTGCTGCTGATTCGTAGGGTTCCGGATTGTTGGCTGCTTTTACCGGCGTGTCAATTATTTGACGTGTTATCAATACCAGTATCGAGTTGTTAGCAACTCTGTGTTGTCATTCTGATTTATGCTGGTTTTGAAATACTTTCGTTTTCGATCTTTTTGAACATTGGCTTTGATTTTTTCTGTGATTTTGGATTGTTTATCAAGTTATTTATTTTGAGTGCACAGTTTTTAGAATGACTGCTTTTTAGAATGATATGCATGTGTCTACTGGATTCATGATTTTGGTATTATTTCTACCAATAGAGCATTTAATAACTCGTACACTTGTAATATTAACGAAATAAACATGCAATATTCAGATAAGATAAGATTATGGCAATAAATTAATTAAACCACTAAAACCAGTATCATTTCAGCGACAGTGCATAAAAAGGCAAAAAAAGAAAATTGCGGAGTACACGACACTAATGAATTCGGCGCTGGGCGTTTTCGCACGCAATTGCACAATTTCAATTATCGTATTAGTTTGGCTCACTGTCGATTTGCAGTCAATTTTAAACTCTATTTGTTGGTTAATAAAGATGTGTATAGTTTTGTGGGTCGCATGTGTCAGCATGGGCGAGGCCAGGCCTTGATGAATTAACACTGTATAATACACTTGTGGCAATGATAGTATTTGGCATCGACAATATATTCAAATAGACTTGATATTTTTGACGTTGCTTTGTTAATTTTTTTATTGTAACAAAAAAAAAGCCCTCTTATTGGTGACCACAATTTACGGTACGAAGTACAAAGAAAAGGATAGCATTAAAAAAATACGGTAAATAAATAAAAAGGGTAGCGTTAAGACGTAGAAGTCTGACTAGACTGAACATTTTGTGACCGACATATCGTCCCTTGTGCTTGTTAATTAACTTTTATTATTGTCATTTGTTTTACTGTGAATATTAATGACGAAAATTAATACCGAAGCTTTACAGTTTTATGCGTCATAGTACCTACATAAATTTTTAGAAAAAGTTACTTTTTTTTCTGCAAGATAATAATATGGGACAACTTCCACACACGGTCATCTGGTCCCAAACTAGGCTAGAAACCTATACTATGGTAACCAGATGATTGATATACATACTTATATAAGCTTATAACACCCAGACACAGATCAAACAGACATGTTCGTGCACACAAACGTTTGACCTGGCCGGATCGAACCCGGGGCCTGCGGCACAGAAAGCAGAGTTACTACCATCTGAGCCATCGAGGCTGTCAAGATAGAGAACGTGGGAAGATTCATAAGTCACTTATCACTCATTTCCTCAATAGTTTACCCAGGGTTGGAAGGGCAAAATTGTCAGGAAACTTTCTGAGAAAACGAGATTTTAACAACTCATAATAATGTCTGAAGGGTGATGAGGGCAGTGCATTTTAGGGCTTCTGTTCTAGGTAAAACTGCAATAGTAGGTAAGGGCCGACATATACCTATGCAATGTCAGATCTTCGGTGTCGAAAACTTTAAGGGTCATTGATCTAAATGTTGAGTTCATACATAGCCTTAAGGCTCGCGCAGACTACAGCCGCAACGGCTAGAATAATAGGCCTCGCCGATAGACTTCCATCCAGTCTGGTTATAAGCGGCCTGCATCTTGCGTGTTCCTGCCGTCCTTATTTTCTGCCCACCTTGTTTGTTTGGCACGAAGAATACGCCGTTAAAACCGCGGGGTACAGCTAGTACCTTATAATAGCTAAATTCCACACACGACCAGTTAATAATGAACGGTACTGTGATCAACTATATAGTTAACATCAATCGGTAAAAAAGATGCAAGTACAATCGCGGTCAGGGTAATTTCAACGTTCAACTTCATGCCCCGTCGAAAGCAAAGGGAGCTCTCACAAAGGCCATCGCTGATTTTTTTTGTTTCCGAAGGAAAAATTTGAATCGAGCGAATTACAAAACCAACGTGCGACGTTTGGGTGGCTAGGGTTGCTCGTAGAAGCTTTTTTGAAAAAAATTTTATATAAGTATGTAAATTTCTTTTTTTTTTGTGATTTTTTTACGTTTTAACGTGACTTGTTTAATTTAACAATTTTAATGTTTGTTCTTGTTAATGTTGTTTAATATTGACTACTTATTAATTAAATTTTAATTGTCCGAAATAAAGAAATGGAATAATATCGGTTGTCTGGAAGAAATCGCTTATTAGCGATAAGACCGCCGCTTGTAGATTTAAGTTTAGTTTCTGTGTCCTGTAATGTTATTTCATTGTGTGTGGCGTACAATATTATCTATATATCTATCTATCTAAAGTTCAAATTATTGTAATAATTTAAATACGATAAGTCTAATTAGGTACTGATATTGTTTAAAACTTCAGTCTCTTCATAAAATTATGGAAAACACATCTTTTTTTATAAAGTGTTTATATAAAGAAAAAAGGTTAACCTTTTAATAAGTAGAGAGCTGTGCAAAGTAGAAATAATATTTTATTTCAACCCTATATTTCAAATATCGAACGACGACATACCGAACGGGAGACGCCTATCTCTATTGAATTCCCGAAAAGGACGAAAAATAAAAAGCAATAGAGGTACGTACGGCGCACCGCCCGCGAGCCCCTATCAATACTGGCCGAATAGTGTTCGCATTCAAACATCGATATTTGTCAGCCTGATTAGCTCTCTCTCCCGCCTAAATTGTTTGAAAATAGAATCTGGATGAATGACGCAGCATGACGCCAATGTACGTCGTTTCTCTTTTGTTTTGTTTTTTCATCTGGTGTTTTGATATGTTGATGAAGCTAAGAAAGCTAAAGTCATAATCGAACCCAAAACTATAAACAAAGCATAGTAAAAAATGCATAGATGAGGATTTTGACATAGGTAAACTCATTATTACGAAGTCCCGTGTTCGATCCCCAGGTCAGGCAAGGTGTTAAACATTGGATTTTTCCATTAGAAATTTCCTCAATACCTGGAGTCCGGAACAGTGCCCGGTAGATGTCAATAGGCTCACCCCCTATTACATGGGAACAATAACATACTGGCGAAATGTGGGTGTACCTACTATGGGACTGAGTTCTGGATACACCTCTGTTTACCCATTTGGGAAAAAGGAGTGATTGTATGTTATGTTATGTTATCATTGTTTACTATGAGTCTATGAATTTGTGTATTATTTCTTTCTGTCGTATAAAAATGCACAATAAATTCCTGAATATTATGTAAAATATTACAAAAAAACATTTTTTGAAAATAATTATTATACATCGAGCTACGAGTAAAGCAAAATAGAAGAAAAACAGTGCACTTAAAAGGATCAAACTTTCAGGAAAAATTATGCGCATTCCTTTTTTGTCTGCAAATATATAAATATCAACGTCTAGAATCGCAATAAAAATGCAAACAGCTCAAAAGTTTCAGTGTTTCTGAAATGCATTTGGAAAGTTCCTCAGATTGCCGTCATTGCCGGCTGATGAATCGCTGTGGCTCGGAAGGGAACAGTTCGAAACAAACGCACCGCTTCTATTGTTTCATAACTCTGTGTTCGATCAACTTTCCACTTTGTTAATTTGCTTTAGAATTTTGTTTGCGAAGGTGAACAAATAAGGGGTTATTACGTAAATATATTTGTTATTAATTACCTGACTACGTCAAAACAAAAACGAAGTCTAAACCATACTTTTCTGATTATGATGAGTGAAATGTCAAACGTGTCTGAATAATTGTGGTAGGATTCATTTTTTGTAGTCTACCTCCAGTATTAAAAATAATTATAAACTTACCGGTCAATAATGACGGGGTCAGATGGAGTTTCGTTCCTATTGCCGCAGCTCTTCTTATCACAACACCGACTGCAAGGAAAAATTATCTTTTTTAAATATCCACAGTAGTAGTTGTAATAGTAGGCCTCTTTTGCAGGGGGCCGCTTGGGGAAGTACTTTTTTCTGCACCTTTGCTAGTTATTCATCCGCCAAGCAGTAATGTGCAAACATTACCGTGTTTCAACAACTAATATCTCAGGGTGACAGGTGCAGTGCAGTGTCGCGCAGAATTTTGAATTTTAAAACACTGGGTGGCACTGTGTCTGATATGGGCAATCATGATGCTTACCATCAGGCACCTGATTAGCTCGTCTTGTCACTTAGTTGTTACCTTACAGACCTTACAGACTAACATACGTATGTTACACTAACATTAAGTTAGTACTAGCGTTGTGCTGAATAGTAAATAAAATAAAATAATACGTTTGGGAAGTTGTTTTTTTTTTTTGCGAATTTCACTATTCGGTCTTTTGCAAGTTATTAGGGTTGAAATATAGATGTACCCCATAAAGTATTACTACTCGTTTTTGTAACAACACATTGTATTATAGACAACCATGCCATACAAAATATCAATAATAAAATTCTGTAAGAACATAATGCACTCTACTCAATCCAGTCCCTCTAGATAAAATTACTTAAAGGGCCACCTATCGTAGGGAAAATCAATATATTGCCAGTAAACGTACGGTGGGTCCCGCGCGTGTCTATCATACTACCACGATTTATGGGACTCTCTGAGAGTATATTATACTGAGTTGGGTGTGCGCGTGATGCTGGCAATACTGAATATGTTTGAGGAATTTTAGTTCTTACACCTAGTTACAGTTTTTCTCAGTGGCGTAGTGGGCGCAAGCTCGAATGCCGATCATCTCCAGGTCCCGGGTTCGATCCCCAGGTCAGGCAAAGTGTTGTTTGGATTTTTCGAGTGGGAATTATCACTCTCTCAATTACAGATTGGAGTCTAAAATTGTGCCCGGTAGATAGTAATAGATAGTAATAGCCCCATGGTGCCAAAAGCATACTGGCGAGATGTTGGTGTGTACCTACTATTATGGGACTGAGTCGTGGGTACACTTTTGCCTACCCTTTTGGGAAAAAGGCGGACTGTATGTTATGAAATTTTGTATTTGTACAGTCGAGTTATTAATTGAAATTATGACATATAAAGCTGGTTGATTTATATGTCTTAGTCATATCAGTTGCAAAACTGCACGGCATTTTAAAAGGCCATTAATATTATAATCTGTCATTGAAGTTTATTGTGTTTATTATGATGTAGCGTCCATGGTCTGGCGGTAATATGATCGCCTTCAAATTCTAAGCACCTGGTTCGAATCTCACATGTGGACTTTCACCTAGACGGTACCGTGTTGAGGATGTCATGTTAAACATTTAAATTCATATATTCTTCACTTTATATTTTACGTGGATATAACTTTCTTCTAATGAACAAAATTGATAAATGTATGCGTAAAAGTATGCGTCGTTAATAAAACCCTATGTAACACAAAATTGCACTTAAATAACAAAACAAAAACAAACATAGTCATGTCCACACAAATCAAACGTCGGCTATGCAAGCGCCCTACCGCAGCTCCTTGACGCAAAGGGCAAAGACATCGAAAGGACAGACTCCCTAGAGACTCCTCCCCAGAAGACGTTTGAGTGGGACGCACATATACCCTGGAAAGGGACAGTGACATCGACAAAGGTGGGATAAAATTTTAATTGCTCACACAGACGCTGCCGTGTGTTGTCAAACACTTACACATAGATAGGTCGGCGAGACGATTGTGCCGGTTTACGAGCGGAAAACCCACCCCAAACAAATTGTTAAATTAATAAGGACGTTCACTTTTCCTTGAGTTGGAGGTTGCTTGTTCTACATCCGCGTTAATATAATGTTTGATTTGTTGCATTGCATTGAAAAATACAATATAACTATATGTTGTTAAGGGGGATTCTCGTCCATACAAAATGAAATATTCTATATATGGAGAAATAGACTAATTAAGTAAATAATGGCCAGATAAAGAGCCAACCACAAACAATTGAGTGGAAAGATAGTCTCTTTTTCCCCTTATTTGGAAAATTTAATTTTGTATGGACGAGAAATTAAATATCTTCGATTTGTTGAGGCACCGCAGTCAGATGGTTTTAAGACTTGATTTACTGTGAGTTGGTGTGTACTAGCTAGTAAAACCTATGGTATGAAATCTTTTTTGATAAGCCCCCAAGTTATTAGTTACTGTATTTTTACATGTTGTTTCTTAAAGGGTGTATAATAAATTGTTTATCTATCGTTTATAATTCAAAGCTCCAATCGACAACTAAATTTAAATATTTCTGGAACTTGCATCTCCACAAAAACCGAATTTAAAGGAAAGATGACATGCAATATTTTATTTGTAATATTTTGTGATAAATGATCGCAGTTGTCACGAAAATATGTATTGTGGATACGTAGGTACCTTTACTTTAAAAAGTACATACAAATTTCGGCATAAATATTAATTATATTATGTAGATCCATATTTTATTGTACGCCCTTAGACATTATTATCAACTATCACTCAATAATGTTTCTGTAGATACAAGTAGAAAATTTAATCAAATTATTGATTGAAATCTTTGCGGACGAACCCGTGAGTCGGAAGTCCTATAACTTTAATAATAATTACATAATAATATATATTTCTTTATTCGTACAACAGACATCTCCAAACAAGACCGTTTGGATCATTTTTACATAATAATATTTGGCGTTCATCGAGAAATCACATCCATATATAGCCCAATCAAGTAGATTCCATCCACTCACAATAGTATTTGCACCTAGCGGTCTTTTAGTTCGTCTTCTTTTAGACCCGGACAGGTGTTATCCATTGACGTTAGATTAAGAGTTAAATTAAAAAAAAGATCTCCGTTTAAGCCTATCAAAGGCCGGGTACAGCCGGTGTTTTCGAGCGACATAATTGATAAGCTAGGTTATAGGCAGCAAATAGGTATACGTAATATTCCTAATGTTTAAAAATATGTTTACCTGCACATAACTTCATGCGTTAGCAGAACTCTGCACATCTCAGGATTTTTGTCTTGCCCTTCGTAAACGATCGGCTGGAACAAAAATAAAATCTCACAAAACTTGGACAATTTAATTTTAATATCCTAAAAGATAAGATATAAATGCTCTGTCTTCAATTCATTACGTAATTTATAATTTATGCACCCCAGTTTGCATAATTGCATTTTATTATTTAAACCAAAATCTAATCAACATTAATATGCATTGTGACATTAAAAAATAAAAGATATGAATGATATGTACGAATACCTTAATACAGACTACTAATTTCTAATATTTTCTTTGTATTTACAAATTTTAAGAAATGTGTGAAACACGCAACTATAGAAGGTTATATAATAATATTCTAAAAACCTATCTATGTTATACTTAACATTAAACCATTTTAAATTTTTATTTTCATAGATTCTCTCATAGATTTTAATACTATTACTTGTGATTAAAATGCCCCTAAACTTGACAAAGAATGCGTACGTTACGATTATAAAGAATTACCATCGGTTATATAATAATAATATGGGACAACTTCCACACACGGTCATCTGGTCCCAAACTAAGCAGAGCCTGTACTATGGTAACCAGATGACTGATATACATACATAAATAAGATTATAACACCCAGACACAGTCAAACAGACATCTTCATGCACACAAATGTTTGACCTGGCCGGGGATCGCACCCGGGGCCTGCGGCACAGAAACAACAGAGTTACTACAATCTGAGCCACCGAGACTGTCGACTGTCGGTAATAATAATAATGGTAATCCTTTATAATATAATAATAATATAATATGGGACAACTTCCACACACGGTCATCTGGTTCCAAACTAGGCTAGAAGCCTGTACTATGGTAACCAGATGACTGATATACATACTTATATAAGCTTATAACACCCAGACACAGATCAAACAGACATGTTCATGCACACAAATGTTTGACCTGGCCGGGGATCGAACCCGGGCCCTGCGGCACAGAAAGCAGAGTTACTACCATCTGAGCCATCGTGGCTTTGTATAAATATTATTCTAATTGTACAATATTTACTTATTATTTAATTATTACATTGATGCCATGGTACCATGTTACCTTTAACTACATAAAACAAACCTACCAACACACATTAAATCCCCATAATCCAAAATAGATTTTTTCATCCCTGACAAAATATTTAATTGAATATGAAATATCCTGGCATTATCATCCTTTGTGCTCAGGATTTGTAAGGATTTTGGCTTGGTAGGGTGTTTTTGTAATAGGTATTCGAGGGCCATAGAACAGTGTTTAAGCAAAATGACTTGAGGGTTGAAAAGCTTAGGGTCGTTAAGGCATCAGGTGTTACTAAGCTTGAGATTTATGACTTTTTAATGACATGATCAGTGATCACGAAATATCTTACTGAACAAAACTATCATTTGAAATGAAAAAGCTCCGCTAAAGGAGCGGAATTCTCTACCGGCGTATGTCTTCCCACGTGAATACGATCTTGGGGTCTTCATTCAAGAGAATAGTGAATAATTGTCTTCTAAGAAAGCGTGCTCCATCTTAGACCTCATCTTCATTTCCCATCCGGTGAGATTGGGGTCAAACGCTGACCTATTTTAATATATAAAAAATATACTTTAAAAAATTAAATTAAAAACGACACTTAATATTGATCTATTAATATAATACAAGTTTATCGACAGATAGATAGATAGATAGATCTTTATTATTACACCACATAAACTTAAAACTAAAAAGTAACAATACATATTATTATAAAGTATAACAATTAGCGGTCTTATCGCTAAAAGCGATCTCTTTTAGACCACCGTGCAGGGAGAGGAGAGTAGCATAATTTAAATTTGTGTTTTATCGACTTTGTTTAAGAAACGTATTAAAGTTATATAAAAATGTTAGTTTTATTAAAATTGTAAATTTTTTTTATTGCTCATGCTGACTATGTGCATATAAAAACGAGTACCTATATGGGAACAACTCAGAATTTATACTAGCATCTATACTAGTTAATTTTATTATAAAAATACGTACGTGTATTAAATTACCTTTTCTTTGTAAGTTATTACGTTAAAAAGACAATTTATTTGACTAAATTGTGTCCGATAACTGGAAAAATGTCATCTGAACTAACACAACGGAACTAAGCACCTAAATTTCTTTCATATCCATTGCATTACGTTCTAGTATTACACGCTTGGGTCCCAAAGCACCAGCTCGCAAGCAAAGTCTCAATTCCCCAGACTAGTTGATAGTTAGGATGATAGTGGGCCAACATTTTTCAAGTTCATCCTCAGTGTTGCTCCCCCAGGAGAAGCGGGAGCGAGCAATGGCCACTCCTGTCGCATGGGATTCAATCTCATGGGAATTAGAAGGGATTTAAAAAAAATGTGGTCACCACTGCGCTAGTGGTGGGATTAGTTTAAATTACATGTATTTTGGGGGCCTATTATAGCGTAATTATTAAAGATACGTAGGCTGTATTATGGGCATGTTTTTGTGCGGTGTTTACTTATAATTTGAAACTATTTCGTTAGTTCATCACTTGTCAAGTTATAGAAATAATAATTTGAGCTTACTATTTAAGGGTAATCACTATATATTAAAAAATTCTAAATGACTCACTGACTGACATGCAACGCAGAGCCCAAACCACTGAAAATAGAGACTTGAAAATTGGAATGTAGGTTTTTGTCGTTGTTTGGTCGTGTGCTAATAAAAGATTTTTGAAAATTCACATTCTAAGGGGTCCAAAAAGGGCGACAAAGTTTTAATATAAAATTTCCATATTTCATAATTGCGAGCGGGCAAAGCCGCTGGGCTTACACTAGTTTCTTATGTGACTTGTAGTGCATTTTAACATAACACAATCATGCCATTTTACCGAAGGGGTAGGCAGAGGTGTACCCATGGCTCAGTCCCATATAGGATCCACATATCACCAGTATGTTATTGGTCCCATGTAACAGTTGGCGAACCTATTGCCATCTACCCGGCACAGTTCCTAATGGAAAATTCCAATATTTAACACTGCCTGACCCGGGGATTGAACCCGGGACCTCCTGATCGGCAGTCGAGCTTGCGCCCACTATGCCACCGAGTCAAGTAATTGCATCTATATTTGAGTTTGAAAGAGCTATGAATGCCGCAAATTGTTATCTCTTCTTGTTTAATATGTTCTGTATTTTGCCATCAATGAAAAGTTCTATATGATTACACAATAGTCACATAATTTGTGTAACAATTTTGCACTTTTATCATATCTACGACAGGAATTCTTATGTTTTTTTATGTATCACAGTAAAAGTTAAACATATTTTATTGCTTACTATACAACAATATTTCCTTGTGCTTAAAACAAATAATTCTATCGCAAGACAAGCATTGTGTTGAATTTATGAACAAACAAGAAATAAAAAGCATTCGAGGACTTGGAAGAAGCTGGAACAAACAGCGTCCGCGCGTGATTTACATCACCGACAATGCACTGGTATTTCGTGAACTAAGGAATTTTGCTGTATATTTTTATATTGGACAACTTTTACAAACTCAGAAAAATGTTTTAGCAAGCTTGTTACGATATTTTCATTGTGAAATAATTTTGATTTGTTCGGATCCAGTACTAAAATTCTAATACTAATGGATTATTTTAGCGCTCATAAGTTTATATTTCTAACAAGTACCGATTTTTAAATCGAAACCCAAACTAATTTTAGGTACAGTCAGTAAAAAAGCTTTCATTTGTCGTTAGTTTTTTATTTAGGTATAAAACATAACATACATTCACGCCTTTTTCCCGAAGGGGTAGGCAGAGGTGTACCCAGGACTCAGTCCCATAGTAGATACACCCACATTTCGCCAGTATGTTATTGGTCCCATGTAATAGGAGGCGAGTTTATTGCCATATACCGGGCACAGTTTTAGGTATTTAGTATTTAGGTATAACCCATTAAAAATTGTTTACAAGTGCAATTTACACATAAAATAGGTACCTAGGACGTACCAAGTAGCATAGTGACTAGAGAAAAAGAAGTCCCAGGGAGTTAAACGAGACAGCAGTTTAATTTTCATATCTTTTATTGGCTTTATTTCAAAATTCCACTACACTATACATTCCACTACAAATACACTATACATTTGCTTAAAAATAATCAGTTCAGAGGCACCTCTTCGAATTAATTTTATTTTTATTTCATATTAATATAACATAAAGTCTAAAATAAATGGAGAAATAACAAAGACTTGTAAGAGACAAGACAAGAATTCTGTGATTTCCGTGAGTCCGAAGCTCGAGCGGTGCCAAATACGTTTACTCACTTATTTTTATTGTGTTTACTCGTATATGCATCCTGTTCGAGAAACTCTGCATCAACATATTTTTACATAGTTTTTTTTTACGTTAAAGTAATCAAATATTGGCCATGCGACAACAAATAAAAAAATGACTAACCTACTTAATGATTTTATTGTAATTAAATTCTTACATATATATAGACAGAGACTTTTCCTCCACTTCTGACACAATCCTGACATACCTACTAATTAATTGATTATCTAAAGTAAAGTTTTTTTATGAAAATGAGCGCCTTAGACTAATAAAGATTAAAGATATGTAAAAACTGATAGACCCGATAAAGCCGGTATCGCCAAGAGTATTCTTAGTCTTGTTTAATTTTTATTTCAAAATTTGGCCTCTAATGAAACCGTTAATTGGCTTCCGAAAGTCATTTCCTCAACAAAAAGGTACCAAATTAATATGTTGTTTGAACATTGTTAAGTAAACATAATCATAGGCGCACGTGTATCGCACACGACCGTTCTATTCACGCTATGGCTATTCTATGGGATTTCGTCGAATCTCATTCCGTGGACCATATCTTAAGACTATAGTCAAACAGAGGGTGGCAGATTGATGTTTTAGATATTGATATGATAGTGATTTAGTATGGGAACATAAATAATCCGGTGATTTATGTAGCTAGTGGATATTTAAATTACTGTGAGACAGAACCTCCCTTATTATACCTATATCTAAGAGAATTAAAGAAGAAATGTTAAAGTATCTTGTTATATATTAATAACTATATTTTGAAATACATTAAGAACAAAAGAGGATTACAATTAATGTTATTTTTACATAATCTTATAATGTCTATCTCTATAATCCTTTTACTAATTATCTCTGAGAAATACTTATTGCTTTATAAGAAAATGTCAATGCATTGATAGGACAACCTAGAACTAATGAAAAACTGTTTTGACTAAAATGTCAAAACAGCAGATTTTTAACCTCAAATTATATATTAATATAATTTTAATAATATAATAATAAAATATACATATTAGAACATCAATAAAAAACGGATTAGAAGCCACAATATACACAATATGAAACCATTTAAAAGATTACCAAACTATTCCGGAAAAGCGCAAAAATCATCCACAAATGCGTTGGAATACATGTCACGACGTCAGATAGCGTAATTTTTTTAATCTCGCCGAAACAAGAGTTGCGTGTCGAGTTCGCATGCACCGTACAACATTAGCTGATTGCTATGGTGCCCTCGGCCTAACCACTATAGAAGGGAACTCAGAGAATCAACTTTAAAAGACTTAGAATATGAGGTACCTTTAAAGATGATAACTAGTAGATGCTCATAATAGTCATATGTGCATAGTGCCAAATATTAAATATATTACACTTTTTATTGTTCGTGACCAATCATAACTGATAAATCTTGTTTTTGATTTGTCTCACAAATTACTTATGTATTTTTCTTTAACTATTACAAACATTATAAAGTAACAATATTCAATATTCATTTTAAATTTAAGATAATAAATGGACAATTCTTATTTTCGTGCTATGAGTATATTTTTAAAGAAACTAAATCATTTAAGCTGTTATTGAAAAAGTGACAAAGTTTTAAGGTAACCTGACGGCCTCTAAGATGGCCTAATGACTATCAGTGACAACAGCCGGGACCAATTTCTTTTATATATGAAGTTAGTTAACTGTCTCATATTACACGGTGAGTCAACGTTTTAATACAATTAAATCGACCGACTCTCTATTATCCGAACGCCATCTTTTCATCGCAATTTTTACAGAATGACCATTTCGCGTGTCATCCTGTCACAGGAATAAGTGCTATCGTTTTGTTAATCAACTTTGAATAACTTTTGTTAATTGTTTTAACTATGATACTTTCGTTATGATTATAGCATCTACATGCTACTTTATTTATTTCTTTTTTCATGATAGTGAGTGACAAGACAAGCAAATCAGGTGCCTGATAGTAAGCATCATGATTGCCCATATCAGACACAGTGCTACCTAGTGTTTTAAAATCCTAATTGATTGATTGACTGAGTGATTAGTTATTGAAACTCGTCGTTGCCCAATAATTTTGCTGGTAACAATGCCCTTCAGATACAGTAATGTTTGTACATTACTGCTTGGCAGATGAATAACTGGCAAAGGTGTGGTACTTCCCCAGGCATCCCCCTGCAGAAGAGGCCTACCACTACAATTATGGACTATTTTATATATCTAGTGACTTTTTGAATGAAATACTGCTAGCATAACAAATAATCATTGATATACCCAATAAGAGGTTTAGAATTTTAACGCTTAAAGTAATAAATATGTTCACGTAGCAAAATGTCTAATACTCATAATGTCTGGAAAATTTTAGGTACTACCTTCCGTTACTCAGTCTGGGGTTTAAAATTATAAATTACCTACTTCTCATGCAATGGGGCAATATGTATCTCAAAGATAACATTTTATGAGTTTATTTTGTACCTACATTGAAATATGATATTGTATCTGCTATTTAATAGATAATATAATCAACGTTTTTGTACTTAAAAATTTTTCTAAGACATTTTAATTGAATTG
Source organism: Hemistola chrysoprasaria (assembly GCA_947063395.1). Classification (NCBI taxonomy): domain Eukaryota; kingdom Metazoa; phylum Arthropoda; class Insecta; order Lepidoptera; family Geometridae; genus Hemistola; species Hemistola chrysoprasaria. The sequence goes on along the minus strand of OX346720.1, from coordinate 5,257,384 downwards.
ATTGATGAAGTGTGGCATTTGTAACACTGTCCTGTTGTGCAATTTAACTTATTTTACTGTTTAAAAAACCTGTTTTATATCAATTCAACTGAAGTGTCTTAGAAAAAAATGTTTAGAAATCCAATGTCTACAGTTTTCACATCAACGTTTCTCATCAGTCGTTCCGCCAAAATTCGCGCACACAATCCGTAATTCCAAGTTAACTACATCGGCCTAAGTTAATTATGTTCATGGCATAAATCTTTAGTAATTGGCCTCTTGTTACACAACACTAAGAACACGGGACGTGTTGAAATTATATATGTGAGGTGGGTAACTTTCAGCGATGTTCGCTTTAATGTATTGTTGATAACGTACCTATGTATTTTGAGTTACTTTTTGTCAAAGACATTTACAATTGAAACTATATTTTTTGTCAATTTGCAATTTTACCAAGATCAATTCAACAAAGAATGATGTATTAAAACCATCTGCAAAAAACTCCAATATTAGAGAGAGCTACTATAAAAAATAAAATACATGTAATTATTATTATGGGTTTATAATTAATGTAATACTCGTAAATAAAGTTAAATATATTAATTCATTATCATCACTGGCCTTTAACATCTATAGAAGATGATTCAAGCAGCGTCCATGTTCGAGGACCGGCGCTTACGTACATGACTAGTAAGGCCGATTCCACTTAGCTGCGCAGAAGTGGGTGAAGTGTCCTCTCCACGGACGCTGCATCGCCTGGGACGCAAATAAGATGGTGCAGGCGTGCCCTAGACCCCACTCTCTCGACCTAACCGGCAGGATCCACAGGAATAACGAGTCAATATGTGTGGTGCCGAATCGGTTGCAGGTCTAAAAAGTAACAAGACCATTTACACCTAGATGTTGTATAAGGTGGTTTGCCAGAGCCTCGTTTGTATGCTGGCAGGGTGCACTACGTGCAGGTGAGGTTGGCTTTGGATCCTGAAGCTGATTGTGGGACCCTTACACCCCAGACATTAATTATAAGATTAAAATATGTATTATTACTGATGCCATAAAAGTTATTACATAAAATGACTCCATCTCAAATATTACAAAATAGACTAGAATATATATAATTATATATTCATAACTTTAAAATGAGTACAACATACAATAGAATATGCCACTTATTACGTGTATTAGCTGACAGACCTGACTGTTCCATATGGAAACACTGGGTTGGTGTTCATATATGGAAAAGGCGGGTTAATGCATAGGCTTGGTGTTAGAATTTTGTGTTTTGTCATAATAATTTTACTAACATTAGTTTTTAAGATTTCATGTATACTAACAATTATTGGATCAATTGAGTCTGAATAAGTGAAATTTTATTATTATTATTATTAGGAATTTAACACAATCCTATGAAAATCGTACCATCGATTGGTTGGTACAACCAATCGATGGTACAATTTTCTCCTGTTTCCTCCGAATATTATTAACACATTCGATAAATAAATTGATATATCAATATTTTTAAAATGATGTTAATTCCTAATAGTTATACGCTGTCTGAATATTCTGTCAATTCTACATCCAAAGAAACTAACTAATGTAGGATAATCACACCCTCTCATATGACAATTCTCGTACTTTTATAAAGTAACCCTTTGCTGTCGATCAAATCTTGAATTTCTAACACCACAATGGTCCGGGGTCGAATTTAAAACTGACGTGGGATATAATTTTAACGCGAGATAACAATACAAAAGCTTATTATGTACAATGTTACACAGTAGCACAAGTTCATACAAATGGTCAAATCACATCGATTTAAATTTTATACAGGAATAAACACTGGGTAACAATTTAATTATAATAAATATATTATTATTGGTAATATTAAATAACATTTACAATAATAAAACAGGGAGGGCATTTATTAGGTTATAAGACTCAGAGCGAAGAAACATCTTTTTATATTTAGCTAATACGATGTATAATATTATTATGGTAATTAATATTGTATGTCTGAATAATCTTGTTTTAAGAGTAATATTTTGTACCCATTCTAACCCTCTACTCATTAATACAACTCATCATTGTCAACCTATCAAAATTCCTTAAATTATTTTAAGGTAATGTGTACAATGCTTTTTTCTTAAATTATGGTCTCAATAAAGAGTGTAAACACAAAGTAGATTTATTTGTTTATCTTAAGTTAAAAATGGTATTTTTAGAATTTTACTTAACAGTACAGTTAAGTATAAATATTCATTTTCCGTAGCAAATACTGTACTGTGTCTTCAATATTGAAAACAAACACTTTGCTATTTATTTATTTTTTCTTTGAACGTATTAGAATTTTGTATAAAGTTTAGGTACTGTCTTTAACCCTACATCACGGCTAATGATTGTGTTCAAACGCAATGCAATTTAGTCCGGTAGAGGGCGCGGATTAGGCTCTAATCGCACGACGGCGATGACAATCGGCCGCGCGGCGGCACGTGACGTCACGTGCCACTTTATAAATACGGCCCATAAAGTACGCGGTTGGACCAACCTCTCTTCTAATTGAAAGAAACTGTAGATCCATTGCAGTTCGATACAACATACAATTCCTCGCGATATACCTGTGCAGTATATCAATTTTAGTACCGCCATAAACTGATCTACAAATGGCAGAGTAGAGCATAACAAGTGCCAAAAGCTTGCCACGTAAACACCACGGCAAATATGACCAATGTGCAGTCGCCGCAAAAAAAATTACATATCCACATACCTCGGCACTCATCCTCCATCATGGACAATAATTAATAATAATAAATGTATGGATGTGAAAATTGTATTTGCTAAACGTTTTTGATTATTTCATGTATGTATTTAACTATTATCCAAGTATACTGGACTATTATTTCTAGTGGTAGGCCTCTTTTGCAGGGGCCGCCTGGGAAATTACCACACCTTTGCCAGTTATTCATCCGCCAAGCAATAATGTGCAAACATTACTGTGTTCCGGTCTGAAGGGCAATGTTACCAGCGAAATTACTGGGCATGACGAGTTTCAATAACTAATATCTCAGAGTGACAGGCGCAGTGCAGTGCAGAATTTTGAATTTTAAAACACTGGATGGCACTGTGTCTGTTAAGTCTGATTTGCTCGGCTTGTCACTCACTATAATAAAAAAATTAATAATGTTGGGTAGTAAAACAAATTACCGATATTATGATATTTTAAAATTGATGTGCCGACCTGTTTAAAAAAAATTAAGACGATATTAAGATATTTTAATATTGTTGTGCTAATCTGTTTAAAAAAATTAAGCCGATATTATGAAATTTTAATTATTGATATGCTGACCTGTTTCAAAAAAATTAAACCGATATTATGAAATTTTAATATTGATGTGCAGACCTGTTTCAAAAAAATTAAACCGATATTATGAAATTTTAATATTGACCTGTTTCAAAAAAATTAAGCCGATATTATGATATTTTAATATTGATGTGCTGACCTGTTTCAAAAAAATTAAACCGATATTATGAAATATTAAAATTGATGTGCTGACCTGTTTCAAAAAAATTAAGCCGATATTATGATATTTTAATATTGATGTGCTGACCTGTTTCAAAAAAATTAAACCGATATTATGAAATATTAAAATTGATATGCTGACCTGTTTCAAAAAAATTAAACCGATATTATGAAATTTTAATATTGATGTGCTGACCTGTTTCAAAAAAATTAAACCGATATTATGAAATTTTAATATTGATGTGCTGACCTGTTTCAAAAAAATTAAACCGATATTATGAAATATTAAAATTGATGTGCTGACCTGTTTCAAAAAAATTAAGCCGATATTATGATATTTTAATATTGATGTGCTGACCTGTTTCAAAAAAATTAAACCGATATTATGAAATTTTAATATTGTAGGGCTGACCTGTTTCAAAAAAATTAAACCGATATTATGAAATTTATATATTTACATGCTTATCTATTTTAATAAAATAAACAGATATTATGTTATTTTGACATTTAAGTGCTTACCTGTTTTAAAAATAATTAAGCAGATATTGTAATATTTAAATATTTATGTGCTCACCTGTTTTGTAACTGAATCGATGAGTCGAACGAAAATGTCCTGTTCTTGTCTGATACCTATAACAAAACGATTATAATTAAGTCAAGCGCACATAAAAAATAAAGGTTATTTTTTAACTATTAAAAATAAAGATAATTTTGTATGTATTTAAAAGTAATCTATATTGTTTTTTAAAACACTGGGTGGCACTGTGTCTGATATGGGCAATCATGACGCTTACCATCAGGCACCTGATCTGCTCAACTTGTCACTTACTATCATAAAAAAAGCACAGAATAAATAATAGTACTAATATATAGAAACATCAATACCAAGGAAACGACCTGTTTAGATATAAGAATATACTTGCTTTGTGCTAGCATATGAAATTGAATCTTATTACGTAAAGCGAGCGTTCAGAATCCCTTGAACACCGCTGACTCAAATCTGGTTTAGCGTCGAGCTCAAGGGTTCCCACCCGCCGATATAAATAAATATGTTAATAAGTATAAAAATAAATCAATAAAGATAACAGTGGGTTATGGTGTATTAATTCAATAAACTACTTGTACTAATTAAGTAATTAATAAATTTCTATGTACTTATTTTATTAATTACTTGCTCTTTATTTGACAACAAATCTTCGACAATCGTATGCATAAAAGTTTGTGTAATAATCACACACAATAATTGTGTTTGTGTAATAGTTACTTAAAACAGAGAAAAGTATTTTTAATAACGCGGCTGGCGTGCGCGAGCCGAGCGCCAACCATTTGCCAAATCATACCCAGGAGGAGCGTTGGCCGATCATACCTAAACTGTGAAGTGACACCCACATCTGATGTTAGAGCAAAATGAACAAAGTATCAAAATTACGTATACTACTTTCTCGAGTTTAAATATTCTGAGTTTGAAAACTTATTTTTTTACACAATTAGTGGTCGACTTATAAATACACAAACGGTATTCTAAAACAAACTTACAACACATGTTCTAATTCTAACGTCTACGAACGTTAACATTTACACATTGTAGTAATAAAGATCGTAGCGTCTGGCTACGAGACTACGAGCTACGCCGTAGCATCGTAGCACCGTAGCACCACAATTTGTTAACCTCTCGAAATTGCCTCTACACTTGTTTTCTTTTTCCTTTTACACGACAAGAATTAAAGTAATAGCGGGAAAATGAAAATCAGCTTACATTCTTTTAGTGATGAAAGTTTTTTTTTTAATATATACACAAAAGTGATGTTATAATACATACATTTATAATACAATACTACAAATAGCCAACATTGTATGGAAATATCCTACTGATATTAAAACCTCAAATTTCAGTACAAGTAACGTTTGTAACAGGTAAACAAAATGCTAGCGTGTTGTAAATCGAGCCCAGCGCCATCTGTTTTTTATGTGTTTGTTTGTTCCCTTTTTACGCTAAAACTAAAGAACCGATTGTGTTAAAATTTGGTGTGTAAGTAGTTTAGACCCTGGAATAACACCACACACAACCTGGAATACTTCTTATCCCGATATTCCCTTGGGAACGACGTCTACGCGGGTGAAACCGCAGGGTGCAGCTAGTTATTTATATAAATGGATTTAGTGACTCATTGACGCAGTATTTTGCAAGTGCTAATGTCAGTCATGAGGTGCTGGGTTGGATTCCCAGGTAAAGCAAAGTGTGATAGGATTTTCCCACTAGGAATTTACTCAATGACAATCTGGAGTCTAAAATTATGCCCCTCGCCCCCTATATATTAAATGGGACTTAAAAACATCCACAGGTAAGTGTTAATTGTTGGATTTTTCCATTAGGAATTATCTCAATCACTGCCTGGAGTGTGGAACTGTGCCCGGTAGATGGCAATAGGCTCGCCCCCTATTACATGGGACCAATAACATACTGGCGAAATGTGGGTGTATCTACTATGGGACTGAGTCCTGGGTACACCTCTGCCTACCCCTTCGGGAAAAAGGCGTGAATGTATGTTTTAAAAAACATAACTGGCGTGTAGATGTACCTACTATGAGACTGGGTCCTGGGTACATGTCTGCATACCCCTTCAGGAAAAAGGCGTGATGTTATGTTATGGTTTTTGATATTTTTTTTAAGACGATTTTAAAACATACATCCAGTTTTATTAGTAAGGAAATCAAATAAAATTATGGAAAAAAATATTTTTACACTAAATAACATAATTTTGTTCATTTGTTCATTAATTTTTACTCTAACAAACACACAATGTAGGTGCTATTTTATTTCTAAAAAATATTCACATTATTAACAAAAACGCACTTCATAGCATAATATAAGATTGAAAAGTGCTTTGAAACTAATAAAAGTCTAGATTGAATATATATTTTAAAATGCAGGTTGTTGGAGAGCAGTCAGGTCTAATCTCCAATACGTATTGATGATAGTTCGACAATAGGCTACAATGGAGTGACAATATTTGCTATCCGCAGAGGCAGCCTGCTGACAAACGTCTTGAGACGTCGTCAAGGATTTATGGCATTAAGTGTACCTTTCCTCCTATCTACACAACACAAATACGAGTATCTAGGTTAGAACAGTGGAGAATGCAAGATGAAGAGTTAAGGTGGTCGGACCGACATTATTTCCCATACACGCTGTGAAGAACCAATGACGATAATAGAAGAGATATCCCTAACTCATTAGTGTTTTATTTTAAGAATCAAATAATTATAAAGTACCATTTATCTAGTTATACTTTTTTTTTATGATAGTGACAAGACGAGCAAATCAGGTGCCTGATGATAAGCATCATGATTGCCCATATCAGACACAGTGCCACCCAGTGTTTAAAAAACCAAAATTTTGCGCGGCACTGCATTGCGCCTGAGATATGAGATGTTGAATCTCATCATGCCCAGTAATTTTGCTGGTAACATTGCCCTTAAGGCCGGAACACAGTAATGTTAGCACATTTATGCTTGGCGGATGAATAACTGGCAAAGGTGTGGTACTTCCCCAGGCGGCCCCCTACTAAAGAGGCCTACCACTACAAAAGATACGTTTTAGAACTATGGAACTATGGAATTATGGAATACTTGCAGATATAAAACGATTTTCCAATATATAATATATAGCTCGACGCCCACTGACTGATTGATTCACTCACATATGATCGAGGTTGGAGGTCGGGGGGTCGGGGGGGGGGGGGGGGGTGAGTTTTTTTGGTATATTTGGATAGTAAATTTTACGAGTACCCTCCGAAAACGTGTCGGGGGGGTGTGGGGGGCTGTTCCGATGGAACTGCTCGACGGCCCGCCGAAACGGTGCACATTTTTCGTTACGCCGTAGAACAAACGTTGTTCGGGACCCTGGTATGGGATGGATGGCGCGAAAAAAAAGATGGCGCCCATACAAAAAAAAAAATGGCGGCCATACAAAATTTCGATTCGAGGCTCGACACTCTCGCCGCAAAAGGGATGGGTGACCGGTTTCTTTGGAAATATGATGGGGAGGGGGGACCGGTTTTTTTTTTTTTTGTTCAAATCCAAGATGGCGGCCGAGTACTGGGTTGCTTCGATTTGGATGAAATTTTGGATTCGGGGGTTTTCGGGGGTTCTGATTTCAAATTTGGAATAGTTTTTTGGATCCACGATGGCGGCCACGAGCTGGTACGCGAGCAGCGCAGCTGCGAGTGTACCCACGCGAGCAGCGCAGCTGCAAAGCGCACAGCGCACCCTCTGTAATCGGACTGGGAGGGGCACGAGCTGGTACGCGAGCAGCAAAGCTGCGAGCGTACCGCGAGTGTACCCACGCGAGCAGCTTGCTGCGAAGCGCACAGCGCACCCTCTGTAGTCGTACTGGGGGTGGCACGAGCTGGTACGCGAGCAGCAAAGCTGCGAGCGTACCGCGAGTGTACCCACGCGAGCAGCTTGCTGCGAAGCGCACAGCGCACCCTCTGTAGTCGTACTGGGGGTAGCACGAGCTGGTACGCGAGCAGCAAAGCTGCGAGCGTACCGCGAGTGTACCACGCGAGCAGCTTGCTGCGAAGCGCACGGCGCACCCTCTGTAGTCGTACTGGGGGTAGCACGAGCTGGTACGCGAGCAGCAAAGCTGCGAGCGTACCGCGAGTGTACCCACGCGAGCAGCTTGCTGCGAAGCGCACAGCGCACCCTCTGTAGTCGTACTGGGGGTAGCACGAGCTGGTACGCGAGCAGCAAAGCTGCGAGCGTACCGCGAGTGTACCACGCGAGCAGCTTGCTGCGAAGCGCACGGCGCACCCTCTGTAGTCGTACTGGGGGTAGCAAAGCTGCGAGCGTACCGCGAGTGTACCCACGCGAGCAGCTTGCTGCGAAGCGCACAGCGCACCCTCTGTAGTCGTACTGGGCGTAGCACGAGCTGGTACGCGAGCAGCAAAGCTGCGAGCGTACCGCTAGTGTACCACGCGAGCAGCTTGCTGCGAAGCGCACGGCGCACCCTCTGTAGTCGTACTGGGGGTAGCACGAGCTGGTACGCGAGCAGCAAAGTTGCGAGCGTACCGCGAGTGTACCCACGCGAGCAGCTTGCTGCGAAGCGCACAGCGCACCCTCTGTAGTCATACTGGGGGTAGCACGAGCTGGTACGCGAGCAGCAAAGCTGCGAGCGTACCGCGAGTGTACCACGCGAGCAGCTTGCTGCGAAGCGAACAGCGCACCTTCTGTAGTTGGAACTGGTCTACGGATCTCGGAAACTAAAAGACTTGGAGGTGTGGTTCCTTAGACGAAAATTTTTAAAACCCTGGGACAATTTTACGTAATATTTTGAAATCCAATATGGCGGATGCCAAAATGCACTTCCTTATAACTCCTAAAGTAAAAGAGATGGGAAGGTGGTTCTTGAACAAAAATGTACGAGGTCGGTGATGACTACAAATTGAAATTGGAAATAATCCAAGATGGCGGATTCAAGATGACGGCCTTTTACAAAGTCGCTCCGATTTGGATGATTTTTTGTATACGGTGATATTTTGAGGTTTTGATTCGAAAAAAAACTAATTTTTTTGGTATTCACCCACCAAAAGCAAAGGAAAGCACATCTCGCGAGCTGCTGGCAGCTCGCGCACCACCCAAACTCTATTTTATGTAGTATAACTAGATACATGCCACTTTTTATTTAGTTGTTCATTATCATCATCATCATCATCATCATCATCATCATCATCATCATCATCATCATCATCATCATCATCATCATCTCAGCCATAGGTAATCTACTGCTGAGCATAACCCTCCCTCATAGATTTCCATCCAGTCCGGCTGTAAGCTGCCTGCATCCAGCATGTTCCTGCCGGCCTTATCAGATCATCTGTCGAACCGAATGTAGTTTAGTTGTTACTAAATGAAGAAATAATATTCCTTCTATCATCGTCATTGGTTACTCAAAGTTTTTATGGAAAATGATGTCGGCCCAACCACACCTAACATGCGTTATTTTTAACCAAAAAATGGCCACTACAATTATTTAAATATTAAAGTATTTTACAAAAAATGCTTTACCGTTCGCATAAAGTAGCTGTAGCCTGTATTGGATGCCATTATTTGTTTTCTGTCCTTCTGCTTCCTGCAACAAAATAATATAATAATAATGGACAACTTCCACACACGGCCATCTGGTCCCAACCTAGGCCAGAAGCCTGTACAATGGTAACCAGAGAACTGATTTTTTTTTTTTTTTTTTTATGCCATAGGTGGCAAACAAGCAGACGGGCCGCCTGATGTTAAGCGGTCACCGCCGCCTATGGATACCTGCAACACCAAGGGTATTGCCAGTATGTTGCCGACCCTTCAAGACTTTATTAACTCTCCTTTTGAAGAGCCCCATGTTGTAGCTCAACGGAAAGACTGCAGCAGGGAGATCATTCCACAGTTTGCACGTATGCGGAAGAAAAGAACGAGAAAATCGCGCAGTGTGCGACGTCCACGTATCGATTATGTGCGGATGAGCTCTCAAGCGATGGCGGCTAGTACGGTGATAGAACCGTGACGCCGGTATTAGATTGAAAAGTTCTTCAGAACACTCCCCGTTGTAAATGCGGTAAAAAACACTAAGAGACCCAATGTCTCTACGCATATTGAGTGGTTCTAGGTGTTCGGTAAGCTTGGGGTCGTCGACTATTCTGACAGCTCTACGCTGTAAAGCATCTAGCGGGTCAAGCTGGTACTTGGGTGCTCCGTTCCAAAGATGGGAGCAGTACTCAACATGAGGGCGAACTTGCGCTTTGTAAAGCAACAGTCGCTGGCTCGCCGTAAAGTACCGCTTCGCCTTATTCAGCACACCAAGTTTTTTAGATGCTAGCTTGGCCTTGCTTGCAATATGACCACGGAACTGTACATTTACTGAAATATCGACGCCTAAAATTCCGATGCTCTCCGAAACCTTGAGAGGAGTGTTCTGGAACCGAGGGGCTACAAGAAATGGGGCTTTTTTTGCGGTAAACGCACAAACTTGTGTCTTCGTTGGGTTGAATTGGACTAAGTTTACTACACCCCAATCCGAGACCTGCTGGAGAGAGGCCTCAACTTCAGACACAAGTTTGCTCCTGCACTCTTCCACTTCGGCGCGAGGGGCGTTGGTACGACCAGTATACTGTGCATCGCCTGTGCTATCATCCGCATAGCAGTGCATGCCACTGGTATGTAGCATATCATTAATATGCAGAATGAATAGCGTCGGCGATAACACAGAACCTTGTGGGACACCAGCATTGATACGCTTACTGTCGGAGCAAGAACCGTCGACAACGACCTTGATGCTCCGGTCAGACAAGAAGCTGGTGACCCATTCGCACAACCCTTCAGGTAGGCCGTAAGATGGAAGCTTGGAAAGTAACGCCCTATGCCACACCCGATCAAAGGCCTTGGCAATATCCAGACTAACCGCAAGTGCCTCCCCTCTACTCTCCACGGCTTCAGCCCAGCGGTGAGTGAGGTACACTAGAAGATCACCAGCTGATCGGCCGTGTCGGAAACCGTACTGGCGGTCACTAATGAGCTGGTGCTCCTCCAGGTATCCTAGGAGCTGGTGGTTGACCACGCGCTCCATCACCTTACAGAGGAGAGAGGTAATGGCAATGGGTCTGTAGTTAGCTGGATCGGACCGATCGCCTTTTTTAGGGATTGGATGGACCAGGGCGACTTTCCATGAAGATGGTACGCATCTTGTAGTATAAGAGAGCAGGAATAGGCGTGTCAAGACTGGAGCCAACTCAGGAGCACAGACTTTTAAAACGATAGCCGGAATACCGTCCGACCCACTCGATTTTCGCACATCAAGGGACAAGAGTTCCTTCCGTACCGCTTTCTGAGTGAAGCGTACATCTGGCATGGAACTCTCACACCGCAGGATTATTGGCGGCGTGGCACCCCCATCGTCGAGTGTCGAGTTAGAGGCAAAGAGAGAACCGAGGAGGTCGGCTTTTTCTTTAGCGCTGTGGGCCAAGGAGTTATCCGGCTTGCGTAAGGCAGGGAGAGATGACTGACAGAAGTTGCCTTCAGCAGCCTTGGCAAGAGACCAAAAAGCTCTACTTCCAGAAGGAAAACTGGCTAGTTGGTCGCCAATTTTGCTGATGTGGGCTGCTCTGGCTTTGGCAATGACCTTTTTGCTGGACCTCGACGCACTATTCAGCTTTTTTTTTTAGGATGACAGTATCAGGATCGTGACATGCCTGTGCTTCGGTCCATGATTTTTGGGCGGTTTGTTTTGAGCGTGACGCTTCCGCACAAGATTTATCAAACCATGGACGACTGCGGCCTCCGACGCGCACAACAGAGCTTGGAATAAAGCATTCCATGCCTTGCTGCACTACTTCGGTGACAGAGTCTGCACAGGTGTCAATGTCATCCGTAGAAAAACAAAGCTGTTTCCAGGGATAGGATGCGAAGAATTCACGCAATCCATCCCAATCAGCAGACCTGTAGTGCCAAACATTACGCTTGCCGGCAGATATACATACTTATACACACTTATAACACCCAGACACAGAACTCGACACGCTTGGCAGGCGGGTTGTCGAGCGCAGTTCGATGGTTTGTTTCAGAGGACGCCTCCGCCCGTCCTCTGGATCTGTTAACCCTTAGCCGGCTCTTACGGCAACCACGGGGAGTGAGGGTGGAGCAATATTCTAAAGCCGGTAACTCCACGGCCAATAACTTTCACATATTATGAAATATTATTAGTAGTCGGATATTTTAAGATAAACTTAACTATATGTCATAATCATAGGAATTTGTAACATCGCCCATTTCGTCAATGACACTTTTGGGTCAAGTCGTATAGGTATGGAGGTTCTACACTAGCGGCAAAAACGCGATGATGTTTGTTTGATGAATAATTAACCGTTCGCAAACAGAAAAGTGTGAACGCACGCGCGACGCGACCTATGGACATATCATAATCTCCCTTAAAATCTACCTACTCATTCAAGTCGTGCGTTTCGACGAGGTTTTTTCTTTGAATGACAGTTGATTTTAACCTGCTGAGCTAGAAAGTAACCACTTATTATTAATTTATTCTTTGGAAGGAAATTGAAGGAAAGGCCAGGTCAAAGGTACCCACAACCGACGTGGATGTATGAAGAATGTCATGAAAGTGGAAGCAGCGAAAACCGTGTGTCAGGATCATAGCAAGCTAAATAGTCAAAATAAAAGGCTTGCTAGGTTTTTGTAATAATACTACTCGTTATTTTATCTTATTGATCGCCATTTTTGTGTACTTTATCTCATTGTGACGTCACTACAGGTCACGAGCTCGTTCGGGTACCATCAGCGTATTTCCGGTTCTGAATTAAAAATGTTTTTTTAATTTGATATAATTTTGTAATTATAGCGAATAAAAAAAACTAAAAATAGTTTTCTTACGAATATTTTAGAAGATCTCAATTTATGCAAAAAAAAAAAATCCAATTCTCAATTACCTGTGGAATTACGTAGTGGTGTCAAAAATTTGTGTGATTTTTTATAGATTTACTACATTTAACAACAACATTATTTTTCCAAACATAACACTATCAAATGTTCAGTGTTGTTATACGTTTACTCGTACGAGTATATCTTCCTCTAAGGAATGTCGAACAAAATGCCACCAACGTTCATCCGCATTATGCAAATGTGCACCAACACAATAGAAATCATGTCGCGTACATCCTGATCGATGGATGGTTTGATTCACGATAGATATCTCTGGATGTGTCCAGAAATTCCAGTAATGACGGTTTATTCAAAGACTTGTTATTAAATTGCTATCGGTTTAGTATCTCATTATAATAATAATCACAACAATTTTACCTAGCGCCACAGAACAGACAAAATTTCTACGTACTAATGTTGTCGTCTAGTGATAAAATTCATAATTTCATGGTTTTACGGCAAACGTTATTGAAATTGTGTGTGTTACGTCTATGCATAGTTATTCTCTCGTTTTAAGCTACGTCAAACGATACTTCTTAGATTTGCTTAGCTATATTTTTAGAAAACATTGACATTGGCCGGTACTATGCTAAAGAAGAGGTGACTTGGTTACAAAACGCGCAGAATCGATAGCTGTAGGAGAAGATTTGTTGGTAAATATTTCGTAATCGGCAATTAAAACGCATTATGTTGTCTCATTTGGTAACCAAGATTTGTTTCTATCCTAATTCTATTAAACCGTGGTAATCCTTTTGATCCCAATAAGGTCCGCGGACATAAGTCAAACCGTGCATAAATGCGACCAGGCATCATTGGGTATGTTTTTATTTAACTTGACAATAAATGACAATTGATAACCAGAAGTCCCCGACTATCAGTCAAACAGTGAATAATAAATACTAGGTATCCAGCATCAATACATGTTTTTGTATAATTTGTTATTGAAATAACAATTCCCATAGTCGTATGTATAAGTATTATAATGTATGTATATATATTACTATAGTAATAATAATGTTTAAAAAGGTCCAACCTCGTTTGGAGATGAATTTTGTACAAATTGAAAAAATAAAAATAATATCCATTATCATAGTTACCTGGTCCTTTTCAATGAAGCCGATGAAGGCGGTCCGTTCGATCTCGACAGGCTGTCCGGCGCGGTCGTACAGCGCCACGACGAAGTGGAAGAAGTTGCTCTTGCGCAGGTTGCTGGGAGGTTGCTTCTCGAAGTGCGCCCGTCCCACACCCACGGTACTGTGGAATTATGCTCATTAACGTAACTTATCAAACAATCACGCCTTTTCCCAAAGGGGTAGGCAGAGGCAAATGTCAAATGGTACTCAAAATGGAAATGGTACTCGGCATACTCAGAACTCAGTCCCATAGTAGGTACATTTCGCCAGTATGCTATTGGTAAAAGAGCCACGAAAAGAAAGCGAAATTCTATATGCACCAAAAGACTGACTACAAAGACTGATCAGAGAATGGAGGCGACCGACATGCCGCGTCACCCACCTGATGCTCGTCGAAATTTATATGAAATAAAATTTCATATAAATTTCATTACTTGTTACGTCGTCTAACAAAGATCATAGATACATATTCAAACAATACAGTACAAGTCCACAGAATTTAATGAATTATGTCTAGGAACCTTTGAGCGGATAGGGGGGAGCTTGTCCGATTTATGAACGCAGTGACCATTTATCGAAACACATTGTGACAATGAAATCCAAATCTTACTCTATTATACATAAGGTTCAATAATACATTGTTAAGTGACAAGCACAGCTCAACAAAAACTGGTCACGCTTCATATTGTTTACTTCATCTATTGTAAACAACCACAAAGTAGCTGAGAAATAATGAAAACAAAAGGACAGATTATAATCCCTTTAAAATTGATTTATTGACGACCGTTACTTGCAAAAAGACAACTGTACCCTCATGATGAAGACTTATTTCATGGGTTGTGAGAATAACGGAGTTTTTGATGTTTTAGAAATATTTATGGGAATTTGGGAATAATAAATTAGGCACGCATAGTAAATTAACAATAAGCCTGTTTCACATTATTCCTGTAGCATTCCAGTCCAGCAATCTAAACCAGCACTAGTTTGCAACTGGAATAATGTAAACCGGTACGCGTATGTCACTGGAATGTACCTATTCCAGAAAGCATTCCGGTCCAGTTATTGGATTGCCGGTCTCCTAATCATTCCAGCTAGCAAATTTTCGAAATCTTTGTCTGTAATGAATGACAGGAATAATGTAAAAGATGTGAACCAGTGATGCACTGAACTGGACTGACTTGCTGGATAACATGACTGGAACAATGCAAACCTATGATTTTTTTCAAAAAATATGTTTGGGTTGTGTTCTAGTTGGTAGACTAGTTGTCTCCTATTGCAGCTGCAGGAAACAGTTATTAGGTATTATTGGAGGCCTTTACCTGGATGACGTGGTATCTCCGTCATTATAGGATGGTGATACAAACCGTAATATTTTGAATACTAGGGGTTCTAGGCGAACAGTAGACCTCGCCCATAAAACCATGCAAGAACCGACAATTACGCAAATTTCAAAAAAGTCTTTCGGCTTTATCGTCAGACCCTCACCGTCATGGGGAATAAAAGGTCCCCAGAACTCAAGCAAACGAGCCTAAATTCGACTATCTTATTACTTTTCGTAAGGTACCAAAGACAATCTTTCGGCTACAGTTGAAAAATGCGACCTGTAGCTACTAACTGACTGATAGAGGGACAAAAGTGTTTTTGGCCAACCTCGCTGAGATGCTTTGCTCGCTCGGTCAATTATATATATTGAGAATTTCACGGAAGTATAAACTTCAAATTATTACATATAACATTGTCACTACCGGATGGAGACTAGAATTATTTTTCTTGATTGCCACCAGGCAAAACAGTTGCACTGGAGAGGGAGGTGATGTCTAAGAGAATTGACGCATTTTAGTTAACTTTAGTCGATACTGGGTGGTCAAATATTCATAATTCACAGAAAACATGATTCCATAATATCTCTATACCACAGGTGACGACAAACAAATAGCAAACTAATATCAACACGTGCGGTTAGGTTTTACCTAATGAGACTCTAACACCTAAAGAATAGAGGTTCAATTAGATTGACTAGCATATACAGATGGCTTAATAAATGCATCGATAGAGCAACATTTCAAACGTGGGGTATTCATCAAATCTTCGGTCTCATTTCTCATTGGTGTTGCAACAATGTTGCCGATAGAGATGTTCCGTTCTTTGGTATGATTTTTTTTTATGAAAGTATGTAATATATTATCGTATAAAAGTTTGATTTGTTATCGTATAAAAGGTTGATCTACGTACCTACTTTATAAATACTGTTACAATATTTTTTTTATATTATTTTTATTAGGGCAGAGTGCCTTTACTGAAAAAAGACTAAACAATAGAGCTGCCTACTTACTATCTACCCTAACTAAGTACACTATATCATAGAACACTTCGAAAATCCACAGGCCGACATGTCAGCCTATAGAAAATCCAAGTGCTCTAAACCATTGTCAGATGGCAGCGTACCCAAGATTATTAATTTGACCTACTTTATTAATGTGACATTATGATAATAATGGGGATTCTACTTTAACCACGATATAAATAATACAATTATAAAATGGTTGTATATGTAAATATTTTTCGGCAAATAAAACACATTATTTTGTCTCATGTGATAACCAAGATTTATTCCTATGCATTACCATATCTATTATTTTTAACCTTCTAAACCCCGCGGACATGTTATTTATCATCTTCATCATCATCATCAGTCTTGGGACGTCCACTAGACGTAGGCCTCCCCCAAATATTTCTTTTTAGTTCGGTTGTAAGTGGCTTGTATTATTAGATTGTCCGTTATTCTTGTGAGTTATTTTCATTGTCTAGACAAAATGAGTGTGTTAAGAAAGGATAGGCAAAGGTAAAGCCGCTGAATTTGCACTAGTTATGAATATTTGAATACATGTATACTCATACCTATCTTAGAGCAAAAAGTCATTTTTGTTATTCAAAGATGAATCTCTCAGTTTTATAAAAAGCGGTAATGCACCTAAGCGATTGAAATAAGACTCTTATCTAGACATTTATTATTCGATACAATAGCTATAGCGTTAGTGTTATTAGTTACTGTTATTCTGGGTATATAATTCTATGGTTCATGCGCGATTTCTCCAAATCTACGAGCGATCCTAACTTGCATTAACGCTCGATGGTCCCAGCACTAGGACATTACCCGCCGCCGTATTACGCCATGGTCGCCCATTCATCTCACCCGCTGCAGAATTTGCGTAAACAAATTGGTTTCGCGATTGCCATTTTATACTCGCGCGACACTCCATTGTTTTATTTATCGCAACCAGTTTCGGCAGCGAGTGTGCGATTAGGTCGCGCTTTTTCCGCTCACAAATCTCTCGTGTTTTGTCAAATGGTGACTCTGGTTTTGTAGGAACGTTTAGGAACGTTAGTTTGCTTTATCGTAAATATCGATATTAATAAAAGGCTTTGTGCTAACTGATTGATTAAAATGAACGCGCAGCCTCAACTGCTTAACGTAGTTGTATTATCAAAGAATTCACCAAATATTTTATTTTATATGCCATAGGTGGCAAACAAGAAGACGGGCCGCCTGATGGTAAGCAGTTACCGCCGCCTATGGATACCTGCAACACCAAGGGTATTGCCAGTATGTTGCCAATGCCTGTTGTTGTTGCCAAATAAGGGATAATTATTTGGCAACAAACTTCACTTTTGTATCTATTTATGATTTTTCTTTATTTAACCCATCACTACTATTTAATTAATTGTTTCATTTGTCAGTAGATACTATTAAGAGCTGTGCCTGATGTCAAGGTGTGGCGAGTTAATGATTTACTACGGTTAATTAACACACCGTTAGCAAATTACTCTGTCACCACCAACGACGAGATATCTGTCTTTATTTGTCATCCATACCTGTTATTTTACAGTTAACTTTTATTTTAATCAATTTGAAAAAGGTTTATAATATTTGTTAGAATATTTTATTAGAGCTTATTGCTAAGGTCTGCCTAAGTGGCGTAGTGGGCGCAAACTTGACTGCCGATCATGAGGTCCCGAGTTTGATCCTCAAGTCAGGCAAAGTGTTCAATATTGGATTTTTATATTAGGAATTATCGCAATAACTGCCTGGAGTCCGGAACTGTGCCCGGTAAATGGCAATACGCTCGCCCCCTATTACATGGGACCAATGACCTACACGAGAGGGTACACTTCTGCCTACCCCTTCGGGAAAAAGGCGTGATTGTATGTTATTTTATAATGCTAAGTTATTGATTATAATTGAAAACCTAATCCTTATAACATATAGCGAATTATTTTAAACAAACACCTAAAAATCATAAACATGAAAGCACTAAATTAATGCCCACTCGTTTACCAATAAATAAAGTACCTCAACAAACACTTGATCCAAGACAAACATAAACAAGTACGGTTAGAGAAAACACGACAGATGTCGGAGCCCCATCTTCAAACAATATGCACTAATTCCGGTGGTCCATCAATACGCCATCATTCATAATGCAAGCGCCAAATGCTACGGTATTGTTGCGCAAATTCTACTGTAAATATATTCTGGTTGAAATAGGTACAGCCGCATATTTTCAGCGATTCGAGCTATTTTCAGAATACTACACATTTTATATCTTATTCTGTAGGTTCAGGTAAGTGAAATTGGTTAGACTTTAGCTTTTTGTGTCTGCCTCGGTGACGTAATGAGCTCAAATTCGACTGCCGATCATGAGGTCCCGGGTTCGATCAAACTCAAAACTCAAACAAATTCATTCAAATAGGTCATAATCTGACACTTTTGCACGTCAATGAAGATAAACAGTTCTGAGTCTACCGTGCGTTCGGAAAGATACCTCTACAAGAAGAACGCACAAGAAACTTGTAGGGCTTAATTTTTTCAACAGATTTCACAGTATTTGGTTTGGTTACATTCGTTTTCTTTGAAGGTGCCGCGAGGCGGCTATGCAGAAGTTTCCAGGCATCTTTGTCCTCTATGTACTCTATGTATGTAAAAATATCTATTTTACATTATTTACTAAGGAATGTATAAATTCACTATATTATATTTTAAAATCCATAATGACTCACTAACTGACATGAAACGCAGAGCCCTAACCACTGATCCTAGAGACTTGAAACTTGAAATTTAGTTTTTATTGTTGTTTTCGTTGTCTGGACGTGTGCTTAGAAAGGATTTTTCAAATCTCACATTCTAAGGGGTCCAAAAAGGGCGTCAAAGTTTTGGTATACAACTCCCATATTTCATAATTGCGAGCGGGCAAAGCCGCTGTTCAGACACTAGTTATTAGATAAACTTGTTATGCAAAATATATTGCATATCTATACATTATTGTCTAGTCTCATGGTAGAAATGCATACACATTACTTCATACAAAACCATTAAAGCAAGTACAACTAACCTTTATTATGATGCTACAGCACATGATGCAAAATTTAGATAAAGGCATCGTTCACGAAAGGAATTGTTTGGTTTTTGGGCCTCGTCGACCTTACATTATAATTTTTGTTATATTTGATAGGCCTATCAAATATATACTCGTAATATAACATTTTTTAATGTTATAATGACATAAGCAAATGTTCAACCAAAATTAGAACGTGTGTCGTCATTAAAAATGCTTAGTTCTGAATCTCGGTTTATTCAGATCAAATTATAAATTAAACGGCGATGATAAGATGGCTGCTATGTTTGGGAATATTCTGTGGGAATATTATTGCAAATATTATGCTCTACCCGACAATATAGGGTAGACAGTGTAAGGTTTTCTGGGCCTAACTTCCTTAGATATTGTTTTCCTTTATAAATTGTCATTTACAAAGGCGACCAAACCTCTTTCATTTGCCATGTAAGTGCTAAATGCAAACAAAGGAACGAAGGAGTATAGATTTTGTGAATAGTAATCCTCAACGGAATAGGTATGATCTAGATAAGTTAACAGTGTATGTGGCGTATGTTCCTGTTATTTTGACACTTACAAATCATCGTAAGGTCCAATTTTATTGAATAAAAAATATCAATCGCTCGAGTTATCATACTACTTATAGTGTTGCCCGACCGAACGCAGTGCGCCATGATTTATCTCACCCTTGTATGAATACTTGTGCTCGCTTCATTATCGACGGTCGAATTTGCTCGCCCATTATTGGACACCACCGAGATAATGTAGTCATTGTGATCGAGTGTTATGTCCGTGGAGGTACAGAGTACCGCTGCCGCTACAGATGCCGCTTCGTGTCTTTAAAGGTTTACATTTTATGCTCATGTTGATAAATTGCCCGCCTGCGATAATAATGACGCAACTCAAAATATATGGATTTTTTGTAACTCTGCTTCTAAATTCTGACATTGCTGAACTAAGATGTTTGATTAAAAAAGTGTCAATGAAAGCAATCGATTCTAGAAAATATCCAAGGAGTATTGTGTTAAAATATAAATTTTAATGTGCAAAATTGTGTTTATATTGGTAGTTATTTTTTTCCATAGCTATGTCCACATCGAACAAGGCAAAAATTTGCTTGGCGAGCCTTTTTAGGGCTGCTTAATTTAAAAAAAAAACATATTCTTGTTTTATTCTTCTGAGAAATTATTAATACGCAATACTTTATTGTATTATAGTTTAGAAGATAAGTTAATGCTTTTTTATGATATCTTTTATAAAATATCGAAAAGCTTAAGTTTAAACAATAACATTTCCGACGTCAGTTAAATTATTACTAATATTTTTCACCTAATAAAATTTACATTTATAAAAACAAAATTTTCTTTTGCAAATTTTGTGTAAGTAATCTACTGCACCTATCCTATTTCCAGGCGCCCCTCGGCCCGAACTTAATCTCATTCGGTTATTTAATGTCAAAGTGAGCACACATTTGTTACGGTTTGTTCGTGAACGCTAATGCAATTTTCGGTGGTTAATAAACTACTGTGGATGCTCTTTTAGCTATAAAAGGCTTATAGAAACTGTGTAAATAAGGGAGAATATTATTGTGCCCTTCATAAAATTAACTAATGGATTAAAGCTGAAGATCTGCATCAAATGTCCGTCTTTCCAAAGCATTATACTAATAATAGTATTATAAATTTTATATAATAATATTTATTTTAAACATAGAACCAATATCATACTGGCGAAATTTACCTTATTAGATTTAAGTTTTGAGTACACCTCACAGTTCTGCCTCTTTAAGAAAAAGGCGTGATTGTATGTTATGTTATATATTAATAATAAAATATCCTCTTAATTATATGTTTTGGAAATTAAAGGAATTCTGTAAAAATATTTTTAAAAATTTACTTTAGGCAGTAATTACTATTTGTGTGTGTCTGAGTAAGTATTTTGATTACAGTAATAATATAAGAGATTTGAGCTAAGTAGACGAAAATGGGTTTAAAAAATATTACTATTGTTTTCCTCAATAATTTTGGCATGAACAGATTGTAACTCTGCCTTCGGTGCCTTGCAATGAATTGAAGTGAGTGCACTAGTGCCCCTATCCTCACCGTTAGGAATTATCTCTATGACAGCCTGGAGTCTGGAACTGTGCCCAGTAGATAACACTAGGCTCGCCCTTATTACATGGACCAATAACATACCTGGCGAAATGTGGGTGTACCTCCTATGAGACTGAGTCTTTCATGGCGTGATTGTATGTTATGTTATTTTTATTTTTTGTTTTTATGGTTTAACGATTGGTTAGTTATTAAACTACAGTTATTTTAACTGTTAGCTTAACTATGACTAGAGATTGTAAAACTGGACTTAAGAATCACAACTTACTTGGCATTGTCAACTAGAGATGTAGGCGTCATCCAAGCTCTGGTGAGAGGTTCCTCTTTCAGAGAGGTGACGGGACCGCGAGGCTGCGCGTGCAGGCCTCCCGCGGCCTCCTGATGGTGGAGGCCGAACATTAGGCCACCTGGAGGTCAAACATAACACATAGAGTTTACATTTTTTTATAACTTGGCACTTGGCAAAACTTAACTACCTCGGTGGCGTAGTGGGCGCAAGCTCGACTACCGATTATGAGGTCACGGGTTCGATCCCTAGGTCATGCAAAGTGTTATATATTAGATTTTTCCATGAGTAATTTATACCTGCCTGAAGTCTGCAACTGTCCCCGGTATATGGCAATAGGCTCGCCCTTATTACGTACCCCCTCGGGAAAAAGGTATGATTGTATGTTCTTCGGCGAAACATAACATAACGCATGCCCTATGCCCAAAAGAGTAGACTTGCCATCTACTGGGCACATTGCCAGACTTCAGGCTGTCTTTGAGAAAATTACTAATGGAATAATCCAATAACACTTTTTCCTGACCTGGGGATTGAACCCGGGATCTCCTGTTCTGCAGTCGAGCTTACGCTCACTACACCGAGGCAGTCCAAACAAACATCACACCTAAATTCTCTTTCCATTTAATTTGGTGAAAATTTTAATTAAATAATATTATTCTAAACTTTGATATTTTTCAGTTTATGATAGATTTAGGAATCTTGCACCACCTGGGGGTCAGACCTGACACACATAACTTGGCACTGGGGAAATATTTGTACTTCCTAAATAATCTAAAGAATTATCACGACGCTAGCAAATAAACTAGCGCCACGTTTAGGATGCCAAGTTATAGGACTCAAATGTTTACACCACATTTAAGAGTCTATCAAAATGAGTAGACACGAGTTTCTTCTTATGTAATTTAGGCGTGACAAGGTAAAAAAAAAAACAATAGTATCTATACAAACTTAATATTATTTCTAATCCTTTTTTAGGGTTTCGTACCTCAGAAGGAAAATTTAACCCTTATAGGACCACTTCGTTGTCCGTCTGTCTGTCTGTCAAGACCTTTTCCTCAGGAACGCGTGAAGGCATCAAGTTGAAACTGATGTGAACAACTCAAATCTATGGTCCCTTTCAGTTGTAACAAAATAAAACTTCTATGTCCACGTAATCAAAAATAAAATGACCGTAAAATGACCATATTCATTATCATTCATTCAGGTCATTTTCTGCATATTTCCCTAGTTTGCGCAATGGACTGAAAACCCCTAGGGTACTACATTGGCCTTGCATCGTGAAATTTGGCAAGAAGGAAGATCTAAAAGAAAAGGTTAAGGGTAGAAATCCCAAAACTGTAAAATGTAACTAAAAAATATTGATAAAACATAAACATACATTCACGCCTTTTTGCGAAAAAGTTTTGGCAGAGGTGTACCCAGGACTCAGTCCCATAGTAGATACACCCACATTTCGCCAGTATGTTATTGGTCCCATGTAATAGGGGGCGAGCCTATTGCCATCTACCGGGCACAGTTCCAGACTCCAGGCAGTTATTGAGATAATTCCTTATGGAAAAATCCAATATTTAACACTGCCTGTCCTGGGGATCGAACCCGGGACCTCTTGATTGGCAGTCGAGCATGCGCCCTCTATTCCACCGAGGCAGTCGTACGCACCGAAAATTTGATTACTAACATTTTTGCAGTGTTTAAAAACGCGGTAACGTTTTTTTCACGTATGGAACCCTACACTAAGCATAGATACCAAAGTATGCCTGAACCATTTATTTATTACGAAGTTGGATACCTAGAAGGCCCATCTGGTGAAAGGCGGTTATCATCAAATTATGAAGCGCTATCTATATAATTTATAAAGTATAGCCCTGGTTAAAAGTGTCCCCTGAAAGGATGCAAAAAAGTAGAAGAATAATAATTTCTCTACAAAAATAGTTTTAGTGCAAAAAAAACAAATCTTGTCACATTACAAATAAAATTGTAAAACGTTAATAGATAGATACATACATACATAAACACTATTGGTTCAACACAAAAATTATCCTAAAAATAAAAAAAATTCGTAACAAATAGTCTTATAATTTTATGTGAGAAACCAAACTCTATATTAACTATAAAAATTTTTTCAAGTCTTAAAAAGTCCGTTATTTTTGCATACCATAATGGAGCTAAAACAACGTTTCAACTGATAGGGGATAATAGTTTTTTTTTTTTAATTTTTTTCTGTTACCAACGGAAATATATATTTTTTTGGAGTCGTACTTAGGATATTAGCCAAAATTTTTGATGTCATAAATAATTTTAATTTTTTGCAATAATAGTGAAAAGTAGAAAGACACACGGCGCTAAAACCTATTATAACTTGGTTTCTATTTTAGAAACTATAAAAAGTAGTTCAATTCATTATTTAAATAATTTTTGTTGACCTAAATAACAATTAAACCGCCTATACAATAAATACTAATCCATACTACCTAAACTTATATTATAAATGTGAAAGAGTGTCTGTCTGTCTGGTACGTACTGTAGCGTATTTTTTATACCGACGGGTGAAACCGCGAGGCACAGCTAGTACATCATATAGATATATCTTGCTACGATCTACGGCGTAGACATGCTACGAGCAGTGGAAAAAAAGGCTTTTTACCTATAAGTCCTAAATTATGCTGAATTTAATGCGTTACCTTATTAGTATTCTGTGGCGTTAGCTACTATTTTAACGACATCCTGTTAACAAATTAAATAAGCATTATTTAAATTTTAAAAAAAGTCCGGGAAATAAACTGATCACTTTAAAAATTTCCATTTTCATATCTATGAGCATCCAGCATTTTTCCGAGAAAGGCAGATAAATAGAAACGAACGAACATGCATTGCAAAATAACAGTACGAATGATCACACCTACCCAAACAATTTTATTCTGTCAATTCAAAAATCGTAAAAAAAATATGTAAAGTTTCATACCTGAAGACCTCGGCGCTCCAGAGGGGTACAGCTTCCGCCCCCATCCCACAGGGTCCAACTCTAGCGGTGGCCACGGCGAGCCGGCGTACCCGCTCGCCGCCGCGTTCAACTCGTCCGACCGAATCGCGACACCCGTCTCGCGACACTGACAAGCGACCGCTTCGCCCCGCACCGCCACACGAAAAGCTAAGACTTCTCTTCAGGACGCACGGAAAAATTGTCCGTGACCGCTAGATATCTTGCGTGGAGTTGATATCTTAATTTTATTGTCGCAATACAACCGGCCAGTTTTGTAAAAATAGTGCAACCTATTTACATTAAATTGAAATTTGAAAAAGTTTCGAAAAAACTTAACACAACTAAAAAAACACAACTAATTTCAATAGCGAAAGCGCATAACTTTAAATTTTCTGTAAATCGCCGGCTGTAAGTAAAGTTCGTATTTCGATGAACGTGAAAAGTATTTTTCAATTTTCAGAAGTACGGCAGTACCCGGTAGGCGGCTCTGCGGTATCGTATGTGCGTAGAGGGAGCGAGTCCCGGTTGTGCGAGCTATCCCGCTGCGGATTTGCGGAACACTAACAAGCGTCGCGGGAGATCACCGCGTAGTGCCCGCGCCGGGCACGCGGCGCCCCCGTCCGTCCCCGCGGACTGTGGGAGGCGCCCTGGGGACACGCCCTCGGCTCCAGAGCGGGACGACAACACCACCGAACAGGTGGCGCCACTTACACACAACACTTTGACACACTCCATTAACAAAAACCATTTTCAATGCACCTATCGTTTACTAGAAAATCTAATAATATTTTTGAAAATGATTGGCGCGAATACACGTGTGAGTTTATCGAGCAGTTTCATTGTAATGGAGTGTCGGGTAGCAGGTTGCGAGGTTCCCCGTTGAGACCGCGAGCGGGTAAAGGATGGCGCAACACATGAGACGCATGATATCTCGCTGGACCAGCCCTCGGAGCCCGGCGAGAGCAACCGCGGTGCGGCGCCGGTCGGGGACGGCCCATAGCGCTACTATTACTTATTAAACCGAAGTTAGATCGACGATGATGGAATTTCACTGGGAATTGCCTTTAACTGCTTCAGAGACGAGGTTTTGTCGCCTCATCAATTATGATGGAAATGTGTTCTCGTATGTGAACAACACAAACCACTTTTGTGTGATTGCGTCGTTAAAATGAGACGGTTTTAGCGTTGATACCTAAACATCATGATTGAAATTTTGCTATATATCAATTTAAATGGGTTTCGTTGAGATGCAGGAAAATTAATTAACAGTTAATATGATTTAACTATGTTCTGATAGCAGATGTTAAATACTAAGTCTAACGAGCTAGGTATCTACGAGCGAGACTACTACGACGAGATATTATTATACGAGTAGGTACCTAAGTCAGGTAGGTAGTAGGGTATATTCGTATAAAAAAAAGAAAAACAAATAGAAACATACGGATAGTATCATACGACTTATTAGTGGCCAGATGGTTACAGGTCCTTAAAACTTCCAAAAATTCTTTGCATGTTTTTATGATAGTGAGTGACAATACGAGCAAATCAGGTGCCTGATGGTAAGCATCATGATTGCCCATATCAGACACAGTGACACCCAGTGTTTTAAAATTCAAAATTGTGCGTGGCACTGCACTGCGCTGTTACCCTGAAATATTAATTGTTGAAACAAGCCATGCCCTAATTTCGCTGGTAACATTGCCCTTAAGTCCGGAACACAACAGTTATGTTTGCATATTACTGCTTGGCGGATGAATAACTGGCAAAGGTGTGGTACTTCCCCAGGTGGCCCCTTGCAAGAGAAGCCTACCACTACAATATACACACACATATACACTTCAATTAGATCATATTAGTTGTTATTGAGCTTATGTCCTTAATAAAAGCTCCAGAAATTGGAATACGAGTACCATAGATATATACAAAAAATATGCCTAAAATATTCTGAATTTTGTTTGAACAAACATTTTTATTTCCCAAAAGGCTTACCTTTTCTAAGCATACATTGTCTAAATTGGGAGCCGCCAACGCATAACAGAAGTTAGGTACCAAACGACTAATATCAAGAGTTAAGAGTACCAAACAAGTTGTTCGGGAGTCGGAGTGCTAAGGGAGGTCCCTGAGGGCGGCGAGCCACGCCCACTGGACGCCACGCCCCTCGGTTGTACCTAGAGACTGGTACCATAAAATATTGTTGTTCAAGATCTCTGATGGATGAAACGTGGTTCGAGAAACTAGTTTGTTGCTCGGAGTAACAAATTACTGCAAATGGAACAAATAAGTCCAATAGTACAACTGACCCTACGCCAATAAGTACCTATAACAAGTATCAAAGAAGCGTTTCAAATGTGTCCAAAGAGTAGGTATGTACTAATTTAATGCAAGTTTAAGGTAGGTATACGAGATCCTGTGGGATTCTATTCGTCCTGCTGGTTATTCGTCCTGTTGGCTAAACGATAGTGCAGGTTCTGGGCATGCAAGCGCACATATACAACGTCCAGGCGACTTAGGTGGAGTAATTACTTAATATTTCAGGCACGAACTCAAATGGAGGTCACAGCTTTTGAACTTTTTAAAGCTGCTTGAATCTTCTCCAATTAATTCAAAACCACAACACGCAGTAGCCATCGATTGCATTTTACTTCTAAAACGTCTCTACCAAAAGGTCCCGTAACTTTCCCACTGCTCAACTAGATTGCTCAACTAACTTGTATTACTGAACATTTTATGACCTTATATCTTATATATATAAAAATCTTGTGTCACGATGTTTGTCCCGAATAAACTCCAAAACTACTGAACCGATTTCAATCAAATTTCACATGTACCCATATTTTGGTCTAACTTACTGGATAGGATAGTTATCATCTCAATTATTCGCTTATGTCGTGAATGTAAACGAATAAAATGTATCAATTAATTGTTTCTTAAGCAAGTGTTTATTTACTGTTTAGTTTTATGAAGTTCTCATAGATGGCGGTGTACTTTGATTCATCGATGAAATTCTTCAATATTGTTTGACATCTAGGTTGCAAATACACCCAATAGATGGCGCTGTGTTCTGTTTCTTAGAATATAAATACTATTACTTTATTTCACGTTATATTTATTTATGCTCACGATATAACCGTATTGTTTTAATGGTTTGTGACTGATATTTTTATAATTATACTGCGTATTATGTTACAATATTATTACCATTAATAACAAAAAAAAATTGTACTATTTTTGTTAGAGAATTATTAAAGTCTTGGCGCTAAATTTTGATCAAAGTTTCAAGATCTGGCCATCAAATTCTATCGAGTCGCCATCTCTGGTTTGAATGTCCAAAGCTTTGGTATCTCATTCGTTCTCGAGACCTCCTCTGAGCGTAAACAAAGCTCCCTCTCGAACCCACTATTTCGAACAATCGATCAATCGATTCTTCTCGAAGCATGCGAACTAGAACGTTCGGGAAATTCAAGGTTCGGGTATAAATACTAGCGCCGAGTGTCACCGCAGTTCAGTTCCTTTTTAAACGAGTGAATTAATACTAGGTATCTCCCGGAAAGTGATAGTCTCAGTAAAATCTCCACGCATTTTGAACAAGAATATGAATTTTTCAATTGAGTACTCCAGTTTTATTTTAAATTTAGGTAATTCGATTATACCGAAAGGGTTTTATTTCCTCAGTTGCGATTAGAGAAATAAAATATGGCGGTACGAAGTTCGCCGGGTTAGCTAGTCTCAATTATATATTGCTTAACTTAGTTGATCAGTGGTCATCCAGTTAAAAAAAATCTAACATGTCGTGACCTGCTGCTCAACTACTCTTGAGTATGATACCTCTGTCATATTTTCCGTGTTGTCGGATTCGCTTTTCGTTTAAATTATACTGTTCGTGAACAAAATCTGCTCATCAGGTTCTCTAGTAATAGATTTTTTTTTAAGATATTGAGTGACAAGACGAGCTAATCAGGTGCCTGATGGTAAGCATCATGATTTCCCATTACAGACACAGTGCCACCCAGTGTTTTATAATTCAAAATTCTATGCGGCACTGCACTGTGCCTGTCACCCTGAGATATGAGTTGTTGAATCTCGTCATGCCTCTTCGCTGGTAGCATTGCCCTTCATACCGGAACACAGTAATGTTTGCACATTACTGCTTGGCGGATGAATAATGAATAACTGGCAAAGGTGTGGTATTTCCCCAGGCGGTCCCCTGCTAAAGAGGCCTACCACTACAAAACTACTAGATGATCCAGTAAAATGTATATTGTGCGTTTGAGTGAGCTGATCGACCAGTTTATATTATACTAAGTAAAACTTCTTCATGTTATCTATTATTCATATCAGCAATCGATTATCGTGTATGCAAATTATTTCCCTGTAGACCACCGCTCTAGTTTTGCACAATGGTAACCTAATTGTGATGCTTCGATTTGAAATCCCATTGTTCTTCTTAAGGTCTGCCAGGAAGCACATAAGGCACCTTTACAAGGCTACTTTAGAATAGTAATTAGAGTAAGAACTGAGCTTTTATTAGCTTTTTAGGGTTTCCTTCCACCGATGATGTGCTAAGGAGTTTTGATGCATCAATCGTGATCTTTTATTATTATAGCTTATGGTTACCTAACTCGTTTCTACCAGATATGCCTAAACTGATTACTGATATATTCAGATATAAATAAATACAGCTTTGCACATCCCGGTAAACTGCAGGTGCCCTTCAAGACGCTATTGAACAAGCAGGTATAAAATTTATAATTAATTTAACTTTATACTCTTACAAAACTAGTTTCCAATTCATATGAGGCATGAGGCCAACTCGTGTTGTCAGACCTTGTGTCACCAAGATTCCTACAAGGCCTCTGACAAGTCCTAATTATTGTCCCCTACATAATACATACCTTATAGGGAACAGCCGGGATCTACAGTTAAACGTGCCATCCGAAACACGATAGCGTCCAGGTGAAAAGTCCACGTTTATTTGTTTTTTGAGTACCTACAACTAATTATGGGGATAATAAATATGAAATCGCAAATAAAAATCCACTGTTCACATTGTTTCCAATGACGATTTTATAGGGAGGTAGACGGGTGAAATCTTAAACTTGCAGTTGAAAAACTTGGGCCTTTAATTTTTAGCAGATATTATGTTATGTCATTTTACCAATAATTGTTTTATTTCTTAATTAAAATGTACTTAATTTCATAATACATACTTGCTTAAAATCTGGAGTCCCTGGATTGAATCTCACTAGACTTTCACCTCGGCGCTACTGTGTTTCGGATAGCACGTTAAACTGTAGGTCCTGGCTGTTTCCTATAATGATATGTAGCACTATATGATATGGGGCAGTCGTTAGTGCATAGCGGAGGCCTTGTATAAGGAATCTTGGCGACCTAAAACCCGTGACAATATAATATGTAATGGGTAATTCGAACAGTGTAATTTTTCCCAATCCTCATTATTTTATAAACAACCTGAGACCCAATATCACGTAGCACGAAGTAGCCTTCATTTTAATTCGAAACCCTAAGTCAGCTTTAAATTACACTTTTTCTGCTCTTATAACCCCCCGGACGCTAGTACGGGATTAAGGGCTACCAACGGGTACTTTTTCTGGCAGTGTCAAGAAACATCGTCCTGCCTTTAGAGGCCCCCTAGAGAGCCTTTTAGACCCTTAACGTTTACGACTAGCCGATTGCTTTTCTATGAAGGAACGTCCGTGACAAAAACTCGCAGATGTGGCCAGCGGATGCTGGAATCTGTTTATGTTTTGGCGAATTTTGATGTCCTGTGGTTGAATTTTT
Organism: Hemistola chrysoprasaria; assembly: GCA_947063395.1. Taxonomy (NCBI): domain Eukaryota; kingdom Metazoa; phylum Arthropoda; class Insecta; order Lepidoptera; family Geometridae; genus Hemistola; species Hemistola chrysoprasaria. Next base: position 5,226,715 of record OX346720.1, on the reverse strand, counting down.
TATGACATGCTATAAGTGGGTGTGAAATAGTCACAAAAAATATAGGAACTTCAGTGGTGAACATGTTGTAAACTTAGGCAAACTGAGATATGTTAAGATAACGGTTGATGAGTGTTTTTTTTGTTAATGGGCCAAAAATTTTGCCTAAAATAGGTAGATTAAGATAATTTAAAAAGTAATTGGAGTTTAAAAATGACTAAGAGAATCTATGTGAAATCTTGTGGACTCAACAAAGCTGTTGACAATATTCATCAAAGTAGGAATTGTTAGCTCTACTCTCTTTCTACGGTGATGTAGCATGCAAATTGTCCATTAAATTTTATGAAATCAATAAAATTATTTGGTTATTGTAATCAATAAAATCCACTGAGTTCGTTCCACCTGTAATGGATCAAAAATCAACAGTAACTTTTTGATAACAACCAGTGCTAACTACCTGCCTCTGTTAAACATTGTTTCCAAAATTCACAAAACCACACTACATGCTGAGAACATGACTTCGCAAATATTTAGACAATAGCCATTAAAGTTGACATCTTCAGCGATGTCTTTCACTAAACAAATAACCAAATAATGCACAATGTGTTTACAATGTGAGGAGAGGATTAGATTTGACTTCTGCGTTTCTTTGTCACTACCGTTTCAGATGCCGACATTCTTCCAAGAGAATCTACTGTAAGTCGGTACAATGAAGTATCTTGCTGTGATTTTCAATGCACATTATGTAAATCGTACTTGTAGATATGATTAATAGCGAAATACAAAGGCAAAGGAATTAATAAGAATAATTTACAAAACTATTAGCTAAACTACCTACCTCATTTCTGAAAGTCTGAAAGGTATTTATTATGATACGTACTGGCCTATCATAAAATATTGAATTTGGAATAAATGGAATGTGTGAAACATTCCAAAAATAAAAGACGCTTTCTGAGCCGCGTTCAAGGATAGTAACAAAACGAAACAAACCAAAAATTTTAATAGTCAGGCTAACAGACAAGTCTGTTTTTAAAAACCATTCTACACGTCGCAAATGGGAGAAAATAAAACTAAGACCACTCCCGCGAACTATGAAAAACGTCGGTCTAACTGACAAGGTTACTGGCTGAAACTTGTTAAAAAATAATCTACATATCTACCCAGTACAAAAGTAAATTTCTCTGCTATAAAAAAGGGCTTTAAAAATAGTTTATGAAGAGTTTTTTTCATATTCAGCGTTATGATATTTCTAGCGAAATTGTTTTGATAAAACGTGGGACTCTGACGTATCTTGCGTATTTACGTATTTGCTTGGTAGCTCAAGAACTTGCTTTTTTTTGTTTGTTAGAGAGAGTAGCGCTAGTGCAAACTACAATAACTTCGGTGTTCTGGTTGGGATAAGGATCAATGAATATTAAATACACATTCATTGATACATATTACATTAGTTATATTTACTTAGTATATATACTTACTACAACTTGATTATATTATCTTTTTATTACATGCAAATCCTTGTCTTTTTTTAACCTTTGTTTTTTTTTAGTAAATTGGTTACCTCTAGACCCACATTAAGATTGGTCTTGTGCTTGTGTAGGTCTGTAGTCACTTCAGTGTCAGCGGTATAGCCTAAGAAATTAATACAATGTATGAATGACTGAACGTGTGAATAAGTTATTTTTAATCTTCCCATCCTTCTTACTTAATCCCATCATTCTTAAACAACTAATAGGTACCTATTTACCTATACTACACAAAAACTGAAAATGACCAATGATGCACTGAATAATATAATTATAAGCAGGTACCAAGGTAAGAATGGACACAATTTTGAATCTAAGAGCGATCCACAAATGGGGCATTAGACCCAATTTTAAAAGTTACTTATTGATTCAAATTGCGATTAATGTGCGCAGCGCGTGGCCACTAAATTAAAACTATGTATTTTTATAGTTCCTATTGATACATTTTAAGAATGTCGAGTAGATTGCCATTAGAGCTTTAATTATCTTATATCTTTAAATGAGCAATTCTTGTGTATATATATATATATATATATATATATATATATAATTGGAATCTCGGAATCGGCTCCAACGATTTTCATAAAATTTAGTATATAGGGGGTTTCGGGGGCGATAAATCGATCTAGCTAGGAATCATTTTTAGAAAATGTCATTTTATTTAAAAAAAAATAAAAAATACCGAGCAAAGCTCGGTCATCCAGGTACTTTAATTAAATGGGCGCGCGCAAAGTTAGAAAAAACGCGAATACCGATGCAATTGGATTCGTAACTTCATCACTTATTTAAAATCTCCGACCATCTTCATAAACGATTACTCTCGGTATTTTTGCTTGGGACTGGATTATTTAATAACACTCAGCTGTTTAACCATTTATATTATATTCGCTTAGATATGCTTTCGTCAAGATTATGCATTGATACTACATGAAGCCGCCTCCGCCCCTGTTAATCCTTCATTAGATTTAATGTTTGCGAATGACACAATATTATGAAGGTGCGGGTTCAAGCCCCGCTTGTGGCTAAAATTTTCGGTCCATAATATTATTGAACTTTACTACTACTTAGATAATTCTAGATCATTCTAGTTTTGTATTCCCGTGTTTCCTCCGAATATAATTAATCAATTCCATAAATTTATATCCTAATATATTATGTATAGTGAAGTAGCCTATGTCCCTGTTATTTTAATCTTTCTTATAAACTCTTGGTTTTTTCATAGTGAACTTCCAAAAATCGCAGTTTTACTCGCGTGATTGGACGTTCAGTATAAAAAAATGTGGTTTATAAATAAAAATAAAATGATAGGCACATACATTACTTTAACATTAAAATATCAGGATATAAATATATCAAATAGATTTAATGTATTCGGAGGATACAGGGGAATACAAAACATCGATTTAGTAAATTTTCCATAGGATTGTATCAAACTGCTAAGAGGTCCTGTATCCTGTTAATAGAGATATTCTTATAGTACTTATCGTGTGCATATTATCATCCATCCAACGCTCGCTGGTATGGCACAAAAGTGGCAATAAAAAACAATCACCCAAAAAATGAGACCATTACAATGGCAACCCTAAAATATGAAAACAACCTAACTAACGAACAAGTGGATCCAAAATTCGCCATATGACTGGCGTGTCATACTTACCATTTATCATTCAGGATGTGACAACTGAATTTATTATAAAAAAACAAACAATGCCCAAGTTATGGCAAGTGTAGTGCCCCTTGATAATGTTTATGCCCGTCCTTTAGTTATGTAGAGTAATGGTTGATTTAGAGATATCAATACAAACTTCTTTGAGCGTATTTTCAACAGTTTTCTATTCTTTTATTCAATAAACTTATCGATAACATAATATTTATTTATTAAGACGAGAAATCAGAAATCATAAGGGTAACTGACATTATTATTTCATGTACTTACTATTTTTGTGAATTATTATGTGCAATAAACATTGATTCATGTATAGTTTAATAATACATATTGATTTATATACTGCCTCGGTGGCGTAGAGGGCGTATGCTCGACTGCCAATCAAGAGGTCCCGGGTTCGATCCCCAGGTCAGGCAAAGTGTTAAATATTGGATTTTTCCATTAGGAATTATCTCAATAACTGCCTGGAGTCTGGAACTGTGCCCGGTAGATGGCAATAGGGCCCCCTATTACATGGGACCAATAACATACTGGCGAAATGTGGGTGTATCTACTATGGGACTGAGTCCTGGGTACACCTCTGCCTACCCCTTCGGGAAAAAGGCGTGAATGTATGTATGTATGAATTATATACTGTTGTATTTCTAATTGAATAAAATAACACATAAATTATATATATATATATAATGACTATAATGACTCGTATTAAAATAACCAAAACAAAATTCAAATAATAATCTAGAATAATATTTTTATTTTTTATTGGTTTCAATGCGTTATCTCCAATCGTCATTACTCTGTAAAATCGGGCATAATCCAGGGGTAGCTGGTGCACTCGTATGATTTAGGGTTGGTGCACAATAGCGAGATAGCAATTTGATATTCAGGCCACATTTTTAATAAGCACCTCTGTCTGTGCTTGCCCTAATGCGTAGGGCTGGTGCCCATTGCTAAACATCTCTTTGTTGCACCGCTGTAGATGGGCAATGGTCAGATTTAAATTATTATGCTTTTATTACATGGGACTTATAAAACATAGTTGGCAAAGTGTGTACTGATGGAACTAAGTCCTGGGTACATCTATGCCTACCTCTTGTAGAGGTATCTTTCCGAACGCATAGTAGACTCAGTACTGTATATCTTCATTGACGTGCAAAAGTGTCAGATTATGACCTATTTGAATAAATCTTTTTGAATTTGAGTTTCATATTCCTTTTTAAACCTAACGCTTTCAAAAACAACGACACTAAATCAATAGGTGTTCCTTAAAAAAGCAACGCATATGCGCAATGCGCATCATAACTGGCATAATAATGTTTTCATTGAGTGCTCGAATGTGTACGGTAACGAAGTATTGTGGAACATCTGTTCCGAGAGGGCTTGTAGTGGCTTTTTGTGTTCTTTGACGGCGACTGATTCTGATGGTAGCCTTGTCAATCTGTTCGAGGACGAAGAGTTACGAAATATTTATATTGTAAGTAGGTACATATTACACATATTTTATACGTATAGTTAATTTAGCTACATATTATGATACTACTAGCTGTGACCCGCGGTTTCACCCGCGTAGTCTTCGTTCCCGTGGGAATATCGGGATAAAAAGTACCCTATGTGTTATTCCAGGGTCTAAGCTACTTACGTACCAAATTTCAGCCCAATCGGTTCAGTAGTTTTGGCGTGAAAGAGTAACAAACATCCATACATACATCCATACTTACAAACTTTCGCCTTTATAATAGTATTAGGATTAGGATTAGGATTAGGATTAGGATTAGGATATTATCCATTTTCACAAATTTTTGCATTTATAATTAAATAAAATTTCGAAATAGACATAAACCAACTTACTTAATCTAAAGTTAACCTGAAGCTAAGCTAAGTAGATGCACAGTTAACAAGCCGCAACAAGCCGTCACTAATTAGGTCTGCTAAGTTTAACAAGATAGTGCGAATGCTAATTAAGTGATACAAGACATGGGCTAAGTTCAGTTGAGTTGGATAGTTCGTGTCGGGATGGAATGGAACGTTCGTAACGGATGTTTGTTTCTTAAAATAGTTCTAAGGTTCATTGATTATAAACACATAAAATCACGCCTTTTCGTATAAGTAAGCAGATGTAATTACCAGGCATCAGTCGCATAGTAGATATATCCACATTTCACTAGATCGCTATCATTAAGATCATTATAATGGAAAAATCCAAAAACTCTTATAGGGATCGAACTCGGGACCACATGATTGGCAGTCGGGCATGAGGGCAGTCATATACAAAGTGTTACGAAAAGCCTTTTTAACACTTTGTAGCCTTTTTGAATAAGGCCTAGTAATACTTAAGTGGATGCATCAACCCAGAAAATTTCAGCTTTCCATGCAAATTTCGCCACATCTTTCACAGAACCGATAACCGTTGGGGAAGAAAAGTTCTCGAGTGAAGACCATGGACTAGAAGATGAAACGTGGGCCGACCCCTCACGCGGTGGTCCGACGACCTGAGCAGAATCGCAGGTGAGCAATCACCATGAGTGGCTTTCTATGGGGGAAGCCTATATATGTTCAATAGCAGTACTTAGTGGCCGTCTTCGAGCTGATGATGATGACGATGATTATGATACTACTACTTACCTATTAAATAATCCACCCCAAAGTAGAACTACACCTTTTTGGAACATGTTTTATAATAATATAAAACAAAAGAGATAAAGATCTATATAGAGATGAGTACCTAATAAATTATGTCGTAAGTAAATTCCATAGTTGCGGCATTTGATATGCGCCGTATAATATCCGGCCAAGTTGAGGTCGTGCTAATTAAATACATGTCTCAAGACAATATACTCGGGTAGGTACCGAGTGAATGGATTTCTCCACTGCACAACACACGAGTGATTGTTATTTAAGTTTACATTAATAGAAATATTCATCTCTTGTTCCTTTGCAGCTTTACATTATTCATATTATATTCTCCAATGTAACGACTGTTTACTGTTACAGTAAACAGCTGTTTGGTTCTCGCCTCGTTGGCTCATATGGTAGTAGCTCTGCTTTCTGTGCCGAAGGCCCCGGGTTCGATCCCCGGCCAGGTGAAACATTTGTGTGCATGAACATGTCTGTTGATCTGTGTCTGGGTGTAATAGGCTTATATAAGTATATGTATATCAGTCATCTGGCTACCATAATACAGGCTTCTTGCCTAGTTTGGGACCAGATGACCGTGTGTGGAAGTTTTCCCATATTATTATTATTATTAGGTTATTGGACATTGAACGGTAATTGGACGCAATATAAACGTTATGTCCAAAGACTGATCACATGACATTGGCAGTGGCGTATTGGACGCAGTATGTTAAATAACATAACATAGGTTTTTCACGACATAGGCGGCAAATAAGCAGACGGGCCGATGGTAAGCGGTTACCGCCTCATATGGATACCTGCAACACCAGGGGTATTGCCAGTATGTTGCCAACCCTTCCAGACTCTATTCACTCTCCTTTTTATAGTTTGCACGTATGCGGCAGTAAAGAACAGGAAAAATAGTGTACGAAGTTCACGTATCGATTATGTGCGGATAAGCTCTCAGGCGATGGCGGGTAGTACGAAAATTTCATCAGAACACTTCCCGTTGTAAGAAACACTGAGACACCCGATGTCTCTGCGCATACTGAGTGGTTCTAGGTGTTCGGTGAGCTTGGGGTCGTCGACTATTATGACAGCTCTACACTGTAGTCTTGGGACTGTGCCCGCTAGACTCATGACCGCAGTCTTATGATAGGCAGTAGTGGGTGCTAACCACTACTCCGCTTACTTGATATTTAAATATTATTTGTGTACAGTATTGATCAATTAAATCTCAGCAGTAAGTAATAAGAAAATTAATATAACAATCACCCCGTGTGTTGCATCAAATCCTTCGTTCTCTCGACTCCCGACTAGCGGAAGTTATAATTTATGAACGGAGTTCCGGCCTCCATCTTCAAGCATCCGTCGGGGCCACGATGAAGCACCTGATCTATAATGTACGCCGTCTGAAACCTGCTTAAAACTATCAAAACGGGGATGAAAGTTTATGAGACTTGAGAAAACTAATCCGATACGGATATTAAGGGGTAGAGATAAATCTCCAGTTGTAATTAAGAGTTGTGTACATTTTCCATTACATTATTAAATATGTCGTAGTATATAATTGGGAAACCCGAATTATTGCGAAAAACCTAAGACGATTGCATAAATCGTATAGTTAAAAAATAATAAAGATGTTCTCGATCCTCCTAGCTAGTTTTAGGATCTTTGCGAAAATTTAAAAAGAAAGGAAAGAACACGGAATAAGTATTTTATTATATAAAAAGCCGTACTCAAAAAAATATTAGCCTAAATAAGTATAACTTATACTACATTGCGTATGGTGCGAAACGGACTCAGCATAATGCAGGTTGGTAGAACAACCTGTGCTGATCTTCCGTTAGTACCTTTTCTTGTGATATCTATATAGACAATTTTTACTTATTGTAATTAAAAGAAAGATAATTTTATTTATAACCTTACAGTTCAGAAATTATCACAGGTGCCCATTTCCAATTTTGATAAGTAGTTTGTAAGTAGGAGGAAAGAGGATCTATAATATTTTTATAAAAGGTAATAAAGAAATACTAAAATAAAGTTCATCAGCCAACCAATGCTCATAAAGTGATTGTAATTCGCAATTGACCTATAAGATAGGGGTCCTCCTATAAGAGTCCTTTAAGATATCTTATATATCCTGTATAAGAGCTAAGAAAATCGAAAAATCTTTCTTAATTTTCCAATTACCAGTAATTTGTAATAATCCTAGGTTTTTCTCAATGATCCAGCTTTTTACATTATCGTGCGACATCATATACGTTACACTATACTCGTTATATTAAAGCTAATAGTAATAATAATATGGGACAACTTCTACACACGGTAATCTGGTCCCAAACTAGGCAAAGCCTGTACTATGGTAACCAGAAGACTGATTTAAATACTTATATACCGCTTATACCACCCAGACACAGATCAAAGAGACATGCTCATGGGCACAAATGTTTGCCCTGGCCGAGGATCGAACCCGGGACCTGCGGCTCAGAAGGCAGGGGCACTGCCGGCTGAGCTAACCGGCCAGTCATATTGTGACTGAAATATAAATTATATACTTAGGATCTTAATCGATGAGCTTAACGGGGCGGTGACCGAGGAATTCTCCATAAATTATTTAAAATCAGAGTATACCTCTTTTGCAGGAGGCCGCCTGGGGAAGTACCACACCTTTGCCAGTTATTCATCCGCCAAGCAGTAATGTCCAAACATTACTGTGTTCCGGTATGAAGGGCAATGTTACCAGCGAAATTACTGGGCATGATGAGATTCAACAACTCATATCTCAGGGTGATAGGCGCAGTGCAGTGCTGCGAAAAATTTTGAATTTTAAAATACTGGGTGGCACTGTGTCTGATATGGGCAATCATGATGCTTACCATCAGGCATCTGATGAGCTCGTCTTGTCACTCACTATCATAAAAAAAAAAAAAAAAAAAAAAACTTCCAACATTCAATGATGTTATTCAGAATGAGACACTAGTTATTTAGGTAAGGGTTTGTTTTTGATCATAATGTAAATAAAGCTCATCATTACACAAAAAAAATCTGTGACTTTACTGAAACAACACACAGAAAGTATAGGTAATTATTCTTCAAAAATGTGTTACGGTTCGAGGGTGGTACAGCTTTGACAAAAGGTACACTATCGCCAGTGGTGTAGCTAAGCAATCTTGTGTAGACGCCAGCATATACGCCACAACCCGCACCGAACGACGTGATGCCTGCCAGGACACCTCTACACACTATTGGACCTCCTGAATCACCCTGCAACATAAAATTATTTTTGGATTTATACCTAAAAAGCGCTTAAAAGCCTTTTAGGTATAAATCCCCAGGCGGCCTCCCGCAAAAGTGGCCTACCTCTACAACACCACAACACACTACAACTTTCTACTAATATTATAAAAGTTTTATAGGATGAATGGATGGATGGATGAATGAATGAATGCACTCTTTATTGGTACTACAATTATACAGACTAACAAGAAACAATCTTAACACTAAAAAAAGTAACAATTGGATGGATGTTTGTTACACTTTGACACTAAAACCACTGAACCGATTGGGCTGAAATTCGGTATGTAGACCCTGGAGTAACACATAGATACATACTTTATATCGCGATATACCCACATAGGTGTGGTGGTGAACCATGTTTGTGGTACTGCCGTATCGAAGCCAATACATTTTATTATATCTTAACTGTAGTTCTTCTCTTTTCTTTTCACGTGGGCTTTCCAGCGAAGCTTCGCATCTAATGTCATGCCAAGATACTTGGCTGTGTTTTCATACGGTATTGCCTTATGGTTGATGAACACAGGATGATAATTAGACACCTTGTTCGTGAAGTCTATATGAGTGGATTTTGTTTCATTTAGTTGTATTCGCCACTTTTTTGTCCAGCTATTATGGATTAGTTAAAATTCAAAGTTCAACTGATTTATTTATTTTTTAAATCAATTGTAGCCTAGTAATTAATAATCTATTACAAGGATAAAGCAAATTCCGACATTCTGGTAGGCCTCTTTTGCAGGGCGCCTGGGGAAGTACTACACCTTTGCCAGTTATTTATCCACCAAGCAGTAATGTGCAAACATTGCTGTGTTCCGGTCTGAAGGGCAATATTACCAACGAAATTACTGGGCATGACGAGTTTTAATAACTAATATCTCAGAGTGACAGGCACAGTGCAGTGCCGCGCAGAATTTAGAATTTTAAAACACTGGGTGGCATTGTGTCTGATATGGGCAATCATGATGCTTACTATCAGGCACCTGATTTGCTCGTCTTGTCACTCACTGCCATAAAAATAAATAGGATAGGATGTAAAGAGTTCATCTAAATAATGTTAACCTGGCAGGAATCTTTCGCATATCCACCAGCACAAATGCTACTACTTATGAACCTTTTCTGATAGGCGATTTTACAAAGGTCATTACTCTCTATACCCAGGCATACCATTTGCAATTGATCCGCAGGAGGGCCCTGAAGATAAAATAATTCGTAATTATCGTCATGTTATACAGAGGGATGAAAATCATGTAGCCAAGAGGACCATGAAGATGAATGTAAGTATTTATGTGAGGAGGGGGCATCCTAAAAAGACCTGGATGAACTGTGTGAATGAGGATATGCGTGAAAAAGGAGTGAGTGCAGAAATGACGGACGATAGACTGGAATGACGGAAGAGGACGTGATGCCGACACTACCTAGTGTGGGATAAGGACAGGAAGATAATGACGATGGTCAAACATGCTTGAAATTTTTAATTTCTTGTAGAGCCAGCCCAGGCAGCATTCCCCAATGGAGAAAGATAAGTATGAAGAGACAGCAGATGCATTCTGTTAGGATACGAAAAAAAAAGAGATAATATTATATCCTCGGGCCATGCTGAGCCTGCTGGTGTGGCACTTCTAAGAGTGCGTAAAATTAACATGAATTCACAACGTTAAGGGGTATAAGGGGACTGCCTCGTTAGTGTAGTGGACACAAGCGCTACTGCCTTGTAGGACGTCCTGGGTTCGATTAGAAGGATACTTTCTTTGTTGAGTACACCTTCGGGGAAAAGAGACGTGATCCTATGTTATGTTATAAGTATTACCTAAATATGTAGGCTAAATATAGCTAATAAATGAAAATAAATAGTTAAAGCATGCCGCAAAAACTAGGCCAACGGGAAGCTAGAGGTTTTCAGTTCATTGCACAAAGTATGGAAATGCGTTGACTTTGAAGTTTGATTTGTTTTACAGCAGCAAGGTCCCTTGCCAAGGCCTAGACCAGAGTTATTGATATCAATTTCAACTTGGTACCTTCTGGGTTTCCGAGACAGACAGACAGACGTACAACAAAGTGATCCTATAAGATTCCTTTTTTCCTTTCAAGGGACGGACCCTAAAAATGCAAACATTCGTAAACTTATAGTCTAATTACATAAATTTATATTATGTGTGATGTTCATAAGAATACATATATTAGGACAGAAAAGAGTCAACTTTAAACCTACCCCAAACCTAATATATCCTGTTCCAGTAACAGCGCATAGCATATTTTCTTTTAGTTTTAATTTTAAATCCGGTGTATGCATCCGAATGGGTCTTATGGACTTTGATGCAGTTAATGATTTTTGCAACTGAAAATATAATAATATTTGAATAACATACCATCACGCCCTTTTCTCAAAGGGGCAGGCAGAGGTGTAACCAGTTACTCAGTTCCATAGAAGATACATCGATACGCTGCCAGTTACGCCAGTAATGACAGAGATGTCGTTTATATGAAAATCGATCACATGACTTCTTTCGGCATTATTTAAATTTTGCTGTATTTCGAAGATGGCACAGAAGACCCGTTTTAAAAAAATCACCTGTATACTATATAATATTATGTTGATGTAAGTATATATCATTTTTTTGTTTTATTTCCCTGACTGTTTATTAATACTTCAACAAAATTACCTTCACAACTCCCATGTCGTTATGATAAAGTGTTTTATGAAAATGCATATGTTGATAATATGCCTCTATCAAGGCCCATGTTTCGTCATAATTATAGGTACCTCTACTAGAAATAAAACGTCTCTGAGGATTAGCGACATAACTTTCTGATGTTCCAGCGATAACTCTAAATCTGTGCAAATATAGAGCCAATATTCTAAAAAGTACAAAAGAAAAATAATGGAAAAAGAAAAACTTTACAAGATTGTAACGTAACGTAACCTAACTCTATAGCAGAACAAGAAGCCTAAAGTTAAGATAGCATTATAAAATTCATTAAGGAGCAAATGATTACATTGCACCGTCGCAACACAGTGCTGTGGCATCGCCCGTTATTCAAGGTAAACGAGAAACAAGACGCGAAAAGTTATGTTATTGCGATGCGATACAAAAAGGACACATTATTGACCTCTACCTTTTTGATTTTTGCACATCACGTAAAATTTTGTCGTTTATTTAGGACAACGCCTTACTGTTTTTACCCTTCTTTCTTAGGGCCTTATCACACTGGCGAATCCAAAGCGATTCCATTGCTAAGCGAGCTCGCAATCGCTAAAGTGAAGTGAATCGCCATTGTTGAATAGCGTCGATGACGATTGCTAGTGTGATAATGCTATACGGGCGAATAATTGTTTATACTAACTTAAAGTCATCGGATAAGCAATGGGCTGCTGTAAGGACGTATTTCAAAGTGATTAAGGATCCTCCACAAAAAGTCATCCACAAAGATCCATTGTAAAACGCCAATGCTGTCTAAAAATATAAACAAAGTGCAAGATTACAAGATAAGAGTCAAACAGAACAAAAATTAAAAAACTGTTATGGATAAATATATACTAAGCACTGAAGACTATAAAACAATGCAAAATAATAGCAGGTTATTGATTAATCTTTAATAGCCCCCATATAAAATTATAACTAAGTAGCGACGGGAGGGCATTTCTTAGCAAAACATTCGTCTAAATGAGGTAGGTAGGTACCTACTATGTACCTACTGATAGATGAAACCAATAAGTAATATGAACAAATACCTGATAAGGCGCATAGGATATTGGTATCGAATTTCCTCCAACAATCCGCAAAGGACAATGATCTATAACAAGAGTCGTAGTTCGTTGGTTTTCTTTTATAATATCCTGCAAAAATAAGGAATAGCATTGAATAGTATACCTACGCATAAAATAAGTCTACATCTATCCATACTTACAGTAAATTTGAAATTATCCGAAGAATTTAATAAAAAAATCATTATAAATAAACACTGTAATCCGTAACAATAATTCGACATCATAAAATAAATAAGTAGAGGTACTTAATGAAAATTTTAATTAAACTGAATTAACATTATTGTGACCGTGGGTAAAAGTAACAGTACAGATACAAATCAATTAATACCATGGTATTACAAAACTATTAATATCAAATAATAATATTCATTGTAAATAATTTCCAATTATTCACGGAATAAACAATTAATATCTTCGAGAGCAATTCAACGTCATTGCTTTGAGACCACAGATCACTATAATTAGTACTATTTGAGACACAGACAATGACGTTGAATGGTATCCATACTCTGAGGACACAGATCACTATATTAGTACTAGATAAAACAAGATAAAAGCACGACATGATTAATGTTTGTCACGACCACTGTCACGACCGGTCTTACACAATATGACATCTCGTAAAACCACAGAGGTTTTAATATTTGAATGTAAACTCTAATTACATTGTAATTTTAATGCTCAAAAATTTTTTTTTAAATTAGATTGTATAAGCACCAGAACCCCGCGCCCTGAACGTATTACCTAAGTACGGTCTATTTTCTATGGTAGTGTGTAGCGGGCGCGGGCATGAGTATAAGGTACCTCATTGACAAAAGCACACAGATTTTCTTTTGTATATGTATACGCACAAAATACGTAGTCTTTTGATAACTTGCTTCATGATGACACTGGGATATACTCAATAAACAGTTATTGGCCTTCCATAAAAGATGATTCATGCAGCGTTAACGCAGGCGCTTACTTCAGCCATGCCTCACGGCATTAGTATTGGCTGAAGAGTCACGTACCCTGCATCACCTGAGTGTAATTTAGGTAGTGCATGCATACCCAGAACCTACACGGGAGGGTTCCGAACTAACCAAGTAACTTGGGTTTTCGCCCATACCCTCCAAGATGTTATTATAACTATTCAGGTAAACCTAAACCTTACCTACAGAAGTCGGCTCGCTATGAACTTTATAATATTACGGCGTCTTCTTGCAGGGCCTGCGCACAGGGGAGCCGGAGCTCGCCGGTTTGTCGAGTCCATTCAACCTGTGTGAAATGGGCTAAGCGAGAGCTCGAAGTATTAACCTTCCAGTTGAAGCTGGTCCTCTCGGGACATGGATGTTTTAGAGGCAACCTCCTTGTGTTACCAGTGCGGCTGTGCTACCGTGAACCGCGGCCGCGGCGTGCTTCTCCCGCGCTTCTGCAGTCTGTCGGCGGGTGAGATCAATACTAATCGTTAGCAACCTCCGCGATTGCGATCATTGCCTGCCAAGTTTGCAGGCAAAACCGTAAAACAAATGGTCTTGTATTCAAAAATAAAATCTTCTAACCGCTTCCACGCGGGAGAAAATGCCTCTGTGAGCCGTGAGTTCCTATAGTCTCACTGTCCTGCAAATACAGCTAAGAAGTGCAGGTGATTTTGATTGGTAAGCACCCAGGGTTGGTGGTAAAACCCCAATAGAAGCATATTATACACTTGGAACAAGTGCTTAGGTACTTGTTCCATGTTTGCTAGTAAAATAAAATAAAAGAGTGCCAATACATAAAAAACATCTGTAACTCCACCAAAATACAATAATAAAAAATACAATTTTGCCAAACTGAACCACGACTTTGTTTATCCATGGATCTTTTGGAAAAAGGTATGTATTTTCCAGAGGTGTACCCAATCAGTCTGGTGTAGACGCCGGGCGCTGCTCCACATACTGAGCCGTATGACGTAAGGCCTGCGAGAATACCATGGCACACTATTGGACCTCCTGAATCACCCTGAAATCATAACACGTAAATATTCGATAATTCGACTAAATTGTAATGCACACACATACTAACCGACTGCCAACCTAGCCATGAAACGCCATGCCGTGCCAGAATGCTAGCAAAGTCAAGCCAGTCCAGCGCTGCGCAAGATCTCTTTGCGTAGCATAACGCTGAGCATATCCCGATTGCCGTAATATATATATATATATTTTATTTAAGATTGCCAAGTCTAGCAATTTCCCATCCCAGCCGATTAGTACCTACTGGGAATAGATAGCACATAACATAAATTCCAATTATTAGAGTTCATCAACATCATCTCAGCCGCTACATGTCCACTGTTGGACATAGTGTGGTGGATTTTCCAATACTAGCCACGCTTGGCAGGCGGATTGGCGAGCGCAGTTCGATGGTTTGACGCAAAAGTGACTGCTGCCCATCCTCTAGATCTGATAACCCTTAGCCGGCTCTTACAATAACCTCGAGTAGACACGATGAGGTACTATTCTATAGTCGGTACAGCCACGGCATTAGAGTTCACTAAAATAAATCTAATTCATCAACACAATTGATATTTACCATGCAGCTGTCTTTGCCAAGACGACCAGCACAGAAATTGGTTTCCATGAAATGTTTTGACCCGTAGATACTTTGACAATGATTAAAACTCAATAAGGGCACGCACACCATTTGCAATGTTCTAGTTTTTGTGCCCTAAAAAACGATTAAAGTTATTTATACACAATAATATTCTTAGAAATAAATTTTCATATTTTTCATTTTGGAGTCTTGATACAGTACATTGTTTCACATAAAAGCGAATTTACACGGTTTGGATTTAGTTGATCAACTTTTTAATTCTATTGTTCAACAAAATTAAAAAGTTCAAACGGTTAATATTTTAGAAGGAAGCGATTCAACGTCATTGACTTATACTCAAACAGAACGGGTTACCACAATTCATATAGGTTATGTGAACAACCCATTTTGCCAGTCTCAGGTCGCCAAGATTATTAAGTAACTAATACCAAAATAAGTAGTTACTAAATTTTAACTAATATAATATTGTGTCTCCAACTCAAAGAAAGTTTATTCAAATAAGTCTTAAAAAGACATTTTTAAACGTCAATAAATATTATCAACAATATCAAACTAGTAAAGAATCTACCATGCTTTCGGAAATATACCTCTACAAGAAGAACGCACAAGAAACTTGTAAGTAAGGTTTAATTTTTTCAACTGCTAGTTTACAATATTTGGTTTGGTTACATTTGGTTGCTTGAAGGGTGCCAGGCGGTGGCTATAAAAAAGTTTCCAGGCATCTTGGGCCTCTATGTATTGGTTAACTTTATAATAAGCCTACGTATATGTATATATACTACGAATAGATTGGACACTGTCATCCGCCCACTAATCGGGCCTTCCTCACCCCGCCAGCGTGCTTGAGCTCTCACGAGCCCCACTTCTATGGGAAATCTTATTATAGGAACGTACACAGTTCCCTAAAAAAGACTTTTTATTTTATTTTATTAGGTACAGCTAAATTATCTTTATTCCATGTACTAAAATTGTGTGAATCACTATATTATTTGAATTTAACTAAAGTTTTACGTGTCAATCTATGAATAGTCAATTTAAAGTGCGTATTTTTAACTTTTAAGTTATTATTTAACTGACACGCGTTGCCTATCTTACCGTCGTGTACATTTATAATATTAAGAGCCTGAGTATAAATTCCAAAAACATTTAAAAATCTTAATCTTAAATAAAATATACTTTACATCTGATGTAATATATCCATATCCAGTAACAGCACACTGCATATTGACTTCTAAATCGAAAGATAAATCTGGAGTATGCATTCTTATTGGTTTCACTGCTTCAGACTCAGTCAATTTATTTTCCAACTGTGAATTACAATACGAATAAGAATCATTGAACAGAGCATAGCACACTTTTACAATAGAATGAACAGATGAACAAATTTGTGTATTTGTTTATGTTACACAAATAACATGAACAAATTGTTCCTGTACCTTGACAGAGTACGTATTGGTTGACAATTTACAACTCTTAAACAAACTTACGTCAACCCAGGACCCGACGCTCGACATGCCTCGCCTCGTTAGTAGTGGTTAGTCCTCGCCGGGACGATGCGTTGCACCCCCAGCCTTTGTGTCCGTTGTGTTTTTTTTAAATGCGATTTCTAATGGTTGACCACGTGACTTTCACAGATCAATGAATCTCGCGCCTGGTGGACTGCCATTCACTAGTGACTACGTGGCGTGCATACTTGGACAACCAGTTGACAACGAGTGGACACCGAAAGACGGTGCTTGCGGGTCCCGGGTGGTTTATGTGAGCTGTATTCGTTAATCTACGTATCATAATGTATGTTCAGTCACCCTGTTATAGTATTATTAGTTTTCGAACTATGATTATCTATAGTTGATTGAATTACCTCAAGAACTGCTAAGTCGTTACTGTGTCTCTCTATAGAATATTTGTCATGTGTGTAGATTTTCCGTAATTTTATCCATGTCTCCCTCGATCTAATTCTAGTATAACTTCTTGATGTTCCAGCAATAACTCGAAAGCTGTCTATCTTTACATATCTGAGGAAGAAGTTTAAGCAAGTGTGACGTATCCTACATTATACGCTTACGTATAAAAAATTAAACATAGCATTAATATCAGCGAGAGAGCTTGAAGCGCTTCGCACTCTATCTACCCTGTACCACGAATACGCGCTATAAAATTGCTAGAAGGAGGAAGAAGATAATCCGCCAAAGGCGCTCCAGGGGTCATGGAAAGTGAATTGAACAAACGGGAATAACTTCTGGTGTTGAAGACAAAAATAATATAAAAAAAACTTACAGAAACTCGTCAAAGCAATGTGTTGCAGTGAGCACATGCCTAAACGTGACTAAACATCCTCCACAAAAGGTTTTCCAGAACCAACGTATTTTTACCACAATTGCTACCTAAAAGAAATATTATTATAACGATACTCAGCAATTATCTACAGAATTTTGTGTGAAAAATAGGTACGAGATATTGATCTTTTACTCCACTTGTACTGAGGACTCACGGAAATTTAGTTTTATGTGTATAACCATTGTTATTTATTCATGGCCTCAAAATCTATTTTTACTAAGTATTGATTGTGAATGTGCTGAGTACCCATGGATCCGTTTAAAAACTTGACTATACTTAAAAATATGAATATTATTATTAAGGGAAGAAATTTCACCCACAAGCGGGACTTAAACCCGCACCTTCTGCGCCGATCCGCTGGGTGGGCACTCGACCAATTGAGTTACTGTGGAGGTACAACCGTGGTGGTTTCAAGCGAATAGACAACTTAGTCTATAAATATATAAAATATCTTAGCTATAGGTACCTGTATGTACTAGATGAAGTCACAAATATACTGTTTTTATTCTAAGGGCAATCTCATATTAAATATGTAACAACCTGATATGGTGCATCAGCTATAGATACCGCATGCCCTCCTACTATTCTTAAAGCGCAATGATCGACCGCCCGACTCGCATATTGCTTGTTTTCTTCTATTATACTCTGATAAACATTAAGAACATTGTTTATACCCATTATGATTAATATAATCTGGACATCTTTAAGGCCAAAGTGAACAGGCACCTTCTAGGCAAATGTGTACCATCTTAGGCCTCATCTTCGCCTTTCATCAAGCGAGATTGAGGTCAAACGTAAGCCTATTTTATATTTCAAAAAAAAAATTATATGAGAGTATGCGTCGTATAAGTCGCAGAACTTCAGGAGAAGCTTCCTCCGGGGCACGATCTACAGTGGCTAATCTGGAAGTCATTAAACCGACTACGCACCCAGGTCGACCGCTTTAGACAAAACTTGTGCAATGGGGCTTAAGAAGCGCTGGGCTCGTTGCCAGACAATGGCCCATTTGCTCGAGTGTCCCCTGTACCCGAACACCTGCACTAGGGAGAACCTTTATAACGCCACAGAGAACGCAATAGACGTAGCCACTTTCTGGGCTAGCACAGTCTAATAGAATAAATTAACCATTGACACGATAAGAAGAAGAAGAATATGGGCGTTCTTTGGGGGAGGCCTATGTTGAGCAATAAACGTCTTCCGGCTGATAATGATGATGATAGCCATTACACTTATCGATACCTACAGATAGGATCGATACTTACGGTAAAATTGAGTTCATTGTTACTTCCAATATGTATTTTATTACATAATATTATAAGCGTTGAAATAATGTATAACATAATATAAAATAGATCATTTAAAAACAATAATAATTTAAATCTACCTATTTAACATTTTGATAACCTTGAACACAGATCACTATAATCACAGATCACTATAATTAGTACTACGACTATAATACACTATATTAGTACTACCTGTGGTACTACGACCAAGTTCACGTTAAGTTTTATCTGTAACCTGTGCAAAGAGTATATAAAGCCATGAACCTAGAAAAAAAGGCGGACGGCGTCTTGTAAAACAAAAACTGAAGCACCATAGAATAAGCCAGCTCGTTAATACAAACATAACAGCACGCACACATTCACATCCACGCACCTAGAAAAAATGGTGTGAGTCTATGCGTGCACACAAGCAGTTAGGAGTCAGCTTATGTGATTACCGCCCGTCTAGCATGGCACGGGGATAACTAGTTTTCCACGTTTTTCTCTCTTTCGCGCCCGAACAATTCATATCTACTGGCTCGTTCTAAGTCCCAGGGGCTTCGTTTTACCTGCTCACTGTGCAACCGGGGCTGATCGAGCTTTTATTAGTACAAAAATCCTTTCCGGTTACTCAAGATAGGTATATGGTATGGTGCTTCTTTATGGTGCTTTTTTTATAAGTTCATGCATTCACATTAAATAAATTCAGTCGCGCCTGACCATATCATGTTGTCAGTGCATGTATCCGCGTAATTAGTTTTGTGCTTCAAAAATGACCATGTTTGCTCGTGTATTTCTAAAGTATTTTAAATACTCCGGGAACAAAAACAAATCTCACGGGAGTACTTTTCACGTGTAACATTATAAAATTATGAAAATGAAAAAAAAAAGAAAAAAATTTATTATTGCAAAAATGTAACAACTATTCGAAATATTCCGCCATTCAAGCATTTCGTAACTTCGACCAAGGAGTTTTTATAATTTTTAGTTCTGTAACGGGGCTGTGTGGGGTGCCCCCCCACACAGCCCAGACTCAGTTGGCTCAGACGGTAGTGACTCTGCTTTCTTTGCTGCAGGCCCCGGGTTCGTTCCCCGGCCAGGTCAAACATTTGTGTGCATGAACATGTCTGTTTGATCTGTGTCTGGGTGTTATAAGCATATTATATAAGTATGTATATCAGTCATCTGGTTACCATAGTACAGGCTTCTAGCCTAGTTTGGGACCAGATGACCGTGGGTGGAAGTTATCCCATATTATTATTATTCCATAATTATTATTATCGGGCTGGCAAGTGGATGCTGATCTCAGATCGTGAGGGATACGTTCGTTCACGTGGGAATACGTATGGGTGGGTGTTATACTGTAGTTTTCCATCCCTTTTTTTTTTTTTTTGTTGCCCGGGGAAAAATGCATGACGCATACCACCCGCACCCGGGGGAGCGTAGGGTGGTTATGTGGGACTCCCCGCCGGCATAGCACCGTACGTCGGTACGTTGCTGTGCCGGCGGGTATACCCACTAAAAAACCCCGGTGTGTTCCTTCGCGACGCCATGTGTCGGGGCTGCGGGCACGCCGAAGCACTCATCCGCGGCCCCGACGGCGTTTGGTCCTCCATGGAGGACCCCGCCACGATGGGGTGAGGGTAATCCTTCACCCCAACCCTCCCAAGGGGCGCGCGGAAACACGCGCGCGCCTCCTCGCAGGCCCTTTAGGTGGGCAACGGATACCCCCGCATCCGTTGCCCGGGCCCCACATCTCTAAGGGCTAAGAAGGGAGTTCCGTGCCCTCTCGAACGCCTACCGAACGTGCGAGAGGACACGGAAGGCTCACTCCCGCCCACCACCGCGCACAAATAGCGCAGCAGGCTCTCTGGTTGCCCCGGTGCAGGGGTAGATCTGCACAGGGGAAAGCAGAGATCCCTCCTCACTCTAAAGGCTTGGAAAGGTGTTCCGTGCCCTCTCGAACGCCTATCGAACGTGCGAGAGGACACGGAAGAATCATTCCCGCCCACCATCACTGCAGGGCTCAAGTGAACCCTGCCTGCGCCATCCACTGTGCCCTATGCTGCCTTCATAGGGACACGCGGAGGCGCAACCCACACTGCGGCAAGCCGTTGGCTTTCCGCCCCGATTCGGTCGCAGAGGATAGGGAGAGCGGCGCATCGTAATACCGACACTCCCCTTCCCCTGCGACCCCACCGCCTTCGCCATCTACCGGTGGCGACCCCGTTTGGGCCGCGGAAGGCAGGAAGAGCAACGCACCGCAATACCGGCACTTCTCTCCCGCCGCGGCCCAACCATTCAGCCGCGATGCGCTACATTACGCATCGCGGCCCGCCTCAGTTGCGTTGCGTCCTGTGGGACGCACCGCAACCTACTCGGCCGCTCACACCTGCCTGGAAGAAGGTGAAGCGGCCGACCACCTCGGGCTCCTCTTCGCTTCACCGTGGGCCCCAACCACGGTTACTGACCCCCACCGCCGCGAGAAGGCGGGAACCCATCGGGGGGTAGTTTTCCATCCCTAGGTTGTCTGTAAGAAATTGCTGTACGCGATTAGACCGCCGGTTGTTTACTTTGTCTTTTGTAATTATTATTTTTTTGTATGGAATTAAGTATTACTATATTCTATTCTTATATCGGGATCAAAAGTACCCTACGTGTAATTTCAGGATCTAAGCTAGATAAGTACATACTAAATTTCAACCCTAGCTTCAGTAGTTTTGGCATGAAAGAGTAACAAACATCCATCCATCCTCACAAACTTTCGCATTTATAATATTAGTAGGTGTAGGATAAGAAGTAGGATGCACTATTGAAAATCTTAATATTAGATCTATCAAATTAAAAAATTGGGCCCTAAAACCAACTACTCCTTTCTGAGTTTTAGTTGAGCGATAGACAAAACGTAGGGTGTATTTAGTGATACCCTTTGAATGATCTGAGGTCTTATGAGAACATCATGTATGTGCGTAAAAATTTGCATAAATTCAAATTAAATAGTGACCTCCATAATTTTAATACTAGGAATAAAGACAAAATAGCTATACCTAGCTTAAGATTATCTAAAACAAATAAAAAATCATTCTTAGGAAATAGTGTACGTTTCTATAATAAAATCCCAAAAGAGATAACGGGGCTCTCAGAGGGTAAATTCAAAACCTATATAAAATCTACTTTACTAAAGAATGCTTATTATAATGTAAATCAGTACATAGAGGACAAAGATGCTTGGGAACTTCCGCATAGCCACCACGCGGCACCTTCTAAACAAACTAGTGTAACCAAACCAAATATTGTAAAACAATCAGTTGAAAAAATTAAGCCCTACAAGTTTCTTGTGCGTTCTTCTTGTAAAGGTATCTTTCCGAACGCACGGTAGACTCGTTACTGTTTATTTTTATTGACGTACAAAAGTGTCAGATTGTGACCTATTTGAATAAATCTTTTTGACTTTGACTTTGACTTTGAGGTGATCCCTATAGATAATACAATTTAAACACGAAAATTTTGAAAATAATAGATTGCTGACTTGTATTTTCTAAATGAATCTAAATGGACCAAACACAGCCATATAATACACTAAACCAAACACCCTATATAAGTAGGGACAAGGAATTTCAGTGGGCATGCCCACTTTTGGGTAGAAATTCCACAGACAACTCAACTTAGACTGAACCTATTTTTGGTAAAAATTACGTCTTTATCCGGGTTATTTTTAGTAATTTTGGTTGTAATAATAAATATACTAAGTCTATGGAACTAAATTTTATCAATTTCTGACAGTGACAATCAAAATGTTATCCGATGATTTTGATCTAGAGTCAGGTATTACTAGCTCAGTGGACATATAATCATGAGGAAAGTACCTAACTAAATATAACAATAGCATAATTTATATATAGACTAATTAGAAATTTATTTATTGTATTACCAGAAGATCTATTTTTATTATTTTGTGATTTTTGCCGAAAAAATACATAGTATCAATGTTAAATAGTTATTATCGTAGCAATTTAATTATTTTGATATACTTTTATTATTGTGTGCCTCAAGCTTTTGCTGAACAGAGAAATACAACCTTGGAAATAATTAATAGAATTATAAACGGCACACCAGCTAAACTAGGAGAGTTTCCTTACCAGGTATAATATTATTTATTTATTTGGGTATATTCTAAATGTGGTCGAACTGTCGAACACAGATAGATATGTGTTCGTGCTTTTCAGACCATTGATTTAAAAGGGGAGAAAGGGTACTTAAAAAAAGGGGAGAAAGGTTACGTTTTCCCATCGCTTACTCAACAACTGGCACGTGCAATTTGCTCAGTGTGAAGTTTACGCAGTAACATATAATCAACAACAAAGATTGAAAGACGTACCTAAGACCGAAGTGCGACCAAGACAATATTATTCGCTCGTACGACCTCACTTTACTGACGTACGTGGACCTAATATGGGACCTAATTTGAGCTTGCTTTCGAGAAGCCAGTAACCTTATCTCCCCTTTTATGTATATCAATGTTTTAAACTTTTATATACTTTTTGTAATATAAAACCTACTAATATTAAAAATGCGAAAGTTTTTGAGGATATATGGTTGGATTGTTACTGTTTCACGCCAAAACTACTGAACCGATTAAGATGAAATTCGGTATGTAGATAGTCATCCTGGAATACGACATAGGGTACTTTGTTTCCCGATATTCCCACGGGGAGAAGACATTCCGAACTTTCCGAATCGTTTCCGAACGCTGCCCAGCCTAGTTGGATTCGACGATTAACCTCTTTCTCGAAGTTGGACCTACCGAGTTGGACTGCTTGTCCTTTTTTTTTTTTTTTTTGGTGCCCGGGGAAAAATGCGTGACGCATACCACCCGCACCCGGGGGAGCTCAGGGTGGTTATGTGGGACTCCCCGCCGGCACAGCACCGTACGTCAGTACGTAGCTGTGCCGGCGGGTATACCCACTAAAAAACCCCGGGGTGTTCCTTCGCGCCGCCATGTGTCGGGGCTGCGGGCACGCCGAAGCACTCATCCGCGGCCCCGACGGCGTTTGGTCCTCCATGGAGGACCCCGCCACGGTGGGGTGAGGCTTTCACCCCAACCCTCCCAAGGGGCGCGCGGAAACACGCGCGCGCCTCCTCGCGGGCCCTTTTGGTGGGCAACGGATACCCCCGCATCCGTTGCCCGGGCCCCACATCTTGGGCTTGGAAGGGTGTTCCGTGCCCTCTCGAACGCCTACCGAACGTGCGAGAGAACACGGAAGATCCATTCCCGCCCACCACCACCGCAGGGCTCAAGTGAGCCCCGCCTGCGCCATCCACTGTGTCCTATGCTGACTTCATAGGGACACGCGGAGGCGCAACCCACACC
Source organism: Hemistola chrysoprasaria (assembly GCA_947063395.1). Classification (NCBI taxonomy): domain Eukaryota; kingdom Metazoa; phylum Arthropoda; class Insecta; order Lepidoptera; family Geometridae; genus Hemistola; species Hemistola chrysoprasaria. The sequence continues at coordinate 5,202,327 of OX346720.1, read as the reverse complement.
GCGGCAAGCCGTCGGCTTTCCGCCCCAATTCGGTCGCAGAGGATAGGGAGAGCGGCGCATCGTAATAACGACACTCCTCTTCCCCTGCGACCCCACCGCCTTCGCCATCTAACGGTGGCGACCCCGTTTGGGCCGCGGAAGGCAGGAAGAGCGGCGCACCGCAATACCGGCACTTCTCTCCTGCCGCGGCCACACCATTCGGCCGCGATGCGTCCCATACCGCATCGCGGTCCGCCTCAGTTGCGGTTCGTCCCACACCGAACCGCAACCTACTCGGCTACTCACACTCAGCCTGGAGTACTAAGTGGAGCAGCCGACCACCTCGGGCTCCTCTTCGCTTCACCGTGGGCCCCTACCACGGTTACTGACCCCCACCGCCGCGAGAAGGCGGGAACTCATCGGGGGGAGGCGGGAACCCATCGGCGGGTGGACTACTTGTCGTAGGTAGACGTACGAGTCAACAACTTCTAGAACCGAATTAGCAACCGATAATGGGGTCGGCACAACATGGGCATTAGACATCACCTTCGTCTAGTCCATGTTCATTTTAAGACCGACCCGTTGAGAAACTCGGTTGAGGTCTTCGAGCATTATGCCGAGATCTTCCATTGACTTAACCATGACTATAATGTCGTCGGCAAACCGAAGGTAAAGGATGTATTCGCCATTTATATTGATGCCGTATCCTCTCCACATAGGAGCTTGTAGGCGTCCTCCATTGTGGCAGTAAACAGTTTCGGAGATATGACGTACGAGTATCCCTTTCTTACACCTCTTTCCAACGGGATCGCCTTCGAACTCTGGTTCTGTACTCGAACCGACATAGAGGCGTTATTATACAAGCACTTAAACACTTCGATATACCTACCGATAGTCAATATGACATCGCTGGAGAGATTCGAGCACCGCCCATGTCTCGATCGAATCAAAGGCCTTTTCATAGTCCACAAATGCTAAACATAGTGGCAAATTATACTCTTCGGTCTTCTGTATAAATTGGCGTAGCATGTGGATGTGGTCTATGGCACTGTAGCCTTTATCGGAAACTGGCTTTCTCGGACGGCTGGAAATCATCGAACCTGTGTCAGAGACAATTTGTAATGACCCTCGAAAACAACTTATGTTTATAAGTGCTATGTTTATAGCTCAGAAGCGAGATGGATCTATAATTCTTCAACAAGGTGCTTTTTTGAAGAATAGCACCACCACACTTCTGTTCCATGCTTCTGGCGTTATAACGTTAAGTACCGGTGTTTTAGCCGCTTTTAGAAGCTCAGATGTATTTCCTGTCTGTGATTCCGTTATGTTATGTTATATTAGAAATGATTTGATATTTTTGAACCGGCTAAACTTCTTGATATCTGTCTGTCTTTTTAGCTATCGTTCAAAATGTTATCAATGCGCTCCGAAGAACTTTATAAATCATTTTGTGGCGGATCTCTTATAAGTTCTAATAAGGTGGTGTCTGCAGCTCATTGTTTCGAACATAGGAAAAGCAGATGCTTACACGATGGGTATTTAACTATTTTCATTACATACTATGTACTATTATTATTCTATCAACCAATATCATTACTATTGTATTTCTATTAACCTAGGTATACATACTTCCTTAATATTTCTACACTAGCAAATTGACCAACCAAAATTTAGTTCTGACTAGGTATGAGATCCCACCCATTCATACTTACTGGTTTTCACGATTCATATCCTGAAATAGTCAAACACGTGTTTATTTTATTATATGAAATATAACGTTAGTCACTCAAAGACTCAGCATTTCGATACATAAAGATTAGGTACTCACATGCACTGATAATATATAAACATGGCCAAATTTTTACATGGCTAAATAAAAATAAATAACCTGTCTATGTCAAACCTAAGCGGTTTAGGTACACTTCATGTTGAGATTTACATAGGTAGCCTATTTATTTATATTTAGCTATATGACAATTTAGTCATGTTTACTTATCAGTGCACGTGACTATGCCGCACATATGTATATTATTTTTAATAAATATACTATTATATTATACTAATACACTACTAGTTTAATATATTAAATTATTGTTTCACAGAAGCATAAATAAGCGTTCGCTGCAAAAAATGATTGCAGTTGCAGGAAACCTTTATAACATTGTAAAGTATACGGGTAGAACCACGGATAGTTCTACATATGGGCAGTTTAGGCGACTGAGCAAAATGTTTTATCCCACAAGCTATGACTTTCCCAAGAATGATATCATTGTCGGGGTGCGTAATTTCTTATAAATTTAATTATACTATCGTGATCATAATGCTGGCGTTTATTTGGCCCATGGTATAAGCCATTGCTATTCAACGTAGCAATGCTCAACCGTCTTGGATAAAGTGGTTTAGAGCACTTGGATTTTCTATAGGCTGACATGTCGGCCTGTAGATTTTCGAAGTGTTCTATGGCATAGTGCTCGCATAGTGTATTTAGTTAGGGTACCTATATAGCAAGTAGGTAGTTGATGGCTGTTTTGTTTAGTTTTTTCAATAAGGGCACTCTTTTATTATATCTCATGGTCAAGGCGCAAGTCAAGGTGACAAGTCGTTGTAATACTGTTAATGTGACAGGATACCAAATTTAGAAGCGATCGGGCCACTGTATGTTGCTCAAACGTGTCCTATTTTTTCTTCTAGTACACTACAAAACCGTTTATTATTAACTCGTTTGTAAGTCCTATACCATTTTCCACAAAATACAAGGACTACAAAGGCAAATGCATAACAGCAGGTTACGGAAGAATTGGGACTAAGGTAAGTATCAAGTAGAATGAAAGAAAAGAGGAAACTTTCTTGTTAGCAACAGCAGTAAATAATGATGCAGCAGTGTCGTAATGATTGCTGTCAAATGTAGGTTTTTCATACAAAAATTACGACGAAATTACGACGATTGACGTTTAACAGCAATCATTTCGTTATGTTTTACTGCTGTTGCTACGCGACTGCAAGTTCATAATACCCGCGTGGGTCTATACCCACACTTTAGCAGTGTGTTAGTGGTCGCATTTAATAGGGGGCGAGTCTATTGCCATATATTGGCCACAGTTGCAGACTTCAGGCAGTTATCGAGATAATTTCTTATGGAAAAATTCAATATTTACCCATCAATATTAACTCACTGCCTGAGCTGGAGATCGAACCCGGAATCTCAAGATCATCGAGTATCGATCTAAAATGTCAGAAATCGTAGTTCTGTCCCAACTTGGCTTTAGGGAATCTTTAAAATAAATTCATTTAATACCTGCCGATTTGTTAAAAATATTTACTCATGATATTACTACCTACAATCATTGATTTAAAGAAAAGGGGAGATAGGGTTCGTTCTCCAGCACGTGCAATTTGCTCAGTGTGAAGTTTGCGCAGTGCAATATAATCAACAACGAAGTGAAAGACGTCCCTAAAACTGAAGTGCGACCGAGACAACAATATTAGTCGCCCGTACGACCTAACTATACTGACGTCCGTGGACCTAATAGGACCAAATTTAAGCTTTCCTTTTTCGAGAAGCCAGTACTTCTTCTCCCCTTTTCTTTAAATCAATACCTACAACTGTATTTTTCCCGTTTATAATAGACACATACAGATGTATTACTATGGACACATCTCAGGCTTGCATCAGCTGATTCATGTAGCAAATGGCACAAAAGGAGCATGTCAGAAGCAATCTGTGTTTATAGTAAATTTGCAGATGTTGCCAAGGTTAGCCTATTTATTATATTCACTTTCTATGATAATTTAAATTATAAGGTAGGTAGTATATAGAATGTTTTTATTTGTCAATGCATATTCATCATTTCTCACACACCTTCATTTATCATCTTGCGCTACTCGTCCTATTTCTATGTATCACAATCTTCATCATTCGCTTATGCAGCCCCGAATCTAGGAGGGGGGCAAATCGGGGCATTGCACCCCCTGATGCTTGTATTTGACCCGACCTACGCACGACCCACGCCCCCCTTGTCAGTTTTTACCTTAAAACCCAATGCACGCATAACCTTAGGCGCGGATTGGTTGCGGGCCGGATAACGTAGCATTTATATTTCTGTGGGAACTACGTATAATATAAAGTATATCGTAGGCGGATCGTGTGCGAGATGGGCGCGTTTCCTTGTATTTGACATCCGACCCGTCACGCGCCCATCTATGTGTGTTTTGAACAATAAACTTCTTAGAGGCTAAACGATTCATGACTGCTTGACGCAAGGACAGAGTTAATGAAATTAAATGTTTTCCTATGTCAAATATGTATCTTTATCCATTTTTCAGGGTGATTCGGGAGGGCCATTAGTTTGCACTAACACAGGCGATCCTAAAGAAGATAAAAAGAAAGGAATCTTAGTGGGAGTGACGAGTGGCCAGAGTGACACAGGGGGATCGTTTTTTACAAGAGTCTCCTCGTTCTCTAAATTCATTGAGAAGGGAACGGGCAACTCGTTTAGGCCCAACTCCGTCATATGCTTGAGTTTAATATACGGCAGATATGTGCTACTTTTATTTTGTTTTGCTTTGCCTATCTTCCCGTGGGTGTCCCAAAAGGCTACTAAGGAACTTGTGGCTGCCACCTTGCCAACAACAGCATACCCAAGAAGTATTGAGAAAGGCAGGCGGCCGCTCGTAAAACATAAGCCAAAACCCCTACAGAAGAAAATGACATGCTGTGCCGACTCCACTTAGTGTGGGATACGGGCAGGAAAATGATGATTGCTATCCTTGAACGAATATCGTCCTAGTTGCTATCCCTGCATCAATGCATCAGTAGGACTATTATAATCTCGACGCGGCATTGAGGATCATTGCTCAGTACAGAAATTGGCCGCGAGCTACGACATACAACAACCTGTATTAGATTCATCATCATCATCATTTCAGCCACTGCTGGACATAGGCCTCCCTCATAAGTTGCAAGCGGTTTACATCCAGCGAGTTCTTGCAGTCTTTATTATATCGTCTGACCGCCTTGTGGGTGGACGTCCAACACTGCGATTCGAAAGCCTTACAGCCCCATATAGTTAGGTTCATCATAATCATTATCAGCCGAAAGACGTCCTCTGCTGAACATGCCTCCCCCATAGATTGCCATAAACTATTAATATGAGGGGATATTGCCGTAATCACCACGCTTGGCAGGCGGCTTTGGTGATTGCAGTAGTTGGAATACTTGGAAACGGAGAGCGCTGCTGCTGCCCACTCTCAGAATATGTCCCTCTGCCGGGTCTCACGGCACCCAAGGAATGAGAAAGGGGTGGCCCAATTATATATCCAGGAACCACACGGTGTCTATTAGGTTGTAGAAATAAAATTCAACTCAATACATATTTACAGCAATTTATTCAGCAATAACAAAGTAAAGATAAAATAATAATCACCGAGTACTCTGCATGTCGTATCAGAGATCCATTTATGGAACGGGCCTACTCTCATATGGAGAGACGGGAGGCCTATATTTATTAGAGATGTCACTCCTACCAGTAAGCCTTTATTGTCGATCTCTGCTGGATCACCTGTGCCGTGGCATATGATACCACCACCTTCAGTTTGCTACAATAAGTCATTACAAACATATATACCTTTTATATTTAAAATAATAGGTAAATAAAATATTACGCCATGGACTCCCCCTAGAGGGTCTAAGTTAGTCCAATAAAAACGCCTAATAATGCAATTAAATATGTTAAAAAAGGTCCAAACGGTCTCGTTTGGAGATGTCTATTGTACGAATAAATAATTTAAAAAAATGTACTGAGTATTCTAGTGTACTCAAACTCAAAAAGATTTATTCAATTAGGTCACAATCTAACACCTTTGCACGTCAATGAAGATAAAAAGTAATGAGTTTACTGTGCGTTCGAAAAGCCTCTACAAGAAAAACACACATGAAACTTGTAGGGCTTAATTTTTTCATCTAATAGTTTTACAATATTTGGTTTGGTTACATTCGTTTGTTCCAAAATGGTGTAAGTATTCATACTTTAAGGGGGTTATCTACCCACCAGCCTGAATAACCAGTAAAATTAATTTCAGATTCTAAAAATAAAATATTATGTTTGCCTGCTTACACCTTCCGATATACTCTACTGCTTAAAATTTACCTGTGCCTGATGCCAATTTTCAATCATGCACTTATACACAGTAGAACTTTTTACAAGACGTTTTAAAATCTGGATGCTTCTAAAGTACATTAAACTACTCACAGTAAATATTTCCCTGCTTCTTAGATATTTTGTACATAAAAACAATCTGCAACTCCTAAATAGGGTGTGTTCACATTGTCGCCTTATCATTATCTGCACTTCTTCGTTGTAGAGTGATTTTACTGTTGCCCAGCTCTTAAAACAACATTGGATAATATATGATTTGAAACTATCATGGTTGTTAGCATTACGGTCACTTTTTACGCGATATTTCACGTACAAAATGATCATGATTCCACGTTTTGAGTTATTAGGTTATGTAAAATAAAATGTTAAGGCATACGTATGTATGCATAGTGTAGGGTTCCATACCTAGATACCTGAACAAAACGCTTCCAATCCCGAAAAACAATCCGCCTACAGAACATACAGCGCCATATATTAGTTCCTTGCTCTAAGTATGGTAATATGCAGTAAAATGGCCATAATTTTTGATTGCTTTTACTTAAAAGTACGATTTTTTTAGAGACACAATGAACCGCACATCTGAGTAGTTGAAATAAATTTCAACTTGATACCTCCACGCGTTCCCTTTAAAAAGTGTCTTGACTGACGGACAGACAGACAGACAGACGGACAACAAAGTGATCCTTTATGGGTTCCTTTTTTCCTTTTGAGGTACGGAATCCTAAAAAATGTAAAAACGACGCATTCTGTGGGCAAGTCTATAATAAATACTTAGTAGGCAGGAGTGGTAAATGAAGGATGGTGGTGGTGAAGGATTCCAGTCTTCATCCAGTCTTACTCAGTAGATTTACGGAATAAAAAATTTTAGCTACACATTAACCATCATCCAATCAATTGCCTCACCTAACACTAAATGAAAATTAATTTACTTGTCCTAGCTAAAAGAATAACACCTGTTATTTGTTAGCTATTATCCACCTTTTGGTAGTGGTAGGCCTCTTTTAGGCACCTGATTTGCTCGTCTTGTCACTCATTATCATGAAAAAAAAACCTATTCTTATCCCACATCACAGGATCTTCTTAAGTGCAGTTCATCCCAGTCTTTTTAAGGCCCTTAAGTCAATAAAATTTGTAAGCTATCAGAAAATACTAACTTCTTTAGGTTTGACAGTGACAGTCATACAAACACCGTCGAAACTTTGGTCCAAAGTAGCGTAAGGTATTCTGTTCACATAGTTATTGAAATCCCACGGTTTGTTCATTTCCTGAAATTATATTTAGGAGATGCACGAGTACTTAGATGTAGGACATTTAGAGTGTACTTTCACATACAATCACGCCTTTTTTCCACAGTGTTAGTGTACAGAGGTGTTCTCTGGATTCAGTCCCATAGCAGGTACACCCACATTGCTTCAGTATGTTACTGGTCCCATGTAATAGAGGGTGAGCCTACGTACATAGTTTCAGACTACAGACAGTTATTCATATTATTTGTAATGGTAAAATTCAATTTATAACACTTTGCCTGACCTGGGGATTAAACCCTCTGATCGGCAGTCGAGCAAAAAAAAACTTACCAAAATAGCAAGATCGTAAACAGGGAACCTGTAGAAACTCTGGGAGTAAATTTTTACTATGATACGCCATTGCTGATTCATACTATTGGAAGGTTCTACAAAATAAGTGATCAGAATTGCTGCTACCACATCGATGTCTTCAAGTGGTACTCTCAATCTAAAAAGAAGAAAGCAATTATAATATGTATATCGGCACCACGACCGCAGTTTATACTTTCTAAAACACATAAGACTTTAATTACTTATGATATTTATCTTTTAGATAAGTCACGGATTCACTAAGGGACAAACAGATTAAAATATTGCAGAACATGTTGATTGACAACTACGTGAATGTTCCGAGAGTCAATGCCGTGGAATATTGCTGCGTGCGCTCGCTCTCGACAAGCGACATGGGCAAAGAGCAAGCGACATGTACCGCGTCACGAAAAAGTTGCGGAACTTGTTGCGGGACGCTTTGCAACGTTGCCGTTGCCGCGACACGTAAGATTAAGTGTTGCGCGTCATGTTGCGGGATACAATTAATGTCCCTTAGGCTGGGTTTTTTGATCACTGGTTCAGTCGAACAATGGTTAATTTTTTTGACTAATAGTTAAAATTCGACAAAATTCGTTTTTTCATACCTTTTTAACTATTGTATTCCACACGATTTAACAATTGGTTAGAAATTGTACTATAGTTAATTTGACAAATGGTTAACTTAGCCGTAACTAACGATCAAAAAAACGGCCCTTATTAGTGAATCTGTGGCTTAAACGTAGCAGTAGGTGCAAAGGCAGTAGATATATACATAGTATAAAACACAAAGTTACCGTTTTCTATTAGTGAGATAGCAGTTGGAAGACGAAAGTACTCTGTTTTCCGAGATAATGCTTCCAGCGCAAAACGCTCTGTAATCATCTAATTTTGGGTCATTCTTCTTGAACATGAGCACCTAGGGATTAAATTATTAATACTTATTCTAAGCCTTAAGAATTGGTAAGGGTTATGCACTGCTCGGAAAATATCTACTAAAAAGTCCCGCTATACCCAGCTTCCTAAAGTTTTATGGAAACCATGTACCTAAGATAAAGTTGAACAGAAAAGTGATATAATGGTTATTTGACAAATAATTATAAAAAATATTTCTAGTGAGATACCAAATGCTAAGAAATTAGGTAGGTATAACATAACATAACATAACATACATTCACGCCTTTTTCCCGAAGGGGTAGGCAGAGGTGTACCCAGGACTCAGTCCCATAGTAGATACACCCACATTTCGCCAGTATGTATTGGTGCCATGTAATAGGGGGCGAGCCTATTGCCATATACCGGGCACAGTTCCAGACTCCAGGCAGCTATTGAGATAATTCCTAATGGAAAAATCCAATATTTAACACTATTCCTGACCTGGGGATCGAACCCGGGACGTCTTGATTGGCAGTCGAGCATGCGCCCACTACGCCACCGAGGCAGTCGTCAATTAGGTAGGTATGGTTATTTTAATTCATGGTATGAATTAAAGGGGTTAAGATTAACTTTGGAAATGCTGTTGATGCTGCTATTATCAGATACTTCGTTTATAAATGATTAGTTGTGCCCCGTGGGGCATAATTAATCAATATCTGGATGACCGAGCTTTGCTCGGTATTTTTTTTTTTTTTAATAAAATGACATTATCTAAAAATGATTCCTAGCTAGATCTATTTATCGCCCCCGAAACCCCCTATATACTAAATTTTATGAAAATCGTTGGAGCCGATTCCGAGATTCCAATTATATATATATAATATATGTACATATATAAACAAGAATTGCTCATATAGAGATATAAGATAAAACACGAATAAAATGACATTTTCTAACTCGACAGAAAAGAGTAGAAAATAATGGGGGCGCCACTGTCTTTTACAACGGTACAAACAATTCAATCAACACATACACTTTAAATTAGTTCCGTTTCTACTCTTTTCTGTCGAGCTATACTTAACAACGCCATCTGCTGTTGCTCACAAAAAATAGTATTATTATTTGCCAATAGATGTCAGGAAGAGTCATATTTTTCAGTTGAGACTACTCAAACGCCTCCTTTTTATTTTTCTTCCAAGTAGAAAATATTGGGGGCGCCACTGTCTTTTACAACGGTACAAACAATTCAATCAACACATACACTTTAAATTAGTTCCGTTTCTACTCATTTCTGTCCTGCTGTTGCTCACAAAAATTATCGATAAAACACGAATAAAATGACATTTTCTAAAAATGATTCCTAGCTAGATCGATTTATCGCCCCCGAAACCCCCTATATACTAAATTTTATGAAAATCGTTGGAGCTGATTCCGAGATTCCAATTATATATATATAAAAATATATATACAAGAATTGCTCATTTAAAGATATAAGATAAGATTTATACTAAGTAATAATTTATCCACCCGCGTAGCCTTCGTTCTCGTGAGAATATCGGGATAAAAAGTTATTCCAGGGTCTAAACTACCTACATACCAAATTTCAGATCAATCCGTTAGTAGTTTTGGCGTTAAAGAGTAACAAACATCCATCTACCCATCCTCACAAACTTCCACATTTATAATATAAGTAAGATGCATATTATAATAGATAGCTAGATAATCAAAAGTTAATAGATAGATAAAAAGATAGCTATAACTAAATCTTAGTATGTACCATTTAGTTATCATTATTATTAAACTCAAAATAGACAGCAAAACGGGGCTTAAACTTTTCGTAACCACGGCTCATGCGACTAAGCCGAAACATCAAGGTAATAATCAAATGGGTTAGTTCCACTATGCAGTATAGTCATGCTCGCTACGCTCTGCTCAAAAATACCTACCAAACATATTCGAATAGAAACAGACTTTTATTATGCTTCTGAGAGTTCATTAAAACTTGAAGAATGAGTTTTTAAAATTCTATAGTTAAACTTTTCTATCCACATGTACTTTGTATTGTTTTTGGGACCTTTTGGTAGGTATTTTTTGAGTAGCATAGCAGAACTATAGCATGGCGTTCCTTATCCCGTTTGAGTCCCGGATTGCTGTAAATTCCAATCACAAAGTATATGAATAAGGCGATTAAAGATATGGTAGGTAGGTAAACTATTAATAGGAGACCACATTACATGATAAGGTACATCACCAAGAGCTGTTTCTTTGTCGTGAGATGGTATTCTTGAAGAATTATTTGTAGTCTGAAAATAAAGATATCAAAATACTTATTGTACTAATAGGCGTGGGTAGCTCAGCTCTGAACCGGCTCAAATATACAGATCATACATCTCTCACCGAGTCACAGCTCAACTATATACTAGACAGCTCATTGGTGGCTTGCGGCTCATTCACTCATCATTGTCATTGCAAGGAAAATAACCTTGTCACACATCTCGAGAGTCATAGAGATAGAGAGAGATTTACGAAACAAAATGAAGTCGCATGATTCACTTTTTAACCCGTAATATTAGTTAATCAAATTAAGCTGATTATTAAGATCTGATCACTGCAGTTCTGGTTTACTCAGTATTCGCTCGATGGCTCTAGAATCGGCTTGCATATTTCATCTAAACCTATATATTATGTTCAATACATGCATTTAGATTACCCATGGCTCCCTAGTAAATTGACACATAGCTATATATGTACGGATTTGTAGATAAAGGATAAATGATGTGGCGGCGGATGAAGCGAAGACGCGGATTGCTGCAAGCGGCGCAAGTATGCACATATCAGTGAGGGATGCATTTTAATAGTTGCATTTTTACGCATGAGCCCATTGGACCTCGGGATACGCAGACTTAAACTTTATTCCGGGCCTAGTAGTAGTAGGCTATATATAGAATTATCAAATGGCTAGTGCATCGGAAATCCATTCTTATAAAGAAAAGGGGAGATGAGGCTTGTCGAAAATGGAAAGCTCAAATTGGGTCCCATTAGGTCCACGTACATCATTAAATTTAGGTCGTACGAGCGACTAATAATATTGTCTCAGTCGCACTTCGGTCTTTCTATCTAATGTTTAAAATGTTGTTCATTATATTATGTCACTGTGCAAATTTCACACTGAGCAAATTGCACGTGCCAGTTGTTGAATAAGCGCTGGGAGAACGTACCCTTTCTCCCCTTTTCTTATAATCAATGACTAGGTACTACTATTAAAAATACAGCGAGGAAATGTAGCCGGCTTTTTGGGCACCTTCTTAGTGATAAGTGGGCGGTATACACTATAAAAATATAAACTTACCACATTTTGTGACATAACTGATGTATTTATAAAAACTGTACAGTATAATACAAATATACTAAATCTATTAACATGAATCACTTTTGACATATAAAAACACGTTGTAAAGAAAGTATTAAGCTATTTTCTCGCTTAATGAAAATCTACTTTTTTATAGCGACTTCTTAATCAAATTATTGTAATTCACATTAACATAAATATGAAGATAGAATTTATTATATTTTCCAAAAGATTCTCTTATTACTAACTCCTAACCATTCCGTCATTTTAAACTTCTGTTCATAGATAATACAAAAATTATACAAGAGCATAGAGCAAAGAAGCATCATTATTTATTCTAAGAATATTAGTATATTATAGCTGAAGACGATGGTTCCCCGGAATAAGGCGTGCCTCTGCAGATGACCGGTCTGCCACACACGCGGAACGCTAGCCGTTATTGCATTCGCACGCTATAGGCTACCACTACGATGCCAGTACTATTATTTCTTCTGTGCTGCTACGAGTACCTAACCTTAATAACCTTCGAAATACGATTTACTCTTCAGAATTCTTATAATAAACCTCAGCAATATCGATATTTTCCTTGGTCTGATCTTTATCTCCCCAGCCCCAAATACTCGAACCATCTCCAAGCTTCCTAGCTCTGCTCCTCACAATATCTGCGTTAGCAGTTTTCAAGTCGTAAGCCCATCCAATCCAGGCAAAGAAGTCTATGAACTTCGTGGACAGATTTAACCAGTTGTTTCCTAGTTCTGCCGCACGATAATCCCACGGGAAGCTGTGGTGGTAGTTGTGGAAACCTTCACCTAAGCTCACCACAGAGACACCGAGCGTTTGGACTGGTTTTATAGTCCTATCATACGGCTTGTAACCGTACATGTGAGCGGCGCTGTTCACTAAGAATGCTGCGTTCAGATTAGCTAAGTATCTCAACATTGTGATGTGCCAGGCAATGTTCAAACTCTCTCCCCAGAAGTACATAGGTATGACCGTTGGAAGAACGTAACCAATCATTCCAATCATTACAAATGCATATCTGAAATAAATTTTAATAATAAGAGGTAACGAATGTAACATACATAATCCTAGAAAGGTATTGATTAAGGTGATTGGTATCAATGGTGTGATAGTCTTTTCAGAAAGTGACTTATGTCCTCTTTCACCATCCTCGAGTAAAGTGCCGAGTAAGCTACTCGTCTATTAAAGCGGCGAGTAAGGCGCAGTGCTAATTTCATAATATCAGAGTTATGCTAATCGGCACATAAACTGGCCTTTTTTTTGTGAAAGTGTCAAAAGTTACGTGGGACTTCTTCATGCCGAGTTAATCAACACTGTACACGAGGATAGTGAAAGAGGCCCTTAGTATTATTATGTAACTATATAATGTTGTAAGTGATACTAAGGTATACTGTTGAGGAGAATATAAAGATAACAATAGTTCACCGTTAATTTTCGAACTCTATTTTTGCAACCTCTAAGCTTATGCTTCCAAAGTACCTACGTACTAATTACCTTCGATAAATACTTAAGATCTTATCAACGGTTCTCATGTTAAACTTATGAACAATAATAATAAAGTATCAACATATTAGCATCATGCGTAGCAAATGCTTAATCAAAACAAAAAAAAAAAGGTATGTAGACATGAATATGAAAGATAGAAAACAATATTTTTTGACTCTACTATTAAGGACTCTGTTCGCACATTCGATAATATTATTTTTTATTCATGTCTGCTACTTACTTTTTCTGAAACTTGAGCACTGGGTTGGCGTATATATCAGACATATCTATGTTCTTTCCCTTAATCCGTATCTCCGGATGTTTCCTCACCACTAGCCATCCGATATGTGAGAAAATAAATCCTCTAGATGAGTTATGGGGATCTGCATCGGTATCTGAATATTTATGATGAAGGCGATGGTTTCTAACCCACTCTGTGACTGTAAACTGATAACACAGAGAATGGAACACGACTAGAATGATTTCTAGAGGTAACTTGGCTTTATATGCACGATGGCTCCAGAGGCGGTGAGCTCCCGCTGTCATACCTAGCATAGACGCTACGTAGAGGATAAACGCTGTAAGAGAAAGAAGATTTTTTTTTTTATAAAATGACCATTTTAAAAGTGTGTGCCGAGCCAAGTCCGGCAAAAGCGTCGAGATTGATCTCGACAACACTGGTGCAACTATCTCACTGCAGACTGCGTCATTATAATAGGAACTGAGAGACGAGTCATTGGCACAAAACAAATTATAATGAAAAATGGAAGGGGAGGCCTTTGTCTAGCATTGAGATTGTAGATTCGTTTTTTCGTTCTGTTTATTATAATATATCTTTATCGTCTTAGCCATAGGAAGTCCATAGTTTGACAGTGGCCTTCCCCATAAAGGTGGATGGGTTTGCCAATAATCGCTACGCTTTCCAGGTCGGTGGGTGAACACACTGGTAGTTTTTACGCAGATGATTATGCTGCCCGTCTTCTGGATCTCATAACAACCCTTAGGCGGCTCTTACACCAATCACGAGTAGAAAGGATGGGATACTATTCTATAGCCGGCATCCCAAGGTACTTCTTTCTTTCTGTTATTCCTGATCAATATACTGCTACACTTTATTATTCACGGACCGACAAGCGCAGCGTATAAAGGACGTCCACCCACAAGGTGGACAGACAATCTGATTAGGGCGTGGATGCGAGCCACTTACAACTGTACTTGTTGGAAATGTGGGTGTATCTACTATGGGACTGAGGCCTGGGTACACCTCTGCCTACCCCTTCGGGAAAAAGGCGTGAATGTGTGTTATGTTATGTTTGTTGGAAATCTATGGGGAGGCTTATATTCAGCAGCGAACGTCCTATGACTGAGATTATGATGATGACGATGACTGCTTCACTATCCTGCCACATGTCTCGTTCCCGTACCACCTAGGGCTTACCCAAATCGTTGGTGGACATTTATTTTCAGTTATCTTTTGTTCTGTAGTGACCTGTACCTACCCCGGTAGCACAGTGAGAGTGAGCAGGGAAAACGAAGTCCCAAGAGTTAACACGATACAGCTGATATGAATTTTTCGAGCGCGAAAGAGAGATAAAACGGGGAAAACTAGTTATCTAGGCTAGGCGGGCTGGCTTGAACGAATTAATCACTGGACGCGCCTTCATTCCGTTCTCGCCTAATACCCCGCAGGTTCATACCATGAAACATCGGACATCGTTGTAGTTTTACTGTCACAGTCGTTCGTACACCATCGGGAAGAAAACATATATTAAAAAAATGACGAAATGTGCAGTTAAATGGTGTAAAAGTTATAGTGGTCGAGCAACTAATGTTTCTTTTCACTAGTAAGTTTAATTTTTCTGTGTTAAACAGCTATTTAACCCAAAAATTAATATTAATTGAAGAAATACATCCAACATAATCCGACTATATTTAATAAACGGTCATGAAGTATTATATACCACGAACAAAAAACACCTATCTAAATTACCTGGATTATTTACGTCAAAGTCAAATTTACTAGGGCTTGACTATGTTTTTAGGTAGGTATAATAATATCGATAAAAATAAATGACACATTTCAATTCAGTATCACTTTGCATCAATAGCTTTATAGGTAAACCAATAGTTTTGTATATACTTTAGATAATAAAAAAAAGAAATATTAATATGTTACCAATTTTATAAAAACAATCCTTTTTGCTTTTGCTTGAAAGCAAGTATCAAAACTACATAAACTATTTTTCCGAGTGTAAAAATAATGAGTTTCAAATCTTATTTCTTTAAACTATTATTGGTCGATCTGTAAGTATGCATATTTTGTATCATATTCATTCCATTTATCTTAATAGTGCGAGTGATATAGGGTACACAATTTTCAAATTACGTCCTTGAAAAAAGAAATAGAGGGAAAATTAAAAAGTTATGTTTATTAAATAGGACATAATTATTATCGATGGCTAGAGTTTATTTTGCTGATTCAAAAATATATCACACTGCTATGAAATATTTAGTAGTTTACTAGGTAGAACTGGTATTTTTTGAAATTTTAATTACACCCTCATGCCTACTTACGAGTACGAGTAGGGCCAAGGAACGGCGCGCGAGCCGCGGCGAGACAAAGTTTGTTTATAAAACCTATGTTTACTTTGTAATCTTGGTTTATCTTATGGGTAAAACGTACATAATGTTTAATGCTAAGTAGCGCTTGTGTTAATATAACTAAAAAGTGTGGAATAAATTAAATTATTAAAAAAAAATTTAATCTGCTGCTTCATAAAAATATTAACTAAGAGGCAAAATCAAGCCTTCTGAATGGCGGGGATAAGCTTATCAGCAACTTAATAGTAGCACTAAATAGTAATTGTATCCGCGTCTGACAAGCTATCATCTGGTTTCATCAACAGCTCGGCCATTAAAAAAACCGTATTTTCAAAATCATATTTGAATATTTGTCAGACTATCATAAACTCGTTGTTCTTTCATTCGTCCTCGATAGCAATTTATCGACTATGTCAAGCACTAGTGTAGATGACATAATTTTACGGGTACTTCTCGCTGTCTACACCTTTTTGGTCATCACTAGGACTTTTTTCTAGGTCACCAATGGAGGCAAGTAGGACAAAATAAAAAAATATTTTCAGTATACTTTTCTCAAATCACATAATATTATAGGTCTAAAATCATAATATTATTATAACGTCAATAATGCATCATTATAATATTTCGTCAAGTATATACATGTTACGGTAAATGTGTTTTATTGAAAATTATTAATAATTATCTCACGATTTGATAAATGTATACATATCATGTAACATAAATGTATGTATACAATGAAATGTGTCACTTTTAACGGTTATTATTAATGTTTATTGATTTATCAATAATTATTAAAAGAAATAAATTAAAGGAAAAGAAAGTCGAATAGAGTGACAAAACCGACACAGAGAACCCCGACTGCACGTGGTCTTGTGATTCACAATTATTAATAATGAGATTAATTTCTTACTTTTATCACGACTCTCGCTAAATGAGTGGATGCGCCAGCAGGCCGGCTAGTATTATTTTCTATGGCTAGCGTAAATTGCTTACAATTATTGTAACGGTAGCTGGAATGTCAACATTTATATAAGGTGAGGGTTGAATTGAGGATGTAAGAATCTGGGGATGCAAGGAGATGGGGATCAGATGGGAAGTACCCAATTTTTCACTCTGTCATTTTATAGCAATTGTCAGTTGTTTTGCTCTTAGACAGTGACAGTGCTACATGCGAGAATAGTGCAACAATATATTACACAAAGGTAAATCTTTGTGTGCGCGCAGTCATGGATACGAATATTACGGTAGTGTGTGTATATCTTCGGAAAAGTTAGCAATGAGTGAAATCTTCCTCCCCCCGCAGAAATCGGTTGAACGTGATTTCATACTTCATCATGTACGTTTCGCGTCCAGTGCGGGCTGGTGATCGAAGTGCATGCGACTAATCTAGCAACGTGATGTTACTGGGTGGGTTAGTCTAATTTTTTTTTATAGCAAAACCTCGAATCATTTGTCATCGCACCTGATATTGCTACATAAACATTATCTTCTAAGAATGTGTCCAATAACACGTATTCCTACCGTCTCTGTTATTATTACATTCTTAATATGAGTAACATAAAATATTATTAAGTGTACTTTACCTAGCACAAGTGTAGCCCATTTAGGTGAAGTGAACGCCAAGTACAATCCGTAAAGTCCAGACAGGTGCCAGTAGAGATATGTTAAAATAGCGCTATAAACATATTCATATTTTCTGGGTTCAGGTTCTGGATTTATCATTTTTTTTTTTTCAGATTTTTCCTTGTTTCACAATAAACTTAAATGCTGACTGATTCAGTACTGAAAATATAAACATAACATAACATACATTCACGCCTTTTCCCGAAGGGGTAGGCAGAGGCTGGTGTACCCAGGACTCAGTCCCATAGTAGATACACCCACATTTCGCCAGAATGTTATTGGTCCCATGTAATAGGGTGCGAGCCTATTGCCATCTACCGGGCACAGTTCCAGACTCCAGGCAGTTATTGAGATAATTCCTAATGGAAAAATCCAATATTTAACACTTTTTTTATTTTTACTGAAAATATTATTATTTAGATGATAAATAGGAGAATAGTGTTTTATATAAACGTGCCGTAATATGATGTTTCTGCCCGTCATACTAACGAACTACGTAGCTAAATAAAGCATTGATACGAGTAGATAGCCAAAATCAAGAATCGACAAAATAAATACGTTTTATACAAAATGATTCAGCTTATCTGTAAATTATGGAAAGTATACGGGTATGTAAGTGGAATATTTTTTTGCGAATCTTGGTACTTTACACTCATGTGCTTATTTAGTACTAGCTGTGCCCCACGGTTTCACCCGCGTTGTTATCGTTCACGTGGGAATATCGAGAAAATAAGTACTGCATGTCTTATTCCAGAGTCTAAGCTACCTCCATACCAAATTTCAGCCTAATCGGTTCAGTAGTTTTGGCGTGCAAGATTAACAAACATCCATCCATTCATCCATCCTCACAAACTTTCGCATTTATGATATTAATTAGTATGATAGTAGGAAGTAGGATTAAGTGAGGGGTTTCGGTTCTTATACATAAGTGTATAAGAACGGTGTTTGCGTTTTTTAAAACCGCCGCCTGTTATACAGAACTTAAGACAAGAGATCTCATCAATTTATTTTCATATCTGTTAAGAGAGGTCTATTAGATGGCACTATATAATATATGGAATAAAATATATAGGTACTTACAATCAGAGATTTTTATTTCAAATTTAAAAAGGTTACACACAAAACGAATATTTATTTTTGATCCCAATGAATATAGAAGTATTTACTATCTGCATATTTTGTTTCGTATTCATTACTTATATACTGAGGATGGGAAATAAATGATGTACCTACAACTATAAATATGTATTTAGCTGTATTAAGTCGCGCAGTTTCTCTCGTGCCGCGGTGGTTATAATAATAATCATCCCCTCTATGGGGAGGCCAATTATCAGTTGTGGACTTCCTACTATTTCCTCGTTGCCTCGTTGGCGTAGAGGGCGCATGCTCTACTGCCAATCAAGAGGTCCCGGATTCGATCCCCAGGTCAGGCAGTGTTAAATATTGGATTTTTTCCATTAGGAATTATCTCAATAACTGCCTGGAGTCTGGAACTGTGCCCGGTAGATGGCAATAGGCTCGCCCCCTATTACATGGGACCAATAACATATTGGCAAAATGTGAAACACCTCTGCTTACCCCTTCGGGAAAAAGCGTGAATGTATGTATGTATTTCCAATATTGCCACATATATTGTTTAATATCAATGAACGCATTTTTTTACATTGGACATTCCGTCTGATATTATCAACCGTAACATATAGTTACTGTTTAATGATGGTGTGGCGAGACTTGCATTTATTACATGTATGTTTTTAAGATTACAAGAAAATATTTTGTAGCGATTGGACCTTAGTCATTAGCGCGTCATTGGCGCTTTGTTTTTACGAGCATTTATATCTTAGCTAACCAAGCATTGTGACTTATCAGATACAATTAAAGAGTCGCAATGAGTTTAATCGCGCGAGGGTTATACGAGATTATAACGAGACAATAATATGTTGGACATTTTAATACCAGTATATGTAGATTGGTATTCTAAATGTGCAGATCTATAACAATACATGTTGAATAAGTAATATCTTAATATTAAGTTTAAATAGGTAATTATTATTGAAAACAAAATACACTTGGAATGATTATTTTAAATGCGTATGTACTTATGTACATACGCATTAACATTTAAAAATGTTACGTCACGTTGAGACTTAATTCACACGGACTCTATAATTATGAATTGAACCTAACACCTACATGTAGGTACCCTGCATTGCCTAAAATAAACAAATTCTATTCTAATCTATCTATACTAATATTATAAAGAGAGAAACTTTGTTTTTTTGTTTTTTTGTTTTTTTGTTTTTTTGTTTGTAACGAATAGGCTCCGAAACTACTGGACCGATTTTAAAAATTCTTTCACTTATGGATAGCTTAATTCAGTGTGAGTGCCATAGGCTATATGAGATTTTGAAAAAAAATGGGGATCCGTAAGAAAACTGCAATATTGTGAACCAAGGTGTTACATAATATAATTACCATATTCATAAATTTGCGTGCGCTGTGAAATGCATTGATGGTAGAATAATATAATGTACTAGGGGTTTGTAGTACTTATCAATACCTACAAAACAGTATACATAGATTATATCCATCTTTTTTGGTTTAGTCACAATAATCGAAAAAGTGATTATTTTCATGCGGTGTGAAAACTATTGGTGGTAGAGTAAAGTAATGTACTAGGGGTTTGTAGTACTTATCAATACCTACAAAACAGTATACATAGATTATATCCATCTTTTTTGGTTTAGTCACAATAATCGAAAAACTGATTATTTTTCATGCGGTGTGAAAACTATTGGTGGTAGAGTAAAGTAATGTACTAGGGGTTTGTAGTACTTATCAATACCTACAAAACAGTATACATAGATTATATCCATCTTTTTTGGTTTAGTCACAATAATCGAAAAAGTGATTATTTTTCATGCGGTGTGAAAACTATTGGTGGTAGAGTAAAGTAATGTACTAGGGGTTTGTAGTACTTATCAATACCTACAAAACAGTATACATAGATTATATCCATCTTTTTTGGTTTAGTCACAATAATCGAAAAAGTGATTATTTTTCATGCGGTGTGAAAACTATTGGTGGTAGAGTAAAGTAATGTACTAGGGGTTTGTAGTACTTATCAATACCTACAAAACAGTATACATAGATTATATCCATCTTTTTTGGTTTAGTCACAATAATCGAAAAACTGATTATTTTTCATGCGGTGTGAAAACTATTGGTGGTAGAGTAAAGTAATGTACTAGGGGTTTGTAGTACTTATCAATACCTACAAAACAGTATACATAGATTATATCCATCTTTTTTGGTTTAGTCACAATAATCGAAAAAGTGATTATTTTTCATGCGGTGTGAAAACTATTGGTGGTAGAGTAAAGTAATGTACTAGGGATTTGTAGTACTTATCAATACCTACAAAACAGTATACATAGATTATATCCATCTTTTTTGGTTTAGTCACAATAATCGAAAAAATTATTATTTTTCATGCGGTGTGAAAACTATTGGTGGTAGAGTAAAGTAATGTACTTGGGGTTTGTAGTACTTATCAATACCTACAAAACAGTATACATAGATTCTATCCATCTTTTTTGGTTTAGTCACAATAATCGAAAAAGTGATTATTTTTCATGCGGTGTGAAAACTATTGGTGGTAGAGTAAAGTAATGTACTAGGGGTTTGTAGTACTTATCAATACCTACAAAACAGTATACATAGATTATATCCATCTATTTTGCTTTAGTCACAATAATTGAAGCAGTGATTATTTTTCATGCGGTGTGAAAACTATTGGTGGTAGAGTAAAATAATGTACTAGGGGTTTGTAGTACTTATCAATACCTACAAAACAGTATACATAGATTATATCCATCTATTTTGGTTTAGTCACAATAATTGAAGCAGTGATTATTTTTCATGCGGTGTGAAAACTATTGGTGGTAGAGTAAAATAATGTACTAGGGGTTTGTAGTACTTATTAATACCTACAAAACAGTATACATAGATTATATCCATCTTTTTTGGTTTAGTCACAATAATCGAAGCAGTGATTATTTTTCATGCGGTGTGAAAACTATCGGTGGTAGATTAAAGTAATTTACTAGGGGATTGTATTAATTATCAATACCTACAAAACAGTATACATAGATTATATCCATCTTTTCTGGTTTAGTCACAATAATCGAAGCAGTGATTATTTTTCATGTGGTGTGAAAAGTATTGGTGGTAGAATAAAGTAATGTACTAGGGGTTTGTAGTACTCATCAATATCTTCAAATTAGCCCACGATAAATTATAACATGTGTTAAGGTTTGGTCATTGTAACAGAAATAGTCATTAATTTGCGAGCGCTGCGTAAACCATTAGGGTTATATTTATTAAAATACAATGTATCACGAATTTACTCCTGATAAACGTCCACTATACCTACTTCTGCTACCCGTGCGAAGCCGGGGCGGGTCGCTAGTCTACTCTAAAAGCGAAATCAAAACGTATCTACATGCGGAATTAAAAAATGCTGGAATCTTTTAATAACACAAACACAAAAAAGATCCACTTATTTATGAGACAGGAAGGATGCTAGAGAAGTGTGATTGATTTTGTTATTAATTGTGGATGAGTGGTTGAGAAAGAACGTAGAGAGAAAGAACCTATCGCGGTGATGGCATTTATGCTGACCACTTTCAGGTATTGAGCCGAATAAGAGGTCTTTTTAAAGAGTGGTGGCATCGAGATCATGGACATTTTACTTAGCTTACTAAAGAGCTTAAATTTTGAGAATTTGTATTGACATAGTACTATTTTTTTTACCTAGGGCAGAGTGCCTTTATTGCGAAAAGACTAAACAATAGAGCTATATCTACTTACAATCCACAGGCTGACATAACCAGCGGCGATAGAATCATCCGAGTCGTCCAGGACGTTACGAGGGCGTCTACGGAGGGGAGAGTTGTTGAGTTCACGTTGAATAGCAATGCTTATTAAATACGTTGGGCCAGATAAACGCCAACATATTGGACACGCGTCGCCTCGACCAAGCGCCAGTTGTTTCTCAGTTCTGCCGCACGATAATCCCAAGGTAATGAGTGGTGAAAGTTGCGGTCTGCGTAGACTCCCGCCAGAATAGCTCTGCTAGTCGCCCCTAAACATCACTTCGCCACTCTCGCCCTCGCGTGCTAAAGCAATGCTCAGGACCTCCCTTGTGTTTTTAGCTCCCGCTCTTTATAAAAACACTCTAGGGTCACAGAAGAAAGACCAATACTACCAGTCGCTCCATTTTCGGTACTGGTGCCGGATACCAGATCCACCAACTCACACAATCATAACACCGACTTCGCAGGCGAGGTCGAAGATCTCTCAGATCCTTCAGATTCAGAGCTCTACAAGAGCCAAGAGAAGTCTTATAAAGAAAGTAGTCTTATAAATTGGGTTGTCTATGTCCGGTACCTGCTCTAACATCATCATCATCATCATCTCAGCCATAGTACGTCCACTGCTGAGCATAGGCCTCCCCCATAGATTTCTATCTTGTCCGGTTGTAAGCCTGCATCCAGCGTGATCCTGCTGTATTTATTAGAGCGTCTTTTCATTATCCACCTTAAGGGTGGAGGGTCCTATGCTACGCTTGTCGGTCCGTAGTTTCTATTCGAGAACTTTACAGCTCCATCGGCCATCAATTCTACGTGCTATGTGATCTGCCTATTGCCACTTCAACTTGCTAATCCTCTGGGCTATGTCGGTAACTTTCGTTCGTCTACGGATCTCCTCAATTGAGTATTTGAATTTTATTTTCTTTTGGCATAAATGGAAAGATCATATATAAGATTCGTGCCAAAACTATTTTTAGTTTTGTTTTATTCGCCATAATTACAAGTTTATATCAAATTAAAAAATCATTTTTAATCTCAGAGTAAGGATACCAAAGAGAACCAGTCGTGCAAAAATCTGTTCCAAGCCGCGAGTCTGGTACTAAATCAATATTTTACCAGACTATGTGGTCAGTTGCATGGCAACCGTAGGCCGACCGCGTGATGCCAGCGTTAGGTAAAAAGCTAACCGAATAACAACAGATACGTGCGTGAAAGCGATAGCTTTTCATAATTTAGGCATGTATTTACAATAATTTTAGGAATTTATGTATCCACATTGCGTTTCTATTTTATTTTAATTTTTTTAACTCAATAAAATGGACAACAGCGCTTTGTTCGAATGAAAAACTATGAAGTCGATTATATTTTAAATATTTTTGCATAATATTATCCGAACTTAAATATTATTTTTTTTACATAAATTGAGGTTTGGCATTAATTACCTAGTGAAATGAAAACATTTTAAACATTGAATTATATATTTGTTTATTTTATCTCAATTACATACTGTGCATTATGATGTTATACTTTTTGTTTTTAATGCATAGTCTTCGTTAATTTTACATTTATGATAACATTTTAATATTTTTGTGACTTTCGACTATTTATAAAGTAATCATATCACGTAACAATTTAGAATAATATCGTCAAAGGCCCTTTCTACGTGCTAGAATCAGGCCCACGAACCTGTACTCACTATTAAACCCAGATTCTATCATGTAACTTAATTATCTTCACAAACATAAATACATTTTAATTTAAAAAAATTTTGGCCCTTTTAAATTTTAATTCTTGTAATATATATTTATAAAAGTTAAAAAGTATGTGTGATTAATTTATAAAAAAAATGTATATATTTAAATCACTAAATATTTTAGTGCATATAAGTCTACTTCAATGCTCCTATGTTCGCCCGCGTCGCTTAGTGTCAAATTTAACATTGAACTTCATAGGGTGAAAAATCGCTCAATCCAAATTAGGCTTTAAAACAATCACGTAAATAGAGTTTAAATTCAAATAATAGAAATTCAGTAGATGTCAAAGCGCGTAATTGTCAGTGATGGACACCTTTTTGTGAAGCTTGTTCAGGGATTGTGTATCTGTAGAAGGAAGCGATTCAACGTCATTGTTTTTAATCCAGTATCGAAAACACGCCGATAGTACCCGAACGAGCTCGTGACCTGTAGTGACGTCAAAATGTTATAAAGTACCATACATAACTATAACATAATGACGTCACAATCATGGCGACCACTCGTAGCGCGTTCGTGAACAAGTGACTCCTATTGGAATGGTATCAATTTTTAATTGGTTGTAATTAATAAAAAAAAATATTTTTAGTGTTTTTTTGAATCGGATAATACATAATTTTCATTAAACTTACAAAATAACTTGATAAATACGACATTTATTTTTTTTTTTCAAATACTCAATTCTGATCCGATCTCGCAGAGAAATCCCGATCCACTACACTTTGAAACAAAACTACCAGCAAACACGACAGACCTGCGGCACAGAACAGATAATAATACTACCAGAGGCGTGGACGTGGGACAGAAGATTTTGATCAATTATATTTTTATCATTGCTACTCTTTTTAAACACCTTTTATGTATTAAAATTTAAGTATGTACGTAGTATTAATTGAAATACAATCTTGTGCGTAAATACATAAATAAATATGTATACCTAAGTTAGGTATTAATTTCATAAATTAAATACACGCTTATTAGGTGAACTAATGAATGACAAGTTTGGTACCAACTAGAATTTATAAATCATTATAATTAGTATTTTTTCAGTACTAAGTAATCAAAATATTACCTAGGATATTATAATAAATAATACTTAAGGCGGTCGCCCTTCCATACGAAATGAAATTTTCCAACTATGGAGAAAGAGAGAATAATTTTCCACTCAATTGTTTGTTTTTGATCTGATCTTTAATTGCGCCATAATATAGTTGGTTGAAGAAAACCGTATAGTTTTTTTTTCATATATAGAAATGTAAAAAATATTTTGAGGCAATTTTTTGGAATCTTGAAAAAAAATACCCATACGGTTTTTTTAAACCAAATATAACTTTGAGCCTACCACTACAAACAATTGAGTGGAAAATTATTCTCTCTTTCTCTATTTGGGAAATTTCATTTTATATGGAAGAGCAACAGCTTTAATCATTGATTTAAAGAAAAGGGGAGATGAGGTACTGACTTCTCGAAAATGAAAAGCTCAAATTAGGTCCCATTAGGTCAGTAAAGTGAATTATTGTCTCGGTTGCACTGCGGTCTCAGGTACGTCTTTCTATCTTTGTTGTTTCAAATTGCACATGCCAGTTGTTGAGAAAGCGCTGGGAGAACGTACCCTATCTCCCCTTTTCTTTAAATCAATGGCTTGAATACAAAAAGTTACTTTGGCTCTAAAACGTAGTCTTACTATATAATAGCTTATTAGTAAGCTCAAAGTAGCACAACGAGTTATGGAGAGAGCTATGTTGAGGATTTCTCTTTCCAGAAATGAGGAGTACCCTAAACGAACGAACGTTACCGACACAGCCCAGTGGATTAGCAAGTTGAAGTGAGAGTTAATCAAGAGGGCATAATATAGAACGAAGAACTGATGGCCGATGGCGCTGTAGGGTTCTCGAATAGATACCACGGATCGGCAAGCGCAGCGTAGGATGTCCATCAATACGTTGACAGACGATTAAATCTACATTTATATAGGTACATATTTATTTAAAAAAATTATCCCTGTTTTATTTGGTCACGCCATAACTGGAGAACGACTTTTCCGATTTTTTTTTTCTAATACAAGGTTTCTACTGGAAAGAAAAAAATAGTATATGATTAATGGGAAGAGTACATACACTTCCTAGATTCCGGCCCCCTTATTACGAACAGCAGTAGAAGTGTGGAAAGCGTTTAATTTCTTAATGTCTGCTGTCAAACGGCATACACAAAAAAGACGTGTGACAGCAAAATTTACCTACTGCTGTTGTTACGCGATTGCATGTTCGTAATATCACCCATCTCCTTACAATGCACATTCCTGTCATTACTAATATTTTATGATTTTGAGTATGTACCTATTCATTTTATTATTCTTTATAATAAGAGTGAAGCCCAATTACTCACACTGAGTCATCAGGCGTTTTCTTAAAAATAAAAGAGGAGTATTACTCGAAGGGAAAATAGATGGAACAGCAATATATGTCATAGTTTTGTTAATATTAATTATCTTTATTTTTATGTTTTGAATTACATGTAAATAAAATGACAATAATTTCAAATACAAAATCAGCTCTAAGTTCTTTATATCAATGCTCTAAAGCAATGACGTTAAATTATTTTACTCTCCAAAGTATTTTGCTTTACTCTCTAAAGTAAATATACTTTAGAGAGTAAAGCAATTTAGCGTCATTGCTTTAGAGCATTGATATAATGAAAAGGGGAGATGGGGTACGTTCTCCCAGCGCTTACTCAACAAATGGCACGCACAATTTGCACAGTGACATAATATAATGAACAACAAATATAGATAGACGTACCTTAGACCGAAGTGCGACCGAGAAAACAATATTATTCGCTCGTACGACCTTACTTTACTGACGCACTTGGACCTAATGGGAACGAATTTGAGCATTTTCGAGAAGGCAGTACCTCATCTCCCCTTTTCTTTATATTAATGATTTAGAGGGAAGCTTCTTTTTCTTTTTAACATCGCCATCTTTAAGTACGCTGGGTACGCTAGTCAACAATAATATTTATATTATCTACCTGTGTTTATTTTTTCATTATAGGTAGGTACATAATTAATATATGAATAGGACTGAGTTGGGCTGAGCTGGACAGACTGACAGTATAGTCTAGTGTCTTAACCTAAATGTTATTTAGCAACTCCTCAGTTTTATTATAATAAACTTTAGCAAAATCGTAATTTTCTTTAGTCTGATCTTTATCTCCCCAGCCCCAAATACTGGAACCGTCTCCAAGCTTCCTAGCTCTGCTCTTGATAATATCTTCGCTAGCTGTTTTCAAATCGTAAGCCCATCCAATCCAGGCGAAGAAGTCTATGAACTTGGTGGTCAGATTTAACCAGTTGTTTCCTAGTTCTGCCGTACGATAATCCCACGGGAAGCAGTGGTGATAGTTGTGGAAACCCTCACCAAAAGTGACCAGTGACACACCAAGTGCTTGAACTGGTCGTATGGTCTCATCATACGGCTTGTAACCGTACTTGTGAGCGGCGCTGTTTACTAAGAATGTTGCGTTGAGATTCATCACGTATCTCAACATGGTGATGTGCCAGGCATTGTTTAATGTCTCTCCCCAGACAAACATAGGGATAATCGTCGGTAGCACGAAACAAATCATTCCGATCACTGGAATTGCATATCTGGAAACAAATATAATTAATAAATAAAAACCTTCACTCTTTTTCCTGATCCATCATCAGACCCTATGTAACCATCTATCTGTAACATAATCATTAATAGGATTCCAATGCGTCTCATCACGATATATCTATTTACTGCTCACCTAGTAGTCTTCGTTGCCGTTATAATATTAGTAGAATTAGGAGGAAGTAGTGTGATGCTCTTTTTGTCTAGCTCGATATTATAGTTAATTTATTACACTAGTTTGAGCAAGGAATGCTCATTAAGAAATAAAAGAATACAACAGGATGAGCAAGGAATTAAGGAATAGAAATATAAGGTTAAATGAGGAAACCCTGAGAGGTATGACTTGATGACAGGATGAGTAGGTACGGAATATAACAAATTATGCATCTTTGAGAAATTGAGTACGTACTAGGTATACTTACTTTTTCTGAAACTGTAACACTGGATTGTTGAGTATATCAGACATGTCTAAAAGCTTCCCTTTTCTTCGTATCTCCGGATGTTTTCTCACCAGAAGCCACCCGACATGGGAGAAAAAGAATCCTCTAGTAGCATTATGTGGGTCAGCATCAGTATCCGAATATTTATGATGAAGACGATGATCTCTCACCCAGTCTATGATTGAGTTTTGGAAGGCAATAGAATTGAAGATCATGAGGATGATTTGAAGAGGCATCTTTGCTTTATATGCGCGATGGGCCCACAGGCGGTGGGTGCCTGCTGTGACACCTAATTCAGCTGCCACGTATAGAATGAATGCTGTAAGAGAGGAAAGTATGAATACAAATCGACAGCCTGGTTGGCACAGATGGTAGTAACTCTGGTTTCTGTGCCGCAGGCTCCGGGTTCGATCCCCGGCCAGGTCAAACATTTTGTTTGCATGAACATTATGTCTGTTTGATCTGTGTCTGGGTGTTATACGCTTATATAAGTATGTATCAGTATGTATCAGTAGCTTATATAAGTATGTATGTATCAGTCATCAGCCCGCCAGCATGGTACGGGTATAACTAGTTTTCCCCGTCTTTTCTCTCTTTTGCGCTGGAACAATTTATATCTCTGTCTCGTTCTAACCCCCTGGGACTTCGTTTTCCCTGCTCACTGTGCTACCGGGGCTGGTTACCATAGTACAGGCTTCTAGCCTAGTTTGGGACCAGATGAACGTGTGTGGATGTTGTCCCATAAAAATAAAAAAAAAGGTACATAAACGTTTTGCTCTGGTTTCTCTTTTTGTTACACACTTTTTTTTTAATATGGGTCAACTTCTACACACGTTCATCTGGTCCCAAACTAGGCTAGAAGCCTTGTACTATGGTAACCAGATGACTGATTTACATACTTATTTAAGCTTTATAACAACCAGACACAGATCAAACAGACACGTTCGTGCACACAATAAATGTTTGACCTATGGCCTGGATCGAATCCGGGACCTGCGGCACTTCTGTGCCGCAGGTCCCGGTGCAGAGATTAGCAGAGTTACTACCATCTGAGTCAACGAGGCTGTCAAAATTAATGTTTCATTGCATCATCATCACTTAATCTTGGATATATTAAATGCCCGGCTAATTGCGTAAATCAGCCGCGAATTTTTAGAAAACGCAATTTTACAATCAATCTGTAACAAAAAGCTCGCTGTTCAGTGAAATCGACGTACAGTGCATTATATCGACGGTAACTTGAGATTTCTTTATACGTACCCAGCAGAACTGTGGCCCCTTTGGCCGAAGTGAAGCACAAATACAAGCCGTAAATAGCTGCCAGATGCCAATAAGTAAATGTTATCATATTTCTAAAAACGTATTCATTTTTGTTTGGTTCCGGTTGTGATTTTAATGTCTCCATAATTTCTTATTATCATGCAATAAATAATCTTATTCTAAATTGACTTGAATCCTGAAAATATGAGCAGATATAAATATTTTTCTAATACAAATATAAGGTGCATAACACAAAAAAATAAAACAATAACCCACCTTATGCTACAAATTTTAATGTTTTTAACATTATATTCCAAGTTTCAAACGAAACCGAAAATAGGTGGAAAGCAAGCAAAGTTTGATCGAAAAATACTTACAAAATAAACAATACCTACCTTATAATACCTACGTATTGATGGAGTCAAGTGAATTCATTTGTATAAAATTTTCAATTTGCAATAAATTAATTAATTGCGGTAGGTATTATTTAACGCAAATTATTTTTAAGCCCCGACCGAAAAATTCTATTATAAGAGGGGCAGTTAATCGACATGTTAATAGGAATTAGTTAGGGCATTGATTTTTTTATGATATTCATTTAATTATTATTTTGAATTTACAGTTAATTTATTTTGTTTTGATAATTTTAATGTTAGGTACATTACAACCGGGCGTTCGGAAAGATACCTCAACAAGAAGAATGCACAAGAAACTTGTAGGGCTTAATTTTTTCAAACCTTCACCACATATACAACAAAGCTTTCAAGCATAATATATATCTTAACAAGTACCTACCTAAGTAGTAGTTACTAGATATCGTATAACAATGAAATTTACTGCACGAATAGGTAGAAGAAACAAACTGACTCCCTCAAAATCAAAATTGTTACTGCATCTGTTTCTTCCTTTCGGCTCAAATTATTTACTGAATGCTCATATTATCCGACAATTTAAATATAAAGGTGGATAACCACTTACAGCATTTACGTACTAGTCGCAGTCGCAGTCGGTCGCAGTCAGCGCCTATGGAATGATAACGCTCACCTCACAATAAATTACTACCGACTGACCTAATTATAATAAGCTAGTGGTGATCGCAGAGCGGGCAGCTTTTAACGGTGGTGATAGATTGAGCATTTCACATGATAACATCGAGCATACGCCGTTTTTTCAATTTTATCGAACTGAACATCGAGCACGACGACAAATGTTTTCACTTACCGTAAGCATTTCGGCGAGCCGAGCATTGAACATTCACAAGAACGTTACATTACATAATCAAGAGCATTTCCCTGTATTGTACCATTCGCACGAATGGTAAATTATATACCACCACCTTTAAGACAGCGGCTGAGCCTAGCTATTCAGCGTGGAAACGGTGCCTGCCTTTTGGGCACTCCATTCGAGAACTTTACAGCCCCATCAGCTATCAGTTTTACGTGCTATGTGCCCTGTCCATTGCCACTTCAACTTCCTAATCTTCTGGGCTATGACGGTAACTTTCGTTCGTCTACTTATCTCCTCATTTCTGATTCGATCTCGCAGAGAAATCCCGACCATAGCCGTCTTCACAGTAAAATACCACGTTTCAGAGCCATAAGTCATCACTATATATGATTTAAAACTATCATGGTTGTAAGCATTAGGATCACTTATTACGGGATATTTACCATAATTCGACGTTTTGCGAGTTTCCACATATTTAGACGCAGTTGTACGTATGCGCCATGGTCACGGAAGAACTGACAGGCATCGGCAGGTTGATTTTTATTGGCAGATAAATATCAGGAAACTCGTAGAACGTCGAATCATGGTAAATATGAGTGATCCTAACAAGTCATCACTACTTACCTCACCTAATAAATCTATTTCAAACTTGGGGTTATTTTGTACGAATTCATAACAAAAATTGTGTGAATCAGGATTTTTTATCGATTGTACAAATTAGGACTGCCCAGGATCCATAAAATTATTATTATTCTGCCTCGGTGGCGTATTGGGCGCAAGCTCGACCACCGATCAGGTCCCGGGTTCGATCCCCAGGTCAGACAAAGTGGTAAATATTGGATTTTGTTTCACAATATGCCACTTTTGAACGTCAATAAAGATGAACAGTAATGTGCCTACCGTGCGTTTGATTGTTCTCAAGATTGCATAAATACTTACTTAGATGTCAATAGACGCTCTTTGACGCCGACTTAACGTACGCTACGTGACGTACTTAGGTATATATGGAAATTTAAAAAAGGCTAATAAATAATCATTCGCTGTGACCCAGCTAAGCATTATAATAATATAATAATGTTAATACTATGTAAAGTTTTAATACCTATCTACTATACATAATGAATATTATGTATATTAATCTACCTAGCTTATACTCAAACTACGTGCATTTAGACTAGATACTTTTAGATTACCTACCTACTTATAACAGTAATAAACACCTAACAATAATTGTATGTTCTATATCTAAGTTTCTCATATTATAATAATTTCTAGATAATACAAGTAATGAGTATAAATACTGTATACTACATGGGGAAGACACTATCCCTTTGCGGCACGGTTTTGTAAACTACAGCAAAGGGGTAGGGCTGACACCATTATTGTAATTAATCACTTGAAAATAAATAATTTTTGTCGTCCGAAGGTGAAACGGTGATAAGGGAATCAAGTCCTGTAACTCCGCAGCGCACTTTCCAAAATGTATCCTGTAGAACACCGAAAGGCAGGCCACTCTACGTCGATGTTCTAGACTTTGGAGTCTAGCGTTGACCAACGTATCGTTACCAATGAGCTTTTTTGCTTTCCTTTCTAAAGAGTCCAAGGCTTCAAGATGGCAATAAATATGCTCGCTCCCTATTACATGGGACCAATAATATACTGGCGTAATGTGGGAGTACCTGCTATGGGACAGAGTATACACCTGACTGAGTACATACCTGGGTATACACCTCTTGGACCGATTTAAATGCGGTTTGTTATTTGAAAACTGACTTGATCGAGTGTTCTTAGCTGTTTTATCAAAATCGGTTCAGCTGTTTGGAGATCATCAGTTTTTTTCTAGCGGATGAAGAGATATGAGCAACTTCCAGTGGTCCGATCGATTTGAATTTCGGTATGCTATCCTAAGTAAATAAAAAATAAAAAATAAATAAAAAAAAAAGCCTTTTATTTCTTGCATTTACAAGGTACAGTTTTCTTATTTCTAGGATTAAGTGTTAGTAAGTATTTCTGAATCATTCTAGTTTAAATATTTATTATTCTTTTCGTTTTTCTTCTGCAAGAACCCCAGATCGGGTAAAGGCCTCCTCCAAGGATACCCATTTGTCTCTATCCTGTGCTGTAAGAATCCAGTTAGTGCCAAAAGTTCTCTTTATATCATCTTCCCATCGAGTTGTTGGTCGCCCTTTTCTTCTATTACCTAGTGGGCCTCTCCATATGGTAACTTTAGCTGTCCACCTCTGATCTGTAAGCCTTGCTATGTGTCCCGCCCATTTCCATTTCAGTTGTTGTGCAAATCTTAAGGCATCTGTGGCTTTCGTTATAGATCGTATTTTTGTGTGCCTTATCTTGTCGAGTTTCCTTATCTTTAGCATGCTTCTCTCTAGTCCTCGTTGGCATGTGACGATTGTTTGCTTTGCCTTAGAAGTGTATTTCCACGTCTGACATCCATTACTTCATCAATATTGCAACCACTTGGTAACCTTGACCTGATGCCGCAGTATAAGGTTCAGATCAAACTCAAAAAGATTTATTCAAGTAGGTCATAATCTGACACTTTTGCACGTCAATGGAGATAAACAGTACTGAGTCTACCGTGCGTTCAGAAAGATACCTCAATAAGAAGAACGCACAAGAAACTTGCAGGGCTTAATTTTTTCAACAGATTCACAATATTTGGTTTGGTTACATTCGTTTTCATTGATGTCGCCGCGTGGTGGCTATGCAGAAGTTTCCAGGCATCTTTGTTCTCTATGTACTGGTTGACTTTAAAATAAGCCTTTTCTTTAGTAAAGGGATTTTATTATAGAAACGTACACTATTTCCTTAAAATGTATAACTATTTTGTCTTTATTCCTAGTATTAAAATTATGGAGGTCACTATTTAATTTGAATTTATGTAAATTTTTACGCACATACATGATGTTCTCATTAATGTAGTCAAATATATCGTTTTTCGGCTTATTGTTATCGTCACAATGAATATGTTAAAGAGAGATGGTGACCGTGGACTGGTGGTGGAGCAGGAAAATGAGAAGGGAGTTTTTTATTTCTAAATTTACATTTGTACATCTTCCTACCCTAATCCCACTTTGTGTGACGTCAGTATATTTTATATTTCCTCTAACACGCTAGACGCAACACAAGAACATAATATTATATAAGAATAATATGTTTTCGCTAACAACATACACGAGTACACAGAACATTTTATATACCTACCTCCACGGTAGCTCAAATGGTAGAGTGCCCACCTCGCGGAATGGTGCGGAAGGTGCTTGGTTCAAATCCTAACCGGGTGATTTTTTTCTTCCCATATTCATATTGTACACTAGTGTAAGCCCAGCGGCTTTGCCCGCTCCAATTATGAAACATGAGAGTTTTATACCAAAACTTTGACGCCCTTTTTGGACCCCTAAGAATGTGAATTTTTTTTAATCCTTTCTCAGCAGACGTCCAGATAACGAAAAGAACATACATTCCAAGTTTCAAGTCTCTAGGATCAGTGGTTTGGGCTCTGCGTTGCCCAAACCACCACTACGAGTCATTTAGGATTTTATAAATTATAGTGACAGTCATCACCAAAACCAAACAAAAGTCATAACTTTGGTTTTATGACCGGCTGTCTGCCTGATTCCAACCCTTTTTGGAAATACTGTTGTTAGTACGTATATCCGCTACCTTTTGGGTAATCGAGGCGTCATGATGGCAAAGGCCTGTTGTGCTCCCAATGTGCAGCAACACCCCACTTACATCTAAGTGAGAAGTTGTATGCTGCTCTTTAGGTGAAGTTATCTTTTCGTCGCCTCTTACGACTACCACAAGAACAGATGGGGGATGCGAATTTTCGCCACACAACCACCACGGTTTACATATTATGTTTTGAAAAATAATCAACCGTGGATATAAATATAAATGTAGCTAAGCATTGTAAGCATAATATATTATCTCTAGCAGCTGGAAGAGCAGTCTTTATTGTACCATTTTGATTGCTAAATGCAGATATAATGAAGATTTACTTCAATTCGTCATCAACTGATAGCATCAAGAAGACCTAGGAAAAATAAACTATTTTGTAAACATTTACGTAATAATTGAGATATTTATAGGTGCGTTTTTACTACTTCCCTTCGAAAATAAAGCACGTGAATAATGGAAGCGGTAGGAAACATCAATTATAATAACATAAAATTACGCTTTTTTCTCGAAGGGGTTGCCTTACCATCGGAACCGATGATAATGGTACCCCACACTTTGCCAGTTATGTTTTTAAGACACATCGGATATTAGCAAGTTGAAGTGGCAATGGGCAGGGCACATCACGGGTTGAAAAGTTCTCAAATGGAGACCACGGAAGAGCAGCGTAGGACTTTCACCCATAAGGTCGACAGACGATCTGATAAAGAGAATGAACTAAATAGAAATCTATGGGGAGCAGGCCTATGTTCAGCAGTGGACGTCCTATGGCTGAGATGATGATGATGAGTTATAGTAGGCGAGTCTATTGCTAACCACCGGGCACTGTTCCACACTCCAAAGTTAAACTGTAGGTACCCGGCTGTTTCCTATAAGATATGTAGGGGGCAGTCTTTAGGTCATGATGGAGACCTCTTAGGAATCTTGGCGACCTGAAACTCTGACAATACCTATGGGTTGTCCACATAACCCATATGAATTAACTCGAGCAGTGTAATGGGGTAACTCGTTATATTAGAGTAGGTATACCTGAATTCAAATTATAATTATTAAAAAAATTCCTAATGGAATAATCCAATAACACTTTGCCGGACGGGATCGAGATCGACGCCGTTAAGGAAGTCTAGAAAGAATACATTTACACAGACATTTTTTTTTAAATAAGTAATCCCCGGCGCGGTACATATAATTTTTCAAAAATTTAGATTAGTTTCTATGCAAATCGGTCACATGACTCCTTTCGACATTTTTCTATTCGCCATAGTTTCGACTTTTAAAAATTAACTTTTAAAACCCTGTATATACTCGTACGTATTCTTTCGAGACTTCCTCAGTGGCGTCTATCTCGATCGTGGCCTCGATCTCCAGGTCCGGCAATGTGTTATTGGATTTTTCCATTAAAATTTTTCTCAATTATAAATTTGAATTTATACTCTAATATAATAACGGGTTACCCCAATCACATTGCTCGAGTCAATTCATATGGGTTATTTGGACAACCCATGTTGCCCGTTTCAGGTCGCCAATATTCAACACAAGGCCTCCGACATGACCGACTGCCGCATACATATCTTTTAGGAAATAAGAAATAACAAAAAAAATAGCTGTTTAATATGTTATTGTGTTTTAACTTACCTACCGAGTATTTTATCGCTAATAGATCTCATACAATTCATCGAACTGTGTAATTAGAGGTAACTTGTTCAACCTGTATATTTCATCATAAATGCATTTTATACAGTTTTTGCCGAATCATTAGACATTAGGTAAAAACGCATATTCCTGCGTTTTGACATGCGAAAACCTACTACGTAACTGATTATGATTTACGATTCCAAGAACTTAAACGGTTATAAATTACTCTGCTAAAATCGAATACCTATAGGAAATCTTAACTTCATACGACTTGGCTGTCTAGGTACCTTAGTTAGGTACATAATTTTAGCTACTTAGCAGGATACAGGACCTCTTAGCAGTTTGACACAATCCTATGGAAATTTTACTAAATCGATGTTTTGTATTCCCCTGTTTCCTCCGAATATAATTAACCTATTCTATAAATGTATATCCTGATATTTTTATAGTATTGTCTCCAATTCCTAGAAGGCCATGTACGCTCTTAATGAGAAAGTAACAAAAATATACGTGTAAAATATTTTTCCGGAGGAAAAATCAGAAAGTCTGAATCTACCTATAGATCCTTATTTATTTGTTATTCTTTGTTGTTTATCCTTAGGTCTTAGGTTGCAACCGGGCTGGATTGACATCTATAGGGGAGACCTATGTTCAGCAGTGGACGTCCTATATCATGGCTGAGATGATGATGATGATCCTAAGGTAGGTATATTATTAAATGGAGACGTTAATATTATCCAGTGGCCAGTGAGCAGTTAGCAGTAGTTATCTATCTAACATAGCAGCTATACAGCTATGTCAATGACCACCCGCATCCAAAATAAAATATTATAACTTATATATACATTATATATATTATTTAACTATGTAACTTACTACATTTTATTTATGCCATTGGTGGCAAACGAGCAGACAGGCCGCCTGATAGTGAGCGGTTACCGCCGCCTATGGATACCTGCAACACCTGAGGTATGTGGGTAACTATTACCAGTATGTTGTCGACCTTTCAAAACTCTATTCACTCTCCTTTTGAAGAGCCCCATGTAGCTCAACGGGAAGACCGCAGCAGGGAGATCATTCCACAGTTTGTATACGGTATGTATGCGGCAGAAAAGAACGGGAAAATTGGACAGCGTGCGACGTCCACGTGTCCGGAAGCTATCAGGCGATGGCGGCTTATAGTACGGTGATAGAACCGTGACGCCTATATCCTCAACTTTTTAGAAGCTAGCTTGGCCTTGCTTTCTCTATCTCTACCTCTTTCTCTATCTCTACCTCTTTCTCTATCTCTACCTCTTTCTTTATTTCTTGCTCTATATTTATATAAACTTCTCTATTTCTCTATGATTTGAGTTTATTGGTGGGATCGATCGACATCGTTCACAAGATCAAACTTCGCCAAAATTCGAACTGTGCTTACTTTATTGTAGTTAAAACGCCTTTGCAAATAAATACTAGCGCCTACGCCTATATTCATAACTAGCGTTATTCCCGTAACTTCAGGAACACCTTTATTTTATATACCAACATGTGAAAAATTTCAGCTCTATAGTTCCAAAAAGACAACAAGCTTAGAAATGCAAATGATATAAATCTATATCTACCTCGTACTAATTATGGCAAAAAAAGTATTATGTATGAAGGCGCCCAACTGTACAATAAACTACCAAAAGATGTGAAAGAAGCGAAAAGTTATGCATCTTTTAAAAAACGTCTCAAATATTATATTATCAATAAATTTACCAACTAATAATCTTATATAATAAGCTAATGTAATATGTCATAATATGTATAATATAAGGTGTAAAATTGTTTAAAATAAGCTAAGTGTAATACTAAATAAAGCAAGCAATATTAATTATATAATAACAGAGTGAAAAAGCTGGATCAAATAAGTTGTAATACCTAGTTATATAAGTTTTCTCATGTAAGTGAACCTAGTTCTTAATGAGAAATAAAGATCTTAAACCAGAAAAAGACTGAGGCTGGGCATGAGCGTGTCATTGATTTTATAGGTACACATCTTCTATCTTATCCGACCGACTGTTCCGTTGTATACCAACTGCCGACGTGTAAACATGTGCATTATGCATAGCCATATTGTTACGTATTCTGTGTGGTTACAGATTACAAGCTGTATAGTACAGTTTGTGATGTAGTGGAGGCAACCCACCTGTCCAGTGCCCGAGCCATTAGCCGGGAGAGTGGCCATACCATTCGCTAGTGTGTCGGCATGGCGTACCAACGGCGCGCGTCGCTCGTCGTTTTAACTCGTAAGTACCTCATTTATATAAGAGAATTAATATAAGATTGATTATACGTACTTACACCTATATCGTATCTAAGGACCTGAACAAAGTGGTAAAGAATACGTGTTGTTTGATTAGAGCGTGTGTCGTAAGTTTTCTAAACGCGTCTCTACGTACGTACAAAGCCATTGTAAAACATACGTAAGAAAAGAAACCGGTACCTATATAAGTTTAGATTATTACATGATCTTCCTGGCATCATTAGGAAATCCATAAACATTATTCGTCCGAAACTAAATTTAATTTTGGTCGTTCCAAATCAGGCCATGCTTGCTTTTTTAAAAAACATAATGTCAATAGATATCTATAACGAGTCAGTGACTGAATTGATTCTTTCTGCTCTGTTTGCAGCGCAGTGTTATCTGTTACCGTTACGTGTGCAAGCTGGCCTCAACATAAACCAGATGAACCATAATAATATGCTATTATGGACAGCAGTTATTGAGGCCTGAAGTTTTACGAATACTTGCCTATCTTTTTAATGATAAATCTCCATGAGTGCAGTGTCCGTGTAGTAGAGGTAGTTATATCTTGACTTTTGTATGGGAATTGAGGGTTATTGAGTTCCTTCAAAGGCCCATTGTTTTTTTAAAATACCTTTTCATGCATTGATTCCCGTGTCCTACGACACGACATATTGAGTCGAGTGTCCAGGTTGTGTCACAGTTACGAGAAATTTGTTACAATCCAAACAAATTACTAAATTGATGTTTTGTATTCCCCTGTTTCCTTCAAATATTATTAACCTATTCTTTAAATTTATATCTTATACGCGTGGAGATATCAAATCTGTGGCTGTAAAAAAATTCTTATAAGTTAACGCTATCAAAAGTTATGGCCATTTTACTGCATATATCCATGCTTTGCACAGGTAACTAACTAATAGATGACGCTGTATGTTCTTGGTATCTAGGTATGGAACCCTACACTATGCATACAATACGTATGCCTTAACAATAGTCAGCCTCGCTCAATCAATTCATGGAACTTGGAATGTTTTTTTTTGTAGTGGTAGGCCTCTTTTGCAGTGGGCCGCCTGGGGAAGTACCACACCTTTGCCAGTTATTCATCCGCCATGATGAGATTCAACAACTCATATCTCAGGGTGGCAGGCGCAGTGCAGTGCCGCGCAGAATTTTGAATTTTAAAACACTGGGTCGCACTGTGTCTGTTATGGCCAATCATGATGCTTACAATCAGGCACCTAATTTGCTCGTCTCGTCACAGTGGCACCGTGTTTTAAAATTCAAAATTCTGCGCGGGACTGCACTGCGCCTGTCACCCTGAGATATTAGTTGTTGATCGTCATGCCCAGTAATTTCGCTGGTAACATTGCCCTTCAGACCGGAACAAAGTAATGTTTGCACATTACTGCTCGGCGGATGAATAACTGGCAAAGGTGGTACTTCCCCAGGCGGTCCCTGGAAAAGTGGCCTACCACTAGAAAAAAAACCTAAAACCTACCTAAAAGCTGGAAACCTAACTAATCGTTGACTAATCTCAAATTGTATTTCCAATGTTGTTAAATAGGCAAAACAAAAACCTACCACAATGTGACCAATCATACCTAAGAAGTACTAACGTAACAAAATGTTCAATTTCCTTTCAGTGTTACAACTATGTCGAGCTGAAATTAAGAATACACAGCAACAATGGTACTCTGCCAACATAATAAACGACGGATTTCAACCCAAACCGATCGCGGAAATATTTTCCACTGAACCATCTTTCTCAACTGCAAGCCCCATAGTTGTGTCATCTGACTTCAGCAGTTACACGGGTGACGATGGCTTCTCGTCTACTCTGGCTCCTCCGACCAAGATGTTTACTACTCCATCAACACAGTTTACTCAGCCAACTACGTTCGCTACAAATCCACAAACAGTATCGCCACTTCAGCAACAATACATGCCGCATATGACCACGCAAACCCTTCGAACGTCTCCTCATACTGAACTTACTTCAGTAGACATAAATCAAAAAACTTCGCCGTCGGATATCGACCAAACACGATCTCTCTTGGTATCAGAGCTTCCAACTCAACCTCAACGTAACATTCAGATACAGCAATCCACACCAACCACTTGGACGTTCCATCCGAGCTCCACTGTGACAGAAACGCCCACAATTTTTCAATCACCCGTAACTGAAACAACACTCTCTGGTGAGATACTACGGTACGAACTACCTCAAACTCAATCAACTATGAGGCCACAGCAGGCGGTACCTGGACCGAACCAGCCTCTACCACCGAATTACTTCTTGATTTATCAACAAGCGCCTCAGTCGTATAGAGGTCTTTTTAATCCAGAAGGAATAAATGGATTTCCTTCATCGCCCAGAACAACTGCCCAAGAAAGTTTTACAACCTCACCTGTGAGCAACACGTTTCCGTCCACTCAAAGTTCTACCTTTTCCACATTTTCGAGTACAGTCCCGTCGACAATAAGTTCAACTGCAAACGCTGCGGTGACGAAACAATTCTATTCATCGACATCATTATCTACCCCTAGAGCGACGGTGACCCCAACGTCTACTCTAGGAAGCAGTACTAGAACAAGTAGGACGACATTCTCACAAGATTGTGGAAATCCAACAACACCCATGCCAAGTGGTGTTTTGTTTCCATTGAAAATTAGAGTTTTGTCTCCATCGGGCTCGATCACCAACGTGAACATAAATCCTGTGAATAAAGTGCCCTTGACGACCAAGAAACCCACGACGATCACAACTCGGAAGCCCACGACTCGAAGGACACCTAAGCCAAAGAAAAACACGTATGAGAGGTGTTTGCATGGGTGCAGGAAACACGGACACACACTTTGCGCGGCCCCTCTTGGGCAGGACCCAATACATCCAGATGAATTGAGAGGCTTCCCTTCAGTGTGTCATATGGCTTGCCATAACTCCTACAGGAAAATTCGTGAGTATACATGTAACAAACTATTTAACAATTTTCATCATCAGCCGGAAGACATCCACTGCTGAAAATAGGCCTCCCTCATAGAACGCCATAAACATATTTGGGGATTTTGCCGTAATCACCACGCTTGACAGGGGGTTTGGTGATCGCAGTAGTTGAAATACCTGGAAACGGAGAGCGCTTCTGCAAACTCTCCGAACGTCCCTCTACCGGGTCTTATCACAGCTCCCACGGGATGAGAAAGGATGGTTAGTAGTAGTAGTAGCCCTATATATAGCCGGGAACAACACGGCCAATTTTAACCAAAAATAAACAAACGTATGTATAATACGTTTGTTTAAATAAATACACAATTTAGTTAGCAGAATGCTTCTACCAAAAAATAAACGCAACGCTCACCGCGTGTAAAATTTATGCACAAACATAAGTATTAGGCGTACTCGTAATTCTTCATAAATTTTGTGGAAGTGTCTATTATAGAGCGAGTATGAAGCGATTCACGATTTCATCACAAACCAATGCATTATTTATAACAATTATGTGTAACCAGTGCGTGCAAAAACAGTGTGAGCTAATAAATAGGCGCACCAATACAACCGGTTTCCACATCATAAATCCTGAAACTAGACACGTTACAAATAACCTCAGTAAAGACGTGGGTAGTGATTATCAAAAAAATATACTAAGTACCTTCGTTGTTATTAGCAAGAATATTATTGCAATACTAGTTTCCTATTAAATTCGATAAAGTGCGTGATAAATGCATAATAGTACGAGTACCTAATTATAAAGTGGCGTTTATCTAGATATACTATAGGAAATAGCTTTAAAACTGCGAATAGTCTTTCCTTAAGAATTTCATCATTCTAATAAATACCTATTTGCCGTTTTAAAACGTATATTTAATAATGCCACTTTAGAATTAGTTGTTACATAAAATAAAACACTAATAAATGAATATATTATAGGTATAAATTAAGTATAGTAAGTTTGCTCATAGCCACTTTCACAAATATATTTATCTATATTTAGAGTGCTATACTAATATTATAAAGAGAGAAACTCTGTTTTTTTGTTTGTAACGAATAGGCTCCAAACTACTGGACCGATTTAAAAAATTCTTTCACTTATGGAAAGCTTAATTCAGTGTGAGTGACATAGGCTATATGAGATTTTGAAAAATATTAGGGATCCGTACGAAAACTGCAATATTGT
Source organism: Hemistola chrysoprasaria (assembly GCA_947063395.1). Classification (NCBI taxonomy): domain Eukaryota; kingdom Metazoa; phylum Arthropoda; class Insecta; order Lepidoptera; family Geometridae; genus Hemistola; species Hemistola chrysoprasaria. The sequence goes on along the minus strand of OX346720.1, from coordinate 5,159,663 downwards.
GAACCAAGGTGTCACATAATTTAATTACCATATTCATAAATTTGCGTGCGCTGTGAAATCTATTGATGGTAGAATAAAATAATGTACTAGGGCTTTGTAGTACTTACCAATATCTACAAAATAGTCTACGGAAATTTTATCCATCTATTTTGGTTTAGTTACAATAATCGAAGCAGTCATTATTTTTCTGTTACCCGTGCGAAGCCGGGGCGGGCCGCTAGTCTATATATATAGTGCTACTGACTTCTGTGCCATACGTAGGTATGATTTTTAGGGTTCCGTACCTCAAAAGGTAAAAAGGAACCCTTATAGGATCACTTCGTTGTCCGTCTGTCTGTCTGTCAGTTGCAACTGATATCAACACCTCAAGTCCACGGTCCCCTGTTGCTGTAAAATCAGACTTCTAAGTCAACGCTATCAAAAGATGCGGCCATTTTACCGCACATTTCCATACATTGCGCAACAGACTGAAAACCTCTAGGGTATTTCCCGTTGGCCTAGCATCATGAAATTTGACAAGAAGCAAGATCTTATATCACAAGTAAAGAAACAAATCCCAATACGATAAAATTTAACAAAAAATAATTTGTGATTACTAACATGTTTGCAGTAATTGCAACTAGATTACGCTGTACGTTCTTAGAACGCGGTAGCGTTTTGTTCAGGTATCTAGGTAGGTATGGAACCTTACACTAAGCATATTATTATAATATCCTACTAATACTTATATAAATGTGAAAGTTTGTGAGGATGGATGGATGGATGTTTGTTTCTCTTTCACGCCAAAACTATTGAACTATTGAACCGATTGGGCTGACATTTGGAATATTAAATTTGGAAATAAAATATTGTTAAATGTGAAATTTGGAAACTGGAATATACCCAATAACACATTGGGTATTTTTTTCCCCGATATTCCCACGGGAACGATGTCTACTCGGGTGGAACCGCAGGGCAAAGCTAGTGTCTTAATAATTTATTCTAATGTTATTTTACAGCATACGAGAAAGTCATAGATGGGAGCTGTGCAAAGCTTCGTACCCGGATTCGACCGATCGACTCAAACTCAAAACTGAAGAAGGACGAATTACACAAAGTCCAGTACATCTTGGACAATCCGGGACAAAAGGCAATAGTCGAATTTACTGGGCTTTATACTTAAACTGGAATAATATGATGAATACATGAAACCGTGTATGATTTGAGGTGTTTTAGAAATGATTGCGGTTGAAATACCAATTCCTTTGTAAATAAAACACACTGATATATCTTTGTCGCAAAGAAGTTTAGAAGTTCTTGTAAAGAAACCGACTTATATTATTTTCCGACAAAAGTTATGTTATTAACTGTTATTCTAATGATTGTTATGTACTTAGGAAACACTGAGTGACTGTTTTTGTACGTGAGTTAGTATTATAATATATTTTTTTATTCGATTTGACTACTATTATAAAATCTATAAGGTAGTCACCGCCTCTTTGATTAGGTAAGTTTAGTATGGTAAATGCTAAAATTAAACTTTTTATAAAGTTAACCAAAACATGGAAGAGGAAAAACTTCTGCATGAAAATTATTCAGTGCAATTCAAACAAACACCTTTACTTTTTTTAACAAAATCAATTATTGTAAAATTTTCCATACATTTTTGAGGAACCAATGAGGATGATAGGTAATAATCGGAATTATGGAATTCTCAATGAAATACTTTAAATACTAAATACCTATTTGCAGTTATGACTTTATAATTAGTTGATATTAAAATAAAACACTAATGACGAAATTATATCTTGTATCATAGTCATTGGTTCCTCAAAGTTTGTACGGGAAACGCTGTCGGCCCAACCACCTTAAATGAATGAGTGAATGAATGAATGACTTTTTGATATTTTGATTTGTTTCTTTAAGATAATTTATTTTAAAACGGTTAAATAAAATTAACGCAATTCCGTCCATATTTCATAAGTTTATTTTGTACAGAATTGAAGTCTTGAAATATATTTTAACTAAGATGTCTATTTTTACAATTACACTTCGTAATTATACCTTTAAAATATGTATTACTGAGTTTCCATTCAAATTCCTTAGCGATTTGTCTCATATTTGAACTGTTCGACTTCCATACAAAATGAAAATACACGAATATGAAGAAAGAGAGCATATTTTTCCACTCAATTGTTTGTTGGCTCTGGATCTGGCCTTTATTTGTGACAAAGCATATTTGGTTAAATAAACCTAACCGGTTTTGTCGTATTTATGAAAATTGTTACTTAATAAAAACGGTTTAATAAACATAAACATACATTCACGCCTTTTTCCCGAAGGGGTAGGCAGAGATGTACCCAGGACTCAGTCCCATAGTAGATACACCCACATTTCGCCAATATGTTATTGGTCCCATGTAATAGGGGGCGAGCCTATTGCCATCTACCGGGCACAGTTCCAGACTCCAGGCAGTTATTGAGATAATTCCTAATGGAAAAATCCAATATTTAACACTGTCTGACCTGGGAATCGAACCCGGGACCTCTTGATTGGCAGTCGAGCATGCGCCCTCTACGCCACCGAGGCAGTCTAGGTTTAGGTTTTATGTTTTATATAAATATCAAAAATACCATACGGTTTTCTTTAACCAAATATGTTTTGCCGCAAATTAAAGCCCAGATCCAGAGCCAACTACAAACAATTGAGTAAAAAATTATTCCCTATTTCTTCATATTTGTGTTATTATTTTGTATGGAATTCGAACGTCTTCAACAATTAAAAATTTTAGCCTTATCTACAGTACGGTCTGGCCCAAGAACCCGTGACGGCCAGACCTTCGTTATTTTATAAAAGCTGAAAGTTTCTCTGTGTGTGTCCCTAGTACAGGTAAGAATGATCCCCACTCACGAAGCTGAGGCAGCGGTGGCTTTGGCAGGTAACAGGTAACAAAGGTGTATAAAATTCCATCTCAAATTTATCATAGAATAAAACTTAATTTTTTTATATTTGATTCATAATAGTATCAAAACTCACGTTGCTCATTGCCAGACAGTTAGTATGGTGGCAACCCTATGCCGGACACCCTTAAACTATTATAATTTATAATTATACTTACGTTATATTATAAAGTCTAAATTTTATATATAATGTTTTGGGGGCCTATTAATCTATGTTTACATAATAGCCGGACAGTTTCGACGGTTCTATCATCTTGCCAGACGCATTCTATTATAATTTATAATTATACTTACGTTATATTATAAAGTCTAAATTTTATATATAATGTTTTGGGGGCCTATTAATCTATGTTTACATAATAGCCGGACAGTTTCGACGGTTCTATCATCTTGCCAGACGCATTCAAAGTGAGCAGTAGTTGGGAGAGCAAGGAGCGTATACAGTAACTAGTGCGAGTGAGACAGAGCGCTTGGTCTATTGCGGCCCTTCACTTCACTGCGCATCAGCTGTTGTTTATTGTAACTATCTGGTGAACGGTTATGCTCAGAATAAACGTATTATTTTTCTGTGCAGTTTATAAAGTAAATGTGATCAGCAGGCCTACCATCAACTCATAGGCTAGCAATTCAATTCCGACTCTATTCAATTTAGGTACCTAAAAATTTCATACCATCAACTCAATAAGCGACGATCGCATTTGAATCGTATTACGTCAGAAAGAATGAACAAAACGTTGTCTCTGATCCATCTTTCCGCCGCCGAGCGAGAAGAAGACAACGCTATATAAAAATCTCGTGGTCTCATTCAATGGCCGCTTCGTTTTGAAACGGCATCTTACATAAAAATCGGAAATTACCGGATTTTTATAGACCCCAATTTTATATTAAGTTTTGCGAATAAAATACATTAAATTATTTTATATTTTACAAAATTTTATTTATTTAATATTTTGGGTATGTCTTACCATTAATGCTTGAATTTCCAAGATTATTATACGAAATCGTAATTAAAATTTTTGAACGAACTAGCCGATGTCATCCTTATTATTCTTTACGAGCGCGGTAGTTTTAAAAGTGGAATTATTAGTTTGTGTTTGGCGTTTGGAACAAAACAAAGTAAGTAAATTTATAATGAGGTAAGCTGTTAGTTTATGTTTTCTATATAATTAAGTGTTTTGGATATTATTTAACGATTCGTAATATCAAACCTCAATAATAATTCCATGTCCAATCAACAGTGTGGAATTCGTGTACCTTTACCTTTCTTAAGTGTTTTTTTTTTGTATACAGTTAACAATCTCGTCAAGTGGTGGCACGAAGGGTTACGTACCACCAGTTAGAAATATTGTGGGAAGCTCTAAACACTCATCGAGAACATCTTCAAAACAAAAGCATCTTCGTTGATGCACTCCATCAGCTCAAATAATAGTAGTTCGTCAGACATACTATTCAATATTCAAACAACTCTTGCGCACGACGTTAAACTTAGTTGATTAGTATCTTAGATATTATTATGTCACATATTATGTAATATATTATTATGTATGTATTATATGTATTATGTATGTTATGTAATGTATTATTATGTAAGAAAAGTGATGAACATATAATAATATTTTCTGAGGAAACTTTAAAAAAATGTCAGACTATTTGATAATTATGTTAAATTATTGTACGTTAATTTTGGACTATTTGTAATTAAATTAACTTGGTTTTTTTACTATTGCAGAAAAGAATGAAGAAGGCAATATTTGAGTTTCGATATGATTGAAATTGTATTAGAACAATTTTACTGAGCATTGTTTTAATTATTTGTTATTCAAACTGTAAAAATTTATTTAATGAAACTTCTTGATTTAGAAAAAAATAAACTGCACAATTTGAACTTAATAACAGTGGATGCGCAGTGAAGGGCCGCAATAGACCAAGCGCTCTGTCTCACTCGCACTAGTTACTGTATACGCTCCTTGCTCTCCCAACTACTGCTCACTTTGAATGCGTCTGGCAAGATGATAGAACCGTCGAAACTGTCCGGCTATTATGTAAACATAGATTAATAGGCCCCCAAAACATTATATATAAAATTTAGACTTTATAATATAACGTAAGTATAATTATAAATTATAATAGAATGCGTCTGGCAAGATGATAGAACCGTCGAAACTGTCCGGCTATTATGTAAACATAGATTAATAGGCCCCCAAAACATTATATATAAAATTTAGACTTTATAATATAACGTAAGTATAATTATAAATTATAATAGTTTAAGGGTGTCCGGCATAGGGTTGCCACCATACTAACTGTCTGGCAATGAGCAACGTGAGTTTTGATACTATTATGAATCAAATATAAAAAAATTAAGTTTTATTCTATGATAAATTTGAGATGGAATTTTATACACCTTTGTTACCTGTTACCTGCCAAAGCCACCGCTGCCTCAGCTTCGTGAGTGGGGATCATTCTTACCTGTACTAGGGACACACACAGAGAAACTTTCAGCTTTTATAAAATAACGAAGGTCTGGCCGTCACGGGCTCTTGCTCTAGTCGTCATATCTTGGCGAGTCTGAATATAGGCTCTGCGAACTTTAACGCATGTAAACTCGTGAACAAAACTGTTATTACTATGCTTGAACTGAACTGAACATTACTTAATTTACAATATTGTTCGTATATTTGTTTATAGGGAAATAACAGTTTCATTCACGAGTTCACCCGCGTTAAAGTTCGCAGAGCCTGTGTTCAGACTCGTCAAGATAAAACGACCGTACTGTACTTTAGAGTACAGTCACATATGATAAAATGTAAACACCGACAGATTTCGGAATACATGTAAAACAATGAACAGCAAAAGAATCAATACAACCCATGCTACAAAAATATCGCAACCATTCGACTGGATCATAATGATAGGATAATTTTGAAGCATAGGCTTGTATAGATTCTTCTGCTGTACATTGTGTTGACATGCATTCCAAAATCTGTTGGTGTTTATATTTCATCACATGTACATACATATTATTTAACTAAGTAGGTATAATTTAAATAAGTATTTCATAAACTTCATTTGAGATTTTCATCATTAAAGAAGAATATTACACGTTGATTTTTTAGAATAGCCCAGTAAGAAAAGCAGCCGATAAAAAATGTGTTCAAATTTTGTATTAGGAACTCTTTGGGAATCTGTAATGTGTATTAAACTCATATTTCATTTGCTTTTACAAATTGGCAGCAATTTTAAGTGTCTGGTTAGGTTAGAAGCGAAGCTTCGCCTTCCTCCTGCCTTAGCCATCTTGTTTTTAACATTGAAAATGTTTTTTCGTTCGCTTTGGATAGGGGGCATTTTGGCTGAAAGTGCGACAGGTCTAGTGCGCGCAAAGTTGTAGGGATACGGTGACCGATGAGGGCTTAAAAGACATAGATTTTGACCGGCTACGATGATATAAAATATTTAAAAATCAAGTTTTTGAGAAAATTGAAAAAAAAAAACATCATTTCTGTGGTGAAATTTTAGGGTCGCTCTTCACTGATCTTAATATATTTTGAATATTAGATAGAATTTCAAAAAAAAAAAACCTAGATGGGGGAAACCTAACAGGGGAACAATTTTGATTCCTGGTATTATTCGCGTACGGGCGTTCGTTTATCCTGTAGGTGGTCCCTTAGCGGAGGGAGAGCGCGGTGCGAGTGGGAGGAGCACAGAGTCGCGTGCTATCTCGCGTAGCATCGACGCGACCCGCAGTAAGATGCAGGCCCGAAAAAAAATTTCACAAAATATTTCACAACGGAGCCCCCACTTTGAATACATCCACAAAATGATAACATTTCTTAAAAGTTGCCAATTGATTGGTGCAAGATCGAGACCACCTTCTCTGTATGGGTGGATCCAAACAATGTTATAGGGTTTGTTCAAATCAATGTAATAGGCTCGCCCCCTATTACATGGGACCGATAACATACTGGCGAAATGTGGGTGTATCTACTATGGGACTGAGTCCTGGGTACACCTCTGCCTACCCCTTCGGGAAAAAGGCGTGAATGTATGTATGTATGTAATGAAATAAAAATTAGTTCTTTATATTTGTTTTATTTCGTATTTCCTATGTTCATTTTCAATGCCCTTAAGGTTCGTGGGGAGCACGAGATCTGTGATTTTTTTATAACTACCAAAACGGTGTTTTGTATATATTACGGCTTTATCTATATTACTGCGACAAACATATTAATAAATCCTTACATTGAACAACTCATATGGGAAAATATTGGTTAATCTTAACATTAACCAATATAAAAGGGCTTTTACAGTAACAGATACATTACTACACATTTTTTTAACACATTGTTTAATGGTACCCAGAGCGAAGCGAGGGCGGAGCGCTAGTTAAAATAATCAAGATCAGAATTAGAACCTCTGTTGGAAGTTGCCCTGTTGTTGCGAGTTGGCCGATTGTTGTTGTCCGGCAAACATCATTTGTTGTTGTTGGTGGAATTCTTGTTGTCCGGTGTTGTTGTTGTTGCCCTGATTAGGGCCGGCCATTCTCATCCTCTTCGCGTTATTGGCCGCGTGGTCGTGGTTGTTCGCTTGAACTTGGTTCTGTTGAGTCTGCAATTATCATAGTCTCGTCAATCGCTGTTTTTTTTTATGATAGTGAGTGGCAAGACGAGCTAATCAGGTGCCTGATGCTTACCCATCATGATTGCCCATATCAGACACAGTGCCACCCAGTGTTTCAAAGTTCAAAATTCTGCGCGGCACTGCACTGCGCCTGTCACCCTGAGATATTAGTTGTTGAATCTCGTCCGGAACACAGTAATGTTTGCACATTACTGCTTGGCGGATGAATAACTGGCAATGGTGTGGTACTTCCCCAGGCGGCCCCCTGCCGCCAGGCTTTTGTTAAAGAAAAACATATGGTTTTCTTTTCCCCTTCTTAATTATTCCCTAATTCTTCATATCTGTGTATTTTCATTTTGTATGGGTGACGTTTAACTTTAAATGTGTAAATCTTACATTATTTTGTTGTTGTTGTTGGTTCTGCCTCGCTTTAGACTCGCCCTTGTCCTCTTGGTCGTCGTCAGTCAAGAATTCTCTCTTCGGATAAGGGATGGGACACCCAGCGAATACATCCTGCAAAACAAATATCATAAGATAACTGTAAGAGATCGCTTTAAACTTTAACTGTAAGAGAAAGTTTTCTTTGTTATTTTCTGTTATATTGTGGTACCAATGAAGAGTTATCATTCGTTCATAACCAAACAAATATTGTAAAACTATCAGTTGAAAAAAATTAAGCCCGACAAGTTACTTGTAGAGGTATCTTTCCGAACGCACGGTAGATTCATTGCTGTCTATCTTCATATTTGAATATGCGTCAAAATATCGAAAAAAAAAACGTCGAGTCAAGGTAATTAATGCGTTAAAAGTGATCCAATCAAAGATCATAAGTATACTTCATGCCTTATTTCCCCAATTTTGTCCTAATTAATAATAATAATAGTTTATTTCTCGAAAGGTTAGGTACAAATATTAATACATTATAACTTATGAATTAATCAGTTATAAGTAAAAACTATACATTCATAGCATTATGTTTAAATAATACTAATAGCATACTAATTCTTAGGCTATAATGAGATCCACTAGCCCCCACACTAGGATACCCTGTGTCGTGGGCGCTAGTCTCTTCCATAGAAGTTTTTAAAAAGAATTCGTAACTAGGTAGACACGAATTCGTGGGTTATGAAAACTATAACAGACGAGCTGTTACTTTATATGTATATATACACATCATTTTAACTAAAAGTAAGGCAAAATAGACTCAACATTTGAACATGGTAAAAATAAAAAATTAAACTGTCTAAATAGGCATGGTGATAGATTTTGAAATCCCGTTTCTTAATGTAGGTACACGTCTAATATTACCGAAAAAAACATTTTTTCAGTATAAAATTACATTTTTCCGCAAATTAATGCATTTTTAACTAACTAATTTAAAATGAGCGCGAAAACGCTCATATGTGTCATGGAGTCGGGTCCTGACGTCACGCCTAAGTAAATATTTTATTTTTGCCTTAATAAAACCTTGTTCCATCTTCGATGATTACTGGATTACCACGAATATATAACAAATCAAGTGACTGATCACAACACAACAAAAGTTAATGCGATATGGTGAATATTTACTTCAAGTTTTTATACTCTCAGTAACAGTTTACTTAGGCGTGACGTCATTCGCTCAGATTGGCGTTTCAGTTAAGATGGCCGATTGCAAATTTTTGTACTTTTATTTTAATAAAAATATTATTAATCTCAATGTTTTCAATAATACTGGGTCGTTTTTTAGAATCCTTTCAATATATTTTTTTCACTAAAACCGTTTATTTTTTTATTCTGTTATAGTGTCATCATGCCTGTCTTCTCCGTGTTAAATATATGAAAATACCTGTGTGGGTAAAGGATCCTCAGTGAAATATGGATCCTGCATGGCTTGCTCTGATGTTATCCTTCTGTTCGGGTCCATTAGAAGTAACCGCTGGAGTAAACTGAAAGCTTTGCTATCAGGCTTTATCTTGTGCCTATCCATGTATTTACTTAGAGAACAATTTTGATAGCTGAAAGGAAATTATAATGTTTGCAACAGGTTTTGTTTTAAAATCAGAAATAAAGATGTGTACCAGAGAGGAAATACGAAGAGGAGGCGGCCTAAGCAACAGTGCACTGTGATTTCAACTAGGTCCTGACGTCATCACAGTGGGCACATTGAGTAGATGCAAAATTCTGATAATTTTTTTGCAAATTTTTTTTGCTATTTAATTGCAAATTTCTCTTAATTAATTGATGTCTTACTGTACTTACTTTGATCTCTTAAAGTCTTTAACAAGTGTAGCATGCTCAGGCATTTTTCTGATATCTTCCCAGTCTTTCTCCAATGGGAAACCCATGACATTGAATATTCTGTCCAGTTGATCGTGATGGTATGGATTACTGGTCTTAATGTCTTCTTGGCGGCAGTGGAAGATCGGCTCTGAGGTGAGCAGTTCGGCGAATATGCACCCTATTGCCCAGATATCTGTAATTATATACAATGTGTTAAAAATGGTGAAGTAATGCTAATGGAGGACGATCTGCCCGACAAACTGAACCACTTCCAAAAGAAAGGATTTTGAAATTAACGAACATATTTCGATACAAATTCGCAGATCAGCTGACCCATTTTATATGGCAATTCGAAAGTTGTTTATCGCTAATTTTGCAAGTAGTTAAGTTTGACAGGTATATCCTTAACGGCGCGGCGGTCGCCGCCCCGTATCATATATAAAATCCCGAATCGTAATAGTTAAATCATTTGAAATCAGAGCATATTTCCAACATTTAATGAAGTTATTCAAAATGAGACACTAGTTATCTAGGTTCCTAATTATATTTTAGACTAAAATATACTTATAATTTGGAGTTACATTTGAAATTACCTATTTTGAAATTTCATCATATAATAGTCCAAAGTATGTACTTCTATTTTCGATTTAAATATAATTAGGAACTTAGATAACTAGTGTCTCATTCCGAATAACGTTATCAAATGTTGGAAATATGCTCTGATGTCAAATGATTAAACTATTAGTTTTGTATGGGAAATCTCCGTTCGCCGCCTCCTAAGTACAACACCCACATCCCACATAGAAATCTTCTATATTATGTTCTGTTTTCACGCTAAAACTACTGAACCCATTGAGCTGAAATTTGGTATGTAGATAGCTTAGAACCCGGACTAACACATACGAGGGAGGTCAAAAAGTTCGCGGAATGAAAGGGAAGGGGGGTGAATTTAAACATGAAATTATTATTCCTTTTCAATATATTCTCCATTAACCCTAATACACTTTTCAGACCTTTCAAATAATTTGTTTAACCCTTCGAAAAAAAATGATTTGTCAAGGCCTTCAAAATAAGCAGATATTGCCGACTTCACTTCATCGTCATCCGTAAATTTCTTTCCACTAAGCTCTTTTTTCATGTTTGGGAACAAATAATAATCACAAGGGGCCAAATCTGGACTATAGGGAGGGTGGTTTAAAGTTTCGAAGCCGCACTTGTGTAAGGCAGCCATCGCAACATGACTCTTGTGAACGGGTGCGTTGTCGTGCAAAAGGAGCACACCTCGAGACCATTTTCCCCTTTTCTTTTCTTTAATTGCTACTTTTAATTGTTCCAGTAGTGTAGCGTAGTACTTCCCCGTGATATTGACACCTTTATCTTTATAATCGATCAATAAAATCCCCTTGGAATCCCAAAAAACTGTAGCCATAATCTTTCCGGCCGATTGTGACACCTTAAACTTCTTGGGCGGTGCTGCGCCTTTTTTGTGCCACTGCATTGACTCCTGCTTTGACTCAGGTTCATAGTGATGAACCCAAGTTTCATATCCAGTCACAATTCGGTTCAGAAATTCATCCCTGTTTTCACTACACAGCTCCAAAAACTCGCGCGAACACTCGACGCGCTGCTGTTTTTGAAGCGCTGTGAGCATTCTCGGTACCCATCTTGCACTGAACTTAGACATGCCAAGATGGTCATGGAGAATATTCAAAATGGTCGTAGATGATACTCCAGTCATCTCTGCGATTTGTTTCTTCTTTAGGAGTGCATCTTCTAGAACAAGTTTTTCAACTTTTTCAACAATGTCTGAGGACGTTGCTTCAATTGGCCGACCTCAGCGCTGATCGTCTTCAATTGAGTCTCTGCCTTGCTTGAAAAGACTATGCCACTTGTAAATCATTGTTTTTCCAGGGCAGGAGTCCCCATAAACTGATGACATTTCTTCCATAATGTTCTGAGGCGTTTTTCCTTGCTTAGTGAGAAACTTAATCACGGCACGATACTCAATTTTCTCCATAGTTGATATTTTCTACCCGATTGACTTGTTTATCCAGCGATATCTCAAAGGTTTATGAACCGATTGTGCTGAAACTTAGTATTTATAATTGTATTGAGTCAACAAGTAGCGACAGGTAAAAAAAACTACCCCCTTCCCTCTCTAAACCCTCCATTCCGCGAACTTTTTGACCTCCCCTCGTATTCCCACGGGAATGACGACTACGCAGATGCAATGGCGGGGCACAGCTAGGAATATATAATTTATTGTAATGATAAGATTTCGCCAAGAACACAAAGATTTTTGTGTAATAACAACACAAATACAATATGTCAATCTATTTTTTTTTAATTTGTTCTCGAGAGCATTTTTTTTATTTGGCACACTTACCTGCTAAATAAAGACTACTGCACCAATAGCTTGAAATATTTACTAACCAATAGCTTTAGTATAATGCCTAGCTCCCAGCAGTAATTCTGGTGCTCTATACCAGAAAGTGACCACAACGGGATCTAAATCTGCAAGTGGCTTCAATGGTGCATTGAATAATCTGGCAAAACCCATGTCTGCTATCTTCACTCTTCCTCTTTCTGGACCTTCACCCATTACTAGGATGTTTGCTGGTTTCTGAAATTGAATATTGATTAATTTAAGAAAATTGATTGAATTTGGCATTACTTTTCGGAACTCTATTGTAGAGTTCTGGAACAAGAATATTTAGTTTTTAGTTCTGATTTTTAGTGTCAGAAACCACATGCACAGTGCACCACCCTGCCGCCCGCAAAATTCATATATCGACCGACACGTGTTTTTTAGCGACTACACGACGCACGTGTCGATATGAATGGTGTCACTAACAAAAATAATACCAGCAAAAAAAAATTGAACTAAGTAAATTCAGATTAGCAAGTTGAAGTGGCCATGGGCAGGGCACATAGCACGTAGAACTGATGGCCGATGGGGCTGTAAGGTTCTCAAATAGAGACCATGGACCGGCAAGCATAGGGTAGGTAGGATGTTCACCAACAAAGTGGACAGACAAACTGATAAAGACAACATGAACAACATTGAACATGCTGGATGCAGACGGCTTACAACCGGACTAGATAGAAAACTATAGGCGAGGCCTATGTTCAGCAGTGAAAGTCCTACAGCTGAGATAATGATGATAATAGTACTTCTAGCTTAGTTTGAAACTAGAAGGTTGTGTGTGGAAGTTGTCTGTATATTTATGTAGTCACTTACCAAATCTCTGTGCAAAACCCAGTTAGAATGCAAATAATGTATCCCATCTAATATCTGATAGAGCAAGCTCTTCACCATTCCTTTAGGCACCATTACTGACTTCTTATTAGCTTTAGCAGCTCTGTGGAATTTTATGATGTGCCATAGATCATGTTCTGCATAGTCGAAGAGCAGCCAGACTTTCCGGTCGGTATGAGAGAGAAAAACTCTAATGAGGTTTATGACATTTGAGTGTTTGAGCTCTCGGAGTAGCTGAAAGAGTACATAAATTTAACAGGTACAGGCTCGGCAAAAGTGGAGCCCCCTCCGCTTTTGCGCGGATGTATGGATCTAAAAAGTCCTAACAAATCTAAAAATTGCTTTCTGCACATTCAAGGTCAGCCAAAACCAAGTTCCTTATCATACAAGCAGTCTTAAGACTAGTATAGTAGTGTCCATGGCCCAGCAGAAATATGCCTGGTCTTAAATCCAGAGCCCCTGGTTTGGCTCTTACATGTGGACTATTCACCTGGGCGCTACCATGTTTTGGGTGATACATTTACTGTAGGTCCCAGGTGCTTCCCAGCTGTAAGGAACAATTGTTAGGTTATGCAGAGGGCCTTGTAGAAATCTTGGCGACCTGAAACTTAGAAAATATAGGTTGTCCACATAACCAAATCAAAAGGTAATTATAATAATAATAATATAATAATAAAATAATATTAAAACCCTTTTAATTTTCCTTAAATTCCTTCTCTGGTTTAAGTTGTGAACCTAGAAAACTATCCAAAGGTAGACATGTGAGGTCTAAGGCTCAGAATCAGTGGTTAACATATTATTATAATTTATTGTTACTTACAGCAATCTCTCTACAAGCTGACATGGATAGTCCAGTGCCTTCAATCTGCTTCAAAGCATAATCTTTGGTATCTGAACCATCTTTCCTTCTCGCCTTGTAAACATGTCCGTAGGTACCTCTACCCACTTTACAACCCTCGAAGTCGAACAAATCTTCTACTTTTGACCTCTCGTTTTGAGTTTTGACTTTGAAGTCATAGTCCATCATTACAGGGGCCATGGTTTTGTTGTTCTGAAAGTTGTCGCCCATTTTTATGCCCCTGGATAATTAGATTGAAAATTGAAATGTTGACTTTAGGTTGACGCTTATTCGTCGCATATAGTTGAACTAGAGGTTCAGAGTTCAGACCTTTGGTCCAGACTAACGAAAGTTCAGACTTTACTCAGAATGATAGAAGTTTTATGCTCAAAATACTCAACTGTTGGTTAGTTTGTTATGAAATCCTCACTCAAATCTATCCTTTAATTATTATCACCACAATAACATCCGTAAATAATTAATTTTCGATTCTCGGCCTTCTTATAATTTTAATAATTAATTACATGCTATTGATATTTAATGCAATCACAGAATTTCTGTGCAGAATTTATTATTAAGGTGCCTCCACACATAAAGTATTAATTATCACCATAATTATGCCTAGAATTATGCTGTTGACCCAGATCTGCATTATGGCAAACCGGGGGTAAAGGCCCCGGCAGCATATAACACGGGGGCGGCCAAATCATGGGTAAAAACAGATTTACCGATGCTCATCTATTTCAATTTACCTTTGGTGTGTTTGGTATGTACCTTTGGTGGTAGATAGTCTGGTACAAAAAGGTGTAACAAATTATTAATTATTCGAGAATGACTTTATGTACCAGCACCAAATCCAAACATACATAAACTAAACTTGGTTTAATCAAGCTTACCTCTTCGTCTCACACAGAAACTTAAATTTACTATATAATAAGTTTGGGTGAGAATACATACGATCAATATTATTAATCATGCCCCATTTAAATTCCTCGATCCGATCCCTGTGTTTCAGCCATAATAGTGTTCACATTGACTGACTTCCGGTGCTGCCATAGACAGTAGCCTGCTTTTTTCTTTTTTCTCAATTAAACTCACACGTTAAATGTATTTGCCAGTGTCAAATTTAACTAATTTTCAAGTTTAGTAAAGTTCTATTAGTCAAAATTATGGCAGAAATAGTCTCTGCCTACCTCTACGGGAACAAGGCTACAGGGAACAAGGCCCTATAGGCTTGTTATCGTTTTTACACATAATAATACGGTTGTTTTACAGTGGGAGCGTCTCGGCCGGGGGCATAGCTGAATAACAAATTTTTCACTGTGGGTGTGTACCGGAACGGGTAGAAATTAATTGAGGGCTAATATAATTGAGGGCGCCACTTGCTCTATGTATGGCAATACATTACTGTGTTCGGGGCTGAAGGGCAATGTTACCAGCTAAATTACTGGGCATGACGAAATTCAACAACTCATATCTCAGGGTGACAGGCGCAGTTCAGTGCCGCGCAGAATTTAGAACGTTAAAACACTGGGTGGCACTGTGTCTGATATGGGCAATCATGGTGCTTACCACCTGATTTGCTCGTCTTGTCACTCACTATCATAAAAAAAAATACTTTGTTACTTTTAAGCGATTTTGATACTTTGCAATTTTAATTTATTTTCTATAGTTTTTACCTCTCTAGTAGTAGATATGGATACAAGTAACTACTACCCGACGAAAAAAGGGGTCTATATAACTCGTTCATCTAGAAATTATAGTCAATAAATAACAAATCGAACTTGGAATCCTATTTCATAAAAATTAGGATCAGGATAAGGATTGGTAATATCCTCAATAGTGAGCGCAAGCGCTACTGCTACGAATTTTCTCAGTCTGGATTTGTGCCTGGTTGATGGCAATAGTATCACCCCCTATTACATGAGAAAAAGACGTGATGTTATGTTTTATTACTTTAGTGGTTTTAGAGCACTTGGATTTCCTATAGTTTCACATGTTGACTTATGGATTTCCGAAGTGTTCTTTAGCATAGTGTATTTAGTTAAGGTAGATAGATTGTAAGAAGGTAGCTGTATTGTTAAGTCTTTGATGAATAAAAGCCACTGCCCAGATTTTTACTACTAATAATTAAAAAATATCAAAGAACTGTTCTTTCATAAAAGTATTTTTATTTTAATAAACCATTTTGTAAGAACTTTTTTTTTATTACTATAAAAGTTATAGAAAAAATACAAGTACATTAAGTATGGTTCGCGCGCGAGCTATGTATTACCGGTATTGTGTTTTTTTACTTTATATCTTCTTAATTATATACTATTCATAGTCTATTAAACTGTATACTGAAATAAAACTTTTGAAACTGAACTAGATTGTATAAAAAATAAAACATTATTAAGAGATTAATCCCAATTTCTCATAAAATGTTTCGTAAATGCTCTCTGCTTCCACCGTAAAAAATATCGTTTCGTAATACACTCCATAATATAATATAATAATATAATAATAAATAATAAAAAATAATAATGAATATATAAATAATAATAAAATAAAATAATGTAAGGATTTCTTTCTTCACAGCATATTAATAATGTTTTTTTTGCCGAATGGCGCACTTGTCAAAATCGTATAACTGTATTTTGGCCGGACTTTTCTGTGTTTTGCAGGTCCGATCACAACCTGAACCTCATGGCTAAGCGACGCTTGCTTAATACGACTGCAGTCTCCCGATGATGCTAAGTCATAAAGGCAGCTCAATAGACGAATTTTGTTTGGAAGTAACGGTATTGTTTTATGGAGTACATGAAAACGCGCAGACATTTTTTTTTTTTAATATAGTGAGTGACAAAACGAGCTCATCAGATGCCTGATGGTAAGCATCATGATTGCCCATATCAGACACAGTGCCACCCAGTATTTTAAAATTCAAAATTCTGCGCGGCACTGCACTGCGCCTATCACCCTGAGATATGAGTTGTTGAATCTCATCATGCCCAGTAATTTCGCTGGTAACATTGCCCTTCATACCGGAACACAGTAATGTTTGGACATTAATGCTTGGCGGATGAATAACTGGCAAAGGTGTGGTACTTCCCTAGGCGGCCTCCTGCAAAAGAGGCCTACCACTACAAGACATTATTCCTCATCTCATTAACATCTCAGCCATAGGACGTCCACTGCTAAACATAGGCCTCCCCCACAGATTTCCATTCAGTTTTGTTACGTATTAAGTGTAAGTCGCTTACTACAACTCGATTTCTGGACTAATGCAACTGGGCCCTTCTATAATCAACTTCCGGTCCATGTAGATAAAAAGGCGTTGTGCTGGCATCACTACACAAACACTGCTTGGTTTGTGTGAACACTAAATCGTCTATTCTCTTTGATTAAAGTTTTAGACAACAGAATTCATAAAGGCAATTTTCTTCCTATAATTATTGTGTTAATTAAAACTTTAGATGTGGATGAGGGGGTTGCATACATTCAAATCTGTCCACAGCAGTCCACAGAGAATCTGTCACCGTATTTTGAATTTTGATAAATTCAGAAATCTGATTTGGCAACACTGCCGTCGCCGTTCCTTTTGTTCTGTGCCGTCGCCTGAATTCGCTCACACTAGTGATGCCATTAAAAAAAATATCGATATTTTTTTCGATGTAATGCATCGGATAGTGGCATCGATGTTATATCGATATAATATCAAAATATACATCGATATATTCCATACATCCATTGTTTTTCTATAAGTAGGATGTGTATGTGGTGTAGAAGTAAAAAAAAGGCACATAATATGAAAATTTTATTACGCCTATACATTTCAAGCTAACAAAAATGTGTATTCTTCCCATATCAATCAATCAATCAATCAAATAGTTTATTTGCGGAAATACTTTTACAAGTAGATATAGTTCTTAGTAGTACCTTATATTAAGTCACAAAGTATTTTTCATCTGCAAGCAGACGTGCAAAAATTTTCAATTATTATTGTGATTCTATATATCATACTAAAATTTTTGCTTAAAATTAAATATATTTATAAAATTTACTAATATTTAAATCATAATAATTGAGAAAACAAACAAAAAATCATACTTTATATAATTACACCTACCAGTCGTTATCGTTACAAATACTCTTGAATTCCCTAACACTATAGAAACAGTTTGTGAGAAGCCAGTTCCTTTCAACAACTTTCAACCTTTCAATACTTTAATACGTGGACAGGCCACGTTTGCCGGATTCCAGACGTACTGTGGGCCAAGAAAACTACGATATAGAGGCCAAACAGAGCT
Source organism: Hemistola chrysoprasaria (assembly GCA_947063395.1). Lineage (NCBI taxonomy): Eukaryota > Metazoa > Arthropoda > Insecta > Lepidoptera > Geometridae > Hemistola > Hemistola chrysoprasaria. The sequence goes on along the minus strand of OX346720.1, from coordinate 5,141,456 downwards.
TCGGTGACGTGGCAGGCCCAGATGGAGATAGCAGGACGAACTAGATAAATTTAAAAGAAATGACAAGACCTAGAATCAATTATATTAGATAATACCAAATAATAATAATAAACAAAAATATGGTGGACAAAAAAACAAAGATATAAAACAAAAAATGCAATCTTGTTTTCTGTGAACTGTGAATCGGGAAGGCGGGAAGCGAAAGAGAGGGTGGCCATTTGACTTTTGACGTTAATTTGACACTAACTTTAATTTTCATTGGACGAAAGACTTGTGTGTGCCAATGAATTAAGCTTGACTTTATCAAAAAAGAAAAAAATAGTTATTGACCGAAGAAAGAGAACCCATTCACTGAGCTGTATTTTAAGTAGGTTTGCAGTTTTCCTCTTCGATGCATCACAAATAAAATTATCGATATATACTCGATGTTGAAGAATTATATAGTTAATTTTTAATTCTACATATAGGTTTGATACGATGCATCGTTACAATTTTATAATACATCGAGTGTTTTAATACATCGATATATTATATCGTTCACCACTAGCTCACACATTTGTTCGTATTCTGTGGCTCACACGCGGCGTGATAAAAAAAATAAAAAGCGTAAATTGTTTAATTTCGATATCATAATTCTTTTATGATATTAAATAAAGTGATATGAACCCATATCGCCTATTACAAAGATTTGTAAGTTGATCAATGATAAATCCATAGGGGTTACTTGTCCCAAACACAAAATAACACGCTTCATGCTACTATTATGGCAGATATTACTGAAGAAGATGAATACTTTGACAAAATAACATTATTAAAGTCCATGTTCGGGGATACCGTTTCAGTGGACGTGATTTCTGCTGTAATTGAAAGCTGCAATGGTGATGGTAAGTCCTCAATATCATGGATTTCATTAAACAAAATATGCGACTTTATCTACTCCTTAAAAGCCCTGCTATACCTACACTGAATTAGGGTCCCTAAGTCTAAAAAATTAGCACAGCACATTAAAGTTATACGTTTGTAACAATTAGTGTGGTGTAATAACAGTAGGGAGAAAAATCCTAATACTTAGCCGTCAATTAGGGGCCCGATTCAGTTTATTGTAATATTATGCCTTTTAGCATGATAATGTATAATATAATGTTTTGAAAGATTGTAAGCTTAGATAAAATAGGTACAGATGGATAATACGCGCTCAGTTGTAATGTAATGTAATGTAAAGTGGACTCCTTTTCCGCACTTAGACTCTATACCTGGTCCGTTGTACGTGAAGTCCTGGCTAATCTAGCCAGCCTAACTCCGCCCAGAAGCTCAGAAGCTTCCTGGGAGCTTCGCAGGCTTCGCGGAGTGACCTCACTGTTCCGAGGATTTGTTCACGTTGAAGGGTTACTGCCTCGCATTCCAGGACTACGTGGGCAACCGTTTCTTCTGCCATGAAACAGCCTCTGCATAGAGGACTGTCTGTGGCGTTTATGGTGAATAAGTGTTTGTTTAAGGGACAGTGACCTGTTATAGTCCCTATCATTATTTTAAGGTTCTTTCGGTTTAGACTTAACAGACGCTTTGTAAGTCGCATGTTTAAGGCGGGTAAAGCTGATTTTGATTGTCTGCAGTCTATTGTTTGTAGCCATCTTTGATTATGGAGCTCAGCGGATCTCTGGCGGATCCACGTACGAAACTGTGAGAAGGGTAAGAGAAGGAGTGGGTACGGGCCGGTCACTGTCATCCCAGATCCTCTCCTCGCCAGTTCATCCGCGGCATCATTGCCAAGTGATCCGCTGTGTCCTTTTATCCACTGGAGAATAGTTCGATTAGTCGAAGATATTTCTTCCAGGGCCTGATGGCATTCAATGATTAGTTTGTTAGTGGTGTGTCTATTTGATAGAGACATCAGCACGGACGCGCTGTCAGATAGAAATTTAACGGTGAAATTGTTCAACTTCCGTCTGTGCACGGCTCTTGCAGCCTCGGTTAATGCCACACATTCACATTGGAAGATGGAGCTATATGCACCTAATGGAATGTGTATGTTTATGTTGAGATCGGAGGAGTATACTCCTGCTCCTGAGCCATTCGTCATTTTGGACCCGTCAGTGTATATGCGTACTTCGCGACATGACGAGTGGTCTCGCTCCTCTTCCCTCAGTTGTACCTCATATTTTTTGTTGAATATATATTGTTTATACGTTCTATCACTTGGGGCGGCTATTAGCGGCTGATATTCGATAGCCTTGCCCAGTATAGTGGTGTGTGGGCTATTGTGGTTTTTGCCCCAAAGATCTAAGTGCATAAGTCTGATAGCTGCCATTGCAGCTTCTTGCTGTATGTATAGATCTAATGGAGTGATTTGTAGGGCTATTTCCATTGCCGCTGTGGGGGTTGTTCTCATACACCCACTGACCGAAGAGCAAGCTAATCTTTGGAAGCGACCTAGTCTAGTGACTGTAGTCCGGAGTTCCGTTCTAGGCCACCAGACCAGGGCTCCGTAGGTCAACATTGGTCTTATTACAGCAGTGTATAGCCAAAGTGTTAGTTTTGGCGAGAGTCCCCATTTCTTACCAATCATCTTTTTACATTGGTAAAAGGCAATTGTTGATTTATCCAGTTTGTAGTCAAGATGCTTATTGCAGAGTAGTTTACTATCTAGAATTACTCCTAAGTACTTGACTTCGTTCTTAAGTGTCAGTGTTGTATTGAAGAGTTTTGGGAGCCTGTAGGGTCCGGGGACTCTTCTGTTTGTGAACATAATTAGTTCAGTTTTTGCCGGATTTACTGAGAGCTCATGTTGAATGCACCAGCTTTCAATTATCCTGAAAGCTCTCCTCATTAAATCACAAAGAGTGCCTTCGAAGTTACCGGATATTAGTATAGCTATGTCGTCAGCATACCCCACCGTGTAGAGATTGCTAGCGTTGAGCTCTGTTATGAGCTCATTTACCACTATGTTCCACAGAAGAGGAGATAAAACTCCGCCCTGTGGGCATCCTCTACTCACGATTCCTCGTGTAGTGGTGTTGACTGTGAACTGTATAGCTCGTTGTTTTAACATGTTGTTTATCCAATCTATAAGTGTTGTGGCCACTTTACATGCGTTAAGTGCCCCACTTATGCTAGAGAATTTCGTTTTGTCGAATGCACCCTCAATGTCTATGAATGCGCCCAATGTTGGTTGTTTAGACTTTAACGCATTTCCTATGCGTGACACTACATTGTGGAGTGACGACTCAGTTGATTTGCCTGCACTATAGGCATGTTGATTAGGGTGCAGCGGTTTGAATAGTGGCAGATGACTTCTGATCTCTCTGTCCCCCAGTCTCTCCAGCGTTTTTAACAAAAACGAGGTAAGACTTATGGGTCTGAAGGATTTTGCCTGGGTGTAGTCACCCCTGCCTGGTTTGGGTATAAATATGATTTTTACTTCTCTCCATTTCAATGGAATGTAGCGGTGTGCTATGCAGGCTCGGAGCACCGAGACAAGTTGATTTATTATAGCATCACCGCTCCATCTGAGCAGTCCTGGAAATATGCCATCCAGACCGGCCGATTTGAATGGTAGGAAGGTGTTTATGGCCCAGGTTACTTTATCTGTAGTGACTATACTTTCAGCTACACTCCAGTCCAGGGCAGTGGTGGCCCTTTCACTATATGGCTCCCAGACTTGCGAAGTGGCAATTTGGCAGCCAGGGAAGTGAGTTGTCAGTAGTAGTTCACTAGTTTCAGCGTCAGTTTTTGTATAGGTATTGTCAGGTTTTTTGAGGCATCCAATCGAGTGTTCGTTGTCTTTTGATAGACAAGTCTTCACTCTGATTGCCTGATTATTATTTTCAATGCTGGAGCAGAAGTGTCTCCAGCACTCTCGCCTTCTAAGACGAATTAGTTTTTTATATTGTCTCCTGGCGACAGTGTATCTGTCCCAGTCGGCCTGTTCTCGTGTGTTTTTTGCTTTATTGAACAGTGTTCTTATTTTTCGCCGGTGTTTCTCTAGCTGAGAGCACCACCAGTGTAGCTTGCCTCCTTGCCTTGGTATAGTTAGGGGGCAAGACTGTTCAAAGCTGGTTATGAGAATGGAAGTTATTTCATCTACATAGGTATCTATGTCTGTTACATTGATGTTATTTACGCTAGTGAGTCGCTTACCTATTTCAGCCCTGACTAATCTAGTGAACTTAGATTTATCAGTTTTTTGAGGTAACCTTCTCGGTTGTGGTTTTGGTAGGTTCATATTGATAGTGAATCTGATCCATCGATGATCTGAACACGATATCTCTTCAGACACATGCCAGTCCTGAATGAAGTCAGATATGCCTATCGTTGTTATTGTTAGGTCTATTATAGTTTGACATCGCGCGTTGACAAACGTTGGCTCTGAACCTTTGTTGTGTAAAGTGAGATTATTACTAAGTATAAAGTTTAGCATATCCTCACCTCGATTATTTGTCTTGGCGTTACCCCAGAGTGTGTGATGCGCGTTGGAGTCAGCCGAGATCACCAGTTGCAGTTGCTCCCTCTCGCAGTACTCAGCTAGCAGGCTGAGTTCTGGCGTCGGCACATCCTCGTCTCCGGGCAAATACGCGGAAGCAAGGACGATATCCGGGAGCAGTTGATCTGTGGTTGTTATTCTTGTTGCTGTAAGGTTTTTTGTACAAAATTCGTTGATAAGTGTGGTTGGTAAATGCTTGGGTATGAATATGCATGTTCTTGGATTACTTACGGAGGTATCCAGCAACAATTTTCCTCCGATATTACCTAGACCGCATATTCTGCTATTCCTAATCCACGGCTCTTGGATCAGGCAGATGGTCTCAGTGTTATTTTCCAGCACTCTGCGCAAGGAAGCCGACGCAGTCTGGCTGTGCTGGAGGTTGGTCTGAATTATTTTAATCTTCCCGTATAGGAGAGGAGTCGAGACAGCTTTCGCTGACCTCACTCCCCCCCGCGTACGGAAAGCAGTCTTCATCCGAGGTGGTGAGCCTCGGCGAGTCCGGTTGTGCATGTTGGTAGCTGGCCACATCCATTGCCACCGGAGACTGTGCACGCACCAGTGTCGTCCCCTCCTTCAGCAGTGCTGCTGCCGGAAGAGTGGCGGGCTGTGAGGGCACAGTTATCATCTCCGGGATTTGCGCAGAGGTAGTGGCCGCCGAGGGCGCCTTCTGATCCCGGTGGGCAACTTTATCCATAAAGTGGATATAGATATTGCCCATCAGGTAAAAGATGCGCCTGTCCTGGTCTTTTAAAGTTTTTACATCAGGTTCTGGCACTCGGAAGAACAGGCTGGTCCCGTCAGGGTTCTGTCTGGCCTGTTCATGTGTCAGAATCCATGAATTAATGTTAAGGTGTCGGTTTTGTCTCTGTAGAAGTTTCCTTAACGCCTCAGTGTCACCTGTGTGACCAGGCACAAAGAGCATACAAGGGACCCTCTGTGGTATGGCCGACTGTGGTCTTACTACGAGTTTAGTACCGGTTATAGGTGATGCGATTCCATCTACGGTTCGGTTTAGCCAGGCCAGCGTGAAGGCGTCGTCGCACCACGTTTTAAGGACGCCATCCGCAAAATGGGCCCTGCCTCGGAACCTGATGTCGTTTGGTTCTGTTTCAAGGGAGGCGTCCGGGTCAGCCATAAGCTCATCCAGAATCTTCCCCTCTATTGTTAGTCTGATTCCCTCAGCCTGGACCTGCGTCATGTCCGAGAAAGGTTCGGTCATAACAGCGACACATAGCTCATTGGCTAAGTAGGTCGCAGCCGCCTCCGCGTAGCTTGCCGAGACGCCTTTCGCCAGGCCGGGTTTGAGCGTCTTCACCTTCTTACTCTCCCCGGTCGGGGTCACGGTGTCATCTGGCCGCGTACGTTTCTGCGGCTTAGCCTGAGGTACCTCAGTGTTTGTGTCTTGCTTGAGTAGTTTTTTACTGTTACGGCCTCTAGGTTTAAGGCTACGCTTGATGGGCTTAGGCTGAGGCGCAGCAGATGCAGCGCTGGTCGCGATTGAGCTTCTCTCCCCGGCCGCTGCCTTCTGGGCTACAGTCGGTTGAGGGCCAAGTGCCGCAAGTTGCCTTGCGGCATCAACCACTCCTGCACGCATCGCCGCTGTCTTAGCCTTGGCCTTCATGCGCCGCTTTTTAGAGGCCGTCATTTTCTGGCCAGTTACTGTCCGTGTTTCCTCGTTTGGGATAGCCTCTTTTAGAGAGGACATATCCAACGATCTCTCACTGGACCTGTTGTTTGATGCAGCTGCCTCCATCGACCCGGCCGTGCTTGCTGCGGGTGGCGCATCCGCAGTCGCAACCATTACAGTCGCATCATTGGACGCAGCCACCTTTAGCTTGCTCAGCGTAAGAGCCGACTTCGGTACCGCTTTGGGCTTACCCCTGGTTAGCGCATAGTTGTTGTCGTATGGTGTGTTTAGTTCCGTCGCGGACGCAGCCTTGATGAGCGCATCCTTGATGTTTTTGTGTGTTTTAGGTGCTGCCGTTATTGCAGCATCTTTAGGCCTAGGGGCATCGGAGGACGCTGTCATACGCATGTTACGCCTAGACGCATCCAAGGACGCAGCCCTTGGTCTAGAAGATTGTGGCGCATCTTTCGACGCTGCCGTTGTGTTGTTTTCCTCTGTATCCATAGGTTGTTTTTTATATGTCTTCACCTTCGGAGCTCTCCACCCGCCATGGAGCCCTCAAAACGGGGACGCCGCTCGTTCAACAAGCGTGCGCCAGAGCTACTCCTCCAGTATAGGTCCAGTGTACTGAGTAGTAAGTGCGCCTGCACGTAGCGAACGATCCCGAAGTTGCTCACGACACGAGGATGTCGCGTGCTCGCCTCAGGGCGCGCGCCACGCTGGCTACCCCTCCCCCGCACCCCGAACCTCGCCAGCAGCCCGCTTATGGGATGCTACAGCCGATTGACCGTGATTGGCTACTCCACGGCCTCCCGTTTAAGAAGAAATTCGGACCAAAGAGGAGTGTTGTGTGCAACGGGCACGCAGCCCGCTACGCCACTCAGCCACCAGGATTCCTGCATCCCCCCGTACGGGTCTCCGCGCACGGCACAAACACGCAGGAGGTCATTGCTATCCACCATCCAGTATTATTTGATGGTGAACACGCTAGGACATGACCTCTCCATCCTAGCATTTATATCGCCTGGTAGTTTCTGTTGTATCTATTTCTGAAGGAACTAGACCAAAAACGGGGCTGGCAACCACGTGAAGGATGACTCCAGACTTGCCTTAGGGATCTACATGACTTGCACTCTCCCCTAAGACCACGCCCCCTCACCACCTCTGAAGGAGGCGATCAGGTAGAGTTATCTCCATGCTACCAAGCTGAAGGCCTGTCGGAAAGTATCGTCGCAAAAGCACTAAGATAACCCCGCCCCACGCGCTCAGTTAACGAGCCTTTCTATATAAACTTACAGCTATCCATTTTTTATGTATCTGTTCAAAATAACAAAACTGTAAAAATAAGCAAAAATAATAACTATACGACGACATAATGTTTAGTGTTGCCTAGGGCATGAAATCTATTTATTGTAAAAGTTCTTCTAATGTCGTAAACGTAATTATATATAATGTTATGTGTAAATGTTGTTGTTTTAAATGTCATTATGAATAAAATTATGCAATAAGAAAATAGTTAACTAGAACACATGTTTTTATAAAGATCTTTACACTGGTATCACTAGCACCTTGCACACATACATACATGCATGGTACGTAATTTGTAATATAGCTGCAATGGGCGGCGCTCACTCACACACATCCCAAAATGTTTCTTCATAATGAATGATGTGCTCAGTATAGAAATATGGATTCTGTGCCTACATATTTTAAGGTTGTAAGTTTGTTAAGAGTTTAATCGCAGCATCAGTCCACCTGTTTCATGGTGTGACAAGTAAAAAATTAACAGAACTATCAGTTTAACAATTTAAATGTACCTATTAACTCAAGCATTAATAAATCTCTTCTCTACACATATCTATATTTTTTTCAGTAAAGTGTGCTGTTTGATTATGTAAACACAGTGTAGGTACTGTGTTCATCAAACAGCACCTACCTTAATTACTCACCTATCAAGTTTTCAATTATAGGATTCCCCTATAACTGTCATCAGATAGAGGGGAATCCCTACTCACAGTTACAGTTATAGCGGTCAGACTAAATTGACATTAGTCAGTGTCATTAGTCAATTCAATTCAATTCTTATTTTGTGGATTGTAGTAGTCAGTACTGCATTTAATTAATACAAATTTTTGTTATTGGGCTTTCAGCTTGAAAGGGTGTTTTGGATTAGTATAGTCAATTTTTTATTTTTTTTTCAGTTAATGTAGCTGCTGATGCCATCATGAATATGTCTTGTGAAGCTGACAACCTTAAAGTAGACACAGTGACAGGTTCAAATAGTGAAATATGCACTAAAGATAGTTCTGAAAAGTCACAAACAGTTACTGCACCTGCCAGCATAAATAATATAATAGTAAGTGCTACAGAACAATCTGGAATTTCTATACAACCAGTACCTACAGCACCTCCAGGTTTTTCACAAATGGAAACATTGTCAACAACATTTGCCGAAGCCTCTCGTAACACTGGTGCTGTTCCCAAAAAAACCCCTGAAAATCCACCAAGAAACGTAATGCCCAAAAATTTCTATACTGATATTTGGACAGATGAATTGAAAAGAACTTTTCAATATCACAATCAGGGGACTCGATTACTAATTTTGCTCAGAGGTGCTCCAGGTTGTGGCAAAACCTATCTGGCAAACTACATAGTTGACACCACCATTGGGCCATCACTAGAAAACTACATGAACCACATATTTTCGTCAGACAGCTATTTCATGAGAGGGGGAGTCTATCACTTTGACAAAAGTTGTCTAGATGTAGCTCATATGACAAATCAGAGAAAAGTTTGCAATGCCACAAATAGAGGTGTCAGTCCCGTAATAGTGGACAATACTAACATAGCACTCTGGGAAATGGAACCTTACTTGCGCGATGGAGTTCGGAATGGATATGTAATTTTAATTATTGAACCCAACACTCCCTGGGCTAGAAATGCTAACCAACTTGCACTTAGGAATACTCACAATGTGCCATGGGAGAATATACGACGAATGTTGGATAATTATGAAAAGTGTACTGTACAAAGTTTAATGAATGCATTAAGGTTGTCATATCCACCTCATATGAAACCTCCTGTAAAGAGAAATATTCCTCCTGTGGTCTTAGAAAAAGCGCCGAGCCCGCCGGCTCCTTCAGAAAATCCACCAATGAAATCACTGTTAAAAAAAGATATTCCTGCAATTCTTTTTCCAGAATTCTCAAAACCTCCTGTTCTTGAACGAGAAACTAAAGAACTGCAAACCTTAAGTCGCATTGAATATGATAAAAATACTGTATCTTCAGCAACTGGTAGTGCAATACAAATTGAATTGGTTCATGTCAAAAGTCCTGATTCACCAGACAGCCCACACCAAGCAGGACCATCTTGTTCAGCTGCCGAAGCAATTGCCCTGCCTTCTGATAAAGATCATGAGCCAACAAAGTCAGAGGAGGAAATGAAACTGGAAAAAATAATTGAAGCTCAAAAGAAGTTAGAACTCATAGAAAAAATAGAAAAGGAATGGGAAGATGGTGGAAGCTGGGACAGTGCAGCAATAACTTCTATCCACACATCTCAAGACCTTCCAGTGTCTATAGGTCCAAAACCACCTAGAACATCTGATGTAAATGATAATGAGACTTTGATTAAACCAGCCGATATATGTGACGATTGGACCAAAATAACCGCATTTATGCCGCCTTGGCAAGGTAGTAAAACGTCTCTTTCTAATGCAACAGAGGAATCCACGCCTGTGCAAACAAACGACGCAGGAACGAGCATAGAAATGAGCGATTTGAACAGCGGCGTAAACAAAGTACTATCGGCTAAATCTCGAAATATAAACGAGACTAATAATCAAAGAAAACCATTAAAGATGCCTACAAAGATAATGCTTGACAAAAGTACAACTACACACGAGTCTGACTTCTACACGGAGTGTGTTTCTGAGTGTAAAAATACAGAGCAACATTTTAGAGCTTTCAGAAAATTATTCAATACAGTTCCTCGTCATATATTGAGAGATGTTTTCGATAGTTGCCGTGGAGATGTTAATTGGGCAGTCAATATAATCCTCGATAGTTACCCAGACACTAAAATCAATGAGAAAAATGAAAACATATCAGAGTCCGAGGATGAAGAACCTATTGAAGAATGTCACTGCTTAGCGGCTTACAATATTATACCCAACGTAAAGGCCAAGGCTCCTGTCATTAATGAAACTTCACAAAGTTTACCTGTTACTTATGTGACACAGAAAAAACCTAAACGTGAAACAGTTATGTCAGAAAGCTCCAAACAATTAAAAAGACAAATTGAAAGCAATGTGATGATATCAGATAATCATTATTCACAGCATTATTTGAATATTAGAAGGCGTCGAGGAGAGAATGCTGGTGGTGAAGTTATAAATACCTCATATAAAGATCCAATTATGCTGGTTACTAGTAAATCTGAATCTGATGGTGATAAAGTAGAAGATAATGCAAGAGCACTATCTCCTAGTACTCCTCGATATAATTTTGATTTCAATGATTCTGACTCAGAAAGCGAAAACAGTGAATCGAAAGCTGATACCATGGTTTCGGTAAACATAGGACACGAGCTACAAAACAAGTTGGATGAATTATTTGGAATGCAAGGATTCCCTTATCCTGATAATATAAAACCAATTGTGAACATTCCTATGTCTTTGTTACGGGAAATAAATGCGTATTGGCAGGAGTCACTTGCTTTCCAATTGGAGGAACATGAGAATCATTCGGAGGCAATGATTAAACAGGATGAAGAGTTTGCCAGGTGAGGGACACATTTTCTAGTATATTGTTTGAGCTTTGTCAGCAATCATAATTAATTTAAAGCTAAAAATGGAATAAAAAAACGTAAAGTAGTACATCATGAAGATCGTACATACAGGACATCTACACTTGTTATGATCCTGACATACGACTTTTATTTATTCTATTTTATCACATCCTATTTGCATGCTTATAGGCATTGTGTATAGCATCTATATACGGACTTTTGACCTGGCCTTTCCTTAGGACATTATCAACTTTTAAAGTATGGTTACGTCTACCTCTACCGACACACTCGCCTTATAAATCACTTTCATCAATCTCTTTTCACCCTATCTCTCCATGTCTGAAGATAGACTGACTGTAATTAGTAGTACTTATAAAGCTAAATGTGTCTTTTATTTGCAGACAGTTGGTTGCCAGAGAGGAAGAAATGTATAGAGAAGGTCAAAAGCCAGATATGCCTTCACTCAAAGAAATCATGGATATGGAGATGGCGTATTCCATTTATGAGAAAAACGTTTCTGAGTGGCGCAACAAGGAGCCTCAAGATATGGCGTCGCGACTTTCTCGTGAGAAATTGTACAATTTGTTTCCTGATTTATCGCACGATGTCTTGTCGGAGTTGCTTATGGCACATGAATACAACTTCAAAGCAACTGTTGAGGTAACTTACCTTTTTGGGTGTAAAAAATACGATATAAAAATAAGTTTGAACATAAAAATGTGACTTGCTTGGTTTCCATACATATTAAGAAGGTAGTGCACCTTCATTTACACAGATATGCATAGATAGTGCATCTATGCATATGTGTGTAAATAACGTAATAAGATCAATGAAATCATTCATAATATGTTTCTAAAACCTATGACAACATTGTGAAAAGATACTCATATTAAACTGTCGGCTAACGCTTAGATTAGAATAAGAAGATTTCTTGATATTATACTAATATTTGTTTATAATTGACAATTTCAAACTTGATCTAAGGGATTTACTATGAAATACTTTATTGTTTTGCAGTTTTTATTTATTATTTTTAGTCCCTCTTGATATCGACCGGCCATCCTGAGGTATTAGACGATGAAAAGGGCATCGAAAAGTTTGTTATGCAAAAAGAATTGGAAAGAAAGGAGAAATTTCTACAGGAAGAGAAAAAGGTAAAACTTGTTACATGACTGTTGAGATTTTCATAAACAACTTTGTTATCTATGTTGATTTCATTTCATCATCATCATCGTCCCCCATAAGGTGAGAGGGGTTAGCCAATACCTGCCACGCTTGGCAGGCGGGTTGGCGAGTGCAGTTTGATGGATTCACGCAGAAGGTGACGCAGCTACCCATCCTCTGGATCTGTTAACCCTTAGCCGGCTCTTACGGCAACCACGGGGAGAGAGGGTTAATGTCATTTACTGTTGAAATATATAATGAAAATGATGTAGCTCCGCAGCACACTCCGAAATCCTGTAGAACACCGAAAGGCAGGCCACTTTACGCCGATGTTTCAGACTCTGGACTAGCTCTTCATAATTTGGGATATTATCTGTATGTTGAAATTTCAGACTATGGCGAAGAGTGTTTGCCCGTTTACGAAGGAGCCAGACCGCCCCATCACCCTTGAAACTGTTGAATATTACCGCGCTGAAGCAGAAAAGTCGCTCAACTACAGAAACATGTAAGCACCTTAGGACCAACTAACAAATAATTACCAAACCAAGTATTAATGCTGGCGATAGAAAAAATTAAATCCTATAAGTTTCTTGTATCTTTCCGAAAACGATATACTAATAACTAAATAGTTATCAACTTTGTTAACGTTAAAAAATGTCTCTTGCGCCATAAATTGAGGTTAAGCACAGAATATATTAACATACAAGCCTCTCTTTCTATCGCGTATCTCTTTATCTGTTCTCTCTGTCTAGCCCATCATAGCGCGCCCTGGCTACTTGTAGCTTTAGCGGAGTGTCCCAGCCCTGGTTTAAGTTACATTCCTTTTGGGCTTAGGCTTAAGAAAACCCCGGACACTCGACTCAATCCCATACAAAAGCCGCACTATAACTACCTACTACACAGACACTGCACACATGGAGTTTTGTACACGGGCAAGAGTGTGCGTGAGGTGATTTCCCATAGAAGCAGGGCTCGTGGAGAGCTCAATCTCGCTCGCGGAGTGAGGAAGGCCCGATTGGTGGGCGGATGACTGTGTCCCTTCTATACGTAGTATCATGATCTGTACTGTGCTTAAAGTATGCTGAACGGAGATTTTCAAGCGTACGCTGCCTTAGACGAAAATATTATGAAAATTCGATAAGTAGTTGAGTTTATCGCAGACAGATCGCCACAAGTATACAAAAATACGAACTAGCAATCGTAAAGCGACAGCAGTAAAATTGCACAATCAAATCAAACAAATCTCTCAACTTTTTCAAACAAAATATGACATATTTTGTTTGAAAAAGTTGAGAGATTTGTCTGTAAAGGTAACCGTCTGTTTCCTTTAAAGACAAATCTTAAACAAGGCAGAATAAGTAGTCAAATGGTTCTTAGATTTGATGTGCTGTAATCATAGTTATAATGGCTTACAGGAACTTCAACAAAGCAAGAGTATATTTCGAAAGGAACATTCCGTCTGCGGCAACTTTCTTTTCTGACATTGCAGCACTTCACACGAAGAAGTATGAGCAAAACAGCGCTTTGGCGGCTGCTTATCTTATGTCTGTGAGTAAATTTCAAAAGTAGTAATAAGCCTAAACTAGACTTCTTAACCCCGTCCATTATCGCCTTCCGATGCATCGTTACATATAAAAATACAAAATAAATTGCTTCGTTCAGTTTTAAAAACGTACGTCTACAATTTTAATAGGCCTGATACTGTCTGTACATTGACAATCACACTGCGACTTTGAGCTGCCGCGACAGGCGTTTTTGCGTTTGCAGCGCCGCAGCTGCGCGTTTTGGCGACTCCCTGCGTTCGGAAGCCTGCAGCGGCGATTGGCGTTTTTGCAGCTAAGCAGCTAGCTGCCGCAGCTAAAAGTCGCGGTGCAGTGTGCGGGGTGCAGCGTTTGTCGCGGCATCTAGCAGCTGAAAAGCAGCTAAGCAGCTAGCTGCCGCAGCTGAAAGTCGCAGTGTGAACAAGACCTAACTACGCCATTTTTTAGTTTCACCGAAAAAAAAATAAGACGATTGACACAACAATACTTGTAATGTTGTGTAAAACGTCTAAATTACATAACACTAGCAGTGCCCCGCGGTTTAACTCGCGCAGACATCGTTCCCGTAGGAATATTGAGATAAAAGTACCCTTTGTGTTGGCTCTCTACATACCGAATTTAAGCCCAATCGGTTAAGTAGATTTGGCGTGAAAGAGTAACAAACATCCATCCATCTCTCCATCCTCACTAACATTCACATATACATACAATATTAAGTATGATTTAACTGTTTCAGTATCACGTGAACAAGAATCCAAATCAAGATGTGGTGGACTTACATTTCCTTCGCGTTACTGAGGCACTCATTACGATGGACATTTTCATAGACAAGATAATAGTGCAGCTACGTGACAATAGTCTGCCCGCTAAGGTACTGTTTTACACTTAGTCTTCGTTCCCGTGTCAATTCAGGCGCTGTGCGACCTGAATTGCACTTTATTGCTTCGGTGTTAGAGTCGCTATTTATATAAACGATTTTGTGGAGAGTCCCTTCTATCCCTCTAGTATTCTGTGATTGTACTTAGATTTGAGATTTATAATATTAGTATAACTTTTAGAACAAACGGCGGACGGAAGGGGTGTTATAAGTTTGTCGTGTCTGTGTATCTGATTGTCAGTCTGTGGCATCTTATTATCGTATCTCTGTATTCTCTGTATTCTGCACTGAGTCCTGGGTACGCCTCGTGCCTACCCCTTCGGGAAAATGGAGTGAATGTGTTTTGTGTTTATTTATCCCTTCTATAATAATATATGTTCGTATTAGAAATCTTAACGAAGATGACTTTATTTTCAGACAATTTACATAATAACTGGTCGCGGCCAACACAGTAATAACGGGGCGCCGAGAATTAAACCCGCGGCAAAGAGGAGACTCAAAGCTCGGGGAATATAGTAAGTATAATTCAACACAGGGCTCGGCAATAGCTTAGAATTCTGGACCGCCAAAAGTTGTGCAACTTTAAAAATAGCTAGGTATTTCATTTCAAAAATAATACATATTCAGTAGCTTCATGCCATATTTTCACGCTATTAACTTTCTTGATTGTTTTTAATTCATTGATCAAATAATGAATTTGAGTTAATATGTAAAAAAAATTATAACCAAAAGTTTCTTGATCACACGCACTGGACCGCGACACTGTGTGACTTCTTTTTCTGGACCGCGATAGCATTTTTCAACAATATCTGGTCCCTATTCAAAATTACTTACAGAGACACCTGACTTTAACCCAAGGTAAAGGGTGTTAGTTCACTATGATTATGAAAAGTTACAAATCATATTATGGTTAGCAATGAAGAGATCTGTAGACAAACGTTACTGACAGCAAATCGAATATAAGCAATTTAAGGTGGTAATAGAAAGGGCACATATTACTTAGCAAACTGATGGCCGATGGAGTTGTAAGGTTATCTAATTGAGGCCACGGACTGGCAAGGGAAGCGTAGGACGTCCACCCACAAGATGGACAGCACTGGATGCAAGCCACTTACAATCGGAATAGATGGAAATCTATGGGGGAGGCCTATGTTCAGCAATGGACGTCCTACGGCTGAAATGAGAGGATTAATGATTACAAAATCACTATAACTCTTGATTTAAAAGCTCTATGATTCTACGGACTTGAATAAAACTATTGTACCTATACTAAACTACGAAATAATTACAGTCGATTGTCTATAGCCGCCATTTTGGGTTTTTGTATTAGCCCTATTTTCTATCACGCCAATATTTCAAAATAGTGGCAAAATACAATTTAGCAAATAGGTGTAGGAACTATTAAAAAATTATCTACTAATTAATAACTTGTTCTTATTTCAGCTTCAGAGAGATAAACCCAGGCCTTCTTGCGGGTAAGTTAAATTCTAGACACAAAATGACCAACGAGTTATAAACATAAACAAAGTACTATGTATAAATCAATGTGATAATATTATAATACTGTTGTTTATAGATTTGTATTTAGTCTTAAATGTTTTATTATGTTAATGGCAATAGGCATCGTGTTAATAGAACTCGACCACGCGATCATCGCAAGTTCGTGCGTATTTTAGTCGTCAAACTCAAAGACTTAAATAAGAGATTTAAATAAGTCTCGAAAAAACTAACTCTCTAATTTAAAGACATTTTTAAACGTCTTTCAATAATATCATTAACTAGTAGGGTATTTAATGAATCTACCGTTGATCAAACATATTCGCTATGATCGCCTTGCGTTCTTGTATATGATGCCTTAGATTTAACTTGAAAAATAATAACCTTTAACTTTAGGTAATAGCTTGGCAGAAAAGATTAGACAATGTAATAAACAATAATAAACAATAAACTAAGTAAAAAACAATAACGGATTTATATCATGGTTGCCTGGAAGAGATAAGGCCGCCAATTGTTACTAATTTCTGGTTTTATTTTTTGGTGTTATCTGTACTAATTATTATTGGGATACCAATAAAGAGTTTTCTATTCTATTCTATTGTTTATAGAGATGTTCAATTTCTTAGTTCTTTTTCGTTACTGCACATGATGTGTGATCCATTGGCGAGTAAAACCGTTAGTACGCCAACGAGCCGGCGAGCCAAAGGTATAAACCGTTAATGGAGCACCTTTAAAACTTTAAAACTTTGGCTCGCCGTTTGGTTGACGTACCAACGGTTTTGCTCGCCTATGGCTCACCCCCTTTATATTCTACTAGTCAAACCGTTTCATTTGATACCCATATTGAGGGGGTTATTAAAATATATTATACGCCATTTTGTGGTGGCCATCTTGGATTAACAATTAAAAAAATCTAAGTAATTAGTTCTGAAGACAAAACACATCGGAACTAAATGTGTATCAAAAATTAGATCAACCTTTCAACAGGATAGGGGTAGACATTTCAATGACTAAAGGAAACGGACTCTTAATCCAAGAAAGCTGGGCCCAGAAAACCTTACACTGCTATTCTACCTATATTGCCGGGTACAGAATGATATTCCCAAACATAGTGTCCATCTTATTATCGGCGTTTAATTTATAATTTGATTTTAATAAAGTACTAAGTTTTTTTTAATTTGCGACCCACATTCTAATTTTAGCAGAACATTTGCTCAATTCATAATAATTAATGGCGATTCTAAATAATATTATTGATGCCCATTTGAGAATCTTATAATTAGCCCTATCAAATAAAATATAAATTTTATTGTAAGGTCGACGTGGCCCAGAAACCAACAACTCCTTTGACCTAAAAACAATGACAACAAACAGGTCTAAGAATATAATAGAGGCGTCACTGCATTGTTCAACGAGCTTCAAACAATTACAATTACTTCTGTGTTAACTGTCAAAGTGTGATGTACTATGAGACTGAGTACTGGGTACACTTCTGCCTACCCCTTCGGGAAAAGGTGCGTAGATCTAGTTCCTACTGTTTCTGTAGTTCTTTTCTGCCAAGCCATAGCTATATATATATTTTCTATCAATTGTTCCAAAAATTACGCGTAAAAAGTTAAGATTATAAAAATGCATTGGTAATGTAGTAAGTTAATTGTAATGTCAGTATTTTTATAGATTCAATTATTAAATGTTAATGTATATTATTATTAAGAAGTATGTGAAACATACAGAACAAATTCTGCACAAGAAATCTTATTAAGTGTCCACGTAATCTGTTGTTATTATCAGGGCCTTAAGCCCGTCAGCCTAATTAAATAAGTTAATAATAAAGACAATATTACATTATATTTAAAATAATAATTAGATAGGTAACTAGCTTGCAGATACCAAGTCTGTTTGGTCTGTGTCTGTGTTTTATAAGCGTAGATTATAAGTACATATATCAGTCCTTTGGTTACCATAACAGGCTTCTGGCCTAGTTTGGGACTAGATGATCGTTTGTGGAAGTTGTCCCATATTATATTATTATTATTATAGCTATATAAAAATCTTAGCAAGTAGTTTTATAAATAAGAAAAAAGTCTTTACACTCTATTAACTCTGTTTCTTTTCTTTTATTGGATATATTTACTCTCTCACTATTAAAAGTAACCAGCAATACCTACCTCAGTCTTTTAAAATGACTAACACGTTAAAGTTACCAGGGAAATTACTGGGCATGATGAGTTTCAGCAACTAATATCTCAGGGTGACAGGCGCAGTGCAGTGCCGCGCAGAATTTTGAATTTTAAAACACTGGGTGGCACTGTGTCTGATATGGGCGATCATGATGCTTACCATCAGGCACCTGATTTGCTCGTCTTGTCACTCACTATCATAAAAAAAAAAAAAAAAAAATAGCAGACGGACTTGTAGCATTGTGTATGTAATGTATCGTGTTCTTGTAACGCTTACCACTATAATTCAGTGCAGCGAACAAAAAAGCCAGACAAAAATGATAGCCTCGAATGATATTATTGTTACAAACAAACTTAACAAGTCAGGCCTTAAATAAATGACTTTGGCTCTAACGTTTAAACTTAAGTCGTATAGGTATGTGGTAACTTATAAATACTATAAGTCTATCTAAAATAACTATATCTTTAAAATAAGTAAACGGAAAATACAGGTATTAAAATTATTGAATTAAGAGGTAGAATATTCATACGATATTGTAAATTATTATAAGTCTTTAAACTAAAAATCTTGTAAAGGTTTTGAAGTGACAGAAAACACGAGAAATAAACGTAAGTATTTATGTAAAAATAATCAAGATGGCGTAGTAAACTTACTACTAATTACACTAACCCCTAAATAACTGTGTTGTAATAAAGTTAAGGCAGAAAAATCCCACAGCCGTTAGTTACGGCGCTTTTAATTAGGGGCCCTGAGTTAGTGTAGTATAAAAGGCCTTTATCTTGACTATCTCTCTCACTCTCATTCTCTCTCCCTCTCTCTCTCTTTCTCTCTCCCTCTCTCTCTCTTTCTCTCTCTTTCTCCTCTCTCTCTTCAACGTTAAAAGAGGATTCCTATCTGTTTTAAGCAGTTACTTGCCAAGACAGCTTGAAGAACCTTTTCATATCAGTTATGGAGAGTAGAGGTAAACAGAGCAGTCACTGTATTAAGAAAAAGTGTCCGTCAAAATGCGTTAAATTACGCTGGCACTGTGTAAGGGTAGTGTAGCAATAAATTATTCTCAACACATTGAAATTATTAATAATAATTTCAATGCGTTGAAAGATGTGTCAGAATAGGATAGAGAAATAAACAAAGGCAGATAAACTTGCTCTCTGTTTGGTAGGTTGTTTTAGTAGTCTCCGCACACGCTCCGACCAAATACCACACTATCTAAAAGCTAAAGCTTTGAAATACGGCATCTTTCAAACTGTAGTGTGCGTAATATAATGCTAATGTGCGAAAAAAACATTTTGCAATGAGTGTTAGTGTGCGTGAATAATTAATTGTGTTGGACAGCCTCGGTTACGCTGATTTAGGCGTAGTTTTAGTTGCAGCATTTGACAAGTATGACGGCGGTATATAGTCGAAGCACGCGCGGGGAACTGTCAATAATCTATGTTCTGCTCTATTAAATGTTCTCATTTCAATCAGTCAACAACTGCTACATAGTCATAACCCTTTGCTTATGATAGCGCCATTGTCCCTGCAGTATTTTGAACTGTTATTTACTGGTTAAAACTGGATACTTTTTCAGCTGGTCCCCAATATGAGACTGTTTTCAATCCTTAAAAACTCCCTAATACCAGTGTTTATGTCTCGTCTCCTGTGTTCTACGTATGGCATTTGCAAACCAATAAACACATAAATCTGTCACTCCTATTCGAATCTAACAGACGATAACAAATTATAATGATAATATTGTATAATATCTTACTATGTACATAATTTGCTCAATTATCTATAATTTATTGTTCCGGGTCGAGGTAAATAAAATGCATTTTTATGTTTTGTTAAAAAATATTGAATTTTGTTTTGTATTGCTTTGTACCAATTTCATATGACCATGGGCTCGCCCCCTATTACATGGGACCATTACATACTGGCGGAATGTGGGTGTGTATACTAGGGGTTTAAGTCCTAGGTACACCTCTGCCCTACACCTTCGGGAAAAACGTTCCCGAACTTAAAGTGCAGTAACAGCAAAAACACGATTTTGAGAAAACCGCGCGTAAAGAGTAGTAACTAAAAAAAATGCCAAAATATCTAACTAAATAATATCTTCTGTGCAAAGTAAGAAACTATAGGTAAAAAACCATAACTTTTTATGTTGTTAGATTAATTTTGTTTTAAAATACAATAACTATAGCCATTTAATGTTTTTGGTCCCTCTTACTACAAGTTATAAAAATAAATAAACCGTTGGAAATCTAATTAAAATGCAGTAAATTTTACTCTCACTGCACTTTCGACAGCGACATGTAATTTTTTACTAACTAAAGTGCAGTATTAGTGTGAAAATACTGCAGTTTATAAGGTTTTTATAAATAAAATACTCAAGTTCTCTAAGTGTAGTAAAATAAAAATACCTCTAAATTTATTAAAATTTTGTATTTCTCGCATAATAATTAAACTTAAATGCTACATATAATACTGAAATTATTTAACGAAACATTGTTCTTGAATGTACGTTTAAAATTACCAGTTTTTTTGACAATCTTAACAATAAATACAACAATAAAAATAATATAATAATCAGAGTCACGCGTAATCACAAATCTACGAATTAGTATGTATGTGATTATGAATGATTCTGATTATTATGTATTAATGAATATATTATTTAAATGCAAACAAAATTAACTAAAACATAAAATTTTACTTCTTCACTAAATCCGTATTCATTTCTTACAATATAATATCAGAAGTCAGAACATTGGAATGCAGTAACATTATAAAATCTATCCTTCATTAAAATTTAACTTTAGCACAATATCATATCAATTATCATATTATGTTCTATTTAAACCCACCATTTTTTGCCAAATTCATGTCCTTCGAGGTAATTTCATGCATCCAGATAGATTTTTCATTTAGCTGTTTTTTAAATTTTGTAGAATGGCTTATTGGTTCAGCCGCAGATGCAGCCGCTGATGTAGATGCAGTCGCTAGTGGTACTTAAGAATGTAATCCCGGTGATAAGGACTTGTTGTTTTAAGCCTCTGCACCATCATTATAACTTAACCTGCAATATTTTACCTACATTAGTTAAGCCTATTCCTAATGGCTAAGTTACTACACATGTATATATTTAATATCAAATGTTTAATGAATAACTAGTTTTTATTTCCACTTGAATATCTCATAAAATACATTAAGGAATATCGCTAGACAAAGAATGAAAACAAATTAGTGATTATATTGTATATAAAAAATCCCGACCCTATCTCTATAACATAATCGTGTTAAAATTATTTAATCCAATATGCGTCTAAGATCCCTATCACAGCCTTTAGCTAAGAACCATTTCGATCACGTTAGCTTTCAAACGAAGAAAACCTCATCTAAATGGGTCCAATCGTTTTGGAGCTGCGATACCACAGACAGAAAAAAAGATACTCTTTCACTCTATTTTGTGCGTTGGGAATCAATAAAAAAATACCTTGATAAAAATTGCAAAGTGTTATATCTGATCTTCATAACACATAGCTAGTAAGAGTAAATAATTAAAAATCACGGCTGCTCTGCCTAAAGCGAAAGATTTACACATTTGAAATCGCCATGAAGCCACTGTATTGAATTTTTTTGTAACAAAATAAAGCTCGGGATGATGTAACGATTCTAACGAAACCTGTCCCATATTATATAATTATGGTGGTGAAATAAACTCACATACATACATGGACATGAAACTACAAACATTGGTACCAAATTTATAATACATACTTTCTAAAGCAAACTTTGAAACCTGTATTCAGTCTGCTTACTGTAATTTCTATTAATTAATTACACAACTTAAATTGGTATAAACAAATAAAAAGAATATTTAGTTAACAAACACTTACCTCAGCGCTTTCCAATCAATTACACAGCACCACGTCAGCGACGTCAGCGACGCAACTGACAGAACTTAGTGCATTATTTTGCAGTATTGTGCGAGCCCGGTTTAATTACGTATGAGGTTACCAACTAAAACGCAATATTAGGGAATATTACTTGTCTTTCGCTACATTAGGGTAGCATGAATCCATGGATTATACTAACTAATATGCAGTAAAATATGTAAACACTGTAAATTATTTAGTTTTTTACAAAGTACTATATACAGACTAACAAGTTAAACTGCAGTAATAATTTTTTAATACTTCCTTTTATTTGGTTTTGTACAGGATTTATAAAATTCCACACAAGTTAAAGCGCAGTATTTGTCGTATGTACGTACTAATACTGCACTTTAATTGGGGATACAAATAAAAAGCATTTTTTTAAAGCAACTGCAGTAAAATCAACTTGTATGGAGGCAAATAATACTGCACTTTAATATGTTTGTTTATTTCATCTTCTAAATAAAACTACCACCCAAAGTGTTACAAAGTATGATGAAATACTGCATTTTAGCTGGGGAACTCAAAGAAATCATATGTAGTAAGTATTTTACTGCAATTTAGCCGGTAAACCCTGTATATTTTTTATAAATTTGTCTTTTTTTTGCAATTTTTAAATTCGAAAAATATTTTTTAAAAATACTTATAGTGGTTATTTTACCAAAAAAACTTAATTCACTTATAGGGTTTGAAATAGGGTTTCTTAATTTATATTTAACTCAAAACTAACCAAATGACTATTACTGCACTTTAAGCTCGGCAGGGCAGAATAGGGGTTCTGACAACTCAACCAAAAAGTCGACGCTATCGCATGAAATATGACATTATTAAAGTTAAACGATGGTTTTTTATAGGGCCGATTCCCGCCCATTGGCGTTTTTATTTTAATACTAAAATTCATGCAAGCGGGGCTTTTAGGTTGACTAAGGGCCTCTTTCACCATCCTCGCGTAAAGTGTTGATTAATTACTCGCCGATTAGTACATCTCGGCAAGTAGAAGTCTCAAGTAACTTTAGAGATTTTCACAAAAAAAGGCCAGTTTTTGTGCCGATTAGCATTACTTGGATAAGCACTGCGCCTCACTCGCCACTGTACTCGAGGATTGTGAAAGAGGCCCTTATTATGATTTCTGGCTACAGGTACAGTACGGTCGTTTTATCTTGGCGAGTCTGAACATAGGCTCTGCGAACTTTAGCGCATGTAAACTCGTGAAGACTGTTATTCCCAGATAAACAAATATGCGAACAAATGTTGTGAATGTATGTAATATTCAGTTCAGTTCAATCATAATAATAACAGTTTTCTTCACGAGTTTTGATTGCGCTTAAGTTCGCAGAGCCTATGTTCAGACTCGCCGAGATAAAACGGCCGTACTGTAAACCTTTACAGTGCGGCCGTTTTATCTCGTTAAAGAAGAAAGAATTTGCAGTTGGCATAATATTTACATTTGCTCAAAATTTTTAATGGTTCCGAGCCGAGGTTAATAACATTTAATGTTTTACAAAGATATAATAAAATATATAAAATTGGTGTATTATAGTAAGTTAATATAGTAGTCTTGTAGTTTTTGAGAAAATATTAACGCCTTATGTTTTTGTATATTTACAACTGTGATCAAGTCAATTGTAAATTGAAAGACGATTAATCAAAGTGCTCTAGGCTAAGTATATTTTACTACTTTTAAATTTTATTCATGTTTTATGTGATTTTATGTCGTGATTATATAATATTAAAAATGTCAATTCATGATTATATTTCATTTATGATCGCTGTAGATCAAAGAAGCCTTCTTAGATTATTCATATGTTCGCGCTCGCTCCGACCAGATACTGCACTACCTAAAAACAAAAGGTTATAAATTCGGCAACTTTCAAATTGTATAGTGTGCGTAACACGATACTCCTGTGCGTGAAATATAGTTTGCTAAGAGTGCTAATGTGCATGAAAAATTGTGTTGTACAGGGTCAGGTACGCCGACTTTGGCGTAGTCTTAGTTGCCGCGTTTGACAAGTATGACGGCGGTTTCTAGTCTAAGCGCGCGGAGACCCGTCCATAATTTAAGCCTTTTATCTAGGAACTAGGAATATAGAATTTATTGCAAAGTCGTAAGTGGTGAGTCATAATTGATTGCTAATGCATGTCTAGAGGTGCTTATTGATACAAACGGAAGCCGGATTTTATTGTGAGACTGTTCAGTGTAATGATTGTGCAACATACCACCTTTTGATATCTAAGACTCACTTCCACCAGCTAACTTTGACATTAACTTAAGCTTAATCGACCATCATATACTGTATCTAGAGGTATGAGGGGTTTGTGTCACGGATATCGAGATCAGATCGTATTAACAATGGATATCGGCGATTTGTATCCACTGATAACGTTATCCGTGACTTCAAAGATTCGTCAGTTTAGAAATTGATCACTTCATATTAAAATAGCCCAACGGCTATTTTAATTCATACTACTTCTACATTTAGGCACTAAGTTGTGTCATTAACTAGACTTTTATAGGTACCCTAGATCGAAAACCAGTAAAGGCTTGTTTGTGATATTTATTAAAGACAAATTTATATTAAACCAATGTGTCATGTGATGATTATTAAAACGTTTAATATAAATTAAACGTAATAATCATCTAAAAATACTATTAAAATGTTAACATCAAATAGTTTCATCTATCTCCCTTTAGTAATTAAATTAAACAAAATCACATTTTGATTCCTGATATTAAACAACCTGACTTATGTGTCATTAAATAACATCACCTATATTTTCATCCGTAGCGAAAACAATGCAATCTATCTTGTGATAACAATGTCTAAGTATAATATGGTTTCATCAATATGGGTTTGTATCCACGGATATTGAGATGTTTTTTCTTACGATGTATCAAAGTCTACAACTGTACTTAGGCACCATTGGTGCGTTGCGTCGCGTCGTAATAGTATTATTCTGTGGTCGCGTCGTCGCAACGGATCAACGCATTGTATGCCACATCTGCGTTACGTCGACAACGAACAGCTTAACGTATCACCCTCTTTCCCGCTTCGTCTCTTGTCCATTGATCCGTTGAAATGTCGCGTGCGACGACGCAACGCATTAATGAGGCATATCACAAAATATATATGAAAAACGACGCACCAACAAAGCTGCGACGTCGCAACGCACTAATGGGGCATCGCCCGTATAGTCATCGACCGTAATGTATAGAAAATGTCAAACAATAAACTTCCTACAAAGGCAATAAATAAACTTATGGGTATTGCTCGTCCATACAAAGTGAAAATGCACAAATATATAAGAAACGGAATAATTTTCCACTCAATAATTGTTTGTCTACTCTGGATCCGGCCCCAATTTTCGTGGTAACATATTTGGTTAATGTCACGCATTACAGTTTCTTATGAATAAAATTGTAAAAAAGTAGTTTTTAGGTTATGTTACTGTTTTTCTTTTTAATTAAAAAAAAAACCATACGTCTGTCATTAACCAAATATTATGTTTTCACGCAAATAGGGGCCGGATCCAGAGTAGACAAACAATTATTGAGTGGAAAATTATTCCGTTTCTTTTATTTTTACCTTGTATGGATATACAATCCCCTTAAAGTCAAGTTCCCATTCTCAGTACGAATAACTACAAGCTTACGTATATATTTTAAAAGTACGTTTATAATATAACTGCTTACGTCACTCATGTCCGGCAGCTTGCAAACTTATGGCCTTCTTGATTTATTTATATTTAGGCATACCTACGCGAAGATAAAGTGAATGTAGGAACTGCGGAGTGCGTAGCCAGTTTGCCTCGGCAGGCTTCTTTCATTTGATAATGTCGATGATCAAGTGACATTAACGGTAAGTAGGCCCTATGAATATTTAATAACATCCTTCCTGGATGTCGACCCTAATATACCTAATCTAATAATATGAATGAACAATCGTGGTACGGCCGTACCACTGTATTACTTAATCTGTGACCCGAACCCATCGGTACGGTGTTCACGACACACGATCAAACCGCTATGATGTAGAGGCGTCCGTACCACCGTACCAAGTAATATTAATAATGTTCGCCGGACAGTGCGCAGGACCATCGAACATGAAATGGTGGCGAACCAGTTCGGGTCTCAGATTAAGTAGTAGGTAGGTACGGTGGCACGGCCGTATCATGTTCGATCGTCTATTCGTATTCGTAGTAGTATTTGCATTGGCAGTATTTCTAATCTAAGGTCGAGTCAAAGAATACTAACTATTTACTAATTACTGCGTAAAAGTGACACTCACCTATCTCTGGCATTTTACGTCGCCTGCGACCAGCCATTCAACGAGGCAGTAACGTCCGTACTTTAAACTTACGCACATATTTGACGCGTGTACACACGGTTCACGTTATGTTTTCTACTTAGTAGTAGGCTATTGCGCGCGGGCTATTGTATGGAGTGAGGGGTCTGGCCGGGTATCCACTTGAGGCAGCCGCGGGTCGAACGGCTGTTTCTACTATCGTAGAAAAGCCATAGTACTACTTCTACTACTTATAGATCCGGTTTATTGATCTGATATAATATATAATAAGACCATTTAATTAAACTGACCATAGTTAAATTCTTAACTAATGGGTAAAACGCGGTGAAAAAAAAATCGGTAACTAGGGATAAAAATAATGCCGAATTTTAAGAGCGTACATTGTACATGCCCTTCTAGGAATTTGACACAATCCTATGAAAAATTTACTAAATCGATGTTCTTTTTCCGCCGACTATAATAAACCCGTTCTTTAAATTCATATCCTGATTTATAAGTACCTAGTGAAGTAACCTATGTCCTTGTTATTTTATTTTTTCTTATAAACCCTTGGTTTTTCATAAGTAGTGAACTTCCAAAAATCCCAGTTTTGCTCGGGTGATTGGACGCTCACTACAAAAAAATGTAGAGTTTAAAAACAAAAGTAAAATGATAGGGACATGCTTTATTTCATCATCAAAATATCAGAATATAAATATATTAAATAGGTTAAGGAAACAGGGGAATACAAAACAACGATTTAGTAAATGTTCTATAGGATTGTGTCAAACTGCTAAGAGGTACTCTTTCCTGTTAATTATTTGTCAAAAAATTTTAACCATACATAAGGTACCTGGGTCAAATATGGCCAGCCGATTAATACGGCCTCTGTAACCATTGTAACCCTGGCTACATCGTATGCGTGAGAGGGAAGGACTATGTGTGCATAAAGTAAGAAACACGTGTCACCCGCCGCGCGCCCCTCACCAGTCCGGCAGTGCCACTTCACAGGAACGGATACGTTATGCTAAAAATTTGCACTCGGTGAGTTTTGGTTTATTCTGTTATTTATCAATGTTTTCTGTTATGAACTTGCTGTGTATTATTCTTTGGGGCCTCTAATTGATATTTTAATGCAGATTTAATTCCTTTTTTGTAGTGTTTTTGGGTTAGGTACAATTGTAAAACTTCTACACATACTGCAAATATGGCCATCGAGTGGTCATTTTTCGATATGAAAATTTGTGCAACAAAATACATTAATTTTAAAATTCTAAGTTTGTTTTAAGTTGATTTTAAGTTGTTACCTACCGAAGATTTACCTCATTGTCCCAGTAAGTTTGTTTTGAATAACATGAATAACAAAGAGGATTTCTATTATTATTTTCCTTTTTGGTTAATATTTTGTTGTTTTTTTTTTATATACTTTATTTAACAATAATAAAATTTCTTTTTATTCCACTTAGTAATAAGTTCCAAAAACTGATTTATAATTTGTTTTATTTCATACTTTTGATATGGCCAAACTATGGGCATATTTACCTACACTATCGGAAATATGGCCAATTTCCCATTTTTTATAAAAATTACGTTATTTCAAAATCTACTTCAAGTAGATTCTGTTTTACATGTAAGTATGTTAGTTAGATAGATTTTATACCAAACGACATAAGGGTTAATAGAACTGTCGTAGGTAAGGATGAGAAAGTTATCGTCAAAGCTTAAGGTGGCCATATTTGACCCAGGTACCTTACATTCACGCCTTTTTTCCCGAAGGGGTAGGCAGAGGTGTACCCAGGACTCAGTCCCATAGTAGATACACCCACATTTCGCCAGTATGTTATTGGTCCCATGACCCATGTAATAGGGGGCGAGCCTATTGCCATATACCGGGCACAGTTCCAGACTCCAGGCAGCTATTATTAGCTATTATTATATATGATGATTATGACGATAATAAAATACTAGGTATATGTACCTAGGTATATGTACGTGATGTAAGGATAGTACCTACATAGTTTTGCATTAGGCAGCTTAAGAACGAGTCGCTAATGACGGCATTTCGCGGCACTATGCTTATGGTTTGTGATAATGTGTTATCTCAGATCAACGTTACTTATATATTTAAGATCGAGAAAGCAAAAGAAACAGAGGTACACAGACTATGAGATGGGCAATGACATCAGAAAATAGGAACCCAACATGGACCCGTACAACAAAAAACAGGATAAAATGGCAATATTTAGAGTCGCAATATTTATTTTAGGCACATTATTTAACAATTTTTATGTAAGAAATTATGTATAGGTAAACAGCAATAAAGGATTTTTATTTATTTTATTATATTATGATCTATGAAAGGAATTTTATGTAGGCAGTAGTCAACAAAGACTTTAATACGTATAATAAAATATAGGCGTTACCTAAGCCAATTAATAGTATTAGGTAAAGCAGCAAAAAGCAGCTTTAAATGTCTATACTTATCTATTATAATATATTGATTTTAAAAACTCAAGTCGTTCTGGGTAGGTAGGTAACCTATAAGCATTCATATTGAATTAGAATTTATTTGATATTAAATTATATCCGCATTTTTATATAACAACTGAACACTATAATAATATAGGTACCTAATTAGCCTCATAAATTATAGCTCGTAATCAGCATATTGTAACTGAGAGTAAGTTTGTCTTCAACTTTCATGTCAGCAATAAAAGCTATGATTTCGACATCACTCCGTCAAGCGATCGTCGTGATATCTGATGTGTCTAGTCGATGAAACAGCTAGAAGAGTAAAATACTTGCCTAGATAATATCCATTAAGAAATAAAGTTGGGAAAACCCAAGAAATGCAAATGCTTAAGGAGAAATGCTTTTATACTTCTTACCTATAGCTAAAAAACAAAAAAAAACTTGCAACTCAAATTCACCCCCGATGTTGTACTAAATTTGTACCTAATCATTTAATATTTCTTTAATTTTCAAAGATATAGTTGCCTAACCTTTCTTTTCCAGGCTAATTAATTGTTAATAATACCTAGCCAACTACAGATCATAAAACGAGATAATATGTAGAGATACCAAATACTTGTAATGAATACGACAAGCTTCTATGACAAATTATATACCTAAATGTGATATTTAACTCCAAGGCTTTCATAACCGCCCGCAGCTTCCAACGGAACAAACGAAATCGAAAGGCTATCTTTGAGTCAGAGTATAGGTACTTCTAGTTACATGCAGTACCCATGTTCACCTTGACAATGAAAGTGAATTGGACACTATAGTCATCTACCACTTGGTATAAAAACCGGAGCACTCCTTCACGGAATTATTCAGTTGCCAACATTAGCAGCACAAACATGTACGCCAAGGTGTGTAACAATGACTCTTTTGTTGTGCAGTGTTAATTGCCAGGCTTGTGAAATGTGAAAATCTGTGGAATTCGTAGTGATCCAATTTCCTCATCGAGATGTGACTAAAAGCTTTTCAAATTTTTCAGCTGATCGTCGCCCTTTGCGCCTTGGGAGTGGCCCGCGCCGGTGGTCTCCTCGGAGCCGCCCCTCTGGCTTACAGCGCGCCCGCCGTGTACACCAAGACCATCAGCCCAGCCGTGAGCTCCGTGTCTGCCTACTCCACCTACTCCGCCTCTCCCGTAGCTTACTCCGCCGGTCCCGTCTACGCCAAGACTTATGCCGCCGCTCCCGCCGTGGCGACCTACGCCGCCGCCCCCGCGGTCGCATACTCCGCCCCCGTCGTGACCAAGACCATCACTCCCGCCGTCTCTTCCATCTCTTCCTACTCCACCCAGACCGCCCACGGTAGCCCCGCATACGCCGGCTACGCTGCTCCCGCATACGGCGCTCCCGCATACACCAGCTACGCCGCTCCCGCATACACCAGCTACGCCGCTCCCGCCGTCGCCGCGTACTCTGCCCCCGTAGTAACCAAGACTTACGCCGCTCCCGCCGTGGTGACCAAGACCATCAGCCCGGCCGTTTCCTCCGTGTCATCTTACTCGTCGACCACCGCTCACGGATCTCCCATCAGCTACGCCGCTGCCCCCGCAGTTGCCGCGTACGCAGCTGCTCCCGCTGTCGCGTACGGCGCTCACGGATACTCCGCCGTGGCTGCCCCGATCGTCGCTAAGGCCGTAGCTCCCGCCTACGCCACCTACGCCTCGGCTGCCCCCGTCCTGAAATCGGCTGTGGCGTACTCCGCCGCCCCCGCTGTCTCCCACATCACCTACAGCGCTCACGGTGCTAACTATGGTTGGTAAACTGAATCCTAGAACAAATATATTATGTAAAATATGTAAATAGAAAATGAACCTAAATTAAACGACCTGCCATAAAAAAATCGAATTTGTGCACTTTTATTTGGATTACGCCACTCCGCTCGCATACGTTTATTGTTTTCAAATGAGCAAATGTCCACACATTGATTCCACTGCGCTCCACCAAAAAATTAAAAAAATATTTTTGGTCGACATAGCTCCATGGAAATTTGAGTGCGTTAGCAACATTTTTCCAATCAGTACCTAGGCATATTGAAAATTGATAAGTATGTAGGAGGTAGGTTTAGGACTAATGTTACTTATTCCAAAGAAGTTTTTAGATACTCACCTAGATAATATTATTGTCTTGGACACAGACGGTATATATGTACCTTGGTTGGTATGAAATTTTTTTATACTTATTTCTGCATAGGTATACTTAACGTGACGCAATACGTTAGAATACCTATGCTTATTTATTAAATTGTATCCTGATAAAATTATTCATAAGTTATCAGAATTACCAAATATAGGGTGGATAGGTACCTAATATATAAACTAAATTGTAATTCACATCATTATAAGTACAAACAGTCCACAATTACTTAATTAAAGGGGAAGTAATAAAGCAAAGGTTACGATAAATTAATCAGAAGACTGCTTCGAACAGGCTGTGATGACATTGCCATGAAATTTTAATTAATTGGAGGTTGAGAGTTTGCTTCGATGATATATTATAGGTAGGTAGATATAGGGTTCAGTTCATTAATTCGCTACTCACATACCTAATCATAATATTATGATTACTTCAAAAGTAAAAAAGCCATTCATAAAATCACGTTTTTTTCTAATAAATACGAAGCAATAAAATGAAGCCAATAAAATTTGAATAAAATGTTTTATATACCTATAAGCTTTCAAAAATATCCGCCTATTCACTTAGTATTCACTGACCTATGCGTTAACATGACCCATTGAACTGTAGATAGGTACAGCTTACCTACTTTACAGTGTACCTAAATTTAGACCCTTGAACACGTTAAATTATTGTAATAGTTCGGTACTTTTCGTTCGGTCTTATGCTTGGAATAGTAATGTTCCTACTTTCCTACTTACCTGCACAATGTTTTACGGCAAAACGGGATTTAATCACTATAATATATAATATTATAAAATCCTAAATGACTCACTGACTGACATGCAACGCAGAGCCCAAACCACTGACCCTAGAGATTTAAAACTTGGAATGTAGGTTCTTTTCATTATCTGGACGTATGTTAAGAAAGGATTTTTAATAAATCACATTCAGTTGTCCAAAAGGGGCGTCAATGTTTTTGTATAAAACTTCCATATTTCATAATTGCGAGCGTGCAAAGCCGCTGTTCTTACACTAGTACGCAATATAATTTCTTTAGTTAGGTAGTTTAGGTATACGACTAATACTTAATTGGCTATAGGTACCTTCTAAAATATAGCTTGACAGCCTCGTTTGTTCTGATGGTAGTAAATCTACTTTCTGTGCCGCAGGGCCCGGGTTCGATCCCCGGCTAGTTCAAACATTTGTGTGTATGAATATGTCTGTTTGATCTGTGTTTGGGTGTTATAAGCTTATATAAGTATTTATATCAGTCATCTGGTTACCATAGTACAGGTTTCTAGCCTAGTTTGGGACCAGATAACCATGTGTGGAAGTTCTCCCATATGTTATTAGGTATAATATAATACTTGATACCTATTTGATTGCTGAATAGAACTCAACTTTTTGGTCATATTTCTGTGAAATTAGTTCCAAGAGAGTATTTGATTAATAAAATGAATTATAAATTACTTGTTTAGATACCATACAATTTATGTAGGTATATACCTACAAGAAAATATGATCAAAAAGTTGATTTCTGTTCAGCTGTCACGTATCAAGCCATATTTTACAAGTTATTAAGTAATAAAGAGTATCTTCTCGTCAGCACGCTACAACTAAATTAATATTTTAGCGCGTTATTCCAGTGCCGTAAAATGTGAACTTTTTAGAATCGCGAAAGCTTAAAAATACTAGACACAGTATATATTAATTAATGTTCCCATTACTAAACTGTTAAGGCATACGTATGTATGCATAGTGTAGGGTTCCATACCTAGATACCAAGAACATACAGCGCAATCTATTAGTTTCTTGCGCAAAGTATGGAAATATGCAATAAAATGGCCATACCTAACTTTTGATTGCGTTAACTTAGAAGTATGTTTTTTACAGCCACAAGGACCTCAGATCTGAGTAGTTGATATCAATTTCAACTTGATACCTCCACGCGTTCCCGTTAAAAAGTGTCTTGAACCCTAAAACAATACTCGTGTTATTATAACAGGTTAGCTATGTCTGCCTCCAACATAACATAGGCACCTAATAATATTATAAGTTAGAAAATATTGGCAGGTAAATAACTGGTAACTGTAACAAGTCACGCGTACCTAATATTAAAACACACAAATGTCACAAACATCAATATCCTACATCGTGAACAGAATAAAGGTACCTTCATAATATACAATCATCATCATCATCTCAGGACGTCCACTGCTGAACATAGGCCTCCCCCATAGATTTCCATTCAGTCCGGTTATAAGCGGCCCGCCTAAGCGTATTCCTGCCGTCTTTATCAAATCTTTATCTTTATCACCCACAAGTTGGACAGACGATCTGATAAAATACAATACAAATACAACTTTCTTTACTGAAAACAATATTGGTACTGTTATCTAGCTTCTACATTTTACTTTAGTTAGCTGTGTTGCAAAAGCTAGTGTCATCCCCTATAATTAATAACAACAACATAGAGTAGATAACTTATTTATAATTCTAAATACTGTAGTACTGATTTCTACGGGGGATCTAAAAGAAAATTCCGCAGATTATCACGTGTCCAATAAAATATTGACTCATAATGCCTGCCTTCATAATAATAAAATAGGTATACTTATAAAAAACGTTCGCTCCATTTATGTATAAATAGACACGTATAAAGTGGGAGTTTAAGTGGGAACTTTTGTATGGACCTACTCTAACTTTGCTCTCCTTATAAGCAATAACACATAAGTATAATATTGATATTTCGTGAAATTATTCAACAAAATTAGTTCATGCCAAAGATAATATAATGCTTAGTACCTTAAGCATAGAAGCTATTTCTCAATATTTTAACTTACCTATAGACATTATGCAACAGATGTAACATCTCGATGCCGGACCAGTTTTTCTAGCGATAATATATAAGAGAACGTTACACTTATTTCGGAAATATTCTCACGACTAAACTGGAGCACGATGCACCTCAAGGTGTGGCTAAAAATGTGTGTGATTCTATAATTATTAGGAATGATTTTAAATTGAATTAAAAAGTTATATTTTTGTTGCAGATACTTATTGCACTGGTGACCTTAGAATTAATCTCAGTCAGTGCTAAAGCGAAAGGATCGCCGCAGGGATTTATAATAAGTGTTCCAGTGCCGTACCCTGTTCCGGGGTATGGATTTTCACAAAACTATGGCGCCCAACCAACTTCTGGAGCAGCGGTACCATACCAAATTGGATTTCCATTTGGTAATAACTTTGGATATCCAGCAAATGCCATCCGCGGTCCTATATTGGTGAATCCACAAACATATCAAGGTACAAATTATCAACAACAGATTCCTGTTCCTGTGGCATATCCTTCTGGGGCTTCTTCATCGTATGCTGTGCAATCAGCAAATAATTATGGTCGATTGTGGCCGAAAAATCTAGTCAACCCAAACGGCACACCAAGTCCTCCTATATCAGGGCCAGATCCGTTAAACTATGTTATAGTTTCATCTACACCTAGTCCTATCTATCAATCTACAAGAAATTATGACAGCTCTAATTCGGGTCGGAATTCTCAAAATGCTGTTTCCACGCCATCTTCCATTATAGCACAGCAACAACCCTTACCAGTCCAAAGCAATTATGATTCAAGAGGCTCTTTCCAGCCAAATGTAGTCAGGTATAACAATGACCAAGGTAATCAAAATGTTCCCATATTTGTATCTACTGTGGCTCCTTATCTAGCTAACCATCAACAACACCCATTACTTGCTGTTTTGCAGAACCTACAGGTGAATCCATCTCTATCTCCGTACTTAACGAATTATCAACACCCAACAGCATCACCTTACGTAGTCCAATATCAGCCTTCCGTATTTCCCTTCGCATTCCAAAATCAGGTCACCGCATCTCCTGCTCCATATTTGCTAAACCAAAATCCTTACATCCCAGCCCAACCATCTGCGTCTTCATTCGTGAATCAGAATCAAAGAGCTACCTCTCCTGCACCCATTCAGCAGCCTACACGATCTACTTTCGTAAACAATTATCAACGCCCTATCACGACCCCTTCCTCTTTCCTAAATTTTGTCAATAACAACCGACAACAATCTGCTGCAACTTACGTTGCTCAACAATCTGCTCCATCGCCTTTCGTAAGAAACTACCAGCCTTCTGCACTGCAGCAGCAAGCTGCCGCCTCACCTTTCTCGAATTTTAGGTATTTCTCGCAGCTTGCGGCCCTTCAACAAAGCAATCCGAATCCTCCTGTATTACAATACCAACAGCCAGCTATCGCATCTTATGTAGAAAATGACGAAACCACACCAACTGTGTTAATAGGGCAGCATAAACCTAATAAATTACCAGCACAGAATCAAATTCAACCAGACCCTACTGAAACAGCGTCCACAACTCCGCCCAGTACCACAGTTCCGCACAAAACACATTCTGTTACTATAGTGTCTACTACTCCCATCCCACAAACCCCTGAAGTTACTGAAGAGAGTGTTTTCAAATCTACCACTCCTACTCCAGTGACGTTACATCCTGAGATTATAAAGACCGAGTATACAGGACTAGTGTCGCCGCAATATAACCATATAACATCGACCCCTTCCACGATTCGAACATCGTTTGGTACTTTAGTAGGGCAACCCTCTTATGTTCCTCTAAAGAACTTTAACGGCTATTCTTCGTCGGTTTCACGTGCTAATTACAATGGATTAGGAACAAATTACTATAGATTTAAACTGTAGTAAGTAACACGAGAAATCTAGTTTAGGACAATTTATTATTGGTTCTGTGAATTTTACGATTATAAATTATGTTATTTAAAATGTTTGTGTTTTATTTCGAGATTGATTGATTAATATATGGATGTAGAATAATAGGTCGATACGAGGTTATCATATTAGACGTTAATCGACTAATAGAATACTGTTATATAATATCAGGCTTTTATAGTTTTATTATTATTCATGAGAGCATATTATCAAAGGAATAATTAATTATTATTTTGTCACCAATAAATTGCAGTTTTGAAGGAAACATAATATAAGTAAAAGAAGGTAAACTACTAAATGAATTATTAAATAAGTATACAGTATTACTTACTGAAACAAAATACTTCATAAAATACTTATTGATATAAAATGAGTTTAATTTTCTAGTAAGTAGGTTATCCAACTTTTGCACAAATATGTTACAATATACTTATTGAAAAAATGGAGAACAATTCAGAAACGGGCTAGAAACAGTCCCATCTGATAGAATAATTCGAAAAACCATGGTTCGACATGTCTGCCTATTTAGAACATCCATGTCCTCAAACTAAATATTATAGCTATACCTAACCAAAAATGTATGCATTTTTTGTTTCCTACCTACTCTGAATAATTTTATGAGAAATTCATATCAGTCATAGCCCTTGGTCTGTGCCTTGGTTACAGATAGGTATAGATAGGGCCAAAGAAATGAATCCGAGAACTTGTTTGAGAACGAATTGCATAATAGCCACCTATGTCGTGTGATATAAATATTAATTTATTATTCACAGTTGTACACTAATAGTGATCTGTATCTAAGTTGTGAAAGCGGAAATCACCTATCATAGTCGTAAATCATAGTTAATAAAATTAAAGAGTTTCGATTTAGCGTTGAACAAGCCTTTTACTTAATCCCTCAGCAATGTGCCGCAATAGTTACCTTAACAAATGTTACAAAAAAGTGGAGTTTTAAGTTATTGTCTATATATATATATATAGTTATTGTCTATATTATCGTGGTACATACCAATAAAGTTATATTCAATTTACAAATGATTTTAATGTTAAGTTTTTAAGGACCATAGCCGCAACTTATATAGAAAACTTATAATTAGTGTGTAGAGGACTGTAATTGAGGCGAGCTATTAACAATTAACATGTCAGTTCATTATTTACTACTTACTTCACAAAAATTTTAGCCGCTTGAAAACAAGGCTATAATCCTTTGAACATACATAAGTACATACATTCACGCCTTTTCCCGAAGGGGTAGGCAGAGGTGTACCCAGGTCTCAGTCCCACAGTAGATACACCCACATTTAGCCAGTATGTTATTGGTCTAATCCTTTCAAGCTTTCCTAATTCTTTCAAGCTTTCCTAATTCTTTCAAGCTAAGCATACGTACCTATGTATGCATAGTGTAGGATTCCATACCTAGATACTAAGAACATACAGCGCTATCTATTAGCCCCTTGCGCAAAGTATAGAAATATGCAGTAAAATGGCCATAACTTTTGATTGCGTTAACTTATATGTATATTTTTTTACAGCCTCAAGATTCTATACTTACAAGGAAGAAGGACTTACAACAATTAAAAACCATTTGATATTTTTTTACCGTATCGAAAT
Source organism: Hemistola chrysoprasaria (assembly GCA_947063395.1). Taxonomy (NCBI): domain Eukaryota; kingdom Metazoa; phylum Arthropoda; class Insecta; order Lepidoptera; family Geometridae; genus Hemistola; species Hemistola chrysoprasaria. The sequence goes on along the minus strand of OX346720.1, from coordinate 5,104,084 downwards.
TTTATTTCTTTTTCACATTTTTCCATTATTTACAGTCATTTCCTTTAATAAATTATATGGATTAACTATAACTATTTACAAATTTACCAGCCGTAGTTGTATCCCAAACCAGCGTAGGAGACGTGGGAGACGGCGGGGGCAGCGGAGTAAGAGATGGCAGCCTTGGCGATAGGGGCAGAGTATACTGCGGGGGCAATGGACTTGGTTACCAGGGGAGTGGAGTACGCGGAGTAGGCGGGAGCGGCCGCGGCGTATGTCAGAGGAGAGGCATGAGAGATGGAGGAGTAAGACACAGCGGGGGAGATGGTCTTAGCCACGACTGGCGCGGAGTAAGCCAAAGGAGCGGCGTGGGAGTACGAAGAGTAAGAGAGGGCGGGAGCGGCAGCGGCGTAGACAGCGGGCGCGGCGACAGGGCTGGAGTAACCGTAGGAGCTTCCGTGAGAGATCGATGAGTAGGAGACAGCGGGTGCGATGCTCTTGGTGATCACGGGTCCAGTGGAGTAGGCAGCGACCGGGGCAGCGGCGTATGAGGCGTAAGAGGGAGCCAGGGTCTTTGTGATCACAGGTCCGGCGGAGTAGGCCAACGGTGAAGCGTGAGATGAGAAGGAAACAGATGACACGGCCGGGGCGGCGCTGTAGGCCAGGGGAGCGGCTGCCAGGAGGTTGCCAGCGGAGGCGATGCCAGCCGCGCACAGGAAGATTACAACCTGGTGAGTAATATTTTATTAGCATCCATACATACATTACATACTTTTTCCCGAAGGGGTAGGCAGAGGTGTACCCAGGACTTAGTCCCATAGTAGATACACCCACATTTCGCTAGTATGTTTTTGGTACCATGTAATAGGGGGCGAGCCTATTGCCATCTACCGGGCACAGTTCCAGACTCCAGGCAGTTATTGAGATAATTCCTAATGGAAAAATCCAATATTTAACACTGCCTGACCTGGGGATTGAACCCAAGACCTCTTGATTGGCAGTCGAGCATGCGCCCTCTACGCCACCGACGCATTTAATTAGCGCCTACTATAATTTATTAAGAAATAGCTGCAAATTCTTTAAAAATCTCAAGCACATAAGTGACATGGAAATTGACAGTCGTTATTTCTATTAATCTGAAAAACTGTTGTTTTTCGCAGTTATTGAATCTAATAAGTACCAAATGCTGTGAAATGGTTGATCGCAGGTATTTATTAGTTAAAATTGACACAATTGATGAAAAAAAATCACACTAGATAATCACGACATAATAAATATTAAAGAAACAATAATAAAAAAAAAGTATTTTGTACCTTGGAGTACATGTTTGTATGGTTTGTTGTTACTGATTGTAATAATTCTAGAAGCACTTGCTTTCGCTTATATATCGGCAGTTGCAAACTGGTATTCTGTACTGGATCTCTGTAGGCTAACAGTGGCTCAGCCTGGGGCTTTTTGTTTCAATGTCAAGGTGAGTTTTCGCCCGGTTGATTAAATTCTGTAATAAACAAGTACGGCGATACTTGTTTTGGGCTCAAAATGGTATAGTGGAATTATTGAGGAAATCCTATTCGGAAGCGAAGCTGTTTATTGGTAAAGATCAGGTACGTATTTACATATATCTAGTTTTAAGGTTTTCTTCTTTGTTATTTTGTGTTATATTGTGGTAGCAATAAAGAGTTTTCATTCATTCATTCATTCATTCATATATTTTTAACTTGCGTACGCATATCTAATTAATATCGGCACTTCATTCATTCGCGTGTCTCATACCGCATCAAAGTCTGCATCAGTTGCAACATTGGAACATTTATCGGCATTAGAACAGCCATTTCCATAGCCGCCGTTAGTTCATCCTGAGTTACCAATTGGCAGCTAACCATCGATTCCATAACCGTTTGACCATCCACCGTAAAAACCGTGGGCACCCGTGTAAGCACCAGCAGTATTCTGCTTCGTAAAGTGGTGCTGGAAGGGGAAGGTGGCGAGACGCAGCACCGTAGCTGAAATGGTACAGGCGGGATGAACCTATTCAGTTTGGTGTATGATTATTATTAAGAAGGGGTAGTCAGAGGTGTACCCAGGACCTTATATTCCCACAGTAGGTACACCCACTCTTCACCGGTTATGACTTTATGTCCCATATTATGTAATAGGGGGCGAGCCTATTTTCCTCTACCACGCACACTCCAGGCTGTCATTGAGAAAATCCTTAATAGAAAAATCTGCCGTTTTATTAAATTAAAACTAAACATTATTATTTATGTAAAACAAAGTTTCTTCATGAAACTTTAAAATAACACTTTTCAAGTTTCATTCATCGTTAAATTTCTCAAGATATTGTAGATATTATAATAATAACAGAACTAGAAGGCTAGCTTATGGCGAGCTGTTGGGAAGTAGCGCCCGAGGGGGTTACCTGAACACTCTCAGGGTAAGGCTTTGTTCTTCATCTTCGGTTTGCCTTCATCGGCATGTCGGAGTGAACATTGACGAGGAACAGTCCCCTATCTTTTGGCTTGCGTATATTGGCCGGCCAGAGTGGAGTCACGAAACTATGTGCTCGAGGGAGGATCTGGAGCGTAAAGGTGACTTGGTGTGCGTGATGCAACCTTCCTTCTGAGGGCGCAGGTGACAACCGTTTGACTCCTCTCCTTAACTTAACGTTGTCCCTCGTCGTCTGTATTCTTTTATGTAGGTCGGACTTTATAGGGGCCCGTTCAGTGAGCGGCGAGTCACCGCCTGCCGAAATATTTCCTCTAGTCATAAAGTCTAATGCAATAGCCCGATCATCATCCATCGAAAAATCACATTTATCATTATGAATCATTAGCCCAATCGAGTTATTTCCATACATTTACAATAATAGGCCTTGCACTTAATATCTTTGCTCATTTTCTCTAGGTGGTTTCAGAAATAGTGCTCATAAGTGCTCATAAATGATATGTGCTACCCTTTGATCACAGATGGTACTAAATTTAAGGTACTAAAGTTAAGCGGCCTTAAAAAACGGCTAGTTACATAAGAGCAAAAATAAACTTTGGTCTTATTTGATTATAGTATCGTCCCACGACAGCCAACAACGCGCGAAAATTCTTCAGTGTGCTTTTAAAAACTGTAAAATTAACCTGCCTCGGACTGCCTCGGTGGCGTAGAGGGCGCATGCTCGACTGCCAATCAAGAGGTCCCGGGTTCGATCCCCAGGTCAGGCAAAGTGTTAAATATTGGATTTTTCCAATAGAAATTATCTCAATAACTGCCTGGAGTCTGGAGCTGTGCCCGGTAGATGGCAATAGGCTCGCCCCCTATTACATGGGACCATTAACATACTGGCGAAATGTGGGTGTATCTACTATGGGACTGAGTCCTGGGTACACCTCTGCCTACCCCTTCGGGAAGGAAGGCGTGAATGTATGTTTATGTTATGTAAAATTAACCACGATAATTGTAAGGTTTCAGAAGGAGTGTCTTTCTTTCGATAAGTATCACGTCACTTTTGTTTGTACCGCATAAAAAAATTGGATTTTCTAAGCGCTACTGCGTACGGTAATCATATCAGAAGCAATTATACTTTTGCTCTGATATACGAGCTCTCGAGTATATCAGAACAACAGTTCAAATGTTCAAACAGTTCAAAATTGTGCAGTCGAACCTAAACCACAATCTAAGGACATAAACTTGATTATTATTAAACTAATTTTTAAAGTTGCAATATTTTTGTGTTTCTGTATGTACCATAATAGATAGGATAACATAGTAAACTCAAGTCACTTTCTTGAGCTGTGTTTATAATATGCAACGCAAAATTTAGTACTGTCTGTGATCGCAGGTGCTACCCACATTACCTTTTCATTAGAAGCTCAAAGAGGCCTCTGCACAGAAAAAGGTAGCCCGTGCTAGCGAGCAACTTTATAACAGGAATTATATTATAATATTTATTTTTATTTTACTACATAATAAATTACAATCAGTTCAAATCTAAATTTAGTAACAATAATATCAAGGTGACAATAATATGTTCTAGATTGCAATTCAAAACGATGTACACTCAGAAATACAATTATATTAGTTATACTTAGTTATTCTACCAATAACGAACGAACAAAACATATTATATGAGTTAGGTATCTAGATTTACATTTTATAAAATATTATACATTATATACGTCATAACATATTATTACATTATCTAATATTTTACAGCCTCGTTGGCTCAAACGGTAGGTAGTAACTGTGCTGTCTGTACCGCAGGCCCCGGGTCGATTCCCGGCCAGGTCAAACATTTCTGTGTATGATGTTTGTTTGATGTGTTTGATTATATTAAATTAAAATTGTGCTTTTCGATGTAGTATACTATTAATAATGATATGAAAAATGTATGTGATGTGTCAAAAATTATACCAACTGCATTATGTCACCAATTGTAACACGTTTTCTAGTTAAAATTTCATATTTTTGTTATTTTCTGTATTGTGATACCAATTAAAAGTTATCTATTCTATTCTATTATTACATTACATGTATAATGTATGTACCCGACTGTTTTATGACATTAAATTAATCAAAATATCGGGCTTTTAATCAAATACCTTCAATGACATAACAGTCCTGTTCGTTGTAAGTTTGTAAATAAACATAGTATTAGTTATGTTGGTTTCTGAACTTCGAGTATGAGCTATTAGGAACGGTGAAGAATGATATATTCCTATTGAGTGTCTTTCAAAATTCTATAGAGAAGTGAAATGGATATTAATAAAAAAACATTTGATAAATTTTTAACTATATCAAAATTTTATTTCGTTTTTCGCATTTTTCCAATATTTACAGTCATTTTATTTAATAAATAATATGAATCAACAATATAACTATTTACACATTTACCAGCCGTAGTTGTATCCCAAACCGGCGTAGGAGACGTGGGAGACCGCGGGGGCGGCGGAGTAAGAGATGGCAGCCTTGGCGATAGGGGCAGAGTATACCGCGGGGGCAATGGACTTGGTCAACAGGGGAGTGGAGTACGCGGAGTAGGCGGGAGCGGCGTAGGCAGTGGAGATGGTCTTAGCCACGACGGGAGCGGCCGTGGCGTAGGTCAGAGGAGAGGCATGAGAGATGGAGGAGTAAGACACAGCGGGGGAGATGGTCTTGGTGACGACGGGCGCGGAGTAAGTCAAAGGAGCGGCGTGGGAGTACGAAGAGTACGAGAGGGCGGGAGCGGCAGCGGCGTAGACAGCGGGCGCGGCGATAGGGCTGGAGTAACCGTAGGAGCTTCCGTGAGAGATCGATGAGTAGGAGACAGCGGGTGCGATGCTCTTGGTGATCACGGCTCCAGTGGAGTAGGCAGCGACCGGGGCAGCGGCGTATGAGGCGTAAGAGGGAGCCAGGGTCTTGGCGATCACAGGTCCGGTGGAGTAGGCCAACGGTGAAGCGTGAGATGAGAAGGAAACAGATGACACGGCCGGGGCGGCGCTGTAGGCCAGGGGAGCAGCTGCCAGGAGGTTGCCAGCGGAGGCGATGCCAGCCGCGCACAGGAAGATTACAACCTGGTGAGTAACATTTTATTACTGCCTACTATATTTGATTAAGAAATAGGTAAAAATACTTTAACTTATAATCTTTGAGCACATAGGTGACATAGAAATTCATAGCCTGGTCGGTGGTTCCATATCAAGTCTAACTGAGATTTTCGCAGTTATTAATTCCAATGCGTTCCATTTGCAGCGAAATAGTTATCGTAGATGTTTGAAGTTTTTGAGATACCTAATGAAAATTTAAACATTTGATATAATAGATCACACGAGGTAAGAACGATATTAAAAAAATAACAAATTAATAAATAAAAGTATTTTGTACCTTGGAGTACATGTTTGTATGGTTTGTTACTACTGATTGTAATAATTTTAGGAGCACTTGCATTTGCTTATATATCGGCAGTTGCAAACTGGTCTTCTGTACTGGATATCTGTGAGCAAACATCTCTGTGGGCCTGAGGCTCTCTGTTGCAGTGTCAAGGTGAGTTTCCACCGGGTTAATTAAAATGTGTAATAAACAAGTATACGGTTATAGCTTCAGGCTAAACATGGTAAAACGGAATTAACGAGAATATATATTTCAGAAGCGATGATGTTTATTAGTGAAATTCATGTGCTTACATATAGGTAACTAAATACCTAGCGTTCAAATTTATAATAGGCTTAAAGGATCACTATTGTTTAGCCCTTCATCTCCTGCTGAAACCACGGTTTTACCGAGTTAAAGTTTCGTTCACTCTGCCATTCCTGTTAATTTAATTTATATTTATTTAATGCGTACTGTAATGAAAAATTCTTATGACGCTCTGTTACTCAATTGGCGCCCGGCCAATGTTACAATATTATTTTACTTACCTTATCACCGTAACTTATAATTTCATCTAGATATGGAACCCTACACAAGGCATAATTTATTGCTCACTCAGGTATGCCTTAAAATATTTTTTAACGTGGGCCACGTTCTTCGTAACCAAGAACCTCATAAGCTACCAGAAACCCGCCTCAGCTTTGCGCAACCAGACCCCCATTGAGGATTGAGTACAGGAATATCCCCCACAGGACACGCTTCGTCACTGCGGCGCATTGCGACCACCTCGGAAATCCTATGGCCAGTGAGCGTAGGGCTAAACCATATCTGAACGTCTCCATGTGACAGATCAGGTGAGAACTCTATACTGCACTACTTCTTCTAATTATTTGAGACCCGCGTCCGCCATCGAACGGTGGCGATATCATAAGGACTACGGAAGGCAGGAAGAGTGGCGCACCGCTGTACCGGCATTTCTCTCCCGTTGCAACCCCCCCGCCTGAGTGCGGTGCCTCTCATACTGCACCGGCACTCGGCAACACGCGTGGCAGGGAGGCAAAGCCTAGTGGAGCGGCCAACCACCTTGGATTCCACTTCGCTTCATCGTGGTCGCCCAAGCCACGGTAACTGACCTCCGCCTTGATAAGGGGGGGGGGGGGAACCCATTAGGGGGACATATATACACCAATATTTTATTTATAACCTTTTTGTTTGAAAATTGTGATGTAATAAGTTAGAAGATAATACATTATTGTACAGTACACACAATGAAATAACATTACAGGACACAGAACATAAGTTGAATATACAAGCGGTGGTCTTACCGCTAAGAAGCAATTTCTTCCAGACAACCGATGGATGCATAGGACCATTCCAGAGGACCCAGAACCCAATCCTATAGTAGGAATATATTAGTCCTATGTAATAGGGCGAGAGCATGTTGCCACTGGGCAAGGCACAGTTCCAGACTCCAGGCTGTCATTGAAATAATTCCGAGTTGAAAAATTCAATAACACTTGGCCTAACTTAGGGATCGGACCCTGATGATGAGATGATGATAATTATCGATGTGTTTAATAATGTACTAGTTCGCTGTGAACTTATTCTAAGAACTTTCAGTGTGCCTCTTGTAGTTACTCAATTTATTCTGCTGATTTTGGCGGCGGTGAGGTAAACAGGTCTCAGGATCACATTTGCAGAATCACGCAAACAAATGCGGTAAACCTTATGTCAGCATTTGCAAGAGAAATAGTTTTTTTTGATAACATTATATGGTCTACTTATTGTTATTATGATAATAAAATGACAAGACGAGCTAATCAGGTGCCTGATGGTAAGCATCATGATTATATAAGACACAGTACCAACCAGTGTTTTAAAATTCAAAATTCTGCGCGGCACTGCACTGCGCCTGTCACCCTGAGATATTAGTTGTTGAAACTCGTCATTCCCAGTAATTTCGCTGGTTACATTGCCCTTCAGACCGGAACACAGTAATTTTTTCACATTACTGCTTGGCGGATGAATAACTGGCAAATGTGTGGTACTTCCCCAGGCTGCCCCCTGCAATAGAGGCCTACTCGTACCACTACACTACACTACATGTCTTAAAAATACATGTAACAGTGAGAATATTTTATTGAATATAACAATTCGTCAGCGGTAGGTGTAGGTTAATTAGACATACTGTCTCATTAAATATTACGAGATACAACAATAGTACGTATCAATATAACACCTATATTATGGCATTAACAATAGCATTAATCAAGCATTTTATAAGTTAAACAGAGTTCTTTTATCATTTCATGTGCAGAATGTCCACTGCTGCACATAGGCCTCCCCCATAGATTTCAATCTGGTCCGGCTGTAAGCGGCCTGCATCCAGCATGTTCCTGCGACTCTTTTTAAATCGTCTGTAAGTCTGTAAGTGTCTGAGAGGACGTACTACGCTGAGCTTGGCGGTCTGTAGTCCGTGGTCTCCATTCGAGAACTTTACAGCCCCATCAGTCATCAGTTCTTCGTGTTATGTGCCTTGCCCATTGCCACTTTAACTTGCTAATCCACTGGGCTATAACGGTAACTTTTGTTCTTCTACGGATGTCATTATTTTTTGATTCGATTCCGAGCTCTATAGCTCTATAGATCTATGGAGCTCTCTCCATAGATCGTTGTGCTACTTTGACATACTAATAAGCCCCACCGTAAGAGAACACGCTTCAGAGCCTTAAGTTATCACTGGTAACACACACTGGTCGACTTGAGGCATCGAGGTATTTGAGGTGAAAGACTATAACTCATTACTGTATTACTAAGTTCTTTAACGATTAAATATTACTTAGTGATATTTTATGTTAACTGAATTAATAGTATTAATTCGTAAAGAGGGCTAGTATAAGTATTATTAACCTACTAAATTATGCACATTTTTTTACGCACTATTAGGCATATAATATAATTGTTGCCATCTTATTTTTCCATCTTAGGACTCATTTTCATTTACGATCAGGTGAGATTGGGGTGAAATGCTGATCTATTTAATATAAAAAACCTATTATTATACTTCCGCAATAGGGCAAACTGTAAAACCCTAATAATATTAAACTTTTATGTACCCTACCATCTTTATACACACTTATAATAACAGAAATTCCGAATATTTTACATTCGGAATTCAGTAAGGAAAAGAACTTACAAATACCATTTGATAAATTTTCTACAATATCGTTGTTTATTTCGTTTTTCGCATTTTTCCATTATTTACAGTCATTTCATTTAATAAATAATATGAATTAACAATAAAACTATTTACACGTTTACCAGCCGTAGTTGTATCCCAAACCGGCGTAGGAGACGTGGGAGACCGCGGGGGCGGCGGAGTAAGAGATGGCAGCCTTGGCGATAGGGGCAGAGTATACCGCGGGGGCAATGGATTTGGTCACCAGGGGAGTGGAGTACGCGGAGTAGGCGGGAGCGGCCGCGGCGTATGTCAGAGGAGAGGCATGAGAGATGGAGGAGTAAGACACAGCGGGGGAGATGGTCTTGGCGACGACGGGCGCGGAGTAAGCCAAAGGAGCGGCGTGGGAGTACGAAGAGTATGAGAGGGCGGGAGCGGCAGCGGCGTAGACAGCGGGCGCGGCGATAGGGCTTGAGTAACCGTAAGAGCTTCCGTGAGAGATCGATGAGTAGGAGACAGCGGGTGCGATGCTCTTGGTGATCACGGGTCCAGTGGAGTAGGCAGCGACCGGGGCAGCGGCGTATGAGGCGTAAGAGGGAGCCAGGGTCTTTGTGATCACAGGTCCGGCGGAGTAGGCCAACGGTGAAGCGTGAGATGAGAAGGAAACAGATGACACAGCCGGGGCAGCGCTGTAGGCCAGGGGAGCGGCTGCCAGGAGGTTGCCAGCGGAGGCGATGCCAGCCGCGCACATGAAGATTACAACCTGGTGAGTAACATTTTATTAATGCCTACTATTTTTGATTAAGAAATAAATACAAATACTTTAACGAATAATCTTTGCCATAGGTGACATAGAAATTTATAGCCTGGTCGGTGGTTCCATATCAAGTCTAACTGAGCTTTTCGCAGTTATTAAATCCAATGCGTTCCATTTGCGGCGAAATAGTTATCGTAGATATTTGAAGTTTTTGAGGTACCTAATGAAAATTTACACATTTGATATAATAGATCACACGTGGTAAGAACGATATTAAAAAAATAACAAATTAATAAATAAAAGTATTTGTACCTTGGAGTACATGTTTGTATGGTTTGTTGCTACTGATTGTAATAATTTTAGGAGCACTTGCATTTGCTTATATATCGGCAGTTGCAAACTGGTCTTCTGTACTGGATATCTGTGAGCAAACATCTCTGTGAGCCTGAGGCTGATCTCTGTTTCAGTGTCAAGGTGAGTTTCCGCCGGTTAATTAAAATGTGTAATAAACAAGTATACGGTAATTGCTTCAGGCTAAACATGTTAACATGTTAACGAGAATATCTATTTCGGAAGCGATGATGTTTATTAGTGAAATTCATGTGCTTACATACCTATAGATAACTAAATACCTAGCGTTAAAATTTATAATAGGCTTCAAGGATCACTACTGTATAGCGTTTCGTCTCTTGCTGAAACCACGGTTTTACCGAGTTAAAGGTTCGTTCACTCCGCCACTCCTGTTAATTTAATTTATATTTATTTAATGCGTACTGTAATGTAAAATTCTTATGCCGTTTTGTTACTCAATTGGCGCCCAGCCAATGTTACAATATTATTTTACTTACCTTATCACCGTAATTTCATCTAGATATGGAACCCTACACTAGGCATACTTTATTGCTCACTCAGGTATGCCTTAAAATATTTTTTAACGTGGCCCTCCTTCGTAACCAAGAACCTCATAAGCTACCAGAAACCCGCCTCAGCTTTGCGCAACCAGACCCCCATTGAGGATTGAGTACAGGAATATCCCCCACAGGACACGCTTCGTCACTGCGGCGCATTGCGACCACCTCGGAAATCCTATGGCCAGTGAGCGTAGGGCTAAACCATATCCGAACGTCTCCATGTGACAGATCAGGTGAGAACTCTATACTGCACTACTTCTTCTAATTATTTGAGACCCGCGTCCGCCATCGAACGGTGGCGATATCATAAGGACTACGGAAGGCAGGAAGAGTGGCGCACCGCTGTACCGGCATTTCTCTCCCGTTGCAACCCCCCCGCCTGAGTGCGGTGCCTCTCATACTGCACCGGCACTCGGCAACACGCGTGGCAGGGAGGCAAAGCCTAGTGGAGCGGCCAACCACCTTGGATTCCACTTCGCTTCATCGTGATCGCCCAAGCCACGGTAACTGACCTCCGCCTTGATAAGGGGGGGGGACCCATTAGGGGGACATATATACACCAATCTTTTATTTATAACCTTTTTGTTTTAAAATTGTGATGTAATAAGTTAGAAGATAATACATTATTGTACAGTACACACAATGAAATAACATTATAGGACACAGAACATAAGTTGAATATACAAGCGGTGGTCTTACCGCTAAGAAGCAATTTCTTCCAGACAACCGATGGATGCATAGGACCAGTCCAGAGGACCCAGAACCCAATCCTATAGTAGGAATATATTAGTCCTATGTAATAGGGCGAGAGCATGTTGCCACTGGGCAAGGCACAGTTCCAGACTCCAGGCTGTCATTGAAATAATTCCGAGTTGAAAAATTCAATAACACTTGGCCTAACTTAGGGATCGGACCCTGATGATGAGATGATGATAATTATCGATGTGTTTAATAATGTACTAGTTCGCTGTGAACTTATTCTAAGAACTTTCAGTGTGCCTCTTGTAGTTACTCAATTTATTCTGCTGATTTTGGCGGCGGTGAGGTAAACAGGTCTCAGGATCACATTTGCAGAATCACGCAAACAAATGCGGTAAACCTTATGTCAGCATTTGCAAGAGAAATAGTTTTTTTGATAACATTATATGGTCTACTTATTGTTATTATGATAGTAAAATGACAAGACGAGCTAATCAGGTGCCTGATGGTAAGCATCATTATTATATAAGACAGTACCAACCAGTGTTTTAAAATTCAAAATCTGCGCGGCACTGCACTGCGCCTGTCATCCTGAGATGTTAGTTGTTAAGACTCGTCATTCCCAGTAATTTCGCTGGTTACATTGCCCTTCAGACACAGTATTTTTTTCACATTACTGCTTGGCGAATGAATAACTGGCAAATGTGTGGTACTTCCCCAGGCGGCCCCCTGCAATAGAGGCCTACCACTACACTACATGTTTTAAAAATACATGTAAGAGTGAGAATATTTTTTTAAATATAGATAACAATTCGTCAGCGGTAGGTGTAGGTTAATTAGACATACTGTCTCATTAAATATTACGAGATACAACAATAGTACGTATCAATATAACACCTATATTATGGCATTAACAATAGCATTAATCAAGCATTTTATAAGTTAAACAGAGTTCTTTTATCATTTCATGTGCAGGATGTCCACTGCTGCACTTAGGCCTCCCCCATAGATTTCAATCTAGTCCGGCTGTAAGCGGCCTGCATCCAGCATGTTCCTGCGACTCTTTTTAAATCGTCTGTAAGTCTGTAAGTGTCTCAGAGGACGTACTACGCTGCGCTTGGCGGTCTGTAGTCCGTGGTCTCCATTCGAGAACTTTACAGCCCCATCAGTCATCAGTTCTTCGTGTTATGTGCCTTGCCCATTGCCACTTTATCGTACCTTGCTAATCCACTGGGCTATAACGGTAACTTTTGTTCTTCTACGGATGTCTTCATTTTTTGATTCGATTCCGAGCTCTATAGCTCTATAGATCTATGGTGCTCTCTCGATAGATCGTTGTGCTACTTTGATATACTAATAAGCCCCACCGTAAGAGAACACGCTTCAGAGCCTTAAGTTATCACTGGTAACACACACTGGTCGACTTGAGGCATCGAGGTATTTGAGGTGAAAGACCTTACCTCATTACTGTATTACTGAGTTCTTTAACGATTAAATACTAAGTAATATTTTATGTTAACTGAATTAATAGTATTAATTCGTAAGGAGGATAGTATAAGTATTATTAACCTACTAAATTATGCACATTTTTGTACGCACTATTAGGCATATATAATTGTTGCCACATTATTTTTCCATTTAGGACTCATTTTCATTTACGATCAGGTGAGATTGGGGTGAAACGCTGATCTATATAATATAAAAAACCTATTATTACATTTCCGCAATAGGGCAAACTGCCCTACCATCTTTATACACACTTATAATAACAGAAATTCCGAATATTTTATATTCGGAATTCTGTAAGGAAAAGGACTTACAAATACCATTAAAATTTGATAAATTTTCAACAATATCGTTGTTTATTTCGTTTTTCGCATTTTTCCATTATTTACAGTCATTTCATTTAATAAATAATATGAATTAACAATAAAACTATTTACACGTTTACCAGCCGTAGTTGTATCCCAAACCGGCGTAGGAGACGTGGGAGACCGCGGGGGCAGCGGAGTAAGAGATGGCAGCCTTGGCAATAGGGGCAGAGTATACCGCGGGGGCAATGGACTTGGTCACCAGGGGAGTGGAGTACGCGGAGTAGGCAGGAGCGGCGTAAGCAGTGGAGATGGTCTTAGCCACGACGGGAGCGGCTGCGGCGTAGGTCAGAGGGGAGGCATGAGAGATGGATGAGTAAGACACAGCGGGGGAGATGGTCTTGGCGACGACGGGCGCGGAGTAAGCCAAAGGAGCGGCGTGGGAGTACGAAGAGTATGAGAGGGCGGGAGCGGCAGCGGCGTAGACAGCGGGCGCGGCGATAGGGCTTGAGTAACCGTAAGAGCTTCCGTGAGAGATCGATGAGTAGGAGACGGCGGGTGCGATGCTCTTGGTGATCACGGGTCCAGTGGAGTAGGCAGCGACCGGGGCAGCGGCGTATGAGGCGTAAGAGGGAGCCAGGGTCTTTGCGATCACAGGTCCGGTGGAGTAGGCCAACGGTGAAGCGTGAGATGAGAAGGAAACAGATGACACGGCTGGGGCGGCGCTGTAGGCCAGGGGAGCGGCTGCCAGGAGGTTGCCAGCGGAGGCGATGCCAGCCGCGCACAGGAAGATTACAACCTGGTGAGTAACATTTTATTAATGCCTACTATATTTGATTAAGAAATAAATACAAATACTGAGCACATAGGTGACATAGAAATTCATAGCCTGGTCGGTGGTTCCATATCAAGTCTAACTGAGCTTTTCGCAGTTATCAAATCCAATGCGTTCCATTTGCGGCGAAATAGTTATCGTAGATGTTTGAAGTTTTTGAGGTACCTAATGAAAATTTAAACATTTGATATAATAGATCACACGAGGTAAGAACGATATTAAAAAAATAACAAATTAATAAATAAAAGTATTTTGTACCTTGGAGTACATGTTTGTATGGTTTGTTACTACTGATTGTAATAATTTTAGGAGCACTTGCATTTGCTTATATATCGGCAGTTGCAAACTGGTCTTCTGTACTGGAAATCTGTGAGCAAACTTCTCTGTGGGCCTGAGGCTCTCTGTTTCAGGGTCAAGGTGAGTTTCCGCCGGTTAATTAAAATGTGTAATAAACAAGTATACGGTAATTGCTTCAGGCTAAACATGGTAAAACGGAATTAACGAGAACATCTATTTCGGAAGCGATGATGTTTATTAGTGAAATACATGTAGTACAATACCTCCTAGTTACCTAATTACCTAGCGTTAAAATTTTCAAATACTTAGGCTTCAAGGATCACTACTGTATAGCGTTTCGTCTCTTGCTGAAACGTCGGTTTTACCGAGTTAAATGTTCGTTCACTCCGCCACTCTTGTTTATTTAATTTATATTTATTTAATGCGTACTGTAATGTTAAATTCTTATGACGCTCTGTTACTTAATTGGCGCCCGGCCAATGTAACAATATTATTTTACTTACCTGCAGGGTGGCAGGCGCAGTGTAGTGCCGCGCAGAATTTTGAATTTTAAAACATTGGGTTTGCACTGTGTCTGACTGATATGGGCAATTATGATGCTTACCATCAGGCACCTGATTAGCTCGTCTTGTCACTCACTATCATAAAAAAATTATCCACAGAGACGTCAAACTTATAACACTCCTTCCTTTTTCGGTCGGGAGTATATACCGACTGCTGGTATTATATGACATGAACTGATGACAACCTGTTTATCTAACATCTTCCATTACATATAAATCTTGTGGTTGTGAGAATTGGAAATGAACATAATAATAATTTTTATACAAGTATACTAGCTGTGCCCCGCGGTTTCACCCGCGTTGTCTTCGTTCCCTCGACTTCGAGACTGCCTCGGTGGCGTAGTGGGCGGATGCTCGACTGCCAATCAAGAGGTCCCGGGTTCGATCCCCAGGTCAGGTATAGTGCTAAATATTGGATTTTTCCATTAGGAATTATCTCAATAGCTGCCTGGAGTCTGGAACTGTGCCCGGTATATGGCAATAGGCTCGCCCCCTATTACATGGGACCAATAACATACTGGCGAAATGTGGGTGTATCTACTATGGGACTGAGTCCTGGGTACACCTCTGCCTACCCCTTCGGGAAAAAGGCGTGAATGTATGTTATGTCTTCGTTCCCGTGGGAATATCGAGATAAAAAGTACCCCATCAGATCTATCTAGTTCAGATCAGATCTAGGTTCACTAATTTACTATATCGACCACGTTTCCGCAAGGACATATATAAAAGAAATGTGTACAATATGAGCATATTAATTTATAATTCTCTACCTGATAATTTAAAAAGTATAAAGGAAAGTAAATTTAAAAAATCATTGTCAGACTGGCTACTTGATGAGTGTTTTTATAGTGTTAAAGAGTTTATGGAATCCTGTAATGCGGTAATTTAAAAAGGGTTAATGATTGCATGTTAAAAATTATGGATTATTTTAGTAGTATTAGAATTTAAGATTGTGTGAATTTAATGTATTATTATAATGTTAAATAAAATAAAATGATATTTTTGCACGTCTGCTTGCAGACGAAATGCATTGGGCATACATATAGGTATTATTAAGATCTGTACCTTTAACATTGTATTTCTAGCAAATAAACTATTTGATTTGATTTGATTCAGCCCAATCTGATGTTAAATATTGGGTTTTTCCATTAGGAATTATCTCAATAATTGCCTGGAGTGTAGAACTGTGGCCGGTAGATGGCAATAGAATCGCCTCCATGGGACCAATAACATACTGGCGAAATGTGGGTCAAAGTAAAGTCAAAAAGATTTATTCAAATAAGTCACAATCTGACACTTTTGTACGTCAAAGAAGATAAACAGTAATGAGTCTACCGTGCGTTCGGAAAGATACCTTTACAAGAAGAACGCACATGAAACTTGTAGGGCTTAATTTTTTCAACTGACTGTTTTACAATAATTGGTTTGGTTATATTCGTTTGTTTGGGAGGTGCCGCGCTATGCAGAACTTTCCAAGCATTTTTGTCTCTGTTTTTTATAGGTTTTGAATTTACCCACTCAGAGCCCCGTTATCTCTTTTGGGATTTTACTATAGAAACGTACACTATTTCCTAAGAATGACTTCTTATTGGTTTTAGATAATCTAAAGCTATTTTGTCTTTATTCCTAGTACTGAAATTATGGCACTATTTAATTTGATTTTATGGAAATTTTTACGCACATACATGATATTCTCATAGATGTATAAGGATGGTAGGGTCAGTATGTTTATTTCTTAAACAAAATTTTATTGTTATGTTTACTCTCGTGTTATATCGTGCAACAAGACCAGCACAGATGACGTCACACCGGGCTCACTCTTAGCAACGACGCGACGTCACAAAGCGTCGACGCTGCTATTTTGGCCCAGTGCCCCCTGCCCCGATGCTTTCCCCTGAAGACCCATGACTTCGGCCCTAGCATCGGACCGTTGTCGCCGCACTTTAGGTTAACATTAGATATAATTTAGATTTAACACATAATCATTATGTGAATTAAAATAAAAACCTAGTACATAGAAGAGTTTTTGGCTTCTCCTGCACCCTCCGGCCCCAGCATATATAACTCTCGTTTAAGCTTTGGATAATATTGTGGGAAAATTCAGTTGAAATAAAATTAAACATCATTCATTCTACAGAAACGATGATGGAGTAATATTATATAGTAGATACACCCACATTTCGTCAGTATATTATTGGTCCCATGTAAGCGAGCCTATTGCCATCTACCGGGCACAGTTCCAGACTCCAGGCAGTTATTGAAATAATTCCTATTGGAAAAATCCAATATTTAACACTGCCTGACCTTGGGATCGAACCCGGGACCTCTTGATTGGCAGTCGAGCTTGCGCCCTCTACGCCATCGATGCAGTCTATATATAATTTGTTTATTTGTGAAGTCAAAGGAATGTTACTTCTTTGAAATAAAGTCCAGTCGTGTAGATATACTTCGAACGAGATACAAACATATTGTATTATAGTTATTCCAAACTAGCTGTGCCCGCGGTTCCCCTCGTTCCCGTAGGAATATCTGGATAAAAAGTACCCTATGTGTTATTCCAGGGTCTACGCTAAGCTATCTACAAAACAAATTTCAGCTCAATCGGTTCAGTAGTTTCACCGTGAAAATGGAACAAACATCCAACGTCGAATTAGGTAACTGCAATAGGTAACTCTCTTTGTACTCGTTTCTGGTTGATAGGTATGAATAGGAATATACCTATTCAGTTGCTGAGTATTATTATCTTTTTTGTTTTAGCACAGTGGCTGAGGCTTTGTAGGTTTGGGTACTTACAATATTGTTTAACTTTTTATGTATGGCACTATAAATGTAAGTATACCTATTATTATCTTAGCCCTAGATAAATAGATAAACTCTTTATTATTAAGCACACGTACATTATAGAAAAAAAATTTAAACCAAAAAGAGTAACAATAGGTATATATGCTTAACAAGTTCTTACTTTGTACTTACCCTATGTACTTAGATACGAGCTAGTAATATTATAATAACACCTAGTGACGGAGCGAAGCGAATGTATGTTCGTACTAGCACAAACCAAAAGGTTTATTGGTACAAGAAACATTATATTGTAATTAATATTTGTTTGAATAATAAAGAAAAAAAAAATTATGACACGCAAGTGTTTTCTTTACCTGTTACAAATGAAACTTTTTTACATTACTGAGATTTGAGATTTATAATATTAGTAAGAAGTAAGATAAGATGTTACATCCAGCGACTCTACTATCTCCGCTGACGTCACGCCCAGTTCAATCTTGGCCTCAAACCGACGTCCCAAAGGGCCGACGCTGCGTTTTAGGCTGATTTCGCCTGCCTCGATGCCTGCACCTCAAGGCCTCATCACTTCGGTCCTAGCATCGGACCGATGTCACCGCATTTACCTAGATATAAGTAAGATGTAGCACATTATCGAAATGTGACTTATATATTATATACATAATATATAGAAGAGTTTTTGAATTCTGCTGCACCTTCCGGCCCCAACATATATAATTCATATATAAACAGTAGTACGTATCAAAATAATACCTATGTTATGGCTGACTGGCTGACTGCCTCGGTGGCGTAGAGGGCGCATGCTCGACTGCCAATCAAGAGGTCCCGGGATCGATCCCCAGGTCAGGCCAAAGTGGCCAATATTGGATTTGTCCATTTGGAATTATTTCAATAACTGCCTGGAGTCTGGCAATAGACTCGCCCCCTATTACATGGGACCAATAACATACTGGCGAAATGTGGGTGTATCTAATATGGGACTGAGTCCTGGGTACACCTCTGCCTACCACTTCGGGAAAAGAGGCGTGAATGTGTATTTAAATGTATATGTTATGGCTCTCAAAATTTTCAAGCATTTTATAAGTTATTAAAGGATTTCTTTCATCATCTTGGCCGCAGGACACACTGAACACACATTCCACAGCTGAAAATAGGCCTCCCCATGGAGTTTCATCTAGTCCGGTTGTAAGCGGCCTGCATCCAGAGTTTTTTCATATATATTTTCATATAATATAAAAACCTGTACAAAGGTTTTTATATATGAAAACTCGTTTTGCTTAGCACCCCGCCTTAAAGGTGGCGAGTCGACCGGGCGGTCGAGTTATTGCGGCGAGCTGTCGCCCGACTCTATTTTTTCCATCTTAGGATTCATTTTCACTTCCTATCAGGTGAGATTGGGGTCAAACGCTGATTTATTTAATAATAAAAAAAAACTATTATTGTACGTCCGCAATAGGGCAAACTGTTAATATTAGCTGTTTACTGTTGTTTTATATAACCTACCATTATACACACTCATAACAATAAAAAATCTGAATATTCTATATTCGGAGTTCTGTAAGGAAAAGGATTTAAAAAACCATTTGATAAATTTTCAACAATATCGTAGTTTTATTTCCTTTTTCAAATTTTTCCATTATTTACAGTCATTTCATTTAATAAATAATATGAATCAACAATAACTATTTACACGTTTACCAGCCGTAGTTGTATCCCAAACCGGCGTAGGAGACGTGGGAGACCGCGGGAGCGGCGGAGTAAGAGATGGCAGCCTTGGCGATAGGGGCAGAGTATACCGCGGGGGCAATGGACTTGGTCACCAGGGGAGTGGAGTACGCGGAGTACGCGGGAGCAGCCGCGGCGTAGGTCAGAGGAGAGGCATGAGAGATGGAGGAGTAAGACACAGCGGGGGAGATGGTCTTAGCCACGACGGGCGCGGAATAAGTCAGAGGAGCGGCGTGGGAGTACGAAGAGTACGAGAGGGCGGGTGCGGCAGCGGCGTAGACAGCGGGCGCGGCGACAGGGCTGGAGTAACCGTAGGAGCTTCCGTGAGAGATCGATGAGTAGGAGACAGCGGGTGCGATGCTCTTGGTGATCACGGGTCCAGTGGAGTAGGCAGCGACCGGGGCAGCGGCGTATGAGGCGTAAGAGGGAGCCAGGGTCTTTGCGATCACAGGTCCGGTGGAGTAGGCCAACGGTGAAGCGTGAGATGAGAAGGAAACAGATGACACGGCTGGGGCGGCGCTGTAGGCCAGGGGAGCGGCTGCCAGGAGGTTGCCAGCGGAGGCGATGCCAGCCGCGCACAGGAAGATTACAACCTGGTGAGTAACATTTTATTAGTGCCTACGATAATTTAAAAGACACAATGAAAGTATAACTCTCAAGTAGTTTAATGATGATAATGTAATAATTGACAATTGCTATTTTTCTCATATCAATTTTAAACAAGCTGTTCGCAGCAGTTATTGAATCCAATAAGATCCAATTACTGCAAAATTTGATAGGTATTTGCAGATTGAGAAGTAATAAAAATTGACACATTTGATAAAAAAATTCACATTGGATAATCACGACTCAATAATAAAAAACTATTTATTTAAAAATAAAAGTATTTTGTACCTTGGAGTACATGTTTGTATGGTTTGTTGTTACTGATTGTAATACTTTTTGGAGCACTTGCTTTCGCTTATATATCGGCAGTTGCAAACTGGTATTCTGTAGGCATACGGTGGATCAGCCTGAGGCTTTCCGTTTCAATGTCAAGGTGAGTCTACGCCGGGTTAATTTAATTGTGTAATAATAAACAAGTACGGTGTTGATTTGAGCTAAATATGGTAAAACGGAATTATTGAGGAAATCCTTTTCGGAAGCGAGACTGTTTATTAGTGTATATTGAGGTAGGTAAAGATATTCGGAAAACGTCCCATTTGCTAATGACGTGTCCATTATGCAAAAATGTCACCTACAGTAGAGTTAGTCAAGTTAACCTATACCAAACGTCTAACTTCTTTAAAATAGGGTATATAATAACTTAGTTTAAAATAGTTAAATAATAAGTCATGGGTATGATGATTAATTTATTTCAATATCACAGATTTCGAGATTCTTAAGTCAGACTTTTCACCAAGCGCTTTTGTTGTTGGACCATCCGTTCTGGCCATAGCCTCCATTGGACCAACCAGATTTACCGGCATTGGACCAGCCGTTTCCATAGCCACCGTTGGTCCATCCTGAGTTACCAATGCCGCTGTTAGACCATCCTCCGTTTCCGTAACCGTTCGACCATCCACCGTTTCCATATCCACCGGTGGAACCATGTGCACCAGCGTAAACTCCACCGGTGGAACCATGTGCACCAGCGTAAACTCCACCGGCATTGTGCTTCGTGAAGGTATCGATACGGTGGACCTCAGACACGGCTGAGCCTAAACCAGCGCCATTGTAACCGTGTCCTGACAGACCAGCTCCAGAGTATCCATGGCTTGACAGACCTGCTCCAGAGTATCCATGGCCTGACAGACCAGCTCCGGAATACCTATGGCCTGAAAGACCAGCTCCGGAATATCCGTGGCCTGAGAGGCCAGCTCCAGAATATCCACCATGACCATAACCGCCGTATCCACCCAGTGACGATCCATATCCACCGAAGGAGCCAGCACCGTAACCGGAATGGGACGAAGCAGGGATGACCCTATTCACTTTGGTGTAGGATGTCGCTGGGGCACCGTAGCCTCCAGCGTATCCACTTCCATATCCACCTCCATAACCACTGCCGGACAAACCACCGTGACCTCCGTGGCTACCGCCCAGTCCAGAGTAACCGCTACCAGACCAGCCTTGGCCTCCAAGACCGCTATAGCCGGAGTAGCCACCGCTGGACCAGCCACCGTGACCGCCAAGGCTAGCTCCACCTCCAAGTGCTAGAGAGTTGTGGAGTGCCCCGGCATTGGCAAGCCCGAACAGGCAAGCGGCGGCAAAAATCTGTTAGAAGAAAAAATATAAAGTTAATTTTTATTTCAAACTATATTAATGATAGACTTTTATTAGTATCTGTGTGGATGCCACTAATGCTAGCTAAGTAATGGGGATCTCTTACGGCTCCATGGCTGGTATTTTTACTCATAATTCATTGGCTGACTCATAATAATTATTCACCTAAACGAGATAAAGTGTGTTAGAATACAAGTTTTTTACTATCAAACCAAAACTGACTACTATATTATATAAAATGACTAGCCTGAGTCTTTGTAAGATAATAATTACGTTTTAACAGTTTATGTCGTTTGTCATCGAACATTGTTGGGAATACTTGGTGCGCGTTTGATAGAGACAATAAAGTTACCTACGTAACAATTGATCAATCGTGAAATATCAACTTATTTTATGACCAGTAATTGTTTCTTACCTTAGTGAACATATTGCTTGTACCTTCAAAGTGATGAGTTGAATGTAATTTTGGCTATTGTTACACGCTTTTATATCAAATTCGAAGGAAACGAACCTTCTTTTTCAAGGCTCTATTAGATTTTTGGATGGGAAACGGGGCATGACGATATATAATTAGCATTATCTTAAGTTGCAACGCCTATAATTACGTGTAAGTTGCCGAAAATTCGCAATCAAATGTGAATCTTGTGTATAATGAAATAAGAATAGTTTTTGATTCGGCGTAGAAAAGATTGTATCGGCCATTAAGTTTATTGTAGAATGCTTTGCGAAGGGTTGGCAATGATATGAGAATTTATTTTCGACGGCTTATCGTAATAATTTTTGAGGGTTTGTTAAAAAATCTCAAAATAGATTTTAGGTTTTGGATTAATATTCTAAAATAAACATAGCCAAATCAAGCCAAGCCAAGCCAAGCCATAAGCCAAGCCATAAGCCAAGCCATAAGCCAAGCCATAAGCCAAGCCATAAGCCAAGCCATTAGCCAAGCCAGGCGAACCCATGCTAAGTCCAGCCGGACTAATACTTAGACCTTCTGATCAGGAGGGGCCAAATCGGTCCAGCCGTTCTCAAGTTTTAACGAGACTAGCAATTTTATTTTTATTTGAATATAATAAAGAAGATTTATAACTAATAACTGTTGTAAATGTGACTTTGTACACATATCTCTACTCAAGAACTAGTAGACTACCTAGCTGTTCGTTAACTATATATAAGTAATAATATTATTATCTTCTCTATCTATCTTAATATTTAAGGGGGCGCCGTCTACATGTCTAACTAAACAACATGCCAACGAAAGAATTGCACGATTTGCGGGGAAAGGTTTCGATTTCTTAGACAAAATGCATCAGCTGATCGGTAAATTTGTATGTCGGGAATTTTACAATATCTTTCGCAAGTTGTTGAGTTTGATGGGTAAATGCGCCGCCTTAAGTATGATAACACCTTTTTGTATATAAAATTCAAAGTCAGCCCTGACTGACTGACTGACTGACTGACTTTACACTGCTCCTCAACGTCCAGCCTTAATCCTTTGACCTAGGAAGCCCTTTCGCACATAACTAAACGTAGGTCCCGGTTGATTCCTATAAGATTTTTGGGGGGCAGTCGTTAGGTCATGTCGGAGGCCTTGTTAGAATCTTGGCGACCTGAAACTCTGACAATATGGGTTGTCCACATAACCCATATGAATTGACTCGAGCAGCAGTAATTGAGGTAA
This sequence comes from Hemistola chrysoprasaria, assembly GCA_947063395.1. NCBI lineage: Eukaryota > Metazoa > Arthropoda > Insecta > Lepidoptera > Geometridae > Hemistola > Hemistola chrysoprasaria. Next base: position 5,080,752 of record OX346720.1, on the reverse strand, counting down.
CCCATATTCTGTTAGAGTAGGTATAATAGATAGATATCGATATATAGATATAGATATATGTACGGAATACCATAAATACTATATCTATACTATACTATACTATACTATACTATACTATACTATACTATACTATACTATACTATACTATACTATACTATACTATACTATACTATACTATATCAAAATTTTGAGGGCGCTATGTACTAGATCACTTTATGAGATATTATTATTATTTTTTTATTTCATCTACTTTGTACTATAAGTTCGAAAGCGAGGCTACAGCTATACAATAAGTGTAATACTTATAAGTGTTCTCCATATTTCAATGAATTAAAAATATCGTAGTCTTTTGGTTTCTTAGATAAAGAACGCCAGTTGAGCGTATAATATAAGACATTGAGTTTGAAATGTGATACGGTATCTTAACACAAATATTATGTCGTTAGATGTATAAGTAGAGCAGACGTGAACGCAGGCTCTGTTAAATTTCTTCGTTACTTCTATTACAATAATCATATTGGTCCCATGTTATAGGGGGCGAGCCTATTGCCATCTACCGGGTACAGTTCCAGACTCCAGGCTGTCATATAGATAATTCCAAATGGAAAAATCCAATTAAATTTTACCTGACCTGGGGATTGAACCCAGGGCCTCATGATCGGCAGTCGGGCTTACGCCCACTACGCCACCGAGCCAGTCAAATAAAAAAATAATAGCTTAAATATGTTTAATATCAGTTAGTTATATATAATTCTATTCTATTTACTATTTATTCGTTAGTTTCATTAAGTGTATTCATGTAAGAATCTACTTACCAATATAAAATAAATAAATATGGTACATAAGAGTATGTAGGTACTCTATTTGATCATTAATTTTGTGGTGCTGGGTGATTAATATTTTATTAATTACAGACATGTTTACCTTTTATAAAGGTGAAAAATAATAAAAACCTAATGTCTATAACATTTTAGCGCCTACGTTCATTTTATTTCTAATGTGTGAAGTTAATTAATGTCAGGAGTTATCGGGATTGATAAAAATAACAAGATCAATAAAATAACACAAAGTTGTCAGACATTTACAAATGTAGTTTATTATGAAAAATACATATTTGCTAATTTTCATATCACAGCAGTTATCATTTATTGTACTTGTAATAATTTAAGAGCCAGCTTTCAACATCATTCAAAATAATAATAGCATCTTGAATATTTACTGAATAAAACATTGTTTAGTAACTAACTACACGAACAAAACACAATTTTTAAACAGTTTCAATTATGGTAAATGTTCGAATGATTACTAAATAATTTTATGAAGGTACATGGAAATTAGAGTATTTGGTAAGAAACATCATAAATAAAATAACTTTAGAATTTGGAGAGTGATGAATTGGTAATGTTAGGTTTGAGAGATTTAATTTACTTATCAGAGTAACAATGAACACAACTGTCATATTTAACACAATTTTTGTTTGACAAAATCGCTCAAGTTGATCTAATCTACTTGATTCGAATCGAAACTTTTATACCTGTATTTATGTGTAAAAAATAATTGTTTACGGGCAGTGTAGGGTCATATATAGTTTTTTGAACTTCTCCATTTCTTACCAGCTATATTTTGATTTACCACAGATATTTGCTTCCGTATCCGTAACCACCATAGCCGTAGCCGTGACCGTAGGACGCAGGGGCGACCTGGTACCTGGACACATGAGAGATGGCCGGAGCGTAAGACACTGCAGGAATCACGGTCTTGGAGATGATAGGGGCGGAGTAGGAGATAGGTGCGGCATAGCCGAGCCCGGAGTAGCCTAGCCCAGAGTAGCCAAGCCCGGAGTAACCAGAATAACCCAAACCGCCGAGGTAGCCGGCGTTGGCGAAGCCAATGATGGCAAGGACGGCGACAATCTGAAATAATAATTTTTGTTAGAACTAATACATACGTATATCTTATACTTAAACGCTAGCGTGTTCTTACTCGACCCCAGCGATGTTTTGTGTGTGTGTATGTTTGTTCCGTTTTCACGCCTTAACTACTGAACCGATTGAGCTGATATTTGGTATATAGATAGTTTAGACTCTGGAATAACACACAGGGTACTTTCTTTCCGTTATTCCCTGGGAAACGAAAACTACGCGCGTGAAACCGCAGGGCACGGCAAGTACTTTTATACATACATACAGTCAGTCACGACTTGTTCCCGTTGGGGTAGGCAGATAGAGAAGTCTCTCCACTTGCTACGATCCTGACACACGGCTTTCACGGTTGTAAGTAGTTTTGACTGGGCCTTTCTTTAGGACAACATCAACATGTTCATGAAAAATACGCCTTGGTATCGACTCTACCGACTTGACCATTCTTGCCAGTATATAGAGCTCGTATTAAGTTTATCGGAAGCAGGAAGGAGGAATATTTGCAAGGCCACTAAAGGAATATTGATTCTCAGTTGTCATAGTAGATGCCTAAGTTGAGTAGTGTTCAAAAATAGTAGTATAACTTGATAATGATTATAAAAAAAATTAAGCTAGGCAGCAGGTATTGAAAGTATAAAACAGAAGACAAGTGACTTGGAACTACTCAATCTAGGGCCTACTAAATTGTGTCCACTCGACACAATCGACTTCAAGTTCATGCTTGAGAAAATTATAGCGTAAGTGAAGTAATTATAGTAATAGTACTATGAATGTTAATCATTTTGGGTTTCAAATAAGCATCATCAATCATCGTGACTGCTAGTGTTAAAAAGGTATTAATCGTTTCTAGAATTTTACATTGCTCCTATATATGTAGATTTATTTTGTTTTTAGTGAGAATTATTTAATTAGATAACTATTTATGCGAAAAACACACAATTTAAACTGAAATACAGATCAATAACAGAATTTATTATCGGCCTTCGCTTTTTTTAAAGCGAGCATGTTTAAAATGTTATGTACAAACCGGCATGAAAGCTCATGTTTTTAATTGCATTGTTAGAGATTCACTCGTTGTTTTAAACTTCTGGTTTACTGTCAATGGTAGGAGGTACCAATATGACGAAGAATTTAGTTTTGATTTTTATATAAAGACGTTATAATAAATATTTACAATACTAATGTTAAAAAAATAACTAAGTAGATCTATTACATAATATTTTCGATTGAAGTTTTTTTAAAATAATTTGTTCTATTTACGCAAAAAAATATCCCCAGGTCAGGCAGTGTTTAAATATTGGATTTTTCCATTAGGAATTATCTCAATAACTGCTTAGAGTCTGGAACTGTCCCGGTAGATGGCAATAATAGGCTCGCCCCCTATTACATGGGACCAATAAAATACTGGCGAAATGTGGGTGTATCTACTATGGGACTGAGTCCTGGGTACACCTCTGCCTACCCTTTCGGGAAAAAGGCGTGAATGTATGTATATGTTAAAATATGAGAAATCTAATTAATAATGGAACTAAAGCATTATTTACATAATACAGTTAAGTAAGATATTTAACACATTACTGCATTAATTAAGGTGATACATAAGCATTCGAAAGATTTATTCGAAGTCTATGTAAATAAGTTGCGAAAACTCGACACTTTTAAATGATGAAGATATCGATAAATAATGCGTGATATTGGCAATCTAGTTAACATTGAAACCTGTGAAATATGCTAGGTCTACTCCTTTATTAGTGTCTTAAAATTTAGAAATTTGATTCAAAGATTACTCTATTAGAAGATTACTCTACCAAACTATTGACCTATGCATTTGGAGCGCTATCAGACATTAACAGACTACTCGTGATAGATCTTCTTCTTTAGACGACTTTAGACTATTATTTAATCATGGGGTAGCTAGAGGGTTTTACCAATGCCAAACCCCTCCTAAGGTTGAGATGATGACGATGAACTTCTTATCACGCGAGTAAAAGTAGTATTTTCAACAAGCTTTTGAGAAGGGTTTATATGCAATCGCCTCGGTGGCGTAGAAGGCGCATGCTCGACTGCCAATCAAGAGGTCCCGGGTTCGATCCCCAGGTCAGGCATAGTGTTATTATAGGATTTTTCCAATTAGGAGTTATCTCAATAACTGCCTGGAGTCTGGAAATATGCCCGATAGATGGCAATAGGCTCGCCCCCTATTACATGGGACCAATAACATATTGGCGAAATGTGGGTGTATCTACTGTCGGACTGAGTCCTGGGTACACCTCTGCCTACCCCTTCGGGAAAAAAGCGTGAATGTATGTTATGTTATGTTATATGCAATGTTTACGAATATAAAATATTACAAAAACTTAAGCTAAAAAGGTATTTACTTAGCAAAATAGGTATTAAGTTTAATACATATTCAAATAAGCAGCTAGGTATATATATATGTGTATCTAGGTAATATAGGGTTCTGTACTTTACTGTGCTTTTATATTCAGGTAGCTTTCGTTTAAATTACACGTTTTCCCTATTATATTATTAGGTTAATTAATAATAAAGGTACGTAGTGATTTGGTAGGTTCTTTCAATAAATGCGTTTCTCTTATTCAAATAAATCACAAAAATAGGCACTTAACGCAGTAGGAACAACTGAACAATCACAAACTAGCACGGTATTTTTTTTTTTTGAAAAGAAGATTTACACGTATACCCAAGGAGAAAGCACTAAAGGAACTAAGAACTTGTTATCACACTATTCTTCTTACCTTAGCGATCATTTTGCTTGGATTTGTTTGGGTCTAATGTGTTGACTGAGGAATGTTTGAAGCAACCAGCTTATATATGTCCGAATCTCGGAAACATCGCGACCTTGCTATTGTCACGTCTACATAATTGTATCACAAAATGCGGCTGAACCTGTGTATTTGATATAAATATTTAATTTTTTGAGCATCTTTATAATATTACGAAGGTGAAGCCCGCGGCCGTTGGAAGAAGGAAGCTTGCGCACGCGACTTTTAGGGTTCCCTATATTTTCAATACCGTTAAGTATTAGGGACTTTTAACTCATTTTTTTATTATAACATAACACCACTCCTTTCTTCCCGAAGGGCTAGGCAGAGGTGAAACCCACCAAGTAGGTACCACCCATACCTCGCCAGGTGTTCTTAATTCCTATGTAAAAGCTAGGGGGCGAGTCTATTGCCATCAATCGGGCAGAATTCCAGACTAGACTGACAGACGATAGTATAACAGCAATTACTAGTTAATCTGTGGTATAACCAGACTGATCCAAATCATTTTGTTCAGCTTGACAAGTTGTCCAAACGTGTCTTACTCGTTTTCACAAAAAGATTAAATTGTAACTTGGTTATCCAAGTCACAATATAATATTTTTGAATTTATGGAGTCTGGTTCTACTATCGTCCATTATAACACACCTTTTCACAATAGAAAGTGCACACCCAAAATTTGCCAGTTTTTGATTTGCATTATTATAGTCATCTATATTCCATGTTAGTCTCTTTATTCATGTACAATCTTAAAACTATGTTTTTACAAGATTCTTAAAACAATAATTATGTAGGTATATATATCTATATTATAATATAAAAACATTGTAAACTTATTAGATATTTACTATACTATAGTTTTTAAGTTTTAAAAATAATATTGTATGCTCGCAAAGGGCAAACTGTTGGAACACACTAAACATAATGTTATGTAACACCACCACAATGTACCTACACAGTTTATCAATAAACGATTTCTATTCTATTCTATGTAAAATATAGTTGATACGTACAACTAAAATAATTTTTTGGTCGTATTATTTCCTTAAATTAGGTAAATAAATAGTGTTATAGGTAATTTATAATTCGAATGATTAATCAAATATCCTCTTAGAACCTAACTTATGGATTTCCGTAAATAAATTTACGGCTTTTTGGCCATATATATGGCCAAAAATGGCACATTACGATACGTGGGCGTAAAGTAGTAGATCCTTGAACAGCGTGAATTTAGCGCCCGAGCGTAGCGAGGGCGCTATGCGTCGTACATGAATTATATTATTCGTACCTATATTATTTTATAGCACGTGTGACCAAAACCCGCTACCTTTTTGATTTATTGAAAGAAGAATGATTAAATTAAAACTGATTAAAGTAACAAACATGCAATAATTTTTCCAGGGGGCCGCCTGGGGAAATACCACACCTTTACCAGTTATTCATCCGCCAAGCAGTAATGTGCAAGCATTACTGTGTTCCGGTCTGAAGGGCAATGTGACCAGCGAAATTACTGGGCAGGACGAGGTTCAACAACTTATATCTCAGGGTGACAAGCGCAGTGCAGTGCCGCGCATAATTTAGTATTTTAAAACACTGAGTGGCACTGTGTCTGATATGGGCAATGATCATACCTACATCAGAAGCGTAAAAATTAACAATGGAAAAGGGTACGTAAAAGAGTATTCTATTCTATTCTAATTTTTTTTCAACTGTTTTTCACTGTCTTTGTATGTATTACAAAGTATAATAGGTAGTGTAGACATACCAATAACTACATAGGACGTAGAAGAAGAATATAAGAATATTATTATTTTTATTATCATTGTTGTTAAATTATGGTCATTGAAATACATTTATTCCGAATGCTGGTACATTTCCCTGTACTTATATTTAAAAAAAAAAAGACACCTTCAAAGTTTTGCAGCTTTTAGCAACTTTTGATAAAATCAAACCTGAAAATTAATAAGATAAAAGTATTTCTTCTATCAGATAATAATGAATCTAATTTATGTTAATCTGATCGCGTATTTTTAAATAAAATTAGGAAATAACTTATTGCCAATTTATGTCCAAATATTTGAATAGATTAGCGAATTAAAGGTCATCTGGATACCTAATTTATTTTATATTTCATAGAACAATGCTTTTTTGTCTGTTAATATATTAATTTTTATAAAAAGTGGGTGTAGTAATAAAACAAACAGTGATTCGTCGTTCAGGTAACAAATGTCAGGCGAAGTTCATTGACCTAAAAACTCAAGTGATTGAATCTACCAGTGCAGCGCAGTCACGACAAAAACCTCCTTACTACTTGCTACCTCTTCTAAAATTAATCCAATTTAAATAAAATACATACAAACAGTCACGTCGTGTTCCAGTTGGGGTAGGCAGACTATTAAATTTATTCTCTCCGCTTGCTACGATCCTGAGATTCGACTTTCGCTTATTCCACTTTAATCAAATTCTTCACACATACTCATCGGTTGTGTGTACTGGCCTGGCCATTTCTGGTCATTATTTAATTTTAGGGTGGTTCTTTCAAAAAACTCATCCACTTTTATTTTTACTTGTCTTCGAATTTAGTTCTGAGAGCGGTTACGCATTACGTCCGAAACGAATCCGATCCGAATCCGTTATTCGGATGCCATCGTTATCGGATATTGCTTTTCGCATTACCTCCGATCTAAATCCGTGATATAGTTCTACAACTATTACTACGGACCGTTTTTCACGGATTCGGATCGGATTCGTTTCGGGCGTAGTGGTATTAATAATTATTCTGTTGTAGTGCGTAACCGCTTGAACTTAATTCACAAACCAAATTAAAAAAAACTTTTACTCATTCCAGTAAACAAACCTTATATGTACATAGATAAGTATTTAACAGGAAAAACGAAATAAAAACTTGTAAAATTATAAATACCGTTTATTAAACATAATATATGTAGAGTACCAGAGGGCTGGCTCATATCTAGCACAGCGGATCAGCATTGCCATACAACGTGGCAATGCTGCCAGCCTTCTGGGCACGCTACCAATCGACGGCGATTTTGGTGAATTATTTTATTTATAGTTGGTTTTTAAGTCTAGTTTTTAATTTTAGTTTTTAATATTTACTTTTAAGGTAGTTTTATTGTTTATTCTAATGTAACTTAACAAAAAATATTATAAAATAATATAATATATTGTAGAGTCTCGACTGTTTTGAGATGAATATGCAGAGGCATACATTGATTTTATAGTTAAGTTATAAGTTAATTGTTTTAGTTGTTGAGTAAGGGTGCGCGACGCCGGGACGCTTAGTTTAAAAATAAAAGAGCCGTGTGCTCTGAACGACGCCTTTATTGGTACTATTGGTTTTAACAAACTTATGGCTAAAGAAATCTGTAGAGTTATGTTAAGTGTTGAGTTTAGTGTGGGAACTCAAGTGCTCTGTATGGTGAGACCATACAATATAACATGTCATACGACTTGTGAAATAATCTGCAGACTTGCATACAAGCGTGCCCTCCGGCGTCTCATGCAGTTGTTTGAGTAACCGCTAACTATCGACGAAGTGAGTGATTGAATTTGTTAGTTATTAGGTTCATTTGCATGATAGATCTAAGATGATTTTAATATGTGGGAGTAAGTGACAAGTGACATGAAATAGGTGTCCATTCCATAAAAAAATAACAACACGCCTTTATCCCGCAGGGGGTAGGCACTCATTCCACAGTAGGTACACTCACATGTCGCCAGTATGTTATTGCTCCCATGTAATAAGGGTCGAGCCTATTGGTATCTTCCGGGCACAGTTCCAGACTCCAGGCACCATTGAGATAATTCCAAATGGAAAAATCCAATAACACTTTGTCTGACTTGGGGATCGAACCCGGGAACTTAAGATCGGTAGTCGAGTCGCAAGGACCACGACAATGCCGAGGCAATATAGTTTAGAAACAGCCAGAGAGAGGGGGAGGTATCTATTAATCTATTAATGATGTGGCTTTTTAGGTTACTTATTGTTTTTGTAGGCAGGCAAACTTAGATGCTATAGAAATATTAATATTTAAGTTATTTAATAAAAATCCAAACAAATAATAAAAAATAAAAAATGTTACCTTAATTTTCTGGTACAGGTCGCGTCACGGTTTCATAGCGCTGACCTTGAATGCGCAGAAATCAATTTTTAGATCTGGTAGGACTTTTTAGATCAATACACACGCTCGGCAAAAGTGGCGAGCGCTATTAAATCGTGACGGGACCTGTATATTAAGATAAATAATTATGTTCGGAACCACTTACTAAAATTAAGGAACGTGCAACGTTTAATTAGTGGTAAAATATGCCCTTAATATTATGATAATAAAACGACCACCTTGCGTTAAAAATATTATAAACATTCACATATAAAATGACTTCCTATAACATTCGAAATTATTAAGTTCAATCATTACAAGTTAGCTTGCTTGTAGCACGTGTTTTAAGTTACGTTTAAAAATATTTAAGTTTAGACTATGTATATAAATCTATCATAGATATATACAACAACGAGAGGGAGCATTGAGTTGAACGTTTTCTACGTAGACGCACTCTTTCATCAGAAGTACTTAGTAGTGCAATAGAAAGAGAGGACACTTTGCAATCGACTTAGTATTCAAATCCACGTGTAGCCGTTTTTTATTTCAAAGTTAAGCCAAATCACACGCGTTGGTCACCAGACTGGTGATCACCGAGGGCCGAGGCCGAGGCATCGCGTCACCCCCCATTGACTACGCGCTGACGTAGGTACCTTGAGGTGTAATTTATAGTTCAACATATTCAAGTAGGTGTTATGAAAGTATATTATTTGAAATGTTCAACTCGAGACTTTGGAATAACATTGCCACCGAGTGTTGGATAATAATATATTGTCAAACAAATTTTCCACGCCTACCTACTAAGTGTAAAATAAGTGCCTACTTCAAAAATCATTTGTCCAGAAACGTTACAAGCAACGTATATCAAACTAAGTACTTAGATAGATAACTACAACAAACCTATCTACATTAAACAACTGTACTCAGTACTCACCACTTTTGATGAATTTTTCTCTTTATTTTGTATAATGATATAATTTTATATTAATGATAGGTAAGAGATGGAAAGGAGTTCGCAGAAGGATATTAAATCTGGGCTATGTCGGTAACTTTCGTTCGTCTACGGATCTCCTCATTTCTGACTCGATCTCGCAGAGAAATCCCGAGCATAGCCCTCTCCATAGCTCGTTGACATGTAATTTTTCGATTTTTTTCGTCGTTTTAATCGTTATCTCTTCAGGTAAAAGTTTGGCTGTAGACGAGAATTCTCTACATTATGGACCTCTAAATACCTACTCGTATCATTATATTCTAAGATCCTATTCTACTTCCTATCGTACTAATATTAAAAATGCGAAAGTTTGTGAGAATGGATGGATGGATGGATGTTTGTCACTCTTTCATGCCATAATTACTGAACGGATTGGGCCGAAATTTGGTATGTAGATAGCTTAGACGCTGAAATAACACATATGGTACATTTTATCCCGATATTCTCACGTATTTGTCGAGCGTCATTTGTCGAGCGTCATTTGTCGAGCGTCGATTGTCGAGCGTCATTTGTCGAGTGTCATTTGTCGAGCGTCATTTGTCGAGCGTCATTTGTCGAGCGTCAATTGTCGAGCGTCATTTGTCGAGCGTCAATTGTCGAGCGTCATTTGTCGAGCGTCAATTGTCGTTAATGTTAAGTGTTTTGGAAATAAATTTTATTTATTTATTATTATTATTCTAACAACTTTCAGTGTGCCCTTTGTACCGTTCTATGGAAGGCACGTAATGTTGAGTGAATTAGTTTTTAATCTCTTTCTCATTTTGGTATCACATATTCATGTTTTTGTAGCAAAACCTATCTGTTATCAGAAATTGCTAATTAGATACCTCTCTATAAAGTTGTTATAACTAGATATAATAATATTACGTACCTATGCCAAGCCACAATGTTAAATATGTCGTTGGTATTAAGCATAATATGACCTAGATCAAGTAGTGCAAAGCTTTATGTAAATTGCGTATTTAAATAACTATGTAAAAGGCAAGAAATCTTGTTTTTGCTTTGACCATAGATATATTATTATGACCCTCTATATTGGGTGGGTTATTAGTAGGTTTAAACTACTTGACATGGTCATTTCATAGAAATTAGCAATCTATAAGGTAGTTTAGTAGACTGCCTTGGTCGACAGCTTGGTTCCAGACTCAAGGCAGTTATTGAGATAATTCCCAATGGAAAAATTCCGAGGCAGTTATTTAGACTTTAGACTTTTTCTCATAATTTAATACTGAGCCCTTACTTTTAATCAAAGACATAATTAACTTTTTAAAATTATAATCGCGTTGTAAGAAAATATATACAAATATAACATAACAACTAAACATGATCAGTCATCGAGGTGATCACCAGCCGTAGTTGGCGAGACCGTTGTATGCTACATGGGACACAGCGGGGGCAGCGGAGTAGGTCAGGGCGGACTTCAGGACCGGGGCGGTGGCGTATGTGGTCAGGGGAGCGTGAGCGGCGTACGCCGAGATAGGGGCGGCCGCGGCGTAGGTGGCGACGGGCGCGTGAGCGGCGTATGTCGCAACAGGAGCGATTGCCTTAGCGTAGACAGGTGCGGCGTGCGCTGTCTGTGTGGAGTACGACGAATATGACGACGCGATGGCGGGAGCGACAGCCTTCACCACGGGAGCGGAGTAGGCCACAGACGGGGCAGCATATGACACCGCGGGAGCAGCGTAACTGGCGAGTGCCGGTGCAGCGGCGTAGCTAGCGTACGCGGGTGCAGCGGCGTAGCTAGCGTACGCCGGCGCAGCAGCGTAGCTAGCGTATGCGGGGGAGGCGTAGCTCTTGAAGATCGGGGCCGATGCGTAAGTCGCTACCGGAGCTGCGTAAGACGCTACTGGTGCAGCGTAAGACGCAACTGGAGCGCCATATGACGCGATCGCACCTCCGTAAAGTCCACCAGCGCGGGCGGTCGCCAACGCGCACAGAAGTACTACCAACTGGAACAATTAAGGTCAAATGAGACTAAGCCTCAATACCCTCCTCCTCCTCCTCCTGATTGCGACACTGATCTTAGGAGAAGATAAAAGTACTCGTTCTATTTTGTACATTGTTACACATCTCAAGTCAGCAAGTAAAACCTGTTACAGATTAATAAAGATCAACAAGTACTAGGTTTGATTTGAAACATTGTGAAAGGAACGGGATTAATTAATGAAATTTAACGATAATTTAGTTTAATGGTTATAAAATTGTTAGCACAATATTATGATTAATAACAGCACTTTTGTTTTGGCAAAAATACCTATGTTTACTTATGAATTTAAAACATTAATTTGTCCAGCCTGTAAACTGTCCCACTGCATCGTATTATAGGCCTATCTAAATTGAGCAATTTGAAAAAATGCTGACCAAATTATATGACAAACTGACTTTTAATAAAAAAATAAAGTAATCTATACACTCGAGAAAAGTCTAAATAAAAAACCACGATAAACTCAAAAAACAATGTAAGGGGGTCGCTATATGCTGATGTGATTTGATTTGATGATCAATGAAATTTTTAACTTTTCTCCGTTTGTGACCATATTCCGCACACTCAAAAAATCTTATCACTTATATAACACATAGTTACTTTAGTACCTTAGCTGCCATTTTATTATTGTAGGGTTCAACACGGCAAGTGATATTCTTGGAGTGAACTCAGGCACTTTTATACTAGAATGTATACCCCCGCGAGCAGCGCCTTGGCGATCTAGTTCATATAATATAGGTACTACACATGCCAGATATGTGTATGAAAACTAATGATTAAGCTAAGGGCCTATTTTACAGTGTACTAGTTTATTTAGTTTATTACATGTTGCTGCCGTTTCATCAGGTAGGTGTCAATTTTAGTTTTATGATAGAAAATGGAAGATTGCCACAAATACTTGAACTTCTAGAAAACTTAACAGGAAAGGGGACCTCTTAGCAGTTTGACATGAAATGATTAAGAAAATTATTAAAAACGTATCCTAGCTACTATAACGAAAAATTTAACACAATCCTATGGGAAATTTACCAAATCAATGTTTCGTATTCCCCTGTTTCCTCCTTATATTATGCTATATTATGTTATATTATGCTATCCACCCATATGATTAAAACTCTTAATTTTTTCATTGTGAAGGTCACGCAAATAAAACTGGGACTTTTTGCAGTACACTATAAAAAAATCCAGAGTTTATAAGATAAACTAAACAGAGACAGGGACATAGCTTACTTCAAAACAAAAATATCAGAATATAAATTAATAGAATGGGTTAATTAAATTTGAAGGAAACACAAAACATCGATTTAGTAAATTTTTCATAGGATTGTGTTAATTTTTTCGTAGCTACGATGCGCTCCTAAAAACTCTTCAACAACCCTTTATCAGGAAAAATGTGGATGAGATCCGCTCAATATATAAAGCAATGATGCCTGAAAACTATATGCTTTTTAATACAAGTTGTCGATGACACATAACATAACATCACGCCTTTTCACCGAAGGGGTAGGTAGAGGTGTACCCAGGACCCGGTCCCATAGTAGGTACACTTCGCTAATTATGTTATCTTAGGTCCCATGTAATTGGGAGCGAGCCTAATGCCATTAACCAGGCACAATTCTCCACTCAGCCATTTGTGAAAATTCATACAGGAAATATCCAATTTAACCTTGCCTGACCTGGGAATCGAACCCGGGACCTCATAATCGGCAGTAGAGCTCACAAACTATTACCCCAATGAAGCAGTCAATCTATATGGTGTCGATGATCGGCCACTCTTCATTTTCAAGCAATACATACGGAATACAAACGGAAGAAATTACACATTATAGAGGTATAATTTTTTTTTTATAAGAGCAGAGTGCCTTTATTGAAGAAAGACTAAACAATAGAGCTGCCTACTTACTATCTACCCTAACTAAATACACTATACCATAGAACACTTCGAAAATCCACAGGCCGACATGTCAGCCTATAGACAATCCAAGTGCTCTAAACCACTGTCAGATGGCAGCGTACCCAAGATACTGGCGGCATTGCCACGTTGAATAGCAATGCTTATACGTTGAGCCAGATAAACGCCAGCATAATATAGATAAATTAATACTTAATACAATATAAGCTCAAACAAATGTCGGATAAAGTGAACTAGTTGGATGTTCTCCCCTAATTTTCATTATAAAGTCATACATACACATACCGCACGTTTAATAGTAACATTAGCATTCATTAACTACTTAACATGTTAATTAATTAGCCCCCTGATAAAAAGCGTGGTCTGATTATAGCCGGCTTTATCTGCGTAATGCGTGACTTGATCTTGCGGTAAGGAATCGATACCATCTGAATAAGCAACTTAGCAATGAATTGTGTATCATCTTATGGAGATATTAGTTAAAAAGTTATTTGTTTATTTACTGTTACGAGCAATTCAAATATTTCTGTCAAGCTTTTAAATAAATGTACTAATACTTAACACAACGTACAATCACGCCTTTTTTTCCGAAGGGGAAGGCAGGGGTGGACCCAGGACTCAGTCCCATAGTAGGTACTCCCATATTTCGCCAATATGTTTATGGTCTCATAGGATAATAGGAGGCGAGCCTATTGCCATCTACTGGGCACAGTTCCAGACTCCAGGCAATTATTGAGTTAATTCCTAATAGAAACATCCAATATTTAACACCTTGCCTGTCCTGGGGATCGAACCTGGGATCTCATGATCGGTAGTCAAACTTGCGCCACCAAGGCAGTCATACTTAGATACATAATATTATGTACCATACTTAGATACATAGTCTTATCTGTGATGATTATCGCCCTTACAGCATAAAAATTATATTTATAATCTAACTAACAGAACGGGCTTCTTCAATTACAGCTCCAGTAAATCCATTTTGGGTGTGGTCAGTGAGCACCGCCATAGCCTCCGACATGTCCTTATCCACCAGCTGCTTTCAACATAAATTCTTATTAAAATACAACCATGGTTCTTATTATTCTGAACACAAGATGATAAAATCACAGGTTTAAGAAAAACTAAGAGATTAGCATGATTTGTAGTCTTATCGTTAGTAAATCTAAGTACCATTCTTACATTTTGTATTAATGTATAGAGTAAGTGGTAGAGATAGAGCCACCACTTTCTCATCCCGAGAGGGAGCAGCAGCGCTCTCCGTTTCCAAGTATTCTGACTATCTGCGATCACCAAGCCGCCTGCCAAGCATGGTAATTACGTCAAAATCCCCCCATATGAATAGTTTATGGCGTTCTATGGGGGAGGCCTATATTCAGCAATGCCTATCTTTCATTTATTTATTTAATACTAGTGTAATTTCGACGACATCATTACGGTGGGAATGCCTTTCTTATTACTTGTCTACATCATAATAAATGGAAAACTACGTGCAAAATGTTGACTCTCCTTTTCCAGGAGTTGGGGCTAGGCGCTGATGAGTGAGTGTGGCAGTATTCAGGACTAAGACTTTTATAAATAGGGACTAGCTGAATCCGCGCAGCTTCGCACGAGCATGTGAGTGTTTATGACGGTCGTGACGCCGTAATCCTTCGATACTCCATAAACAAATCTATATGTAAATGTACTACTCTAAACATATATTATAAACCGTATCATACAAGTATGTAGCATGCCTGGTCAGAGTCCGGCCTAGTTTGGTTGAGTAAGTTCGCATATATGCTTTTGTTCGGTAGTAAGCTCGTAAATAACATTCGTGTAAGATTTGGTTTACATGGTGCGTGTTTCGATGTCAATATGTCTTTATTTTGCAAAAATTTCATCGTTAAGCTTGTGAGTTTGTTCGTCTCGAAAAGTTAGTTTGTATTTCCTGTAGGGCATGAAGGGTCGGCAACATATTGGCAATAGCCCTGTTGATCAGGTATCCATAGGCGGCGGTAACCGCTCACCATCAGGCGGCCCGTCTTTAAATTTAATATATTATCTACAATGGGATTACGTACACCTCTGCCTAACCCTTCAGAGAATAAAGGTTTCGTAATTTATTACTCTTGCTTGTTATGGGCAAGAAAATGAATTTTCCCGAATATGGAGAAGAAGATAATAATTTTCCACTCAATTATTTGTGGTTGGATCTTAATCTGGCCATTATTTGCGCCAATATAGATTTGGTTCAAGAAAACCGTATGGTTTCTTTCATATTTACCAAAACCATACTGGGCATGATGAGATCCAACAAGTCATATCTCTGGGTAACAGGCGCAGTGCAGTGCTGCGTAGAATTTTGAATTTTAAAACACTGGGTGACACTGTGTCTGATATGGGCAATCATGTGCCACCAGGCACTTGATTTGCTCGTCTTGTCAGTCACTAATATTAATTTTTTTTTTTTTTTTAACAATTTTATACTTCCTAAAACTTATTTAATGTAACTTGAGGTAGGTTAAATATAAATAATAATATCATGGGCAATGAAGAATGACTTTTCTGGGTCTAACAACAACCCACAATACCTACCTGACAACAGACAAATTTCAAATAAGGCTTATTTTACAGTTTCTTTTGTAAAATAAGCCTAATTTGAGCTCCATGTAACCAAAATTCAAATCACGTGTTGCAATTCACGTGGACAGGTCAATCGTGTACGGCAAGCCGGCTGGTAGATATCGCGCTTTTAAATATCACTATCAACGAACTTTTGTATACACAGCCCTCGCTTCTATTGTAAGCTCGTTGAAATGAAATTAAATAACTTTATTGGCTTTAAATGTTGTACATAAAAATTTCAGGTGTTACTGTGTTTTATTCTTAGTATAAAAAATTTAATCAATTAATAGTGACATACAAACATGTTAATATATTTATTTTTCGAATGTAGTATGTATATATTAAATTAAAATAAAATATCAACCTCCTTCATATTATACTAGTACATTTGTTGTACGTATGGTACCTACGTACGCCCCCAGTAGACCTTGCTTCAAATATAGATTAAAACGATGGTTGATTGAGCGTACGTTCTAGTTTTAGCGAATTTATAGATCACAAACTGTGATAGTATTTTTACATCATGTAATCATGTATTTTTAATTATGACATTTTTCTATATATTTCTATATATTAAGTTCCTTTTTTTTCCTCTCTCTCATTTTGAATGCTTTAATACTATTGTTACCAGACATTTTAGATTATGTTAACACATACTAAAAAACAAGATGTGTAATATTTTCTCTGAATAAAATGAGTTTGAGTTTGAGTTACGTTGGTACGTACGTTGGTTTCGTATTGCTTAAACTTACGTTATTAAACAACAAGGAATCTAGGATCACACCATTCTTCTTCTCCATTTAGTTCCAGAGTCTAGCGTGTTCTCTAACTCTTCTATATGATTTTGTTGTAAATGAGTAAAATGCACATTATCCCATATTAAATCTAGATATTCACTACACACCATTGTCGTTTAATGTTTTATCTCTCCGTTCCCATCCCCAGGTTGTCTGTAAAAAATACTTAACGCGAAGATCACCGATTGTTTTCCGTGATATAATTGTTTTGGACAGTGGGTAGCAGCGCTCTCCGTTTTCCAGTATTCCAACTACTGCGATCACCAATCCGCCTGCCAGTCGTAGTGATTTCAAAATCCCCCCATATTAATAGTTTATGGCTTTCTACTATGTTCGGCAGTGCACGTCTTCCGCCTGATGATGATGATTGATTATATTATTTTATTTTGGAATGCAATAATGCATGAAGTATAATTCTATTATATTCCATTGTAGCAGTGCTATCACAGGCAGTCCCTAGTAACAAAAGTGTTGTAGTGGTAGGCCTCTTTTGCAGGGGGCTGCCTGGGGAAGTACCACACCTTTGCCAGTTATTCATCCGCCAAGCAGTAATGTGCAAACATTACTGTGTTCCGGTCTGAAGGGCAATGTTACCAGCGAAATTACTGGGCATGACGAGATTCAACAACTGATATCTCAGTGTGACAGGCGCAGTGCAGTGCCACGCAGAATTTTGAATTTTAGAACACTGGATGACACTGTGTCTGATATGGGCAATCATGATGCTTACCATCAGGCACTTGATTTGATCTGTCTTGTCACTCACAACCAAAAAAAAAATCTAGTATTAAATGATGACTGTAAAGAAGATAGCAGAGCTGTTCGGGAGAGTAAGGGAAATTATACTGGTCAAATGCGAATCCGACTCGCGTATGAAGGGTTCCTCTGTAGGAACTAGGAACCTATATAGGTGTCACCTCTCCTCGCCTAACAAATAAATATTTATTACAAAATTATTCTAACTAGTATTAGAATGTATTCTTATTACAGCAATGGTCTTATTTGACATTAAAAAAAAACACGTTTCTCTGGATAGAACCTTTAATTATAGTCTTTTTTAATAGGTATTATAATTTGTTGCTGTAGCCGCACTTTGTAACAAATCGACAATAACCCAATAGGAATGTATATTTTCTGAAAATTCAAGTGTCTACCTATTACATAACATAACATACATTCACGCCTTTTTCCCGAAGGGGTAGGCAGAGGTGTACCCAGGACTCAGTCCCATAGTAGGTACACCCACATTTCGCCAGTATGTTATTGGTCCCATGTAATAGGGGGCGAGCCTATTGCCATCTACTGGGCACAGTTCCAGACTCCAGGCAGTTATTGAGATAATTCCTAATGGAAAA
The DNA here is from genome assembly GCA_947063395.1 of Hemistola chrysoprasaria. Lineage (NCBI taxonomy): Eukaryota > Metazoa > Arthropoda > Insecta > Lepidoptera > Geometridae > Hemistola > Hemistola chrysoprasaria. The sequence goes on along the minus strand of OX346720.1, from coordinate 5,062,283 downwards.
ATCCAATATTTAACACTGTCTACCTATTACGGTTTATAAAATAGTGCCTTGTGACAGACGGACGGACAGCAGAGCTTTAGTATCGTAATAGAGCTCCTCCGGGATCCTTTGAGTACGTAACCCTAAAAATGACGGAGGAGAGATATCCACGCGTCATGGTTTAATGCCGTTGTTCATTGTGTACAATGTACATTTTCATTAAAATAGCATTAAAAAACCAAGTTGCCTGATTACTGCGGATATTAGCTATAAAATATTGTTTTAGGATGAGAATAAGCACGTCTACAAATTATTTTCGCTTTGCAAAGGCTCCATCAAACAAGCCTAAATTAACTCGTTATTTTTTTATTGTATGTTTTAATGAATTTCTTTGAACGTTTCTTTCAAGTATAAAAGTCTTTAATTAGCTACCGTTGAGACCTCTGCTAATTATCCTAAGCAATCTTTGCTTTTCAAAGGTACTTACATAAAAGGTTACGATTTGCTAAAGTATGTAATTGGCATATTAGGAACGATAATTTAGTGTCGACTTTGCTGGCTTGATCAATAAATGGGTTAGTTCTAATATCTTACTTTTCTTTAAAATTATTAGATAGGATTAAAAAAAAACAATTTTTCAACACCCTTACTTGTAACGTTATCTCAACGTATTTAGGTTCATTATACTGCATATTACGCACTTGTGCTTTTTACTTTACGTTTTTTTTCAATCGCCACAAAGAGTTTATTATATGCCAAAAAACACTTTATATGACAAAAAAAAAATGACAAAATATTTTTTGATTGAATTTTATAAAAATATTAACTTATTAACAATAATTTTATCTACTTAATTATATATTTTTAACAACAAATTAACCTTTTTTAGTGTATTGAAAACATTATTTTGTGGTTATTACATTTTAATAAGTATTTGCCAGTGCATTTTCGCGCGCATGTTGAACGAAATGTTGAAGTGCTTGTAGGTATAGTATCGCCACTATGTCGGTTCGAGTACAGGACCAGAGTTCGAAGGCGATCCCGTTGGAAAGAGGCGTAAGACAGGGAGACATCAAATCTCTGAAGCGGTTTACTGCCGCAATGGAGGACGCCTTCACGCTCCTGGAATGTCAAGGATGCGGCATCGATATTAATGCCGAATACATCACTCACCTTCGGTTTGCCATCGACAAACCGAATTATTTTTAATATACTGTTACCTACGATAAAATAAATCAAAATAAATTATTAACTAGAATTTTATACCTAATTCAATACTGATTTACACCTCATTAGGTACAAATGAAAAACAAGGTAATAAAGTTAGCAGTCCTTTGGTTGTGTGTAGTTAATGATCTAGGGCTTAAATTATGTGATTCAAAACTAACACATTGCCACATAATTGACGATCATTAAAATTATGAAGAAACAGTTACAAATGTGGATAAAATTCCTCGCCTTTTCTGAGCTCTACTAGATATAGAGTCCTTTGAAAAGTCACTAGACGTTAGACATAATAAGATATTATAAAATACTAGATGTGCCTCTCGGTTTTACCTGCATAGTTTTCTTTCCCATGGGAATATCGTAATAAAAAGTACTCTGTGTTTATACCAGGGTCTACATACTTACTAAATTTCTCAATCTCAATCGGTCATCGGCTCAATCGGTTTAGTATTTTTAGCATGAAAACGGAACAAAAATAAGCAGCGCTAGATAATAATAATAATAAAAGGCGCTGGGATCGAGATAGAAAACGCTAGCTTTGTTTATCTAATACAAACTTAACTTTTTTACTTTGTACTGAGATTTGAGATTTATAATATTAGGAGCGTTTAGTTAAATCCTTTAAGATTATATCAGCAATATTTTATTTATTTATAAGAAGACTAGTCAGTTGCGCTTTTTATCTACCATTAAATAGGTAATCAGCTCCTGTAGATACCTACTTGAGAAAGGGAAAGTATGACTGGTTGATTTGGTATCGTACTTACTTTAATAAGTTACAATTTTGCAAAGCATATACTCTAATTTATTATGCAATTTGTAGTTGTATTTATCATTGTTTGCAAATCACGCATTCCATTGGGTTGTGCGGGACAGTCCCTCAATTACAAATCTAATAATTTTGATTGTATTTAGTATCTATACATACAATCAAAATTATACATACATACATATAAAATTATATCCTACCTTGATTGACAGACAAATTTTGTACTATGATGATTGAATATCAATCGTATTCTCAACTCCGCCTTGTCAACACTATTCCCATTTATCGATAACAAAATAAATAATTTTTGTATCTCTCCTCAATTAACGGTACTGTATGCCGGCTGAGAGTTTTAAAAGAAAATTGTACATTTATTACATATTGCGACAGAGTTAAAATGCAGTTAATTGTACAAAACCGGTCCACGGCCTTCAACTTTGACACTTCTGACTTAATTACAATGTAAAAGTATTAAGCGATTATTCGGTAATGTCAGGACATTTGGCTTTATTTTAGACAATTATTGGAAAAGGAATTTGCGTGTGCTATGTTGCAACGTAGGCACACTACTTAAAAACGAGAGCATTGAAATGTCACTTGCAATAATTATATCGTAGTTTAGTAATAAAGTTTACAGTCTGAATAATTTGCGATATGTAGATATGTAATATGATAAGTAGGTAGTGTAGGATAATTTTCATAAAATAACATTATATTTTTATGCAATTTAGGCTGGGTTTTTTGATCACTGGTTAAGTTGACCAATGGTTAAATGTTTTGACAAGTCGTTAAAATTTGAGAATATTTGTTTTTTCATCTCTAGTTAACTATTTTTTTCCACACGATTTAACCATTGGTTAGAAATTTATCTATAGTTAGTTTGACAAATGGTTAACTTAACCGTAACTAACTATCAAAAAACCGGCCCTAAAAGACCGATATCAACCCACCGGCGCATTGCAATGCCATTCGTATAGGATTCCAATTGCGCTCGATAATATTGTGCCATAATGTAAGGGTGATAACGTAACGTAACGATAATAAGTAATGAATAATATAAATATTACACGAACCGTTTCCGGCCACTTATGTCTTTTGACATACTTTTAACACCAAAGATTCAGAAGTTCATAATCTATGTTTAACAAACAAGGTTCCTTATTTTTGTTAACCTTATGGCATTGTATTTTTCTAAAAGGTAGTATGTAGGTACATTCTCAAAATATCATTTGGTTGCTATATGCAAGGTCGTCGACAAAATATAAACAATGGACATGAATGAAAATGAATAATTCATGGGCAATGTCATGAATACTATATTGATTGTGGCTCGATTTATCGATATTCATGAGTCCATTCTTCTATTATATTATACAAATTCGGTAATATTTACTCTGAGGTCACCGGCACGGGTAGTGGTGTTAAAGTTTCCTAAAATATTAGATTGATTTATTTTTCTGATATTAATGGCTTTGGTTTGCAAACTATCTAAACATTTAGTCAGTATAGATAACTTTTTGTTCTGACTATATTATCGTTGTTGTATAGTCAGAACAAAAAGATATAGCTATATTGCTGTTCCTGAATCGATCCACTTAGACCGATTCAGGAACAGCAATTTTTACTACTAGGCAATTAGGTTTATTTGCCGATTCATGGAAGGATGTTTTGACGTTCTGCTAGGTTTTCTCAGATAATTTGAAATTAATACCTATTTGAGATTCTAATATTTATTATAATTTATTGTAAGTCTTATTAATTGTAATTTGACATTTAAATATATTTTTTTATCAATTTTTGTTCTCTGTGTTAGAGTCTGATTATATTATTATGTACTATACCGATTATCATTATGTAAACAATTACACAAAATTGGTAATGTTTTATTTGCACAAACTTTCATTAATATTTTTAGAAAAATCTATGAGTCTAGTCTACTCACTTCTTACGCGTACCTACCAATATGTTCCTACCTAATTGTACATGTGCATTGAACATACTCCGGTATTGTGAAACAAATCCAAGTACAGTTTGGTGCGGGCCCACTGGAGCTGGTTTATGTCGCCCGTAAGTCTCATATCCAATTTAAATGTCAAGCACCGGAGCTACAAACTTAGGATCTTATCTCAGTAAATTTGCCAGTAGGTATCTCTACTTTAGATCTGAATTTTTAATGTTTATTTTCATTGCGATATGGTTGTTAAAGGTTCAATATTGAGTAACTTAATTGTATATGTTTATTCTTAGAAATTACTAGGCCGTTCTCAGCTTTGCCCGTCAATGAACTATGCATATTAGCATCGTTTGATGTGACTCATGTTAGGTAAGTGTAGGAGTGACCTAAATATGTATTAGATTAAGTCCACAAGTATTTTATTACCTTTATTATCAAAGCCCTAAAAATTTACGGTTTTAAAGCGAAAAATAATTAGTTACATATGATACGGAGAATAAGAAAACCAGCAAAAATACCTCTTTTGCATTCTAGTTAACATTGACGAGTAAAAAGCTCCATAAACAACAATACTGTGATATTTACCGAAAGGTTCACCATTAATCAGGCTATTTTTATCCGGTTACTAATAACAATGTGAACTTTGATGCAATTTCAACAAAAACTACTTCGTAAGAACGAATTAAATGTTTTATGGTGGACATTAGAGTTATTTAGGTACTTGTTTATCTAGTTTTCGCAATAAAAAGGTGTGTATTATAAAAATATTGCCACAACCATGAACTGAGACCATCAAAGCTTTGTTGCTTCAAGGATCTAGTAACAAACTATTATGGTTGACATAGGTTCTTTTTGTAGTTTGTAGTGGTAGGCCTCTTTTGCAGGGGGGAAAGTACCACACCTTTGCCAGTTATTCATCCGCCAAGCAGTAATGTGCAAACATTACTGTGTTCTGGTCTGAAGGGCAATGTTACTAGCAAAATTACTAGGCATGACGAGTTTCAACAACTCATAACTCAGGGTGACAGGCGTAGTGCAGTGCCGTGCAGAATTTTTAATTTTAAAACACTGGGTGGCACTAATATGGGCAATCATGATGCTTACCATCAGGCACCTGATTTCCTCGTCTTGTTACTCACTATCATAAAAAAAACTTACTTTATAAAATAATTTCTTGTTAGAACTTGAATACTGGAAATAAAATACCCATTAAGTATGTTGTGTTTATGAAGTTTGTTTTTAATGCCTCGGTGGCGTAGTGGGCGCCAGCTCGACTGCCGATCATGAGGTTCCGTGTCCGATCCCCAGGTCGGGAAGTGTTTAATATTGCATTTTTCCATTAGGAATTATCTCAATAATTGCCTGGAGCCTGGAAATGTGCCCGGTAGATGACAACAGGCCTACCTATACATGAGACTATATAACCTATTACATGAGACTAATAACATACTGACAAAATGTGGATGTTAACTGCCTGTTTGGTCCAGTGGTCGCGCAAGAGGTCTAGGCAGTAGTGATATAGGATTTATTAAAAAAAATATCTATTACATGCAACTTTGAAACATGGCTGGCAAAACGTGGGTGGTACCTACTTTGGGAGTATAGGTAATGTAATGTTCATCATCATCATCATCATCATCAGCCAGAAGACGCTAAACATAGGCCTCCCAAATAGAACGCGATAAACTATTGGGGGGATTTTACCGTAAAACGCTTGTTGTGCGGCTTGGTGATCGCAATAGTTGGAATACTTGATGCCGGAGAGCGCTGCTGCCCACTCTCCGAATATGTCTCTCTGCCGTGTCTCACGGCTCCCACGGGATGAGAAGGGATGTCTCTATTATATATAGGTAGGCAGGAACCACACGGCTATGATGTAATGTTATTAAATATATTGTATTACATAATATTTTTTATCACAGCGCTGTTTGTTTGCCACCTTTAAATAGCATAAAACAAATTACTAAATATAATATTCTCATATACTACCATCCACATTGATTTAAAGAAAAGAGGAGATGAGGTACTGACTTCTCGAAAATGCAAAGCTCAACTTAGGTCCCATTAGAAATTGAAATTAGTAAATAGTTTTAAGTATTTGAGGCATATTGTGAATGAAGAGCTGAAGGATGACGCTGACATAGAGAGGGAGCGCAGAGCGCTGGCTGTCCGAGGAAACATGCTCGCTCGCAGGTTTGCACGAAGCTCGAGTGAAGTGAAAGTAAGCCTTTTCAAGGCTTACTGCCAGTCGTTCTATTCGAGCAGTCTGTGGGTGAGGTATACTCAGCGTGCGGCTAATTCTCTGCGCGTACAGTACAATAACATCTTCAGGATGCTGATGGGTCTGCCACGTTTTTGCAGTGCATCGGAAATGTTCGCGGAGGCACGAACTGATGGTTTTCATGCGATCATACGCAAGAAAGTAGCTTCCCTCCGCCTACGCACGCGTGGTAGTGCCGGTATCCTGCAGATGATTGCATCCCGGCCAGATTGCCCAATCCAATACAAGTGGATGTTAATTTGCAATGGGCAAACATAATAATCTGACTAAGAATTTGACTACATACATATTATTATAATTATAATTTTATTTTGTTAAATTAGGTTAATTTAATTACATCGATTTTTATTTATTCAATTTGTCATAATTTAATTTAATCTCATTTTTATTTTTGTTTTACTTAATTTTTAAATATCATGGAATAATTTAATCTAAGTTTTTAATATTTTAATCTATATATTGTGTGATTGTGTTTTATCTATGGTCTTTGACTGAATTAAACGATTTTTATTTTTATTTTTATTTTTTTATTAGGTCCACGTACGTCAGTAATGTTAACTAATATTGTTGCCTCGGTCGCACTTCGGGCTTAGGTACGTCTTTCTATCTTTGTTGTTCATTATATGTCACTGTGCAAATTTCACACTAAGCAAATCGCCCGTGCCAGTTGGTAAGCGCTGGGAGAACGTACCCTATCTCCCCTATTCTTTAAATCAAAGACTACCAACTTGTTGCTCGATAAAGTTATAATTCTTCCTAGCAAGAAATATATCCTTAATTCGTGCTACCAAGATATTTTACATTATTTCTAATTAATATGATATTTTACATTATATCAGTCACGCCTTTACATCCGCTTCTTTATTCTCTGAACCAATCAGTAATACGTACGAGGAAGTAATAACTGAAATTAAATAAATCATAGCGTCGAAGGAGGTAGCGTGGAAGGAAAGGAAGGAACGAATGAGAAGAATATACATAGAGATACAAAAAGGTATGGTAATACTTAACAGGATACAGGACCTCTTAGCAGTTTGACACAATCCTATGTGGCCCAGTCATTTTAGGTAAAAATAGGGGTCAACCTCGGAATGAAAGATAATGTATAAATTTTTAGTAAATAATTAACTTTATCCAACGTACTGATTACCGTAACTCACGCTTGACCTTGCATTAGGCCATATAATATATACGCGGCACACTCTTCGCGATCTACCGCAAAAACGGTTGATTGTATGAAAAAAAAGTTCAAACAAAATTTGTAGAAAATTTTATACTCTACAATTTTATAATTGGTGCAAATCTCATTGAAACAATAAAGCGAGATATTCACGAAAAACCGATTTTTACGACCTTTGACCTTCAATATCTTAAGACGCGGACACGATAGCACTTGTGACTTTTGAGACAACATTTAGAACGACAAAACAATGGTTTATACCAATTTACAGCTTATTATCTTTCATTCTGAGGATTTCATTCTGAAACCGCTAAGATGACTGGGCTAATGGAAAAATTACTAAATCGATGTTTTGTATTCCCCTGTTTCCTCCGAATACAGTAAACCTATTTGATATGTTTATATCCTGATATTTTAAAGTTGAAGTAAATCATTTTATTTTTGTTTATAAACTCTACATTTTCTTTATAGTGAACGTCCAATGCCGCGAGTATAATTGCGATTTATGGAAGTTCAATATGAAAAAACCAACAGATTATAAGAAAAATTAAAATGACAGAGACATAGGTTACTTCACTATGAAAATATCAGGATGTAAATTTATAGAATGGGTTAATTACATTCAGAGGAAACACAGGAATACAAAAAAAGCCATCGAACTGCGCTCGAAAACCCGCCTGCCAAGCGTGTCGAGTATTGCCAAATCCCCCTTTATGGGGGAGGCCTATGTTCAGTAGTAGATTACCAACGGCTGAGATGATGATGATGATTTTGGTTAATATCTTATACGTGTGTACAAAAAAACATCTTGTTGTCAAAGGAAAAAAAATAAAAAGAAATTAACTCTATCCCCTAGAAGTGTAAAAGCTATTTAGCCTCGCTCTGGTACGCAACAATGACGCACTTTTTGTGCAAATGTAGTGAAAAAGAGGTTTATCTGTTCTGTGGATGCACCCCATTAAGAATTACTTCACCTTGTAGATTCAGATTTTTATATGCGATTGGTTTATCTACAGTTTAATTGTGCTGATGTTATGACCCTGCTGCAATCTTATTGTTCAATAAATAATAGGTACTTTAGGATCAGAACAATCTTTGTGTCGTAAGATGACTGACCAATAATGTAGGTACGTAACAATTGTCTAGATATACTTTATCTAAAGTCTAATCTAATTCAATGCAATTGCGTTAATTTTTAGGGTTCCGTACCTCAAAAGAAAAAGGGAACCCTTATAATAATAATAATAATAATAATATGGGACAACTTCCACACACGGTCATCTGGTCCCAAACTAGGCTAGAAGCCAGTACTATGGTAACCAGAGGACTGATATACATACTTAAATACGCTTATAACACCCAGACACAGATCAAACAGACATGTTCATGCACACAAATGTTTGACCTGACCGGGGATCGAACCCGGGCCCTGCGGCACAGAAAGCAGAGTTACTACTATCTGAGCCATCGAGGCTGTGGTGTGTGTGTGCGAGGATCACTTTGTTGTCCGTCTGTCCGTCAAGATAATTTTTAACGGGAACGCGTGGAGGTATCAAGTTGAAATTCATATCAACTACCCAGATCTGAGGTCCCCTGTGGCTGTAAAAAATCATACTTCTAAGGTAACGCAATCAAAAGTTATGGCCATTTTACTGCATAGTTCCACACTTTGCACAAGGAACTAATAGATAGCGCTGTATGTTTAAAGCGTTTTGTTCAGTTATCTAGGTATGGAACCCTACACTATGCATACATACGTATGCCTTAACAATTTATTTTAATACAAATCGATAAGATATCCTTAGCCTTTGGAATGAATTGCTATACCTATACAATATTGGTACTTACGTGTTTCAGCAATAAGATAAACTTTAGATACCTAAAAAAAGCTAACAGAAGTCGTGACTGTAATTTCCTACTTTTAAGAATGTTTAGAAGCATACAAAAAAGTCAGTGTTCTGGGCAGTTAATAAATAGAGAAAATTGTCGTCCTCGGTGGCATAGTTGTTGCAAGACAAGCTCGACTGCCGATCAGGAGGTCCCGGGTTCGATCCCCAAGTCAGACAAAAAGAATCAGTTAAATATTGGATTTTTCTATAAGAATTATCTCAATAACTGCCTGGAGTTTGGAACTGTGCCCGGTAGATGGCAATAGGCTCGCCCCCTATTACATGGGACCAATAACATACTGGCGAAATGTGGGTGTGCTTACTATGGAACTAAGTCCTTATTACACCTCTGTCTACCCCTTCGGAAAAATCAACATGCTCAGCCGGACCAATTACCTACTATAGCTATTAAACGTAATAGTCTAACAGCGGCCTTGCATATATAGTGTGAGTATGTTGAATAATAAAACAGACAACTATTAGAATGTACAGTCAGCAAAAAAAGAAAACAAAATTTCAAATTTATTTATTGACCATATTAATGTTACAGCATTTTTGTATAAATACATAGGTCCCGTAACTAGTTAATAAAATGGTTAAATGCGAATGAGACTCGCATATGAGGTTCCTGCCCACCATGTACCTATTAGCTAACTATTCAATAGGTATCACATTTCCTCAACTACCAAATAAAATTCTTTTTAGTGTTATTCTAACTCGTATAAAAATTTGTTATTCTTGCAGTAAATACGTTAGTTGAATGGAGAGCACCTTAATTATGAACTTTATTGTATTTTTATTATTAATTGTTATAGCGGCAAAATATATACATATTATATTAGGCAATAGGCGAGCCCTGTGACAGACGGACGGACGGTGGTGGCTTTGTAATCGGGTAAGGAGCCCTTAGAATTATTTTTCAGGGACCAGGGGTGTTCGCGCCACTTCGTTCCCTGTCTTCGCGGAGCTGCGTCTTACAGTAAAACTAGCCTAATAAGTTTAAAATTTCTTATTAAACTTAGATCAAGCCCAAAACCTTAATTTAATTACTAAATCCTATACAAGGGGTTTCTCGCTATTGAGGCATAATTCCTTAATAACTGATATGTCTTACTGTGTGTTTCTAGGCGGTATTTATGATCAAAGCCCTAATAATTCCAATTTCTTGATAATCAGCCTGCCGATAAAAATCAATAGGCTTGCCCCTTATTACATGGGACCAAATAACATACCGGCGAAATGTGGGTGGTATCTACTATGGGACTGAGTCCTGGGTACACACCTCTGCCTACCCCTTCGGGAAAAAGGCGTGAATGTATGTTATGTTAAAAAAAATCATTTATTTTATAGACAGTTCGCAACATAACTGTCAAAAGGTAACATAATTTTTGGAAATATTTCTATGTATTTTTTGCTGACTGTATCCATTTGCCAGTTCCGTTTTCACAGCTGCCAGATTATTCTCTTGTAAGTTCACCTATGAATAGTGGTTTGTCCATAAGCAATTTTCTGAAGTAATTTGACGCTTGTATGCTAAGTGTGCTAGATTACGATAGACCTTGAATGATGACCCACTTTAGTTCAGATTTAAAATACAAGTACCCACAGATATAAATTTATATGTACTTTATTAAATATAGCTTGATACGTGACAGCTGAACAAAAATTTTGGCCATATTTCCGTAAAGAGAGGGTATTTGATCAAGCATTTTAACTATACATTATCTGAAATGTACCTAATTGTATAATGAAATATGTAGTAAAATGGCTAAAACTTTTGCGTTAACTTAGAAGTATGATTTTTTTACAGCCACAAGGGACCGCAGATCTGAGTAGTTGATATCAATTTCAACTTGATACCTCCACGCGTTCCCGTTAAAAATTGTCTTGACAGACGGACAGACGCTCAGACAGACAACAAAGTGATTTAAGAGGATATAAAAAATTTACTGCCTCGGTGGCGTAAAAGGCGCATGCTCGACTGCCAATCAAGAGGTCCCGGGTTCGATCCCCAGGTCAGGCAAAGTGTTAAATATTGAATTTTTCCATTAGGAATTATCTCAATAACTGCCTGGAGTCTGGAACTGTGCCCGGTAGATGGCAATAGGCTCGCCCCCTATTACATGGGACCAATGATATACTGGCGAAATATGGGTGTATCTACTATGGGACTGAGTCCTGGGTACACCTCTGCCTACCCCTTCGGGAAAAAGGCGTGAATGTATGTTATGTTTTTTTTATTATACTTTTACGGAGTAATGTCATGGTGATATTATTACGAGGGAACAGGAATAGTTTACCTTATAAATGTGCTACAACGAAAATAAAACTGCAGACATAATATACTAATTTAACCATATTATCTGGGAAGAGGACCTCTTTGCAGTTTGATACAATCCTATGGAAAGTTTACTAAATCGATGTTTCGTATTCCCCTGTTTCCTCCGAATACAGTAAACCTATTTGATATATTTATATCCTGATATTTTAACGATGAACTAAAGTATGTCCCTATCATCTTAGTTTTGTTTATAAACTAGATTTTATTGTAGTGAACGTCCAATAACGCGAGTAAAACTGGGATTTTTGGATTTCCACTATGAAAAAACCAAGGGTTTATACATTATTAAAAAGACAGGGACATAGGTTACTTATATAAAAATATAAGGTTTATTAAATTCGAAGGCAACAGGGGAATACATTATATCGATTTGTTAAATTTTTCATAGGATTGTGCCAAATTCCTAGAAGGCTGCGTACGCTCTTATGGGTTTTCCTGTTGTAAAGGCCTATAAAAAGTGAGTGTTTGGTAGAGGCCAACATCCGCCATGGAGCAATAAACGCTTAGGTTTGGCGGAGAGCCTAGCCTTTGTCGTGAGGTGGTGACGTTCCACCACGATAACGGCCCACTTGGCCTCAGACATGCTGGAAACCAGCCAGATTATGTTTTTGTTACGTGTTTGAACATATGTGAATTGATACTCTCTGTCGTCTTTAGCGTGCTGTACAAGTTTGTTAAGCCTCTATTTAGTTAAATTATTGCACTAAGAGATAAAAATTAATAAAATAACTTCATAACATAACATCTTTTTAGGGTTCCGTACCTCAAAACGAATAAGGAAACCTTAAAGTAAAGGATCACTTCGTTGTCCGTCTGTCAAGACGAGTCAAGACGACTTTTTCGCGAGAACGCGTTGAGGTATCAAGTTGAAACCTATATCAACAACTCAAGACCATGACTTTTAGCAACTGTACGACCATTTTAACGCATATTTCTATACTTTGCGCTACGGGCTGAAAATCTCTAGGATACTTCCCGGTGGCCCAGCATCATGATATTTCACTCTTGTCTTGTCTGACTTCTTAGCCAGATCTTAGATCACAAGTAAGGGAACAAATCCCAAAACCGTATAATTTTCAGCCAGCTTAACTCCGCCCAGGAGCTCAAAAGCTTCCTGGGAACATCGTAGGCTTCGCGGAGTGACCTCTCACTGTTTCGAGGATTTGTTCACGTTGAAGGGCTACTGCCTCGCGTTCCAGGACTACGAAGGAAACTGTTTCTTCAGCCACGAAACAGCCTCTGTATAGAGAACTGTCTGTAGCATTCATTGTGAATAAGAGTCACGAGTATATGGCTATAGATTTGACATAGTTTTGAGTTAGATAATAAATTACAGTAACAGGGCCGATTTATTTATAAACTAAGAAAGAGGAAGGAAGTCACAACAGATACATCTACGTAATAATTAAAATGTCTTCATTAATATCTGTTTGACGTCATATATCTTCCTGTAAAATTCCCACTTGACGTTAAAGTTTATTAAACAATACATGGAAGTGTTATTAAAAGATAAATAGATTATACGCAAGTCGGTTACCAATTCTACATTAACTCTTATTGTGATAATTTGCACCGCTTGCAAAAGAGGAAAAATACGAGTTTTCTACGAACTGTTTGTTCAGAATTAATCACTGGCTCATTAAGAACAATAGAGTGTTAATAATGTGCTTTGCTAACCGATGTTAAGTATTTATTACAATATCCCTCTTATCTTTCGTTGTAGTGGTAGGCCTTTTTTGCATAGGGCCGCCTGGGGAAGTACCACACCTTTGTCAGTTATTCATCCGCCAAGCAGTAATGTGCAAACATTACTGAGTTCCGGCCTGAAGGGCAATGTTACCAGCGAAATTACTGGGCATGATGAGATTCAACAATTCATATCTCAGGGTGACATGCGCAGTGCGGTGCCGCGCAGAATTTTGAATTTCTAAACACTGTGTAGCACTGTGTCTGCTATGGGCAATCATGATGCTTATCATCAGGCACCTGATTTGCTCGTCTTGTCACTCACTATCATAAAAAAAAGAAAATCTATAAAGGTTTGACGTTTTCAGTATGTAGCATCACATTTATTAATCAATAAATAAAAAAATCAGTATTTAAAAATCAGTAGAAAGTGGCAAAGATTTCATTTATAAAATTTTTGGATCCGTCTCACAAAAACTATCAAATTTAGCATTTTATTGTGCAAAGAACTCAGCGATTGTAGGTAAAAGCTACGAGTATAATGGTTAAAAGCAATCCTTTTTTGTAAACCGAAAATAAATTTGTAAGTAGGCGACGCACAGCGGCAATTCTGAGACCTTCAAATAACAATCTTGAGTATACAAAAGTAGAAAAGCCGAAATAGGAAGGCAATTTTATCACAAAAGAGGGTTCACTATGGTAACGACAAGTCAAACTTATAATGATGGAGTAAGTCCACAAAAGGGTGCGTTAGTACGTTGGTAAAATGGGGCAGGTATACTTCAAGGTTCCCTATTCATTCGCATACTATTATTAGCCATAATTTTACAACTCATAAAATTTTAAGCCATAATATATATTATAGCTAATGATCACCAGTCATAACGTCAATACTCCTATTATAACTTGTTATAATTTTAATTGTCCTAACATTTGAAACCTATAACATTATATGTCCTAACCATTGATAACCATATTATTTTATGCCATAATCCTAACATGTCCTATCTATTGATATCACTAAAATTATGTGCCATAATCATAAATTGTTCAAATGTTAACTTTGTCATAATATAAATTAAACCTAACCTAACCTAACCAATAGAATTTTGAATGTTCTTAACTCATTAACGTAGTTAAACATCTTCTCTATGTAGCAAACTGTTGATATATCACATTGCTATAAAAAAAATATTATAGTAAGGCGCTATTACTGATTATTAATAAAAAAGAAGGTAGTTTCATTATTATTATAAAAATAACACTAAGTCAAATTTTAGTGTTAATATTTGGAACAAAGTGCTTAAACGACTTTTAAAATTATAATTACAATGGAAAACGAGTGCAAAATATTTACAACAAAAAGAGGAGCCAAGAAATTAAATATCAGTGGATTTACATATAATAAAAATCGAGTAAATAAAAAATGTTATTATTGGGTATGTGAGTTACGGCGAGATCCTAGTAGAATTTGTAAACATACTTAATAAGCAATATTCAGGACAACACTACAATATACCTCACTTGCAAAAACAGGTACAATACCGATTATATACAATAACAATTATGAACATTGAAAATTAGGACATACACCATTATTAACTATAAAATTATACATAACAACCATTATGACAACTAACAATAGGAATAAAAAATATTATACACAAAAATATTATAGCAATTAAATTTTAGGACAATTTATCAGTATTACTACAAAAAAATATGTATTTCCAATATTATGACTAGAGGAGGTTATGACAAATGATGTATGCGGAAAAATTTTATGACAAAAGACATTATGCGAATCAATAGGACACCATACTTCAATTGTAAAGAATTGGAGCAGACTGCTTCTGCCATAAGCGTAATTTGCCGAATTATTGTTTGAATATTACAATAGAATTGAATGAAGAATTTACGGTGTTGTCTTGGTAAAGAAGATTACCCTCGGTTCCTTGTTTAATTTCTAGTTAAATTCCATACACTGCTCAGACTCCATTGAACCTTTGTGTTGTGTGTTTATTGTTCATACCATTAAGTGATTGACTTATAAGGTCTTGAGTCCTGATGACTGCCCCTCACCAACTCACTTAACCAGGACCTACCCATCTTAGGCCAAGTGACACCAAAAGATATATATCAATACCACATATGAACATCTAACTTAACATAGATGCCATCCGATTGTAGAGCATCTGGTCAGATAACATCTTGCATAATAACCATACAAATTATAATATGTCCAATGTCTACCAATGAACAGGTGCTCTCGTTCTCATCGGCAATGTTCCGTTGACATTTGGTTCGGCCTTCCAACATGTGGGTCAATGCGATATGTTTTAATTCGAGCAGCAGTTGTCAAGGCAGTGTAACTTGTAGGCTTGGATGTGCAAAATAAATTCTATTTATATATGGCAATAAATAATTCTATGTAAGGTATATCCCCTCGATTTTATGTATAACAAAGTTTGTCTCGATCATGATTGGCAGTCGATCTTACTACAACTTCACCGAGGCAGTCATATTGAATTAATATGTGGTAAATCGAGGTATGATGTTATAAATGTGATCGTTTGCAAGAAATGTATAAATGTATACGTTTTTTACCTAATAACATGAAAATTGCAAACGAGTTGAGTAGATTTGGTTTTTAATGTAAATAAAAACCTTCACTAGGAGAAATAATCCCAATCTTTATATTGTTATTTTATGTAAATCACACGTGCTGACTGAAGGAAAATATACTTTTGTTTGATCTTTGATGTACAATTTATCATCATATAAAATAATAACCAATTAGTGAATCAATTGAGATAGATACTTATTATTATTCGATCGATTACGTTCTCTAGTGAGGGTGAAACTTCACCGTCACCGTCAATTAAAAATCTTCAACTCACTGTTGTGTCTAAAGCTATGTACTAGGTTTTTTATGATATTTTTTATGATAAAAAGACGAGCAAATCAGGTGCCTGATGGTAAGCATCATGATTGCCCATATCAGACACAGTGCCACCCAATGTTTTAAAATTTTAAATTTTGCGCGGCACTGCACTGCGCCTGTCACCCTGAGATATTAGTTGTTGAAACTCATCATGCCCAGTAATTTCGCTGGTAACATTGCCCTTCAGACCGGAACACAGTAATGTTTGCATATTACTGCTTGGCTTGATTAATAACTGGCAAAGGTGTGGTAGGTAAATTTCACGACGAGCTTTAATGATATAAAAATGGTGTAATAAGATTGTGTTAATGACTTTGTTTAACTAACCTTCAAATGGTGAGGTGCCGTCAATTTGACATCGCAACGAAAACGTCATTCTCAGAAACTGCTTGTTCCCAATGACTGCACCCCCTAGTAGCTGACTTATTGGAAGTTTGTTACGATGCGAGGGAATAGTTTCGCCCTCGGGAGACAGCTATCGGAGGATACCTGTGTGGGGGGGTGTGTGTGTGTGGGGGTGTGTGGGGGTGTGTGGGGGTGTGTGTGTGTGTGTGGGAGGCCTGTGGAGACAGGGCACCTCTGTCAACAGAGAGTGATGAGTGTGTCAAGGATACCGCACACTTCCGCATAAAGTTGCGTGCACTCCGTCTCTGTGTGGGATGTCTCCCGTGGGCCTTGGAGGCCGAGGTTCTGTCCCTCGGTCTTCGTTCGAATGTTACGTTCGGAATAAATTATGTTTGGAGTAATCTCACTTCTCATGTCATTGACTCATCATCTCCTTTATTACTGTCAGTTTGTTTTAATGCTTCAATATTACGGCAGTCGTAATCGCGATCATTTCTATTCATTTATAATGAAATTGTGCTACTAAGGCTGAATTAAAAACGAACACTAAAAGTGAATGACGTCACCTGAACATTGCGCTTGTGACTTTCGGTTTGTATATAGGGCGACGACAAACTACCAATAATGCAGCTACTGGGGGGTGCAGCCGTGGGGAACAAGCAGTTTCTGAGATATACCATTTGAAGGTTAATCAATTTTTTTTTTATATTAAATAGGTCTGCGTTTGACCCCAATCTCACCTGATGAAAGTGAAGATGAGACCTAAGATGGAGCACGCTTTCCTAGAAGATAATTATTCACTCTTCTCTTGAAGACCCCAAGATCATATTCAAGTGGGAAGACGTTAAAAGTAAAAATTAAAAGTACCTATCTTCATTTTAGAGTATGTAATAAAAGTATTTTTTAAATACATTCCTATTTAAATTGTATAAATGGTTAGTTATATATAACTTTTTTGCAATTTATAAGCAAATCATTTCATAATTATGTATCTGGGTAGTTTCGAATGAAATGAGAAATTATTCCATATTCCGTAAAAGATTTTATAGTGGGTGATATTCAATATAAAGTTGTGTAAATGTAATATGTAATTATAAATAGCTTATTATGCTAACATAAGTTTGTGAGAATTGACCTTGAGGTGAAGGGAATGGTGCTGATCTTTAAATACAGAAGCTTTAAAATATATTACATTGTATTAATAGTATAAGGTTGTACATTAAGAACTTTAGGAATAGCCAAAGATCCATAAAAAATAGTAATATATTTAATTTTATAGCATTTGTAAAGTGAACAAGGAATTTAGGAACACGTAATCATGAATCAAGATATAAATGTATCAAATGGGTTATATAATATTCTGAGAAAATAAAGCCGTATGCCTAACATCGATTAGGTATTTTTTTCATAGGAATACAACATTTTCGTTGAGCTACAACATGGGGCTCTTCAAAATAGAGTATGAATAGTCTTGCAGGGTCGGCAACATACTGGCCCCTGGTGTTGCAGGTATCCATAGGCGGCGGTAACCGCTTATCATCACGCACATCGTCTACTTTTTTACCACCTCTGGCATAAAAAGACTATGTCAAGATCATAAAAGGTGACGTCACGCGTATGCTATATTTTAAGTCTGGGCATTTCCTAACTTCATTCACTTAGCATAGCATTCTGATGAATCTTGGCTCTAATTGCGAATTTTTCTTGTTCATTAGAGAAATTTCATAACTTCCAGTGAGGTAAAGGATGCCGCTGAATTCCAGAGTAACAACTGGATGTACTAATTGCTACATTCTTATATAAAACATTGAAATATAGACAAAAGACAATACTTAAGACTCACATAAATTTAAATATTTATTGTTACATTGAAATTAAATATGTTTGAAAAAAATAACGGGATAGTTAGGTAATTTACCAGATTTGTATATTTAGACGGAATATCCTTGCATTAGGCTCAAACCCACAGCCGCACACGGAGAGACTACGCACCTGAATCAAGCTTCGCTTTGCAAGAAAATGTATAGTAATTGGGCCACTACAACCCACGGACACGCTAAGCATGAATTGACGTCTTTTGTACACTAATGTGGTGCTCACGTAGCTCAACGCTGTCAACGCCATGCACGCGGTTCACATCTGTGAACCGCGTACACGCATACACGTACACGCATCTGCGTTTACAGCTTTTCCAACAGTAGACACGTAGACCCACGATGTCAAACAAATGAACCACGCAGCTTAAATGCGCCTCGTGCCCGTGCACAGCATGCGCAACGATGGGTTTGAGCGTTTTATTTCGCATGTGCATTCATAAATTATAGATCTTGCATTGTGTTTCATCGTGATCTATGTCTTTTGTTCCAGGATCCGCATACAGGGCAACTTCAGTTGAAGAAACCATCAACTTATTAGAAAGATTTCGTTAAAAATTGCCAGTTGTAGCTTCTAAAATTCCCAGTTACGACTAACCCAAACCTTAGTAATTTTTTGAGTTCGTTCGACTTATTACGATTGCCGATTGAGGAAACTAACAACAACTATTTTACAAATTCGAGAGTTGCTGGTTGCGGCAATTTGAGACTGATTCAGTCGTCGAATGCAGCTAATGGAAACTGTTGTCTATCATTGAAACTAGCAACGGAATGCCATGTCCGCGCAGTTTGTTTAAGTTATAATATGTAAACAGCAAGTTGCTAGTTTCCTATTGCCGCAACTCGAAATTTAATGATGACTGTATGTAGAGCGCCTAACTTGTATGTATTAATAGTAATTTACAAATGAAAATGTACGCGTACTTAAACTTAAAGTAATGTTTTATTCGTGATACCTAAATATTTTGTCAAAATTACAAAAGGATTCTTTCAAAAGCGCGAAACATAGATAGCACACACCATAAAAGGAATGTTTCAATGGCGCAATGGCGTTGCCCTTATTGTATGCTTCACGAAAAGTTAGCAACATCAATTACGCCAACCTAGTCATTTTGACACTGGATACCACCAAACTTCTAAATAACCTAACACTTTAACATAACTTTATTTGCGTTTTACCTGGTTTGGTAATTGCAAAGTTCTCTACTTCCGAACAAAGATTGATTTTATTATCCTCAAATTAAACATCATAACATACACACATTAAAGTCACATCATGTTCAAATGTCGCGGACATATTTATTATTAAAAAGGCAGATAACTTTTATTGAAAAAAGACTTAACATTAGAGCTACCTACTTGAGTGCGTATTTTCATATCTTTTATTTCCATGTCATCTAGTCTTCTGGACACCAAAAACACTGCAAAGTATTTTAAATCTCAGGTATAAATAATATAAAAATACCAATAAATATACGAGTTAAAATCTGTTCAGAGTTATTTAATTCAATAAGTAAGAACCACAAAGACCAAAAAAATCATATTATTATTATGTTTGGTCAAATCCAACCTTTGCCGACTATCACCAGACCTTATATGGTTGCAACCAGAAAATATTATAAAGAAGCTTAAAATGTTTGATGAAATGCCATATTAGGCTAAACTAGAGCAATCTTACCATAATTTTAGGGTTCCGTACCTCAAAAGGAAGAAAGGAACCCTTATAGGATCATGTTGTTGTCCGTCTGTCTGTCTGTCTCTCCGTCTGTAAAAAAACCTTTTAACGGGAACTCAGCGGGGTGTATTGAGTTGAAATTGATATCAACTACTCAGATCTGCGGTCCCTTGCGGCTGTAAAAAAATCATACTTCTAAGTTACCGCAATCATAAGCCAAAAAGCCATAACTTCATGGCTTTTTTTTACTGCTTATTTCCATACTTTGCTTAAGGAGCTAATAGATGGCGCTGTATGTTCTTGGTATCTAGGTATGGAACCCTACACTATGCATACATACGTATTCCTTATCCAATTATTTGATTGAGTGAGTTAAAAGTTTACCTCACAATGCCGAATTTGTCCATCTTGGTTATACCTCTCTTTATGGATATGACCAAAATTTTTTAGAAATTTAACATAAGTGACCTCATCTAAGGCACTGCTTCTACGAGTAATTTTGGCTAAAAATCTGTTAATGTAATAATATTTATTACTTGTAATATGGTAATGGAATAATGTTTATTACTAGTAAGTTACTGTTACTTTGGCAACGACTCTATAGATATATAGATTAAATCGTGAGTGGACATTTTAGGAATAGCACATAATATAAAAAGTCAGAGGACATGTCCAGTAATTGTGAATATTTATTATTTTCTTTCATTTAAATTTGGTCCCAATAAAAATAATTCTATTTTATGTATTCTATGTTATATAATAGATATCAATTTTGGTAAAAGAGCGACTATTGCCGTTTATGATATAACAAGCTGTGCCCCGCTATTTCATCCGCGTAGACATCACTCCCGTGGAAATATCTGAAAATAGTACTCTGTGTATTATTCCAGAGTCTACGCTGTAATTTACAAATTTCAGCCCAATCGGTTTAGTAGTTTTGGCATAAAAGAGTAACAAACATCCATACACACAACATTTTCTCGTTTCCAGGATAACTGGCAGAAAAATTTATTTTAGGATTAAGATAGTCTGATGGGCTGATTTATAAATAAATAAATAAATCCATCCAGCCTCACAAACTTTGACATCTATAATATAAGTAAAAGGATAGGATAGGATAGTATAATACTCTTCTATAAGCCCTGTTTACGTTCAAAGTGCTATTGTAAGGTGTAGTTGCGTCATTACTTAGTACATAGTATAAAACAAAGTCGCTTCCCGCTATCTGTCTCTATGTATGCTTAGATCTTTAAAACTACGCAACGGATTTTGATGCGGTTTTTTTTAGTAGATAGACTGATTCAAGAGGAACGTTTATATGTATAATACATGCATAATATAGTAAAGAAACACTGATATTTTTTGAGGTTTCTAATGTGATGCAATAAAATGTACCACGAATTAACTCCTGTTAAAACGTTCATTCACGCTACTTCTGCTACCCGTGCAAAGCCGGGGCGGGCCACTAGTCGTAGATAATCTATCTACAAGTATAGCGCTCGTGGAAGTACTGCCTTAGAACCAAATGAATGCCGGTTACATTTCTATTATTCATGATGCTTAGAACCTTTGCCCTAGATTCCTCTCAGCACTGTCGGGGCCCTTGGGTACTGACTTATTCATATGTGTAGTAAAAATTGATCCAGTACATAAATCGTTATAGACCGATTTATATTGAAAACTCCTTAGATTCCGGTCGTTTCTAAATTTATATTTATGTAGTTTGTGTTATTTTCTAAAATTAAGAAACTTGAGGTAAACGTGTAATAGATTTCCATAAACAACTATGCGATATCTAAAAAATATAAAACTGACATATTACATATACATATTATTACTGTCATTGCTTATTTCTGGGTATTATTCTTTTAACACTCCATAAAAATTAAAACATTACACTAAACATGAACATTAAACTAAAAAAAAATAGCAACAGAACTGAAATACAGTTTCAAATTATTGACACTGACACAATTATATCATGTTCACTTTACAATCGTTAGCCCACACAAACTGTGAGACAATGGCTTAACTTTCAAGATAAGCTACTGACGTAATGTTGGCGAAGACAATGTAGGATGTGTCCGTATAAAGACTAAGTTATGGCTAGACCTTGGAGACTTAGCTTTGTTTTCACTCTAGAATCTTGAACATAAACTATGTTTGTAACAATGTTAAAAGCTCCAAGCTCCTCCAAAGACTGTAAAGCTGGTCTTCAATCAAGTATATTTTGATCAAAGTGTCAATAGAAACTTTTTAGCTTATTTGGTAAATTTAAGTAAGTAAGGTAAACCTTGTCCACATCATAAAGGAGACCATCAAGTTGAGCCCTCGCGTCGCGGCACGGTCCCCACTTGCGCAGCCTCTGGTTGAGACAGCCACTCGAGTAAATACGCTGTTTTTTAAGAAGTACCTAGGTAATTATATTTTTTACACAAGCCAGGGAGGAATGAATATGACCTCAGAATAAATTCATCAGTACCAAATTTGTGGTGGTAGATTATTTTGATCGCTAGTAATAGTTGTACCACCGACGTATAATATTTAAATTCCCAACCAATTATTGTTGAAAGACTGAATGTGTGAATGAAGTATGAATGTGTTGAAAAAATAGTATACCTATGTATTATACCTATGTACCTAGTCAGCAAAAACCGTCTTTTTATGACTATATTATCTGCTGAATTTTACCTATTTCTCAAATTTGTTTAACCATTGATCCACTTAAACAGGGATGCAAGAAACTCAGCCGATTAAAAACAATAACGAACAAATTGATGCCGACCAATTCTAAAGAGACATTAAGCTTTTAATCCCGTCTGAATGATACATATCCACTTAGAAATAGATTTCGTAAGTGTGTCCGACACACGCATTAATCTAGAATCTAGATCGACTAGACTTCTTAGTGAAAGGTCACGCAGACATGTCTGGCGTAAGTTGCTGTAAAATTCATAGGGAATGATGTTGCAACGATGAAACGCCCTATACCGATTTAATATAAGAAATAAGGACCATATCGAAGTATTTTTATGGTATAGGCTGTAAGTTAACAAGTTTAGGAAGTAGAAAATAGGAATGTAATTTGCATTTCAAATCCTATCTGGTTTTATAGGTATTTTATCGTATTATCGTAATTTATCGTTTAAGTACGACATATTTGTCAATTGCAGGGGCGTAGGTACCTCTTGATGTGATATATTTTACTATACTATACTTCTTTGAAAATAAAATTTTAATTAACCTCTTATATAAAAGACAAGATGGATGGAGGTGACAGGAATTATTTTTTGGAGGAAACGGAATAAGCCTACGCAGAGGATGCTGCTGCCCGTCAACTGGATCTGATAACCCTTAGCCGCAAACACGGTAGAGAGGGGGGTACTATTCTAAAGTCGGTAACTCCACGGCATACCGTTTAAGTATACTATAATATGATGAATAATATGTGCGGTTCGTTGACCGAAGATGTAATAGTTGCAACTACAGATGCGTCGGAGTGGATCGACCTCGACGAGTTCAAGTGTACTACTCATCTTCATTCAGTATATGAAATAGTAGCCGCGGTCATGATGAAATCCAAGGAATTATAAAGATTTCGAGCAATGTCTGTATAGGTTGCTATTATGTCTGGATACTTTGACATTTCTCAATAGGTCAGCCTAGATTCGCTTTTACCCGTTGTCCTAGGTGAACGACAAATGGCAAAGCGACGAGAATGTATTAAATGTGTACGTGTGGCCTACATTGTCGCGTTATTAAGTCCGCCACAAGTATCGGTCGCATCGCATCGCGTCGCTTACGAGGCATACAAGATTTAACCAATGCTTTCGCAGTTTAACGCAGTGTTCGCGCTCGTCTCCTTTATCATCTTTGTTCTGGTTTCAGAAAACATTTAGCATTCTCGTAAAGAGTCATTATGTTAAACGCATCATATGAAACAAGTTTGACTATGGAACTAAACTGGTTACCCTAAACGTAACAAGTTAAAGGTTAAAAGTTAACAGCTTCCAGTGAATAAATGCCGCATCCATACGAGAATATACCGTGTAATATTATGATTCCATGTACTAAGGCAGACGTGTCTAGCTCATCTTTATTGAACGGAACCACGGACGGAACATAATGTGTGTTAAGAAGGCATTATACTCGTTTCAAGGCTAAGACTAGAGTTCAAGGTGGTTCACAAGAAGCTTTTATTATAATATAAAACCCACGTCTTTACCTCAAAGTTTAGTGCTCTAAGAAAAAAACATGTTTACCTACTGAGACAACGTTACAAATAAACTGATATAGATTTGTGTTATGGTTACAAGATGTTTTTGGATAAGTTGTTAGAATGATAAACGGCAAACGGTAAAGTTACTGTCTATATCGGAAACTTTATGGAGTTGGTATAAGTAACTAGTATTTGATATATAATATCACCTTTAAAACTAACTAAAAACTAACATTCTATGTTACTTTTAAGGTTGTTTTAATAGATAATAATATGAAATAATTATATTTAGCCATATTTGATAGTAAAAGAATCTGGGCCAAGGATGTACTAGATTACGGTGACTCTTTGTAAATACTTCAAATGTTTTATTATCTTTATTAAATTGCACGCGTCTATTAAAAAGGTGAGGCAATAAAGTAATTTTGTAAACCGCATAATAATCATTACCTACCAATTATGTGGCATACGGCATATTAAGATATGTACCTACTAGTTACTTTATTACAATGAATATTCATTAATTGTATAGAGCGTAAAGCCCGATACACACGTAGCTATAATATATATTAATATAAATTATAGCAAGGCATATTACGATATATTTTCTATACAAATATTCAACTGACCGCACACGCAGCTATAATATATATTTCTATGACGTCACCAACATATACCGTAATATATATTATTGCATATTAATATAAACTACTGTATCAATAAAATGAAGGCTAAAATATATATTATAGCATCGTCTCCGTGTGTGGTAGCTTGCTATAATATTTATTATAGGACGGTATATTAATATATATTATAGCTACGTGTGTGACGGGCTTAATGCTCTTACTAATTTAATTTGACAGTATAATTAGCAGTGAAAAGAGTCTTAAAGGGTCGGCAACATACTGGCAATACCTCTGGTGTTGCAGGTATCCATAGGCGGCGGTAACCGCGAGCCATCAGGCACACCGTCTGCTTGTTTGCCACCTATAGCATAAAAAAAACCACTTTGTAGTTAGTTGTTACTTACAATAAAAAAGCAGTGAAGAAATTACGTCTCTTCTATCATCATCATGGCAGCCTCGTTGGCTCTGATGGTAGTAACTCTGTTTTCTGTGCCGCAGGCCCCGGGTTCGATCCCCAGCCTGGTCAAACATTTTTGTGCATGAACATGTCTATTTGATCTGTGCCTGGATGTTATAAGCTTATATAAGTATGTTTATCAGTCATCTGGTTACCATAGTACTTACAGGCTTCTAGCCTAGTTTTGGGACCATGTGTGGAAGTTGTCCCATATTATAATTATTATTATTATTGGTTCCTCAAAGTTTGTATGGGAAATGATGCCGGCCCAACCACCTTCAATGATTAAATATGTAATAATAATTAAAAGGTTTTAATTTATTGTTATTAGAACGAAAATAAAAGAACAATCTATCGTCAGTCCCGGTACAGTCACCAGGGAAAACGAAGTCCCAGAGGGAACGAGACAGCAGATATGCAATTAAAGGGCGCGAAAGAGAAAATAAACGGGGAAAAGAGCTAAATATAACATAACATACAATCACGCCTTTTTCCCGAAGGGATAGGCATAGGTCTACCCAGGACTCAGTCCCATAGTACGCACACCCTCATTTCGCCAGTAATTTTTTGGTCCCATTTAATGAGGGGCGAGCCTATTGCCATCAACCGGGCACAGTTCTAGACTCCAGGCAGTTATTGAGATAATTTCTAATGGAAAATCCAAGTATATGGATTGCAAGCACTTGTTCTGACTACAGAAAGATTAACTTAAAGGTCGCCTATAATATAATCCATTTGACCTCGCCATGTTTACTGTTTACCAAAACAAATTAATTAACTTAAATAAAAGCGATACCTACAACTTTGATCCTTCTCAAGTTAAAAGGTTGTTTTAAGTTAACTAATTCGAGACATAATAAGTCTTTGAAAAACAAGATGCTACAAGATAGATAGTCTTTGTGAAGATATTTTTCGAAAGTAGTTTGTGTCTGTCTGCAGTCTATAATATAGTCTCATAGATATAAACATAAAAAGGTAGGTACTAGAAGTCACATAACAGCGGGACCATTTCGCAGCTACTTTTGTAGCTACTTTTTGTAGCTACGTTTCTGTTTGAGTAAGAACTTATCACGCCAAAAAAAACCCATAAAAAAATCATTATTAATTTAATAAAAAAAATCCTTTGTGGTGCTATTTGGTTCTGCGATTTAATATATTATGCGTTTAGTAGGACAGGACAGGAAATGTGGCGAAAACAGTTGTGAATTGTAATTAGTGATATTCGAAATTTCTATTATCTTTATTAGATTTCTATGGTCTTTATGAATGTACAATTTTGAAAAAGGCATTGTTTAGAATTGACCTACCGTTTCACTATGATGATATTATCAAAACACCCTAGTGTTCAAAAACTTATATTTTTGAAAAGAAAATAAGTGTATTATATATATATATATATATATATATATATATATATAATATTATATTTTATTAATATTATATTATATATATATATAATATATATTATATATATATATATATATATATATATATATATATATATATATATATATATATAGAGATCTCTTTACGGTAAATGTTGATCTCACGCGACTTCACGCGAGCACTTTGTTGATCCAAAAATGTATGTTGATCCGGCGCCTTTTGTTGATCTAATATGCATCTCTAGTAACTAATGTGGCTCCAACCGGATCAACATCTACACTCACGTGACTGCTTCCTCGCGTTCGTCGAAGTTGATCCGATATACGAATCCACCGTGCGATGGTTACGGTAAATGTTGATCTTATTTAAATGAGCCAATCAGAGCACAGCAAACGATCGGATTGGCTAAAAGCAGCCGCGACGTTGCCGTTTCGTGTGTACAAGCTATGAAGCTACCGATTAAACGGATAATTCAACAACTTGACAACACCACGGCTAATAGCGGATTTCAGGTGGTCATACTAATTTGTCATATCAGTATGACTACGAAGACATTTATAACATTCTCGTATATTGGTTGTACTCACTTTTCAGAACCCCCTGTAGGAAAAACTAATGCCAGCCCATATGAAAATAAAATATAAACTAGAAATAACTACACAGAAATGTACTGCCTCGGTGGCGTAGAGGGCGCATGCTCGACTGCCAATCAAGAGGTCCCGGGTTCGATCCCCAGGTCAGGCAAAGTGTTAAATATTGAATTTTTCATTAGGAATTATGTCAGTGAACGAAGCGAAAGTTGTATGTCAGGATCGTAGCAAGTGGAGCCTACCCCACCGGGAACAAGGCGTGACTGTATGTATGTATGTATGCATGAATTATGTCAATAACTGCCTGGAGTCTGGAACTGTGCCCGGTAGATGACAATAGGATAGGTAATAGGTAAATAGGTACCCATAATAGGTACATAATATAGTATTATTGAAATTGTAGAGGTAGGCCTCCTTTGCAGGGGGCCGCCTGGGGAAATACCACACCTTTGCCAGTTATTCATCCGCCAAGCAGTAATGTGCAAACATTACTGTGTTCCGGTATGAAGGGCAATATTACCATCGTAATTACTGGGCATGATGAGATTCAATAACTCATATCTCAGGGTGTCAGGCGCAGTGCAGTGCCGCGCAGAATTTTGAATTTAAAAACACTGGGTGGCACTGTGTCTGATATGGGCAATCATGATGCTTACTCGTGCTCTTTGCTCGTCTTGTTACTCACTATCATAATTAAAAAAAAAACATGGAACCAATAACATAAATGTGGGTGTATCTACTATGGGACTGAGTCCTGGGTACACCTCTACCTACCCCTTCGGGAAAAAGACGTGAATGTATGTGTGAGAAATGTAGTCGAGGCGCTCGTGGCCAAATGGCGGCTACTAGTAGGTATCAGCCGGTAACCGAGGTCAAGCGACACTAGGTACGGCCGGCACTTGGATGGGTGGCAGTTATTTACACAACGAGTTTCCTCCGTGCCTCGGAGAGCACGTTAAGCCATCGGTCCCGGCTGACTTTGAAACACCTTATAGGTAGTCGGAGACCATCAAATTTGACATCCACCAACGTGAATTTGGCGAGTGTGGCTAAAACACACTCAAGCTGAATATATTTTTATTTTTCATACAAACTTCCAACCCCTATTTTACATACTTAGGGGTGGAATTTTGAAAAATCCCTTCTTATTACTTGTCTAGGTTAATAAAATAATCTCCTGTCCAAATTTAATCAACATTGGTATGGTAGTGTTGGCCCTGAGTTCAAGGGCGTCGCGAGGGGGGGCAGGGGGGGCTGCTGCCCCCCCCCCCTAGAGGATCGAGAAAATTTAGCCTTTATTGTCTATGTTGACATTCAAGTGCCGCCATACCATATAGACACGTATTCATAAATACAGAACCATCTGGGCCCTATTTCATAAAAAAAAAATCTACAAAATTGTATGGCTTTTCTGTTTCATAGAAATTTGTAATTGTAAATTGTATACAGGCAAATACCGTTTGTATATCTATAGTGAATTTGGGTAAAATTCCTTGTCTAGCCCCCCCTTGATCATCGGCTGGCGACGCCCTTGCCTGAGTTGATGAATCAGTCTGTGAATCACTCTCTCTCTCTCATTATATAATTCTACTTCTAGAAGTCTGAGAACGGAGACAGCGTAGTTTGTGGTGAAGGTGGTAACGTAAACGGAAGCGGAGGAGGCGGAGCGGAATTTGTGGTGAAGTCGGAGATAGTGGAAGCGGGAAGAACGGGGTAGGAGGTGGATCAAGCTGAGTTTGTGGTGGAGGCGGAGAGAGTGGGGTCGGTGGGCGGTGGTGGATAAAAGAATAAAGAAATAAAGGGTCTTGACAGGCAGACGGACGGACGGACAGACAGACGGACAAAAAGTAATCTTATATGGGTTCCGTTTTTTCCTTTTGCGGTACGAAACCCTAAAAACGATCAAAATTGGTTCTATCAAATCCTACAGGACATGTCCCAAACTAATAATATAGGGTTATTTAGGACTGTAGTAGGATATTACGTAGGATATAGGTATATGATGTTCTCTTTGTTAATTGATAGGTATACAAATACCTATCAATTAACTCATTTTGAATGCTTTTAATACTAGTTCTACTAGACTTTTTTTTTTTGAATATCATTTTTGACATTGTAATAATGAAGATTATTTTAATACTATAAAATAAAACAAGACGTGTAATTATTTTTTATGGATAAAATGAGTTTGAGTTTGACCCCAGATAATGTGGGACCAAAACTGAAATCGCGAAAAATATCAGCTGTTATATATAGGTACGTTTTGATTAAATATTTTAGCACTTTTGAATGGAACAGATGCAATTTTTCGCGATCTCATCTTTAGTTCTCTAATAAAAATTGTTTGTTTTCATGAGTAGGAAAATCTCTAAAATTATACATAACATACATTCACGCCTTTTTCCCGAAGGGGTAGACAGAGGTGTACCCAGGACTCAGTCCCATAGTAGATACACCCACATTTTGCCAGTATGTTATTGGTCCCATGTAATAGGGGGCGAGCCTATTGCCATCTACCGGGCACAGTTCCAGACTCCAGGCAGTTATTGACATAATTCCTAATGGAAAAATCCAATATTTAACACTGCCTGACCTGGGGATCGAACCCGGGACCTCTTGATTGGCAGTTGAGCATGCGCCCCCTACGCCACCGAGGCAGTCAGAGATTATTCGGGATGATAAAAATTAACCCCGCATAATACAGTATCGGTACCTACTATGCATTTCAAATAACAATAGGACCCATCTTATGCTGCGAC
Organism: Hemistola chrysoprasaria; assembly: GCA_947063395.1. Taxonomy (NCBI): domain Eukaryota; kingdom Metazoa; phylum Arthropoda; class Insecta; order Lepidoptera; family Geometridae; genus Hemistola; species Hemistola chrysoprasaria. The sequence goes on along the minus strand of OX346720.1, from coordinate 5,032,102 downwards.
GTCACTAAACAAAACTTCTGAAATCTATACTTCTATAAGTAGAATTATATAATGAGAGAGATAGTGATTCACAGACTGATTCATCAACTCAGGGCCAACACTACCATACCAATGTTGATTAAATTTGGACAGAAGATTATTTTATTAACCTAGACAAGTAACAAGAAGGGATTTTTCAAAATTCCACCCCTAAGTATGTTAAATAGGGGTTGGAAGTTTGTATGAAAAATAAAAATATATTCAGCTGATTTACTTCAAATTCTACATGAAGCCTCGTTTTAATAAATAATTACATACGTGTTTCACGGTTCCTTTAAAAACAACCGTATGCGCGAAATATAGGGGTGCAAAAATTGTATAGTGAGTTTTATTTTTGAGATTACCTTAGCAAAAATAATTTAAAAATGTATTGAATTAAATCCGTTTTTAATAAGGTTTATCAAAATTCAACACCTAGGGCAAAAATAAGGGTTGAAAATTTGTATGAAAAAAATTCAATATTTAATGAATTAAAGTATCTTGAAACTGCACAAATTACACGCTTCTCTATATGTTTGTTTGTTTAAAACATTATTTTATTTATGAACTAGCGACCCGCCCCGGCTTCGCACGGGTAGTAGAAGTAGGTATAGTGGACGTTTAACAGGAGTGATGGATATAATCTATGTATACTGTTTTGTAGGTATTGATAAGTACTACAAACCCCTAGTACATTACTTTACTCTACCACCAATAGTTTTCACATCGCATGAAAAATAATCAATGTTTCGATTATTGTGACTAAACCAAAAAAGATGAATATAATCTATGTATACTGTTTTGTAGGTATTGATAAGTACTACAAATTCTTAGTACATGACTTTATTCTACCACCAATAGTTTTCACACCGCATGAAAAATAATCACTGTTTCGTTTATTATGACTAAACCAATAAAGATGGATAAAATCCATGTATCCTGTTTTGTAGGTATTGATAATTACTATACAAACCCCTAGTACATTACTTTATTCTACCACCAATACTTTTCACAGCGTATGCATATAATGTCTGTTTCGATTATTGTGACTAAACCAAAATAGATGGATAAAATTTCCGTGAACTATTTTGTAGATATTGATAAGTACTACAAACCCCTACATTATGTTATTCTACCATCAATGGATTTCACAGCGCACGCAAATTTATGAATATGGTAATTATATTATGTGACACCTTGGTTCACAATATTGCAGTTTTCTTACGGATCCCTATTTTTTTTCAAAATCTCATATAGCCTATAGCACTCACACTGAATTAAGCTATCCATAAGTGAAAGAATTTTTAAAATCGGTCCAGTAGTTTCGGAGCCTATTCGTTACAAACAAAAAAACAAAGTTTCTCTCTTTATAATATTAGTATAGATGTGAGTAACAATGACTATAAAAGAAATTGCAAAAAATTAGGGATCCGTAAAAAACAGCAAAATAATCATTAATTTACTTACGTACGCTATGAAAACTATTGATGGTTGAATAAAATAATGTATTATGGGTTTGTAGTACTTATTAATATCTAAAAAATAGTCGGCAGACATTATATCCATCTATTATGGTTTAGTCACAATAATCAAAGCAGTGACTATATCGGTGGCGTAATGGGCGTATGATCGACTCTCAGTCATGAGATCCCGGTAAATATTGGATTTTTCCATTAGTAATTATCTCAATGACTGCCTGGAATCTGGAACTGTGCCCGGTAGATGGCAATAGGCTCGCCCCTATTACATGGAACCAATAACATACTGGTGAAATGTGGGTGTATTTAGTATGGGACTGAGCCTTGAGGTGTACCCAGGGCTACCCCTCAGCCTACCCCTTCGTGAAAAAGGCGTGATCATATGTTGATATTATGTTATCTTATCAAAGCAGTAATTATTGCTCTGTGACAACTATTGGTGGTAGAACAAGGTAAGTAATGTACAAGGGGTTTGTAGAACTTATCAATATCTACAAAGTAGTCCGCGGATAATATATCATCCATCTATTAGGACTGCCTCAGTGGCGTAGTGGGCACAAGCCTCACTGGCGATCATGAGATCCCGGGTTTGATCCCCAGTTCAGGCAAAGTGTTGAATATCGGATTTTTCCATTAGGAATTATGTCAATAACTGCCTGGAGTCTGGAACTGTGCCCGGTAGATGGCAAAAGGCTCGCCCTCTATTACATGGGCCTAATAAATACTGACGAAATGTGGGTGTACCTACTATGGGACTGAGTCCTAGGTACACCTCTGCCTACCCCTTCGGGAAAAAGGCGTGGTTGTATGTTATGTTATTAAGATTTTATCACTCTATCACAACATAACATACATACACGCCTTTTTCCCATATGGGTAGGCAGAGGTGTTCCCAAGACTCAGTCCCATAAGTACACCATTGGCTACGTAAAAAATAGGGTTGTATAAATAAAAAATACAATGTATCACGAAATTATTCATGATCAATCGTTCTCTAGGTATACATATGCTACCCGCTACTCGTGCGAAGCCGGGGCGGGTCACTGGTTTTGTAAATATGTAGGTACAAGCTGTACTTATTTGTCGATTTCTTCTCTAACATAGCCCTGAACGCGACCAAGTCACTTGATTCATCCCCAGACTTGGCGGAGGCTTTTCTTAAAGAAAACTTCCAACGCACCATACCTGAATTTTCGTTTGAACACATCTCATTAATTGATATCAAAAAGACGTACAAGAGTTTAAATGTTAAAGCTACTGAAGATCTATGGGGTCTATCTGTAAAAATGCTAGATTCTATAATAAACACAATTGCTCCTTACTTAGCAGACTTATTTAACCTATGCATAGATAAAGGCACGTTTCCAGAACTAATGAAAATAAGTAAAATCACTCCTATCTTTAAATCGGGAAGTAAGACAGATCCCTCAAACTATAGGCCAATCTCTGTTTTGCCAGTATTAAGTAAAATCTTTGAGAAATTGATGCTAAACCAACTGCTGTCACATTTCAATAGAAATAGAATATTGCATTCAAACCAGTATGGTTTCACCAAATGCAGATCAACAACCGATGCAGGCTGTCATCTCATGACTCTTGTCTTGGAGGCTTGGGAGAGTTCACAAGATGCCATTGGAGTGTTTTGTGACCTTTCCAAAGCATTCGACTGTGTAGAACACTGCACGTTACTGCGCAAGTTAGAAGTATATGGAATTCATGGGAATGCCCTGAACCTGGTGGAATCATACTTGTCTAGTAGGCAGCAGAAGGTTAGCGTCAATGGTATCACATCTGCTAGTTCTCCTGTCAAGATGGGAGTCCCACAGGGATCAATTTTGGGTCCTTTCCTGTTTTTGGCATATATTAACGATTTGCCTTACATGGTCCACGGTCTAGCAGATATAGTTCTATTTGCCGATGATACGTCATTGATTTTTAAAGTTGATAGGAAGGATACTTCACTAGTACATGTAAATAATACTTTAGCAAGTATATCCAGATGGTTCACAGCAAACAATCTGTTATTGAATGCGAAAAAGACTAAATGTTTGAAATTTTCGTTGCCTAACGTCAGAAGTATAGAACCAATCATAGTTCTTGACGGTGAAAGACTCAATATTGACAATGCAACTTTGTTCCTTGGCATAAATATAGACTCTAAACTGCAATGGAGCACTCATATCACCGAGCTCTCAGGGAAACTAAGCTCTGCAGCTTACGCGGTTTATAAAATTAGGCAACTAACAGATGTAGCCACGGCGAGATTAGTGTACTTTGCATATTTCCATAGCTTGATGTCTTATGGGATTCTGTTGTGGGGGTCAGCTGCAGATATAGAAACTATCTTTATACTACAAAAACGTGCGATTCGTGCCATCTATGAGATGCGTCCACGCGAATCCCTGAGGGAATTATTTAAAGAAATAAACATACTGACCCTACCATCCTTATACATTTATGAGAACATCATGTATGTGCGTAAAAATTTACATAAATTAAAATTAAATAGTGACCTTCATAATTTTAATACTAGGAATAAAGACAAAATAGCTGTACCTAGCTTTAGATTATCCAAAACAAATAAAAAGACATTCTTAGGAAATAGTGTACGTTTCTATAATAAAATCCCAAAAGAGATAACTGGGCTCTCAGAGGGTAAATTCAAAACCTATATAAAATCTACTTTACTTAAGAAGGCTTATTATAAAGTCAACCAGTACATAGAAGACAAAGATGCCTGGAAACTTCTGCATAGCCGCCTCGCGGCACCTTCAAAGAAAACGAATGTAACCAAACCAAATATTGTGAAACTATCTGTTGAAAAAATTAAGCCCTACAAGTTTCTTGTGCGTTCTTCTTGTAGAGGTATCTTTCCGAACGCACGGTAGACTCAGTACTGTATCTTCATTGACGTACAAAAGTGTCAGATTATGACCTATTTGAATAAATCTGTTTGAGTTTGAGTTTGAGTTTGACTTCGCGGTCCCACCCGCGTTGACATCGTTCCTGTCGGAATATCGGAAAATAATTATCTCATGGTCTAATGTCATGGGCCCATGGTCATGGTCCCATGGTCAAAGGTACCTACATACCAAATTTCAGCCCAATTGGTTCAACAGTTTTGACGTGAAAGAGTAACAAACATCCATCCATCCATCCATCCATCCTCACAAACTTTCTAATTTATAATATCAGAAGGATGTTTGGTCTTTTTACGTACTTAAATAAAATAAATAAATGTTCTGAACATTTCGCACATAAGTCCCTAGTCTCAAACTAGGAAAAACCTACTGTACTAGGTTTGGAGGCCTGAGAAATACATAGCCAAGACACAGAGCAAACATCCGCGTTCGTCACAAAAATGTTTGTCCTGGTTGAAAATCGAACCCACTATCTCAGGATCCGCAATCAGAGCTACTAACAACAGAGCCAAAAGGCCAGTCATATATTTATTGGTTATCTATTTTATTATTCTGATTTGACTTCTTGCAGGCAGCATTGGTGAAAAGATAGCGTCTTTACTGGTCCTGTTGTTATTTGAAACGCATATTAAGAATGTACACATAACTAAACATAATTGCAACTCCTTTTCGTCCGAGGTTACAAACCGGTAGGTAGTTAAGTTAGTCCTTAGGTATCATAATGTGAATAGGTACCTATTTATAACCATACGTATCGAACATGGATGAGGGGTGCCTTTCCACTGAAGCGGTCTCTACTTCCCCCCTACCCCATTCATTTGAGCCGGGATCACATACGGCCAGATTAATTTATTAATGTAAAACATTCATAAAATCATGTTTCCAAATTGATAGATAGTCAAAATGCATATGGATAATAAAATACTCACCATCATCTTCTGATTGGTCTAAGACAAAAAATAAAATAACACAAATTCACTAACACGATACCAAAAACATGCGCAAACGTTTTTACGCAATAAAATCTGCCAAACACGAGTGAAGGAATAAAAGTTTGATCCTCAAACGCAGCAGCTAACGCATATATCTTACCTTATTACTCTAATGAAGTAGTGTATACTGGGTTCTCTGTCATACGAAGAATGCGACGTTGCCGCTTTGTGTTCGAGTACCTATTCGTCAATTTTGGCTCCGGATCCACTTAATCTATGTAAATGTCGCATATAAATTAAATATACTCTGGATCTAAGTAATCATATTCAGTGTGATTTTTTCGACCGTTGGATGGATCAAAAAATGTTGGTCAAATCGATGACGAGTATGTTGAAAACCTGTAAGTACAGATCCACCGACGTCACACGCGCATCAAGGACGGATCAAAGTATATCAGTTTGCACGACGCAGAGCTGAGTAAACACGTAAAATAGGTGGATCAACAATTGTTCTAACTTCTCACTGAACCAACATTTACCGTGAAAGGTTGATTATATATATATATATATATATATATATAGATATCCCCACGGGCACTTAGTTGATCATGCGGGTCGTAGAAGTAGTTATTATTTGATCCGTTTTCATAAGTTGATCCGGGGCAGTATTACTTGATCCTTTGCCAGTTGTGTATGACTTTGTGGATCCAGCTGGAGCCACACGTGTCACACATGTGGCTCCATCTGAATCTACAGAGTAATAATAATAATTACGCTGTTTTTATACGAATCCACCTTTTTGGCATTCAGACAGTTGTTGCTCCAATTCAAATGGGCCAATGGGGGCGCACCATTTTCACAAGCTTCTGTCATTGGTTGCCTTCGACAGAAACATAATAAGTACAATACTATAGCTCTTCTCATCAATGTAAAAGTTAATTTTAGGAGAATTGTGAATGTTTCACCTTGAGAGATATTTCTATTTCGCATTTTTATTTAATTTGCAATGTATGTATGTACCTATATGTATGTCCGGTACAAATCTTGCAACTGAATTTTGAAGCACTCAACCGATTTAGCTCAAATTTTGCATACTTATATAAGTCCGGTGACAATGCAATATTATGGTACTGTTGACCTGATCTGATGATGGAGCCATGATGTAGCGACTGGAACTCTGCGATGACAAATGATAAGTCAGTTGAATTTGGGCTAGTATGTTAGGTTTTAATAAGTACTTTTCATTCCACATGATAACGAGGGTCTGATGATGAAGCCGAAAGATTGCCATTGGAACTGCCTTACGAAAACTGCAATGATAGTCGAGTTTAGGCTCGTTTACTTTGTTGTTTTAGGGCCTTTTCATTCCACATGATGACGAAGGTCTGATGATGAAGCCGAAACAGAACCATTGGAACTGCCTTACAAAATGTGCCAAAACAGTCGAGTTTGGACTCGTTTGCTTTGTTGTTATGGGGACTTCTCATTCCACTTGACGACGAGGGTCTGATGATGAAGCCGAAAACTTGCCATTGGAACTGCCTTACGAAAACTGCAATAATAGTCGAGTTAAGGCTCGTTTACTTTATTGTTTTAGAGACTTTTCATTCCACATGATGACGAGGGTCTGATGATGAAGCCGAAAGATTTCCATTGGAACTGCCTTACGAAAACTGCAATAATAATCGAGTTTAGGCTAGTTTACTTGGTTGTTTTAAGGACTTTCCATTCCACATGATGACGAGGGTCTGATCATGTATCCGAAAGATAACCATTGGAACTGCCTACAAAATGTGCCAAGACAGTCGGGTTTGGACTCGTTTGCTTTATTGTTATGGGGACTTTTTATTACACATATAGACGAGGGTCTGATGAACCATTGGAACTGCCTTACTAAATGTGCCCAAGACAGTCGAGTTTGGACTCATTTGCTTTTCTGTTATGGGGACATTTCATTCCACATGATGACGAGGGTCTGATGTTGGAGCCAACAGATAACTATTGGAACTACCTTATGAAATGTGCCAAAACAGTCGAGTTTGGACTCGTTTGCTTTTTTTTTATGGGGACTTTTCATTCCACATGATGACAAGGGTCTGATGATGGAGCCGAAAAATAACCATTGGAACTGCCATACGAAAACTGCAATAATAGTCAAGTTTAGGCTCGTTTACTTTGATGTTTTAGGAACTTTACATTCCACATGATGACGAGGGTCTGATGATGGAGCCGAAAGATAATCATTGAAACTGCCTTAGGAAATGTGCCAAGATAGTCCAGTTTGGACTTGTTTGCTTTATTGTTATGGGGACTTTTCATTCCACATAATGACGAGGGTCTGATGATGGAGCCAAAACAGAACCATTGGAACTGCCTTACGAGATGTGCCAAAACAGTTGAGTTTGGACTCGTTTGCTTTGTTTTTATGGGGACTTTTCATTCCACATGACGACCGATTTAGCTCAAATTTTGCATACATATAAAAGTCCGGTGACAATGCAATATTATGGTACTCTTGACCTGATCTGATGATGGAGCCATTATGAAGCGTCTATAAATCCGCGATGACCATTGATAAGATAGTTGAATTTGGGCTCGAATGTTAGGTTTTAATAAGTTCTTTTCATTCCACATGATGACGTGGGTCTGATGATGGAGCCACAAGATAACCATTGGAACTGCCTTACGAAATGTGCCAAGACAGTCGAGTTTGGACTCGTTTGCTTTGTTGTAATGGGGACTTATCATTCCACATGATGACGAGGGTCTGATGATGGAGCCGAAAGATAACCATTGGAACTGCCTTACGAAAACTGCAATAATAGTCAAGTTTAGGCTCGTTTGCTTTGTTGTTTTAGGGACTTCCCATTCCACATGTTGACGAGGGTCTGATGATGGAACCGATATATAACCATTGGAACTGCTTTACGAAAACTGCAATAATAATCAAGTTTAGGCTCGTTTGCATTGTTGTTTTAGGGACTTCCCATTCCACATGTTGACGAGGGTCTGATGATGGAGCCGAAAGATAACCATTGGAACTGCCTTACGAAATGTGCCAAGACAGTCGAGTTTGGACTCGTTTATTTTGTTGTAATGGGGACTTTCTATTCCACATGATGACGAGAGTCTGATGATGGAGCGGAAAGATAACCATTGAAACTGCCTTACAAAAACTGCAATAATAGTCAAGTTTAGGCTCGTTTACTTTGTTGTTGTTTAGGGACTTTGCATGCCACATGATGACGTGGGTCTAATGATGGACCCGAAAGATAACCATTAGAACTGCCTTACGAAATGTGCCAAGACATTCCACATACATACATACATTCACGCCTTTTTTCCCGAAGGGGTAGGCAGAGGTGTACCCAGGACTCAGTCCCATAGTAGATACACCCACATTTCGCCAGTATGTTATTGGTCCCATGTAATAGGGGGCGAGCCTATTGCCATCTACCGGGCACAGTTCCAGACTCCAGGCAGTTATTGAGATAATTCCTAAAGGAAAAATCCAATATTTAACACTTTGCCTGACCTAGGGATCGAACCCGGGACCTTTTGATTGGCAGTCGAGCATGCGCCCTTTACGCCACCGAGGCAGTCTGACCGAGGCACCGAGACAAGACATTCGAGTTTGGACTAATTTGCTTCTTTGCTATGGGAAGTCCTCATAGCAAAAAAAGTTTGCTTTTTTGTTATGGGGACTTTTTATTCTACATGATGACGAGGGTCTGATGATGGAGCCGAAAGATAACCATTGGAACTGCCTTACGAAATGTGCCCAGACAGTCGAGTTTGGACTCGTTTATTTTGTTGTTATGGGGACTTTCCATTCCACATGATGACGAGGGTCTGATGATGGAGCCGAGTAATATCCATTGGAACTGCCTTACGAAATGTGCCAAGACAGTCGAGTTTGGACTCGTTTGTTTTGTTGTTATGGGGACTTTTCATTCCACATGATGACGAGGGTCTGATGATGGAGCTGAAATATAACCATTGGAACTGCCTTATGAAATCTGCAATAATAGTCAAGTTTAGGCTCGTTTTGTCGACATTGGAACTACCTTATGATAAGTGCTAATATAGTCTAGTATGGGCTCGTTTACTTTGCCGTCTTTTAAAACTTACTTTACAAACATAAGATAAACTTGTATGCAATATGACCAAAATCAATACCAAAGTAAAACAGTTTTTTTTTTCTATTGACATTTTACACAATTTCTCATATTTATTTAATATTGCAATAAAGT